>CM068386.1:86320715-87633215 GCA_034770075.1 Aralia elata
CAGCGTTCTGTGTCTGCACTGAGTACACTGTGAACTGAGTTACACTTTAAATCTGATATATTACTGCATTATTCACTTGCTGGACCGATTGAGTTGGTGTTCGCTCAGTCGGGTGTTGGTATATATATATATTGCTGGAATTGGTCTGTTGCAGTGTATTTGACAGTTAGTTGGAATCAAGTTTGGGGAAAGATTTTTGTGGTTCTTTGTGCCAATTACTGATCAATCATGCTGCCAAAAAGGTTCAGGGGTGAGGGGTCCTCAGCACCACAGGAACGGGCCTATGATCATAGTAAGTTTGTCAGTGCTGAGGCCGCTGCACGATTTGACACGTTCATAGTGGGTAAGGCTGTGACGCCCGAGCGTGGCCTACGGCCAAGTTGGAGAGTGGATGGAGAGATGGGTCATCAGATTACTGAGAGAGAATGGGATACTTTCATTGAGCAGCCCGAGGCAGCTGTGGTAGCCATTGTCCAGGAGTTTTATGCTAATGCAAAGGACGCGCTACCATATACTGTGACTGTGCGGGGCAGGACCGTACCATTCGACGCCCAGACTATTAACGACTACTATACATTGGACGCTCCTACAGTGTGCCAGTATACTGAGTTCCTACGATCCTCACCCGACTATGACAGAATTCTGGCCGACTTGTGCAGACCGGGCACCATGTGGGTTGCTAAGGGCAATAGAGGGGGTACATTTTTTCATAGCAAGGAGTTAAGCCTGTATGGTAAGATTTGGTATGCTTTTCTCTGCGCCAAGCTGATGCCCACGGTTCATGTTAGCGATGTTACAAAAGACAGGGCTGCCCTCTTGTATGCTATAGTCATGGACTACGCGATCGACGTGGGTCGTATCATTGAGGGTAACATCCGCAGGATCCTGAGGAGTAATGTTCACGGCGGGTTGCCACACCCGTCACTTATCTGCGGATTGTGCCGGGCTGCAGGCGTTCAGTGGACCGAGGATGAGATTGTTCAGCAGCCACTGTTGGTCTTGGGCCTTCGACTGATCTCCAGATACTCAGTTTGGGACCAGGCAGAGTCGCACCCGCAGGGTCGAGGATTTATTATTCAGCCCCAGGCAGACCCAGTGGATGCCCCTGCTTCACCTGCTGATTCCAGCTCTCAGCCGAGATCTCGTGTCAGCAGTCAACTCAGAGATATGCAAATGTTGCTGGTACGACAGAACCAACGACTTGCAGAGAGGCAGGAGCACATATTCAACTACACCACGAGCTTCAATGCAGTTCTGGCTGAACATTTCGCGAGGCTGAATCCTGGAGGACCACCTATCCCATTTCCCGTGCCCCAGTCACTCCCCCCTATCCACCATCTGATGCTGAGGTTGAGGATATCAACCAACCATGATCAGGGGAGTCCTCAGTTTTACATTTTGCACTCTTTAGACAATGAGGACATTCTCCATTTTAAGTTTGGTGGTGGTTTTGCTATTACTTCTGGTTTAATGCTTTAGCATAGTAGTTGTAGTTAGTATGCAGGTTTTCAAGTTTTAAAGACAGTTTTTGAAGGATTGCTTTTATTGAAAATAATCATATGAAATATCATCAAAATGACTTTTCTTGCTATGAATGCTTATTTCTATTAGTGTCATTTGTTGATGATTATTGAACATATTCATAGTCTATTTTCCTTTAGATTTATGGTTTCTCAGCATCATGTAAAAACTGCATTTAGAAACCTATGAGCAGTGTATTTTAGGAAAGCCGATGATGACTTGGTAATCACTGTTTTAATGTCATATGCACCTTGGATCTGAATTGCTATATTAGAAATGTTAACTCGTGCCTATTTCTCTTGAATTTTTAACCCTTGGAATTCCTAATGCATATAGTATTGATTGTTGGGTACGTGAGATTTTATATTCAACTCGTTGAAACTGTTGCTCATTAAAAGATAGGATAGTCTGGAAAAAAAAATTAATTATGCTTATTTACTGCTTCGATGTCTGTCTTGAATGCTGGTTATAATTGAAAATGAAATATAGACAGATATGAGCAAATCTTGACTAGTTTATCTTTGTGGCCTTTGTCATTCGAATAAGTAAGCCCGTTGGAGCGTTTCTACGCTTGATGCCCTAAAACCATCTGGTTTGGGAGTCGTCGGTGGAAAGTTTGTTACATGGGTGACATTGAAAAGCCTAATGAAGATAGACATTGCACAGGTCTAGATGTTAATAAAATATCATCGAGATGGAGCGTAAAACGCACTCGGTGATAGTTATAGAATATAGCTAAATGGAATGTGAAAATAGAGGCTAGTGAGCATGAGAGCTGCTAGCAATTCGGGTATTGACTGTTTTATCTTCTTTTGAGCAATGTAGTTCTAGGATTGAATTGTAATTAGTGCGTACTCTAACAGTCATTCCACACACACACACACGTAAGGGTTAAACATTTGGCGAAATTGTTGTGAGTTTCATTTCTGATAATCATTTAGTTGAGAGGTTGTTGTTTACTTGTTTTTAAATGTTGAGGCTGGATGTCCTTATCCTGACTGCTTTAGCGTTGAACTCTTGCATTTGCATTCAAATACTTGTGGCATTGTATATTTTTCAATTTCCTTTGTTTTGCTTGAGGACAAGCAAAGTCTTAAGTTTGGGGGTATTTGATGAGTGGGTTTTATACCTACGAATTGGATGTTTTCTAGGCTCAATTCTCGGCTATCTTTAAGCATTTATAGCACCATTTCACTAGTTATTTCATTATTGTGCAGGAAGCGGCTCTAAGTAGAAAATTGTGGAATTGTAGAGCTTTTCGAGCAAAATTGTCGAATTTCAGCAGTAGGCTCCATCGCCGGGGCGACAACCCCAAGCTTATTTCAGCGCCGGGGCGACGCCATCGCCGGGGCGACGCCATCGCCGGGGCGACGTGACTAAGCCAAATCCCATCGCCGGGGCGACGTCATCGCTGGGGCGGCGTCTCGTAGCGTATTTTTGTCGCCGGGGCGACAGGTCGGGACAAGAAATGAGGCTGGCGTTTATCACATCTGCTGATAGTGGGGATTCAGTGGAGCAAATTCGGGAGCACAATGGAAATGGAAGGAGAGAGAGTAATCAGATTATTAAGCATCCAAGGAGTGGATATTGCATTATTCAAGCTTTGCTACACAATTTGGAAGCTAGGGTTTGAGAGAAAAAGAAGAAGAACAAAGGAACAAAGAGAGTAACCATCTGAATTTCATCAACTCAAGGAGGCTAGGAGCACGAAATAGGAAGCAAGAGCAACTCAAGAAGAACTACACCACACCAATTCGGGAATCTCATCATAAAAGGGGTGTTTCTTCATATGTTTTAGTTCTTCTTTCTTATTTTGTTATTCCAAACCATGTACTATAATCAGTTTATGATGTTATTAAGATTAAATATGAGCTAAATTCTTCATTCTAAGATTGCAATGGAACCCAACTTGTAGTTTAAATTGAATGCTCTCTCTTTGATTGGTAGTTAGTCATTACATGAATTGGAGTCCATAACCTTTGCTTAAGGATTAATTGCTTGGCCCGTAATTACCTTGGTAACTTATATGGAATTGAGAGAGGAAGTGTAAGTTGAGACCTAGTTATGAATTCATGTGAAAGTTGGATATTCTTTATGGATAATGTATGAGATTATGTGACGTGAGTCTTATGTATTACTCTTGAGGATTGATAATTTGATTGTATTTAAGATAGACATATACCTAAATGCCACATGTATCCAATTGAGAATCCTTGCTTAATGATTTCTATTGTGAAAGTTGGTAATTGATACAATAGTTGATAGGATTTTACGTGACATGTGTCTTATCGATTGTTTTTGATATGAGGTTCTTGCTAGTGTGTAGAATAGAAATATATTTATACACCACAATAGGAAATACGTATTCGACCATCGAGAGAGGCTTATATATACTTGTGATTTCTCGGATAACAATTCTTATGTTCTAATTTACCAAACAAGAGAGAGTATGATGTTCAAATGAAGAGTTGGGGGATATTGTAATCTTAGACCTTTTTATCTTGAATTCTATCCGTGTTAGTAAAACCTTGTTTTCTAAATTGCTTTTGTTTTCGTTTTGATCAACAACAAACACAAATCATATTGTCATTGTTTAAATTGGATTGATTTTACATGCGATTGATATTTGGTAATTATTTATCATAATTTCTCATGGGTTCGACACTCTACTTATCTTATATTACTTGTGGACCGCGTATACTTGCGCGTGTTTTATTGATTGTGAAATCGAGCAACACCTACTAATCACACACCACACACACACACACATATATATATGGTCCTCATCCATGACAATTGGTTACCACAAATATTATTCTAATAACCATGATCTTAAGCGTTGATAGTCATAATAAAAGGTTAAGATTAAAATCAATTTAATCCATGCCGCTACAGCTTGTAGCGACAGTAATATTCTTTCTTACGGCAACAAAAATTACCAAAAAGCCCTCCAATCCAACTTACTTGCTGCTACAAGGTGTAGCGACAGTGCAAGTCCTATGCAATCACATTTGTCTTGTCCCATAACACTAGTCACTTGTATAAGATTCTATTTGATTATTTATTTTATAATCATATATTATTATAAAATAAATAATCAAATAGAATCTTCTATCAAATAAAATTATAAAATAAAAATATTTTATTTGATATAAAATAAATATCAAATAGAATTTTTTATTATTTTATAATCAAATTTGATAGAAGATTCTATTTGATTATTTATTTTATAATCAAATATTTTATTTTATTTTCATCTCTTCCATTTTTTTAGAACGAGAAAAAGGGAAATTTTTTTAAAAAATTACTATTTGATATTTATTTTATATCAAATAAAATATTTTTGTTTTATAATTTTATTTGATAGAAGATTCTATTTGATTATGTATTTTATAATAATATTTGATTATAAAATAAATAATCAAATAGAATCTTATACAAGTGACTAGTGTTATGAGACAAGACAAAAGTGATTGCATATGACTTGCACTGTCGTTACACCTTGTAGTGACAGGTAAGTTGAATTGGAGGGCTTTTTGGTAATTTTCGTTGCCGTAAGAAAGAACATTACTGTCGCTACAAGTTGTAATGGCAGGGATTAAATTGCTTTTAATTTGAACCTTTTATTATGACGATCAACAGTTAAGATTATGGTTGTTGGAATAGTATCAATCCCTATTGAAGACTTTCTGATTTGATGATGTTTGCTTTGATTAAATACATGAGATTATGTCTACATGACTATGTGCTCTATGTGACTGCTTATATGATAGATGCTAATATGGTTATGATCATGTGCTTATGTTTCTACATGCTAATGTGTGATTATGTGCCTAAGTGATTAAGTGACTATGTGATAATATGCTTACGTGCCTATGTGTCTTATGTGGACTATCTGATTTTATGCTTATATGTGATATATTAGTAAACTGATTCTTCGATAAATATTGTAAACTGCACATTCTTGTTGTATGTAATATTTATAATGAAATGAGAACTTTGAGATCAAAACTTTATTGACTCTGAACATTGTAAAGTCCTTTAAAGAAATACATATACAAGGACTTAGATTATAAAGATAAAAAATATTAGGTTGACCTTATCGTAAAGTCACTCTGCATGCTCTTGGTGTAAATATTGTAAGCAGAGTGACCTAAATGTTCAAAGGATAAATGATAAATGTATATGTGCACAGAAAGGTTTGTAAAGTCCTTTAAAGAGAAGCATGTACAAGGACTTAGAACTAGAAAAGATCAAAAATGTTAGGTTAATAGATCTGGATAAATCTGATGAATAGCTGTTAGGGAACTTATGATCGTAAAGATACTCTGCCTGTTCGCAAAGTCAATATGGATAGCAGAGTTAACCACTGATCGTAGCGCTGAAAGGATCGCATAGCTGTTGTGCCCATCATAAAGTTTACCTCTGCTTGTAAACCAATTAACAACAAGTAGGGTAAATAGAATCGTAAAATCAAGCAAAGCTCGTAAGGCAAGAACTGAACGTTGAATGCTTAATAGAATCGCAAAGTAAAAGTCAAGTGGTAAAAACAACTCTGAGATCGTACAACAAAGATTGTAACGCTACTAGCAGAGTCTATGATCCTGACATAAAAGATCACCTCACCTCTCAAAGTACATATATGATCTTAAGGTGACAAAAGTAAGAGCTCAGCAAGTCAAAGACTGCTGAATAGTGATTGAATAAAGAGTAGTTTAGACAATCACTGAACAAACTAAATAATCATTTATATCAGAATCGTAGAGCAGCCGAAAAGCTATTAAGGCTGTAAAATCTTAAAGTTGATCATGAAGATTAAAGGACAACAACAAGCTCACTTGGGTATCATAAAGAAAGCTGAAGGATGAGCAAGTACTCTACCTGGTCAGAAAGGATAAAAGAATTCGTAGAGTCATTAAGAGATCGTAGAACAACAGCTTACCTCGTAAAGCTTTAAAAAGATAGCAAGATCATAAAACGATTGATGTAAAGTTGCTTTGTCTACCCAAAACTCTTAATGCATCCATTCGCAGAGCAGACAACTGAGCAAATCGTAAAGCTCAACCCTACGACACATATTACTCTACCAAAATAACAAGATCGTAGAGTTAAAGTCAGGTCTGACAAAGGATTTGAGAGAGGAACGTTGCAACTTAGAAGATCCCAAAGTGTTCAGCCATGTATCCTTGGTGTATAACAAAGATGTGTCTTATGGCTAGTTTGCAGAAAGTGACCTATCAAGTGAACAAGTAAAGTTGCAGGTTGAAGTGACAGATCATGGGCCAGAAAGAGTATGCTGACACAAAGCACCAGAAATTCAACATCAAAGATATCAATGTATCTGCACATTAAATGCTTTCAACGGACATTTTTTAACGGGAAGAAATCAACATCAAACTATAAAAGAGCACCAATTCAAACAATTAAAGGGGTTGGAGAGATGGTGGACTGATACAGAAAATCGTAGAGTGCAAGATCAATAAGAAAGTGTTAGGTTTGTATATAGCGCGAACATGCAATCAAATTACATAAATAGTGCGGAAGCGCGATAAAACGGATTTTAAAATTTTTCATACAAACCATCACCATGATCATCCATGTGCTCAATTATCAATTAAACGAAAGAGATAGAGATTAAAAAATTATACCCTTGTAGAACCGTGCTTCCTCGGGTACAAGTTCATCTCCAATTCCTTCGCGTTCTCCTTGAATTTCATAGATTAAATTCCTTCCTTTGATCAACGTTAGCCACCCAAGTGTTTGGCCTCTAGAGGTGATCCACCAAGGAATAATAGTTGTTCAAGAAGATGAGAGTTGGCAAAATCCTAGTTTTTATCTCTATAGAAATTGCAAGTACTCTCTCTCTCCAATTCTTATGGAAGAGTGTGTAACTGTCTAACCCTAAATCATGATAAGACTCCTCTTATTTATAGATATAGGGAACCCTCCTAAACTATTTAGGATTATGGTTTATATTTTAATTAAACTCTTTTAATTAATTAAACTCCTAATCCAATTAGGAATTTATGAGAGAGTACTTTTATTAATTAATTCCCAATCCCTATTAGGAATTAAATAATAGTAATAGTAATAATAATAATAATAATAAGACTCCTCTTATTATTTTATATTTAATATTTCCAAAATATTAAATAATAAATATTAAGCTATTTAATTTATTCTATCTCCATAGATTAAATTAAATACACTTAACTTATTATTACAATTATGCCATTTACTTCTTAAACAAATATTTTCCTTTTGCGGTGTGACCCTTTAGGTTCTCCATATTAAACCGGTTGTGAATAAATCAATTAGAATAATTCTAATCTTATTTAAATAAATAAATTAAACTATTTAATTCATTTAAATAAATAATATTTATTCTACAATAAGGGTAAGCCCCCTTAGCGATCAACGACTTTCTAGATAATATAGATTTCAACATCAATCACAAAAGAACCTTTCAGTGAATAGTTACCGTACAATTCAATCCTTCTACCATACAATGTCCCAATTAAATATAAGACATGGAATTACTGTCAAGTCTTATTTTATTTAATTATATGTATTTCGATTCTCCAATGAACAACTCTGATAATGCAAATTAGAAACTCCTTTCTAATTTCATTCTGCTTTGGTCAAAGACTTCTGAGTCGTCATTTATCGAATCACATAGGACATTCTCTCCTTTTACTAGAAGTGGTAGATTCTTTGTTGATCATTCACCTATCTCCATGTATAACTTATTATACCCAATCATACCCTTTGATATACTCTAAGGGTCTTAAGGGACATGTCAAAGTATAACTCATTATACACAAGATACTATGATGATCTCAAGTCCAAGGATCACTTGTACTACTATCACTAGAGGAATTCCTATTGACATGCGAGTAAAACTCCATTAGGTATTCCTTAGCGAGCCACGTTCAGTGAACTTATTCTCTAATAAGCACCTACATACTTGCTTTAGTGTCTCCACACAAATGATTATGAGATCAATCATCCTCTTTATAAGAGCAAGCAACGTATGTACTAATCTATCCGGATTCACTAATCTCTTTTTTAATAATCCATCGATTAGGAACGATTTTAGTTTGTGAGCTATCTAGAATTTAGATCTCATTAGCATGATCACCATCATGATTCTAAAAGCATTGCTTAAAACTATGGGTTTATCACATTTAATATAACAGCACCATGTAGATAATGTAAAATGCCTTTAATAACTGAATAAGATTACAAAGTATATGCTACATCATATCAAATATGATTGACTTGTGTGCATACTACTTTCAATCTCCCACTTGCACTAAAGCCAATCGCCATGGTATCTCATACCCTTCTTCTCTAAGTGACGATCATCCCGCTGTTGGATAAAGCTTCAGTAGATGGATATGCAATGTTGTTCTCGAGAGTCCATTATCTCTATAGTGACTTTTCTTCTTTCAATGATTCCACTAATCAAATGAAAGTGCCGCAACACATGTTTGAATCCAAGATGAGACTTAGGAACTATTCCTAGTTCTATAATGAACTTTTCATCCAAACAATCTGTAACGAATGCAATTTTTGAGAATTAATAAAAATATATATTGATTTGTATAAATATTTTTGTTAATTTATTGAGTTAATAAATGATTTATTAAGCTATTGTGAAATAAGTTTATATTGAGTTAATTGTGTTAATTGTTACTTGAATATGATTTGTGATGATTATTCTAATTTAATTAATAATTAAATTAGATGATAAAAAGGTTTATTTGAATAATATAATTCATTTGGTGTTATTGTTATTTGTTAAATGAATTTATTTGAGTTAGTAAGGTTTAATTGAATTTATTTAATAATAAGTTCAATTAAATTAAATGTGTGACATTTAAAATTATATGTTATAATGTTTTATTAAAATAAATGAAAGGAGTTTTAATTTAATTTTTCCAAACTAGGCCTTATGACATTTGGTTGGAAAAATGAGTTATTTTAATTTAGTTTCACCAAACAAGGCCCTATGATCTTTGTTTGGGAATAATGGATTATTTTATTTGTGTTTTACCAAACAAGGCCTTAAGACCTTTAGTTAGGATAATGGGTTATTTTATTTTGTATTTGCCAAACAAAGCCTTATGGCTTTTGAAAATCCTAACTAATGATTCAATTTATGAATTTTACGTTATTATTATTTAAAACATCAGTTTATATTTTTAAGTTATCAGTTTTTATTTTCTTTATTCTATCAGTTTTATTTTTAAGTTACGTCAGTTGTAAAAGAAAAGAAAAGACAGAAGAGAAAGAAAAGAACAGAGTGTTGTTGAGAGCTCTGTGAATTAGAAAAGAGAGAACAGAGTTTTTAGAGTTGAGAGAAAAGAGAGAAGTTGAGGAGAAGAACTTGGAGATTGGAGAGGAGAATTCCAAAACCAAAGGAGTATTAACCAAGTTTTCTTTATTAGAAGGTATAAACTCTTTATTGTATTTTATTTTTAGTTCTCTATATATTATTTACTTGCTTAAAACATGAATTACTTGGGTATAATTGTTAGAAAACATGTGTTAGATGATTATGTGATGATTATAGATTAATTGGAATGATTAATCCATAAAAGCATGTTTAGAATAGAGTTTTTGAGTTTTACAGAGTTTATTTTCATGAGTGGTATATATGTATGAAGTTAATATTCAAATTGTTTGTTAATTGGTAAAATTATCATTTGTTTATGATTATTTGATGAAAAACAAGAATAATGCAAGAAGAATGATTTTAATTGGTTGAAAAATGAGTTTACAGAGTTTGATTTTATTAAAATGGTTAAAACTTGAATATTTGGTTTTAACAGTGAATTTTGGTTTAAATTGGTTAATCATGTGTTTTATAATGCTTAGATTGATTAGAAACATGTTAGGTAAATGTTTTGTATCTTATATGATGTCTAGATATACTTAATTTGTTTTTTGGATGGTAGAATTCGGAAAAGTTTGGCCAAATTTGGCCTAAGTTTTCACTGGTTCGCGAGCTGGGGAAGACGACAGTCAAGTCTATCACCCCGGCGATAGAAATGAACTGATTTCGTCGCCCCAGCGACATCGTCGCCCCGGCGACAAAATAGTTAAGCAAAACGCCGCCCCGGCGACAGCCTCGCCCCGGCGACAATTTTGTTAAGTGTTTCTCGCCCCGGCGAGAAACACTACTGTTTAAAAAAAATAATAATTATTATTTTATTTTCAATTCTTGGAAGTTATGATGCATAATTAAACTTATATTAATGTGACTAATGTATTACCAAGATGGTTGCTAAACTAGTATTTGTTGACTATGGTATGCTAAATGAGATAAAGAGCAAGCCTTAAATGCTTTTAATTTTGTGACTAATTATGTTACCATTTTATAATTAAATGTTTAGGTTGTTTAAGGATCGTGAATTACTTAAATTTGTAATCTACGCTTGAGGCAAGTTTTCCTCCCTTAAACTTGAAAGTTATTTATAGCAAGTTTCTTATCTCAACTTATTACTTTTACGTTGAGCAAGTTGTTCTTTTCTTTTAACTTGTTAATTTATTCAAAACAAGTTTATTCGTATTGAGCAAGCTATTGACCTTAGCTTATTGATATTCAAGCAAGGTTATTATCATGAGTGTATACTTAAGCTTTATTCCAATCATTGTTTGATATTCAAACTTCGAGTATAGTTTCTATTAAACAAACTCTATTGATGAATTAGACTAGCAAACCCTTATTGATTCAGCTAGTCCTTAGTTGATGAGCGTTTCAAAGACTTAGAATGTTTTTCTATACTTGTTCCAAGCCAATTTTCTTTTTGGTATAGATTCAGACGATAAACTGAGATGAACAACCCTAATATAGGGGATTACTTACGCGACAGCGTTAAAATGTTTGTGCACAATACATTGTACAAAGGGCTGATCCCCCTGAGTACGAGATGTTGGTCCATAGTCTATATGACTGTTAAAGGTTACAGTAGAAATACTTGTCAACCTAGGACATAGTTCGAGGTCTTGTGACCCTCAGATATAATTTCTATATTTTGAAATCTATCTTTCCTTGAATCGAGCTTTCTAACGAACTCTTAGACTTTGACTGTTATTCCTCAGTTGAAATCCTTTTCATTTAAATATTGTTGTTATCGTACTTGTGAGCAATTGTTTGCTCACTCTTGCACTAATCATTGCAGCTAAGCCTGAGAAGCAGGACGAGCCGTCCACCAGTAAGGGCAAGGGCAAGATGCAGAAATAGTTCTAAATATATCATTTGTAACAAGACTTGTTTTTAATTTATATTTCTATTCCGCATTGATGTATTAAGGTTTAGATAACCTGGGATTTTGAATATTTAATAGTTTGGAGATGTAACCCATTTTGGGTAGATGTTTCTTTAAGATTATTAAATTGTTGTTTTATTGGGAAGTTAGTTTTGAATGTATGTTATAGTGAACACCAAATCAGTGGGAATTAAGTACCTGGATTTGGGGGTGTCACAGGTTGGTATCAGAGCCGTAGGTTATGAACCTTTAGGTGGGGAAAACCTTAGGGTAGTAGCCTTTTTAGAAGATAGAGAATATAGTGGTGATAAACTCTTATCGAGTTCTAAGGAATGAATTATGGAAATTCATAAAAGACAATAAAATGATTATGTGCTATGTGCTTATAACAAACTTATGTGCTCGCGAGTATTATCGATTAGTAATTAAAACTTAAAACTTTGTTGTCAGGATGACTGATAGAGGAGAGCCCAGCCAGACTATGGAGGAGGAGCCCCGAGATATTCACATAGTTCATGAGCAGCTAGTGCAGAGGGAGCCATCTCCATTGATTACAGTTACAGGTCACGAGTATGAGCCTGAGACTGATCCTGAGGAGGACCCTGAGGAGGATCCTGAGGAGGACCCTGAAGAGGTTGAGGAGGAGGAGGAAGACCCTGAGGGGATATCACTATCTACTTTGGGTGTTCAGATGTATGAGCAGGTGTATGATCGCAACATAGAGTTACAGGATAGAATGGAGGAGTTAGAGAGGCAGATGGCGGAGCGACAGACTGCTTTGGAGCAGAAGAGCAGTGAGATCGTGGAGCTAGATATACGTCTTGGAGATGTGGAGTGGAAGCTGGTTCATGTAAAGAGTGAAAAGGAGGAGTTAGAGGAACAGGCTGCAGAACGTCAAACCACTCTACAGCAGAAGGATGCTGAGATCCAAGACCTTTCTTCACGTCTTGCAGAGGCTGAGCAGAGGCTAGCACAGTTTGAGTATCGACGAGGACAGCTGATAGCCAGGAATGAAGTTGTATGAGATGAGTTGAAAGAGGAGTCAGCTAAGCGGGCGAGAGCAGAGACAGCTTGGCTGAGGGAGGCTGATCGCGCAGATCGTATTGAGTGTGAGATGCGGTCAAAGAAGGCCAAGATTGATGAGATGGAGTATATTTTTCATACTACCATAGATAGAGCTCAAGATCGAGCTAATCTCATCCAGATGTGATGGATCGTAGGATTATGACACGTATTTTGGAGCAGGAACGCCAGGAAGCTGTGCGTCGTGGGATGTCATCATAGATTATGATTAGTTATGTTATTATGAAATTTATGAGTTAATAAGTTGTAAATCCCAGTTTCTATATAATGGGATAGAATAATGTTGTAATCCTGAAACTATGTGATTTCAGGATAGATGATGTAAATAACTACGATGTTATCTCTATTATGTTTTCAAGCAGTTAATGAATAAAATGTGAAAGTTTATCAGATGTGTTATGTGTTTAAGTGTTGTTTATAAATGTTTAAGTTGAGACTTAAATGTTTGAGTAATTGAGCAATAGTTTAATAACGAGAATTCTTAACAGTAAAATGCCTCCAAGAAGACAACCAACACGTCAACAGACCCCTGAGGGATCTACTAACAATGAAGAAGCCAACACTAATTTGATGCAGCAGTTGGTAAACTTGTTAACGGGAGCCTTTGCAAATCAACCACAAGCTCAGGCTACGACCTTCAAGGATTTCAAGGCTGTCGGACCTCCGGAATATCACGGGTCTATGAATCCGATAGAGGCTCAAACATGGGTCATGGAGATGGAGAAGGTGTTTGATGTCGCTAGGGTCAATGAGGATCAGAAGACGGCATTTGCAACCTTCATGCTAAAGTCAGAAGCTTGCTACTGGTGGCAGGCAAATAAGACTCGAGGTGGCCAAGGGATTATTCCGTGGGAGCGATTTAAGGAGATATTTTTCGAGACCTACTTTCCGGCAAGTGCTCAAAATCAAATGGAGGTGCAGTTTCTGGAATTGAAGCAAGGTATCATGACAGTACCTAAATATGCTGCAAAGTTTAATGAGCTGGCGCGGTTTGCACCATGTCAGGTCAACACGGATGAGCGGAAGGCTAGGAGATTTGAGCAGGGACTAAAGCCCTGGTTATATAGTAGAGTTTCGTTGTTTCAACTGAACTCGTTTGCGGCAGTGCTGGAAAAGGCGATTATCGCTGAAGGAGGCAATGATGCTCTGTCCAAGTACAACCAGGAGCAGAAGAAAAAGAAGAATGAGAATGAAAACAAGGTAAGTGGTAGCCATGGGGGCAGTGGCCAGAAAAGGAAATGGAATGATAGTAACTCTGCGGGAAGTCAACAGGGTAATCAGAAAAAGAAGATAGAGGTGTGCAGCAACTGTGGAAAGAGCCATATGGGTGCTTGTTTGAAGGGTAAGCGGGTGTGCTTCAATTGCGGGCAGGATGGTCATATTTCACCAAATTGCCCTAATCCGAAGAAAGGAGCATGTTTCATCTGCGGGTCGAAGGATCACTTTGCCCGAGAATGCCCTAAGAAAACAACTACAGGAGGAACTGGTGCAGGAAAAGGGAACAACGGTGGAGGCAATCTGACTATCACCGGACCGACACAGCCCAACCGACCTACCGCTCGAACATTCAACATGACGGTGCAGGATGCTGTGCAGTCAAAGGATGTAGTGTCAGGTATCATTCCAGTCAATGATGTTAATGCTTATGTATTGTTTGACTCGGGTGCTACTTGCTCATTTATATCCGATGATTTTGCTAAGAAATTAGGGTTACCCAAGGAAGAGTTAGATTACCCCATGAACATAGAAATTGCGAATAGGGAGGTGATTCCTGTTAAGTTTGTCCACAAGAACTGTCAGGTAGATATTAAGGGTCATGTGATGACAGTAAACTTGATCCCAATTCGTCTTGGGGAGTTTGATGTTATTTTGGGTATGGATTGGTTGTTTAACCATGGGGCAGTTATTGACTGTCAAAAGAAGTGTGTAAACCTTCTAACTCCGTCAAAGGTAGTGTTTTATGGCAGCAAGTCGCCTAGACAAACGAGTTGTCTGACGATGATGCAGGCCAGAAAGATGTTGAGACAAGGATGTGTAGGATATCTAGCCTACGTAGTCGATACCCGAAAGGTGGGTGCAAAATTGGAGGAGATACCAGTAGTTAAGGATTTTGCAGACGTGTTTCCTAATGATTTGCCAGGATTACCGCCAGATAGGGAAATCGAGTTTGTAATTGATTTAGCACCGGGAACGGCCCCTATATCGAAAGCCCCATATAGAATGGCTCCGGTAGAAATGAAGGAGTTAATGGTGCAGCTGCAAGAGCTGCTAGATAAAAAGTATATTCAACCGAGCGTTTCGCCGTGGGGAGCGCCGGTATTGTTTGTTAAGAAGAAGGATGGGTCGATGCGTCTTTGCATTGATTATAGAGAGTTGAACAAGGTCACGATTAAAAACAAGTATCCGTTGCCTAGAATCGATGACCTATTTGACCAACTGAAGGGAGCAAGATATTTTTCGAAGATAGACTTGAGAAGTGGATACCATCAATTGAAGGTGAGAAAAGAGGACATACCAAAGACGGCGTTTCGAACCAGATATGGTTACTATGAGTTTTTGGTTATGTCATTTGGTTTAACGAATGCGCCTGCAGCATTCATGGACTTAATGAATAGGGTGTTCAAACCATTTTTGGATAAGTTTGTGGTGGTATTCATAGATGACATTTTGGTTTACTCCAAAACTCAAGAAGAACACGTGGAGCATTTAAGGGTGACATTGGAGGCGTTAAGGAAAGAGAAATTGTATGCAAAATTTTCGAAATGCGAATTTTGGTTGGAGCGTGTTCAATTCCTTGGGCATGTTATTGATAAAGACGGGATTTCGGTGGATCCAGCGAAAGTGGAAGCTGTCATGAACTGGGATCAGCCGAAGACACCGTCAGGAGGAGTTTCCTAGGTTTGGCAGGATACTACAGACGTTTTATTCAAGATTTTTCCAGAATCGCCACTCCGTTGACGAATTTAACAAGGAAATCAGTGAAGTTTGTTTGGACGGAGAAGTGCGAAGAGAATTTCCAGGAACTCAAGAAGAGATTAAGTTCGGCACCTGTGTTGTCTTTACCAGATGATACAGGAAATTTTGTGGTGTACAGTGACGCATCACATAAAGGACTTGGTTGTGTGTTGATGCAGAATGGTAAAGTTATTGCATATGCATCGCGCCAACTAAAAGATTATGAAAAAGGGTATCCAACCCATGATTTGGAGTTAGCAGCCGTGGTGTTTGCTTTGAAAATCTGGAGGCACTATCTCTATGGGGAGAAGTGTGAAATATATACAGACCATAAAAGTCTGCAATATATTTTCACGTAGAAAGATTTGAATATGCGGCAGAGGAGATGGATAGAATTGATCAAAGATTATGACTGTGAAATTTTACACCATCCAGGGAAGGCTAATGTGGTTACCGACGCTTTGAGTAGGAAAGGTCGGGAGAAACTGTTTTTGTTAACCGCTCAGGAGAAGCTCGTAGCAGAAATGGCTAAGTTGGAAATAGAGGTAAAGGGTTTGACAGAGACTAATGAAAAATTGTTCCAGATAGAAACTCAACCAACTTTGATAGAAAAAGTCAAGGAAGCGCAACTTCACGATGAGGAATGTGATAAGATTCGGCAAAGAGTGCTTGAGGGAGAAGAGCTTAAATATAAAATCGATACTGAAGGGTTGCTGAGATTTGAAGGCAGAATCTGGGTACCGTCAGTATTGGCAATCAGAGAGGAGATTTTGAATGAAGCTCATAGTTCAAGATTTTCGGTTCACCCGGGAAGCACAAAGATGTACCAGGATCTTCGCCAACATTTTTGGTGGCCAAACATGAAAAGAGAGGTTGCCGAATGCGTTGCGAAATGTCTCACTTGTCAGAGAGTCAAAGCGGAGCATCAACGACCAAGTGGGTTGTTACGGCCCTTGGAAATACCAGAATGGAAGTGGGAGCATATAACGATGGATTTTGTAGTAGGACTTCCAACTACTCAGAAGGGTTATGACGCGATATGGGTCATAGTTGACAGATTGACGAAATCAGCGCATTTCTTGCCGATCAAAATTCGATTCACTTTGGATCAGCTGGCGAAATTATATGTCAAAGAGATTATCTCAAGGCACGGAGTTCCAGTATCAATAGTATTAGATCGAGATTCACGATTTACATCAAAATTTTGGAGGAGTTTGCAAGCTTGTTTGGGGACACAATTGAGAATGAGTACATCCTATCATCCTCAAACCGATGGTCAGAGCGAAAGAACAATTCAAACGTTGGAGGATATGCTTCGGACGTGCGTTATGGATTTTAAAGGCAACTGGGATGATCATTTACCTCTGGTCGAGTTTGCTTACAATAATAGTCATCACGCGAGTATCGGCATGCCGCCCTACGAAGCATTGTATGGAAGGAAATGCAGAACTCCATTATGCTGGGATGAGGTTGGTGAACGACGACTATTGGGACCCGAGCTGGTACAACAAACTGCTGAAATTGTCAAGGTGATAAGAACCAGACTGATAGCCGCTCAAGACAGGCAAAAGAAGTATGCTGATCAACACCGATAAAATCGCGAATTGGAAGTCGGGAGCTTTGTGTTCCTCAAAGTATCTCCCTGGAAGGGAAATATCAGATTTGGTAAAAAGGGTAAGCTGAGTCCGCGGTTTATTGGACCATTTGAAGTGCTGAAACGAATAGGCGAGGTGGCTTATGAGGTAGCTTTACCTCCCGAGTTAGACCATATTCACAATGTATTCCACATATCGGTGCTACGACCGTATAAGTCTGATTATAAACATGTCATAGAGTATGAACCGCTACAATTCGAGAAAGATTTGTCATATGAAGAGGTTCCTGTACAGATAGTAGACAGGAAGGAGCAAGTACTTAGAAATAAAGTGATACCTTCTGTTAAGGTGATCTGGAGGAACCACAGTGCTGAAGAAGCAACGTGGGAACTCGAAGAGCAAATGCTGCAGAATTACCCTCACTTGTTTGTCTAATTTTTTATTTTTTTTTGTATTGCGATTCTGGGGACAGAATCTTTGTAAGGAGGGGAGAATGTAACGGTCGATTTAATTGCGTTGTAATTCTGGGGACAGAATCCTTTTAAGGAGGGAAAGATGTAACGAATGCAATTTTTGAGAATTACTAAAAATATTTATTGATTTGTATAAATATTTTTGTTAATTTATTGAGTTAATAAATGATTTATTAAGCTATTGTGAAATAAGTTTATATTGAGTTAATTGTGTTAATTGTTACTTGAATATGATTTGTGATGATTATTCTAATTTAATTAATAATTAAATTAGATGATAAAAAGGTTTATTTGAATAATATAATTCATTTGGTGTTATTGTTATTTGTTAAATGAATTTATTTGAGTTAGTAAGGTTTAATTGAATTTATTTAATAATAAGTTCAATTAAATTAAATGTGTGACATTTAAAATTATATGTTATAATGTTTTATTAAAATAAATGAAAGGAGTTTTAATTTAATTTTTCCAAACTAGGCCTTATGACCTTTGGTTGAAAAATGAGTTATTTTAATTTAGTTTCACCAAACAAGGCCCTATGATCTTTGTTTGGGAATAATGGATTATTTTATTTGTGTTTTACCAAACAAGGCCTTAAGACCTTTAGTTAGGATAATGGGTTATTTTATTTTGTATTTGCCAAACAAAGCCTTATGGCTTTTGAAAATCCTAACTGATGATTCAATTTATGAATTTTACGTTATTATTATTTAAAACATCAGTTTATATTTTTAAGTTATCAGTTTTTATTTTCTTTATTCTATCAGTTTTATTTTTAAGTTACGTCAGTTGTAAAAGAAAAGAAAAGACAGAAGAGAAAGAAAAGAACAGAGTGTTGTTGAGAGCTCTGTGAATTAGAAAAGAGAGAACAGAGTTTTTAGAGTTGAGAGAAAAGAGAGAAGTTGAGGAGAAGAACTTGGAGATTGGAGAGGAGAATTCCAAAACCAAAGGAGTATTAACCAAGTTTTCTTTATTAGAAGGTATAAACTCTTTACTGTATTTTATTTTTAGTTCTCTATATATTATTTACTTGCTTAAAACATGAATTACTTGGGTATAATTGTTAGAAAACATGTGTTAGATGATTATGTGATGATTATAGATTAATTGGAATGATTAATCCATAAAAGCATGTTTAGAATAGAGTTTTTGAGTTTTACAGAGTTTATTTTCATGAGTGGTATATATGTATGAAGTTAGTATTCAAATTGTTTGTTAATTGGTAAAATTATCATTTGTTTATGATTATTTGATGAAAAACAAGAATAATGCAAGAAGAATGGTTTTAATTGGTTGAAAAATGAGTTTACAGAGTTTGATTTTATTAAAATGGTTAAAACTTGAATATTTGGTTTTAACAGTGAATTTTGGTTTAAATTGGTTAATCATGTGTTTTATAATGCTTAGATTGATTAGAAACATGTTGGGTGTCGACGTCGGGTTTTCGCTTCGTGGGTTCTTTTTTGGTCTTTTCCAATTTTAGCCTCTTGATTAAATGATTTTTGGAAAAGGTGGACATTAATGTCGACGGGGTTTTGAAAGATTGCTTTTTATGATGAGCCAATTAACCAGAGTCGCCAGTTGGTATATTTGAAATGGATGTACCAACTCATCCGAGTTTTCGTTTTTTATAAATCGCTGGCTCATATGTGACTCCGAATTAATTGGTCTACGAATCGAGATTCATAGAGTTCGGGGGCTTGCTTAAGTGAGGGGAAGGTGTTAGGCACCCCTCGACTTCCGTGAAACACGGTTACCGCAATCTTGATGCTGTCCTATCCTTTGATTCATGAAATATGTATACGTGCGAGTGTGCGTGTGTGTGTACCTATATGAATGTTGGGGTGAGTTTGTATGAGAGAATCATTTGGATTTTTGGGAAAGTCGTGCTTTAATTTGGGAACGCTTCGGAATGTCTTTTCGGCATATACGAGAAAGCTTTATGAAAAAGGTTTGATTTTAATTGTCAAAACTAAGAGATTTTCATTAGGTGACGTTTTGGCAAAAATAGGAGTTTATTAAGCCTTAGCAAAAATAGGAATCGAGATTTATACGTTGCTTTCATAAATGATGGGCAATTTCTAGGATCTCTTTCGCCCTATACATCAAGGTTTAATAAAACATTTAATTTCCATTTTTTGTGACAGTTGAAAATAACTTCTTCTTAGCTTTCTCGTAGGATAGGAATCAACTTTCGTTAGCATTCCCAATTTTTAGCCTTGTGATGCTAATATCCTACTTTGATTGATTTTAGAAAAATCTTTATCGTTTAATCTTTTGGGATCATTTTGATGTCACGAAATCTAATCAAGCATAAATACGCGTCGGGGCTATTCACGGGCATGTAAGCCATCAAAATATCCCCGAACGCCAACAATCACATATTCCACTAATACGGGGCCTTAAACCCGATTCTCGCCTTAGCGTCGTTTTAAGGCCCGACAGTTACATGTTACAACGCAAGCATTTTGAATCTATCACATACATCAAAACGTCCATCATCGGATTTGGACCACGGGGTCGCATTCCTAAGCTCACACGAGATTTCTTCATGCCCACAAAATGAATACTACATAACTAACCGATCCGGATTTATCTAATACACCATGATACCCGAAAAAGACAATCTAAATAAATTACACCCAATGAATCACCATAAACAAGCTAGAAATTTCATCAATTGGATATCCTCGGGTTATTAGGAAGAATTTTGTTCCGATGGAACCCTCACTAATAACCCCTAATCCATGATTGTTCGACAAAATACATGAAAGTTACATCTAATTTACCCAATCAATATGATATGAATTGCTAGAACAAATAGAAATTTTCACCTTGCAATTGATCTCAAATGGATATGAACTTGTGTATTTGAATAGGATAAGGAGTGTATTTGATACAATCAAAATCAAAAGAATAAAATTCCTCTCTTTTCTCTCTTTTCCTCCTATTTGAATGCAAAATTTCTCTCTTTTTCCTCTCAATTTCCGTGCTCTTGCTGCTGAAATCTCCTTCTTCTTCCCCAAACTTTCAACTTCTTGAACTCCCTGTATGCTGCACGAAACTGGGCTGAAATAGGCTGGCTGGCCGCCTGCCTTCCACTCACCCCGATTTCGAGTTCCGTGTTTCGAGTTCCGTGTTTTCAAAAGGCGCACTATTTGGCCGCAGATCAATCCGCGGCTGGACGGTTTGACTTTCTCGTTTTCCGTGCCACGCCTCGATTTTCGTGCTGTAACGTCGGTTTTCGCTGACAGGCTCGTATTCGGCAGTCCGGGAAATTCCGGGAGACGTGCCACCTCATTCGGGGATGTCTGTTCCAGATGGCCTTATTGTCACGTCAACCTTGGTCGCCAAACATTGCGGTGGTGTCGGGCGCTCGCACTTGTGCCCCCTCCTTCGCTCCCGCAAGCCGGTTCAATTGACGATTTTGCCCTCCTGTCATGGTTAGTACAGGGAACGCAAAATTTGGGTTTCTACAGCTGCCCCTCTTTATCATGTTCATGCAATGTTTAATGAAATGAACAGGATAAAGAAAAGACACTCGATGCATGAATGACAGTGCATAAGGATGACAATGGATACGTGATGCAACACATATGATTTATGATGCAACGCAAGATGCCATTGATGCAAAACATTCAGAAAAGGGTGTCGAGGCTGATGATCGTCTCGTCGGGGCCAGGTATCGTCGCCGGTCACCCATCTCGTAACCCCCGACTATCGTCGCCGGTTGGTTATCTTGTCGGAGCCGGTTTTCGTCGCTGGACATCCATCTCGTAATCGCCGGTTATCGTCGCCGGTCGATTGTCTCGTTGGGGCCGGGTATCGTCGCCGGTTACCCATCTCGTAACCCCCGGTTATCGTCGCCGGTTGGTTATCTTGTCGGAGCCGGTTTTCGTCGCCGGTCGATTGTCTTGTCGGGGCCGGGTATCGTCGCCGGTCACCCATCTCGTAACCCCCGGTTATCGTCGCCGGTTGGTTATCTTGTCGGAGCCGGTTTTCGTCGCCGGACATCTACCTCGTAATCGCCGGTTATCGTCGCCGGTTGATTGTCTTGTCGGGGCCGGGTATCGTCGCCGGTCACCCATCTTGCAACCCCCGGTTATCGTCGCCGGTTGGTTATCTTGTCGGAGCCAGTTTTCGTCGCCGGACATCCATCTCGTAATCGTCGGTTATCGTCGCAGGTCGATTGTCTCATCGGGGCTGGGTATCGTCGCCGGTCACCCATCTCGTAACCCCCGGTTATCGTCGCCGGTTGGTTATCTGCGAGTGCCGGGCCTCGTATCCGGTCACTTGGCCGAATCGAGAAGCCATGTTCGACACCTGATTCATCAAAATCTCGTATTTTATTATCACACTATGAGTCCAATAGGCTTTAGAATCGATTCAGCTTGCAATGGACCGATGGGGGAGCACTGGGCCCAGCCGCAGATGGATCTGCGGCCGGCTGAAGATTGATCTGCGGCTAAGATCGGGATTCATAAGCGGCTTGCCGCTTCCAGATCTGTCACTTTCAACTTCGTACCCCACATAGATTCCTGCGATTTTGCTCGTTTGCAAGGACCTTTTGTCGAGTTTCCCAACTTTTCTGCAAAAACCGCTCCGGTAGGACCGTTCTACGCGCTACAGGTAACACTTTGACCGTTCACTGTTCAATTTCGTCAATATTTTGCTATACATTTGGCTATTTACATGTTAGAGATAGAAATGTATGCTTTACAAATGTTATGCTATGTATGATCATATATACATGCTATGTATCAACTGTGTGAGTCCTATTTTATGCTCATGATGCGGTCCCACATACCTGTTTTTCCCTTTTTGAAAGAAAATTATGCACTATGGTCCTTTACATGCTGTAATTACACATATGAATGCAATTTTGATCTGTTTGAGGCTTGGATTGATTGAAAACATGTTTGGCTTATGCCTGGGATGTCCATTTTACAAACGGAGCTCTGCCGATTTTTTTTTTTTTAAACATGCATCATGCTGCATTAATTATATGATGAGGGTAGGAATTTAGAATATTCGCGACATAATTCAAAAGGGAACTTACCTTCCTCCTTGCCTGTTCTGTTCCAGCCATGGATCCCGCTGCTCCTAGTAGCTCTTCTGCATCACGGACCTCGGGTGTTCGCCGTCGTAGGGCTGCACCTGCCCCTGTTCCTCCTCGGACCCGTCAGGCTCGCCGCTTGGCGGAGGCTGTCATTCGTCCTGATCATCCGGACGTTGAGGAGGCTGTTCCTCCGGAGGTCGCGGCAGAGGGGCCATCCTCCAGCACACCGGCTCCATCTACTCATCAGGCTTCTTCTGGCACCCCTGTGCAGATACCCGATCTTTTGGGTCGGGATCTCAGTCGTCACCCCTCAGCATCTCTCGTGGCTAACGAGGTATACTCAGTTCTATTCTGATTTTATTCTCAATTTCTCAATTCTCCTTTTATCCGGACTGACCCATTGGTGATTGTCCCAGGTGCCTGAGTTTACTCAGCCGAGGGGTAACTGGTTCAACATCTACTCCCTCTACACGGCTCTGCACAGTGACTACCGGGCGATGGTGGATTCTTGGGGCTTCCGTCACTTCTTCACTATCATCCCCCGTCAGTGCCCCTGGGGTTACATGAGGGCCTTATCCGAGCGCTGGTTCCACCAGACGCAGTCTCTTCACCTTCTTGACTGCGAGGTTGTGCTGACCCCATGGGACTGGAGGTACATTACGGGCATAGAGTTTACCGGGCCCCGCGTTCCTCTAGATCTCGACATCACTCTTGCGGAGGTCCGGGCTTTATTGGGCTTCGCTGCTGAGGACCGGGTCTTTAAGGCCCGTAGTATTCGATCCGGTGCCTTGGCTGTTGATGCTGTCGGGGGTCTCTACGCGGTGCCCATTCCAGCGGATTAGGGTACTCGGGACATTCTGCTCCGACGCCTGTTCCTGACCATCATGAGGGGTTGTTTCCTAGGGAACAACTCCTCCACCATTCATTTCAGCGTCGTGGGAGCGGTCAGAGACGTGGACCGCATCAGTGACTATGACTGGGGGTCATTCACCTTTGCCTATTTCCTCCACGGTATGCGTCTACGCTCGGAGGGCCAGACAGATGCTTGGCTCGGATTTTATCACTTCCTGCTGGTGAGGTTTCTCTTTCCCTCCTCTTATTGGACTTTCCTTCATTTATTTCCCTTTTCTGCATTTAGGTTACTCATGCTTTTCACTGTTTCTGTTCGTAGTTCTGGGCCTACGAGCGTCTCCCATGTCTGAGGCATGTCACCACTCTTGGCTTGGACACCTACCCCCAGGGTCGGCGATGGCATCATAGCACCCTGGAGGAGGTCCCGGTATCTGGCAGCTTTGCACACTGCCGCATCCAGCTGGAGCTGATCACGGCTGCAGGGGTCGTCTGGAGGCCTTATCTTTCTGAGCATCTGGATGTGGGGTTTATAGATGGGCATCCTACCGGCCCGGAGTTTGCACTTTCCACCCGTCGCCTCACTTTGCAGAGTGTTGGAGGATGGGTGATGTACCTGGGGGAGCGCGCCTTCAGATGCGTTACTGGAGAGATCCGCATCCCGCACTCCCTTCCTTTCACGACTTCCTGGCCGCTGGACTCTCAGCCTTCAGAGATCATGCTTGCCGGGGAGGACGACCGGATGCTTTTGACGGGTCCCAGTACCAGTGATGCCTTCCGTACGTGGTGGGTGCCCCGTACCATCGGTCCTCAGACCCGGGCCACATTCTTCCTCGGGGATATGGTCCCCGGCTCGGTGATGATGACTGACTGGGCCGCCTGCATTCGGACTCCCACTCATGCCGAGCAGATCGCCACCTTGACCCGGCAGGTAGACCAGTTGTCTCTATATCTTCGGGTGTTGGGCCGGACTCCAGAGGATGCTTATGCCTACGATCCCGATGGTGCGGGTTATGATGCGGGCCCGAGCTCATCTGATGCCACAGCGCAGCCATATATCCCTGACATGAACTTTGGGCCTCCGACCTCGACGACCCCCGGGGATCAGTTCGAGGATCCCGCTTTCATAGACGAGATTGATTTTATTTAGACCAGGATAGGATAGGGCTTTTGTACCTGTACCTGTTCAGTTTTATTTTCCATTTTATGCACTATGTACCTGAACTCATTTTCATTTATGCACAGTTTCTTTCTTTTATTTCTATGAAATTTATTTGTCTTATTATTGTTGGTATGATGTATGCCTTTTATTTATGGATAAAAAATGACCCCTGTACAGTCTTTTTTGATACTATTTTCCCACAGATGTCGTCCTCAGATGCCGTGGTACGTTTGGATTTCATTCCTTCCACAGGGTTGGTTGGCAGTCTCTTCCACTGGTTGGGCAGTTTATTGCCGGCCGACAGGGTTATCGCAGATGGTCTTTTGGGCCATTCCCGGTCCTTATTAACCTTTCAGGTGCCAGTGGGCTTTGTGGACGGTATTCTGAGCTATTGGGCGCCTGCCCGTCAGGTGTTCAGGTTAGGGACGGTAGAGCTGACCCCCACTCTCGAGGAGTATGCTCGTTTCACCGGCTTGCCCTTGGATAGACCCTGTGCCAGGGTTACAGTTGGTTCTATGCGCCGTCAATTCTTGACTTTCACCGGTTTGCGGAGGGCTGTCTTGTTACCGGTGATCACATCAGACCATATGGTTCCCCTTCAGTTCTTGATCGACCGATTTGGTTCACCTGACAGTTTTCGTCTTTTCTTCGGCGATTTTTCTGTATCTGAGGAGCGCTGGGGCGCTTCAAGAGTAGACGTTTTGATGGCCTGTGTCGTCTCAGTTTTGTACTTGCCCGCAGGACCTGATCAGTTGGACATGCGAGTTGTCGCGGCTGTTCGAGCCCTTCAGGAGGATTACACCATTCTTCCCATGATATTGGCGGATACCTATATGTCAGCTTCATATTGTCAATCCTTCCGAGGCAGGGTATTCAGAGGGAGCTCGACCTTATTGTATATGTGGTTCATGAGTCATCTTAGTCCCATCGGCCATTTCCGTCGCCAAGGGTTTTGCTTCAGCCATGACATAACCACGCAGTTTTCGTTTCGTCCCGTGAGCTGTACTGATGTGGCCTCCTGGACATCATTTTTGTCTGTCATTGAGGATCCCTTTCATCTATTGGTCTACTCGGGCTATTGCTCCTTTATGAGCTTCTTGACTCACGTGCCCAACCTGGATTTCATCCCTATTGTTGGCTTGAGGGGTGTGACGACTTATCATCCCCTGGCGGTTACAGGGCAGTTTGATCAGACACAGGATTTTCACCTCTTCACGGGCGCGGCCGACTACCGATTCCTTATATCATCCCAGACAGAGAGAGATCTACTGCGGGTATATAATCTTTGGCCTCGTAGGATCCTGGCCGAGTATAATGATAGTTGCCCCATCCAGACATTCGCTTATGTGCAATGGTTGCGCGGAGATTCGGATGCGATTGGTGTGAGTCAGACTGGGACTTTTGATGACTCTGGAGTGACTTTCCCAGATGATACCATATATCACTCGATCTCAGCCGACTCTCTCCCTAGTCAGGACACTGAACATAGCCGGATCCGACTGTCTTTGATTGCTATTGAATCTGAGAGGGATGCCGCCATTGCTGAGAGAGATGCTGCTATAGCTGACAGAGATGCCATTATTTTTCAGGCCAGGGCAGTTGTAGATGCTCATATTGGGACTGTCAGCCGAGCCACTGCTTTACTGGATCGCATTGATATGATGGGGCAACAGATTGCAGGAGATGCTGATGCTTCAGATCTATCCACCACCCTGTCCATCCTGCTTCAGCTAGTTTCAGATTTGTAGATTATTTTATTTCCTGCATAGACTATGTTAGTTTCATTGGTTATCGAAAGAGAAATCTTGTAATAAAATGACTTATATATATAGACATGCATTTAAATTTAGTCATTTTCCCTTTTGACGTATCATTGCCTTTCATTGGATCCTCATTTTATCCAGTTGACCATGATTTTGACATTCCGCCTTTTTCTCTTCTCAAGTCTTGATGGAGACTTGACAGATATTGCCGCACACCCGTTGATTTCATCGGATTGAATCTCAGATTTTGGATAACTGTTTGGTTGGGTCAGGGTGATGTCTTTTGGGATGAAGCTGGTTAGGCAGCTGGTTTTGGGAAGGTTTTGAGGGTGTAGGAAGGTTTTATCGAAAATTGGTTCTTTTGGTTAGGGACAGGATTATTATTTTTTAAGGAATCGGACCGCGCCATGATGGCTGCCTACGTACCCCCACAAGTTGGGAGATCAGGTCCTACGTAGTTCGCTTTCAAAGGAAAAAGGAAACTGATGATTCAAGTGTAGAACCGCTTCACCGAGTCAGAATTGAGGGGTTGTGGAAATACCTCACCATCCATTTCTTGCAATATGAGGGCACCTCCGGATAACACTTTCTTAATCACAAACGGCCCTTCCCAGTTCGGGGCGAACTTCCCCTTGGCTTCGTCTTGACAAGGCATGACTCTTTTCAGCACCAAATCATTTTCTTTGAACTTCCGAGGTCTTATCCTTTTGTCATATGATCGAGAAATCCTTTGTTGATATAACTGACCGTGCCAAACCGCAGCCACCCTTCTTTCAACAATTAGGACCAATTGGTCGTATCGACTTTGCATCCAGTCCTCCTCGCTTATTTGAGCATCGATCACTATTCTGAGGGACGCCATTTCAACCTCAACTGGCAGAACGACCTCCATTCCATACACCAAAGCGTAAGGGGTTGCCCCTGTAGAAGTACGCGTTGATGTTCGGTATGCCAGCAGGGTGAGGGGTAACAAATCCGGCCACCCCCGATGGTTAGCAGACATCTTCGCCATGATCTTCTTGATGTTTTTATTTGCAGCCTCCACTGCCCCATTCATCTTAGGACGGTAAATGACGGAATTGAGGTGCTTGATCTTAAACTGATCACACAGTCCCTTCATGAGGGCGTTGTTTAAATTCTTGGCATTGTCGGAGACCAAAACCTCAGGTTTCCCGTATCGACAAATGACATTATTCCTGATGAAACCGACGATGACCTCCTGAGTTACCTTGGGGAAAGAAGCTGCCTCTACCCATTTGGTGAAATAATCGATCATGACGAAAATGAATCGGTGCCCGTTGCTTGCTTTGGGCTCTATTGGTCCGATCACATCCATTCCCCACATTGAAAATGGCCACGGGGAGGTCATACAGTGCAGCTCATTGGGAGGCGTATGGATCACATTACCGTGCGCCTGGCATTGGTAACACCGTTTGACATGATCATCGCAATCGGCTTTCAGTTTTAACCAATAATGCCCCGTTCTCAAGATCTTTTTGGCCAGCATCGGTCCACTCATATGTGGCCCACACACTCCGCCATGGATTTCATTCATAATCTTTTGGGCTTGCGTCTCATCTACACACTGCAACAGTCCCAAACAAGCATCCCTCTTGTAAAGTGAATCCCCATTCAGGTAAAATTTCATCGCCATCTTTTGAATTCTCATCCTCTCAGTTCGGCTCGCCTGGTCGGGAATGGATCTATCTCTCAGATATTCCCTTATGTCGTGATACCAGGGCTGCCTTGTCAACACCACCTCGTCTGATAACACTGCCACATGTTCCTCATATGCCGGGGCATTTTGTACGGCTATCTCAATCTGTGGACTGTCCCTATTCTTGATTACGTGGATTAAGGAAGCCAGAGTTGCCAATGCATCGGCAAAGTCATTCCGTCCCCGGGGAATATGGCGGAAAGCGATATCTTCGAACTCTTGCATCAGCTGGGTAACACAACGATGGTATGGAAGTAACCGAAGCTCTTTAGTGTTGTACACCCCGATCGCTTGTCTGATTACCAGTTCTGAATCCCCAAACACCGCTAGTCTTTTCACTCTCATGTCGCGGGCCAAGCGGAGTCCCAAGATACATCCCTCGTATTCAGCGGTGTTGTTCGAATTGCTGAAATGTAGTTTAGTGGCCACGGGGTATTGTTCTCCGGTGATAGAGACCAGGACCGCTCCGGCTCCTGCCCCCTCGGCATTCATGGCACCATCAAAATACAGCTTCCAGAACTGTCCCTCGTCATCACATTTCTCGCGTGATACCCAAAATGTATCCTCGCCCGGAAGAGAAGTTTCCAAGGGCTCCATCCCTCCTGACGGGATTTCTGCCAACTGATCTGCAATTCCCTGCCCTTTCATGGCCTTCTGAGTCACGTACACCATGTCGAACTGTTGTAAGATTAACTGTCATCTTGACAACCGACAATTCAGCATGGGCCTTTCAAAAATATATTTCAGGGGATCCATTCTTGATATCAGGTACGTCGTATGCCCATGGAGGTAGTGCTGTAATCTCCCTGTGGCCCAGGCCAGAGCACAACAGGTCTTCTCGATGGGAGTGTAATTTTGTTCACATTGGCTAAATCTTTTGCTGAGGTAATAGATGGCCTGCTCTTTACCTGCCTCATTCTTTTGTCCCAGCATACATCCCATCGCGATGGCATTGACCGATATATACATAAATAGAGGGATCCCATCCTTCGGGGGTACCAGCACTGGTGCCTCCGTCAGCTGCTTTTTAATGGTTTGAAAAGCCTTCTGACATTGCCCATTCCACTCCTGGGAAGCCCCCTTTCTTAACAGTTTGAAAATGGGCTCACATGTAGTCGTCAAGTGGGATATAAAACGGCTGATAAAGTTTATCCTCCCGAGGAATCCTCTTATCTCCTTCTCTGTGTGAGGCGTAGGCATATCCACAATGGCCTTAATCTTTGCTGGATCCAACTCAATGCCCCGATCACTAACCAGGAATCCTAAGAGCTTACCCGACTGCACTCCGAAAGCACACTTGGCCGGATTGAGTTTTAAATTATACTTTCTGAGCCGATCGAATAGCTTTTTGAGATGGGTTATATGGTCAGATTCTATCTTCGATTTCACAATAATTTCATCCACGTAGACCTCTATCTCCTTGTGCATCATATCGTGGAATAGGGCCATCATGGCTCTTTGAGAAGTAGCCCCCGCATTTGTGAGACCAAAAGCCAATCGTCTGTAGCAGAAAGTGCCCCAAGGGGTGATGAATGCGGTCTTTTCCCGATCTTCTTCCGCCACCATTATCTGATGATATCCCGCGAAGCAATCCACAAAAGAGTACATTTCGTACTGGGCTGTGTTATCCACCAGGATGTGTATGAAAGGCACCGGGAAGTTATCTTTGAGATTGGCCTTGTTTAGATCTCTGTAGTCTACACATACCCTCACCCTTCCTCCAGGCTTAGCCACTGGGACTACATTGGATAGCCATTCCGGGTAAGTGGACACCATAATGATTCCCGCCCTGAACTGCTTGATGATCTCTTCCTTTACTTTTAAGCTCCACTCCGGTTTCAACTTTCTTAATTTTTGCTTGACAGGCCTGAAACCCTCCTTGATGGGTAATCGGTGTACCACAATGTCGGTAGACAATCCGATCATATCCTCATGGGACCAGGCACAGATATCCTCATATTGTTTTAGCAACTCAGTCATTTCAACTTTTTGGCTAGGGGTAAGGTCCGTCCCTATCTTGAGTTCTTTTGGCTTATCAGGGGTTCCAATGTCAATGGTGACGGTTTGGTCCAAGTTGGGTTTGGGTTTATCCTCGACCCATCCTTTGATCTCGTCAGGCGCGTCGTCGTAATCTGTCTCGTCTTGTTCAATGCCCATTAAATCGAAATCCAGCTCAATGTCAAAATCATAATCATCATTCAAATTTGAGAGACCGTTTGTTAGGCAAGGATTACTCAAATTGGTACACCTGACATGAACAAAATACTTATCATATATAAATCATTTTCCACGATGATCACATTTCCAAATAACACGAAGAAACGACATAATTATGCAAAAATAAAACATCCCCCGTCTTCTGGGGTCTACCACCCTGACGTCGGGTTTTACCCTTGTTTGGATATCACTGGTTTCATGGTCCAGTTGTCGACGGTCAGGTCAGATGAAATGTGCTGGATAAAAGGGGGCCTCACATCGGACACTTCCCCGATGATTACGGATACGTCGCCTGAGCCCTTCTTCCCATCTTCTCCAGGAATGATTAGCCCTGCCCAATCGATGACAGGCACCACCTTTTGGGCTCCTGGTGGTGTGATAATATTCGTCCCCTCCCTACTGCTTGTTGATTGTCCGGGGATATAGCATTTCGTTTCAAACTCTATTGCGACCTCTTACAGGAAAATCTCCCTCCTGGCCGATTCATCACTCGCGGAGATCAATTCTTTATCCCCAGACTCAATTACGGCTTTATTGATCCCTTGCTCATTGTTAACCCCGGTCACCAGATTGCCAGCCAGCCGAACCGGCGCCGCACCCTGACGGTGTCTCCGTGCCACGCCTCCACGATACCCCAATCCCGCTTTGCCTATTTGCTGTGGTAGTTGGATGGGCTCGGTGATTCCTTGACTGCTCCTCCCCAGTCCTTGTCCAGGCTGGAAGTTCATTTTTATCATTTCCTTTGCCACAAAGGTAAGTTCTGGAGAGACCCTAGGTTTCACAGCTGGAGCTCCCAGGCATCTATAGTGGGGAGTTCTAATCTCCAGTGCTTGAAAGCTGGCAGGTGCCGCCGACTCATCTACATTGATCACTGGTAGGCTACTCCTGGGAGGAGAAAGGTCATCACATTCGGCCGAGATTGTTACCAGATTCCCATCGATGATTAGCTTGATTTGTTGGTGGAGCGTGGAAGGAACTGCCCCGGCCATGTGTATCCACGGCCTCCCCAATAACATGTTATAACTGGCTGCAATATCTAGGACCTGGAAAGATATATCAAAAGTATAGGGTCCTATCTCCACTGACAACTTGATTTCTCCCATTGTATCCCTCCGGGAACCATCGAAAGCTCGTACCACCACATGACTGGCCCGTAGGCGTTTGGGATTGATGTTCATCTTCTGCAAGGTACTGAGGGGACAGATATTCAATGCCGATCCTCCATCAATCAGCACCCCATTCATGATATATCCCGAGGAGATTACCGCAATATGTAGTGGTTTCCGGTGCCCCCTTCCCTCTTTGGGGATGTCCTCATCTGCGAAGGATATTACATCGTTCTCCAATAGGTGGCCCACCAGCTGGCCGAAACCTTCCTCACTAATTTCCTTGGGCACGTATGCTTCTTCCAGAGCCTTCGTTAGGGATTTGCAATGCTCATTGGATGACAACACCAAGTCCATGACTGATGTTAGGGTTGACTCCTCATTTAAAATCCGGATTCCCCTTGTTTCCGGGTGATCCATCCTTTTCAAGAATTCTATGGCCCTTTCCTCGGAAATCTCTTCATTTTTTCTCTTTTGGCTATCCAGGACTCGCCCGGGAAGATATAAGGGGTTCCCCTTTGTCGTCACAGAAGCACAACTGGCCGCTTCCTCTGGCATTCCCCCATAATTCCAGGGTACAGTCTTTAGACTACTGATAGGGATTTGCGGCCTTGCCGCAAGGATGATGGGCCTCGGAGCCGTTAACTTGACAGGTCCCTCTGTGCTATTCGTACTTACCCCTATCAACCTGATGGGCGTTCCCCGTGCACTCCCATGATCATGTATTACGTTGATCATTTCCTCAATTTTCTGCACATAGTTCAACCTTGGCGGCCCCCCAGCTTCACTCGCCTCCGTCGCGTTGACTCCCCCTCCATCATGTCTTGGCAGGGGATTTGCCTTAACATTCGGGGAGTCAGGCCGTTCCACTACAATTTCCCCACTGTCAATCAGGTTTTGGATTCGATGCTTCAACGTCCAACAGTCTTGTGTATCATGGCCAGGGGAACTGGAGTGGTATGCACATCGCTTGCTCGGGTCAAACCTTCTACCCTTTGGGTCACTCGGGGGTGCCAAACCAACTATCTTCTTTTGGGCCACTAATACCGCTAATACCTGTTCAAGCGGTTCCCCGAGCGGGGTGAATACTCGATTTTGCGAGGCCTCATATCTTCTTCGCCCCTCTGCCCTTTGATCCGTGAAGTTTGGCTGTCGGGGTGGCCTTACCCTCTGCACCTGTACCGGAAGATGGCTTTCTGTTTTTCTGGATGACCCCTGTAGGATGAGGGAGACATCCTCTTCCTTCTTCTTTTGGACCCTCCGGGAAGTGCAGCCATAGTTTCCATTCTGTATTTGCTCGGCAGCAGTTTCTAAAGCAGTAAAATCCCGGATATCAACCCCATATCCACCATCTCTCCATGTTTAATCATTTCAGCAAAGGGTCTTCCAATCCCCGAGATGACTCGTTCATAATACGGTGCCTCTTGAATGTCTACAAAAGTCATCACCATCTCTGATTCGCTCATCGGGGGGTTCACCTGTGCGGCCATGCCCCTCCATCGTTGCGCATATTCCCTGAAGGATTCCCTAGGTTGCTTCTTGACCTTTGTCATTTGGTACCTGTCAGGGGCCATCTGGGCCTGAAAGCTGTATTGGGTTAAGAAGGTATGGGCCAATTCCTCCCAGTTGTGGATTCGGGCATTGTCAAGGCGGGCATACCAAATTCTTGCCTCCCCCGTTAAGCTTTTCTGGAACAGCTGCATTCTCCCTTCGTCCTCGGCATAAGACCCGAGTTCTCCAATGTATATTTTCAAATGTGTGTAGGGGTCCCCCTTCCCATTGTATTTTTCAAACTCGGGGATTTTAAATTTCTCCGGGTATCTGGCTCCGAGGAAGACACATAAATCTGAATAATTAACCCTGCCGAGGGACCCTATGCCCCTCATAGATTGGATGGTTTCCTCCATTTGTCTCATTTTCTTCCGTAGGTCATCTGTATCTCCCTCTTCCGGGATAGTAATCACTGTTTTGTTTGGTACGGGAATGGCCTTTGGGACGACTGGCTCGCCCTTAAGTTGAGGTGGATCCTCCTTAGGTGGTTCCTGTCTGGGCATCAATTGCTCCCTTAGCATTATGGCCATTTCTAACATCTGCTTCTTAAAGTCATCAAATAACTCCCTAGATATGGAACCGGAATTGGTAGATGGAATATCAGCCATTTCAGATACAGAGTTTTGGGCCCTTTTAAACTGCGAACGGGTTTGAGGAGCAATCCTACAGAAACCAAGGTTCGAAGTTTAGTTGTGGGGAATAAAAATGCGGATGCATGCTAAAGCTGTAACTTCTGTGTTTTGGGGTTTTTTAATCTTTCCCTATAAAACAGAAAGTTAGTAGTCCTCTAATGCAATGACAAATGATAAATATGGCTTTATTAAGCTCCCCAACCGTTCCCTGCGAAAGATAGAGGTTAGTAATTTCTTCTTGACGAAAAGGGAGGCATATATGAATGAGATCATGACATTTACGCGTGCAATGTAAAAAGGCATGAAGAAACTTTTCCTGCGTAGGGTTAATCTGAGGCTGACCTATCCTAGGGTTACTCTCACGGGCTTTTTGGCATGAAGGTCCCCAAATCTTCGCAATCTACTCGTTTGAATAGGATAAGGAGTGTATTTGATACAATCAAAATCAAAAGAATAAAATTCCTCTCTTTTTCTCTCTTTTCCTCCTATTTGAATGCAAAATTTCTCTCTTTTTCCTCTCAATTTCCGTGCTCTTGCTGCTGAAATCTCCTTCTTCTTCCCCAAACTTTCAACTTCTTGAACTCCCTGTATGCTGCACGAAACTGGGCAGAAATAGGCTGGCCAAAGCCAGCCGCAGATTGATCTGCGGCTGGCTGGCCGCCTGCCTTCCACTCACCCCGATTTCGAGTTCCGTGTTTCGAGTTCCGTGTTTTCAAAAGGCGCACTATTTGGCCGCAGATCAATCCGCGGCTGGACGGTTTGACTTTCTCGTTTTCCGTGCCACGCCTCGATTTTCGTGCCATAACATCGGTTTTCGCTGATAGGCTCGTATTCGGCAGTCCGGGAAATTCCGGGAGACGTGCCACCTCATTCGGGGATGTCTGTTCTAGATGGCCTTATTGTCACGTCAACCTTGGTCGCCAAACATTGCGGTGGTGTCGGGCGCTCGCACTTGTGCCCTCTCCTTCGCTCCCGCAAGCCGGTTCAATTGACGATTTTGCCCTCCTGTCATGGTTAGTACAGGGAACGCAAAATTTGGGTGTCTACATTGGGTAAATGTTTTGTATCTTATATGATGTCTAGATATACTTAATTTGTTTTCTGGATGGTAGAATTCGGAAAATTTTGGCCAAATTTGGCCTAAGTTTTCACTGGTTCGCGAGCTGGGGAAGACGACAGTCAAGTCTATCGCCCCGGCGATAGAAATGAACTGATTTCGTCGCCCCAGCGACATCGTCGCCCCGGCGACAAAATAGTTAAGCAAAACGCCGCCCCGGCGACAGCCTCGCCCCGGCGACAATTTTGTTAAGTTTTTCTCGCCCCGACGAGAAACACTACTGTTTAAAAAAAATAATTATTATTTTATTTTCAATTCTTGGAAGTTATGATGCATAATTAAACTTATATTAATGTGACTAATGTATTACTAAGATGGTTGCTAAACTAGTATTTGTTGACTATGGTATGCTAAATGAGATAAAGAGCAAGCCTTAAATGCTTTTAATTTTGTGACTAATTATGTTACCATTTTATAATTAAATGTTTAGGTTGTTTAAGGATCGTGAATTACTTAAATTTGTAATCTACGCTTGAGGCAAGTTTTCCTCCCTTAAACTTGAAAGTTATTTATACAAGTTTCTTATCTCAACTTATTACTTTTACGTTGAGCAAGTTGTTCTTTTCTTTTAACTTGTTAATTTATTCAAAACAAGTTTATTTGTATTGAGCAAGCTATTGACCTTAGCTTATTGATATTCAAGCAAGGTTATTATCATGAGTGTATACTTAAGCTTTATTCCAATCATTGTTTGATATTCAAACTTCGAGTATAGTTTCTATTAAACAAACTCTATTGATGAATTAGACTAGCAAACCCTTATTGATTCAGCTAGTCCTTAGTTGATGAGCGTTTCAAAGACTTAGAATGTTTTTCTATACTTGTTCCAAGCCAATTTTCTTTTTGGTATAGATTCAGACGATAAACTGAGATGAACAACCCTAATATAGGGGATTACTTACGCGATAGCGTTAAAATGTTTGTGCACAATACATTGTACAAAGGGCTGATCCCCCTGAGTACGAGATATTGGTCCATAGTCTATATGACTGTTAAAGGTTACAGTAGAAATACTTGTCAACCTAGGACATAGTTCGAGGTCTTGTGACCCTCAGATATAATTTCTATATTTTGAAATCTATCTTTCCTTGAATCGAGCTTTCTAACGAACTCTTAGTCTTTGACTGTTATTCCTCAGTTGAAATCCTTTTCATTTAAATATTGTTGTTATCGTACTTGTGAGCAATTGTTTGCTCACTCTTGCACTAATCATTGCAGCTAAGCCTGAGAAGCAGGACGAGCCGTCCACCAGTAAGGGCAAGGGCAAGATGCAGAAATAGTTCTAAATATATCATTTGTAACAAGACTTGTTTTTAATTTATATTTCTATTCCGCATTGATGTATTAAGGTTTAGATAACCTGGGATTTTGAATATTTAATAGTTTGGAGATGTAACCCATTTTGGGTAGATGTTTCTTTAAGATTATTAAATTGTTGTTTTATTGGGAAGTTAGTTTTGAATGTATGTTATAGTGAACACCAAATCAGTGGGAATTAAGTACCTGGATTTGGGGGTGTCACACAATCAAACTTGCAGCTTTATTTATAGCTATATACTTTGTCTTTGTCACTAAACCAACAACTCTTTGCTGTTTGGAACTTTTCCAATTCACTGCACCACTTTTCAAGGTAACGATTTACCTTAAAGTGGATTTGTTATCGTCTTGGTCAGTCTGAAAAACTTGAGTCTGTTTAGTCCTCTAATTTTAATTCAGACCTACCATGAATCATGATCACATCTTCAGTACTGGTTAAGTACTTAAAGATGTTTATCACTGTCTTACAGTGATCATCTCCAGAATAAGACTGATCAACATCAGGACTTGTATATTCACTGCATACATGATAGTAACTCACGCGATCTCTCTTTTAATTGGAGACAATTTTAGAGAGATACACTCCATGACTCATCATCATGAGACCTCTCTTGGAGTTTACCATGCTAAACGCCTTTAGCATCAAATGAATATATGTTCCTTGGGTCAAGCCGAACATCCTTTTAAATCTATCTATATAGATTTATATCCCTAATTTATAGGATGCTCCTCCCAAGTCATTCATGGAGGAATGTTTAGACAATTTTATCTTTACTAATTGTAGCATTGGTGTGTTATTCCTTATCAGTAGTATATCAACATATAATACTAGGAATATCACAGTGCTCCCACTGACCCTTTTGTACACACTAGGTTCATTCTCGTTTTTGATAAAATCAAACTCTTTTGATTGTCTCATCAAAACGAATGTTCCATCTTTGAGAAGCTTGCTTCAATCCATCAATGGATCATTGTAGCTTAAAACACGATTTGTTTCAACCTTTGAAACAAATTTCTCTGGCTGTATCATACATACATTCTCCTCAAGTCTTCATTGAGGAAGGGTGTCTCCACATCCATTTTGCCAGATTTCGTAATAAGCTGCAATCACAAGCAAAATCCAAATGGACTTGAGCATTACCCAGTAATAAGGTTTTATCGTAGTCAACTCCTTGACTTGAAAAACCTTTTAAACAGGTCTGGTCTTATAGGTCTCCACCTTGCCATTTGCCCTAGTCTTTCTCTTAAAGACCCATATTCACCAGAGTCTATACTTGGTTCTCATACATGGAGTCCATTTTGGATTTCATGGCCATCTGCCGTTTCTCTAAGTGTCTTCTACTCATAGCCTCATCGTATATAACTAGATCATCATCCTCTATGATGTGTACCTCATCATCATCTTCTATGATGAATCCATACCTCCTAGGTATCTTCGGTACTCTTCCAGATTTACGATTCGGTTGTGGTACAATAGGTCTATCTACAGGTTCCTCGGTTCGACTTAAAGTGCTTTGTGGTTCTTAAGATCTATTACCCTCCCACTAGCTCTTTTAATGATAAACACCTTTATCTAAGAAGGCAGCATGTAAGATTATAGTACCCTAAACTTTCTTTAGGATATCCCACAAATCTGCACTTGTTATATTTTTGTCCCAAACTTATCTTTGAAACCTTTTTACATAAGCTGGACAACCCCTTATCTTAACATACTTAAGAGTAGGAATCCTTCTTATCCATAACCTTTATGGAGTCTTGGGCTCGAATTTTTGAGGTTACCTTATTTTGTAGATATGCAGCCGTTTCTAGGGCATAACCCTAGATGGATACTAGAATGTCGGTAAAAATCATTATGGACTGCACCATGTCCAACAAGGTACAATTTCTCCTTTTAGATACACCGATCAATTATTGTGTATCAGGAGGTGTCCATTATGAGAAAATACCATTTTGAGATGATCTAGAAACTTATTGCACAAGTATTCTTTCCTTGATCTGATCAAAGAATCTTAATACTTTGTCAATATGTTTCACTTCTGAATTCTTTAAACTTTTCAAGTGATTCAGACTTGTATTTCATCAAATACACATATTCAACTCTTTGAATGATCATCTCCTTTTCTTTTACTAGTTTGTTCAATTTGCAAAAGTATTTTTCATGTAAGTCAAGTTTACAAAGTCCATCAAGTGATCTTCCAGTTTCAAACAAAACATTATCATTATAAATAGAACAACAATTGTTCTTAAATATAATACCAGAACATTCCTTGTCCAACAACGAAAGTTCTAATGTTTTTAATGAGAACTGGAACATAATAACAACTTATTAACTTAATAGACTTGCCCGTAGGCAACGTTAAACTATAAGTTCCTATGGTTAATGCAGCAACCTTTGCTCCATTCACACACATAAGATTATTTACTCTTTGTTTAGCTTTCTACTTCTGCTTAGTCTCTGCATTGGATTGCATATGTGAGAATTACAGCCGGTATCCAATACCCAAGTAGAATCTTGACTTACAGAAAGATTTATTTTAATCATGAACAAACCTATATTTGTAACCGAAGCTTCACTAAGCTTCTTCTGGTTAGCCTCTGTAAGATACTCCTTACAGTTTCCTTTCCAGTGTCCAGACTTATTGCATTAGAAGCAAACTCCTTTGCTATTTGCATCAGTTTAGTTCTTATTGTCCTTAGTTATTGCTTTTCCATTTACCTTCTTTGAATTGTTCTTCTTTTAAGAAGATCCTTTGGCCCTCTTCCGCTTCCTGGAAGAATCATCTACCAGTAAGACTTGGTCTTTCTTTGGTTGGAAAGTGACTCTTTACAGTTTTCAACATGTCTAAGCAACTCAGGCAGGCTGACATATAGCTTGTTCATGTGAAATTCACAACAATTTGTGAGAAAGAGTCTGAAAGTGACTGCAAGATCAAATCTTGGATCAACTCTCCATCCATGAAAACCGATTGTCCCAATTGTTCAATCAGATTGATCATTTTAGGACATTTGTCTGTACTATAGTGCCATTGGTCATTCTAGATCGGAAGAGCTCCCTAGATATCTGATATCTAATAGTCCTACTTTCCTCACCCTTCAACTCCTTGAAGGTGCAGGAGTATAGTAGGAGCATCCATAGTTTCATGCTGACGCTGAAGCTCGTTACTCATGGATGTGAGCATGATGCATTGAGCCAACTGTACATCATCTTACTACTTTATAAAAGTAGCAATCTCTTCCACAAAGGCATTGTCTGCAACCATTGCAGGCATAGGCGTATTAAGGACATAAGATAGTTTTTCAGCCTTGAGAACTATTCTCAAATTCCTTAACTAGTCCGTGTCATTTGGTCCAGTTAATTAGCATCTAATATGCTATGCAGTGATAATGAATTAGACATCGTAAAATTCTATAAATGAATTTGTAATTTAACAACCTTTTAGCATACATTCATTTATTAAATACCAAAATAAATTAGGTCTTTACTTAAATTGGTATCTCCCACTATTTTTCATCAAACTACATTACCCTTAATATACAGTTCGGCAAATCTAATTAAAGATTTGCTAGTGAGAATAAGGATCCCATTTCAAATGTATATAGCCTTGTGTGACACAACAAACGATATATAAATAAATAGGTAGACAACTATTGTCAATTACATCACTATGTAACTCCTTTTAATTTGCCTCTTAGATTATTTTGATCAAGTGTGACACATCCGAATCATAATTATCCAAGTTAAGTCCAACCTAGCACTTCCATATATTCGAAAGAAAAAACACTGTCCTTGTGTGACACAACAAAACAACATCGTTCAGTCTATGTATAAGCATCAAATGTGATAAAACAACATCTTAAATATTTAATACTTTCCTTGTGTGACACAACAAACTCATATTAAATATTTAATACTCTATCGCTTTATCATGCTAGAAGGCGACGTTCGATATTCCAAATATCTTTGAACGCTTAGGACTTAATATAATTTCTTTGTGGGGTTTGTTATTATTTGTCTCATCTTGTTTAGCGTGCATGCACATATATATATAAAATACGCGTCATATTATTTAACATGCGAAGCATGTTGTATAATATATAATATATACATAGTAAGCATGGACATATAGAATACTATATTCTACCCGGATTGATTATGGACTTTTATTCTAGTTTGGTTCACTAGAGCCACCAAGTGAACCAAAAGGTCAAACCTAGGGTGCAAGAACAAAATTTAAATATAACTATTACATTTAAACCTGGGTTCCATTACAAACGGGTCTTCAAGCGCTCCTTGCTCCTTTGTCTCCAATTCTTCAAGTAATTCTAAGTAAACCTATTACATAAACTATTTACAATAAATAGAAACCTTGATCAGCAGTCAAGGGGAGGTACATAGGACGAAGATAGAATTTACATCAAGAAAAACTAGAGAAGACGAGGTACGCAGACCCCATTTATAAAAACCCATTCATTCAAGCATCCACTAAAATAAATCCAATCACACATTGGTCAGTAGTCCATAATCAATACCTATTTATTATCATACATATCTCCATATGTATCAATAATATCATTTGAGTAGCACATAACGTTACTTTGTGTCTTTAACCTGCAAAAGTGGTTATTTGCAAGAATGAGCTCGACAGCTCAGTAAAATCTAACAATTAACAAATATCACATAATACATAGATAACATGCTCATCATATGCATCATAAACATTTGGCTAAACCTATCATACATACTATACATCAATTACCAAGTAATAAATTGAGTTCCATAACTCAATCAACATTTTAACTCAATGGACGTTGTCATAAATTAACTTCGTCGTTTCATACATACAACACATAGAATACATCATGCTTTTACATCATAAATTTAAAATAATTAATCATTTAGTTCACATAACAAATAGGAACTAAAAGACTTGCCTGGTTCGTAGATTACCAATTACCATAATTAGCCTATACTTATCTACACTTCACGTATCCTACACGATATATAATCATGCACAACATTTATTAGTCATATAGAAACACTTAGAAAATAACCTACATATTTTGTTTATAAGGCAGTAACAATGATTAGTTACAGTATTATAAATACTTCAGGATTCATTCTCATCCAATTTCATTTTAATATCTCAATTGTCACCGGATAATCAATGGGTATATGTTTACTGCCCATTACAGTATCTTAATATTCATTTCATACATTAGTCTAGACTTTAGATATGTCTACGATAACATAACATGACCACAAAGAAAGAAGAAAATTTTTTACTCTCTTTTTTTTACTTTTTTTTTTGTTCCATTGCCGGGGCGGTGGTTTCCTTCACACTTTTCCCGTTGGGGCGAGGCTACCGCCGGGGCGACAATTGTAGTTCATTTTGGGCGCTGGGGCGAGGTCATCGCCGGGGCGACCAAACTAGTTCATTCCTACCGCCGGGGCGGCAATCCTAGAGTAATTCCACTGCCGGGGCGGTGGACTCGAAACCCAGTTCCTGCAGTTCATGAAGAACGCAGAAAAATACCAAATTTGGCCAAAGTTTTTCATCGAATGACAATTTTAAGTCTACACATACATCATATGTGTTATAAAATCAAATCCCATTTCATACAACGATTTTAACATTACAGATAATCTAGACAACCAAATAAAGGCTAAAAATCCATAGTTCATGTTTTGTATTTACATATTGATACAGTTAACACAATCAATCACTGTGAATTCATTTCTTAACCAAATCAATCCGTTTAACTCTTGTTTTCTTCGTTTTTACATCCATAAACGTAATTAATTATCAATTTAACCGATTAACATGCAAAACAAGCATCAATTTCACACACTTAAGCCATATTCGTATATAACTACTCTGTAAATTCCAGAACCCTAATATAACATGATTTCATGGACTTAATTACTCTAAATCACATATAAACCATATAAAATAGATTTTTGCATGCTTATAAACATCTAACATCAAGTTATTAAAAATTTTAGCCATAGAATTCAATTTACAGAAAACTCAGTGTACGTTCATGGAGAAGATCATAAATCAAAGTTGAAGTTAAGGAATTTACCTTGATTAGTAGCCTAGATTAAGCAAGATAATGAAAGAATTTCTTCTAAATTCTTGATTCTTCTCCCTTCCCTCAGAATTCTTTTCTCTCAATTTTCTCTCTGAGTTCTCTGACTTAGTTTAGAAATAATATGTGACGTAACATGGTGTCAGTTAATCCCATAATGGTTAACTGACTCCAACTTCCATAAGGCCTCGTTTGGTTTGGTACCTTTATTCTCCCGTCTAGTTTATTTTAATAAACTACTTATTATATAGTTTAATGTCACATATTTAATCAATTAAATAATCTCATTTAAATCAATTAAATAAAATAGAATAATATCACATTAAATCACATAGTCACATAATTAAAATTCTTATTTATTGATCATGACAAATTATTCAATCTCTAATTAATTATTAACTAATTAGAAACAATATTATACTTATTTAAATAATGCATTTAATCAAATAAACTCAATTAAATACATACTTTGAATATAAAAATTCTCCACATTAATTTAACTAATGTAACACATATAATTAAATTAATCTACCATAATTTCATCAATTAATCAATTAATTCAATAATTAAATCATCGAAAAAAATTTATTTAATTTAATAAATATTTAAATTAAATTACAAAAATCTCGTTCGTCACATGTTTCTCCCCTTAAAAGGATTCTGTCCCTAGAATCGCTACACATAGACTAAATAAATAATTTAGGATAATCTTTCACCATATGATCTTCGAGTTTCCACGTAGCTTCTTCAGCGTTGTGGTTTCTCTTCTATATTCACATCGAATCACATATTTCACAACATGAAACAAATATATATACACATACTCAAACTCAAAACGTCTCATAATAAGAATTTCATTTATTAAATTTTATTTAATAATTTTTGAAAATTCGGGTTGTTACATCCTTCCCTCCTTATAAGGATTCCGTCCTCGGAATCAACGAAACTTCCGTTACTCGGTTTTCACTTAATCTCTTTCACAATTATCGTTGAATAACTTAATGCATTACCTTAGTGTAGGTTTTATTTCATCACCTTCACTTAAACTTGAAACACTTCAAGTATTATATATTCTTTCACCCTTTAACGCATTCATTTCCTTTCTCTAAGGATCATTGCATAACATACTAGTTGTAATTATAAAATATCCTGATTTAGCGTCGTACAAATATTCGGGATATCACATTCACCCCTTCTTCTAAGAATTTCGTCCTCGAAATTTTAATTTACTAATATTCGTTCCTTCCATTTATCGAAATGGACTCTACGTTAATCTCTACTTATTCATTGGGTTCTACAACCAAGTTCTTTCTCTAGAGACCTTTCTAAGATCATCGCATTCTTCACATCTTCCTCTTCTAAAAATTTTCTTATCATTAGTCATCATCAACTAAATTTATCTCTTCCCTTTCTGGAATTTCATTCCTTTCTTAGATTTATTATAGTTTGTTTAACTCACTCATCACCACATGTCACATACCCCTTCTTAAGGAATATCCTCCTTTTCACTTCCACCTTTCAAGAGAATAAGGATCTTCCACAATTGTTCAATAACTGGGAAGCAGTATGAATAACTCAAGACTTTAAAGATTCATTCAAAAACTTTCAATATCCTGCTGAGGAGTCGTAAAGACTTGAACCTTGTCCTAGGTTAACATATATTTCTACTGTAACCTTTAACAGTCAAAAGACTATGGACTATCTCTTCTCGTATTCCAGGTGATCAGCCCTTCGTACTATGTATTGTGCACATACATATTAACGCTATTGCGAAGCCCCCATTACAGGGTTGGTTCACCTCAAACTTAATACAAATTCCGCACCAGAACAATCTGGTTTAGCATAAATTCTCAAAGAATGCTTGAATCTTGTAAAACATCTTTCAATAGTCGTCTAACCGAATCAATTAGCATGGACCTTGAACAATAATTCGGACATTAATCCAAAATATTTTTAGCCAACTCAATAGGCATATCTTTTTATAACTTAACAGAAAAATAAAATTTTTATGACGTCATGATACCGTACCGTTTAATAGTATGTTGAGGATGCCGTCATTTTAGGACTTTGTCATACTACATCATACCATAGTGGGCAGACGATCCTTCGATCACATCCAACACTAGGTTCGATTGCATTGATGACTCCATCGTTCAAAATATATTTTGATAATTTCAAATCATTTTTATCTAGCTGAGACAATTAGCATAGACATACAAATAATAGCACATTTTAAAACTTATTGGTTCAAATATTGACCCAATATATTTTTAAGAACACAAAATTACGAATATTAGCACGATGTCAATAAATTTCGAAAATCTAGCATAGCTAGAAGATTTGAAATATCCATTTTCCCCATCAATTTCAATCTTTACTCCATTGTTTCATTACTCAATCATTCTCTCATTCTTCAACATCATCAATGCTCTATATACTATAACTTTTCTATACCCAATATAGTTCATCAAACTTACCACAATCATATGGGTTTAGGAATTTATCCTAGTAGACCAAAATCGTCCATTTGCTGAGGGGTTCCACCATACAATTATGAGTCACGAACTTACCATAAGTATGAGTTTTAAGAACCGTACCTAATCTTAATATTCTATAACTATTAAATATAAATATGAGAAAAGAATCACCTTCTCGTCATACATATAGTGATAGCGCGACACCAATATTTCAATGATTATCAATATAGGAAGCTAAGTGGTTGTCGAACCAACTCAACCACTAATCAATATAGGAAGTTGAGAAGTTGTTAAACCATGGACAAATCCCGTCCCATACCAGGATTTGTTCAACTCAACCACTATATTAATATAAGAAGCTAAGTGGTTCTCAAACCAAGCACAAATTTCCCGCCCATACAAGGAATTGTACAACTCAGCCACTAACATGAGTCCTCCATTAAAATCCCACCTAATTCCATCTTACTCTTAACTTAACTCTTTGCTTGATACGAATTTCTCGTATTACATCATCTATAACTCCTCGTGAGTTTACCTCGTACTATTTCATAGTACCATCTCTTTATAGCTTCATGCTATAACTATTCAATCATTTAAGATCCTATGACATTTTACAACCTTAGCCGATCATGTCGTGATCTCGTTCTATCATCAACTCTTCTTACGATTCTTTCTTATCTTATAATCGTCTCATCGTACGATCTTCTTTATTGTTCTCTTTAATCACGTTATCTTATGATTAATCAAGCAAGGTGTTCCCTGTTCTTTTAGCTCTTCAGGTTCTTCTTTGAACCTAAACATTTTATCATGATCTTGTCTCACATAAATTCTCTAAACCCTATTTGAGTTCATCTTTATCATTATATCATTCTCATCTTATAGACATCGTCTGTTTATTATCACCATCTTTATTACTGGAGTCAGGTAACTCCTGGTTCTCATCTTATATAACTTTTCAAGATTCTTCTTTGAATCTTCTTGTTTGTATATCAATTCTTCCTTTAAGAATCTCTAACTTCATTCATATTATTTAATATTTTATTCGAGTTTACTTTGCATTATTCGCATCTTCTTCTTGTAACGTTTCTAGGTCTTAACTCATTTCATGCCTCTACCTGTACGAAAAAATCACTTCTTAATCATACATATCCATAATTCTATACTCGGTACACATCGAGTCTCTAACAGTGTTCAGTACAGTACCTGAGTGGTTTCCCACAAACAACCAACAAATTAGTTCCCGTCTCATCTACACTGTCTCTCACAGCGAGTTAGATCGGTTGCTAGTTCGTATCAACCTCCGCTCTCTGAAGGAATTGTTTAGCCCAGATACCATACATCAACCATTAAAGAGTACGATTGTACCATAATCATACTTAACTTATCATTCTTTAAACTTAATCATCTTGACCTCTCTTCTCTAAGGTTATAGCCTAAGGTATTCGTACCTAAGGTTTCTAACCTACCAGCTCTGATACCAACTGTAACGACCCCAAAATTCATGCAATTTAACTCTCAACATCGGTCGTTAACAATACATCGTCGTCCTAACTTTACAACAATATCCAATATTAAACCTAATAAAAATGCGGAATAATTTAAACTTTTCTATTACAAATCATTCTCGATCCCAAAATTTTCAACCTTTACATCTAAATATCTTAGAATTATGTTAATATCATGATTCGCCTCGTCGAACTTATTATAAAAGTTTACACCTCAAAAAAACTTTATAACTCAACATAAATACATTTAACGAAAACTTAACATAATACAGGTAATAACTTCAACTAAAACATTTAATCTTCATGCATCATTTTGATCCATGTCATTGGAGTAACACATAACGTTACCTTGTGTCTTTAACCTGCAAAAGTGGTTATTTGCAAGAATGAGCTCGACAGCTCAGCAAAATCTAACAATTAATATATATCACATAATACATAGATAAGATGCTCATCATATATATCATAAACATTTGGCTAAACATATCATACATACTATACATCAATTACCAAGTAATAAATTGAGTTCCATAACTCAATCAACATTTTAACTCAATGGACGTTGTCATAAATTGACTTCGTCGTTTCATACATACAACACATAGAATACATCATGCTTTTACATCATAGATTCAAAATAATTAATCATTTAGTTCACATAACAAATAGGAACTGAAAGATTTGCCTGGTTCGTGTGACAACCCGGATTTTCAAGAATTATTAAATAAGAATTTAATAAATAAAATTCTTATTATGTGGCGTTTTGAGTTTGAGTATGTGTATATATGTGATATATATTGTGAAAAATATGATTTGATGTAAAGATAATTATATTCGTGTATTTGGGAAAAGAGGTTTAATAGTTAATTAAACCATTGAATGAAGTGAAGGAAATTGCTACGAAAAAGATATTTACTGAATATTAGTAAGTTGAAAATTATATTATGAAATAATCTAACTTAATTATTATGTCTTGTTAGCAATAAAATTGCTATGAGTTAAATTTCATGAATAATAAGAGTAATTCACTTAAATGAAGATATATATATATATATATATATATATATATATATATATTAATAAAATAAGAAAGTAATGTGTTACATATAAATGTAACATGTTAATGTAGTATGATTGTGAATTTTGTATATTAAAATGTTTATCGAATAAACATTTGATGGAAATTATTGTAGCATAATTTAATTAAGCGTGTTAATATTAAGTAAATCGATGATAAACAATTTTAGTATTAGTGCGTATTTTATTACGCGAGTAATATTCTAATTTAATTTAATAATTAAATTAGAGGATTAATGATTTATTAAATGAATTTATAACTATAATTGACTAATTGGAGATTATAAATTTTGTTAGTAAGATTTAATTAGATTTATTAATATAATAAGTTTAATTAAATCAAGTGTGACATATGTACCATATAATAGAAGAAATATCAAAATAAAGAGAAAATGGGATTTTTGAGGAAGAACCAAACATGGCCTTTGGTTTTCTTAACTGATGAAACAAAAGGTCGTAAGTTTCATCAGATGGTTTTGTGAGCCAAACCAAATAGCAAAGAAATAGAGAGGGATTGAGAGAAGAAATTCTCTGTGAAAACTGAAGAAGAGAAATTCTAGAAATCAAGGAGGAATCAAGCACATTTTAATCATTTTTTTGAGTTTAAGAAGTATTCAAGAGGTAAGAAGAACTCTAAAACTTTTATTTTTCATTCTTTGTGTTCACTATGAATTCTGTTGTTTTAATTGATAATGGTTATGGATATATATGTGTTATTGGGTGATTATAATCTATTAAGAACCATCCATAGAGGATTTTGAAGCAAGTAATTGGTGTTTATATTCTAAATATGAAGAATTAGGTTTTTGGTCTATTGTAAGTATTTTATGGTCTGTTTTGGGTGAAAATTAGTTGTGAACGCATGGTTGAAATTGTAAATTAATAGTTGGGTTTTGTTATACCTTGAGAAATGAAAACAATGCAAAAAGAATGAACCAAATTGGTTGAGAAACGAGTCCGTAGCAATTGATTGCGCTAAGTTTGTAAAAGTTTATAAAACTAGTATGAATTGTGATTTGTAAGCCTTTAAATTGGTTGTTTAAGTTGTTTAAGATGTTAGAATCGTGCTAGAAGGTTTGGGTAATGATCATATATGAGTTCTTGTGATTGGGTAATTTTAATTTGTTGTTAAAATGAAGAAATTTGGAGTTTTTGGCTTTGAATATTCTGTAGTTCGCGAACTGCAGAAGTCGAATTACAGCTTCACCGCCCCGGCGATGAAATTGTACTAGGAAAGTCGCCCCGGCGGTAGAACTATACTGCGTTTCTCGCCCCGGTGGTGGAGTCGCCCCGACGGCATTTTGTAGAGGAAATCCACCGCCCCGACGGTGATAAAAAAAAATTTTTTTTCTTTGTGGCCATGCTATGTTACTATATGCATGTCTAAAGTTTCAACTAATGTATTAATTGAGATATTAAAATGATGCTATTGAATAGAGAATAAAATGAAGGATTATGAAAAGTAAAGTAGAGTTAATACCAAGTATTGCTGTGTGACTAATAAATGTTGTGCATGATTATATATCGTGTAGGATACATGAAGTGCGGATAAGTATAGACTAAATATAGTAATTGGTAATCTACGAACCAGGCAAGTCTTTTAGTTCCTATTTGTTATGTGAATTAAATGCTTAACTGTTTTAAACCTATGATGTAAAAGCAAGATGTATTTTATATATGTTACAAGTATGAGACGACAAAGTCAAATTATGACTACGTTCATTGAATAAAGAATGTTGATTGAGTTATGGAACTCAATCTCTAATTGTTACGTGTTGATCGTTATGTATGTCATGTTTAGCCAAATGTTTATGATTTAAATAATGAGCTTGCTATCTATGTGCTATGTGATGCATGCAAACTGTTAGATTTTGCTGAGCTGCTGAGCTAATTCTTGCAAATAATCACTTTTGCAGGTTAAAGATTCAAGGTAACGTTATGTGCTGCTTGAATGACATGATTTAAATGTTATGCATGAAGATTAATTTTTTTAGCTTAAATTATATTTTTGAACCATGATTAAGGTTCTGGATGATGTAATTGATGGTGTATTAAATGTATCAGAGGTTGAGTTGTAAAATTTGTATTGACTTATAATTTAATTTTATCCGATGTATAAAGGGTATTGAATCTAGAAGTTTTATTTTTATTATAACTCTGATGAAGCGAATTATTAAGTAAATATGATTCTAGAATATGTAAATGATTAAAGGTTATGATTCAGGGAAAGCAGAGAAAGAAAACTGAAAAGTTTAAAATTGTTCCGCATTTTATTAAGTTTAACATTAAATAATGTTGTAAAGTCAGAATGAGAATGTATTGATAGTGACTGATGTTGTGAGATGAATTGTATGAATTTTGGGGTCATTACAGTTGGTATCAGAGCTGATAGGTTAGAAACCTTAGGTACGAGTACCTTAGGCTATAACCTTAGAGAAGAGAGGTGGAGATGATAGAGTTTAAAAAATGGAATGTTAAGTATGATTATGGTACAGTCGTAATCTTTAATGGTTGATGTATGGTATCTGGGCTAAACAATTCCTTCAGAGAGCGGAGGTTGATACGAACTAGCGACCGATCTAACTCGCTGTGAGAGACAGTGTAGACGAGACGGGGACTAGTTTGTTGGTTGTTTGTGGGAAACCACTCAGGTGCTATACTGAACACTGTTAGAGACTCGATGTGTACCGAGTATAGAATTATGAATGTGTATGATTAAGAAGTGATTTTTCGTATAGGTGGATACATGAGATGAGTTAAGTCCTAGAAACATTACAAGGAGAAGATGCTAATGACGCGTAGTAAACTCGAATAAAATAGTGAATGATATGAATGAAGTTAGAGATTCTTAAAGGAAGAATTTATATATAAACAACAAGATTCAAAGAAGAATCTTGAAGAGTTATGAAAGATGAGAACTAGGAGTTACCTAACTCCAGTAATAAAGATGGTGTTAATAAATAGACGATATCTATAAGCTGAGAATGGTATAGTGATAAGAATGAACTCAAATAGAGTTTAAAGAATTCATGTGAGACAAGATTATGATAAAATGATTAGGTTCAAAGAAGAACCTGAAGAGCTAAAAGAACAGGGAACACCTGAGTTGATTAATCATAAGATAACGTGATTAAAGAGAAGAATAAAGAAGATCGTAGGATGAGACGATCATGAGATAAGAAAGAATCGTAAGAAGAGTTGATGATGGAATGAGATCACGACGTGATCTGCTAAATTGTAAAATGTCAGAGGATCTTAAATGATTAAATAGTAATAGCATGACGCTATAAAGAGATGGTACTATGAAATAGTACGAGGTAAACTCACGAGGAGTTATGGATGATGAAATATGAGAAATTCGTGTCAAGCAAAAAGTTAAGTTAAGAGCAATATGAAATTAGGTGGGATTTCAATTGAGGACTCATGTTGGTGGCTGAGTTGTACGATTCCTGGTATGGGACGGAAATTTGTGCTTGGTTTGAAAACTACTTAGCTTCTTATATTAATATAGTGGTTGAGTTGAACAAATCCTGGTATGGGACGGGATTTGTCCATGGTTTAACAACCGCTCAGCTTCCTATATTGATTAGTGGTCGAGTTGGTTCGACAACCACTTAGCTTCCTATATTGATAATCATTGAAATATTGGTGTCGCCCTATCGATATACGTATGACGAGAAGGTGATTCTTTTCTCATATTTATATTTGATAGTTAGAGAATATTAAGATTAGGTACAGTTCTTAAAACTCATACTTATGGTAGGTTCGTGACTCATAATTGTATGGTGGAACCCCTCAGCGAATGGACGATTTTAGTCTGACTAGGATAAGCTCCTAAACCGTATGATTGTGGTAAGTTCCTGAACTTCCAAAGTGTGGTAAGTTTAATGAACTATATTGGGTATAGAAAAGTTATGCTGTAGATAGCATTGATGATATTGAAGAATAATAGAATGATTGAGTAATGAAGCAATGGAGTAAAGATTGAAGTTGATGGAGAGAAATGGATATTCCAAATCTTCTAGCTATGCTAGATTTTCGAAATTTATTGTCATCGTACTGATATTTGCAATTTTGTGTTCTCAAAAGTATATTGGGTCAATGTTTGAACCAATAAGTTTTAAAAAGGTGCTATTGTTTGTACATCTATGCTAATTGTTTCAGCTATACAAAAATGATTTGAAATTATCAAAATATATTTTAAACGATGGAGTCATCAATGCAACTTAACCTAGTGTTGGATGTGATCGAAGGATCGTCAGCCCACTATGGTATAACGTAGTATGACAAAGTCCTAATATGACGGCATCCTCAACGTACTATTAAGACGGTACGGTATCATGACGTCATAAAAGAATTTTATTTTTTTTCTGTTAAGTTATGAAAAGATATGCCAATTGAGTTAGCTAAAAATGTTTTGACTAATGTCCGAATTGTTGTTCAAGGTCTATGCTAATTGATTCGGCTAGACAACTATTGAAAGATGTTTATGAAGTTCAAGAATTCTTTGAGATTTTATGTCAAACCAGTTTATTTTGGTGCGGAATTTGTATTAAGTCTGAGGTGAACCAACCCTATAATGGGGGATACGCAATAGCGTTAATATGTATGTGCACAATACATAGTACGAAGGGCTGATCACCTGGAGTACGAGAAGAGATGGTCCACCGTCTTTTGATTGTTAAAGGTTACAGTAGAAATATATGTTAACCTGGTACAAGGTTCAAGTCTTTACGACTCCTCAGCAGAATATTGACAGTTTTTTTGATGTATCTTTAAAATTCTTGAGTTATTCATACTGCTTCCCAATTATTGAACAATTGTGGAAGATTCTTATTCTTTTGAAAGGTGGAAGTGGAAACAAAATATTCCTTAAGAATGGGTAAGTCGTAGAATGCAACATGTGGGATGAGTGAGTTAAACAAATTATAATAAATCTAAGAAAGGAATGAAATTCTAGAAAGAGAAGAGATAAATTTAGTTGATGATGAGTAATGATGAGAAATTTTTAGAAGATGAAGATGAGAAGAATGCAACGATCTTAGAAAGATCCTTACAGAAAGAAATTGGTGTAGAACCCAATGAATAAGTAGAGATTAACGTAAAGTTCATTTCGTTAAATAGAAGGAACGAATATTAGTAAATCAAAATTTCGAGGACGAAATTCTTAGAAGAAGGGGTGAATGTGATATCCCGAGTATTTATACGATGCTAAATCAAGATATTTTATGATTACAACGAGTATGTTATGCAATGATCCTTAGGAAAGGAAATGAATGCGTTAAAGGGTTAAAAATATATATAACACTCGAAGTGTTTCAAGTTTAAGTGATGGTGATAAAATAAAATCTACATTAAGGTGATGCGTTGAAGTTATTCAACAATAATTGTGAAAGAGATTTAGTGAAAACTGAGTAGGGAAGGTTTCGTTGATTCCGAGGACGGAATCCTTATAAGGAGGGAAGGATGTGACAACCCGGATTTTTAGGAATTATTAAATAAGAATTTAATAAATAAAATTCTTATTATGTGATGTTTTGAGTTTGAGTATGTGTATATATGTGATATATATACTGTGAAAAATATGATTTGATGTAAAGAGAATTATATTCGTGTATTTAGGAAAAGAGGTTTAATAGTTAATTAAACCATTGCATGAAGTGAAGGAAATTGCTACAAAAAAGATATTTACTAAATATTAGTAAGTTGAAAATTATATTATGAAATAATATAATTTAATTATTATGTTTGTTAGCAATAAAATTGTTATGAGTTAAATTTCATGAATAATGAGAGTAATTCACTTAAATGAAGATATATATATATATATATATATATATATATATAATTAAATAAGAAAGTAATGTGTTACATATAAATGTAACATATTAATGTAGTATGATTGTGAATTTTGTAGATTAAAATGTTTATCGAATAAACATTTGATGAAAATTATTGTAGAATAATTTAATTAAGCGTGTTAATATTAAGTAAATCGATGATAAACAATTTTAGTATTAGTGCGTATTTTATTACGCGAGTAATATTCTAATTTAATTTAATAATTAAATTGGAGGATTAATGATTTATTAAATGAATTTATAACTATAATTGACTAATTGGAGATTATAAATTTTGTTAGTAAGATTTAATTAGATTTATTAATATAATAAGTTTAATTAAATCAAGTGTGACATATGTACCATATAATAGAAGAAATATTAAAATAAAGAGAAAAAGAGATTTTTAGGAAGAACCAAACATGGCCTTATGGCCTTTGGTTTTCTTAACTGATGAAACAAAAGGTCGTAAGTTTCATCAGATGGTTTTGTGAGCCAAACCAAATAGCAGAGTAATAGAGAGGGATTGAGAGAAGAAATTCTCTGTGAAAACTGAAGAAGAGAAATTCTGGAAATCAAGGAGGAATCAAGCATATTTTAATCATTTTTTTTTAGTTTAAGAAGTATTCAAGAGGTAAGAAGAACTCTAAAACTTTTATTTTTCATTCTTTGAGTTCACTATGAATTCTGTTGTTTTAATTTATAATGGTTATGTATATATATATGTGTTATTGGGTGATTATAATCTGTTAAGAACCATCCATAGAGGATTTTGAAGCAAGTAATTGGTGTTTATATTGTAAATATGAAGAATTAGGTTTTTGGTTTATTGTAAGTATTTTATGGTCTGTTTTGGGTGAAAATTAGTTGTGAATGCATGGTTGAAATTGTAATTAATAGTTGGGTGTTGTTATACCTTGAGAAATGAAAACAATGCAAAAAGAACGAACCAAATTGGTTGAGAAACGAGTCCGTAGCGATTGATTGCGCTAAGTTTGTAAAAGTTTATAAAACTAGTATGAATTGTGATTTTTAAGCCTTTAAATTGGTTGTTTAAGATGTTAGAATCGTGCTAGAAGGTTTGGGTAATGATCATATATGAGTTCTTGTGATTGGGTAATTTTAATTTGTTGTTAAAATGAAGAAATTTGGAGTTTTTGGCTTTGAATATTCTGCAGTTCGCGAACTGCAAAAGTCGAGTAACAGGTTCACCGCCCCGGCGGTGAAATTGTACTAGGAAAGTCGCCACAGCGGTAGGCTCGCCCCGGTGATAGAACTATACTGCGTTTCTCGCCCCGGCAGTGGAGTCGCTCCGGCGGCATTTTATAGAGGAAATCCACCGCCCCGACGATGATAAAAAAAAAATTCTTTTTCTTTGTGGCCATGCTATGTTACTATATGAATGTCTAAAGTTTCAACTAATGTATTAATTGAGATATTAAAATGATGATATTGAATAGAGAATAAAATGAAGGATTATGAAAAGTAAAGTAGAGTTAATACCAAGTATTGCTGTGTGACTAATAAATGTTGTGTATGATTATATATCGTGTAGGATACGTGAAGTGCGGATAAGTATAGGCTAAATATGGTAATTGGTAATCTACGAACCAGACAAGTCTTTCAGTTCTTATTTGTTATGTGAATTAAATGCTTAACTGTTTTAAACCTATGATGTAAAAGCAAGATGTATTTTATATATGTTACAAGTATGAGACGACAAAGTCAAATTATGACTACGTTCGTTGAATAAAGAATGTTGATTGAGTTATGGAACTCAATCTCTAATTGTTATGTGTTGATCGTTATGTATGTCATGTTTAGCCAAATGTTTATGATTTAAATAATGAGATTGTTATCTATGTGCTATGTGATGCATGCAAACTGTTAGATTTTGCTGAGCTGCCGAGCTCATTCTTGCAAATAATTACTTTTGCAGGTTAAAGATTCAAGGTAACGTTATGTGCTGCTTGAATGGCATGATTCAAATGTTATGCATGAAGATTAATTGTTTTAGCTTAAATTATATTTTTGAACCATGATTAAGGTTCTGGATAATGTAACTGATGGTGTATTAAATGTATCAGAGGTTGAGTTGTAAAATTTGTATTCACTTATAATTTAATTTTATCCGATGTATAAAGGGTATTGAATCTAGAAGTTTTATTTTTATTATAACTGTGATGAAGCGAATCATTAAGTAAATATGATTCTAGAATATGTAAATGATTAAAGGTTATGATTCAGGGAAAGCAGAGAAAGAAAACTGAAAAGTTTAAAATTGTTCCGCATTTTATTAAGTTTAACATTGAATAATGTTGTAAAGTCAGAATGAGAATGTATTGATAGCGACCGATGTTGTGAGATGAATTGTATGAATTTTGGGGTCGTTACAGTTCGTAGATTACCAATTACCATAATTAGCCTATACTTATCTGCACTTCACGTATCCTATACGATATATAATCATGCACAATATTTATTAGTCACATAGCAACACTTAAAAAATAACCTACATATTTCGTTTATAAGGCAGTAACAATGATTAGTTACAGTATTATAAACACTTCAGGATTCATTCTCATCCAATTTCATTTTAATATCTCAATTGTCACCGAATAATCAATGGGTATATGCTTACTGCTCATCACATTATCTTAATATTCATTTCATACATTAGTCTAGACTTTAGATATGTTTACGATAACATAACATGACCACAAAGAAAGAAGAAATTTTTTTACTCTCTTCTTTTTACTTTTTTTTTGTTCCATCGCCGGGGCGGTGGTTTCCTTCACACTTTTCCCGCTGGGGCGAGGCTACCGCCGGGGCGACAATTGCAGTTCATTTTAGGCGTTGGGGCGAGGTCATCGTCGGGGCGACCAAACTAGTTCATTCCTAGCGCCGGGGCGGTGACACCGCTGGGGCGGCAATCCTAGAGTAATTCCACCGCCGGGGCGGTGGACTCGAAACCCAGTTCCTACAATTCGCGAAGAACGCAGAAAAATGCCAAATTTGGCCAAAAATTTTCATCGAATGACAATTTTAAGTCTACCCATACATCATATGTGTTATAAAATCAAAACCCATTGCATACACCACGATTTTAACATTATAGATAATCTAGACAACCAAATAAAGGCTAAAAATCCACGGTTCATGTTTTGTATTTACATATTGATACAGTTAATGCAATTAATCACTGTGAATTTATTTCTTAACCAAATCAATCCGTTTATGTAATAACCCAAGATTTTGGATATAATTTAAATAAGAAATTTTGCGAATAAATTTTTTTATATATATATAATATTATTTTTATCAAAATAAATATAGCAATACGTGCAAGGTAAAGCATATGTGTATATGTGATAAATATATATTTATTTATTGCATGAATGATTTTAAATAAATTTTTTGAAAAAGGAATTGTTGATTATTATAAATTATATTCTTATAATAAATTAATTTTATAGTAAAAATATTCTATTATTTATTTTCCATGAGAGAGTTAGGATATTCAAGTGAAGTGTTGGGGGAAATTGTGATCTTAGACTTCTTAATATTAGATTTCATTATATTAAAGCTTTCCATAGTTCTTTGATTATTTGTCATCTTCCTTAATGCAAATCAACAAAAACAATCATCGTTTGTTTAAATAAGATTGAAATGATAAAAGGTTAGTACTTGGAAAAGACTAGTAATAATTCCTCGTGGGATCGATACTCTACTTACTCTTTATTACTTGTTGACCGCGTATACTTGCGCGTATTTGTCATATACAAAAAGGACAACAAGTTTTTGGCGCCGTTGCCGGGGAATTATTTTTCTAGTATTTTTCCAATATTAGTCATAATCAAATTAGTCTTAATTTAAACTTGTATATAAATTTGCTTTTAGTTTATTTTATCATTTATTTTTCTGTTTTAATGCTTTCTTCTTTGCAAGGTACACCGTGGATGAGTATGACTCAACCAAGGGAAACTTGGATTGATGGACTCAATGCACTCTCTGCATTGTCAGCACAATTTGAAACATTATCGAGGAAGTTGGATGCTTTAGTAGTAGAGAGCACTCAAGGTATAACAGTTACTTGTGATTATTGTGCTGACAATCATCCGAGTCATCAATCCACCGTCAGTTTTGGACCGGTACAATACAGTGGTGATTACCTTAATAACTATGATTATACCAATTATCACCAAGATTGGGGGTATCACCCGGATACTACATGGAGCTACAATTATGATGATCAATGTTATGCTCCAAGCCCATCAAACACTCTTGAATCTCAGAATTAAGCTCCTACTCAAGAAGAAGGAATGTCAAAATTTGAGGAACTTGTGTCCAAGATCATGGCTTCAAATGAGGAGATGTTGAAAAGTCAGGAGATGTCGATTCGAAATCTCGAGAACCAGGTGGGACAACTTGTCATTGCATTCAATAATAACTATCAAGAAGCATGGCCCAATGACTCGGTTCCGGAAACTGATGGAGTGCCCGAGCTGATTTTCGAGGAATCTATGGGGGAGAAGACATGTGAGGAGCAAGAAGTGGAGGCCGAGGAAGATCTAGCCTTGAGCTCCAATGATGATGAGCCAATTTTGATAGTGCCTCATACACCTTCTCCACCAAAGCTCAAGGATTCGGGCAGTTTTGCAATACCGTGTCCACTTGGTAGTCATTTCTTAGGCGAGGCTCTATGTGATGATGGAGCTAGTATGAATGTGGAACCATGGTGGGCCGAGGAAATGAAGATAGAAGAAGAGCCCGTTGTGCTTGACAAGCCCCAATGCCCCAATCTTATCACAGACATAACAGATGAAGCGCCTAGCTTTTTGGCATTTGAAATTAAGAATTTATCTACAAAAAGAAAGCTAGGTGACTTTAACTCAATGACTATCGCCAATGGGAACCTCCCAAAAGTTACATGGCTATTGATGGATGGTGGGTTCCTCAATTATCGAAGGGAAATTGGATAAAAACAGGAAGTTAGTCAAGCCGAGGACTATAAACCAAGTGCTTGATGGGAGGCAACCCATTATCTCTATTCGTATCCTTTATGTTTAGTTGTTATATTTCAATTTCGCAAGTTTCAAATTCAAGTTTCTAAATTTCAATGCATGTGTTTTTGTTAGTTTAGCTTGTTACTTTGATTTGCTATTTAGGACCATTCTTGGCTCAAATTGTCTAATGTATGCTTGGTATGTTGCATTGTATCAGGTTGGGTGTGTTGAGGATGGCCATTGCTTTAAATTATGAAAAATCAAGTTTTGGGATACAGGGGGTTGGCGCCGCGGCGAGCTCCTGAAGAACAAAATTCCCGCCCTGGCGAGAGCTCTCCTCGGCGGCAAAACGCAGTACAATATCCCGCCCCGGCGCGAGCTCGCCCCGGCGAGCTCACAAGGCAGGATTTTCTCGTCCCGGCGAGCCAAAAAATTTTTTATTTCTTCCCAAGCCGGATTGTATTATCATTCACACTTTCAAACTCATTCTTCCCCTCTCCCACATGGATTCATCTTAACCCACTGAGCATTCAAAAGGATTCATCTCCAAATTGAAGGTACTGAACAAATAACTTCTTTTGCCATCACAAAGCAAGGTACTCACTCCAATTTTTGCATACAAGTAAAACAAATTTGTCAATTGTGATGGGTATTCTTGGTTAGTTAAACTGTTGTACTTGGATTTGTATTGGGTAATCATGCACTGTCAAATTTGGATAAATTTAGATTGGTTGCCCAATTGAGTTTGTGTTAGCTCAATTAGAGGATTTTGGGTTATTCATTGCTATGATTTGATTGAATATTGCAATAACTTAGCAATTTTTGTTGAAACTGAGTTTGGGGGAGGTATTTGATGAAGAATTTCAATCAGTGCACATCACGTAGTCAACGAATTGTCTAAAAGAATGTTGGCCTGATTGAGCATTGTTTGGTAAGGAATTGCTTGGTTATTATCCGAATGCCGCCCCAATGCATGTTCTTGAGCTACAACCATTTCCAGTTTATCCACCATCAGACTCAAATGTTTAGAAGGCTATGGTCGAGCATGACGCTTGGCCAATCAGGGAAGTTCTCAGTTTTCATTTCTTTATCTTATAAACAATGAGGACATTGTTCACTTTGAGTTTGGGGGTGGATCATATAGCATTGGCATCATAGCTACATAGCATGTGTTAGTTATTTGTGCATTTTAATTTTGTTTGCTATTTTGAAAAAAAAAATTTATTTATTTTTAGGATATGTCTCTTGAGCATTGTTTTAATTTGATTTGAACTACAATTTATGGTCTATGATAAGAACTTGTTTGAATTGATTCTAACTCATGGAAAATGGATAAATGTTGCTTAGTCTTTGTGCTTAATCGTCATTGTTCATTATTATTTTGCTTATGCGTCCTTTCACTCTTTTGCACCTATCCATGAGTATTGAGCTAGTTGTATGCTTAGAGAATGCTTTTATAACTGAATGCTTATAGAAAATATCTATAAACTCTAGAACTCGTTTAAACATTACTCGAAGCAAGGTGTCCAAATTTGTTGTGTTTGAATTGTTGGTCATGTGGTGAGTTGAGATGGAGCGTAAAACGCACTCACTTATGGACACATGCGTGGGAAAGATAGAGCGTAAAACGCACTCTCTTATAATTTTGATAAAAGTAAGACATTTATGTTTATCAAATATTGTGTTGGGTTGAGATGGAGCGTAAAATGCACTCACCCACAAGAGTGGACTTAGGATAAGATGGAGCATAAAATGCACTTACCTAGAGTCCTTTGATTTCATATTTTTGAAAATTGTGATTTGTATACCTTTGTAGTGAGTGATGTGTTAAGCATGTAGTTTTTGTGGTTTATTTTGATTATTTCATAAGGTAATGTGGTTGCATAGCTTCATCCGAGCTTGATTAGTTTAGTGCTATTGGGTACACACACACACACACGGAAGGGACCTAAAGCAAGCTATGACTAGCTCATTGTAAATCTAGACTTGCAACGTTTTGAAAGTTTCCTTGAGTTTTCATGTTGTTATACTTTGAGACCATTGATTAGGTTTTATTAGAAGTATTTAATTTTTATAGTTTATGTGTTTTACTTGAGGACAAGTAAATATTTAAGTTTGGGAGTATTTGATGAGTGTATTTTATACACACAAATTGGGTACTTTTAGCCTTGATAATTTGTATGTCTTTAGCTATTTCGTTTGGTTTTATGTGTTTTCATCTTATTGTTCTGTAATGTAGTTTTGTATTACTTTTATATGTTTTTGTATGCTTTTATGTGTTTTTACTTGGTTTTGTAGGAATTGAAATAAAGGCCCCTTGGATCGTTGTGTTTTGGGCTTGAATTTGGCATTTCAGCTGCTTATTTCTCAATTTGACCCATGATGCAATCCGAATCTCTCAAAACTCAGAACAAAAGTTGTAGATCTTAATCTCAGCTTTCCAGAACATCCGGAATCATCACATTTGAAGTTCGTATGAGGGAGTTATGGTCATTTTACCATCAGATTTTGCATAAAATTTACACAGCAGTTGCTTTGGGCTCCATTTGAGCCTTGCTCCGGCCATTATCTCGACGAGCTCCAGTTATAAAAGTTTTAGATCTACTTGTTAGCTTTCCATAGCCTACTTAATTGCCTTAATCCGAGTTCGGACGAAGAAGTTATGGTCATTTTACCAACAGACGTCGAAACTGATTCGGGCAGCAGAAGTGAACTCGCTGAGGCGAGAATTTCTAGTACGTACTATTTCCCCGCCGGGGCGAGCTCCTCGCCGGGGCGGGCCGCCGGGGCGAGAACTCCCGCACTTCGGATTTTGCGATTTTTGGCCAATTTTTGATATCTAAGCTAGGGTTTTGGACACCCATCTGATATAACCTCAAGGGGGCGGCTAGAAACAAGATACCCACTCATCCTAACACTTCTAACATCAATTCTAGAGAGAGGGAGGCTTCCATAAACATCAAATTAAGAGCAAAAGTGCTACAATTAAAGGGAAAATCAGCAAAGTTCAAGGAGCAAGAAGAGCAAGGAGTATCAAATCTTGAAGGAAAGCTAGAGAATAAGAATCAACCCATCAAGCAACCATTGAATATCTTCCTAAGGGGTTTTATCATTCTACTCTAGTATTCTTTTCTTAATTTGTAATTCCATCATGATGTATAGATCAAATTTGATGTTTATTGTAATTCACATGAAATAGAACTAATTTTCTAAGATCTCAATGGAACCCATCACATAGTTTGAATTGAATGCTCTCTCTTTGATGTTGGTTAATTATTTGTGATTGAATATCACAATTTGTGTTTTATATATTAATTACCTAGCTAGTAATTACCTTGGGAACTTATATGGAATTGAGAGAGGAAGTATAGGTTGAGACCTTGTTATGATATCATGTGAAACTTAGATATTCCTATGGGTAATTTATGAAATTAAGTGACGTGAGTTTTATTTATTACCCTCATGAATGGATAATTTGATTGTATTTAGGATAGACATATACCTAAATACCACATGTATCCATGGGAGAATCAATGCTTAATGATTTCTATTGCGAAATTTAGTAATTGATGGAGTAGTTAATGAGGTTTTGTGACACACACCTTACTAATTGTTCTTGATATGAGAATCTTGCTAATGTGTAGAATAGAGATATATGTATACACCGTAATGGGGAATACGTATTTAACCATCGAGAGAGGCTTAGACATACTTGTGATTTCTCGGGTAACAATCCTTGTGGTTTAACTAGTTGAAAAGAGAGAGTTAGGATATTCAAGTGAAGTGTTGGGGGGAATTGTGATCTTAGACTTGTTAATATTAGATTTTATTATATTAAAGCTTTCCATAGTTCTTTGATTATTTGTCATCTTCCTTAATTCAAAACAACAAAAACAATCATCGTTTGTTTAAATAAGATTGAGATGATAAAAGGTTAGTACTTGGAAAAGACTAGTAATAATTCCTCGTGGGATCGATACTCTACTTACTCTTTATTACTTGTTGACCGCGTATACTTGCGCGTATTTGTCATATACAAAAAGGACAACAACAGTACGGATCAAAACCCTAATTTGATCTATGGTTATGAATTTTAATTTTTAATACAATTATTGATATAATTATATTTAAAATGAATGTATGTGTATTATGGATAATAAAAATTTATTTTATTAAGGAAATTCGAATATTAAATATAAGTATTGATTATATTTGAATGTATGTGTGAACAATATGTGATTCAATGAGTATAATAAATATTTATCAATGATGATAAATATATTATGACTTATGTGGAATATGTATGAGACTAAATGAGTGTATATATTATAAATATTTATATATATATATATATATATATATATATATATATATTATAAAGAGGATTAAAAAGAAAGCATTGTAACCTAATATTATACATTAGGTATGAGAATTAAATTTATTGAATAATCCTAGTATTTAAAATATATACTAGTAAACTAACTTAAGAGATTAATTTTATTTATCTCAACTTATTAAATTATATTAACCTAATTAAAGCAAGTCTAATTGGGTTATATAATTCAATTTATATGAATAATTATTTAAAGTCCAAAATAAGTGGACTAGTAACCCTAGTTAAATAATTATGGTAAGATAAAACTAATGTATTAGACCATGGTATTTTACATGGCCCAAACAATTTATTAGGAAGCCCAAAAGAATAAATTAGATGCCCCAATCTTTAGTCAAGTATCAAGGGACTTTTTGGTCATCTTTTTAAGCAAATTGGCAATTAAAATAAAACAAAAAATTGGACATATTGGGGGGAAGTACCCGGATCAAGAGGGAAGGAAAAGGAGAGGAGCATGTGCTTTATTTTGTTTTTAAAGTTAAGTCACCAACTCCTACTAACTCCCTTAGGTGTCATCCTTTTAATTGGCCACTTATTTTGCATGGATTTGCAAGCAATTGAAGAGATAAGAGAGAGAAGGAGTTGGGAGATTATTTTGTCCACGATTTGCAAGCAATTGAAGAGAGAGAGAAGATAAGAAGTTGAAAAATAAAATAAAATAAAATAAACTTTACTTTCATCTCTAGTTTGCTAACAAAAAAAAGAATATCAAAAAGAGGGAGAGAGAGGAGGGGCTTGGCAGCCACAAGGAGGGAGAAGAGAGGGTTCTTTGATGTCTCATAATTTCATATTCTACTTTGGAAAGCAAAGGAAGAGGGCCATCAAAAGCAAGAGGTAAAGAAAAATAATTTTTCTAATTTAGAAAACCCTTGAAACCCTAGTTCTTAGCTTTACTTTGGTTTCATGGTAGAAATATTATCTTTGAGCTCTTTATACTTAGAATCATGATGGACATGTTTATATAGGATGTCATATGATTTAAAAGTATATTGGTATGTGGTTATATAGAAAAGTTAGCAAAATGCTTGAAAACATATTTTAAGACGAACAAAACGTAACTTGTTCGAATAAATTACACATTTGGAAATCTACAAATTATTTTTATGATTTTTATTTTTTTGGTATATTATGGATAAGTTATGAGAAAAACCTAGTTGGAATCGTTCAAAAAGAAGTTAAATGAAAGAGATATGCAATTTATACCAAAACATCCCAACTGTTAAATGATTGTGCATAATAGTCCACTTCCGGACTATTTTCAGTGACTAAAACTTGTCCAAATCTAGATTTTGATGAATGAAAATTGTAGTTCGGGAAGATACGAATCCAACGAGTCTGACTAGACCTAAATTGAAGTTGTGCATTTTATTTTATGAAGGTTTTTGTAAAGGACTCCGAATTTGGAAACTAAGAAAAAAAGTCGGAAAAAAATCCGGTTTTCCGGTGAACCGGAAAACTTTCCGGCGACCGGTTCACCTACTTTCCGGCCGGTTCCGGCGGTGATTCCAAGTCCCAAAATTTTCTAAAATTGTGAAGAATATTATAATATTTAACTTATAATTTTTCTGGACTGTTATGTAATTATTAAGTTATTAATGGTTTAAACTCATTTAAATCATTTATAACTTACTAACTAATAATTATTAATGCCACTAAATAATTATTAAACTAATTATATATAATATAAATGTTATTAACTACTTAATTATTATTTAAGGGAAATTAAGTGATAATTAAATAGAGTTAGTATTAATAAACTAACTATTGATTATTTAATTGAAATTAAATAATAAATAGAGTTAACTAATTGATTAATTATTATTTAATTAATATTAAATAATAATTAAAAACTGTTTTAGTAATATAAAGTAATTACTTACTTTCATTATCATAATAAAATAATTATTTATTATTTAATATTAAATAATAAATAAGTACAAATGTTAATTAATTAATTATTCTTTTATTAAGAAGAAAGAATAATTAAAGATTTATGAAGTGAATTAATTATTTACTATTCAAGGATAAATAATTTATTATTTAATAAATATTAAATAATAAATAAAGACAAATGTTAATTAATTATTCTTTAATAATAAAGGATAATTAAAGACTAATGAAATAAATAAAGTAATTATTTAATTATTAAAGAAGAATGGTTAGTAAATAATTAATTATTATTTAATTTAATAATAATTGAAGACAAATAATAATTTGATTATCTAGTATTTAATTGATATTAAATACTAAGTAGATTTATGTAGTTATTATTATTATTATTATTTTTATAAATAGTAACCAAAGGTAATTAAGTGATTTGAAGGTATGGGTAATCAATAAATAGAATTTTAGCAATTCATTAATTAAACAATTATAATAAATTGTTTAAAGGTTTAATAAGTGTATAACGCTTAAGATAAACATTATTAAATAATTAAATTATTAACCTAAGATCAATTAAATGTCTTAAAAGGTTAATGATAGCGTATCATTATGTGTATCTTGTGATGAATATATCTACTAAATGAATAGCCGAAGTAGGTGTATTGATGTACAATTATGTGCGATACTAATTGATAGACCGACGCTATTAATGCTAGGTCACTCAACGAATTTTAATTAAAGCTAGATAGTCGTAGCTCGTCGAACAGACAAGTTCTCTAACCTTACTCAAATTTGTATTGAGCAATTATCTTAACCCTTGCATTTACTTTATGCAATTAATGGATCCATATATTATGCAAGTTTCAATACTCTTTTAATGTGCAAGTATTCTTGAACTTTATTCAAGCTATCTATTGATTTCAAATATCTTGATATTGTCTCATGTGATGCATTTATAATCAAAATTATTCTGTTCTTGGTGCAAGTGTCCTCACTTGTACAAATTGTTATAATTATCGTAAATTCGAAATTCTTTGACATGATAAGTTTTGATACGTACTATTAAATTTCGGTATGTATACATAATTTAAAGGTTGTCTAGGCTATTTGATTCGGCTAGACATAGTTTGGAATGTATTATTGAATATGATTGGTTATGATAAAGTTGTCCAACTAAATTGCTTTAGTTAGGACTCCAGACTGAGTATGAACAACCCGAAATGGGAAATTTTTATGCGCCAAAGGCGGTGATGATGAACAAAAATGTCGTTCTAGCATGTAGTGTTGATCAATACAGGGCACAACGGGGCTGATCACCCTCCGTGTCCGTAAGCCAGACGGTTTGCAGATGAATTTATGTACAAACCTTTTCAAACTTGAAAATAAAAGTTCATGGTCTATTGACCGCTCAACATTCAAAGTCACTACGTTGTTTCAAAAATTGTAAACGATTTGATATGTTATTAAGAACTGTTTCAAATGATTTCATAACTATTGATTTGTTGTAGAAGTAGTCCTCAAAGAAAACATTTACTTCTTTCAGCTAATATTTATTAATTGTTATTACTTGCTGAGCAATTAAATGCTCATTATTGCTTTAAATTAAATGTTTTCAGCTAAGTGTGATCGACCAGAAGGCTCTGGCAAGGACAAGGGAAAGGGAAAGCTGAAGGATTAAGTATAAGGTGTTATTTGTAATATCTAGATTTTAGTATTGTGATAATATAATATTTATCATGTAATAATGTACTTTAAAGGTCGTCGTACCTGGGGATTAGACAACTCTGTTATAATTTTTAAGTTTGTAATATATTAAGTAGTTTGAATGTATGGCATCGTGTAGCACCAAGTACGGGTTTAAGGACCCGGATTTGGGGGCGTCACAGTTTAACTCTTGTTTTCTTCGTTTTTACATGCATAAACGTAATCAATTATCAATTTCACCGATTAACATGCAAAACAAGCATCAATTTCACACACTTAAGCCATATTCGTATATAACTACTCTGTAAATTCCAGAACCCTAATATAACATGATTTCATGGACTTAATTACTCTAAATCACATATAAACCATATAAAATAGATTTTTGTATGCTTATAAACATCTAACATCAAGTTATTAAAAATTTTAGCCATAGAATTCAATTTACAGAAAACTCAGTGTACGTTCATGGAGAAGATCATAAATCAAAGTTGAAGTTAAGGAATTTACCTTGATTAGTAGCCTAGATTAAGCAAGATAATGAAAGAATTTCTTCTAAATTCTTGATTCTTCTCCCTTCCCTCACATGTCTTTTCTCTCAATTTTCTCTCTGAGTTCTCTAACTTAGTTTAGAAATAATACGTGACGTAACATGGTGTCAGTTAATCCCATAATGGTTAACTGACTCCAACTTCCATAAGGCCTCGTTGTTAGGTTTGTACATAGCGCGAACATGCAATCAAATTACATAAATAGTGCGGAAGCGCGATAAAACAGATTTTAAAATTTTCATACAAACCATCACCATAATCATCCATGTGCTCAATTATCAATTAAACGAAAGAGATAAAGTATGAGAATCATACCCTTGTAGAACCATGCTTCCACAGGTACGAGTTCACCTCCAAATCCTTCGTGTTCTCCTTGAATTCCACTGATTAAATTATTTTCTTTGATCAACGTTAGCCACCCAAGTGTTTGGCCTCTAGAGGTGATCCACCAAGGAATAATAGTTATTCAAGAAGATGAGTATTGGCAAAACCCTAGTTTCTATCTCTATAGAAATTGCAAGTACTCTCTCTCTCTCTCCAATTCTCATGGAAGAGTGTGTAAATTATCTCACCCTAAATCATGATAAGACTCCTCTTATTTATAGATATAGGGAACCCTGCTAAACTATTTAGGATTAGGGTTTTATTTTAATTAAACTCCTTTAATTAATTAAACTCCTAATCCAATTAGGAATTTATGAGAGAGTACTTCTATTAATTAATTTCCAATCCCTATTAGGAATTAAATAATAGTAATAGTAATAATAATAATAAGACTCCTCTTATTAATTTATATTTAATATTTCCAAAATATTAAATAATAAATATTAAGCTATTTAATTTATTCTATCTCAATAGATTAAATTAAATACACTTAACTTATTATTACGATTATGTCATTTACTTCTTAAATAAATATTTTTCTTTTGCGGTGTGACACTTTAGGTTCTCTATATTAAACCGGTTGTGAATAAATCAATTAGAACAATTCTAATCTTATTTAAATAAATAAATTAAACTATTTAATTCATTTAAATAAATAATATTTATTCTATAATAAGGGTAAGCCCCCTTAGCGATCAACGACTTTCCAGATAATATAGATTTCAACATTAATCACAAAAGAACCTTTCAGTGAATAGTTACTGTACAATTCAATCCTTCTACCATACAATGTCCCAATTAAATATAAGACATGGAATTACTGTCAAGTCTTATTTTATTTAATTATATGTATTTCGATTCTCAAATGCACAACTCTGATAATGCAAATTAAAAACTCCTTTCTAATTTCATTCTGCTTTGGCCCTGAGTCGTCATTTATCGAATCACATAGGACATTCTCTCCTTTTACTAGAAGTGGTAGATTATTTGTTGATCATTCACCTATTTTCATGTACAACTTATTATACCCAATCATACCCTTTGATATACCCTAAAGGTCTTAAGGGACATGTCAAAGTATAACTCATCATACACAAGATACTATGATGATCTCAAGTCTAAGGATCACTTGTACTACTATCACTAGAGGAATTCCTATTGACAGGCGAGTAAAACTCCATTAGGTATTCCTTAGCGAGCCACGTTCAGTGAACTTATTCTCTAATAAGCACCTACATACTTGCTTTAGTGTCTCCACACAAATGATTATGAGATCAATCATTCTCTTCATAAGAGCAAGCAACGTATGTACTAATCTATCCGGATTCACTAATCCCCTTTTTAGTAATCCATCGATTAGGAACAATTTAAGTTTGTGAGCTATCTAGAATTTAGATCTCATTAGCATGATCGCCATCATGATTCTAAAAGCATTGCTCAAAACTATGGGTTTATCACATTTAATATAACACCACTATGTAGATAATGTAAAATGCCTTTTAACAACCGAATAAGATTATAAAGTATATATGCTACATCATATCAAATATGATTGGCTTGTGTGCATACTACTTTCACTCGTTTGGTTTGGTACCTTTATTCTCCCGTCTAGTTTATTTTAATAAACTACTTATTATATAGTTTAATGTCACATATTTAATCAATTAAATAATCTCATTTAAATCAATTAAATAAAATAGAATAATATCACATTAAATCACATAGTCACATAATTAAAATTCTCATTTATTGATCATGACAAATTATTCAATCTCTAATTAATTATTAACTAATTAGAAATAATATTATACTTATTTAAATAATGCATTTAATCAAATAAACTCAATTAAATACATACTTTGAATATAAAAATTCTCCACATTAATTTAACTAATGTAACACATATAATTAAATTAATCTACCACAATTTCATCAATTAATCAATTAATTCAATAATTAAATCATCAAAAAATATTTATTTAATTTAATAAATATTTAAATTAAATTACAAAAATCTCGTTCGTCACATCTTTCTCCCCTTAAAAGAATTATGTCCCCAGAATCGCTACACATAGACTAAATAAATAATTTAGGATAATCTTTCATCATATGATCTTCGAGTTTCCACATAGCTTCTTCAGCGTTTTGGTTTCTCTTCTATATTCACATCAAATCACATATTTCATAACATGAAACACATATATATACACATACTCAAACTTAAAACGTCTCATAATAAGAATTTTATTTATTAAATTCTTATTTAATAATTTCTGAAAATCCGAGTTGTCATATTTTAGGCCATTATTATCACTTTCTTTCTTTCTCCTTTTGAGGAAGAAAATGATTCCTTGATAGAATACTGAAATAAATAGAGGTACAATTTTAATCATGCAATCATGCAATACAATTCAACGATCAACAATATTAGCATTTAAGATTACAGAACTAAATACCTCATTGATGTCAATCACTTAACAATCAGTGGAACTGCTTGTGATGGCGCACATTGCCGCTGGTTAATGATTTGTAATCCTTCAAGTCACTACCAGCATCATCATTTGTTCCTTCATAGTGTTGTATTGATTTGTTAAGTAAGGTAATGTCATATGTAGTTAAGAAGCACATGGAATAATCGTTGTGACATATTGATGATGTAACATTATCATTTAGATATATCCTAGATCATCATTCGTAGGACTTCTCAAACTTCTTTGGTGGAGATGCAGATTCTTTTTTGAATGGAGAATTTCTCAGTTTTTGCTGCATTTGTACTTTTTCCTCCAAATGAGTTGTTTAATCTACTCGTTGACATCAACATGTCTGATGATGATGATATTTTCATTTAAGCATGTGTTTCAGCCTGGATAGCCTCAGGTAGTTATTCATTAGAGTACCTGCACATACAATTTTTAGTTTGTAAGCTCATCTTCATTTTGTCTTGAAAACCAATACCGAGATTTAGAACTCATCTAAATTTGTGTCATGGATCAACTCAAAGCGTAAGCTTTAACATATTCATGAGAACCCTCTCTAATAATAATTGTTAGTTCCCTAGGACACAATAGAGATCTAGAAGGGGGGTTGAATAGATCCTTTAATATTTTTTCCATTTATTACACAAGTATAACAATTATGATTAATGGAATAAATTCATGTACATCGGAATATACTTTAAGAACCCCTTCAAGGATATAAATATAATCTTAGCTCTATGATTGAATCTACAATATGGTTGAAGTTAAATATAGCAATTATTGTGCATAATGTAAAAGATATAAAGTAAATGACATCAGAGACTTTAAGTAGTTCGGAGACTGAATAACTCCTACTCCACTCTTCTACTTCAACAAGTAAGAAATTCACTAAGAATTTAGTCACTAAGATAAGGACGCTCCGCCCTCCTTAAGTCCTGCAAACATGAGTTTTCTTTAGCCACTAAGGCAAGCATCCTCTGACCCTCCTCAAGTTCAGCAGACATGAGGTATTTAGTCATAAGACAAGGACTCAACGCCCTTCCGCTCCAAGCCCAACAGACTCTGAAGCTTTAGTCAATTAAGACAAGGACCCAGAAGACCCTCTCTCCAAGCCCAGCAGACTTGAAGGTTTAGTCATAAGATAAGGGCGCAACGCCCTTTCGCTTCAAGCCCAGCAGACTCTAAAACTTTAGTCAATTAAGACAAGGACCCAGAAGACCCTCTTTCCAAGCCTAGCAGACTTGAAGCTTTAGTCACTTAAGACAAAAATCCTTTGACCCTCCTTGGTGTGTTGATGATTGTTGGGTTGTGTTCTTCTAGATTTTGCTTTCAACTCTAGTCACTCTTGATCTTGGCTTCTTGGTCATTTGACTTTTAGCTCATATACCAGCACTTCGACATATATACTTAGGTGAAGCTTTAGTAGATGTGTTTAATCAGTGTTCTTTCTCCCGTTTTTTTCACTCATGTAATCTTGATGCAATTTGTCATATATAGATTCCGTAATCTTTCCGTTTGGAATCTTGTCGTTGATAACTTCCCGTTGCAAATCTTCCCATTGGAGATTTTCTTTTTGCAGACTTCTTTCTTGTACCAATGAATATTTTACTTCTTAAAGTCTGCTAGTGTTAGCTGAGTCAGCTTCCATTAACTGATACCAAGGTAGTGGAGTCATGTGTGATGCCTTTGACTTTTGAAAATATGGTTGTTTGAACCCCACTGAGATTGGTTCCCCTTTTATGCTTATTTAAATAATCAGCCACTCATCTTGGGATTATAACTCTGATGTCTGCAATCTTTGCTGGCACTTACGTACTTTATGATCAACTGAGTTGAGGCCTTTTACTTCTGATCGTAGAGTTATCTGTTTGCTCCATAATGTGGCTCTATAATCATACTTGATGTACACTGCCTTAGAACTCGTGGTTGACTGCACTTGTTATACGCTTTAATGTGGTTCTTACTATTCTGAAGTTGTGCCTTTTATGCTCTGTATTCCTCATTGAGCTTTACGTTCTCACAGCATGTGTTTATGATCCAGTTGAGCTTTTGCTGCAGCTTGCTTATCACAGAGGGCTGCTCTATTTTCTTCAGGTGCTAGCTTTTTCATTATAGAGGAATGCTCTATAATCTTCAGATGTTGTTTTTATGTCATAGAGGACTGCTCTACGATCTTCTGATGCTTAGCACTTTCATTTTAGAGGACTGCTCTACTATCTTTGCTGCGTTGATCATGTTAGGCAGAGCAACTTGTTCATCTGTGGCTCAACTCTATACGATTACTTGATAGAGTTGTTGCTTACTCACTCTACGATCTTATCTAGGGTGCAAGTTGTAGAGTTTTAATGGAATCGTAGAGTCTTGGATTGAGTTGCTCTATGATCCTTGATGCTACAGATGTGCTCTGAGATCTTCGTTTAGCTTGTTTAATAACTTAAGGACAGCTTACTTGATAATCTTCATGAGGACTGTTGCCTTAACTTTGAATGCTCATGCAGAGGTTACTCTACGTTCTTGCTTGGTCGTAGACTATTCATGGGAGTCATAGAGTGACTGACTGTATTAACTCTCTGAACCCAAGAGCAAGAGCTCTACGATGCCGAGTGAGCTCTGTGACTAACCGAGCCTTACTCTACGTTTATTTGGCAAACTCTGTGATGATATATTTCACTCTACGTCTGTTCTTTGGTCATGCCAGAGTTGCTCTACGATGCCGAGAAGGAACTCTGCGACTGGTCGAGCCTTACTTTACGTTTGCCTAGCAGACTCTGCAGTGCTTTGCTGGTTGAACTCTAAGTTGACTGATTGCTCATCGATCCTTCACTGAATGCTCTATGATGACTTGTGTAGTACTCTACGAACAGTCTAGCCTTGTCATTTAGCTCATTAGATCAACTTAACAAGTTTGATCTTTTCTATTCTAAGTCCTTGTACATCAAATTCATTTAAGGACTTTACAATACTTATCATTACAAATATGCTTTGATCAGATAAATGACAATTCAGCTCAGATCATCCTAACATATTTGATCTTTCCAATTTAAGTCCTTGTACATATATTTCATTAAGGACTTTACAAAGCTTTATCATGGAATGTTCTTTTAACCATTTTGTCATCAGTCAAATCTCATATAATGAATTATAGAATCTCATGCAAATCTTTTAACAATCTCCCCTTATGAAAGTGGACTTAAGAGACTCATGCAAATTCTCAATAGTTTAGTAATTCAAAAATTATCGTTTAAAAAACTTAACTAAATATCTGTATTACATTTAAATGAATATCTTAATAATTAACCAAAAAATTATCTTAACATATCACACAATTTAATTATATTTATATTAAGAGTATATGTGAATTTTCTCACTAAAAAATACTAACTAAATTAGATTCAATAAAACTTGAAATTTTATTATATCACGCAGATTAATTACATTAATAATATATGTAAATTTGTTAATTTTAAAACATAATAACCATAAATTTAGTTGAATGATTGTAATAAATTCATTATAAAAAATTGTCATAACTAAATTAAAATTTATTAAAATCATAATTATATCTAGATTAGAATTTCATTATTAAAATCATAATTATATCTAGATTAGAATTTCAAGAGATTTTGTCAAGATAAATACTAATACATAATTGCATGTGTATGATTTTAGGGAGTGTTTTAGTATTTATATTTGAAGCTTTTATTCTACCACGCGGACATGCTACATAATTACCCAATTAGCAGGCTGTTGGGTCTCCACCTTTAAAGAAATAATTTTGATGATAAACAAATATAAGGTATTTAGGAAAAAGAGAAAAATAAATTAGAATCCTCTCTATAGGATTTATATATAAATTTATATATTGATTTTAACTTATTTTAATCATTTTGACTAAGTTTTCTAATTTATTGAATTTTATCTTTCACATAACCTTGATAATTTAATGTTAACTGTTATATATATATATATATATATATATATATATATATATATATATATATATTATAAAGTATTTTTACAAAATATAATACTCCATTTTCCCACTCCATAAAGTAAATACAGCAATAAGCAAGGGTTTGAGGGGGAGAACACAAGAAGGTACAACAAGGAAAAGAGAGAGAATACGGAGTGTGAGGAGAAGGAAAAGAGAAATAAACAATTTGTACTCTCCATATTATTTTTATAGTGAATTTCTTATCTCTCTCCGTTGTTTTTTCCCAATTGGGTTTTCACGTAAAATTCTTGTGTTATTATTTTATTTGCATGTGTCATTATTTTATTCCACACACACACACTAAAACAATTGCATATCCTCCATTGTAAACGTCTTCTTGGCTTGTTGTTTGATAATTTGACGAGCGGTCAGATTTTGACGTTAACATATATGTTATAAAGTATTTTAACAAAATATAATACTCCACTTTCCCACTCCATAATCGGCTGACCCACATGAAAGCACAAAAAGTAAAATTCTCATTCTCCCACTGCTAGCATTCGGGTAGCCAACATGGAATCAAGATCAATTCAAACTTGAATTAAACATGTGAGAAAAAGAAAACAAAAATAAAAAAGGCTAGTTAGCCTTCTACTTTATTTCACGGGCAACCTAGGACGATTAACCAAGCTTTGGTCATTGGTCCAAAGGGTAAATGAAATATAAAAGAATTTACCAAAGGATAAAAGTTTAACATATTTCTCTCCTACTCCAACGGATCCATGTGTTGAAATTTCAAATGAGATTTTCGCCTTTAAATTCAAATGGCTTATGATCTCATTCATTAAACATTTCTTGGTAATCCTTACCTGCACTCTTTCACTAAAATTTCTTCATTCTAAAATCACTAATTCACTTACAAAAATTCTCAAGAGCTTTTTTCCTCTGTGCCTATTGAAGGAATAATAAGATCCATGTCATGACTTATTTACACAAAACGAAATTAAAATTCATACCTCTGCAGCGTGATAGAACCTTTGGTGCAAAAAACCTTTTGTAATTGATCGTCCTCTGCAACCCAACGGTGTCTCCGAACTATGATACAAGAATGGAGTCCAAATCCACGATTCGTAACAACTAGAGTTTGATCAGTGTTGGGAGAGGTTACTGATAAAAGTTTCTAGGGTTTTGGACCAACTGAATTCATCGTATCAACTGAGGAGAGGAGATGTGAGTCTTATAGGTCGAAGTAGTTGAACCACTTCCCTACAATCTCTCCAACTCTCAGTTACGTAATTAACTCAGTCAATATCACAAGCTGACTAATAAACCAAATGAGTTGGACCCTCCATGGGCGCCCCATTTGGATACCCAAAATCCAACATCTCCGACTCGCCCATGGCAGGGATGACGTAATCCTCATATCTGCCAAAACCAGCTCAAACCAAAACATGTAAACCTCTAACTGTTGAACCGTGCGACCGCTGAGTTCACCTGCAATGCAGGAGCTATATATCAAACCCGTTAGGGCCAACATAGAGACATCTACCCTTTTAAAGAAAAATAGTGCGGGAGCTCTCACATCAAACTCAATTAGTTCACGTAGAGGCTACAACCCATAAACTCAGAGTACCTCGGACACATTTGATTTTCACTAAGTTAAGTATCTCTAATCCCTCAAAGAGTCTTACTTAACCACCTTTAAGCCCAAGTCTATTTCGTATCTCACTTATTACTATACCGCTATCGAAGAGTTATAGTTGTCGACAATAAGTGCAGAACAAGGTGAAATCAAATTGTCTTCCCTTTACCTTAATACTACTCAGATATGAATTAACTGCTTTCCCAGAATCGATCCTTAAAGTCTCATCAATCTTGACCTTAGGAATAGACACCAAAGTAGCAACATTAATCCATGTCTTTGTAGTATAGTCGAAGATCACAAAGAGCACTTGATGTAGGAACAAAAATCTTGTCCTACAGGACTCACATGGTGAGGAAACATGGATTCATTCTCTCACCTCTTTTAAATAGTCGCTAAGCACATGTAACCCTCTCACAACATACTATTTTATAGCCTTGTTATGCGGATCTTAGTATAGTCACTCCCAGAGTGCCTAACTTATACATTTCAAATTGCTCGCTTATCAAAGCGCCATATTTTGAAATTTTACATCCGGTTATCATGTCACGGCAGACAATCTCATCTACATGAGCATATGTCCTATGATCATGCCGTACGAATCTTAGTTCAGTTGCTTTATAAGTGTCTAACTCATATTTCCAGATTGCTCGCTTTCCCAAGCGCCAAGTCTGAAATTTCGTATCCGGCTATCAGTACAGGTTAGTATAGATGGTGGGACATACTATATTCGGTTAATCTAAACTAACCTCATCTTGGCACATGCCAAGGCGACACAATATTTCATTTTGCTCGCTACTAAGTGCCAATTGATTGATATCTAAAGCATCAATAGCTCGCTAATCAAAGCGCCAATTAATGAACTGTCTCAACCTTGCTCGATTTTCAAAGCGCCAAGGGTGATTGCTCGTGTGAGTGAGCCAATCAACCTATTGACATATATTTAGTGTGTGCATATCTAATATGCATAATAACTGTGTGAACTACTACTATTTATCATATGCGCTAAAATAACACAACCATAAGTGTGAATAAATGAATCTCGCAGAAATGATAAATGTCTCAAAATAATAATGAATATCTCTAATACAAGCCAAATAATGAGTGTTATACAAGGAAATGAGAAAGTACATCAAACCCTACGAAGCCCTAACAAATTAACATGCCTACAAAAGGCATCTTTAGGAATCGGCTTCGTTAAGGGATCAACTACCATATGACCAATGGGCATGTACTTCAATATCACCTCGTTATTTGCATTGTTCTCTCTAATGAAGTTCATCCTCAAGTCAATCTGCTTCGTCCTGCCATGATACTTGGGGTCCTTGATGTAATTTAAGGCTGTCGTGCTATTACATAAAATAGTTACAGGATTCGAATCATGAAAGACGACTCTAAGATCCTCGAAGAATCTCCTCAACCACATGGCTTTCTAACCAGCTGACGTACATACTACAAACTCTGACTCCATCGTTGTAAGAGCAACACAAGTCTGTTTTTTGCTACATCAAGTGATGGCACCGCCATGTAGTAAGAATGTATATCCTAAGGTCGACTTGCGCATCCCCTGGTTACCTCCCCAATTGGCATCAGAGTAACCAATGAATTGCAGGTCTGGTCCTCCATAGCATAACATGTAGTCCAAAGTATAAATTAATATCGCAAGATCCTCTTGATTGCCCTCCAATGAGCACTCCCAGGGTTTGACTGATAACGATCGAGATAACCAACTGCATATGCTATATCAGGCCGAGTACACACAACTGCATACATTAGCTTTCCTATAGCGTTGGCATACGGGTAATGAGACATTTTCTTAATTTTCTCATGAGAAGTAGGGCATTGCTTGGGTCCAACAGCGTCGCCTTTAGCGATAGGAGTGTCTATGGGTTTGCAGTTATGCTCATCTAAAATTGCTCAAGAACCTTCTTAAGGTAAGTCTCTTGAGACAAACCAAGAAGTTTCCTTGAGTGATCTCTATAGATCTTAACTCCAAGAACATAAGCTGCTTCTCCCATATCCTTTATTCAAAGTTAGAGGACAACCACCCTTTGATGGCGACAATCATCTCCTTATCATTCCCAACTAGTAGAATGTCATCAACATACATAAATAAGATAAGGAATTTATTTTTGGACCGTTTGATATACACATAATGGTCTTCTTCAATCATCGTAAACCCATCACTAATAACGGCTCGATGGAATCTCAAATACCATTGTCTGGACGCCTATTTCAAACCATAGATAGAACGTTTGAGCTTGCATACTTTGCACTCTTGTCCTTCTACGATGAAACCCTCTGGCTGATCCATGTATATTTCCTCTGCTAAATCTCTATTAAGAAAAATTGTCTTAACGTCCATTTGATATAACTCCAGATCCAAATGTGCGACGATTGCTAGAATGAGGGGAATTGAGGCAAACCTCATAACTGGTGATAAGGTTTCCTCGTAATCAATTATCTCTTGCTGGGTGTAGCCCTTGACTACAAGACGAGCTTTGTACCGTTCAATGGAACCATCTGCCTTGCGTTTAACTTTAAGAACCCATTTGTTCCCAATAGCCTTTCGCCTTGGTGGAAGGTCAACCAAGTCCCGGACTTGATTAGTCCTCATGGACTCCATCTCTTCTTCCATTGCAATCATCCATTTATCGCTTGTAGCAGATAATAGAGCATCTCGATAAGATCGAGGTTCCTCATCATCCTGCGCATCAACCACAAAGGCATTCCCCTCAATCTCAAAGAGACGACGTGAGTCTTATAGGTCGAAGTAGTTGAACCACTTCCCTACAATCTCTCCAACTCTCAGTTACGCAATTAACTCAGTCAATATCATAAGCTGACTAATAAACCAAATGGGTCGGACCCTCCATGGGCGCCCTATTTAGCTACCCAAAATCCAACACCTATATTTTCTAAAGCTTACAAAAAGCTCTCTTTCTTCATAAACTAAATGTTTTTGATAAAGTCCAAAGGTTGGGATGCCACTACTCTTTCTGGCGACAAATATATTATTTTTGACAGCTGAAGAAATTATAAATATATCCTTTATTTAATTATTCATCACTGTCGCTAAAGACTCTAGCAACAACTTAACATTCATATGACAAAAGGAAGTGGATACAACAGATGAACAAATAAAGCTTTTGTAGATAGAACTGACCATTGAAAAGGGTAATGGGTCCTACTTGCGTTCATATCCTTTGTACAAAGATCAAGTGTGCTATGCTTAATTAGCTACAAAATCAAGTGTACCAAATTAAGGTAATTATTATCTCTACTCCTTTATATATGGTGTCAAATTGAATAACACCCTTTGTGTGAGTGAGAGTATCACATGGCAGACATGCCTTCCCAGGAAATAATGTTTTGTAGGTCAAATATAATAATTACTTTATTTGGTACACTTGATTTTGTAGTTAATTAAGCACATCACACTTGATCTTTGTACAAAGGATATCAACGCAAGTAAGACCCATTGCCCTTTTCAATAGTCGATTTTATCTACAAAAGCTTTATTTGTTCATCTTACTACCAAAAATTTAGGCATCTGAAATCGATTTTTAGAGACGGACTAAGTTCCGTATCTGATTCTAACAATTTGATATGGACTTAGAAACTGAAGTTCTGCTATGTCTCGAAATGTTTTGGAAGTAAAAAACTAAGACGAATTTTAAAACTACCAGCGTCGTCTCAACTTCTAGAGACGAAATTAAAGACGGATTTAGCGGTCTTAACAATTAAGTATTTTTAAGAAAAATTAAACATAATTTCGAATTAGATTTGAGACCAATCGTGCTTGTCTTAGATTAATAATAATAAAAAGTAATAAATATTTATATTTGAAATGGATTAGAGACCGAAATTTCCAGCTCAGACTTTTATTTTTCCTCCAAATATTAGTCTCCAATTCCCTCTTTATTTTAGAAACAAAATTAGAGACGGATATAGTGATCTCAAAAATTGATTTATTTTTTAAAGATTCTTAATCGCATTTAGAGACGGATTAGAGACGGATATAGTCGGTCTCAGTTTTTTAGTTTCCCTCCAATAAATGGGTCCTGCATTCAATTGATATACACCCAATTTTTTTTTGTGTCTCCACTGCGTCCCTCCTCTTTGCCGCTACCAATTTTTTGCCCAATTTTTTTCCTCCCATCTTTATCTTCCTATTTTTCCCATTTTCCTCTTCCTTCTGTCTTTGCAGCTGCCAATTTTACGCCCAAATTTGTTTTCCCTCCTACTTCTCTTCTTCCTATTTCAAAGTTATGGTTTTGAGGGTTAGGGTTTCAAAGCTATTGAAAAATTTGACGCTATTAAAGAACTGAAAAGTGATTAGGGCTGTGAAACCAACGATCGTGCCTCCTCTTTGCTACAGTTTCAATGCCTCCATCGTCGTAGGTTTTAGTTTCCCGTAGTTTCTCTACCATTGTAGGTTTGAGTCTCCCTCTCTTCTAATTTCAGGTTTAGACGGTACGATTTGGTTCTAATTTTGATGCTAATGATTTCGATTAGGTTTTTAATTTTGTTTATTTAGTGGTTAATCTTAAATTTGGTTATTTCTCCTCTGTCATAGCAAATGATTGATTTGATTGACCAACTTTGGCTTATAAGGAGTTGAATAGGTAAAGGATATGTAGTTTTCTGTGATTTTACTATGGCAAATCTTAATTTAAAATTCTTTCTTAGTCATTAATTTCCATGACTATTATGATGTATGCTATTGTGTATAGTTTTATTTGATGTATTACTCTGGTAAAGAATGTGTAGTTTTCCATGACTAATTTTTAGTTCATCTATGCTGTTATGTTTTGTGAAAGCCGATGCTTATTATAACTTCATTCTATAGCATTATCTACTAGCATTATTTTCTAGAAGCTATATTATTATGTTTACAAAGGGATAATGTCAATACAAAGTGTTTTAACACCTTTATATATAAAGAAAGAGTACTTCTATTTGTATTTTAGCCATAACTTGGTTAGTGGAATAGCCTATGTGAACTTTGTCTATGTATGCCAAACATAATACTAGTGTATAGCAATCGTGAATTTCCAGTTGTATTGTTTGCTGGGTACTTGAACTGAAAATTTAACTTCGTTCTATTTTTCAATCTTTTATATATAATTCTGTCACTTTTTCTTTTGCACAACACTTGTTTTGAGTCGACAGATGGATTGAGCAAGTTTGTGTTTGAATTCTTTGTATTCTTTTTTGACTCCTTCAATTTATGTATATAGTAAATTAGTTTGACAAAAAGGTTTTGGTATGCAGATTCTACTCATCGTTGGGTAGGAGCTGAAATAGGAGAGTCAAGATGGATGCAGATAAGACAACAATTGCGCTCGAGGCTATCAACAAAGAAACTGTCGATTTGGTACATTTCTTATCGACTTATCAAGTTTCTGGTGCACCTAATTATAGTACATGGTATTACGCTATAGATTAGGTCTTGGATGATCTTTAGGCTTTACCAACAAATGAAGTATGATTCGTATAACATCTATTGATCTTTAATTACAATTGTTTGAATCATATGTTCAAACTAGCATCTAATTGGTTATTGCTCAAGTACCATAGGTCCACATGAAGGAAGATAAAATCCATGGTAGTTGTTAAAAGTTTTATAAATATTTATAGGGAGTATGAAGAATAAAAGTCTACTTAGCTCTTAGATATGTCTTCCCAATTACTTTGGTTATGATTAAAATATTGTATTGAAGAGTTAATGTAATTATACAAAATCTAAAAAGTTTTGTTAAGAAGTTATTATCCCTATTTCCGTCATCTTGAAGTTGTGATTAAGTATATGTCAAATATGTTCCCTGTTTCAAATAAGAATATTGATCTTCACTGGACTTGAAATGGAAAAGAGAACATGAAAAACACTTATTGTTTTTCTTCTCCAATATGTCTTCAAGGCAACTATAGTTATGTTTGCACAGTTTTGCTAATCAAACATCTGCCACTTTTGCTAACCAAACATTTTCACTGGTAGGAAAATATACCTATTGAAGAAGTTCTTGAAAAGTTGAAATTAATGTACCACAACTGGTCTCACTTCTGATGAAGTTCAGAAGCATGTAGAAGTGTTTGGACATAACAAACTTGAAGAAAAGGTCTATTGTTACTTCATTGATGTTTACTCTGTCGTGTACGGAAATTTACATTTTTAATATGTTCTTACCATTTCTCTTAGTGTGTAATTATGTAAGAGGAGAGTAAAATACTCAAGTTTATGGGATTTATGTGGAATCTGTTGTCATGGGTTATGGAAGCGACATCCATCATAGAAATCGCAATGGCTCATGGAGGCGTAAGTCCATAAAAATTTACTAGAATTACTTAGTGGAGCATATTTATTGAGGTGTCTAATTGCGCTGAACTATGGTTTAAAATTCCTGTTTAGTTCTGTAAAACTCATGTGCAGGGCAAAGGAGTGGATTTCCATGACTTTCTTGGCATTCTAGTAGTCAATTCAACCATAAGTTTTATAGAGGAAAATAATGCGGGTAATGCAGCTGCAGCCCTGATGGCTAGGTTGGCCCCAAATGCTAAGGTTTGTCTTGTTGCAAAAAGAAATTAAATTACAACCGATCCTTTTACACAACTTTTCATTCCTCTATCTTATCCTACTTGACCATTTAGGGTTTTGCTATTAAATCTTTCCATCAGATTTTACGTGATGGAAAATGGAGCGAGGAAGATGCATCTGTACTAGTCCTTGTAGACATTATTAGCATCAAACTAGGAGACATTGTGACACCCCCAAATTCAGGTACCAATACCTCGAATTTGATGCTCACGATAAAGAACATCACCACCTCTAAACAACATATATCAACCAATGCAGAATAAATAAACATATGTTGTTCATTATAAAAGGCTTACTACGGTCCCAAGGTCTGTAACCTTAAATAAATACATTCCAAAATACTCGAATAACATAAAAGAGTTCTATGATTACATAACAGAATAGTAACATATAAATGTTATTCACGCGGCTATTCTTTATGCTTCCTTTACCTTTATCCTTTTTGGAACTCTTCGGCTTAACTGCAATACGTTCATGATATTGCAAGGGTAAGCAACGAATTTGCTCAGCAAGTTTAACAATGAATAAAGAAGATATATCATGAGTGAATAAGAATAATAATCGCATAGTTCAACAATTTAAGAACCATGATGAGATAGCTGAATAACATAATTAACGTTCAAATGGAGAAATGAATATTGATTATTTACTGTTGAGTGGTCCAATAGACCTTGAACATTTGTCAAAGAGTCAATCATTCAACTAACCCTTTTAAACCCTGGCATGTCAGTTGTACTTGAGGGGATCAACCTCTCGTATACCATTTATATGCATAACATTTAGCTCTGACCGTATCGAATAACCAACACTTATAGTCCCCTATTAAGGGTTGCTCTCTCAGTCCGAGAATCCGCACCCACTACTACATTAGATAGCTTTCAAAAATGTTCAACATGCATATGTCTAGCCGAAACAAATGGCGTAGACTATTTATTAAACAATTCATGAATGAAGAACTTCAAATATTTTTCAGTTCAACAATAGAACAGAAATTTAAATGCACAAAGTGTGAATATCAATAGTTACCATGGATGTGGAGTAATTAGCAATAATTAAGCCACTAACATGAGTGAAAACAAGAACTCGAGTTTGAGTTAGGAAACTTGCAACATATATAGATTCATAACAATAATCAAGAACTTGCACAATGTACAAAGTTGTGTAAGTTAGGAACTTGCAACATATATAGATTCATAACAATAATCAGGAACTTGTATAATGTACAAACTTCTGTAAGTTAGGAACTTGCCTGATCTGCTGTTTACTATTTAATTCTATGGTTCTGCTCTTCAGATAACCTACATTAGTAGTAAGTTACTCTATTATTAATCTCTGTCGAGCATAATAATCATTACAACATCAACATCTAGTATTTACGCAGCACCCTATTAATATACCACTCGTTTAGAAGTTTGACCGATCGCCCTTACGTCAAGTTATAACTTATACCAAATTTTCTTATTAACATCTTTTATTAATCTTATTCCTCCTTGTAACCGAGAACATCTTGACATAAATAAGCTAAAGCCTAACTTTAACTAGTTTTCCAGAGTGTCCTATGATCGGCGAATAGAATTCCATATAGGCTGACTCAGACGCCCAATACTTGTGTGGCTACTTTATGACTAGTTCGGCCACTCTACGGCCAGTTGTTCGGAGGATTCATTCTATGATTCGAATCAACTTATTGGGTTGGGTCATATTAAGTCTCTTGTTTTTAAGGAGTGACCTAGAGGTCAGTTTGAAAACAAAGTTCGAATTAGTAGTTAGTGACTTCGGGATCGGGATTTTGAATCGATCGACCGATTAACTTCCAAAATTTGGTTGGGATTCGCCTTCGGACATTTCCACAGGGGTTCGGGATCGGTCGATGGACTTAGGTTTGACTCTTTGGGAGTCGGGGTTCGGTCTCAATGTCATTAGGACTAAGTTTCGGATCAATTTATATCAGTCATATGATATCGGTTAGGGACACGATCTGGAAGATTATGTTCATTTAGGAAAAATTAGGGTCTGGTACCGAACCAAACCCAGAGTAGATACTAAAGCCTTCGGGTTTGGGAGTTTGGCCTGGATGGCTTGTGGTTCTCAGGATTATACGTTGGATTCCATTTCGGGAACCTCTCGTAGTTCGGGTTCGGATGACGAACTCCATCAGAATGGCTTTGGCATCCCGTTATTAATTATTATTACACCTTTTTGCTAGAATCGACGTTATATTTCTTTTGGCATTGTCCACCTTTTTATTGGTTTAACTAGGATTTGGTCAAAAGCCCTATTGACCACATTCAGGGTCTGCATAAACATGATCACAAAGCTACCACTCCCATGGTTTAACTAGGGTCCGGTCATGAGTTTTATTGTCCACACTTAAAGTTTGCAATGATTTATGATCGTGAACAATGGGTACATACAGACTACAGTTCTAACTCTTAACATTATCGAGGCAAAGGAACTAAGGCCATATTTACCAGTTAAGCATGAATTACTCAATATGTGCACATACAGGTACTCGACTCATAATAACTAAATGAAAGAAATGCTTAAGGTAGTAGAATCGTACCTCAAAGCCTTGACAGTTCTTTACACTCTCTTAGACTCTGCTCCTTTGAGTCGCGTGAGTTTCCCTTACGGATTACCTTTTACCTCTCAAACTCACAATAACACCCTTTGTAACAGAACTAACAATCTCAACAAACTTATCAAATATAATATGAGCTCTATTTATAGAGAAACCTTTACGTACCCATCTGCTGGTTTCTACCCAAACCGTAGAACATGTTCATAATGACCATACCCGTTAGTTAAGAGGGAGTTGGTGAAAAGTACTTACCAACTGTTTCCCCCGCCATACCCAAGGTAATTATCAAGCAAAGTAAGGGAATATGCCATTGGCCTAGGGAGGTTGCGTGCACTGCATGAAGGAACGGGTTCAACGCTGATTAAGATATAGTCAACTTAATTTGAGGATCAATTCCCAATTTGAGCTTACCGAATCAGACTTGGCAAAACTTTGCTATTGGTGTTGGTTTAAACTTACTGGGCTAGAGTATAAATACCCGATACATCCATTTTGGCCAATTAATGGACCATCTTACACGTTCACAAGCAATTAGCTTAGATTGGGCTTGTTTAATAAACCAATTGGATTAGTCCATTATTAATAATTTCTTAGTGGAACTATATATCATTATTACAAATCAAATTAAATAATTTACATAATCCAGTTTAACTTGTTAGAAACCAAGTTAATTAAATTATCACATGGCTCACTAACCTTATCAACAATTTGATATTACATTACCTAGGTTGGTCCATTAATTTAATTAACCCATTAATTGGACCTTCCTTTAATTATATCATCACATAACTAAACAAACCAAGCTATCATACAATGTTTTAGTTTAATCGCACAACGATTTAAAATTTTAATTCATCAATAATTAATTTCATTAATATAAGTTAAATATATTCACGATTATTACATTCTCCTCCCCTTATAAGAATTCCGTCCCCGGAATTTTAACATAAAGTCACTCAAAAAGATGCCAAAAATTCTTCTTCATCCTTTTTTTTAATTCCCATGTAGCCTCTTCAGCCGTGTGGTTCCTCCAAAGTACTTTAACCGAATGTATAACCTTATTCTTTAACGTCTGCTCTTTCCTATCTAGGATTTGGACATGAATTTCTTCATACGACAAATCTCTCTCGACTTGAATCGGCTCATAGGAGATCACGTGCTTATAGTCAAGTTTATATTGTCGTAATACCGAAACATGAAACACATTGTGAATGTGCTCAAGTTCAGGAGGTAGAGCTACCTTGTACGCCACTTCACCCACTTGCTTCAGAATTTCGAATGGCCCTATGAACCTGGGGCTTAATTTCCCCTTCTTCCCAAACCTTAACTTCCCTTTCCAGGGAGATACCCTCAGAAATATAAAACTGCCAACTTCAAAATCTCGCTTCTGACGATGCAAATCGACATACTTCTTATGTCTGTCTTGAGCTGCTACCAAATGAGCTCTTATTACTCTGAGAACATCCAAGGTCTGCTGCATCAATTCTGGTCCCAACAGTCTTTGTTCACCAACTTCATCCCAACACAGAGGTGTTCGGCACTTCCTTTCGTATAATGCTTCATATGGCGCCATGCCGATACTTGAATGATAACTGTTATTATAGGCAAACTCCGCCAATGGTAGGTGATTATCCCAGTTGCCTTTTAAATCCATCACACATGCTCTAAGCATTTCTTCAAGCATCTGAATCGTTCGTTCGCTTTTCCCATCCGTTTGAGGATGATACGCCATACTCAACCTCAACTGGGTTCCCAATCTTTCTTGAAGCGCGGATCTCTGTCAAACACAATAGATACCGGCACTCCATGTCGTGACACAATCTCTTTCAAATATAACTTTGCTAACTGCTCCATATTGTACCTTATCTTGATCGGTAGAAAATGTGCAGATTTAGTTAAACGATCCACAATTACCCAGATCACATCGTAACCCTTCTGAGTAATTGGAAGTCCCACCATGAAATTCATCACGATGTGTTCCCATTTCCACTCCAAAATCTCTAATTGTTGCAGCAGCCCATCCGATTTTTGATGTTCTGCTTTAACCCTCTCACAAGTTAAACACCGTCCAACATATTCTATGACCTCTCTCTTCATGTTCGGCCACCAGAAGTGCTGACGCAAATCCTGATACATTTTAGTACTCCTAGGGTGTACCGAATACCTTATAGAATGAGCTTCCCACATAATCTATTCTTTTAACTCCAGAACCAGCGGTATCCAGATCCTCCCTTCTAACCCTAACAGTCTCTTGCTATCAATCTTGAACTTCAAGTCTTCGCCTTCTGAGATTCGCTCCCTTATGGCAACACCTTCTTTATCCTTTTCTTGAGCCTCTTTTATCTTGTTTAATAAAGTCGGTCTTGCCTCTACTGCGAACAACTTTCCATCTAAATCCTTCGAATACTTGACCTCCAACTCCAATCTTTCCATATCCTTGATTAATTCTTCTTGGGTTGTTATCATCATCATCCTTTCTCTGCCCTTTCTACTTAGAGCATCAACTATTACATTGGCTTTACCGGGATGGTATAGAATTTCACAATCGTAGTCTTTGATCAATTCTAACCATCTACCCTACCTCATGTTCAACTCCTTCTGCGTGAAGATATACTTCAGACTTTTGTGGTCCGTATATATTTCACACTTCTCTCCGTACAGATAGTGCCTCCAAATCTTCAAAGCAAACACCACTGCTGCTAGTTCCAGGTCATGAGTCAGATATCCCTTCTCATAACCCTTCAGCTATCGTGACTCATACGCAATGACCCTCTTATGCTATATTAATACACACCCAAGGCCCTTGTGTGACGCATCACTGTATACCATAAAACCGCCTGTATTATTTGGTAAGGATAACACAGGTGCTTCACTTAGTCGCTTCTTCAACTCCAAGAAACTCTCCTCACACTTCTCCGTCCATACAAACTTTACTGCCTTCCTCCTTGTGTGACGCATCACTATATACCATAAAACTGCCTGTATTATCTGGTAAGGATAACACAGGTGCTTCACTTAGTCGCTTCTTCAACTCCAAGAAACTCTCCTCACACTTCTCCATCCATATAAACTTTACTGCCTTCCTCCTTAAATTGGTTAGCGGCGTCGCTATCTTCGAAATTTTTTGAATAAATCTCCGATAGTAACCCGCCAACCCTAAGAAACGTCTAACCTCCGTTGGCGTCTTTGGTTGCTCATAATTTACTATTGCTTCTACCTTTGAAGGATCTACTGAAACATTATCCTTGTCAATAACGTGTCCTAAAAATTGAACTCTCTCCAACTATAACTCACACTTTGAAAACCTTGCATATAGCTTCTCCTTTTTTAGCGTCTCCAGAACTATCCTCAAATGCTCAGTGTGCTCCTCCTCCGTCTTTGAGTAAACCAAAATGTTGTCTATGAACACGATAGCAAACTTGTCCAAGCACTGCTTGAATACTCTATTCATCATGTCCATAAATGCTGCTGACGCGTTTGTCAGCCCGAACGACATCACCAGAAACTCAAAGTGACCGTATCGAGTTCTGAATGTTATCTTCGGTGTATCCTCTTTTCTCACCTTCAGTTGGTGATATCCCGTTCTCAAGTCAATCTTCGAAAAGTACTTAGCTCATTTCAATTGGTCAAACAGATCGTCTATCCTGGACAACAGGTACTTGTTCTTAATCGTAACCTTGTTCAACTCCCGGTAGTTGATACAAAGTCTTAGCGATCCATCCTTCTTCTTAACAAACAACAATGGTGCTCCCCAAGGAGATACACTTGGCTGAATGTACTTCTTATCCAATAACTCTTGTAGTTGTATCATCAATTCCTTTATCTCTGCCGGAGCCATCCTATATAGTGCTTTTGATATCGACGTTGTCCTCGGTACTAAGTTAATTACGAATTCCACCTCTTTATCCCGCAGTAAACCTGGTAGCTCATTTGGGAAAACATCTGGGAATCCCCTTACTGCAGATATCTATCCCACTTTACCCCCCACTCTCTGAGTATCAACCACGTGAGCCAGATAACCTATGCTACCTTTTTTGAGCAATCTCTATGCTTGCATCATCGTCAGACAACAAGATTGTCTAGGCGATTTACTTCCATAGAATACAACATTCGACTTATTTGGAGTCTTCAGGTGTATACATTTCTTTTGGCAGTCAATCACAGCTTTATGATTAGACATCCAATCCATTCCAAGGATCACGTCAAATTCTCGTATACTTATCAGGATCAAGTATACGTACAGTTTAAACCCTCTTATTTCAGCACAACAATTCCTATGAACGAATTCTGCAGGGAAAACTTCGCTATTGGCTACTTCCACATTCATATGATTCTCTAATTTCTCACGAGGTAAGTTTAACCATTTAGCAAACTCATCTGACACAAACGAACAGGTAGCACCAGAATAATAATACGTATACATTAAGATTATTGATCGGAATAATACCTGACACCACATCCTTTGATTCTATTGCATCTTGTACTGTCATATTGAAGGTGCATGTCATTGGCCTGTTCTGTTGTGTTGGTCCTCCGATAGTCAGCTTACTGTTGTTCTCGTGGTTAGCACTCCCTACATCGCTCTTCCTTTTTGGGCAATCCTTCCTCTGATGATCTGAAGCTCTACAAGAAAAATAGTTTCCCTTATTTGCTTTGGGGCATTGCGCAGAAAAGTGCCCCGACTGACCACGGTTAAAACAGACTCCTTTTCCTTTCATACATTCACCACAGTGATTATTTCCACATCTTTCACACTTGCTTCCTGTTGGGTCCTGGATTCGGATGACCCGACCCGACCTCGCGTGGAGGATCCGACCCTATGGAGGTTTGGGTTGGGCATAGCGATCCAGTTAAGGAATATAACTTCCTAACTGGATTGAATTATAACTTAACTGGAGTGGTTGTTATGATTTAATTGATAGGTGACATAACGTTTTACTATCCAGTGGGGTCCAGGTGTGATGAGTGGGTAATGAAGTATAAGTACAAGGCTTCCCTTTCCATTTCAAAGGTAATGCAAATTCTAACACTAAGCTACAAGCCTCAATTGTTAAAAATCTTGAGACAGCCTGTACTAATTCTCACGCCTAAGCTATCCCCCGGTGACAAAACTGCCAGGAACTCTGAGTGTGATCTCATTATTGTGCAGGATTAGCGCGTTCTTAGTGATTGAAGCGCGTGATCAAATCTTGGCATTAACATTGGCGCTAGAAGGAGGGCCTTTAGTGTTATTCATCAATCACTGTTAAGATTGTAGAAAGAATAGACATGGTGAATACAGCTTTCAATAGAGGAGAAAGGTCAGCTGACTCTCATACCCCAACACATAGGTCGGTCCTTAACCGACTCAGGTCGTCGGCAATGGAGAGGTTGGGACCGAAGGGTCAGCCTAGGGCGCCTCTACAAGTCCAGTTTGCCCCGGTTCGCCGTCACTTGTTTCACACTAACCAGCAGACACCAGAACCATCGGCCCATATGGCGGGTAATCCGGCCCGAACTCTTGTCTATTCAGGTAGTAACGCTGATCATGGGGACAAGCGACAATGGATTCTGAATCAACAAAAGACGAACGATCAGAAGATAATGGAGGCCTTACGCTATCAACAACGTGAAATAGCTGAGTATTTGGCTAGGATGGAAGGAGGGGAAGAGGTCTTTTCAAGCCGACCCTATGGTCGACAACATACGGATCGGAGCCACTCCAGGACAAATAGTTCGGATGGTTCCAAACCAGTTCGGAGCACGCATCATAGCCGTTCCCCAGTTCGGAGCACGCATCATAGTCGTTCCCCAGTTCGGAGCAGGCATCAAAGCCGCTGTGATATCCCGAATATTTATGCGATGCTAAAACAGGATATTAAATGATTACAATGAGTATGTTATGCAATGGCCCTTGGAGAAAGGAAGTGAATGCTTTAAAGGATTAAAGAATATATAATACTCGAGGTGTTTCAAGTTTAAGTGAAGGCGATGAAATAAAACCTACACTAAGGTAATGCGTTGAAGTTATTCAACGATAATTGTGAAAGAGATTTAGTGAAAACTGAGTAAGGGAGGTTTCGTTGATTCCGAGGACGGAATCCTTATAAGGAGGGAAGGATGTGACAACCCGAATTTTTTTCAAAGAATTATTAAATAAGAATTTGACGAATAAAATTCTTATTACGAGATGTTTTGAGTTCGAGTATGTGTATATATGTGATTTATATATGTTATATTATATGTGATTTGATGTGAAGAAATTGAGTGTGTATATAGAAGAAATATATATATTTGTTTTAATAAAATGAGAAGGAGATGTGTTACATATAAATGTAATATGTTATGGTAATACGATGATGAATTTCGTAGATAGCTAAAATATTTATTGAATAAAATAAATATTTTAGTTGGGATATTTATTAAATAAAATAAATATTTGACAAAAATTGTTATGGTGATGATTTATGTAAGTGTGATAATATTGATTAAATTAAATGATTTTATTCATATTTTATCTCGCTAATATAATGGAGATATTCTAATTTAATTAAATAATTAAATTAGAGGACGAGTGATTTATTAAATAAAATAATTTATTAAATAGAAGTTATGATTTTATTAGTAAAGTTTAATTGGACTTATTAAGAAAGTAAGTTTAATTAAATTAAAGTGTGACAATATCATATAATAAGAAGATTATTAAAATAAGCTGAAATTGATTTTATTGAGTCTAGCCAAACAAGGCCTTGTGACCTTTGGCTTTCTTAACTGCTGAAACTCCCAACTAGAGGTTACGAAGAGTTTGTCAGCTTATTTTGATAAGCCAAACAAAGAACAGGGGAGAGGAAGAGAGAAAATTGTGAGAGTTCTTGGAAAAATTGAGAGGAAAGTTCTGAAAATTAAAAAAGGAAGAAGATTTATCAAGCAATCTGTATCATCGTCTAGATAATCCAAGCAAGAATCAAAGGTAAAAACCTAACTTTGAGTTTTTAATTTTATATTCTTTGAGTTTTCTTTAAAATGGGTTTTGGTTGATGATTTGATGAGATGATGGATATATATAAGTTTATAGATATGTATAATCTGTTGTGTTGCATCAATTGATGATTTTGTAGTATCAAATTCATGAAAACATGAATTAGAAGAAGAAAATTGAGTTTTGTAGTAATATGTATATTTTAGTCTATTTTGAGACTAAAATTGATGGTTAATTCATGTATAAAATCTGTAATTGATGATGGATTATGTTAGTGTTCTGAGAAACGAAAACGTTGCTAGTTGAATCAACCAAATTGGTTGAGTAACGAATCCGTAGTGATCGATTACGCTAAATTGTAAAATTTTATAAAAACTAGAATGAATTGTGATTTTAAGCCTTTAAATTGGTTGTTTAAGATGTTTAAGATGTTAGAATCGTGCTAGTAGGTTTGGGTAATGATCATATATGAATTATAGCGATTGGGTAAGTTTAATTTGTTGTTAAAATGAAGAAATTTAGAGTTTTTGGCTTTGAATGTTCTGCAGTTCGCGAACTGCAGAAGTCGAGTTTCAGGTTCACCGTCCTGGCGGTAGAAATGAACTAAGTTTACCGCCCCGGCGGTATCGTCGCCCCGGCGACAAAAGTGCACTAGAATCCTCGCCCCGACGGTAGCCTCGCCCCGGCGGGAATTTTGTGAAGAAACCTACCGCCCCGACAGTGATGCAGAAAATGTAACTTTGATAAATGATTTTAATGAAATGAAAAACATTTTTATTAGACTTAATAACACATTGTATTAGCACAGTTGGTGATTAAATATTGGGATTTAGTGAGTTCTAAGATTTAAGCATAAAAGGAAAGTGTAACAAGCTGAAGATTAGTTTAAGCAGTGTTAATAAACATTATATATATCTAATATGATGTAAAAACAAAGTTTAAGACTTAACTAAATGTTAGGTGTTAATTAAAGTGAGATGTAATAAAATGAAGGTTTATAAGGGGAACTTACTTTCTAAGTTGACAATGGTATAGAGAATAAAAATGAAGGATTATGAAATGTAGAGTAGAGTAATACTAAGTATTGCTATGTGACTAATAAATGTTGTGCATGATTATATATCGTGTAGGATACATGAAGTGCAGATAAGTATAAGCTGATTATGGTAATTGGTAATCTTCGAACAAGGCAAGTCTTTCAGTTCCTATTTGCTATGTGAACTTGATGTTAAATTGTGTAATTTATTTTGAAATCACATAATGAATTGCATATTTTGTCAGCATGAAATGTTATAGTCAACTTATGGCTATTGATTGAATAAAGAATGTTGGTTGAGTAAGGAACTCAATCTCTATAATTGTTACGTGAGTTGTCGAATATATGCTAAACTAGTGAAATAAGTATGAGATGTATGTTGAGCATGTTATTATGTGCTATGTGATGCATGAAAATTGTTAGATATGCTGAGCTTTCGAGCTCATTCTTGCAAATAACCATTTTTACAGGTTAAGGATCCAAGATAACGTTATGTGCTGCTTGAAAAACATAGATCAAAGTGAAGCATGGAGATTAAATAATTTTAGTTGGGGTGGTTATGTTAAACCATATTTAAGTGTTGATAAATGTACTTGATGATATAAAATGTGTAATTTACAATGAGTTGTAAGATTTAATTGTTTTGATGTGAAGTTATATTATCCTACATGTAAGAATGATAATCTGGGATGTAAAGTTTTATTTCAAAATAATGATGAAGTGAATCATAGAATAAAAAAACTGATTCTAGAATATATGAATGATAAAGGTTATGATTCAGGGAAAGTAGAGAAAGAAAACTGAAAAGTTTAAAATTATTCCGTATTTTATTAAGTTTAACATTGATTAATGTTATAAAGTCATAATGAGGATGTATTGCTAAAGACCGATGTGGAGAGTTGAATTGTATGAATTTTGGGGTCGTTACAGCCGCTCCCCAGTTCGGAGTAGGCACCATAGCCGCTCCCCAGTCCGTAGCAGGCACCGAAGCCACTCGCAGGATGAGAGCAGGCTAAACGGCCGCTCCCAGGCCCACGGCAGGCACCATAGCCCTTTGCGGCAGATGAGCAGGCGCCAGAGCCCTGACCGCAGGAGGCATAAAAGCCGCTCATAGGACAGAAGTAGGCACATGAGGCGCACGCCAGACCGGAATAGGCGAGAAGGCCGTTCCCATGATAATGTTCTTGAGAAAAGAGGATCTGGACCAGATGGCAGGCTTAGGTCGCCACCCCGAAGGGAGGAAGCCGGTCCCATTGTTAGACGTTTGGCTGAGTTAGAAAAAAAACTAGCCGCAGTCGTTCAGGCCAAGGAGATGCCGAACACCACCAACTCGCCTTTCATCATGGAAATAGAGCAGGTTAAGGCGGACAAAACTAAGAAGATGCCGCCTTTGGAGTCTTATGACGGTACTGGTGATCCCTATGATCATACTCATGGGTATAACCAGGTAATGAATTATTATGATCATCCCGATGCAGCCAAGTGCCACATGTTTGTTACTACATTAAAACATGCAGCTCGAGAATGGATGGTGTCCCTTCCCCCGAACTCTATCGTATCGTGGCAGGACTTGAGTGATAAATTTCATGCACGATTCGGGAGCAACAAAAAGAGAGGCAAGTTGACTACAGCATTGACACAGGTCAAGTAGAGATCGGGAGAAAGTTTGGGTCAGTACGTGAAAAGATTCCGTGAAATGGCTGGTACAGTAACTAGTCTGAACGTACAGCAGGCAGTTGGGTTCTTCACCACAGGTCTGGATGCCACGAAATCAAAAGATTTGTGGAAAGATCTCATCCTTAACCCGCCGATGGACTTGGCTAAAACTTATGGTCGAGCTGAAGGGCTCATCACAATAGAAGAAGCTACAAGAGCTTAAATCCTCAAGATCGATCTGAGGAAAAATCAAAGGAGAAGGATAGGAACTACGTTCCTCGGCCCGATATCCAGCTAAAGCGCAACTTTTATGGTGGAGGTGGTTCAGGAAGTTGTCATGGAGGAGTTAATTCTGGAGGTGGCAAGCCGCCCTTCCCGAAGAAGAGTGTAAACAAGGTCTACACCCCTCTTACCAAGGATCGAGCGAGGATTCTTGAAGAAATTAGAGATTAAACATCATTTGTACCTTTCCCGACCACAACCCGCTCCCACAGGGGTAATCCTAACCGTTATTGTGAGTACCATCAAACTTCTGGCCACGATACGGAGGATTACTATAACTTGAAAGACCTGATAGAGAAGAAAATCCAGAACGACGAATTGGTGCAGTATGTCATGGGTCGAATGGCCGAAGGGGGTCGAATCACGATAGGCGTATCGAAACACCACCCCCACCGAACCCTTTACGAAACTGCGTTGATGTTAACACCGAAGGGACATTTGGAAAGAAAGTCAGGAAGAAGAGACGGGGGCTGATGGATGTCGTGCTATCAGTTTCGGAGCGACCTTCGGTGAAAGATCGGCAATTTCCCAATATGGTTATATATTTTACCGATGAGGATTACCCATCGGAGCCCATCGACCCACATGAAGAGGCATTGGCTATTACAGCACAGGTCGGGTCGATGGACATGAAGCGAATAATGATCGATAATGGCTCTTCGGTCGACATATTGTATACTCATGCATACAATAGGTTAGACCTGGGGGGAGTGAGGATGGAGGTGGGTCAGGAACCCCCTTTGTATGGCTTCAGCAATGATCCAGTTCGGGTGGCTGGGACTGTTGAGCTTCCGGTAATCTTCGGTACGACACCGAGGCAGGTAGAAGTTAAAGTCAGATTTTTTGTGGTCCAAATGGATTCGGCCTACAACGCCATCTTGGGTAAACCCACCTTGGCGGCACTACAGACGGTCACTTCAATATGTCACTTCAAGATGAAATTCCCCACTTCAGAGGGGGTCGGTGAGGTGAAGGGTGACTTGGACATGGCACGAAGGTGCTATAGGAATTCACTGGTATCTTCCGCAATTGGGGTCAGCAAACAAAAGCATGCGATGGCCATTGAGGTCGAGCCATTCACTGAGGAAAATACCGAACCTCTAGCTCTGCCAGCTAAGGAGACAGAAGAGGTAGAGCTAATCGTGGGAAAAGGTGATAAGACGGTCAAAATAGGCTCGGGATTGGTAGAGCCATTTCGGACAAATTTAATAGAATTACTTTGGGTATATGCAAACATTTTTGCATGGGAACCTACTGATATGCTTGGAGTCGATAAATCGGTGGCTGTCCATAAGTTGTGTGTAGACCCATCTAAGAAACATATTCATCAGAAGAGAAGGATCTTTGCTCCTGACAGATAAAAGATCATCGATGATGAAATTGTCAAACTGCTAAAAGCTGACTTCATCTATGAAATTGATTATCCAAAGTGGTTAGGAAATGTGGTCTTGGTACGGAAGCAAAATGGTAAATGGCGGGTTTGTATAGACTACACCGACCTGAATAAAGCATGTTCGAAGGACTTCTACCCTCTCCCGCACGTCGACCAGTTGATCGATGCTACCTCCGGGTTTGATATGCTTAGCTTCATGGATGCTTTTTCGGGGCACCACCAGATTTCTATGGATAAAAAGGACATCCCAAAGACAGCGTTCATTACGCATCGGGCAATATAAGCTTATAAGAAAATGACGTTTGGATTGCTGAATGCGGGGGCTACCTATCAAAGGGTGATGAACTATGTATTCGCCAAGTTATTGGGCCGAAGCATGGAGGTATATATGGACGATATGATCGTTAAAAGCATGGGAGTTCGGGACCACCTGGATGATTTGGAGAATTGCTTCGACACGGTAAGGAAGTTTAAGCTTCGGCTGAACCCGACCAAATGTACTTTTGGCCTTGGTTCTGGCAAGTTTCTGGGTATTTGCTTAGCGAAAGATGGATTGAAGCTAACTCGAAAAAAATCAAAGCCATTCTGGACATGAAGTCTCCCAGTCTTTCAAAGATGTTCAGAGATTGACTGACAGGATTGTGGCATTTTAGAGATTCATGTCAAAATCGGCTGAACGGTGTTTACCCTTCTTCAATACTCTGAAAGGGCCAAAGAATGAGAAAACCTTCCAATGGACTTCAGAATGTGAAGATGCTTCCAAGGGATTAAAAGGTATCTATCCTCAGCTCCGCTTTTGGTGAAACCTATCCCTTCAGAACCCTTATATCTGTATCTGGCGGCGAGTTTGATGGCAGTAGGGGCGGTTTTAGTTTGGGAGATAGGGGACAGGCAATGCCCAGTCTATTATGTCAGCCACGTACTTTGGGATGCTAAAACCCGAAATCCCAACTTGGAAAAATTCACCTATGCACTCATAATAGCCAGCAGGAAGCTTAGGCACTATTTTTAGGGGAGGTTAGTAGTAATATATATTGATCAGCCTTTGAAGAAAGTCACGAATAAGCCAGATTTGTCAGGGCGTCTTTCTGCTTGGGCGATGGAATTAACTCAGTTCGTCATAGAGTATCATCCTCGGACTGCTATAAAGGGTCAGGCGCTGGCCGACTTCATAGTGGAATGTTCGTTCACTGAACCCGATGCAGACTGTTCTGACCTGATCGCGGGTTCTGTATCAAATGTTCAGGCAGGCCATACTTCGTGGATGCTTTATATGGACGGCTCCTCGACTTCATATGTCAGTGGAGCAGGAGTTATTTTGACGAGCCCGGAGGGATTTAAGGTCCAACAGGTTATTCGTTTTGGGTTTAAGGCGACTAATAACGAGACAAAATATGAAGCCATTTTGGCTGGACTGCGGTTGGCAAGAAATCTGGAAGTACAGCACTTGGTCATCTTCAACGATTCCCAATTAGTGGTTAAACAAATATTGGGGAAGTATGTGGCTCGTGGGGATAGGATGACGAAGTACTTGGCCGCAGTTAAAGACCGACTGCATTATTTTGGGTCGCATAGCATACAAGGAGTTGATCGGGAAAATAACACAATAGCTGATGCGTTAGCTAGATTGGCAACAACAGAGGCTACTTCTTTTGGCGGGTCGGTATACCTGGAGGTTCTGGATGACCCGAGTATTCAGAGATCAGAAGTGTTCCCGATAGAGCGAATGGATTGTTGGCTGGCGCCATATATCTCTTATCTGGCTGATGGCGTCCTTCTTTCGGATCGAATACAAGCTAAAAAGATCAAACACCGAAGCTCCTTCTTCATCTTGATCGATGGAGACTTGTATCGAAGAGCTTTTTCTTCGCCATTGCAGAAGTGTTTGACTCCTTCCAAAGCAGATTATGCACTTTGAGAAGTTCATGAGGGGATATGTGGGGATCATATGGGGGCTAAGGCACTGGCATATAAGATTTTAAGGCAGGGTTACTACTGGTCGACCATCTTCCAAGAAGCTAAGGAATATGTGAAGAAGTGCTCTAAGTGTCAGTTGAATGGAATGATTCCTCATTAACCTCCTGAAGAGCTGTTCTCGGTCTTGTCACTGATCCCATTTGCAATATGGAAAATTGATATTTTAGGACCATTGCCGAAGGCTAAGGGGCAGGTCAGTTTTGTCATCGTGGCAATCGATTATATGACTAAGTGGGTAGAAGTCAAACCTCTCCGAACGATCACGGAACAGGAGTGTTTAAAATTTCTCAAAGAATTTGTTGTCTATCACTTCGGGATTCCGATGGTGCTCGTTTCGGACAATGGGAGACAGTTCGTAGGTGCGAAATTTGAGGAATTTCTCACGGATTTGGGGATTCAGCACCGAAAGACTTTAGTAGCTCATCCTCAGTCAAACGGGCAGGTAGAAGTCACCAATAAAACTCTTCTCAATGGGATAAAAAGGAGACCAGACGAAGCCAAAGGGAGATGGCCTAAAGAATTGCTTAGCGTGCTATGGGCTTATCGGACAACAACCAGAACGACCACGGGTGATTCGCCATTCCGAGTTGCTTATGGAACCGATGCCCTTGTTCCAGTGGAAATCGGGTCTCCATCGCTTTGGGTCAGTCAGTATCAGGAGCTATACAATGATAAGGGACTTCGCTTTAACCTGGATCTGTTAGGTGAGGTTCGGGAGTCAACATTGATAAAGTTAGCGGCTTATCAAAGGAGAACCGCCAAACATTATAACAAAGGGGTGAAACTTAGAAGATTCGAAGTTGGCGATTTGGTGCTTCGGGAAGCAGCTGCATCAACCCCCAGAATTCAGGCAAGCTTATGCCGAATTGGGAAGGACCTTATGAAGTCATTGAGGTGCCCAAGCCAGGAACTTACTGGCTTCGGGCTATGGATGGTTCAGATATTAAGAATATATGGCATGCTGGGAGACTTAGGAGATATTACCAGTAAGTCCTGTTATTTCTTATTTCCGATAATATAAATTTGTATATTTATCAATATGAAACGACATTAGATTGTGACGTTGAAATTTTTGAACTGTTTCATTAATATTCAATATTGTTACAAATTGTACTGCTTACATTCAGAGATGAAAATATAAACAAAAGTTAAAAGACCCTAAGAGGTCTATGATGGAGGCAGATCTTCGGCTTCTTCTTCATCATCCGAAGAGTCGAGCATAGAGACGTCCAACCCCGCTGTTTTCATCTTCTCCTTAATCTTCTCCTTATGACTTTGGTAACCTTCGGAAAATTGAAGGATAACCTTGTCCGCCAGCTCGGGAGACTCGTTGTATTCCTTGATTATTTGGAGTCTAACCTCTTCGGTCAGTGGAGGCCCTTGGTTTTTAAGATCGACATGTTCTTTCTCCAAGGAGTTGTATGCTTGGATCAGTTCCTTCAGTTTGGAGTGTGTCTTCTCCATCTGTTCTTCGAGGGAAGCTATCGCTTCCTTCTGATCGGCATCGTTTTCCTTCAGTAAAACCCGCTCCTCCATAAGTCGGTCATTCTATTTCTCATGTTTGACGATTTCGGACTGGAGGATGCTTATCTGATTTCGAAGCTGACAGTTCTCTCGGCTGGCTTCAGTGAGTCTGTTTTGAGTATCGACATGAAGATCTTTCTCTTTTTCGAGATCAGACTCTAAAGTGTGGATGTCCCTTTTGAGGAACGCGTTTTCAGCCGCGATTTCCTTGTTCTTTTTTGATAGGTGGATCAGTGACGGAAAGGATCGGGCAAAAACCGCGTTGGCCTGCAAAAAGAGTTGTGGGTCAGAAATGAGAAAGTATAAAAGAAGCGTAAAATGGGAGTACAGAATAAAGAGTTACCTGGAATTGAAGCCTTGTGAAGTCTTCCAGGTATTGGTCTGGCGAATGGTTCTTGAATTGATCGTTCTCGGCCGACAGGACAAAACGATCGAGGAGGTCATATGGAAATGGGTTGGTCGAACTCTGGGGCCATAGAGTTCGGGGTTTAGGCATGTTGCTGGATGAAGGACCTGAAGCTGGGAGTCCGAATTGACGTTCTTCATTTTGATGAGTCTCGACCTGTTGAGTGGGGGCAGGTAGAGGTGCCAAAGAAGAGGAAGCTTCTCTACGGGGCCTTTTCGTAAGTGGCTCCTGTACATCGTCTTCGGTCTCTTCCTCGTCGATGATTCCTAGAGGAGTTGGATCAGGAATAGAAGCAGGTGTCGTCATAGGTTTGGGTGGAGCCTTCTTTCGAAGTTATTTCTTCTTCATTAAAGCCATCTTCTCCGACCTGCTCATCTCCAAGGTATTCTTCTTGGAGACCTAAGACATGGGAATGGCTGTGATTGGTCGGGCGGCTATCGGCACTTGGCTTGAAGGCCTGGCCTCTGGAATACCTTCGGGATCGGTGAAGTTTGGCTCATTGAGCAAAGGAATCATTCGGCCGATGTTGGCTGATGCAACTAGCTTAATGAGTGATACTGAAGGGTAGAAGCTAGAGGTCAGTTCATCTTAAAGGGGAATATAAAAGCAGTAAAAATACACATTAGGGATTAGTAGGTGGTTCTAACGGCCATGGTTGTACAACCACGTCTGGTTACCAAGACGCTCGAAGTCCCACTCCTCATCGGGCATCTTGCTGACGAATTGTTTGAATTCGTCCAGTCGATCGGCTAGAAATCCTTCGATGTTGTTAGTATTTTTGGAGAAGCCGATCCAATCTGAGATCAGGTGGGTGTCAGGTCCCTTGATGTAGAACCAGTGGGAGTGCCAACCTTTGTTGCTAGTCGGGGTCTTCATCAGAGATCGTTTTTGAGCCCCTTTGACAGGCAATTTACTGATCTGCCGAAATCCTGATTCTCGGGATCGGATCACGGTGAATAGTGCGAAGAAGAAGTCTAGGGTCGGTTCAACCTTACAATCGTGGCAGAAGGATATGAAATAGACCAGATGGATGAAGGAGTTGGGAACGAGCTGGGCGAGCCCGACCCCAATAACGCTAAGGAAAGTGAGCATGAAGGGATGAAGAGGGAATCGAAGCCCATATTTTAGGGCATGGGAAGATACGGCGGTCCAACCATTGGGGCGACGATACATTCTCTCGTCGAGATTGGCTGTGCGTACCTGGTAGGATATGGGAATCTGGTACAGTTCTTAGATGGCTGCAAAGTCTTTGGTCTGGATGAAAGATTTGGTGTTTATGTGAATGAAAGATTTATCTGCGGAATATTCCTCTAGCATCTTCATATTTTTGAGTTCGGTTTCGGTTCGAGGTGATGGTGAAGAGAAAGGATTGCTAGGAAAGTCAGAGCTTGTGGTAGAATCTTGGGATGATGTGCTAAGGCCGAGGGAGGTGGAACTAGTTCCTGTGGCGGTGGTAATGACTGTTGTGGCGGCGGTGGTAGTGATTGTGGTGGCTTCTATTGTCACAGCTATGATAGGAGCTGGAAGCTCGTTAGCGGCAGCTGTGGAGGCGGTGGTTTTGGACAGATTGGATGAGCTTGAAGCATCAGTGGTTGCCATTGATGGGTAGGAAGGAAAGTTGTAAGAGTCGATTAACTAGTAAAGATTGGAAATCGCAGTGGAAAGGTAGAAATTACAGAGAAGAGCTTAAAGAATTTGAAAAATTAGATATGAAAGTGGCGGTCGATTTTTGGGGGGGAATTAACTTTATTGAAGGTGACCCTTTGAATCCGATAGGGTTCCCATAGACGGCGCCACTTCATTAAATATGGTGGGCCCTTTAATGGCACGTGGGAACTGGAAAAATAATGGCAATAATGGTTTGAGGCGGTTACATTTTTAAGGGAGTGTTTGGATCATTGGTTGAATCAATTAAATTCATTTTTTGTACTCTCTTATTATATATCTTCTTTTTATAATAAAAGAGTAGGGGGAAATGTTGGGTTCTGGATTCGGATGACCCGACCCGACCTCGCGTAGAGAATCCGACCCTGTGGAGGTTTGGGTTGGGCGTAGCGATCCAGTTAAGGAATACAACTTCCTAACTGGATTGACTTATAACTTAATTAGAGTGGTTGTTATGATTTGATTGATAGGTGACATAACTTTTTACTGTCCAATGGGGTCCAGGTGTGATGAGTGGGCAATGAAGTATAAGTACAAGGCTTCCTTTCCATTTCAAAGGTAATGCAAATTCTAACACTAAGCTACAAGCCTCCATTGTTAAAAACCTTGAGACAGCCTGTACTAATTCTCACGCCTGAGCTATCCCCCGGCGGCAAAACCGCCCGGAACTCTGAGTGTGATCTCGTTATTGTGCAGGATTAGCGCGTTCTTAGTGATTGAAGCGTGTAGTCAAATCTTGGCGTTAACACTTCCGTTCTTTATTTCTCCTCCAGATTCACTGCCTGACATCTGACTGTCATTCCATTTTCTCTTATTCAGGTTACTTCCCCCGCTGTTACCTTCCTTATGACCATCGTGGCTTTTTTTCTTTTTCTGCTCTTGGTTGTACTTTGACAAAGCTTCATTTCCTCTCTCTACAATAATTGTTTTCTCAAGCAACGTGGAAAATGTATTGATTTGTAAAGTCGCGACCTTACTATACACCCAGGGCTTCAACCCTTTCTCAAATCTCTTTGCCCTCCTTGTTTCAGTGTCGACCTGATGTGGAGCGAACCTAGCTAACTCATTGAATTTTGCGGTATATTCTGCGATTGACATACCTCCTTCTTTTAGTTCTAAGAACTTTATCTCCATACTAGCCTTCATGCTTTCTGGAAAGTAATTTTCGAAAAACAATACCTTAAAACGATCCCATGCAATTGAGCCTTTCCCAGCTTGTCCTTTGTTCGCCTTCCACCAAAAATTTGCCTCACCTTTCATCATGAAAGTGGCAAACGATGTTTTCTGTTTCTCGGCCACCCTTGCGACCTCAAAAACTTTCTCCATTTCTTCCACCCATATCTGGGCTTCAATCGGATCTATAGTCTCATGAAACTCTAGTGGTCCTACTAATTTAAAGTCCTTAAAACTTGTCAGGTGGCTTTTTGGTTGTTCTACTACAGCGGCTGGTCTGCCATGTATTGCCTCTGCTAACATGTTCGCAAACGCCCTCATGGGGTCAGCCTGACCCTCCGTGTTATTTACTGACTCCTCCACCCTTGAGTTTCAGGGTTGACTCCTTGGTGACATAGTCTGTCTTAGACAAAACCTTACGTTATCATTTTGTGTTTTACGTTTTATGCCATATTTTAGTAGTGTTAGCATTTAAAATTTAACGTACAAATAAAACTCAGTCAAACATGTAATAATAATGTCGCATTTATATCCATATACCAACTAGTAGTGCCAAGCACTTACAATTTCTGACATATTCCTATAAACGCTATGTATCCCTCTAGTCACCAATAGATGGGATTTACAAGAACTACATTCCCCTACAACACAAAAAGTGGGGATGTATTATAATCGCATACCACCTCTCATAGTCTGAGGTTCACATCATAACCCTATGAACAAAAGGGTTCTAACTGCCTCTATCTACAAAATATGCCAACTAAAACATAAAATCACTGCATGTGGCGGCGAACAACATCCTCGTGCACCTGCTGTGCAACCCTGTCCACTACTTGACGACGTACATTGCGCCTAATCTGATCCTCCTCAGTGGTGTACCTCCTATCCCTATCTCTCAGTATCTCAAAAGTTATATCCAATGCACAGCTCAGGGACTCAATCCTAACTACCCTGACCTAGACTTCCCCCTCTAACTGATCTACCCTCCTGGCGGCTCTAACCCAAGCCTCCTCTATACGGATCTTGTCTGCGATCTCCAAGTCGAATTCGATTTTCATGGCCTCGTGCTCGACTCTCAGCTCGGCTATCTTCAGTCCTTCTGTTCTAGTTTCTTCCTCAGTTTAGCAATCCTGGCCACCAAATGATGTAGTAGTGGTCCCACCTGATGTGCCGAACTCTCATACCCTTGCAGCTGCACCTTCAGCTTTCTCTCCTCATTCTCCAGTTAATATGCCAACTTTTTATATAGGTCTTCCATGTCTTGGTGTGTCTTATTCTGCTCCTCTAAGTGTTTGACTCGGTCCTCTAGCTCCAAGTTCCTATTTGTCAACTGGTCTACCAAATAATCCTCGGCTGGCAACTCCTCTGGCGAAGCATAGTATTCCACCTCCTCCATAGCCTCAGCTATAAATTCATCTACATCAACTGGCTCCTCGGCCTCCACGGCCTCTGCAGCCACCTCGGTCTCCTCCGCCTCATCATTATCATCCCCGTTGTACGGCCTCATCACCCGGCCCACAACTGGCTCTCCATCAGAATCTGACTCAAATTCCTTCGGGAGTACTGGCGGAACTAGCTCAGTCAGCTCTACAAAGACAATATGTTTGTCCATAACCTCAACATCAACAGCCCGACTAGACTCACCAAACTCGGGATGCTACAACCACAACATAAACAACCAACACAGTCAGTACCATAATAAAATATATTCATTGATGGAATGAAATGATATTTTATTATGCACAAACTCGGCTCGATGAATCTCCATAATACTTATCCTACATACTCAACTCGATGAATCTCCTTGATCCATCTCCTAGCGTACACTATACAAGTTTTCTTTTAAGGTTATAACCTAGGCTTCGCATCCTAACGTTTATAACCTACGGCTCTGACATCAACCTGTGACACCCCTAAAAATTCAGGTACCAATACCTCGAATTTGGTGCTCACAATAAAGAACATCCAACCACCTCTAAACAACATATATCAACCAATGCAAAATAAATAAACATATCTTGTTCATTACAAAAGGCTTACTACGGTCCCAAGGTCTGTAACTTTAAATAAATATATCATAAAATACTCCAATAACATAAAAGAGTTCTATGATTACATAACGTATTAGTAACATATAAATGTTATTCACGCGGCTATTCTTTATGCTTCCTTTACCTTTATCCTTTTTGGAACTCTCCGGCTTAACTACAATATGTTCATGATATAGCAAGGATGAGCAACCAATTTGCTCAACAAGTTTAACAATGAATAAAGAAAATATATCATGAGTGAATAAGAATAATAATCGCATAGTTTAACAATTTAAGAACCTTGATAAAATAGCTGAATAACATAATCAACGTTCAAATGGAGAAATGAATATTGATTATTTACTACTGAGTGGTCCAATAGACCCTGAACATTTGCCAAAGAGTCAATCATTTAACTAACCCTTTTAAACCCTGGAATGTCAGTTGTACTTGAGGGGATCAGCCTCTCGTACACCATGTATATGCATAACATTTAGCTCTGACCGTATCGGATAACCGACACTTATAAACCCTTATTATGGGTTGTTCTCTCAGTCCGAGAATCTGTACCCACTACTGGTTTGGATAGCTTTCAAAAATGTTCAACATGCATGTGTCTAGCCGAAACAAATGGCGTATACTATTTTTGAAACAGTTCATGAATGAAGAACTTTAAACATTTTCCAGTTCAACAATAGAACAGAAATTCAAATGCACAAAGTGCGAACATCAATAGTTACCATGGTTGTGAAGTAATTTTAGCAATAATTAAGCCACTAACATGAGTGAAAACAATAAATCGAGTTTGAGTTAGGAAACTTGCAACATATATAGATTCATAACAATAATCAGGAACTTGCACAATGTACAAAGTTGTGTAAGTTAGGAACTTGCAACATATATAGATTCATAACAATAATCAGGAACTTGCACAATGTACAAACTTGTGCAAGTTAGAAACTTGCAACATATATAGATTCATAACAATAATCAGGAACTTACACAATGTATAAAATTGTGTAAGTTAGGAACTTGCCTGATCTATTGCTTACTATTTAATTATATGGTTCTGCCCTTCAGATAACCAACATTAGTAGTAAGTTACTCTATTATTAATCTCTGCCAAGCATAATAATCATTACAACATCAACATCTAGTATTTACGCAGCACCCACTTAATATACCACTCGTTTAGAAGTCTGACCGATCTCCCTTAGGTCAAGTTATAACTTATACCAAATTTTCTTATTAACGTCTTTTATTAATCTCATTCCTCCTTGTAACCGAGAACACCTTGACACATATAAGCTTAAGCCTAACTTTAACTAGTCTTCCAGAGTGTCCTACGATCGGCGAATAGAATTTCCCAATCGACTAACTTAGACGCCCAATACTTGTGTGTTTACTTTATGACCAGTTCGGTCACTCTACAGCAAGTAGTTCAGAGGATTCATTCTATAATTCAAATCGACTTATTGGGTTGGGTTAGATTAAGTCTCTTGTTTTTAAGGAGTGAACTAGAGGTCGGTTTGAAAACAAAGTTCGGATTAGGCGTTAGTGACTTCGGGATCGAGATTCTGGATCGATCAACCGGTTGACTTCCGAAATTCGGTTCGGATTCGCTTTCAGACATTTCCACAGGGGTTCGGGATCGGTCGATGGACTTAGGTTCGACTCTTCGGGAGTCGGGGTTCAGGTCTCAATGTCATTAGGACTCAGCTTCGGATCAGTTTATTATCGGTCATATAATATCGGTTAGGGACATGATCTGGAAGATTATGTCCATTTAGGAAACATTAGGGTCTGGTACTGAACCAAACCCAGAGTATATACTAAAGCCTTCGGGTTTGGGAGTTCGGCCTGGATGACTTGTGGTTCTCAGGATTATAAGTCGGATTCCACTTCGGGAACCTCTTGTAGTTCGAGTTCAGGTGACGAACTCCATCGGAATGGCTTCGGCATCCCGTTATTAATTATTATTACACCTTTTGCTAGAATCGACGATATATATCTTTTGGCATTGTCCACCTTTTCATTGGTTTAACTAGGATTTGGTCAAAAACCCTATTGACCACATTCAGGGTCTGCATAAACATGATCACAAAGCTACCACTCCCATGGTTTAACTAGGGTTTGGTCATGAGTTTTATTGTCCACACTTAAAGTTTGCAATGATTTATGATCGTGAACAATGGGTACATATAGACTACAGTTCTAACTCTTAACATTATCGAGGAAAAGGAACTAAGGCCATATTTACCAGTTAAGCATGAATTACTGAACCTATGCACATACAGGTACCTCAAAGCCTTGACAATTCTTTACTCTCTCTTAGACTCTGCTCCTCTGAGTCGCGAGAGTTTTCCTTACGGATTACCTTTTACCTCTCAAACTCACAATAACTCCCATTGTAATAGAACTAACAATCTCAGTAAACTTATCAGATGGAATAGGAGATCTATTTATAGAGAAACCTTTACCCATCCGCTCGTTTGTACCCAAACCATCGAACCAATTTAAAATGACCATACCCGTTGGTTAAGAGGGAGTTGGTGAAAAGTACTTACCAACTATTTCCCCTGCCATACCAACGGTAATTATCAAGCAAAGTAGGGGAATAGGCCATTGGCCTAGGGAGGTTGTGTCCACTGCACGAAGGAACAGGTGCACCGCTAACTAGGATATAGTCAACTTAATTTTAGGATCAATTCCCAATTTGGGCTTACCAAATCAGACTTGGCAAAACTTTGTTACTGGTGTTGGTCTAAACTTGTTGGGCCCCGGTACATCCATTTGGGCCAATTAACGGACCATCTTACAAGTCCATAAGTACTTAGCTTGGATTGAGCTTGTTTAATAAACCAATTAGACTAGTCCACTATTAATAATTTCTTAGTAGAAATATATATCATTATTACTAATCAAATTAACTAATTTACATAATTCAATTTAACTTGCTAGAAACCAAGTTAATTGAATTATCACATAGCTCACTAGCCTTATCAACAATTTTATATTACATTACTTAGGTTGGTCCATTAATTTAATTAACCCATTAATTGGACTTTCCTTTAATTATATCAATACAGAACTAAACAAACCAAGCTATCATACAATGCTTTAGTTTAATCGCACACCAATTCAAAAATTTAATTCAGCGATAATTAATTTCATTAATATAAGTTAAAAATATTCGCGGTTATTACAGATATCATTCCCGCTGATGCCCGTCTGCTTCAAGGAGACCCACTGAAAATTGATCAGGTATGTGGTAATATGTATATTTAGTTTTACCCATTTAAATACAATAACAGATATGCAAGCTTATTGTTCGCAAAAGAACAACTTATCAAAGTTAAACATTTCTTACATTTTTACTTGAGATTTGATCACAGTGTCTGTGTTTTTTCAGTCTTCACTTATTGGAGAGTTGCCGCCAGTAACAGAATCCTGGTGATAGAGTATACTAGGGTTCAACATGTAAGCAAGGAGAAATTGAAGCAGTTGTCATTGCCACATGAGTGCATACTTTCTTTGGAAGGGAAGAGCACCTAGTTAAAAATACTACATATGTTGGGCATTTTCAGCAGGTCTGGTACAAAAATCATTTCCTTTTGATCATACACTATGATTTAAAATGTTCATATACTGGTGGACATTTAACTGCACCACACGTTGCATGTATTGAGGAAATCTCATAACAGAATTTAGTTGCATGAAACTTTTGTCCACTTCCATTTGCTTACTATGTGGAGTCTTGATGCATATTACACTATTATGCGATAGGTTTCATTGTTGCTTACCTTTTTCATGATTTACTTTTTATTCTTTTGGCGGGTGGCAGGCCTTAACTGCAATTGGAAACTTTTGCATTTGCTCAATTGATATCGGGATGGTTACTGAGATTATCGTTATAGCTGTTTAACAAAGAAAATATCGTGAAGGTGTAGATAATCTTCTTGTCCTACTCATTGGTGGTATCCCCATTGCAATGCCAACAGTTCTTTCAGTTACAATGGCTATTGGTTCACATCGCTTATCTCAGCAGGTTCGTAAAGCTATATTCTTATGCTATTCTATGTTTTTATAGTTGCATTGCATATGCCTTTTGAAGTGGCATATACTAACTTTTTCATGCAGGGTGCCATAACAAAGAGAATGACTGCTATTGAGGAAATGGCTGGGATGGATGTCTTATGCAGTGATAAAACGGGCACCTTAACTCTCAACAAGCTCACAGTCGACAAAAATTTAATTGAGGTTATCGCTTTATCACTATTCGTGTGGCGTTGATCTACTGAAACTATCTCTATAAGATATCGTTGTTGATAGGATCTAGGAGCATAACTATGCTTACACAGATTCTATTCTAAGATTACCCTCCATCTTAGTTTTTGTAATCAAAGCAGGATTTCTTTTCTAAGCATAAAGAAACACCCATTGTTCTATAACAAAACAATTTAGAGGCTAATTTACTTAATTTATATTTATTTCCATGAAATTTTGCATATGTTGGAGAGCTATAGCTCCCCTAAGAAATTCTTATTTCATCCTTGTTATATGGTACAGGTGTTCGCCAAAGGTGTTGACAAAGACACAGTTGTTTTTATGGCTACAAAAGCTTCGAGGTTAGAGAACCAAGATGCCAGATATTCTGCAATGGTCTCCATGTTGAGCGACCCTATTGAGGTATTAGATTTTATTAGTTAGAACAATTTTGCAACCCCAGTCTCCAATTATTTCCTCCTTTGCATAAAATTTGGCAACTAGATGGATATCTTATATCCTTATTTAAGAATTCCAATTGGATTGTTGTTGCAAAAATATGAGATAGGATTATTCTTTTGATTAGAATAATACACCTTAACACATAACACTGCTATTGTAGTCATTATACAACTTAAAAGCATTGTCACATATTCATTTCAGTCATCAGGACACCTAAGAACGTATATCTAGTCAAACTATGTCGATTTGGTTTGAGTTTGGAATCGCTTCGGCATCCTGATTGCATTATCGGATAATTAATGAATTTATTACCAATAAAACTTTTTTTTAAGAACTTAAATATTATATTAGATAATTTAATTATCATTTATAACATTTTTCCAAACATTAAATTCATTTATAAGATTTAATTAATAAATAATTTCATTATTATTAATATTAAATTATTAATGAAATCTTTTTCAACATATTAAAAGTTATGTAATATTTTTCAAACTTTACTATCACTTTTAAATGATTTTTAAAGTATTGAAAATCTTTTTTAAATGATTACTATTAATATTAAAATATTAATGTAATTCATGCCAAAATATTTAAAACATTTATTTCACCTTTAAATAATTTTTTTTAAAACATTAAAATTATTTTTAAATAATTTATTTAATACAATTATTAAATAAATTTATTATCATTAATATTAAAATATTAATGAAATTCTTATCAAAATATTAAAAGTTATTTATTATAACTTAAAATACTTTTTTTTATTTTAGATTCTACATTACAGGTCTTATCCAGACAGTTAAGACTGTCTACTTTAGAACAAATTTCATTTTGATTATCTATCCAGACAGTTAAGACTGTCTGCTTTAGGCAAGTTCTTCTTCAGTTAATATCCAGACAGTATAACCCGTCTGTTTCAGGTGTATGCTTTAGACAAAAATATTCTTTTGTTGTAATCCAGACAGTGCATCACCCGTCTGCTAGGTGTCTACTTTAGACCAAAACTCACTACATGTAAGGACAGCAACTGGGCTGTTTCGTTTTTGTGGTACCTACTTTGCAACTTCGTAACTTGCTCATTTCTTATCGAAATAAGTTCATTCTTGAGCCTACGACTTTCTTATACTACAAACTACAAAACCCATAGAAAATATCCCATTTCCATAAGTTTTAACTACCTGAAAAACTGACTCTAAAGTCAGTGTACCAACTGATTTTTCAACTTTTAACTAGTTTTTTTAAAATAAAAAAAATTCATCATGACTTCATTACTTAAGCTTTTTCCTCATTTCCAATTGTGTGATGTTCATAACTCATAAGAGTATAACATAACACCCTGGAACCAAAATTTTCAGATTCGGAACATCACAACAAAAAGTCCCAAATCAATCCATTAACAGTCCACTAATTTAAATTCCATCCTTTTCGCATAGGTTTTGATTTTCAATCATTTTGTTAACTAAACATGCATGCTAAAGGTGATTTAACAAGGTTTACTCCTTCATATCCACCTTATAACTTCAAGATCCACCATGATCTTCACTTATCAACAACTAACAACAACTAATCAACACCAACGAAATAAAATCCAAGAGATGAAAAAAAAAAAAAATTAGCGTTCTTACCTTTTGTTGTTCTTGTTCTTCTTCTTCTTTCTTAATCTTGATGAACCTTGATCTTGTTATCCTTTTCCTTCTCCAATCCGTGCCTTTTCTCTCTCTTTCTTTCTAGTGGACTTAGCTTGCTAGGAATGAGGGAAGATTTTATTTTTTTTAACCAATACACCTCATTGCCTTCTTTAGGTGCCACATGTCCCCTTATTAATTAGCTAACATGTGTTTAGGCAAGATAGAGACACCTAGCATACTTATACACCTTAGATCTCCCTCTCTTGGACACTTGTCCCCAACGTGTGTTAATTAGAAATGAGGGACACCTAGTAAGCTTATTAGCTTACTTGATAAGTTTCACACCTTTTTTTTTATGTCCGTCTATGGCCTTATCCATTTACTTTTTTTTCTTTTTTTTATTAACTAATTATCTTGTGAAATGACTAACATGCCCTAGCTCAATTAGGTCAAAAGGTTGGGCCATTAATTAATTAAATTAATGGGGCTCCCAAATGTGGTTTAATTAAATTCTAATGGGTTAATTTAATAAATCTACACACTAATCATTCAAGTCCATAATAAAATAATTACATGGGCTTGATTATTTAAATCAATTGAGCTAGTCCACTAATAATTTATATTACTAGAACTATTACATATTAATTTCATCCATTATATAAACATAAATCCTTTTAAATATAACTACAACAATAATTATATTTAAAATTAAAATACATGACCATAGATCAAATTAGGATATTGATCCGTAATGTTACTTTACCACATTTACCGCACTTAGTTAATTTAAAATAAATTGACTAATCTTATATATTCATATTATAAAGAAATAGTCAAAGTAATAATAATAATATTAATAATCATTCTTAAAATATAAATTTATCATGAAAATAATATATTAATCATATTTTTATGAAAAATAAATAATATTATATCTTTACTAAATATTAATTTATTAAAAGAATATAAATTTTCAAATAATTAACAATTTCCTTTCTGAAAAACTCATTTACAATCTTTCATATAATAAATGATATATATTTATCACATCTACACATATACATTCCTTGCACGTATTCCCATGCTTACCTTGTGTAGACACCCAAATTTTGCGTTCTCTATGCTAATCGTGACAGGAGGGCAAAATCGTCAATTGAACCGACATGCTGGAGCGAAGAATGGGCACACGTGCGAACACTCGACGCCACCACGATGATTTGCAGTCAAAACCGACATGACAACAAGGCCATCCGGAATGAGCATTCCCGAATAATGTGTCACGTCTCACAGTAATTCCCGGACTACAAAATACAAGCCTTTCAGCGAAAACCGACAGCACGACGCGAGAATCGAGGTGCGGTGCGGAAACCGAGGAGAATTAAATAACTAAAGTGCGGAAACCGAGGAGAATTAAATAACTAAAGTGCATGGCGGGCTGGCCAGCCTACTTCAGCACATTCCTTCATTCAGAGAGCGGAGAGAGAAGTTAGATCGGAAGCAGGAGAAGAATAAGCAGCAGCAGCACGGAAATTCAAGGAAAATAGCATAGTTTTGCAATAAAATAGGAGAGAAAGGAAGAAAAAAGAGAGGAATAATATTCTTTTGATTTGATTGTATCACATAAATTTCTTCTTCTATTCAAAATACACAAGTTTACATCCTTTTTGATCTCATTTGCAAGGTGAAAATCTCCTTATTTTTGCAATTTCTATCATATCCTTTGGTTGAATTAAATGTAGTTTTCACGTAATTGATGATGGAACAATGAATTAGGAATTATTAGTGAGGGTTCCATCGGAACAAAATTCTTCCTAATAACCCGATGATATTTATTTATTGATTTTTTTGGTTGTTTTACGATGCTATATTGGGCGTGGTTCCTTTAGATCGCTATTTTTAGGATGTCTTGGTATTGTTAGATTATCCGTGTTGGTTATTTCTTGTAATATCCGGTTGTGGGTGTGTGGAAATTTGGTTGTGAGCCTAGGAAAGCGACCCCGTGGTCCAAATCCGATGATGGACCTCTTTTGATGTAAGAAGTAGGAATGATGTAGTTTTCATCGTAAATATGTAATCGTCGGGCCTTAAAACGATGCTAAGGCGAGAATCGTGTTTAAGGCCCCGTCATAGTGAAAGTATGCGATTGTTGGCGTTCGGGGTTATTTTGATGGCTTTCATACCCATGAATAGCCCCAACGCATTTTTATGCTTGATTTGATTTATGACCGAAATGGATTTCAAAGCTAAACGATAAAGATTTTCATAAAACAAATCAAACTAGGTTATTAGCTTCACGAGGGTAAGAAATTGGGAGTGCTAATGAAAGTCGATTCCTTTTAACGAGAAGGCAAAAGAAAAAATCGTTTTCAAACATCACAAAAAATGATTTTATGAAATAAGTAAGGTTTTATTAAATCTTTGTGCATAGGGTTAAAGATATCCTAGAAGTTGCCCACCGTGCTATTTACGAAAGCAACGTATAGATCTCGATTCCTATTTTGATGAAGGTTTGGAAAACTCTTTTTTTTTGCCAAAACGACACCTAATGAAAATCTTATAAGTTTTTGACAATTAAAATCAAACCTTTCTCATAAAGCTTTCTCGATTAAGCCAAATGACATTCTAGAGCATTCTCCAAAGAAAGCACGACTTTTCCTCAAAACCCAAATGGTTTCTTCATGCAAATTCACCACGACATTCACGCAGGCACACACACACACACGCGCACATACACACACACACATTCAAGAATTAAAGGATAGGAAAAGCATCAAGATCGCGGTAGCCGTGTTTCACGGAAGTCGGGGGGTGCCTAACACCTTCCCCTCGCTTAAGCAAGCCCCCGAACTCTATGAATCTCGGTTTGCAGACCAATTAATTCGGAGTCACATATGAGCCAGCGATTTATAAAAAAAAAAAAACGAAAACTTGGATGAGTTGGTACATCCATTTCAAATATACCAACTGGCGACTCTGGTTAATTGGCTCATCATAAAAAACGATCTTTCAAAACCCCGTCGACATTAATGCCGATCTTTTTCCAAAAATCATTCAATCAAAAGGCTAAAATTGGAAAAGACTAAAAAGACGAAAAATCGGCGTCGACAGCTGGCGACTCTGCTGGGGACTCATTAGAGGGTTTAAGCCGCTTTTGAATCTTGATGCTATCCTATCCTTTAAAATTCATAAATGTGTATGTACGTGCGGTTTTTATTTATTTATTGTTGTGTGAATGTGTGCTTTGTCCAATAAATGAATATTTGAATGGAATGGCTTTACTTTAAAGAAATCATTTGCATACGGTGAGGATGATGAATGTGAATGTATGTTGAGAGAGTACCTCCTCCTGAGGCGAACCTGTCGGTTGCTTATTACTAGACTCGAAGGGGCTGCTCCCCGGAGATGGCTCAGGAAACGCACCACCCAAATCTGCTCCAATCAAAAGGACTCAGACGAGTAGATTGCGAAGATTTGGGGACCTTCATGCCGAAAAGCCCGTGAGAGTAACCTTAGGATAGGTCAGCCTCAGATTAACCCAACGTAGGAAAAGTCTCTTCATGCCTTTTTACGTTCGCACGTATAAATGTCATGATCCCATTCAATATTCATATATGCCTCCCCTATTGTCAAAAGAGTTTACTAACCTCTATGTTTTGCAGGGAACAGCTGGGGAAGCATAATAAGTCGTGTCTAGCATTCATTATTGCAATAAGGGACTACTAACATTCTGTTTTGCAGAGAAAGATTAAAAAACCCAAAAACACAAAAATTACAGCTTTAGCATACATCCCAATTTTTCATTTCCCAGGACTAAACTACGAACCATTGTCTCTGTAGGATTGCTCCTCAAACCCGTTCGCAGTCTAAAAAGGCCCAAAACTCTACATCTGAAATGGCTGATCTCCCACATACTAATCCTGGTTCCATATCTAGGGAGGAATTTGATGACTTTAAAAAACAGATGTTGGAGATGGCCATAATGCTAAAGGAACAATTGCTACCTCGACAGGATCCACCTAAAGAGGATCCACCCCAACCTAAGGGCGAGCCGGTCGTCCCAAAGGCCATTCCCGTACCTAACAAAACAGTGATTAATATCCCGAAAGAGGGAGATACTGATGACCTGCGAAAGAAAATGAAACAAATGGAGGAAACTATCCAATCTATGAAGGGCATAGGGTCCCTAGGCAGGGTGAACTATTCAGATCTTTATGTCTTCCCCGGAACCAGATATCCGAAAAAATTTAAAATCCCCGAATTTGAGAAATACAATGGGAAGGGGGATCCTTACACCCATCTGAAAATCTACATTGGGGAGCTGGGATCTTATGCCGAAGACGAGGGTCTAAGGATGCAGCTTTTCCAAAAAAGCCTGACAGGAGAGGCGAGAATCTGGTATGCCCGTCTCGATAATGCCCGGATCCACAATTGAGAAGAGTTGGTCCACACCTTCTTAACACAGTATAGCTTCCAGGCACAAATGGCCCCTGATAGATACCAAATGACAAAAGTTAAGAAGCAACCCAGGGAATCCTTCAGGGATTATGCACAACGATGGAGGGGTATGGCCGCACAGGTGAATCCCCCGATGAGTGAGTCGGAGATGGTGATGACCTTCGTAGATATTCAAGAGGCCCCTTATTATGAGCGGGTTATATCAGGGATTGGTAGGCCTTTTGCCGAGATGATTAAACACAGAGAAATGGTGGATATGGGTTTGAAGTCTGGTAAGATTCGGGATTTCACGGCTTTGGAAACGGCTGCAGAACAAATACAGAGTGGAAATTATGGCAGCACTTCCCGTAGGGTGCAAAAGAAAAAGGAGGAGGATGTTTCCCTCATCCTTCAGGGGTCACCTAGAAAGGCAGAAAACAATCTTCCAGTACAGGTGTAGAGAGTGGGGCCATCCCGACAGCCTAACTTCACTGATTAGAGGGCGGAAGGGCGAAGGAGATTCGAGGCCTCGCAAAATCGAGTATTTACCCCACTCGGGGATCCTCTTGAGCGAATTTTAGCGGTATTGATAGCTCAAAAGAAGATAGTCGATTTGGCACCCCCAAGTGACCCGAAGGGAAGAAGGTTTGACCCAAGCAAGCGATGCGCATACCACTCAGGTTCCCCTGGTCATGATACGTAGGACTGTTGGACGCTGAAGCACAGAATTCAGAACTTGATTGATAGTGGGGAAATTGTGGTGGAACAGCCAGACTCCCCAAATGTTAAAATCAATCCCCTGCCTAGACATGATGGAGGGGGGTCAATGTGGCAGAAACCAGTGAAGCCGAGGGGCCGATAAGGCTGAATTATGTGAAGGAAATTGATGAAATAATCAACATGATAAGTGATCATGGGAGTGCACGGGGAGCTCCCATTAGATTGATGGGTGTAAGTAGAAATACCACGGAGGGACCTGTCAAGTTGGCGGCTCCGAAACCCCTCATCCTTGCAGCGAGATCGCAAATCCCTGTTAGCAGTCTAAAGACGGTACCATGGAATTATGGGGGGGTGTTAGAGGAAGCGGTCAGTTGTGCTTCTGTGACAACAAGGGGGAATCCTTTGTATCTGCCTGGACGAGTCCTTGAGAACAAAACGAAGAAAAATGAAGAGATCTTCGAGGAGAAAGCCATAGAATTCTTGAAGAGAATGGATCATCCGAAAGCAAGAGGGATCCAGGTATTAAGCGAGGAGTCGACCCTGACATCAATCATGGACTTGGTGTTATCGTCCGATGATCACTGCAAAACCCTGGCGAAAGTCCTGGAGGAGGCATACGTTCCCAAAGAAATTAGCAAGGAAGGTTTCGGCCATCTGGTGGACCACCTGTTGGAGAGTGATGTGATATCATTTACAGATGACGATATCCCCAAGGAGGGAAGGGGGCATCGAAAACCGCTACATATTGCAGTAATCTCCTCAGGTTATATCATGAATGGGGTGCTGATTGATGGGGGATCGGCGTTGAATATATGTCCCCTCAGCACATTACAGAAGATGAACATCAATCCCAAGCGCCTACGGGCCAGTCATGTAGTGGTGCGAGCCTTCGATGGTTCCCGGAGGGATACAATTGGAGAGATAGAATTATCGGTGGAAATAGGACCTTGTACTTTTGATATCTCTTTCCAAGTCCTAGACATTACAGCCAGTTATAACCTGTTATTGGGAAGGTCGTGGATACACATGGCCGGGGCAGTTCATTCCACGCTACACCAACAAATCAAACTAATCATCGACGGGAATCTGGTAACGATCTCGGCAGAATGTGATGACCCTTTTCCTCCCAGGAATGGCCTACCAGTGATTAATGTGGACGAGTCGGCGGCACCTGCCAGTTTTCAGGCGCTGGAAATCAGCACTCCCCACTATAGATGCCTGGGAGCCCCAGCCGTGAAACCTAAGGTCTCTCCAGAACTTACCTTCGTTGCAAAAGAAATGATGAAAATGAAATTCCAGCCTGGACAGGGGTTAGGAAAGAGTAGCCAAGGAATCACCGAGCCCATTCAACTGCCCCATCAGATAGGTAAAGCAGGGTTGGGATATCATGAAGGCATAGCACGGAGACACCGTCAGGGCGTGGCCCCGATTCGACTGGCTGGCAGCCCGGTGACCAAGGTCAACAACGAACAAGGGACTAGCGAGCTTGCGCTTGGGTCGGGGGATGAATAATTAAACCCTGCAAGTGATGAGTCGGCCAAGAAGGAAAGTTTCCTACAGGAGGTCGCGCAAAAGTTTGAAACCAGGTGCTATATCCCCGAATAATTAACAAGCAATGGAGGGGGGACGGATATTGTCACGCCACCGGGAGCCCAACAAAGTGTGCCTGTCATCGATTGGGCAGGGCTAATTATTCCTGAAGAAGGTAGGAAGAAGGACTCGGGCGATGTGGCCGTTGTCATCGGGGAAGTGTCCGATGTGAAGCCACCTTTTATCCAGCGCATTTCATCTGACCTGACCGTCGACAACTGGACCATGAAACCAGTGATATCCAAACAAGGGTAAAACTCGACATCAGGGTGGTAGACCCCAGAGGATGGGAGGATGAAGAAGTTTATTTTTTGTTGTTGTTTTGTATTTTGCATAATTAGGTCGTTTCGTCATGTGATTTGAAAATGTGATCGTTGTGGAGAATAACTTATATATGACAAATATTTTGTTTCATGTCAGGTGTACCAATTTGAATAATCCTTGCCTAACAAACGGTCTTTCAAATTTGAATGATGATTATGATTTTGACATTGAGCTGGATTTCGATTTGATGGGCATTGAGCAAGACGAGACAGATTACGACGACGCGCCTGACGAGATCAAAGGATGGGTCGAGGATAAACCCAAACCCAACTTGGACCAAACCATCACTATAGATATTGGAACCCCTAACATACCCAAAGAGCTCAAGATAGGGACAGACCTTACCCCCCGCCAAAAAGCAGAAATAAATGAGTTGCTAAGCCAGTATGAGGATGTCTTTGCCTGGTCTCATGAGGATATGATCGGATTGTCCACCGACATTGTGGTACCAGTTGCCCATCAAGGAGGGTTTCAGGCCTGTCAAGCAGAAATTAAGAAAGTTGAAACCGGAGTGGAGCTTAAAAGTGAAGGAAGAGATCATCAAACAGTTCAGGGCAGGTATCATTATGGTGTCCACTTACCCAGAGTGGCTGTCCAATGTAGTCCCAGTAGCTAAGCCTGGAGGGAAGGTGAGGGTATGTGTAGACTATAGAGATCTAAACAAGGCCAGTCTCAAGGATAACTTCCCGGTGCCTTTCATACACATCCTGGTGAATAGCACAGCCCAGTACGAGATGTACTCTTTTGTTGATTGCTTCGCGGGGTATCATCAGATAATGGTGGCGGAAGAAGATCGGGAAAAGACCGCGTTCATCACCCCCTGGGGCACTTTCTGCTATAGACGGTTGACTTTCGGTCTCACAAATGCGGGGGCTACTTATCAGAGAGCCATGATGGCCTTGTTCCACGACATGATGCATAAGGAGATAGAGGTCTACGTGGATGACATTATCGTGAAGTCAAGGGTAGAATCTGACCATATAACCCATCTTAAAAAGCTATTCGATCGGCTCAGAAAGTATAATTTGAAGCTCAATCCAGCAAAGTGTGCTTTCGGAGTGCGGTCGAGTAAGCTCTTGGGATTCCTAGTTAGTGATCGGGGCATTGAGTTGGATCCGGCAAAGATTAAAGCCATTGTGGATATGCCGGCACCTCATACAGAGAAGGAGATAAGAGGATTCCTCGGAAGAATAAACTTCATCAGCCGTTTTATATCCCATTTGACGACTACATGCGAGCCAATTTTCAAATTGTTAAGGAAAGGTGCTTCCCAAGAATGGAATGAGCAATGTCAGAAGGCTTTTCAGACCATTAAAAAGCAGCTGACTGAGGCACCAGTGTTGGTACCCCCGAAGGATGGGATCCCTCTGTTTATGTATATATCGGTCAATGCCATCGCGATGGGATGTATGCTGGGACAGAAGAATGAGGCGGGTAAAGAGCAGGCCATCTATTACCTCAGCAAGAGATTTAGCCAATGTGAGCAGAATTACACTCCCATCGAGAAGACCTATTGTGCTCTAGCCTGGGCTGCAGGGATATTACGCACTACCTCTATGGGCATACTACGTACCTGATATCGAGGATGGATCCCTTGAAATATATCTTTGAAAGGCCCATGCTGAACTGTCGACTCTCAAGATGACAGTTAATCTTACAACAGTTCGACATGGTATACGTAACTCAGAAAGCCATGAAAGGGCAGGGAATTGCGGATCAGTTGGCAGAAACGCCATCAAGAGGGATGGAGCCGTTGGAAACTCCTCTGCCGGGCGAAGATATATTTTGGGTATTACACACGAAATATGATGACGAGGGGCAGTTCTGGAAGCTGTATTTTGATGGTGCCATGAATGCTGAAGGGGCAGGAGCCGGAGCCGTCCTGGTCTCTATCACCGGAGAGCAATACCCTGTGGCTACTAAATTACAGTTCAGTAATTCGAACAACACAGCTGAGTACGAGGGATGTATATTGGGACTCCGTTTTGCCCGCGATATGGGAGTGAAAAGACTGGCGGTGTTCGGGGATTCAGAACTGGTAATCAGGCAGGCGATCGGGGAGTATAACACAAAAGAGCTCCGGTTACTTCCATACCATCGTTGTGTTATCCAATTGATGCAAGAGTTCGAAGATATCGCTTTCCGCCATATTCCCCGGGGACGGAATGATTTTGCGGATGCGTTGGCAACGCTGGCTTCCTTAATCCATATAATCAAAAGGAAAGATGTTCCACAGATTGAGATAGCAGTACAGAATGCCCCGGCATACGAGGAACATGTTGCAGTATTATCAGATGAGGTGGTTCTGCCAAAGCAGCCTTGGTATCACTACATAAGGGAATATCTGAGGGATAGATCCATTCCCGACCAGGCGAGCCGAGCTGAGAGGATGAGGATCCAAAAGATGGCAATGAAATTTTACCTAAGTGGGGATTCACTCTACAAGAGGGATGCTGGGTTGGGACTGTTGCAATGCGTGGATGAGACGCAGGCCCAAAAGATTATGAATGAAATACATGGTGGAGTGTGTGGGCCACACATGAGTGGACCGATGCTGGCCAAAAAGATCTTGAGAACGGGGCATTATTAGTTAACACTGAAAGCCAACTGCGATGATCATGTCAAACGGTGTTATCAATGCCAGGCGCACGGCAATGTGATCCATACACCTCCCAATGAACTGCACTGTATGACCTCATCTTGGCCATTCTCAATGTGGGGAATGGATGTAATCGGACCGATAGAGCCCAAAGCAAGCAACGGTCACCGATTCATTTTTGTCCTGATCGATTACTTCACCAAATGGGTAGAAGCAGCGTCTTTCCCCAAAGTAACTCAGGAGGTCATCGTCGGTTTCATCAGGAATAATGTCATTTGTCGATACGGGCAACCTGAGGTTTTGGTCTCCGACAATGCCAAAAATTTGAACAACGCCCTCATGAAGGGATTATGCAACCAGTTTAAGATCAAACACCTCAATTCTGTCATTTACCGTCCTAAGATGAATGGGGCGGTGGAGGCTGCAAATAAGAACATCAAGAAGATCATGGCAAAAATGTCTGCTAATCATCGGGGATGGCCGGATCTGCTACCCCTCACCCTGCTAGCCTACCGAACGTCAACGCGTACTTCTACAGGGGCAACCCCTTACGCTTTGGTGTATGGAATGGAGGTTGTTCTGCCAGTGGAGGTTGAGATGGCGTCCCTCAGAATATTGATCGATGCTCAGATAAGTGAGGAGGATTGGATGCAAAGTCGATACGACCAATTGGCCCTAATTGATGAAAGGAGGGTGGCTGCTGTTTGGCACGGTCAGTTATACCAACAAAGGATCTCTCGATCATACGACAAAAGGATAAGACCTCGGAAGTTCAAGAAAAATGATTTGGTGCTAAAAAGAGTCATGCCTTGTCAAGACAAAGCCAAGGGGAAGTTTGCCCCAAACTGGGAAGGACCATTTGTGATTAAGAAAGTGCTGTCCGGAGGAGCCCTCATATTACAAGAAATGGATGGTGAGGTATTTCCACAACCCCTCAATTCCGACTCGGTGAAGCGGTTCTATGCTTGAATCATCAGTTCCCCTTTTTCTTTGAGGAACGAACTACGTAGGACCTGATCTCCCAACTTGTGGGGGTACGTAGGCAGCCATCATGGCACGGTCCGATCCCTTAAAAATAATCCTTTCCCTAAACAAAACCAATTCCCAACAGCCAGATAAACCTTCCTACACCCTCAAAACCTTCCTGAAACCAGCCGCCTAACCAGCTTCATCCCAAATGACATAACCCTGATCCAACCAAACAGTTATCCAAAATCTAAGACCCAATCCGATGAAATCGACAGGGGTACGGCAATATATGTCAGATCTCCATCAAGACTTGAGAAGAGAAAGAAAGCGAAATGTCAAAATCGTGGTCAACTGGATAAAATGAGGATCCAATGAAAGGCAACGATACGACAAAAAGGGAAAATGACTAAATTTAAATACATGTCTACATATATAAGTCATTTTGTTACAAGATTTCTTCTTCAATAACCGATGAAATTAACATAGTCTATGCAGGAAATAAAACAATCTACAAATCTGCAACTAACTGAAGCAGGGTGGATAAAGTGGTGGATAGATCCGAAGCATCAGCGTCCCCTGCAATCTGCTGTCCCATCATGTCGATGCGGTCCAACAAAGCAGTGGCTCAACTGACAGTCCCAGAATGAGCATCTATAACTGTCCTGGCCTGAAATACAATGGCGTCTCTGTCAGCAATGGCAGCATCTCTAGCCAGAATAGCGGCATCTCTCTCAGCAATGGCAGCATCCCTCTCAGATTCAATAGCAATCAAGGCCAGTCGAATCCGGCTATTTTCAGTGACCCGACTAGGGGCAGAATCGGCTGAGATGGAATGATATGTGGTACCATCTGGGAAAATCACTCCAGAGTCATCAAAGGCCCCAGTCTGACTCAAACTAACCGTATCCGAATCTCCGCGCAACCACTGCACATAAGCGAATGTCTGGATGGGGCAACTGTCACTATACTCGGCCAGGATCCTACGAGGCCAAAGATCATATACCCGCAGTAGATCTCTCTCTGTCTGGGATGATATAAGGAATCGGTAGTCGGCCGTGCCCGTGAAGAGGTGAAAATCCTGTGTCTGATCAAACTACCCCATAACCGCCAGGGGATGATAAGTCGTCACGCCCCTCAAGCCAGCAATAGGGATGAAATCCAGGGTGGGCACGTGAGTCAAAAAGATCATAAAGGAGCAATAACCCGAGTAGATCAGGAGATGAAAAGGATCCTCAATAACCAACAAAAATGCTATCCAGGAGGCCGCATCAGTACAGCTCACAGGACGAAACGAAAAGTGCGTGGCTATGTCATGACTGAAGCAAAACCCTTGGCGACAGAAATGGCCGATGGGACTAAGATGACTCATGAACCACACATACAATAAAGTCGAGCTCCCTCTGAATACTCTGCCTCGGAAAGACTGACAGTATGAGGCTGACATGTAAGTATCTGCTAATATCATAGGAAGGATGGTGTGATCCTCCTGAAGGGATCTCACGGCCGCGACAACTCGCATGTCTAACAGATCAGGTCCGGCGGGCAGATACAAAATCGAGATGACACAGGCCATCAAAACGTCTACTCTCAAGCCGCCCCAGCGCTCCTCAGATATGTAAAAGTCACCAGAGAAATGGCGAAAACTGTCAGGTGAGCTGAATCGGTCAATCAAAAAATGAAGAGGAACCAGATGGTCTGATGTGACCACCGATAGCAGAGCTGTCCTCCGCAACCCAGTGAAAGTCAAGAACTGACGGCGCATGAGACCAACTGTGACCCTGGCGCAAGGACCGTCCAAGGGCAAACCGGTAAAGCGAGCATACTCCTCGAGAGTGGGGGTCAGCTCTACTGACCCTAATCTGAACACCTGACGGTCAGGGGCCCAATAGCTCAGAATACCCTCCACAAAGCCCGCTGGCACCTGAAAGGATAATAAGGACCAAGAATGTCCCAAAAGGCCATCTGCGATAACCCTATCGGCCGGCGATAAACTGTCCAACCAGCGGAGGAGACTGCCAATCAACCCTGTGGGAGAAATGGGATCCAAACGTACCACGACATCTGAGGACGACATATGTGGAAAAATAGTATCAAAAAGACTGTACAGGGGTCATTTTCTATCCATAAATAAAAATCATGCATCGTACAGATAATAATAAAACAAGTGAATTTCATAGAGATAAAAAACTGTGCATAAATGAATAAAAGAGTTCAATACATAGTGCATGAAATGAAATAAAGATAATAAACATCCAACAGGTCCAGGTACAAAAAGCCCTATCCTAGCCTGATCTAGTCAAAAGTAATGTCGTCTGTGAAATCCGGATCCCCGAACTGGTCCCCTGGAGTGGTCGAAGTCGAAGGACCGAAGTTCATATCCGGGATATAAGGCGGCACTGGGGCATCAAATGAGCTCGGGCCTGTGGCAAAATCCGCACTGTCAGGATCATATGCGTAAGCATCCTCTGGGGTCCAGCCCAACACCCGAAGATACAACGACAACTGCTCCACCTGGCGGGTCAGCGTGGCAATCTGCTCAGCATGAGTGGGACTCCGAACGCAGGCGGCCCAATCGGTCATCATCACCGAGCCGGGAACCATATCTCCAAGAAAGAAAGTGGCCCGGGTCTGAGGACCGATGGTGCGGGGCACCCACCAGATACGAAAAGTCTCGCTCGTGGTGGGATCCGAAGAGAGTGTACGGCCATCCTCCCCCGCAAGCATGATCTCCGAAGACTGAGAATCCAACGGCCAGGAGGTAGTAAAAGGAAGGGAGTGCGGGATGCGGATCTCTCCAGTGACACATCTGAATGCGCGCTCTCCCAGATACATCACCCAGCCCCCGACACTCTGCAAAGTAAGGCGGCGGGTGGAAAGTGCGAACTCCGGGCCAGTAGGATACCCATCTGTGAACCCCACATCCAGGTGCTCAGGAGAATAAGGAGTCCAAACGACCTCTGCAGCAGTGATCAGCTTCAGCTGAATGCGGCAATGGGCAAAGCTGCCAGACACCGGGACCTCCTCCAGAGTGTTGTGATGCCACTGACGACCCCGAGGATAAGTGTCCAGGCCGAGAGTAGTGACAGGCCTCAGACATGGAAGCCGCTCGTAGGCCCAGAACTGTGAACAGAAACAAGGAAGGGCATAAGTAACCGACCAATGCAGAAAAGAGAAATGAAATGATGGGAAGTACAGTAAGAAAAGGGAAGAGAAGGCTCACCAGCAGAAAATGGTAGAATTCGAGCCAAGCATCTGTCTGTCCCTCCGAGCGCAGACGAAGACCATGGAGGAAGTAGGCAAAGGTGAAGGACCCCCAATCATAGTCGCCGATCCGGTCTACATCTCTGACAGCTCCGACGACGCTGAAATGAATGGTAGAGGAGTTGTTCCCTAGGAAACAACCCCTCATGATGGTCAGGAACAGGCGTCGGAGCAGTATATCACGAGTGGCCCGATCTGCTGGGAATGGCGCCGCATATATGCCTTCGACAGCGTCAACGGCCAAAGCTCCAGACCGAATGCTGCGGGCCTTAAAGACCCGGTCGTCGGCAGCAAAACCCAACAAAGCTCGAACCTCTGCTGGAGTGATATCAAGATCCAGAAGGACACGGGACCCGGTGAACTCTATACCCGTGATGTACCTCCAGTCCCAGGGAGTCAGCATGACCTCACAGTCCAAAAGGTGAAGGGACTGGGTCTGGTGAAACCATCTCTCGGACAGAGCCCGCATATAACCCCAGAGGTACTGGCGGGGAATGATGGTGAAGAAATGACGAAAGCCCCAGGAATCCACCACCGCTTGGTAATCACTGTGCAAAGCGGTGTAGAGGGAATAGATGTTGAACCAATTGCCCCTCGGCTGAGTAAACTCGGGCACCTGTGGCAATCACCAATGGGTCAGTCCAGATAGAACGGGAATTGAGAAATTGAAAATAAAAGCAGAGTAGAATTGAATATACCTCATTAGCAACAAGAGATGCCGAGGGGTGACGACTAAGATCCCGACCCAATAGATCGGGTATCTGCACAGAGGCGCCAGAAAGGGCGCGATGAGGAGATGGAGCTGGTGTGCTGGAGGATGGCCCCTCCACCGCAACGTCCGGAAGGACAGCCTCCTTAACAGCAGGATGGTCAGGCCGGATGACCGCCTCCGCCAGTCGGCGAGCCTGACGGGTCCGAGGAAGAGCAGGGGCAGGTGCAGCCCTACGACGGCGAACGCCCGAGGTCCGAGACGCAGAGGAGCTACTAGGAGCGTCGGGATCCATAGCTGGAATAGAACAGGCAAGGAGGAAGGTAAGTTCCTTTTTTTGAATTGTGTCACAAATATTCCAATACTCATCGTACAATTAATGCAACATGATGCATGTTTATTATATGAGAAAAAAAAATCGGCAGAGTTCCGTCTGTAAAATGGACATCCCATGCATAGCCAAGCATGTTTTTCAAAGAACCCAAGCCACAACAGGTCAAAATTGCATTCATATGAGTAATTACAACATGTAAAGGGACCATAATGCATGATTTTCTTTCAAAAAGAAACAACAGATATGTGTGACCGTATCATGAGCATAAAATAGGACTCACACAGTTGATACATAGCATGTATATACGATAATGCATAGCATAGCGTTATAAAGCATACATTTCTATCTCTAAGCATGCAAATAGCCAAATGTATAGCAAAACATTGACAAAATTAAAAAACGATCGGTCAAAGTGTTACCTGTAACGCGTAGATCGATCTAACCGGAGCGATTTTTGCGAAAAGATTGGAAAAATCAGCAAAAGGGACGAGCAAAGGTGTGAGAATCGCGTGGGGTACGAATGAAAGTGACAGATCTGGGAAGCGGCTGGCCGCCTATATGCCCGATCTTGGCCGCAGATCAATCTGCGGCTGGCCGCAGATCAATCTGCGGTTGGCCGCAGATCCATCTGCGGCTGGGCCCAGTGCTCCCCCCTTGGTCCATTGCAAGCTTAATCGATTCTAAAGCCCATTTGACTCAGAATGTGATAATAAAAGACGAGATTTTGATGAAGTGGGTGTCAAACACGGCTTCTCAATTCGACCGAGTGACCGGATACGAGACCCGGCACTCACAGGACGATCGACCGGCGACAATAACCGGCGATTACGAGATGGGTGACCGGCGACGAAACCCGGCCCCGAGGAGACGATCGACCGGCGACGATAACCGGCGATTACGAGATGGGTGACCGGCGACGAAAACCCGGCCCCGACGAGACGATCGACCGACGACGATAACCGGCGATTACGAGATGGGTGACCGGCGATGAAACCCGGCCCCGACGAGACGATCGACCAGCGACAATAACCGGCGATTACGAGATGGGTGACCGGCGACGAAACCCGGCCCCGACGAGACGATCGACCGGCGACGATAACCGGCGATTACGAGATGGGTGACCGGCGACGAAAACCCGGCCCCGACGAGACGATCGACCGACGACGATAACCGGCGATTACGAGATGGGTGATCGGCGAGGAAACCCGGCCCTGACGAGACGATCGACCGACGACGATAACCGGCGATTACGAGATGGGTGACCGGCGACGAAACCCGGCCCCGACGAGACGATCGACCGACGACGATAACCGGCGATTACGAGATGGGTGACCGGCGACGAAACCCGGCCCCGACGAGATGATCGACCGGCGACGAAACCCGGCCCCGACGAGACGATCGACCGGCGACGATAACCGGTGATTACGAGATGGGTGACCGGCGACGAAAACCCGGCCCCGACGAGACGATCGACCGACGACGATAACCGGCGATTACGAGATGGGTGACCGGCGACGAAACCCGGCCCCGACGAGACGATCGACCGGCGACGATAACCGGCGATTACGAGATGGGTGACCGGCGACGAAACCCGGCCCCGACGAGACGATCGACCGGCGACGATAACCGGCGATTACGAGATGGGTGACCGGCGACGAAACCCGGCCCCGACGAGACAATCGACCGGCAACGAAACCCGGCGATTACGAGATGGGTGACCGGATACGAGACCCCGCCCCGATGAGACGATCATCCGCATTGACATTTTACGAATATTTTGCATCCATTGCATCTTACGTTGCATCATAAGTCATATGTGTTGCATCACGTATGTATTGTCATCCTTGTGCACTGTCATTCATGCATCGAGTGTCTATTCTTTATCCTATTCATTTCATTTAACATTGCATAAACATGATAAAGAGGGGCAGCTGTAGACACCCAAATTTTGCATTCTCTATGGTAACCGTGACAGGAGGGCAAAATCGTCAATTGAACCGGCCTGTTGGAGCGAAGAATGGGCACAAGTGCGAACACTCGACGCCACCACGATGATTTGCAGTCAAAACCGACGTGACAACAAGGCCATCCGGAATGAGCATTCCCGAATAATGTGTCACGTCTCACAGTAATTCCAGGACTGCAAAATACAAGCCTTTCGGCGAAAACCGACAGCACGACGCGAGAATCGAGGTGCGGTGCGGAAACCGAGGAGAATTAAATAACTAAAGTGCGGAAACCGAGGAGAATTAAATAACTAAAGTGCATGGCGGGCTGAGTGCATGGCGGGCTAAGGCCAGCCTACTTCAGCACATTCCTTCATTCAGAGAGCGGAGAGAGAAGTTAGATCGGAAGCAGGAGAAGAATAAGCAGCAGCAGCACGGAAATTCAAGGAAAATAGCATAGTTTTGCAATAAAATAGGAGAGAAAGGAAGAAAAAAGAGAGGAATAATATTCTTTTGATTTGATTGTATCACATATATTTCTTCTTCTATTCAAAATACACAAGTTTACATCCTTTTTGATCTCATTTGCAAGGTGAAAATCTCCTTATTTTTGCAATTTCTATCATATCCTTTGGTTGAATTAAATGTAGTTTTCACGTAATTGATGATGGAACAATGAATTAGGGATTATTAGTGAGGGTTCCATTGGAACAAAATTCTTCCTAATAACCCGATGATATTTATTTATTGATTTTTTTGGTTGTTTTACGATGCTATATTGGGCGTGGTTCCTTTAGATCACTATTTTTAGGATGTCTTGGTATTGTTAGATTATCCGTGTTGGTTATTTCTTGTAATATCCGGTTGTGGGTGTGTGGAAATTTGGTTGCGAGCCTAGGAAAGCGACCCCGTGGTCCAAATCCGATGATGGACCTCTTTTGATGTAAGAAGTAGGAATGATGTAGTTTTCATCGTAAATATGTAATCGTCGGGCCTTAAAACGACGCTAAGGCGAGAATCGTGTTTAAGGCCCCGTCATAGTGAAAGTATGCGATTGTTGGCGTTCGGGGTTATTTTGATGGCTTTCATGCCCATGAATAGCCCCAACGCATTTTTATGCTTGATTTGATTTATGACCGAAATGGATTTCAAAGCTAAACGATAAAGATTTTCATAAAACAAATCAAACTAGGTTATTAGCTTCACGAGGGTAAGAAATTGGGAGTGCTAATGAAAGTCGATTCCTTTTAACGAGAAGGCAAAAGAAAAAATCATTTTCAAACATCACAAAAAATGATTTTATGAAATAAGTAAGGTTTTATTAAATCTTTGTGCATAGGGTTAAAGAGATCCTAGAAGTTGCCCACCGTGCTATTTACGAAAGCAACGTATAGATCTCGATTCCTATTTTGATGAAGGTTTAGAAAACTCTTTTTTTTTGCCAAAACGACACCTAATGAAAATCTTATAAGTTTTTGACAATTAAAATCAAACCTTTCTCATAAAGCTTTCTCGATTAAGCCAAATGACATTCTAGAGCATTCTCCAAAGAAAGCACGAATTTTCCTCAAAACCCAAATGGTTTCTTCATGCAAATTCACCACGACATTCACGCAGGCACACGCACACACGCGCGCACATACACACACACACATTCAAGAATTAAAGGATAGGAAAAGCATCAAGATCGCGGTAACCGTATTTCACGGAAGTCGGGGGGTGCCTAACACCTTCCCCTCGCTTAAGCAAGCCCCCGAACTCTATGAATCTCGGTTTGCAGACCAATTAATTCGGAGTCACATATGAGCTAGCGATTTATAACAAAAAAAAACGAAAACTCAGATGAGTTGGTACATCCATTTCAAATATACCAACTGGCGACTCTGGTTAATTGGCTCATCATAAAAAACGATCTTTCAAAACCCCGTCGACATTAATGCCGATCTTTTTCCAAAAATCATTCAATCAAAAGGCTAAAATTGGAAAAGACTAAAAAGACGAAAAACCGGCGTCGACAGCTTGATAAATAATAAAAATAATTTTATTATTTTAAAAAAAAATTATACGCAAAATTTCTTATTTAAATTATTTTAAAAATCTTGGGTTATTACATTCACCCACCCTTATAAGGATTCCGTCTCCGTTATCACCGTTATAAAACCTACACCCACGAGGGTATATGTCATACACATTCATATCACATTTAGATCCCGATCTGATCCGATCGAAGCGATCTTTAAACATTCAACATAAAACTTGTCTATCTGATTATACGAAATCTGATTTCCAATAGAACTCAAATTCCTCTTTCAAAATTCTTTTAATAAAACGATTTATTATTATACTTATATATTATTTATTTATTAATCTAAGTCCTTTCCTATAGTTTAGATGTTTTCAAATGTAAAGGTACCCCACGGTATATATAAGAATAAATTATTATTCGAATAATACCTAGAACTCCATCCCCGGCTGCTGTCGTATCTTGAACCGTCATATTGAAGGTCCTCGCGGTTGGTTTGTTTGTTGGAGTTGGATAAGTTATCGCTAGCTTGTCGCTGCTATTCCCTGCCTTAGCACTTTCTCCATTGATCTTTCTTTTCGGACAATCCCTTACCATGTGATCAGTTGATCCGCAGATAAAATAACCACTATTCTTTCTTTGATTGGGACAGTTTGAAGCGACGTGTCCCTCCTGCCCACACTTATAACATACATCTTTCCCTTTCAAACACTTTCCCGAGTGATTCTTCCCACAGTTTCCAAACTTCTGAACCTGCTTCTTCATTCCTTCCTGGTTATTACTAGTATGTCCAGCATTGTTCCATTTCCTTTTTCCACTTTCACTGCCACCGCTTCCTTCAATCTTGACCTTATTCTTCCTTTCCTTGTTGTAAAGGCCCATGGCCTCATTTCCCCCTTCTGCTATAATAGCCTTTTCTAGGAGCGATCCAAAAGTAGCAATCTGCAACACCGCCACCTTGTTGTATATCCAAGGTTTCAAGCCTTGTTCAAACCTTCGTGCTTTCCTTGCTTCAGTATCCACTTGGTGTGGAGCGAACCTAGCCAATTCGTTAAACTTGGCGGCGTATTCTGAGACGGTTATATTATCCTGCTTTAATTCTAGAAATTTAATTTTCATCCTAGCCTGCATCCCAGTCGAGAAGTAATTCTCGTTGAACAGTTTTTTGAACCTTGTCTATGTGATGGCTTCTATTCCGGCCCTTGATTGATTAGCCTCCCACCAGAAGTTCGCTTCCCCTTTCATCATGTATGTAGCAAAGGCGGTCTTTTGTTCTTCTGCTACCCTAGCAATCACAAACGCTTTTTCGATTTCCTTTACCCAAGTTTGGGTTTCTATCGGGTCAGTCGTTCTTTTAAATTCAGGCGGTCCTACTGCCTTGAAGTCTATAAAGTTATCCAACTGATTCCCTGGTAGATTTCCTGTGACTGGTGTTCGATTATGCATTGCCTCTACTAACATGTTCACAAAATTCTGCATCGGGTCTGCTTGACCTCCTTCATTATTATTGAATTCATCTACCCTTCGGTGTCGTTGTTCTCTTCTTGGCGGCATTGTCTGAATAAACAAAACCTTAATTTATTATTTCGTTTTACATTTATCATTATGCCACATATTATCAGTGGTATCATAACAGTTTAAACACAAATTTCTAAACTCAGACCAATTCAGCTTACTATATTCCTAAATTCAGCTGGCTGAATTATCCAATCCAGTTTGCTGGATTCATGAACTCAGCTTGCTGAATTCCTAAATGCAGCTTATCGAATTATGAATTATCAGTCAGTTAATATTTAATATTCACTATTTAAAAACACACAATCATATTCATATTCTTTTAAACAGTACAAAGTACTTTTCATTACACAGCACATACTGCCAAAATCACTTACTATCCATCCGTGACAACAAAAGTCAGGATTAGTACATTACACACATATCATATCATTTACTATACCTAATCCTAAAATACTCATCCTATTCATTTCCTATACCTTTCCTAGATCCTAGGCAAACCTTTGCCTGGTGACCTATTATTCCACATACAAAACATACGCATTACTTCAGTTCGGGACAATGAGAAGAGACATGTCCTTCACGTCCACAATTGTAGCATACGTTCTGCCCTTTCATACACACGCCTTCATGCTTTCTGTTGCACTTCACACACCTTACCACTTTCTTAAAGTTTTCTTGATCACGGTCATTCATCTTTCTTTTTCATGTCTAGCTTGGAGTTGCAGACGATTTGCTGCATTTGTTTCCCATTACATCAATTTGGCTTTTCAGCTTATCTTGTTCTTCCATTATTTCGATTAAGGCTTTTCGCATCTGACTATTCAATAGTCTTTCCATTTCCAATAACTTTTCTAGACATAAGTTCTTTAGATTCTGTACTTTCGTTGATGCTTGGTCAGCTCCAACTTCAGCGTCCGAAGGCTTTTCGCATCTGACTATTCAATAGTCTTTCCATTTCCAATAACTTTTCTAGACATAACACCTTATTCTTCAGATTCTGCACTTTCGTTGATGCTTGGTCAGCTCCAACTTCAGCGCCCAAATCACTATCTACCAGTATCACCATTTCTGGTTTCGGTTCTATGTTTTCCAAAATGGTGACCTCATCTTGGTTGCTTTCAGGCGGAGTAATTTGCTCCTTCTTTATAATAGGAGAGGTTCCTAGTACTTTCCTTCCTGATATCTATATACAAACAGTCTTGATTAGTATATACACATAGTAAACAAAATTTATATAAGTTAGTTTTTATTTAATTTTACGATGAATTTCCTTAGTTCATCTCCTTTAAACTCTATTTGAGTTATTCGTTTTTCAACGCGTCTATCTAGCTTAAGGTTATAGCCTAAGGTAATCCCCCACCTAAGGTTTCTAACCTATAGCTCTAATACCAACCTATGACGCCCCCAATTCCGAGTACTTGAAACCCATATTTGGTGCATCATGATACCATTTCTTTGAGCAGTTTAATATATTACAAACTTAATATTTATATCAAAGTTGTCTATTGCCCAGGTATGGTAACCTTTAATTACATTCTTTACATGTTATATAATATATATAATCACAAAAAAAAACTAATTATTACAGATAACACCTTAAAACCTATTCCTTGAACTTTCCTTTGCCTTTGTCTTTGCCAGAGCCTTCTGAACATTCACGCCTAGCTGAAAACATTTAAGTCGAAGTAAGAATGAGCATTCAATTGCTCAGCAAGTAATAACAATTATAATAATAATGCACTGAAGAAGTAAATGTTTTCTTTGAGGACTACTTCTACCACGAATCAATAGTGGTGAAGTCATTTGAAACCATTCTTAACAACATATCAAATTATTTTAATATTTTTGAAACAACAGAGTGACTTTTGAATACTGAGTGGTCAAAAGACTATGAACTGTCATTTTTCATTTTCGAAAAGGTTTAAACAGAAATTCATCTATAAACCGTCTGGTCTTACGGACACGGAGGATGATCAGTCCCGTTGTGCCCTGTATTGATCAATACTATACAATACATCACTGCCATTGGCGCATATAAACTACATCACCGCTATTAGCGCATAAAAAAATTTCCCATTTATGGTTGTTCATACTCAGTCTGGAGTCCTAACTAAAACAATTTAGTTAGACGACGCTATCATAATCAATAATGTTCAACAATACTTTTGAAATTAGGTCCAGTTGGTCAAATAGCTTAGACAATCTTTAAACTAGGTATACATACCGAACTTTAATAGTATGTATCAGAACTTGTCAACGAATTTCGAATTCAAGGGTAATTGATAATGTACAATAGTTCATACAAGTGGAGACACTTGCATCACCAAACGTAGAATACCAATTTTCGATATGAGTCATAGTAATTCAGTAATAAGATACTTTTAATACTGAACAATCGAAGGAAATTCGAATTTATAATAATTATAACAATTTGTACAAATGAGGACATTTGCACAAAGAACAGAATAATTTTGATTATAAACGCATCACATGAAATAATATCGAGATGCTTGAAATCAATAGATAGCTTGAATAAAGTTTAAGAATACTTGCACATCATATGGAACCAGTTCATAATATAAATGAAAGGATAAAATAATTGCTCAATAATAGATTGAGTTAAAAGCTTGCATAAACCGGAATTCATTTCATAAAGTAAATGAAGAGGATAGGATACCTGCACATTATATACCTGTTGCACGAATTAAAAATATTGCATAAGGTTTAGATACTTGCCATGGTCGTTGTCTACTGCTACACAGTTTAGTTTAAACTTTTACACATAAACCTATCAATAATAGGATTATTCTTTTGATTAGAATAATACACCTTAACACATAACACTGCTATTGCAGTCATTATACAACTTAAAAGCATTGTCACATATTCATTTCAGTCATCACGACACCTAAGAACGTATATCTAGTCAAACTATGTCGATTTGGTTTGAGTTTGGAATCGCTTCAGCATCCTGATTGCAATATCGGATAATTAATGAATTTATTACCAATAAAACTTTTTTTTTAAGAACTTAAATTTTATATTAGATAATTTAATTATCATTTATAACATTTTTCCGAACATTAAACTCATTTATAAGATTTAATTAATAAATAATTTCATTATCATTAATATTAAAATATTAATGAAATATTTTTCAACATATTAAAAGTTATGTAATATTTTTCAAACTTTACTATCACTTTTAAATGATTTTTAAAGTATTAAAAATCTTTTTTAAATGCTTACTATTAATATTAAAATATTAATGTAATTCATGTCAAAATATTTAAAACATTTATTTCACCTTTAAATAATTTTTTTTAAAACATTAAAATTATTTTTAAATAATTTATTTAATACAATTATTAAATAAATTTATTATCATTAATATTAAAATATTAATGAAATTGTTATCAAAATATTAAAAGTTATTTATTATAACTTAAAATACTTTTTTTTATATTTTAGATTCTACGTTACAGGTCTTATCCACACAGTTAAGACTGTCTACTTTAGAACAAATTTCATTTTGATTATCTATCCGGGCAGTTAAGACTGTCTGCTTTAGGCCAAGTTCTTCTTCAGTTAATATCCAGACAGTATAACCCGTCTGTTTCAGGTGTATGCTCTAGACAAAAATATTCTTTTGTTGTAATCCAGACAGTGCATCACCCGTCTGCTAGGTGTCTGCTTTAGACCAAAACTCACTACATGTAAGGACAGCAACTGGGCTGTTTCGTTTTTGTGGTACCTATTTTGCAACTTCGTAACTTGCTCATTTCTTATCGAAATAAGTTCATTCTTGAGTCTACGACTTCCTTATACTACAAACTACAAAACCCATAGAAAATACCCCATTTCCATAAGCTTTAACTACCTGAAAAACTGACTCTAAAGTCAGTGTACCAACTGATTTTTCAACTTTTAACTAGTTTTTTTAAAATAAAAAAAATTTGTCATGACTTCGTTACTTAAGCTTTTTTCTCCATTCCAATTGCGTGATGTTCATAACTCATAAGAGTATAACATAACACCCTGGAACCAAAATTTTCAGATTCGGAACATCACAACAAAAAGTCCCAAATCAATCCATTAACAGTCCACTAATTTAAATTTCATCCTTTTCGCATAGGTTTTGATTTTCAATCATTTTGTTAACTAAACATGCATCTCAAGGTGATTTAACAAGGTTTAATCCTTCATATCCACCTTATAACTTCAAGATCCACCATGATCTTCACTTATCAACAACCAACAACAACTAATCAACACCAACGAAATAAAATCCAAGAGATGAAAAAAAAAAAAATTAGCGTTCTTACCTTTTGTTGTTCTTGTTCTTCTTTTTCTTTCTTAATCTTGATGAACCTTGATCTTGTTATCCTTTTCCTTCTCCAATCCGTGCCTTTTCTCTCTCTTTCTTTCTAGTGGACTTAGCTTGCTAGGAATGAGGGAAGATTTTATTTTTTTTAACCAATACACCTCATTGCCTTCTTTAGGTGCCACATGTCCCCTTATTAATTAGCTAACATGTGTTTAGGCAAGATAGAGACACCTAGCATACTTATACATCTCACATCTCCCTCTCTTGGACAGTTGTCCCCAACATGTGTTAATTAGAAATGAGGGACACCTAGCAAGCTTATTAGCTTACTTGATAAGTTTCACACCTTGATAAGTTTCACACCTTTTTTTTATGTCCGTCTATGGCCTTATCCTTTTACTTTTTTTTTCTTTTTTTTTATTAACTAATTATCTTGTGAAATGACTAACATGCCCTAGCTCAATTAGGTCAAAAGGTTGGGCCATTAATTAATTAAATTAATGGGGCTCCCAAATGTGGTTTAATTAAATTCTAATGGGTTAATTTAATAAATCTACACACTAATCATTCAAGTCCATAATAAAATAATTACATGGGCTTGATTATTTAAATCAATTGAGCTAGTCCACTAATAATTTATATTACTAGAACTATTACATATTTATTTCATCCATTATATAAACATAAATCCTTTTAAATATAACTACAACAATAATTATATTTAAAATTAAAATACATGACCATAGATCAAATTAGGGTATTGATCCGTAATGTCACTTTACCACATTTACCACACTTAGTCAATTTAAAATAAATTGACTAATCTTATATATTCATATTATAAAGAAATAGTCAAAGTAATAATAATAATATTAATAATCATTCTTAAAATATACATTTATCATGAAAATAATATATTAATCATATTTTTATGAAAAATAAATAATATTATATCTTTACTAAATATCAATTTATTAAAAGAATATAAATTTTCAAATAATTAACAATTTCCTTTCTGAAAAACTCATTTACAATCTTTTATATAATAAATGATATATATTTATCACATCTACACATATACATTCCTTGCACGTATTCTCATACTTACCTTGATAAATAATAAAAATAATTTTATTATTTTAAAAAAAATTATACGCAAAATTTCTTATTTAAATTATTTTCAAAATCTTGGGTTATTATAGATGAACACACTCACAAATCATCACTTTCTTTGATGTTAGTATTTGTTACTTTGGTTATATGATATTGTATGCCTCTGCTCTGTTTCATGAAGAATATGTGGGTTTAATGTTTTAATAATGTTCATCTTAATCTTTCCTGATATAATATAAGGTGACAGCCAAAAAAAACAAAAACAAAACCAAAAAGTCATGAAAGTTAGGAAAGAATAAAATATCAAACCGAGATCAGCGAATATTAGTCCAATCAGAAAAGTTTCACATTCTCAATGCTGCTATTTTTTTCTAACGTGATCAATTTGAACAGGATGTCTATCTCCATACAAATTGTCTTGCAACTTTGGCAAACATGGCATCTCACGTCCATCGCTTGAGTGCATATGCATCACAGCGATTGGTTAGCCTTTATTACATGTTGTCACGAAAGTATGCTCTCCTTGCTATCTCTTTTGCTATTTCTGACATTGTATATTTCTCACACATTGAAAACCGATAGTTTTGGTTGAGGCTTTACTTTTCTGGGATTACAATTTGGTCTTATATCTAAATTTTTAATGTGATTTATAATCCAAGTACACCAAATTTAGCAGAGCTGAAAAACGATAAGATGCATTTGAGTAATGGTAAATTAAAGGATGATGACAGTCTCCCAGAAGACATGGTAGTCAATGATCTCCATTCCTTCGTAATCATCATCATCATTATTGTACTTATTATGTTGCTGCCAATATCATCTAAAAATTTGGCTTGCTAAACTAGAATATATTTGTTGCAGTCATCAGAACTGCATATTTGTTCTCGAAATATTGAATGCAATTCTGACTTACGCCTTGCCGGGGAATCCTGAAGTATCATTATTTAGTATTGAACTGATAATTTAAGATCTCATTCATTTTTATCCATATGAAATTTATTTGTTACTCCTAAAAATCTCCATCACTATTTGTATGGGGCAGTTTGTTTATGCAATTATGCATAGGCAGGAGGTTTTTCAGCCTTTCAAGAGTCATCCACGCTTCAATGAGCTGCTTGCGAACATATTTACTGTAGGTGCTAGTGCATTTAATTTTGAGGATTCCTTTCATGTGTATTTTTTTTTATTTTACAAGTTATCAACATGATGTTGCTAAACGGCTCAATATTGCATCTTTATATAATACTTCCTCCGTCCCAAGATAAAAGTCCTTATTACTATTTTAGGTAGTCCCAAGTTAAATGTCTACTTAGCTTAAATAATCTATTTTTTACAATAATTTACCCATAATACCCTCAGTATTAATTGTCATATTTCTATTCCTTATGCATATTTATGAAGTATCACTAGTCATGTGCAAAAAAATATGCAATTAAATGAGAATTTAAATATGGACAATTTTGTCATTTTATCCTCTTTCTTAATATGCGCAAAAAGTTAACCAGAACTTTTATTCTGGACGGAGGGAGTGCTACACTATTGTGCAGCTGAGACTGATAACCCTTCTGCCTTTGTAGGTCTTAGACTTTTTCAATAGTCGCAATGGTGAATTAATGGAAGGTGAATGGTCAGTGGAGAAAGTACTTCAAGTCATAATCATCAATTGTCGGTCATGGCGAGGTGAAGGAATGAAGGTATAAACATATTCCAAGTTTTAAAACATTTATAACATAAATTGACATTAATTTCTACTGCTTTACTATTTTTTCCTTCTTCTTTGGCAGATGTTTACTTAGTTACGCTTTAAATATGAACAAGAAAGCCACCCTGAGGAGTTCTTTATTCCGTATGTATGGCAGCTAGTTGTGTCTCGCAGGTGGTTCCTGCATACTTTTCCCAACTTCAAGCAAATCACATTTCTAACTTAGAATAGTCTTAGAGAGCAATCATATAATGTGGCATTTCATCCTTACCTAGAAGCCTGTCTTTTCGTACTTAAATGAATTAGATGTCCCACACTACTGAGAAATATTTCTTATTTTTCTGTCTATGATTTCATCAAACATCTTTGAATTTTAGCACGCTGCACTTCACATATTTTTAATGTCAATAGTATGGTCGAGTCTCTTAGGCCTTATTACGTGTTCAACTATTAAAACCATTCTAGCTTTTAGTAAGTAAATGGTCATTGACTGATATTTACTTGTATTATCAATAAATCAATTTTGATCTCGGTCTTCTTATTGATTTCTTTGTCTTGTGATACGTCTTTCTGCAGTGGTTTCAGTTTTAACCCCAAGAACATAAATCTATTTCCAGTTGACATTCCTGTGGAAGTAAGTAGTTCTACTTCTGTTTCTCTACATATTTCAGTTCTTAATTCAAAATGATTTCATTTTTGGCGTGCTCTGCAGATTCTTAATTTCCCTAAAGCAACATTTGAGAATTCAAAAAATGGTCTTCGAAATGGAGCCAATAAGTTCAAATACTTTTATACCTTATTGTCCTTTTAACTATTAATACAGAATTGCATATATTTAAAACTTTTCTGTTGTGTATCGTGGTTAATTTTTCTGACAATAATTCGTTAAAGTAGACATCTTTTGGCAGTCTTACACTAAAGTTAATTATGGCTTGAAGTAGGATGACAACAGGTAAAAATACGCTATGTTTTTTTTTTATATGTCACAGTGTAAATTCGGGCTCTACTTGTTTAGCTTTTTTTCTAACACTTCACTTTTCTTTTTTGACATTTGTTTCTAACTAAGTATCTTGATTCTTATATGTTTTTAAAATCCTCTTGATAAGCCCAAATGTAAATAAAATTCACCTTGTTGCTTGCCGAAATACTGAAATCTCAAATAGCCTAAGTGCATTCTTTACTGCTTTTATGATTAAAAAGGGTGGTAGTGATATGTTGGCTGGTGGAAGCTAATGAAGTTACAAAATAATTAGAAGACTAACTGAATACAAAATATGGTATTATGACTAGTACTGTTAATTTTTATGTGCTTATGCATAAGGTTCATTGAATGGTATACGCAATTTTATTAGTCGAGTGCTATGATAGCATATGGTGTGTGTTAAAGATAATCAATCTAATAATAAATACAATTATCAAAAATGACCAATTTGGATATTTCAGCAGAGCTACTGATTTAAATATGGTTTTACATCCTAGTACAGTCTTATTCTTTGCTAAAGTAGACATCTTTGATTAGTTTTGCTCTTACTTTTTGATGGTCACTTTGTCGTTCCTAAGCCATTTTTTTATTCCTCAAACTACATATATTCATTTTACAACTACTGGTTTGGTAGCAACGAATACTGATGTATATATAGTTATCCTATCAAGTTATTTTATATTTATTACCTTATTTTTCTAACCTCAAATGTGATTACAAATTTACGTGTTATTTACTTTACATTTTATTACCTACATATATATGGTTTCTCATTTCATTAGTGCAATACTGTTTGTTATGTATAAACTTGTGCTGAAATTATTGCTTAAAATAGGTGCAAGTGTCACGACTGTGACGCCCCCAAATCCGGGTCCCTTGAACCTCGGATCTAGTACGTCACGATACATCATCTACATTCATATTCTGTAACATAATGCGGAAGATATAAACATATATTATTTATACAATACATTCTACAACATATCCTTTAACCTTAATTTACATACATACCTTTCAATTCACAAAAGGTTTACAAATGTAACTCGCATCGGATAACTAAATAGTTAACGTGCATATCAACCTAATTTTGTCCTTTGCATCTGTCTCTGTCTTTTCTCGAACATTCATATTAATCTGAAATTTGTTATCATGATATAGCAAGGTGAGCAACTACTTTGCTCAGCAAGTTTAAGTACGATAAAGATATATCATGATTGAAGGAAAGAATATAACTTTCTGAAGTTTCAACAATATATAATCATTGTGAAAGAATGAGAATCAATTTCAATAAATGAATAACTGAATCAATAACACTGAGTGGCCAACAATGGCCATGAACAAATTTGGTAATCAAGGTGATCAGCCTTTCATACCAGGTGAACATATGCAACTTGCACTAAGTGCGATTAACAATAAATTTCGTTGATGTGGTATAATTGATAATAATTAAACCACTAGCATGATTGAAAATATTAACAAGTTTGAATTGCAAAACTTGCAATATATAAGAAATTTAAGATAAGACACTTGCTCAATATAAATTTGAGTAAGGTTAGAGAACTTGCTTAATGTAAAAGTTGAGTAAGATAGAACTTGCTCAAGGATAGGAAAATTGCCTGTTTGACGAGCTATAATTTTCTAGCTTTAATTAAAACTCTTCGAATGACCTAGCATTGATAATGTCGGTCTATCAATTAGCATTGCGTATAATTGAATATTTATACTCTATCATATACTATTTAAATAGCAATCAATAAATCACATAACACTTTTCATTTCTTATATTATCATTAAGTTTATTGGACATTTAATAGACCTTAGGTTAATGATTTAATTATGCAATACTATTTCCTTAAGTGGTAAACTCGTATTAAACCTTTAAACAATTTATTATAATTGTCTAATTAATGTTTTATTTAAATTTCACTTTATTTTACTAATTCTATCTTCATTTAATTACTATTTAATAATAGTTAAATAGTAACTAATTAATTATCCTTAGTTATTATTATTAATAACTAATTACATCTGCTTATTATTTAAAGTTAATTAAATAATAAATAATAAAATTATTAATCTCATTTGTCTTAAATTATTATCTAATATAATAATTAATTAACTTCTTATCCTCAAATAAAAATTTATTTATTTACTTCATTAGTCTTTAACTATTCCTTACTATTAAAGAATAGTTAATTAACATTTGAACTTATTTATTATTCAATATTAATTAAATAATAAATCATTATTTATTTATCATTGAAAAATAAATAAATAATTCACTTTATAAATCTTTAATTATTCATTCTCCAAAAATAATTAATTAACATTTGTACTTATTTAAAATTTAATATTAATTAAATAATAAATAATTAATTTAATATTAATGAAATTAAGTAATTGCATCATTATTACTTAATATCACTTAAACACTTTTTAATCATTATTAAATAATAATTATTCACTTATTTCACTTTACTTTTAATTTCTATTATTTCTAACTTTTCTTTACATTTTTAGTTTTGACATGCCCTTTCGTTCATTTTTTAATTCTCAAATCATTAATCGTATTATAACGAATTTCTGATATATTTTTCGTATCATATGAAACTATTTTTACAAAATATGAAACCCTCATGTCGGGTTCATTAAGCAGTCCAAATAATTAGCCAAAAGTGTACGTTCATAACGCTTTTTCATCTTTTTCGCAGCTATACTCTCTCTCGCTAAAACAGTCATAACTTTTTCGTTTTAAAACGTTTTTAGGCGATTCTTGAGCCCACGCGAAGCTAACTTCCGGGATTATTGGGGGGCTCATTACTTCAACTAGTCCCCATGTTCCTCGAAACCCAATAACGAAAGTTCTACAACTCTTACCTACTGATAGTTTTCTAGATTCCAAACATAGCAGCCCAGAAATTCCGTTCAAATGGACTGCACCGTATTGGTTTCCCAGTTTTGAGTCGATTACTTTAAAATGGCATAACTCTTTCTGTAGAAGTTGGATTTAGTCCGTTCTGGAGTCTATGGAAAGCTTATTCAGTGTACTACAACATACCAAAAGCCCAGAATTTTTAGAGTAATTTAGCTAATCTCGAAATTTCTGTTTAGGGGCAGCAACTTTCTAGTTTTTCAACTTTAGAAAAATAGTTTTCTTTTCTTCCTTTGATCAAACTTTTTAACACTCAAAATGGTTAGATCTACTGATAAAACACTCTAAAACTTGTAGATCTATGGTTTTAGAGTTCAAGAAACACAACTTCATTATTTCATCACAAACAACCCAAAATAATTACATAACTAAGCTATAAGGGTTTAGTTGTTATACCTATTCTTGTAGCTTTCTTCTTTTCCTTCTACAATAGATTATAACGCTTGAGAGCATGAAAAATTTCTCCTCCTTCCCTCATGGCTGCCGACTGTCACTCTCTCTCCCTCTTTGATTTTCTTTTAGCTTCTCTCTCTTCAAGATTACTTGCAAACTTAAACATTTGATAAGGCTAAGGGAAATAGGGGACACCAAGGCTAACATAGATTGCAAGGTGGCTAAATATTTTCCCATGTGCCATATACTCACTTCCATACCCGGTACATCTCCCCCTTTTTGATTTAATTCTCTCTCCTATATCTCTTATAATCTTCACCTTCTCTCTCCTATCTTACATAACTTGTCAATCTAAACCAAATATTGGGAGCAAAGCTTTAGGAGTGACACATGGCCATGGAGTGGGTAAAAAAAATAAATAAACATATGCTATATACTCCCTCCTTCCACCCGGCATCCTCTTCCTCATTTTGTCCCATTTTTGGCTTTCTTTTATTGCATTATTTGCTTAATTAAATAATTAGCTCTATAGTAATTTAATTACCCAACCTTAGTAACTTAATTTAATCAAATAAGTTACTACATAAATATTCTTAAACTATTTTACCCTCATGAAATCATATAATTTATATAACCCATATTTAATATATAAATTATATAAAACATAACATAACATACTTAAATTACACATTTATTTTATAATTCAAAATAAATATGCTACACAAAATTTCTCATGTACATTTAATTATTTACTTACTTAAGATATTATAATAAATATAATATCCTTACTCATATACATTTAATTTCTTAACCCAATTAGACTTATTTTAATTAGGTTATAAAATTAATTAGTTGAGATATATAAAATAAATCTCTTACAATTAGTATTTATTTTAAATACTATTATTCTCTCATACCATAACCCTTTAGGTTATTTAATTTCCAATACCTAATTTATAACATTAGGCTACCAAACTTTCTTTAATAAAATGGTGGTTATACATTAAATATCTTTAATGCTACCAATCTACCACATTAAAATAATTTAACATTATAAATTATTTTAACTTACTTATTTTAATCTTACCCATCTTACTCCTTGTAATAAATTGCTCCTATAATTTACGTACATATAATATTTATTATACACCAAAATCACATATTGCATAGTTAATACCCACTTATGCAATAAAATCTTACATAACATAGTTTAACCTTGACTTTCATATATTTGGCTAGACATTTAATTTAATGTCTAAATAAAATCTCTTAATATAGTTTACTGCATTCAATAAGCCTTTATGATATGGCTTGTCATATATATCATTTAGTAATATTACTCTTCAACCTTTCTATTGTTCACATTTAATTCTCTTTACATTCTTTTAAATATCAAACCATATAGGTTTTTTTGAAAATTTTAACCATTCATCTGCTTCCAATCTAGGTTTTATTCTTTAAACCTTTATTTATTTATTCGAGATCTTATTTATAAGTCTCATAAATTTTCGGGTCGTCACATTCACCCCTTCTTCTAAGAATTTCGTCCTCGAAATTATAGCATACTAATCTCTGCTCATTCCATTGATCAAAACTAGGTTTTGAACTTGACCTTTATATTTTCACTTTAATGTCTTACAAACAATTCTCTTTCCTCTCAAGATTTCTCTTCTATTATCTCATTCTACAATAGCTACTCTCTAGGAGTTTACATTTTCCAATCATTCAGGAGTCTTCATAATTGTTCAATAACTGTGAAGCAGTATAAATAATGTGAAAAGTTAATTCAAGAAAACTTTTCATATCGGTCTGAGGGGTTATAAGGACCATGAACTTTGTCCTGAGTTCTCAAGTATTTCTACCAGTTTTCGCGGACAAAATTTGTACGCCAAGTGATCAGCCTGTCGTACTATTGCGTTGTGCACAGCGACTTTTCGGGGTTGAATCACGTTAAACTGTGACACCCCCAAATCCAGGTACTTAGTTCCCACAGATTTGGTGTTCACTATCTCATTCATTCACATCTAACTACCCATAACCAAGAATAATTAAAATAAATTTAAAGAAATATCTTCCCAAAATGGGTTACATCACCAAACTATTAAACATTCAAATCCCAGGTTGCCTTAACCTTAATACATCAATGCGGAATAAAACATAATTTAAAACAAGTCTTGTTACAAATAAACATCAAGTGAATCATAAATCTCTTGCTACTTGGACATCTTGCCCTTGCCTTTACTTGTGGACGGCTCGTCCTGCTTTTCTGGCTTAGCTGAAATGTTTAGTGCAAGAGTGAGCAAACAATTGCTCACAAGTACAACAACAATAATATTCAAATAAAATGGATTTCAAATGAGGAATAATAGTTTTGTTGAATCTCAGTCGATAAATGATCAAAGTCTAAAAGCTCGTTAGAATATTTGATTCAAGAAAAAAAATAGATTTCAAGATTTAGAATTATATCTGAGGGTCACAAGACCTCGACTATGTCCTAGGTTAACAAGTATTTCTATTGTAACCTTTAACAGTCATATAGACTATGGACCAACATCTCGTACTCAGGGGGATCAGCCCTTTGTACAATGTATTGTGCACAAACATTTTAATGCTGTCGCGTAAGTAATCCCCTATATTAGGGTTGTTCATCTCAGTTTATCGTCTGAATCCATACCAAAAGAAACTTGACTTGGAAAAAGAATAAAAAGTATTCTAAGTCTTTGAAATCGCTCATCAACTAAGGACTAGCTGAATCAATAAGGTTTGCTAGTCTAATTCATCAATAAAGTCAACAAATAGAAATTCTGTTCAAAGTTTGAATATCGATTAATGATCGAACAATAAACAACTGGAATAAAGCTTTAGCATTTAATCATGATACAACCTTGCTTGAATAACAATAAGCTAAGGTAAATATTCTTGCTCAATGATAATAAACTCGCTTTAAATGAGATAACAAGTTTGAGATAGGAAAACTTGCTCAACGTAAAAGTAATAAGTTGAGATAAGGAACTTGCCTCAAGCGTAGATTACAAATTAAATATCTCACGATCCTTAAATAACCTATACATATAATTATAAAAAATGGTAACATAATTAGTCACATAATTATAATCACTTTAGGTTTGCTCTTATCCTTTTATTATAACATCTCATTTAGCAAACCATAATCAACAAGTACTAGTTTAGCAACCATCTTGACAATACTTTAATCACATTAACATAAGTTTAATTATGCATGCAATGATACATCATAGCTACCAAGAAAAGAAAACATAATAATAAAAAAAAAATTATCCAGCAGTGATTCTCGCCGGGGCGAGAATTTACTGAACAAAACGCTCGCCGGGGCGGGGATTTACAGAACAAAAATTCTTGTCGGGCCGAGACTTAGCCGGGGCGAAGATTTCTTCACATTTTCTCGCCGGGGCGAGATACTCGACAGTCATCTTCCCAGCTCGCGAACCAGTGAAAACTTAGGCCAAATTTGGCCAAATTTTCCGAATTTTACCATCCAGAATACAAATTAAACATACCCAGACATCATATATGATATAAAACATTTACCTAACATGTTCTGTAAACATTTTAATCATTCTAACACATAAACAACTAGTTTAAAACCAAAAATTCACTGTTAAAACCAAATATTCAAGTTTTAACCATTCTCATGAAATTAAACTTTGTAAATTCATTTTTCAACCAATTAAAACCATTCTTCTTGCATTATTCATGTTTTTCATCACATAATCATAAACAATTATTAATTCACCGATTAATAACCAAATTGAATCATCAATTTTCATACAAATATGCCACACATGAAATAAAGCTCTGTAAAATTAAGAACTCAATTCTAAAGCATGTTTTCATGAATTAATTCTTCAAACTAGTTTATAATCACCACATAATCTCTAATACATGCTTACTAACAATTATAACTAAGTAATTCATGTATTTGGCATATAAATTCATATACAGTGAAGTATAAATCATATACAGGGAAGTAAAATAATAAGAATACAATAAAGAACAAAACTAAAAGAATTATACCTTCAAGCTATATATAATTCTTAGCTAAGCACCTCCCTTCCTTCTCTTTCTCAATTCACAAACCTCTCAATTCTCAATTCTCAATTCTCAATTTTCTCTCTAACTCTCTCTTCTTCTCTGTATATCCTCTTTTCTCTTTGAACTCTGTTCTTTCTTTTTTTTCTTTTCTTTTTCATACAACTGACGCACTTTAAAAATAAAACTGATAAAAATAAAAACTGATAATTAATATAATAACGTATAATCTAAATTTAATCCATCAGTTTAAAATTTCAAAAGCCATAAGGCTATGTTTGGCAATTACAAATAAAATAATTTATTATTCTAACTAAAGGTCTTAAGGCCTTGTTTGGTAAAACACAAATAAAATAACCCATTATTTCCAAACAAAGATCATAGGGCCTTGTTTGGTAAAACTGAATTAAACACTTTCTCATTTATTTTAATAAACCAATATAACATATAGTTTAAAATGTCACACTTCTAATTTAATTCAACTTATTATTAAATAAATTCAATTAAACCTTACCAACTCAAATAATAATTTAATTTAACAAATAACTATAATACCAAATAAATTCTCTTATTCAAATAAATCATTTATTCAAATAAACCTTTTCATCATCTAATTTAATTATTAAATTAAATTAGAATAATCATAACAAATCACATTCAAATAACATTTAACATTATTAAACTCAACATATACCCACTTCACAAAAACTTAATAAATTATTTATTTAACTCAATAAATTAATAAAAATATTTATATAACTCAATAAATATTTTTATTCAATCACAAAAATTGCATTCGTTACATAAACAACCCTTACTGCTTTTCCTAGATTGAACCACGTTAACCAATCTGAGAAATCCCCTTTTTAGGGTTGTTCACCTCAGACTTAACATAAGATTCCGCATCAAAACAATTTGGTTTGGCATAAATTCTCAAAGAACACTTGAATTTTTATAAACATTTATCTAGCTGAATCAAATAGCTTAGACGTATACCAATAATTCGAACATCAATCGAAATATTTGTCTAGCCACTTTAATTGGCATTGCCTTTTCTTTAACTGGTTCAAAATTCTGAAAATCATTTTATGACGTCATGATACCGCACTGTATTTACAGTCCGTTTGAGGATTCCGTCATTTTGTGACTTTGTCATACTACATCATACCAAAGTGGGTTGACGATCCTTAGATCATATCCAACACTCGGTTAATCTGCATTGATGACTCCATCATCTGTCATTCTACACCAGGTTTCATGATGCATTGATGACTATTTAAAAATACATTTTGATATTTTAAATCATTTTTTTCTAGCCGAAACAAATAGCGTAGACTCTTCTTTAAATAGTTCAAACCCAAAATCATCATTTTTTTTGGTGTTATCATGCCGCAACAGGTAACGATGTGTTAGTGGTTCGAAGCCCACTTCTACACACTCGTCACTCTGTTTTGAGGATAACAAAATTTTATTTTTATATTTTTTTTAAAGGCACATTAGTGCGAATTTAGCTTGATGTCAAAAATTTTGAAATCTAGCATTGCTAGCTAGAAGATTTGGAATACCTACACTTCCACCATCAACTTCAATTTCTCCAATGATCCATTGCTTAATAATCCTATCTATTTCTATCATCCTTAAAGCTTACTATACTATAAATTCTCAATTCTTCATGTACAAATTTTCTATACCCCAATATAGTTCATCAAACATATCACACGTTATAAGTTCAGGAACTTACCACAATCATATGGGTTTAGGAACTTATCCTAGTCAGACCAAAATCGTCCATTCGCTGAGGGGTTCCACCATACGATTATGAGTCACAAACTTATCATACGTATGAGTTTAAAGAACTCGTACCTAATCTTAATATTCTCTAACTATCAAATATAAATATGAGAAAAGAATCAACTTCTCGTTATACGTATAGTGATAGCGCGATACCAACATTTCAATGATTTGTCAATATAAGAAGCTAAGTGGTTGTCAAACCAAGCACAAATTCCCGTCCCATACCAGGAATCGTACAACTCAACCACTAACATGAGTCCTCAATTGAAATCCCACATAATTCTAACTTCCCCTTTACTCAATACGAATTTCATTTAATCCATATCTCAACATTAATTACTCTTTATGAGCTTACATAGTACAATTTCATAGGACAACTTTTGTACAACAATTCTGCTATAAAAATTTTAATTAATCGATTGATCATCTATCATTTCATGTCTTAATCAGATCACGTTGTGATCTTTCTTATAATCGTGTTATATTACGATTCTTTTCTATCTCATGATCGTTTTACTTTACGATCTTCTTAACTTTCACTTTAATCATATATTATGGATTTTTTTTTATTTAAGCTTTTCATTTTTACTACTAGAGTCAGGTAACTCCAGATTCTTATCTTTATAACTTTTTAAGATTCTTCTTTGAATCTTAATTATCTTTTTCTTTACTTAATAATGAATTTCCAAAATTCATCTCTTAGCAGTCAAACTCTATTTGAGTTTATTCCTTATCCTCATCCCTGCGGTTATAGCCTAAGGTAACCCTACCTAAGGTTTATAACCTACAGCTCTGATACCAACCTGTGACGCCCCCAAATCCGGGTCCCTTGAACCTCGGATCTAGTACGTCACGATACATCATCTACATTCATATTCTGTAACATAATGCGGAAGATATAAACATATATTGTTTATACAATACATTCTACAACATATCCTTTAACCTTAATTTACATACATACCTTTCAATTCACAAAAGGTTTACAAATGTAACTCGCATCGGATAACTAAATAGTTAACGTGCATATTAACCTAATTTTGTCCTTTGCATCTGTCTCTGTCTTTTCTCGAACATTCGTATTAATCTGAAATTTGTTATCATGATATAGCAAGGGTGAGCAACTACTTTGCTCAGCAAGTTTAAGTACGATAAAGATATATCATGATTGAAGGAAAGAATATAACTTTCTGAAGTTTCAACAATATATAATCATTGTGAAAGAATGAGAATCAATTTCAATAAATGAATAACTGAATCAATAACACTGAGTGGCCAACAATGGCCATGAACAAATTTGGTAATCAAGGTGATCAGTCTTTCATACCAGGTGAACATATGCAACTTGCACTAAGTGCGATTAACAATAAATTTCGTTGATGTGGTATAATTGATAATAATTAAACCACTAGCATGCTTGAAAATATTAACAAGTTTGAATTGGAAAACTTACAATATATAAGAAATTTAATATAAGACACTTGCTCAATATAAATTTGAGTAAGGTTAGAGAACTTGCTCAATGTAAAAGTTGAGTAAGATAGAACTTGCTCAAGGATAGGAAACTTGTCTGTTTGACGAGCTATAATTTTCTAGTTTTAATTAAAACTCTTCGAATGACCTAGCATTGATAATGTCGGTCTATCAATTAGCATTGCGTATAATTGAATATTTATACTCTATCATATACTATTTAAATAGCAATCAATAAATCACATAACACTTTTCATTTCTTATATTATCATTAAGTCTATTGGACATTTAATAGACCTTAGGTTAATGATTTAATTAAGCAATACTATTTCCTTAAGTGATAAACACTTATTAAACCTTTAAACAATTTATTATAATTGTCTAATTAATGTTTTATTTAAATTTCACGTTATTTTACTAATTCTATCTTCATTTAATTACTATTTAATAATAGTTAAATAGTAACTAATTAATTATCCTTAGTTATTATTATTAATAACTAATTACATCTGCTTATTATTTAAAGTTAATTAAATAATAAATAATAAAATTATTAATCTCATTTGTCTTAAATTATTATTTAATATAGTAATTAATTAACTTCTTATCCTCAAATAAAAATTTATTTATTTACTTCATTAGTCTTTAACTATTCCTTACTATTAAAGAATAGTTAATTAACATTTGAACTTATTTATTATTCAATATTAATTAAATAATAAATCATTATTTATTTATCATTGAAAAATAAATAAATAATTCACTTTATAAATCTTTAATTATTCATTCTCCAAAAATAATTAATTAACATTTGTACTTATTTAAAATTTAATATTAATTAAATAATAAATAATTAATTTAATATTAGTGAAATTAAGTAATTGCATCATTATTACTTAATATCACTTAAACACTTTTTAATCATTATTAAATAATAATTATTCACTTATTTCACTTTACTTTTAATTTCTATTATTTCTAACTTTTCTTTACATTTTTAGTTTTGACATGCCCTTTCGTTCATTTTTTAATTCTCAAATCATTAATCGTATTACAACGAATTTCTGATAAATGTTTCGTATCATATGAGACTATTTTTACAAAATATGAAACCCTCATGTCGGGTTCATTAAGCAGTCCAAATAATTAGCCAAAAGTGTACGTTTATAACGCTTTTTCATCTTTTTCGCAGCTATACCCTCTCTCGCTAAAACAGTCATAACTTTTTCGCTTTAAAACGTTTTTAGGCGATTCTTGAGCCCACGCGAAGCTAACTTCCGGGACTACAACTCTTCCCTACTGATAGTTTTCCAGATTCCAAACATAGCAGCCCAGAAATTCCGTTCAAGTGGACTGCACCGTATTGGTTTCCCAATTTTGAGTCGGTTACTTTAAAATGGAATAACTCTTTCTGTAGAAGTTGGATTTAGTCCGTTCTGGAGTCTATGGAAAGCTTATTCAGTGTACTATAACATACCAAAAGCCCAGAATTTTTAGAGTAATTTAGCTAATCTCGAAATTTCTGTTTAGGGGAAGCAACTTTCTAGTTTTTCAACTTTAGAAAAATAGTTTTCTTTTCTTCCTTTGATCAAACTTTTTAACACTCAAAATGGTTAGATCTACTGATAAAACACTCTAAAACTTATAGATCTATGGTTTTAGAGTTCAAGAAACACAACTTCATTATTTCATCATAAACAACCCAAAATAATTACATAACTAAGCTATAAGGGTTTAGTTGTTATACCTATTCTTGTAGCTTTCCTTCTACAATAGATTATAACGCTTGAGAGCATGAAAAATTTCTCCTCCTTCCCTCATGGCTGCCAACTGTCACTCTCTCTCCCTCTTTGATTTTCTTTTAGCTTCTCTCTCTTATCTCTTTTTTTCTCTCTCTTCAAGATTACTTGCAAACTTAAACATTTGATAAGGCTAAGGGAAATAGGGGACACCAAGGCTAACATAGATTGCAAGGTGGCTAAATATTTTTTCATGTGCCATATACTCACTTCCATACCAGGTACATCCCCCCCTTTTTGATTTAATTCTCTCTCCTATATCTCTTATAATCTTCACCTTCTCTGTCCTATCTTACATAACTTGTCAATCTAAACCAAATATTGGGAGCAAAGCTTTAGAAGTGACATATGGTCATGGAGTGGGTAAAAAAAAAATAAACATATGCTATATACTCCCTCCTTCCACCCGGCATCCTCTTCCTCATTTTGTCCCATTTTTGGCTTTCTTTTATTGCATTATTTGCTTAATTAAATAATTAGCTCTATAGTAATTTAATTACCCAACCTTAGTAACTTAATTTAATCAAATAAGTTACTACATAAATATCCTTAAACTATTTTACCCTCATGAAATCATATAATTTATATAACTCATATTTAATATATAAATTATATAAAACATAACATAACATACTTAAATTACACATTTATTTTATAATTCAAAATAAATATGCTACACAAAATTTCTCGTTGATTTTCAGCATCAGACTTTCGGCCAGTCGAGTTGGGGTCTCCCTTTGAGAGTGTTTCTGTCCTATACCTCCATAATATCCCAACCCAGCCCTGCCTATCTGATTGGGCAGTTGAATAGGCTCAGTGATTCCTTGACCGTTCTTTCCCAACCCTTGCCCAGGTCGAAACTTCATCTTCATCATTTCTCTAGCAACAAAGGTAAGTTCAGGAGAGACCTTAGGTTTTACGGCTGGAGCCCCCTGACATATGTATTGGGGAGCGCTGATTTCCAGCGCCTGAAAACTGGCGGGTACCACCGTTTCGTCCAAATTAATCACCGGCAGGCCATTCCTGTAAGGAGAAGGGTCATTATGCTCCGCAGAGACCGTCACCAGGTTCCCGTCGATGATAAACTTAATTTGTTGGTGTAACGTAGAGGGAACTGCCCCGACCATGTGTATCCACGGTCTTCCCAATAACATGTTATAACTTGCCGAGATATCCAGGATTTGAAATGAAATATCGAAAGTACAAGGCCCTATTTCCACCGGCAATTCTATCTCCCCCATCGTATCCTTCTGGGATCCGTCAAAGGCTCGTACCACCACATAACTGGCCCGTAGGCGCTTAGGATTGACGTTCATTTTTTCCAATGTACTGAATGGACAGATATTCAACGCTGACCCCCCATCAATTAGCACCCCATTCATAACATATCCTGAAGAGATTACCGCAATGTGCAGCGGTTTCCGATGCCCCCTTCCCTCTTTGGGGATATCATCATCTGTGAATGATATTACATTGTTTTCCAATAGATGGTCCACTAAATGGCCGAAACCTTCTTTGCTAATCACCTTGGGAATGTGTGCCTCTTCTAGGACTTTGGCCAGCATTCTGCAGTGATCGTCGGATGATAATACCAAATCCATGATCGATGTCAGAGTCGATTCCTTGCTCAATACCTTGATCCCCCTTGCTTCTGGATGATTCATCTTCCTTAAGAATTCCACAGCTTTCTCCTCGGATATCCCTTCGTTCTTCTTCTCTTTGCTCTCAAGGACTCGTCCTGGAAGATATAAAGGATTCCCCTTTGATGTTACTGAAGCACAACTGGCCGCCTCCTCTGGTACTCCCCCGTAATTCCACGGTACTGTTTTTAGACTGCTAATGGGGATTTGTGGCCTCGCTGCAATAGTTAGAGGTTTCGGAGCCGCTAACCTGATAGGCTCCTCGGGGATACTCCTGCTCAGACCTGCCAACCTAATTGGTGTCCCTCGTATACTCTCCTGATCACTTGTCATGCCAATCATCCCATCAATTATCTTTATATAATTCAGCCTTGGTGGTCCTCCGGCTTCGCTGGCTTCGACCACATTGACCCCTTCCCCATCATGCTTAGGCAGGGGATTGATTTTAACATTTGGTGACTCTGTTTGTTCTACCACGATCTCCCTGCTATCGATCATGTTCTGAATCTTGTGCTTTAGCGTCCAGCATTCCTGGGTATCATGACCAGGGGAACCCGAATGGTAGGCACACTTCTTACTCGGGTTAAATCTTCTCCCTTTCGGGTCAATTGGGGGTGCCAAATCGACTATCTTTCTCCGTGCTATTAAGACTGCCAAAATCTGTTCAAGAGGATCCCCAAGCGGGGTGAATACCCGATCTTTTGTGGCCTCAAATCTTCTTCGTCTGTCCGTCCCTTGGTTATTGAAATTAGATGGTCGGGGTGTCATTATTCTCTGTACTTGCACTGGAGGGCTATCCTCCACCTTCCTAGACGATCCCTGTAGGATGAAGGAAACATCTTCCTCCCTTTTCTTTTGGGTCCTGCGGGAAGTACTACCATAGTTTCCACTCTGGATTTGCTCCACAACTGCCTCTAGAGCTGTGAAGTCCCGGATCTTGCCAGACTTCAACCCCATGTCAACCATTTCTCCATGCTTTATCATTTCGGCAAAAGGTCTTCCAATCCCCGCTATCACTCGCTCATAATAAGGCGCCTCCTGAATATCCACAAAGGTCATTACCATTTCTGCCTCGCTCATTGGGGGATTCACCTGTGCAGCCATACCTCTCCACCGCTGTGCATAGTCCCTAAAAGATTCTTTCGGTTGCTTATTGACCTTTGTCATTTGATATCTGTCAGGGGCCATCTGTGCTTGGAAGCTGTATTGTGTCAAGAAGGTATGGGCCAATTCCTCCCAGTTGTGGATCCGAGCATTATCAAGGCGAGCATACCAATTTCTTGTTTCTCCCGTTAGGCTCTTTTGAAATAATTGCATCCTCAGTCCTTCGTCCTCTGCATAAGACCCAAGTTCCCCAATGTATATCTTCAGGTGTGTATAGGGGTCTCCCTTCCCATTATATTTCTCAAATTCAGGGATCTTGAACTTCTCCGGATATTTGGTTCCTGGAAAGACACATAGATCTGAATAATTCACCCTACCTAGGGAACCTATGCCTTTCAGAGACTGGATAGTCTCCTCCATCTGCTTCATTTTCTTTCGAAGGTCATCAGTGTCTCCCTCCTCTGGGATAGTGATCACTGCCCTGTTAGGTGTGGGAATGGCTTTGGGGATGACTAGCTCGCCCTTAGGTTGGGGTTGATCATCTTTAGGCGGATCCTTGCTTGGCGGATCCTGTCTAGGTAGCAACTGCTCCCTCAGCATCGTGGCCATTTCCAACCTCTGCTTTTTAAAATCGTCGAATTCCTCCCGATATATGGAACCAGGATTAGGAAGTGGAATATCAGCCATTTCAGATGTAGAAACCTGGGCCCTCTTAGATTACAAATGCGTTTGAGGAGCAATCCTATAGGAGAAAATGGTTTAAAGTTTAGTCTTGGGAAATGAAAGATGTGGATGCATGCTAAAGCTGTAACTTTTGTGTTTTTGGGTTTTTTAATCTTTCCCTGCAAAACAAAATGTTAGTAGTCCTTCATTGCAATAATAAATGTTAGACACGAATTATTATGCTTTTCCAGCTATTCCCTGCAAAACATAGAGGTTAGTACTTTCTTTTGACAACAGGGAAGGTATATGTAAAAATATTGAACGGGACTATGACATTTATACGTGCAAATGTAAAAGGGCATGAAGAGACTTTCCTTGTGTTGGGTTAATCTGAGGCTGACCTACCCTAAGGTTACTCTCGCGGCTTTTCGGCATGAAGGTTCCCAAATCTTCGCAATCTACTCGTCTGAATCCTTTCGATTGGAGCGGATTTGGGTGGTGCGTTTCCTCAGCCATCTCCGGGGAGCAGCCCCTTCGAGTCCAGTAATAAGCAACCGACAGGTTCGCCTCAGGAGGAGGTACACTCTCAACATACATTCACATTCATCGTCCTCACCGTATGCAAATGATTACTTTAAAGTAAAGTAATTCCATTCAATCATTCATTCATTGGACAAAACACACATTCACGTAACAACAAGTAAAACAGGTCAAAATATCGCACATACATACACATTCATGAATTTAAATGATAGGACAACATCAAGATTTTGAACGCGGCTTAAGCCCTCTAATGTCCCCAGCAGAGTCGCCAGCTGTCGACGCCAGGAGGATCGCTTCCGTGGTATTTATTACCCTTTCCAATTTTAGCCTTTTTATTATATGATTTTTTGGGAAAAGGTCGGCATTAATGTCGACGGGGTTTTGAAAGATCGTTTTTTGATGATGAGCCAATTGACCAGAGTCACCAGTTGGTATATTTGAAATGGATGTACCAACTCATCCGAGTTTCGTTTTATCGTAAATCGCTAGCTCATATGTGACTCCGAATTACTTGGTCTGCAAACCGAGATTCATAGAGTTCGAGGGCTTGCTTAAACGAGGGGAAGGTGTTAGGCACCCCCCGACTTTCGTGAAACACTGTTACCGCAATCTTGATGCTTTTCCTATCCTTTAATTCTTAAAAATGTGTATGTGCGCGCGTGTGTGTTTATGTGAATGTTGTGGTGAGTTTGCATGAAGAAACCATTTGGGTTTTATGAAAAAGTCGTGTTTTAATTTGAGAATGCTTTGGAATGTCTTTCAGCTTATACGAGAAAGCTTTGTTTTTTATGAGAAAGTTTTGATTTTAATTGTCAAAACTGCAAGATTTTCATTAGGGGTCGTTTTGGCAAAAACAAGAGTTTTTAAACCTTCGTCAAAATAGGAATCGAGACCTATACGTTGCTTTCGCAAATAAGGTGAAGGCAATTTCTAGGATCTCTTTAACCCTATGTACCAAGATTCAATAAAACGTTATTTTTGTATAAAATCATTTTTGGTGATGATTTGGAAAACGACTTTCTTTAGCTTTCTCATTAAATAGAATCGACATTCATTCACACTTTCAATTTTAAGCCTCGTGGTGCTAATATCCTAATTTGATTGATTTTATGAAAATCTTCATCGTTTAGCTTTGAAATCAATTTTGTGTCGTAAATCAAATCAAGCATTAAAATGCATTGGGGCTATTTATGGGCATGTAAGCCATCAAAATAACCCCAAATGCCCACAACCACATATTTCACTATTACGGGGCCTTAAACCCGATTTTCGACTTGATATCGTTTTAAGGCCCGATGATTACATATTTACAAAGAAAGATACATCAACCCTACTACATACACCAAAATCGTCCATCATCGGATTTGGACCACGGGGTCGCGTTCCTAGGCTCACATCCAAAATTACTACACACCCACAAAATGGATACTACAAAAATTAAACCCCACCGGGTTGCTTCACACACCACAATATCTTAAGATAGCAATCTAAATACACTACGCATAAAACATCATCATAATGAGCTAGAAATCACCAAATGGATATCATCGGGCCATTAGGACGAATTTTGTTCCATTGGAACCCTCACTAATAATCCCTAATCCATGTATCCTCAATGATATACAAGAAAAACTACATTTAAGATAGCCCCAAATGATAAAAGTTTAACAAAATGATATAACAAAAATGCTAAGAAATTATCTTTTTCACCTTGCAAATGACACCACGATGCATATAAACTCGTATATTGAATATAGTAGAAATTATATATGATACAATCTCACAAAAGGGGTATAATTCCTCACTTTTTTCTCTCTTTTCTCTCTTTTTTTCGCCGCTGCTGCTTGCTGATTCTTCTTCTTTTCTTTTCTTCTTCCGCTGCTCAACCTTTTGTATGCCAAATGAAGAAATGAGCTGAAATAGGCTGGCCAAGGGCAGCCGCAGATTGATTTGCGGCTGGCCGCAGATCAATCTGCGGCTAGCCTTGGTTTCTCCGCGCCCATCGCGCACTTCAGCCGCCCGCCGCGCACTTCAATTATTTTAATCGTTGGCCGCAGATCAATCCGCGGCTGGGTGGGCTGATTTTCTCGATTTTCGAGTCGCACCTTGATTCTCGTGTCGTACCATTGGTTTTTTTTCTGAAGGACTTGTATTTTGCAGTCCGGGAACCGCTGGGAAACGTGCCATATCATTCCGCTTCGATCGTTGTCGTGTCAGCTTTGATCGCATGTCGTTGCGGTGGCTCTGAGTGTTCGTACTTATGCCCACCTTTCGTTCTCGTGGGCTGGGTTCATTGACAATTTTGCCCTCCTGTCAGGGTTAGTATAGGAAGTGCAAAATTTGGGTGTCTACAATCTCTTAATACAGTTTACTGCATTCAATAAGCCTTTATGATATGACTTATCATATATATCATTTAGTAATATTACTCTTCAACCTTTCTATTGTTCACATTTAATTCTCTTTACATTCTTTTAAATATCAAACCATATAGGTTTTTCTGAAAATTTTAACCATTCATCTGCTTCCAATCTAGGTTTTATTCTTTAAACCTTTATTTATTTATTCGAGATCTTATTTATAAGTCTCATAAATTTTCGGGTCGTCACAACGACTAGGGCAAAAAACGTAAAAGTGAAATCCAATCTCTCTGGTCTCTTTCTCACCCTCATGATTAGAATAATAGAATAAGTAAAAAGCGGGCCTAACCCTTGGGGATGTGGTAATACATCTAAGAAATTCTTCCATTGAACGTACTCCCCTCTGGATGCAGGAATAGCTGCATGTACTGAATGCCTTGTCCAAGCCAAAGAACTTACGTCGAAGAGTCCTGACAAATGATGATTGAGACGAGATTCGGCATTTTTGAACCACGAAACACTCGGGTTCCATTTCGGTTGTAGGTGTAACCAACCTGCTATTAAGGATATGGCAGAGCCTCCTAAACACTTGCTAAGCAAGCCCTTTAATAGCTTCCTCTTGGACCGGGGTTCTTGTCTTTCTTTTAAAACTAAGAAAAGAGACCTTTGAATGATCTAAATATATAGATCAGTTAGTCAAGAGGTTAGTTACCAGTTCTTCGTTCATAGGTACTCCCTTACTCTACCATTTCTACAAGTTGCCCATGTTTATTCATAGTATGAAATCAGTTTTCTTGGTCTTATGTTTAGAATGTATGCATTCATTTCATATATTTGACATGCAATCCATGTACTGTTACTTGTAGGATGTTGATGTCGATGATGAGCATGATGAAAATTCAGGCGATGGTAACGAGGATGGAGACTTGTGATTATATATGCATATATCAATATCTTTTAGGTAGTACTTTTGTTTACCATCAAGGATAAAGACGTATGATTATGCATATTTTTGAGCTTTAAAGCAGTAGTTTTTAGAAGTTTTGTTGTTGTATTTGATGAGACTTGTAGTACATTATCTTTCATAGGATATTTGTAATAGTACTCATCGACAGATGTCTTATCTAGTACTATCTATAAATAATAATTTAGTAATTATTATTATTACTTTGAACATATTTATTTTTAGATTTCGAAATTAAAATTTGAAAATATTAATAATTTGTTGTTAATAAACATATTGAGGCAGAATTGAGACGACTTCTTTCTGTCTCAACAAATGTGCGATATTGGCGCCAAAGTTGACAAGGATTTTGAGACGGGCTGTTGTCCGTCTCAAAACATGTGCGCTAAAAAGATATTGGCGCCAAGGTTAAAACGAAATTGAGACGGATGATGTCCATCTCAAAATATGTGCAAGAAGAATAGTTGTCAATTTTGAGACGACTTTTTCTGTCTCAAATTACATAAGGGTGCCAATTTTGCTTGTCAAATTTGAAACTGGCAAAATCAGTTTCAAAATTCAGCTTCCCATGGGTCAGTTTTGAGACGGATATTTTTTGTATCTAATTGTTTGAGACGGATAGTTTCTGTATCTAATTTTTGTTTTGAGTTGGGCAGAATTGACGAGACGACCTACTGACACGGATTTTGAGACGACCAAAATCCGTCTCAAAAACGATTTTGAGACGAATTCTATTGTATTTGATCCGTCTCAAATTCCCAGATTTTTGGTAATGTCTGTCATAGCCACTTCCCTTTGTCATATGAATGTTATGCCACTAGAACCTCTAGCGAATAATTAAATAGAAGGCGTATTTGTAATTTTTTGGGTCATTAAAAAGAATATATCTATCGCTAGAAGGAGTAGCGACATGATTCAAGTCCAATTCAATCTCAACCTTTGGATATCATGATAGACGGTGTAAGATGTAGTTACTAGAATAGTGTCCGTAGCAACTGGTTGCTACGGATGGATATATATATATATATATATATATATATATATATATATATATATATATATATATATAACTAGTCTAGTCTAGAGTTTGAGATTTTTCACATAAATAACTTAACTCCTTATGTAGGTGGAGAACAAATTAAACTAAGCTCAAGCTAAAGGTACAATGACGTTTGAAGAGGCAGTGGGAAACTAATGTTTAAGAGAAGTAGTTGTAGGAAAGTTAAAAGTTAAGCTAAAAACTTTGTAAATATTTCTCCACTTGTAGAAGGAGTAAAATTTTTATTACTAATAGTAATAGGATCCCAAGTTATAAAGAGAAGTTTGGGACAGAACATAACAACATACCAAGTTTGTATATTGTGAACCAGCTAAATCTTTTGTGCATTGTGTGTTTGAATTTGTGTCTCTTTATTTATCTTGCATTATTTAATTATCACAAACAAATTAAGCGAATTAAAATTTTAAAAAGGCCAAGAAAATTTTTAAATCGATAATAATCTATTCAAACTCCCTATCTAAATTATTACTGGACTTTCATAGACTATAATTAAAATTAGCACATTTTTGTGAAGCTCATTTGTAGGCTAAAGAATAAATTAAAATTATATTCTTTCAAGGAACACTTAATCATCTTCGAAATATATATGTAGTCGTTTTGCCAATCAAATAACCTTACATATAATCAAGAACCTCACAATCACAATCATATTAAAACTTGTACAACATAATAAACAATAGCTATATTTAATCATCATGCAAGTGTTACCTAATTTTAGTTTCACACGTTGTATTGGAGAACTTCCTTAATGAACCTATCAAAACTATTATAAGATGACCCTCCAACCCTTGTAGCTTCTTCAGCTTTCTTCTTCCATGCAAGTGCTTTTTCCTTCAATTTTTTCCCTTTATCACCTTCCATCATTTCCTTAACAAGAGCTTCAATTTCGTCGCGCTTAACATCCTGATTAACCTCCACACCAATCCCCCACTGATCATCACTACAACTATATCGACAATTAGTTTGTTGTTCCGCGAAAAAAGGCCAGCAAATTATAGGCACCCCTTCACATATACTTTCCAATGTAGAATTCCACCCACAATGAGTTAAAAAAACACCAACAGATTTACGTGAAAGTACTTCATCTTGTGGACACCAACTTGCTAATAATCCTCTATCTTTTATCTCCTCAAAAAAATCTTCGGATAATATTGCTGAATCCCCCATAACAATATCGGGTCGAACTATCCATAAAAATGGATGTTTGCTATTTGCAAGTCCCCATGCAAACTCTTTAAGGTGTTGGTCACTCATCAGGGTTACACTCCCATAATTCACATACACAACCGAGTTTGGTTCCCATTTGTCTAGCCATTCTAGACATTTTGTGTCCTCTTTCCAAAGGCTTGTCCTAAATGAATATAGTGGGCTATTTGGGAGGTTCTTTAGGAGCATTGAAAGAGGGCCTATTGGGTAAATGTGAGGGAACATGGAGGAAAGGGCTTGTAATACTTCATGTTCTAAAGGTTCAAAAGTGTTGAAGATCATAGCTGACGCTTTGAAGCAGTTTTGCACTTCGTCTGTCTGGTAAGTGAACAACACATTGTTAGGATCTGTTGTTTGCATGAACGTTGGCAGGTCTTTGAGCCGAAGGTTTCTGATCATGCCGGGGATCCAATCTACCTTAGTATCAAGAGTACCGTCGACCATGAAATTTTCATCTAGCATCATGAAGGGTAAAACCATAAAGTTAATTAGAGTACATTATATATCATAAGAAGGGGAAATAATTAGTGCTAATTAATACTTCAAATGTAGTTATTAAAAATCAAATCGGACTATTTTTGTTTATTTAGTTTGACATATAATTAATGTTGAATGATATTTCTGTCTCTCTAAGTTGTCACTCACTTTTAAAGTTATTCCTAAAGTTTATTTTTTGTCAGTTGTGTCCTTAAAGTGACATTTTGCGTTAATTCCGTTCTTTTTTTCCAATTTTACTAAAACCCGCAAAACATTTGATCCGACCAGACCCATTTTGACCTGACCCGACTCATTTTAACCTGACCCCAATTTCACTAATTTAATTTTAAAAAAAAAACTAAAAAGTTTTAAAATTAATTATTATTTCTAATTCAATTTCACTAATTGTGTATAAAGTTCCATAAAATGAATAAAGTTTCATAAAATATAGATTCAAAAAAATTAAACAAAAATATAAAACTTTATTTTCAGGAAAAAAAGTAGAATTTTTTCATCTTTTATGTAAAACTATATTTTCAGAATTTTTTATGTCTTTACCATTATTATATGTATTCTTAATATTAGAAATTTTAAAAACAAAAACTAAATATAGAAATTAAAATACAAAAAACAGTAAAAGATAAATAAAAAGGCTAATTCAATTTTTTTAAAAAAAGAAATGAAAATGTTTTAACAATAATTATTATTTTAAGGAAAAAAATTAGAATTTTTTTTTATTTTTTTTAAAAAAATGAGTAAAGTTTTATAAAATATAGATTCAAAGAAATAAAAAAAAAAAAAAAGAAAACTTTATTTTCAGCAAAAAAATAGAAAATTTTTATTTTTTAAAAAATGAGTAAAGTTTCATAAAATATAGATTCAAAAAAGTATAATAAAAAAAATTATTTTCATAAAACAAAATTAATTTTTTTTAAAAAAACTAATGAGTAAATTTTCATAAAAATAATTAAGAATTAAACATTTTGTACTGTAATTTTTTTGAATCTATATTTTATGAAACTTTACTCATTTTTTTAGAAAAAAAGTTTCCCTGAAAATAATAATTATTTTTAAAACATTTTAATTTCGTTTTTTTAAAAAATTGAATTAGTTTTTTTATTTACCTTTTATTGTTTTTTGTATTTTAATTTCTATTTTTAATTTTTGTTTTTAGATTTTCTAATATTAAGAACATATATAATAATGATAAAGACATAACTGCCTTTAATAAAATGGGTTGGGTCAAAATTTGGACGAGTTTAAGTGAAACTAGTAAAAAGGAACGGAATTGACACAAAATGTCACTTTAAGGACTCAACTGACGAAAAATAAATTTTATGAACGACTTTAAAAGTGGATGGCAATTTGAAGGAACAAAAATGTCATTTAATTTATAATTAATCTAAAAAAAATATTTTACCTATATTTATGCTGTTGAGCCAGCCGAGTTGGCCCGCTGATTGAAATTGTGAAAGATATTTTAGAACATGTTGAATTATTGATCTCAACTAAAATTTAAGTAGAGTACGTAGCTTTCAGTATTAAACGAATTTATTGTCCAATTTGAGAATTCATGTTAAGTATACCGTGATATTTAAGCCAAATATATATGTTGAAATATTGATTAAAATTAAATAATGTAAATGACGAAGGTTGTACAACACGCAGAGGCCAAAAGGAAATGACCTAAAGAGTTTTATTTTAACTTTGCAGGCTATTTGACTTTACATTAACATGTACTATATATATTTATATAATATATATAGTAGTCAAAAGGGGTGGTCTAACAAAAGCTTTTCTGTTTTTTAATGGACCACTAAGGTAGCCAAAAATTAATGGCGGAGAAAAAGAAGGAAAAGAAGTGTATGTGTATGTGCATTGGTAATGGGTTAGGTAGAAAATGGTGGAAAATGTGCAAGAGGTTTTTGTCTATATATTTGTATCCTCTATTATGCTAGCTACTCCTCCATCCGAGAGGATAAAGGATGAGGAGAGAGATGGAATCCATCTGTGAGCTATCCAATATAAAGAAATAAAGAGGTATCAGTTAGAGAATTTTGTGTGAGAAAATTTTCTTAGAAAAATTATCTTTCTTGAGTAGATGTGAGAAAATTTCTGATAGTGTGAGTGATTGTAATATTATTCACATAGTAAATTTTTTTTGGTTGTCTTTGACAACGAAAGTGGTTTTTCTCCGGTTTTGGAGTTTCCACTATAATTTTTGTGTTTGTGATTGTGTTCTAAGTTTTCAATTTTCTATTGCTCTATATTGTGAAATAGTTTAATTCTCAACAATTGGTATCAAGAGCTTTTAGTTCACGCCGTTGGTGTCTCCAACGGGTACAATTTGTTTAAAAAAAATGTCTGGCATGAAAATCGATATAGAGAAATTCGATGGGATAATTATTTTTTGGCTTGTGGCAAAATCAAGTCAAAGATGTGATTAGACCTGGCAATTGGGCTGGGCTGGCCCAAACGGGCTGGGCCATTGTTGGGCTGGGCTAAAATTGGGCTGGGCCAAAACGGCCCAGGTTTCGGTGGGCTGAAAAAGTGAAGCCCAAAGCCCATTTTTTGGTGGGCGGGCTGGGCCGGCCCGGCCCGCGGGCTTGGGCCATTTTTACAAAGGATTGAGCGGGCTGGGCCCACGGGCTGGGCCAATGTTGGGCTGGGCTAAATTTGGTCGGGCCAAAAAGGCCCAAGTTTTGACGGGCTAAAAAAATGAAGCCCAGAGCCCAGCTTTTTTTGGGCGGGCTGGGCCGGCCCGCGGGCCTGGGCCAATTTTGCCAGGTCTAGATGTGATGATTCAATATAAGTTACACAGGGTGTATGAACATCCGCATGACATGTCGCTAGTATCCAAAGTTGCCATGAAAGAGGATGTGTTACTACTATCGGGTTTTATGCACACGGGCATTGGTTGACATTGATGCAAGGTGTGTGGTGTTGTCGATGGTTGATGTACTTCCGGGAAAACCAACGTGGAAGTAGCACCATAATTTTTCAGCACGTTTGTTCGACATGAAATCTTAGAATGGTTGATTCTGAGTGAAAGTATACTTTTTATGGTGGAGTATGATAATTTCCTATGCCGAGAGTTATGATTGTTGGTGATGACAGTTGTAGCGGAAGCTATGAAAAATCTTAGAATGGTCAATTCTGAGTGAAGGTATACTCTTTATGATGGAGTATGATAATTACCTATACCGAGAATTATGACTGTTGGTGAAAACAGTGATAGCTGAAACTATGAAAATTTTTAGAATGATTGATTTTGAGTGAAAGTGTACTATTTATGATAGAGTATGATAATTTTCTATACCGAAAATTAGGACTGTTAGTGAAAACAAAAGTTACGGTGATTATTTTATTTTAACTAAGATGGAGTTTGTTGAAATATTGATAAAAATTAAATAATGTAAATGACGAAGATTGTACAACACGCGGAGGCCAAAAAGAAATGGCCTGAAAAGCTTTATTTTAACTTTACAGGCTATTTGGCTTTGAGTATTTCTAGGCAGACTGGCCAATTGTACATGAAAATTAGACCGGTCCCCATTTTCCCCCATTTGCCTTGTTTTTTTTTTTTTTTGGTATTAACTCCAAACATATTTATACTATGCATTTTAAAACCAATTTAAAAAAAATGTACAACTTTTTTTTGATATATATCCAAATTACACCCCATTTTTTTTGAATTTTTTAAAAATTGATTTTAAAATCTATAGTATAAATATGTTTGGAGTCAATACCAAAAAAAAACCCAAGGCAAATGGGGAAAATGGGGACCGGTCCAATTTGCATGTACAATTAGCCGGTCCGCCTGGACTTATTCTTTGGCTTTACCTGAACATGTATTATATATATATATATATATATATATATATATAGTAGTCAAAACGGGTGTTCTAACAAAAGCTTTTCTGTTTTTTAATGGACCACTAAGGTAGCCAAAAATTAATGGGGGTGGAAAAGAAGGAAAAGAAAGAAAAGACGTGTGTGCATGTGCATTGGTAGTGGGTTAGGTAGAAAATGGTGTAAAATGTGTAGGAGGTTTTTGTTTATATATTTGTATTCTCCGTTATGCTAAGTCACGGTTACTCCTCCGTCCGAGAGGATAAAGGATGAGGAGGGAGATAGAACACTGAAATAATAACCCCTAGTGAAAAATATGTACCTTTGAAAGGAATAATGCCTCTTTTCATGAGTTCAGGGTAGTGAAAATACCCCATGAATCCACAAGTGGAGGCGGTCCAAAACTGAACCTCAGGCACTCCAATTTCTTTAGCAGCCTCTATAGCGAAGCTCATGATTCCATCAGCTACTATGCACGTGATTGGCGGCACCTCCGGGGAAGAGTTGAGTTTGGCTAAAAGATCTCGAAACGGAGCCAAACAATTCTTTCGAATGGAATCGCATAGGGTCGCAGGATCTTGCGTTGCGTCACGATCGGACGGTGGTAAGCCCTCCGGTATAGTCTCGAACTTGAAATGGTCGAACCCGTTCACCCACGCGGATCCTTTTGACTGGAGTAGCCGCCGGTGGTTGAACTCGGTGTTGACAAAGGTGATATAAAAGCCTCTTGAGTGGAGAAGCTTGGCTAGTTGCATTACAGGGCTTACATGGCCTTGTGCTGGAAATGGAACACAAACTGCATGGGGCTTTTTAGCTGGATTTGTACCCATAATTCTAAAAATAAATAAGTTTTTTTTAAGGTGTAGATCACTTTTGGAATTGCAGCACAATGGTTTTGTACCCTCTTCTTATAGAAATCATTCTTCTATGATTGAACCCGATTTAAAAAATAAATAAATATAAATAGAGAAAAGGACCGTATAAACTTTGGGGCAGGTACGTGACTTTTTGTGCTAGCTCCCAATCTTCTCACGTCTCTACTAAGTTATGTTTGGATAGTTAAAAAAGATATAATTATGGTGAAAGTTATTTTGAAGGTACTTATCAAGTTTGTTATATGTTGCACGACTCTTCCCTCTAGATTAGGAGGGCATGAAGTTGAAGTTATAAATTGGTCGAGTTCTTCCATTATGACACAAAAAAAAAAGCATTTGAATAACAAATAATTATATTTGTAGTAGTCAGTGCATTTCTTTAAATGCAACTATTTATTATAGATGAATAAATATATTAATATATTAATGACATTTTAGTGAACTAGTATAACAGTGACATTTTATTTGGCCCTATTATTACTCATCTTGATATGTAGTACATCTCAATATTAATAGGAAATTGATAATTTCGCAGAACTTTTTGTTATTTCCTCGAGTGATTAATTCTTACTTCGAAACTAAATTCGTATATTTATGCCCAACTTACCCCTAGTTGACACAATACCCGATTACTCTGTCTCCCTTCTTCCACATCTCAATTTCTCTCTCTACCATGCATCATTCAATCACCATACAAAGTTACCATCCCAATATGTACTTTGTAAATTATTTTATGAGTTTCATTATGCATGTCTGCGCAATCACTAGCATCAAACAAGAAAACAAACAACTCATTCACCATTTAATCCAAGTCAAACCATTGTCTTGCCTGAAATAGAACCCAAATCAGTATCATTGCATCACCGAAGATGAAACCCAGATCTGTATAGGTGGATATTGGATCCAACCGCTCATGCCGTAGGTGTTAACGTTAAAATCTGACCACTCATCGAATCATCAAACAACGAACTAAAACACGAACAAACACATCAAAAAGTAAGAAGCCAAAAACGTTAACAATTAATGGAGGTTTGAAACCGCTCTATTTTATAAGAGTAAATACTGTGTACCTTGAACTTAGATTATGACTGTATTTATAACTTGATCACTGTATTTATAACTTGATCACACCGTCTTAGTTTACCGCGCCCATCCCCGAACTGAAATAAGAGTCCTACTTAAAGTTTTCTTATAACTGTAATTCTCACGCCTGTCCCCGAGTTAGAATAGGAGTCCTACTTAGAGTTTTCTTTTAAATGTAATTCGCATAATTTAAGACGAGTGATCACAAGTTAATTTGAATTTTGACCTTTTTAAAATATCAAACCTCCAATCGGCCACGTGGCATGGGTCCCCCGAAACCTTGGGACCCAATAAACCACACTCCAACAACAGGAAAAAACAAAAAAAAACAAAAACTATATATATAAAAAAAGCAAAGTATTGTTCATCTTCTTCACCCAAACTTAGCAACCAATTATCTGTGTAAGATTTAGTCGGGATCTTGTTGAAGACGTCCATCCCCGATCAACTATATTATGTAAATGATTAAGCTTTTTGGATGAATGAAGAACTAGATACATGCTTAAAACATTATTCTCTCACCCTCCCGAAATCTATTATTTTGAGGAATCACGATATAAGTGGATCATCTTACATATAAGTGTTCTAGGATGTATTCGAAAGGAAAATCTACTTAAAACAATTTCCCTTCTACAGTACACACATTGTCTTGGAGTTTTAGTTAAGAAAAAGAAAAGAAAAGAAAGTTAAGGAAAATGAGTGTTTTAAATCAATAATTCTTTTCTTTTTATTTTTTATTTTTTATTTTTGTAAGAAGAAAGATAGAGAAAAGAAAGTAAAATTTTCTCTTATCTTCTTTAACTTTCTTTTCTTATCTATAACTAAAAAATTCCTAGACACTATGCTAATCTGGGATCTCGTTGCAAGTCGATCGGGAATGGAGGGTGGAAAGAGAAAGTGTGTTCCAGAAAGGAGGGAGAAAGTGGACTTAATTGGATATCCTCTCAAGCAGGGTAAATTAGATGATAATGGATGAATTTAGTTTTAAAATTGAGATCACTTGTGAAAATAACAAAAAGTGATGTAAAAATATCAATTACCTATTAATATTGATATGTTGATCAATATGGAAATAATATGGAAATGAGAGTATCTTTGAATTGATTTTTAGGACAGATACATCTATAGGGACAAGATAATACAATACTAACTAGTATTTCGAATCATTTAAGTTTCTTTGTTTGTCAATTAAGTAGATAATTATTAGTGATAATATTTTTGGAGAGATACGTAAGAAGTGAGACTCTCATATAATTTCTATCGATCATATATATTAATAACTTTCACAATTATAATTCAACATAAGTGGGTGGAAAGGAAAAAGGAGATAAGCCAATTGATGATGAATTTAGTATTGGAATTGTGACACACCATATCATGTCCACCATCTCTTGATATGTTATATGTATGTTGACTCCAGTTATGTTCACTTAGTATTTTATTTGTAACTTGATCAGTAGTGAGTCGAGTGACCCAGAATTGAAGAAGTCAGTTGGCTCAGGCCTGTGTTACCTTCTCACATATTCAAATTAATTTGATTTTCAATTTAAACTGGAGTTCTGAAATTTTGTTGGTTGGTTTTGAGTTAATGAGTCATTACATAGCTTTTTATAAAGAAAAAAGAAAAAAAAAGGCATTAACATTGACCTAATACCAAATTGAAATCTTATTTTCAAACGTCAAAACTTTAATTTTATTGTTTTAATTTTGTCAATAGTATCTTGTGTGTATATATATAAAAGAAAATTATTCATGGTCAACTTTGAGGACTAGCCAATATCCGTCACAGTACTATTCCATGGACTTTTTAACGGAAAAAATATATATAATTCTCGTCTAGAGACCAAGAGAATGTTATTGGGAAAGAATGTTCCTATACCGTGGCAAAAAAAACAAAATTTCCAAAATTAATTTATAAAATGATATGATAGAGTGTAATTAATGGATGATTCACTATATATGGGTGGACTTAGTAATAGTAACCAACCATAACTAGTCACATCATTTTATAAATAACTTTTTATAAGATTTTTCTTGTCATCAAAGTACTGTTGATTAGGAAAATACCTCCAACTAGAACTGTCTTTGAGAAATTAAACAACAAATCACGCCAAACAAATAATGTAATTCTACCAAATAAATAATAATAACATAAAATAATAGTACGAAAAATTAACCAAACACAAGACACCAAATTTTACATGTAAAAATCCTCTAAGATTAAAAGGTAAAAACTATGGGACGAGCTCCGAAAATTTCACTATAATCAACTGTGAGTACAAATAATTCGTCCAAGTTTTAACACGAAAAACTTGAAATATTACAAAATTGAGAGAGTACAAGAATACCTTAAATTTGAATAAAAACTCAAATTACCTAATCACTCAAAATTAAATTTTCAAGCAATTAATTGATCTGAATAGATGGTAACACCCTTAAATAATTAAATTAACCTTCACACAAGCTCTCAATTTTTGTTCCAATCTCGTTGTATAGCTTCTACCGAAAAAAACACTCATAATTTTTATGTGCTTCTTTAATTCCTTGTAGCCTACTAATCACGCCACACACACATATACACACACACACATACACACACACAAACACACACACACACACACACACACATATATATATATATATATATATATATATATATATATATATATATATATATGGTCCCCATCCATGACAATTGGTTGTCACGAACACTATTCTAACAGCCATGATCTTAACCGTTGATCGTCATAATAAAAGGTTCAGATTAACAGCAATTTAATCCCCGCCGTTACAGTTTGTAGCGGCAGTAATATTCTTTCTTACGACAACAAAAATTACCAAAAAACCCTCCAATCCAACTTACTTGCCGCTACAAGGTGCAGCGATAGTGCATGTCCTATGCAATCACCTTTGTCTTGTCCCATAACACTAGTCACTTGTATAAGATTCTATTTGATTATTTATTTTATAATCATATATTATTATAAAATAAATAATCAAATAGAATCTTCTATCAAATAAAATTATAAAATAAAACTATTTTATTTGATATAAAATAAATATCAAATAGAATTTTTTATTATTTTATAATCAAATTTGATAGAAGATTCTATTTGATTATTTATTTTATAATCAAATATTTTATTTTATTTTCATCTCTTCTATTTTTTTAGAACGAGAAAAAGGAAAATTTGTTTTTAAAAAATACTATTTGATATTTATTTTATATCAAATAAAATATTTTTATTTTATAATTTTATTTGATAGAAGATTCTATTTGATTATTTATTTTATAATAATATTTGATTATAAAATAAATAATCAAATAGAATCTTATACAAGTGACTAGTGTTATGAGACAAGACAAAAGTGATTGCATATGACTTGCATTGTCGCTACACCTTGTAGTGACAGGTAAATTGAATTAGAGGACTTTTTGGTAATTTTCGTTGCCGTAAGAAAGAACATTACTGCCGCTACAAGTTGTAATGACAGGGATTAAATTGCTTTTAATCTGAACCTTTTATTATGACGATCAACAATTAAGATTATGGTTGTTAGAATAGTATCAATCCCTGTTGAAGACTGTCTGATTTGATGATGATTGCTTTGATTAAATACATGAGATTATGTCTACATGACTATGTGCTCTATGTGACTGCTTATATGATAGATGCTAATATGGTTATGATCATGTGCTTATGTTTCTACATGCTAATGTGTGATTATGTGCCTAAGTGATTAAGTGACTATGTGATAATGTGCCTATGTATCTTATGTGAACTATCTGATTGTATGCTTATATGTGATATATTAGTAAAACTGATTCTTCGATAAATATTGTAAACTGCACATTCTTGTTGTATGTAATATTCATAATGAAATGAGAACTTTAAGATCAAAACTTTATTGACTCTGAACATTGTAAAGTCCTTTAAAGAAATACATATACAAGGACTTAGATTATAAAGATCAAAAATGTTAGGTTAACCTTATTGTAAAGTCACTCTGCATGTTCTTGGTGTAAATAGTGTAAGCAGAGTGGCTTAAATGTGACACCTCCAAATCCGGGTACTTCAATCCCATAAATTTGGTGTTCACTATTCCATACATTCAAGACTAACTACCCAAGATGAAAGACAATACAATTAAACTGAAAAAACCATCTTCCCACAATAGGAGTTACAACTTAAATCTCTTAAGTAAATACATCCCAGGTCATCTAACCTTTAATACACCAATGCAGAATTAAAACATAATATTAAATAAGTTCTATTACAAAATCTTCATAACAAATAATAGCACGCTAGCTACTTCTGTATCTTGCCCTTGCCTTTACTAGTGGACGACTCATCCGACTTCTCGATCTTAGCTGCAATATTTTATGCAAGGATGAGCAAACAATTGCCCACAAGTATAATAACAACAACAATTAAATAAGTAATGAAGTAGATTTTAACTGAGGTATAATAGCCTTTTTGAAAATAATCTACAACAATCAAAGGACTGAAAGCTCAATAGAAAACTCGGTTTAGGAATTGAATTTAGATTTCAGGATCAAATGTAAATCTGAGGATCATAAGACCTCGAACTATGTCTTAGGTTAACAAGTATCTCTACTGTAACCTTTAACAGTCTTATAGACTATGGACTGTCCATCTCGTACTCCGGGGGATCAGCCCTTTGTACAATGTATTGTGCACAAATATTTTAACGTTGTTGTGTAATTAATCCCCTATGATAGGGTTGTTCATCTCAGTTTAACGACAGAATCCATACCAAAGGAAACTTGGTTTGGAATAACTTCAAGATATTCTAAGTCTTTAAAACGCTCATCAACTATGAACTAACTGAATCAATAAGGGTTTGCTAGTCGCTTAAGCATTTGATTCAACAATAAAATTGTACAATAAGTTTATATTTGAAGTTTGAATAACGATTCATGATCGATTAACAAATGACTGGAATAAATTATAAGCATTTGACATTATAACAACCTTGCTTGAACAATAATAAGCTAGTTAATAAACTTGCTCAATGAATGTAAAGTAAGAAACTTGCTCGAGTAAAAGTTAAGTTTAGGGAACTAGCTTTCAACGAAATAAAGAGAATAAGGATAGAAAACTTGCCTCGTGCGTAGATTACAGGTTAATATTCACGTTCCTTAATCAACCTATACATTCCGTTTATAAAGCGGTAACAATAATTAGTTACAGTATTATAAGCACTTTAGAATTCGTTCTTATCCATTTTCATTTTTAATATATCAATTGTCATTTGATATTCAATAGGTATTCGCTTATGAATTTAGTGCTTCCGGGGCGAGGCTACCGCCGGGTCGATGAATTTAGTTCATTCTTACTGTCGGGGCACTAATTCCAGTACATTTCCACCGCCGGGGCGGTGGACCCGACTGACAGTTCGTACAGTTCGCGAACCAGTGAAATTTTCAGACCAAATTTTCTAAATTCTACCATCCGACTCACAAATTAGACATACCCAAATATCAAACATGTTCTAAAACAATTACCCAACATGTTTCTAACAATTCTAATCATTATAACACACATAACCAACTAATTAAAGACCAAAAATTCACTGTTTATACAAAATATTCATATTTTGGCCCATTTGATGAAATTGAACACTGTGAATTTATCTCTAAACCTTTTTAATCTATTCCACTTGCATTCTTTTCGTTTTTCATTATATTATCATAATCAAGAGTCAATTTACCAATTAATAAAAAAATTGAACATCAATTTTCATACATATAATCTATATATGAAAGTGAAACTCTGTAAAATCAAAACTCTATTTTTAAAACATGCTTTCATGGATTAATTCCTTCAAATTAGTTTGTAAATATTATATAATCACTAATACATACATATTATCAACTACAACCAAGTAATTCATGCATTGAGCAAATGAATTCACATACAGAGGAGTAGAAAAAAACATATACAGTGAAGAAATAGTTTTACAGTAAAGTATTTTGAGAAAATATAACTAGGATTTAGAATTCACCTTCTATTGCTTTGAAAACTTAGTTAATCCTCCTTGCTTGAATTCTTGCTTCCAATTTCCAAAATCCTCTCTCAATTTCTCTCTTCTGCTCTGTATTTTTCTTTGGCTTATGAAAGTAAGCTGATAAAACTTCACGTGATTTTATTAACTCACCGGTTACAAACCCAAACAGCCTTATCAGTTAGAAAGCTAAAGGGTAACAAGGGCTTGTTTGGCTAGAACCTATAAAAATATCCATTTTTACCAACCAAGGGTCACAAGGCCTTGTTTGGTTTAGCTAAAATAAAATCCTTCTTCCATTTATTTTAATAACCCATTATACTATATAGTTTCATTGTCACACTTTCAATTTAATAAGACCCATTATTAAATAAATTCAATTAAACCTTACTAATTTAATTATAACTTTTATTTGACCAAAACCACTATTACCAAATAAATTATTTTATTCAAATAAATCCTTTATTCAAATAAATCATTTTATCATCTAATTTAATTATTAAATTAAATTAGAATAAATACATCAAATCACATTCAAATAACAATTCACCTAATTACACTTAAAGTGAATTACTCCACAATAACTTTATCAATTATTTATTCTACTCAATAAATAAATTAACAAAATATTTATCTAACTCAATAAATATTTTATTTATTCACAAAAATTACATTCGTTACACTAAATGTTCAGGGGATAAATGATAAATGTATGTGTACAGAAAGGTTTGTAAAGTCCTTTAAAGAGAAGCATGTACAAGGACTTAGAACTAGAAAAGATCAAGAATGTTAGGTTGATAGATCTGGATAAATCTGATGAATAACTGTTAGGGAACTTATGATCATAAAGATACTCTGCCTATTCGCAAAGTCAATATGGATAACAAAGTTACCCACTGATCGTAGCGCTGGAAGGATCACAAAGCTGTTGTGCCCATCGTAAAGATTACCTTAGCTTGCAAAGAAATTAAGAACAAGTAGGGTAAACAGAATCGTAAAGTCAAGCAAAGCTCGTAAGGCAAGAACTAATGTTGAATGCTTAATAGAATCGCAAAGTAAAAGTCAAGTGGTAAAAACAACTCTAAGATCATACAACAAAGATTATAACGCTGCTAGCAGAGTCTATGATCCTGACATAAAAGATCACCTCACCTCTCAAAGTACAGATCTGATCTTAAGGTGACAAAAGTAAGATCTAAGCAAGTCAAAGACTACTGAACAATGATTGAACGAAAAGTGGTTCAGACAATCGCTGAAGAAACTCAACAATCATTTAAATCAGAATCGTAGAGCAACCGAAAAGTTATTAAGGCTGCAAAATCGTAAAGTTGATCATGAAGATCAAAGGACAACAACAAGCTCACTTGGGAATCATAAAGAAAGCTGAAGGATGAACAAGTACTCTGCCTGGTCAGAAAGGATAAAGGAATTCGCAGAGTCACTAAGAGATCGTAGAACAACAGCTTACCTCGTAAAGCTTCAAAACGATAGCAAGATCATAAAACGATTGATGTAAAGTTGCTATGTCTACCTAAAGCTCTTAATGTATCCATTCGTAGAGGAGAAAGCTGAGCAAATTGTAAAGCTCAACCCTACGACATATATTACTCTACCGAAATGACAAGATCGTAGAGTTAAAGTCAGGTCTGACAAAGGATTGAACAGAGGAACGTTGCAACTCATAAGATCCCAAAGTGTTCAGCCATGTATCCTTGGTGTATAACAAAGATATGTCTAACGGCTAGTTTGCAGAAAGCGACATGTCAAGTGAACAAGTAAAGCTGCAGGTTAACGTGGCAGGTCATGGGCCAGAAAGAGTATGCTGACACAAAGCACCAGAAAGTCAACATCAAGGACATCAAAGTATCTGCACATTAAATGCTTTCAACAAACATTTTCTAACGGGAAGATATCAACATCAAACTATAAAAGAGCACCAGTTCAAACAATTAAAGGGGTTGGAGAGATGGTAGACTGATACAGAAAATCGTAGAGTGTAAGATCAACAAGAAAGTTCAAGAACACACTCTACGATCCACCTTGAACACTCAGAACTGAAAGAATGACGATGTAGAGAAGACTAATTCTACAACAAGGAGAAGTGTTCTGAACTGCTAAGCACAAGAACAATAAGAGCATTAACTCCAACCTGATAGCAGCCATGAGAAGCTACTAAGAACCACAAGGGAGGAACTTTATAGTCATCTTAGTAGTTCGTCATGAGCAGTAGTAAGATACAAAGAAGAAGAAGTTGAATTGCTAAAGCTTAGTAGTGCAATAGATGACCACAAGAAGAAGTTGAGTATCATGAGAAACAGTGCATAATTACAACACTCAACTACATCTCAAGGGTGATCATACTCAAGCTGCTGAGTACCTGAAGACGAATGAGCCTAAGAGACATCTCAGCAGCACCTCCAACAAACATCAACAACATATGAATTAAGGTCGGTGGATCCTTGTCCGAGGGACCAAACAACTCGAGTCTGCTAGGCTTGAGGAGGGTCGGAGGATCCTGGTCTTAAGTGACCGAATTGGGGCTAGAGAGTGTCCTTATCTTTGTGACTAAATTACCAAGTCTACTGGGCTTGAAGAGGTCTTTGTGTCCTTGTCATGGAAACTAAAATGGCCAAGTCTGCTGGGCTTGAAGAGGTCTTTGTGTCCTTGTCGTGGAGACTAAAATAGCCAAGTCTGCTGGGCTTAATGAGGGCGAATGTGTCTTGGTCGAGATGACCGAACTCTTAGTGGATTTCCTACTTGTTAAAGTAGAAGACTGGAGTAGGAGTTGTTCAGTCTCCGAACCACTTTAAACTCTTTTGTGTCATTTACTTTATGTCTTTTCCATTTTGTCATTTACTTAATGTATTCAATACATGTGATGAATAGTTAACTTCAATACAAACCAAACTTCAGAACTGTGATCTTAACATATCTTCAAGGGGAGTTTTCAAACTAATATTCCGCTGTGCAAAATCAATCTTGATGAAATGATTTATCGGGTAATACCTCTTAATAAACTGAAAAAGTTTTTAAAGATCTATTCAACGCCCCTTCTAGATCTCTATTGTGCCTTTGGAAAATAACAATTGGTATCAGAGCGGGTTCTCACAAATATAAAGCTCACGCTTTGAGTTGATCCTATGGCACTAAACAAAATCCGTTCTAAGCTTGGTAGTTGAAGTAGTCCATTGATTATAAGTAAACTTACAAATCAAATCTTGAATATGCAGATGATCTTAAAAGGTAGCAGTCAAGAAAACAATCATATAGTCAATCTGGTGCAACAAGATGAAGGAACCAAGGATATTCTATTGACAGAGTTAATAGATGAATTGATTGAAGATATCACTACTTACATCTCCTTGTACGGGAAGTTTTGCTAATGATGCTAAAGACACCGATGCATGCACTTCTGAATGAAGCATCATTGTACAATAAGGAAAATCAGAAGAACCTCTCTTTAATTCAAAAGTTTGTAGCAGAAACTAGCCCAATATGAATTTGAGCTTAAAAGTGCTTAATACTCCTTCATACATTCATATATATTAAATGTTAGTACATGCATCAATTATAGGACAAAGTATCTGCTTGATATGATCAACAAGAAGCTTTACGATAAGCTTGAGTCTATATCTCAATTCAAAGATCCAATCTGAAGTCGAAAGAATCGCAAATGAAGTGCTCTAAATGTTCAAAAAGTAATATCAGAAGTTTTATCAGAAGCTGCAACAAATGATGAAGAAAATGAAGATGACAAAAATCTACAAGCATCAATCCCTATAAATCTCAAATTGTTATACCGACGAGTGGATGATCTCAAGCATAACGGATCTTAAGGAACCTATGTCAAGAAATCTCCAACTATCTTTAGAGACAAACTCTCTGAACCTGAGAGATTGATCATAATGAGAATACATCAAACTTTCTCACTGATGTGCCTATGATGTAACGTGTTAAACGATCAAGCATCAGTCAAATGCATGACAAGAAATTCACGGTTATCTTCCTCATCTACAAGTGTCAAGATCGAGACATGGAAATTAACTCGATAAAGATGACTGGATCAATTAATGCAAATGACCACGGGGTCAAAGATCTAGCCAGAAGGTCACTAAAGCTCAATACTCCAAGAAAAGTTCAAAAGACTCATTTAAAAGCAAATGGGCCGACTTAAAGGAGAAACCATTAAAGTTGCTACTCATAATGTAGTCAGGAAAGTCTCCAACAACTTGTTCTAAAGGCAAAAAGGTACTCATTAGATGAAGTAAAAGACTATCTCAAGTGTTCATGAGTATCCTCAGAATGATTTTAGCAATCAATGTTCAAATTCTTCGAAGCTGATCATGGAAAAGAAGGGTGAGAAGATTAAAGTAGAAATGAGTGATTACGGAAGATCAACTCTACTATCAGGAAAAGACTCTACGAGTTATGGAAAAGAGGAAAACCAAATATCAAGTAAAGTCTCATGCATTTGGCTATTTGCAGTTCGTTCTCAATGATGGCAAGACATCGTACAAAACTTGAATCAAGAAGACTAGAGGAATCTTGTCTGACATTCTAGTGAGAAATCAAATCTATAGATTATTCAACAAGAATATCTAGACAACAGAAATTCTTATTTAAGTCACAATCGACAAAGGCGAACCAAACAAGGCAGAAGAATTTGCCATAAGAAAGAAACCAATGATCTAATACATAAGAGTCCTACGATCGCAGAAGATGAGCTCACCAGATTGATACTCAACGATCGCAGAACTGGACCAGAGGATTCTACATTTCTATGCTTCTACAAATAATTCAAATCAGAAATGTGTGCTCAAAGATTAAGATTCCTTGGTCGTCATCTAAAAGCAAGAATTCAAAAAGAACACATGGAATCCTGATCTATATCAAAAAGCTATGAATACAGAGAAGGAAGTTAGTCCTCATGAAGAATATTCAGATCTTGGGTCATCTAGAAGATGAAGAAGCTGGTTCCAAAAGAAAAGTGTTCATGAATGGTTAATCTTTACTCACCTGTTGATTCAGTAAACCAAATTAAATTCATTAGATTTGTCATTACTGATATCATGGTGAAACAAAGCACTTTTACTCAATAGCACATATATTGAGGGGGAGCAACTAGAAAAAAGGTAGTCAATATCTTCAAAGTTTCAGCAAAATGAAGATCATAAAGTAAACACTATGCTATCAAAGCACTCTACGAAGTGAAGAAGTGAATTTTGGCTATCTGGAAGTAGCTAATAAAGCAACATGAAGATCGCAGAAAGGAACTGCTATTCTACGACAAGAGAAGATGAAGTTGTCATTTTGAAGATAAAAGGAGGATTCTACTATTAAAAAGACTCGTTGAGTAAAAAGCCAATTAATCTTAGTCCATATGATAGTTGGAAAATCATCTAAAAAAACTATGCAAAGACTACAAAAGTTAAAATTAAGGCGGTTAATTTAAAGAGCACGTGCTAGTCACGCCCTAGAAAAACAAGTACATCAAAGAAATTACTGGGCTACAACTGTAAAAGCATAGAAATGAGGCGACGTGCAACCAACTACATCTTGCCATGTGTCCTAGTCAGTAAAAATAGAGGGAAGTGATATAAAATCATTTCAAAATCCTTATCTGACTCTTGCACTTTCAAACTTCAACCAGAGTCTTACGGTATTCCAACTCTCAAAAGCTTAAACCCTAGTTTTTCCAAAAATCCCCAGCAAACTCAAGCATCTTTGTGCTACTTTCTACTTGACTCAACCTAATGACGAGTCATCAAGTCATTCTCGGAAACCTAGGTTATTTTGACAAATTTAGGGGATGCTGAGCAGAGGTTCAATGATATACTTACACTGGTAAAAGCTGCTGGGTTCACTGAATGTCTTGAAATCAACACAAGAATTTATTCTACCTTGGTGAAGGATTTTTATCTAAATGTTGTCTATCGAAGAGGGTCTCTCATTTCAAAAATCAAAGGAATGACTTTACAGATAAATGCCTCTAAAATCAACAACTGCCTGGGATTTCACAATCAAGGAATGACTTCCTTCGACGACATTAACAGTGAAGACAGATTGCAGCGTATGAGTTATGAGAAGAAATCTCATCTAAAAGGAATCAAGAAGAAAGATTTTCCTCAGCACTATGAGTTTCTTGCTGATATCATCGGAAAATGTATTTTGTGCAAGGATACAGCTTATGATACAGTTAGTGAACTATAACTTAAGTTCATGACTCCTATTATTCAGAAGAAGAAGATCAATTTTGGTGCTATTCTCATTGGATGGATAACAGAGTGGATAGAAGATGCTAAAATAAAAAATGAAGCTGGCAAGCCAACTCCCAAGATATACTATGGGAGATTCATAAGCATCATTCTTAAGAGAAAGCTCAAAAACAAAATTAAAGACGATGAGGGAGAAGTATTAAACTGCAACAAAAGAATAACTCCAAGGTTATTTGAAGATTTGAAGAAGAACCCACAGGCAAGAAATCCAAGATGACAAAAGTGGTAAATGACAGTAGCAGCAAAGATCAGAAAGCCTCTAAAGTCAAAGGAAAGAGGAAAGTGGAAGAAGTCATAGAAGAAGAATCCCAAAAAGCCGAAGCATATCCAGATAACAGAGTTATCGTTATTTATGACGATCAATCAGTTCAAAAGAAGATTGAAAGGGTGTCCCCCAAAGTTTCTTGGAAGAATAAAGGGAAAGAAAAATTGTCTGAAGCAGAATTAGCTAAGAAAGTCACTTCTAGAAATGATGAGCCAATGGATCATGTGCCTATGGAAGAGTCAAGCTATGAGCTAGAAAAGAAGAAGGGAAAGGAAAAAAAGTCTGAAAAGAGGAAAGTAGAAAAGAAAACAACTGCCAGGACTGCTCCAAGAAGGATGAACATGAGGTTGAGAGAACAATGGAAGAGTTCACTCAAGACAAGACCATATGAAATTATTAAAATTAAAGATGATGATGAAGAAGCAACAAGTCTTGAGAAGAGCATATCTTACACCACTGAAGAGGAAGCATCTATAAGCATTTCAGAAGAAAGTTCAGAGAACAATGAAGATAGTATATTTGAGGAAAGAGACATGATTGTGCCTAATCAAGAAACAGATCTTGCTAAGAAGGACTCTACATCTGAGTTCAACAAAGAGGAAACTGATGAAGAAGCTCATTCCCCTGAGCCTCAAGATAATGATGATGGAATGAATGAGATGACTTCAATATCTGAACTAAGAACAAATGATGTGATAATTTCGACAACTGAAATAGGTCGTAAAAAGGAAGAAATGGGTCAAGAAGAATTTGACGATGATCTAACTGTGAAAGCTGATTTGGCGAAACAACAATCTGATGAAAATATTGAGGCTGCTAAACCAGAATCAGAAGACGAAGAAAGCGAAGGAGAAAAAGCTATAAAGATTTTTGCATCCAACAAAGAGGATGACTTTGATGAACAAGTTCCTTCTCTTGAATATGAAGAAGATAACTATAAGGACGTGATAAATGAAAATGGGCCAGAACCCCAAGAGATTACAGAGGAACAAGAAGTGCAAGATTCAAACTTAAGGACAAAGAAATCTAAGAAAAGGAAGAGGACAAGTCGATATGAAGAGCAGATGTTCAAGAAGGGAAGTTCAAAACACAAGGAGAAGAAAAGGAGAAAGAAAATTGAAAAGAAGCTCAAGGAAGAAAGAAGGTTGAGGAAGCTTGAAATGAAGGAATTTGAAGAATATCGATCAAGGAAAAATGAGATTGAAAAGAAAAGGACGGAAGATAAAAAAGAGACGAGTTATCAAAGTGAATAGAGCTACTAGTCTCTACGATCATAAGGATGAGCAGCTGCTAAATTTCATCCCCATGCTACCATTGCTGAAGGCTATATATCAGAATGATCAAAGCTCGATAAGGTGGAGCTACTCTACGTTTCTAAATCTCACTTTTGTAGCTTAGAATTTTCCAAGGGTCTTGTCGTTTGCAACTATGTTAATCAATAACAAGCCCTTTTATTCAGACTACCAAAGCTCTAAGGAATCTTCCATCTGGAATCTGACCTCTTCTCACTCATATGTTCCTCCATTGTTTGACCGAACTGAGAAATTCGAAGAGCCTCCTTCTACGATCGTTGAAAAGCCTTATAATTACTATAACTCCCTGTTCGTAGAGTCTCAACACTCTTCGAACAATAATCAGAATACTACTCTTCTAGTCGTAGAGTCCCAACACTCTACGAACCATGAAAACTCATTTATTCTTCCGATCGTAGAGTCCCAAAACTCTATGATTGAGTTTGACAATATTCCGTCTTCTTTATAAGGTCTTGTCTTCATTCCATTTTCATTCCCTACACCAAATCCAGAATCCAATCCCCTCAACCTTTCAGATATTCCATCTTCACCCCAACCTTCTAAGGAGACGGTTGCCATACCTGTAAATTTGTTCTTAGAAGATGCTCTCATGGAAGATGGATTCTTAAGAACAAATCAAGAGAAACGACAGTATGTTCAATCTATTCAGCAGTAGAGTCAGAATTTTGCAGACATTATAGCAGCCCGAATTCGTGATCTTAGTGATGCTTTCCAGGTCAACCCAAACAGGTGACACCTAATCCTGGATTTCCTCCTTCTTTGTTGATATGCATAGTAAGATGATGACAAAAAGGGGTAGAAGTAAGGGAAGATGTAGTAAGGGGGAGAAATAGTAGAGTTATAAGAGCAAGGGGGAGTGCAAGAAGAAGCAGCAAGGTTAAGGGAAGATGCAAGTCATCAAAAGATATCGAAGAATCAAAAGGTTGGTAGATACTACACTAAGGAAAACAAGTGTTAGTAAGTATTAGTTTAAATTGCCATCTATCTATGTAACTATCGTTTACTTAATGGATTCATCACTTTGCACTAGCAGTATAGTGCCTTACTGTATTTTAAGACATAATCAATTTTTCTAGCAAATACATTTTTAATGGTTTTGTCATCATCAAATAGGGGGAGATTGTTGAAGACTATCTGATTTGATGATGATTGCTTTGATTAAATACATGAGATTATGTCTACATGACTATGTGCTCTATGTGACTGCTTATATGATAGATGCTAATATGGTTATGATCATGTGCTTATGTTTCTACATGCTAATGTGTGATTATGTGCCTAAGTGATTAAGTGACTATGTGATAATGTGCCTATGTGTCTTATGTGAACTATCTGATTGTATGCTTATATGTGATATATTAGTAAAACTGATTCTTCGATAAATATTGTAAACTGCACATTCTTGTTGTATGTAATATTCATAATGAAATGAGAACTTTAAGATCAAAACTTTATTGACTCTGAACATTGTAAAGTCCTTTAAAGAAATACATATACAAGGACTTAGATTATAAAGATCAAAAATGTTAGGTTAACCTTATTGTAAAGTCACTCTGCATGCTCTTGGTGTAAATAGTGTAAGCAGAGTGGCCTAAATGTGACACCTCCAAATCCGGGTACTTCAATCCCATAAATTTGGTGTTCACTATTCCATACATTCAAGACTAACTACCCAAGATGAAAGACAATACAATTAAACTGAAAAAACCATCTTCCCACAATAGGAGTTACAACTTAAATCTCTTAAGTAAATACATCCCAGGTCATCTAACCTTTAATACACCAATGCAGAATTAAAACATAATATTAAATAAGTTCTATTACAAAATCTTCATAACAAATAATAGCACGCTAGCTACTTCTGTATCTTGCCCTTGCCTTTACTAGTGGACGACTCATCCGACTTCTCAGTCTTAGCTGCAATATTTTATGCAAGGATGAGCAAACAATTGCCCACAAGTATAATAACAACAACAATTAAATAAGTAATGAAGTAGATTTTAACTGAGGTATAATAGCCTTTTTGAAAATAATCTACAACAATCAAAGGACTGAAAGCTCAATAGAAAACTCGGTTTAGGAATTGAATTTAGATTTCAGGATCAAATGTAAATCTGAGGATCATAAGACCTCGAACTATGTCTTAGGTTAACAAGTATCTCTACTGTAACCTTTAACAGTCTTATAAACTATGGACTGTCCATCTCGTACTCCGGGGGATCAGCCCTTTGTACAATGTATTGTGCACAAATATTTTAACGTTGTTGTGTAATTAATCCCCTATGATAGGGTTGTTCATCTCAGTTTAACGACAGAATCCATACCAAAGGAAACTTGGTTTGGAATAACTTCAAGATATTCTAAGTCTTTAAAACGCTCATCAACCATGGACTAGCTAAATCAATAAGGGTTTGCTAGTCGCTTAAGCATTTGATTCAACAATAAAATTGTACAATAAGTTTATATTTGAAGTTTGAATAACGATTCATGATCGATTAACAAATGACTAGAATAAATTATAAGCATTTGACATTATAACAACCTTGCTTGAACAATAATAAGCTAGTTAATAAACTTGCTCAATGAATGTAAAGTAAGAAACTTGCTCGAGTAAAAGTTAAGTTTAGGGAACTTGCTTTCAACGAAATAAAGAGAATAAGGATAGAAAACTTACCTCGTGCGTAGATTACAGGTTAATATTCACGTTCCTTAATCAACCTATACATTCCATTTATAAAGCGGTAACAATAATTAGTTACAGTATTATAAGCACTTTAGAATTCGTTCTTATCTATTTTCATTTTTAATATATCAATTGTCATTTGATATTCAATAGGTATTCGCTTATGAATTTAGTGCTTCTGGGGCGAGGCTACCACCGGGGCGATGAATTTAGTTCATTCTTACTGCCGGGGCACTAATTCCGGTACATTTCCACCGCCGGGGCGGTGGACCCGACTAACAGTTCGTACAGTTCACGAACCAGTGAAATTTTCAGACCAAATTTTCTAAATTCTACCATCCGACTCACAAATTAGACATACCCAGATATCAAACATGTTGTAAAACAATTACCCAACATGTTTCTAACAATTCTAATCATTATAACACACATAACCAACTAATTAAAGACCAAAAATTCACTGTTTATACAAAATATTCATATTTTGGCCCATTTGATGAAATTGAACACTGTGAATTTATCTCTAAATCTTTTTAATCTATTCCACTTGCATTCTTTTCGTTTTTCATTATATTATCATAATCAAGAGTCAATTTACCAATTAATAAACAAATTGAACATCAATTTTCATACATATAATCTTTATATGAAAGTGAAACTCTGTAAAATCAAAACTCTATTTTTAAAACATGCTTTCATGGATTAATTCCTTCAAATTGGTTTGTAAATATTATATAATCACTAATACCTGCATGTTATCAACTACAACCAAGTAATTCATGCATTGAGCAAATGAATTCACATACAGAGGAGTAAAAAAATATATACAATGAAGAAATAGTTTTACAGTAAAGTATTTTGAGAAAATATAACTAGGATTTAGAATTCACCTTCTATTGCTTTGAAAACTTAGTTAATCCTCCTTGCTTGAATTCTTGCTTCCAATTTCCAAAATCCTCTCGCAATTTCTCTCTTCTCTGTATTTTTCTTTGGCTTATGAAAGTAAGCTGATAAAACTTCACGTGGTTTTATCAACTCACCAGTTACAAACCCAAACAGCCTCATCAGTTAGAAAGCTAAAGGGTCACAAGGGCTTGTTTGGCTAGAACCTATAAAAAAATCCATTTTTACTAACCAAGGGTCACAAGGCCTTGTTTGGTTTAGCTAAAATAAAATCCTTCTTCCATTTATTTTAATAACCTATTATACTATATAGTTTCATTGTCACACTTTCAATTTAGTAGGACCCATTATTAATAAATTCAATTAAACCTTACTACTTTAATTATAACTTTTATTTGACCAAAAACACTATTACCAAATAAATTATTTTATTCAAATAAATCCTTTATTCAAATAAATCATTTTATCATCTAATTTAATTATTAAATTAAATTAGAATAAACACATCAAATCACATTCAAATAATAATTCACCTAATTACACTTAAAGTGAATTACTCCACAATAACTTTATCAATTATTTATTCTACTCAATAAATAAATTAACAAAATATTTATCTAACTCAATAAATATTTTATTTATTCACAAAAATTACATTCGTTACACTAAATGTTCGGGGGATAAATGATAAATGTATGTGTACAGAAAGGTTTGTAAAGTCCTTTAAAGAGAAGCATGTACAAGGACTTAGAACTAGAAAAGATCAAGAATGTTAGGTTGATAGATCTGGATAAATCTGTTGAATAGCTGTTAGGGAACTTATGATCATAAAGATACTCTGCATATTCGCAAAGTCAATATGGATAACAGAGTTACCCACTGATCGTAGCGCTGGAAGGATCACAAAGCTGTTGTGCCCATCGTAAAGATTACCTTAGCTTGTAAAGCAATTAAGAACAAGTAGGGTAAACAGAATCGTAAAGTCAAGCAAAGCTCGTAAGGCAAGAACTGAATGTTGAATGCTTAATATAATCGCAGAGTAAAAGTCAAGTGGTAAAAACAACTCTAAGATCGTACAACAAAGATTGTAACGTTGTTAGCAGAGTCTATGATCCTGACATAAAAGATCACCTCACCTCTCAAAGTACAGATCTGATCTTAAGGTGACAAAAGTAAGAGCTAAGCAAGTCAAAAAAACTACTGAACAGTGATTGAACGAAGAGTGGTTCAGACAATCGCTGAAGAAACTCAACAATCATTTAAATCAGAATCGTAGAGCAGCCGAAAAGCTATTAAGGCAGCAAAATCGTAAAGTTGATCATGAAGATCAAAGGGCAATAACAAGCTCACTTGGGAATCATAAAGAAAGCTGAAGGATGAACAAGTACTCTGCCTGGTCAGAAAGGATAAAGGAATTCGCAGAGTCACTAAGAGATCGTAGAACAGCAGCTTACCTCGTAAAACTTCAAAAAGATAGCAAGATCATAAAACGATTGATGTAAAGTTGTTATGTCTGCCTAAAGCTCTTAATGCATCCATTCGTAGAGCAGAAAGCTGAGCAAGTCAAGTGAACAAGTAAAGCTGCAGGTTAATGTGACAGGTCATGGGCCAGAAAGAGTATGCTGACACAAAGCACTAGAAAGTTAACATCAAGGACATCAAAGTATCTGCACATTAAATTCTTTCAACAAACATTTTTTAACGGGAAGATATCAACATCAAACTATAAAAGAGCACCAGTTCAAACAATTAAAGGGGTTGGAGAGATAGTAGACTGATACAAAAAATCGTAGAGTGCAAGATCAATAAGAAAGTTCAAGAACACACTTTACGATCCACCTTGAACACTCAGAACTGAAAGAATGAAGATGTAGAGAAGGCTAATTCTACAACAAGGAGAAGTGTTCTGAACTGCTAAGCACAAGAACAATAAGAGCATTAACGCCAACCTGATAGTAGCCATGAGAAGCTACTAAGAACCACAAGGGAGTAACTTTATAGTCATCTTAGTAGTTCGTCATGAGCAGTAGTAAGATACAAAGAAGAAGAAGTTGAATTGCTAAAGCTTAGTAGTGCAATAGATAACCACAAGAAGAAGTTGAGTATCATGAGAAACAGTGCATAATTACAACACTCAACTACATCTCAAGGGTGATCATACTCAAGCTGCTGAGTACCTGAAGATGAATGAGCCTAAGAGACAGCTCAGCAGCACCTCCAACAAACATCAACAACATACGAATTAGGGTCGGTGGATCCTTGTCTGAGGGACCAAACAACTCAAGTCTGCTGGGCTTGAGGAAGGTCGGAGGATCCTGGTCTTAAGTGACCGAATTGGGGCTAGAGAGTGTACTTGTCTTTGTGACTAAATTACCAAGTCTACTGGGCTTGAAGAGGTCTTTGTGTCCTTGTCATGGAAACTAAAATGGCCAGGTCTGCTGGGCTTGAAGAGGTCTTTGTGTCCTTGTCGTGGAGACTAAAATAGTCAAGTCTACTGGGCTTGATGAGGGCGAATGTGTCCTGGTCGAGATGACCGAACTCTTAGTGGATTTCCTACTTGTTAAAGTAGAAGACTGGAGTACGAGTTGTTCAGTCTCCGAACCACTTTAAACTCTCTTGTGTCATTTACCTTATGTCTTTTCCATTTTGTCATTTACTTAATGTATTCAATGCATGTGATGAATAGTTAACTTCAATACAAACCAAACTTCAGAACTGTGATATTAACATATCTTCAAGGGGAGTTTTCAAACTAATATTCCGCTGTGCAAAATCAATCTTGATGAAATGATTTATCTGGTAATATCTCTTAATAAACTGAAAAAGTTTTTTAAAGATCTATTCATCCCCCCTTCTAGATCTCTATTGTGCTTATGAGAAATAACAATCCCCATATATATATATATATATGGGGATTGATCCATTAACAACGTTGTCAATTTAAAGTTATCCTTACAACAGATCGTGAACGTCCATCCAATGATCAAACGGTTTAATAGAGCTCCCGTCCGCAGTTTAGTTTCTAGTATTCTGTAGTTTAATACTGCAGACGGGCAGATGTCCAAAATATACCTCTTTGTACAAGTTTCCGTCCGCAGTATTAAACTGTAGACGCTACGTATGGCCGACCAACTCGAAAACAACGCCGTTTTTAAATAAGTACCATCCCCAGTATTAAACTATAGATGCCAAATTAAAATTTTTTTTTAGTTTTGTAGGCTCCGCAGTATTAAATTGTGGATGCCAAATAATAGAGATGGGTTCCTTAAAGAGTTGCAACCAATAAAGAAAGCTTGGAACAATGACATGGAAAATGAAATAGATTTCTTCTTAATTTTCCTTTCCTTCTCTCTCTACATATTGAATAACTCACCTTCTTTGTCCTCTGTAAACATCGGTCATTATACCATGCCTCGAAATCCACCGTGCCAGATGAATTTAAAGCTTGAGCACAAGAACACAAACAACTAAACATACATGAACCCCAAAGTGAAAATGTCAAATTGAGATTTCTAAACCCGACAATAGCTCCGATCATAAATTTTATCAAAGCGATGATGTTGTTTAGACAAACCAAGTACCAATTTTTTTTCTTTTTTTTTGGATATTCATTTTGTTCAAATAACACCATCAATTTCATAAATTTCATTCAGTTTTGATATATATATATATATATATATATATATAGATACATATCGGAAGAAGGAAGAAGGAAAAAGACCTTAGAAATTAATAAATCCCAAACTAAATTTTGGGACCGAACAACTCTAGCCTTAAGAGGTAATTTTTTTCATTTTATCATATTTTTTTCTTCTTCATTTACTCTTCTCCTTTTTCGCCTACTTTTACACCAGTAATAAAAACCATTACCTCCAATTGGGGTTTGGCTCCTTGCTTCTTCTTCTTTTTCCCAATCTTTTTCATCGTTGTTTCGATCTGAACTCGAGCATATTCTTTTCGATAGACACCTATTGTGTTTATTGTGTTTTCTTTCTCCTATGATGGAATATTATTTCTAGGTTGTCTCCACTAGATTGGTGATGGTTGGGTGCCATTGATGGTGGTTTACCAAATTAGGGTTAATACGAACACAACAAAGTAGGAGATCGATTCAGCCAAATTGAAATAGAAAAATTGGGGATTTTGTTGTTTATCGAACACAGCAAAGGAGGAGATGAAGAGCTTGTCATTGTTGGAGAATTTGAGGCATGAGATGGTACTTTTGGTGGCTGGTTAAGGTCTTAAGGGCAACGGTGGTTACTAGTTGTGCTGCCCAAAAGTATAGGGCCGTGTCATTTTCTTCATTAGTTGTAACTCTTTAAGGGACCCATCTCTATTATTTGGCATCCATAGTTTAATACTGCGGAGTCTAGAAAACTAAAATAAATTAAAAAAAAATAAATTTGGCATCCGTAGTTTAATATTGCGGACGGGGCTTATTTAAAAACGACATCGTTTTTCAGTTGGACAACCATACCTAGCTTCCGCAGTTTAATACTGCTAACGGGGACTTGTACAAGTAGGGGTATTTTGGACATTTTTCCCATCCGTAGTATTTATAAATTTGCAAAAACAAGAACATACATACAATCATATTGTAAAATAGCGAAAGCATGACATAAATCGAATTTAAAATTTTCTACAATCTCAGGAATCACCTTATGCGATATTATTAATTCAAGATAAAGAAGAAGAAATTATACCTATGTAGATTCAACCTTTGAACAACTACAAGTTCATCTCCCTTGATCGTTCACGTTCTTCTCCAATTCCTCAAATCAAATGTTCGTTACAATAGTGTGCAATGCTCTAAAGTTGATCCACCAAGAATATATTGATTGAAGGAGTAAATTTAGATTCTACAAGATCTTGGGTGGCTAACCTTAGTTTTCTCTCTCCTAATTCTTTTAGGTTTATAAGAATACTTGCAATAGTTGCATTAGTCTTTTTCACAATAAGACTCCTCTTATTTATAGATTAACCCTCCATCCTAAACCTTTTAGGACTTAGGATTTTAATTTAATTTAATTCCCAAACTATTTAGAAATTAAATAACTTAATAATAATAAGACTTCTCTTATTAATTTATAATTTAGTATTTCTCCAAATACTTAATTATAAATATTAAGCTATTTAACGGATTCCACTAATAAATTAAATATACTTAATTTATTATTATCAAGCCAATTAATTTATAATAATAATAATTAAACTACTCTTATTAATTTATAATTTAGTATTTCTTCAAATATTTAATTATAAATATTAAGTTATTTAATTTATTCCATCAATAAATTAAATATACTTAATTTATTATTATTAAGCCAATTCTAAAATTATATTTTTTTTGCCGTGTGACCCTTTAGGTTCAATATTAAGCCGGTAAGTAGAATAAATAAATTAGAACCATACTAATATTACTTATAATGAATTAAACTCTTTTAATTCAAGATATAAATAAATAATATTTATTCTACATCAAGAGTGACACCTTACGTTAATGTATCATGACTATCCGGATAATATGAAATCAACGTCTAATCACAAATTAAGAACCTATTCCGTGAATAGTTATCATACAATTCAATTCTTCTACTATACAATGTCCCGATAAAACATAAGACGTGGAATTACTGACAAATGTTATTTATTTAATCATATGCATTTCAATTCTAAAATGCACAACTCTGATTAATGTAAATTAGAAACTCCTTTCTAATTTCCATTCACCTTGGCCAAGGATTTCTGAGTTGTCATTAATCAAATCGCATAGAACATTCTCTCCCTTTTTACTAGAAGTGATAGATCATTTGTTGATCATTCACATACCTCCATGTACACTTAATTATACCCGAACATACCTTATATTATACTTTAAAGTATTAAGGAATATGACAAAGTATAACTCAAAATACATAAGGTAATATGGTGATCTCAAGTCCAATGATCACTTGTACGACTATCAATATAAGAACTTCTATTGTCAGGCAAGTAAAACTCGATTTAGTGTTCCTTTAAGCGAGTCACGTTCAGTGAACTTATTCTCCAATAAGTACCTACATACTTGCTTTAGTGTCTTCACACAAATGATTGTGAGATCAATCATCCTCTTCAACAGAGCAATCATAGTATGTACTAATTTATCCGGAATCAGTAATCCCATATTAGTGATCTAATGATTAGGAACGTTCTAGTTTTGAGCTATCTAGAATTTAGATCTCATTAGCATGATCATCATCATGATTCTAAAAGCATTGCTCCAAAACTATGGGTTTATCACATTTATTTAATTCAACCAATTAATCATGGATAAAGTATGCATTTAATTAAATAAATTCTTTTATTAATAAATGAGCAAGATTATAAAGTAAATGTTTATCGCATCCAATGTGATTGGCTTGAGGGCATATTACTTTCAATCTCCCACTTGCACTAAAGCCAATCGCATTGGTATCTTATATCCATCTTCTCTAAGTGCGATTGTCCTGATGTTGGATAATGCTAAATAGATCTGCAATGTTGTTCTAAGAGTCCACTCTCTCTAAGGTGACTTCTCCTGTTTCAATGATTTCTCTAATCAAATGAAAGTGCCGTAACATATGTCTAAATCCCAGATGAGACTTAGGAACTATTCCAAGTTCTGTAATAAACTTTTCATCTAAATGATTGACTTTGCAACACTTACAACTATATACTTTGTCTTAGTCACTAAATCAACAACTCTTTGCTACTTGAAACTTTTTCAACTCACTGCACCACCGTTCAAGATAATCATATACCTTAAAGTGGATTTGGTGTCATCTTGGTCAATCTAAAAAACTTGAGTTTGTATAGCCCTCTACTTTCAATTCAGATCCACCATAAAACACATCCTTAGTTCTTCTTAAGTACTTTAGGATGTTTCTCACTGTCTTACAGTGATCTTCTCCAGGAATAGACTGATATTCGCTTATCACATTTAGTGCATAAGTAATATTTAGTCTCGTACATTTCATCGCATACATGATAGTTACTCATGCAATCTCTCTCTTTAAGTGTCTTTGGGGACAAATTGTTAGAGAGATACACTCCATGACTCATCAACATGAGACCTCTCTTGGAGTTTGCCATGCTAAACCCCTTTAATATCGAATGAATGTGCGTTCTTTGGGTCAAGCCGAGCATCCTTTTAGATCTATCTCTATAGATTTTTTTCCCCAAAATATAGGATGCTTCTCCCAAATCTTCCTTGGAGGAATGTTTATACCACAATATCTTTTCTGATTGTAGTATTGGTATATCATTCCCTATCAATAGTATATCAACATATAGTACTAGGAATGTCACTGCGCTCCCACTGACCTTCTTGTACACACATGGTTCATCCATATTTTTGATAAAATCAAACTCCTTTGATTGTCTCATCAAAACGGATGTTCCATCTTCGAGAAGCTTGCTTCAACCATAAATGGATTGTTGTAGCTCACATACTTGATTTACTCCATCTAATGAAACAAATCCATCTGACTGTATCATATATACATTCTCCTCTAATCTCCATTGAGGAAGGGTGTCTCCACGTCCATTTACCAGATTTTGTAATAATAAGTTGCAATCACAAGTAAAATATGAATGGACTTGAGCATTGCTACCGGTGAGAAGATTTCATCATAGTTAACTCATTGACTTTGGTTGAAACCTTTTGCCATCAGTCTGGCCTTATAGGCCTCCACCTTACCATTTGATAGAGTTTTTCTCTTAAATACCCATTTAACCAAAGTCCATGCTTGGTTTTCATATATGGAGTCTATTTCGAATTTCATGGCCATCTGCTATTTCTCTGAGTCTTTACAACTCTTAGCTTCATCGTATATAACTACATAATCATCCTCTGTGATGCGTAACTCATCATCATCCTCTATGATGAATACATACCTCCTACGTATCTTCGGTATGAAAGTAGTATGCACACAAGCCAATTATATTTGATATGATGTAGCATATACTTTGTAATTTTATTCATTTATTAATAAAAGAATTGATTTTCTTAAAAAGGTATTTTATATTATCTACATAGTGCTGTTATATTAAATGTGATAAACCCATAATTTTGAGCAATGCTTTTAGAATCATGATGGTGATCATGCTAATGAGATCTAAATTCAAGATAGCTCACAAACTAAAATCGTTCTTAATCGTTGGATTACTAAATAGGGGATTAGTGAATCCGGATAGATTAGTACATACGTTGCTTGCTCTTAAGAAGAGGATGATTGATCTCATAATCATTTGTGTGGAGACACTAAAGCAAGTATGTAGGTGCTTATTAGAGAATAAGTTCACTGAACGTGGCTCGCTAAGGAATACCTAATGGAGTTTTACTCGTCTGTCAATAGGAATTCCTCTAGTGATAGTAGTACAAGTGATCCTTGGACTTGAGATCATCATAGTATCTTGTGTATGATGAGTTATACTTTGACATGTCCCTTAAGACCTTTAGGGTATATCAAAGGGTATGATTGGGTATAATAAGTTGTACATGGAGATAGGTGAATGATTAACAACGAATCTACCACGTCTAGTAAAAGATGTGAATGTCTTATGTGATTCGATAAATGACAACTCAATAGTCCTTGGCCAAGGCAGAATGAAATTAGAAAGGAGTTTCTAATTTGCATTAATCAGAGTTGTACATTTGGGAATCGAAATACATATAATTAAATAAAATAAGACTTGACAGTAAATCCATGTCTTATATTAAATTAGGACATTGTATGGTAGAAGGATTAAATTGTACGGTAACTATTTACTCAAAGGTTCTTTTGTGATTAATGTTGAAATCTATATTATCTGGAAAGTCGTTGATCGCTAAGGGGGCTTACCCTTATTGTAGAATAAATATTATTTATTTAAATGAATTAAATAGTTTAATTTATTTATTTAAATAAGATTAGAATTGTTCTAATTGTTCTAATTGTTTTATTCACAACCGGTTTAATATGGAGAACCTAAAGGGTCACACCGCAAAAGGAAAATATTTATTTAAGAAGTAAATGGCATAATTATAATAATAAGTTAAGTGTATTTAATTTAGTCTATGGAGATAAAATAAATTAAATAGCTTAATATTTATTATTTAATATTTTGGAAATATTAAATATAAATTAATAAGAGGAATCTTATTATTATTATTACTTTTATTATTATTTAATTCCTAATAGGGATTAGGAATTAATTAATAGAAGTACTCTTCTATGAATTCTTAATTGGATTAGGAGCATAAATAATTAAAGGAGTTTAATTATAACAGAAACCCTAATCCTAAATAGTTTAGGGAAGGGTTATTTCTACATCTATAAATAAGAGGAGTCTTATCATAGATTAGGGTTACACACTATTGCATTAGATTGTGGAGAGTACTTACAATTTCTATAAAGATAGAAACTAGGGTTTTGCCAAATACCCAACTTCTTGAATACTTGTTCTTCCTTGGTGGATCACCTCTAGAGGCCAAACACTTGGGTGGCTAACGTTGATCAAAGGAAGGAATCACACTGTAGCATTCGAGGAGAACACGAAGGACTAGGAGTTGAACTTGTACCCGAGGAAGCTTTGTTCTACGAGGGTATAATTCTTATTCTCTTTCTCTTTCGTTTATATCGTTGATTGAGCACATTGATCGATCATGGTGATGGTTTGTATAAAATTTTAAAATCCGTTTTATCGCGCTTCCGCTCTATTTATGTAATTTGATTGCATGTTCGCGTTATAGACAAACCTAACAGTGGTATCAGAGCCTAATCATGTGCTAATTATCGATATTGATGATTTCATGTATGAATTTATATGCGAAACGTTCGAATTTTTGGGCAAGAAAATTTTTCTGATTCTGCGTCGCGGCGCGGCCGCGCCGCTTCAAGTTCATTCTGGAGCGCGGCCGCGCCCGAACCCAGAAAAACGTTTCCTGGGGTGGAGCGCTGCCGCGCCGGTGTCCAGACTTTGAAATTTTTTTGTTTTTCTCAATTAAAATAAATGGTTTATTTAATTGATAAAAGTTTAAAATAAAAGAGTTTATTTTATCTGGAATAGGATTTCAGATTGCTAAAATTAAAGGAGTTTAATTTAGATTTGGTTTTTGATTAAAATAAAAGAGTTTAATTTGTTTCAAAACTAAATATTAGCAAAACGTTTGCCCATTAATTGATATCAATGCATATATGGAATGGTTTTATTATTCATGGGATGAATGTTATTTATTGATACATATAGAGATATGTATGATAATAAATAGGGATTCATTATGGACTGTTGACCAATGTGTGATTGGATTTATTTTAGTGGATGCTTGAATGTATGGGTTTTTATAAATGGGGTCTGCGTACCTCGTCTTCTCTAATTTTTCTTAATGTAAATTCTATCTCTCTCCTATGTACTTTCCCTTGACTGCTGATCAAGGTTTCTATTTATTGTAAATAGTTTATGTAATAGGACTAGTTAGAATTAATTTTTTTGAAGAATTGGAGACAAAGGAGCAAAGAGCGCTTGAAGACCCGTTTGTATTGGAGCCCGGGTTTAAATGTAATATTTATATTTAAATTTAATTCTTGCACCCTAGGTTTGACCTTTTGGTTCACTTGGTGGCTCTAGTGAACCAAACTAGAATAAAAGTCCATAATCAATCCGGTTAGAATATAGTATTCTATATGTGCATGCTTACTATATATATATATTATATATTATCCAACATGCTTCGCATGTAAAATAATATGACGCGTATTTTATATATATATATATATATATATATATATATGTGTGTGTGTGCATGCGCGCTAAAGAAGATGAGACTAACAAATAACAAACCCCTCATAGAAATCATATTAAGTCCTAAGCGTTCAAAGATATTTGGAATATCGAACGTCGCCTTCTAGCATGGTAAAACGATAGAGTATTAAATATTTAATATGAGTTTGTTGTGCACACACAAGGCGAGTATTAAATATTTAAGATGTTGTTTTATCACATTTGATGCTTATTAAGGAATTGAACATTACTGCTTTGTTGTGCACACACAAGGGCGGTCTTTTTCTCTTCACATATATGGAAGTGCTAGGTTGGACTTAACTTAGATTATTTTAGTTCGGATGTGCACACACTTGACCATTATAATCTAAGAGGCAAAATACAAGGAATTACATAGTGATGTAATTGACAATAGGTGTCTACCTATTTATTTATATATAGTTTGTTGTGCACACACAAGGCTATATACATTTGAAATGGGATCCTTAATCTCACTAGCAAATCTTTAATTAGATTTGCCGAACTATATATATTGAGGGTAATATAGTTTGATGAAAATAGTGGGAGATACCAATTTAAATAAAGACCTAATTTATTTTGGTAATTAATTAAATGAATGTATGCTAAAATGTTGTCTATTTCACATGCAGAATTAAAAAATGTCAAACTCACTATCACTGCGTAGCATACTTGATGCTAACAAACTGACCGGACCGAATTACACGGACTAGTTAAGGAATCTGAGAATTGTTCTCACTACTGAAAAGATTTCTTATGTCCTAAATTCGCCTGTCCCTGCAAGTGTTGCAGAAACAGCCTCTGAGGAAGAGATTGCTACTTTCAGAAAGTGGCAAGATGATGCAATCCTGGCTCAATGCATCATGCTCGCATCCATGAGTAACGAGCTTCAGTGTCAGCATGAAACTATGGATGCTCCTACTATATTGCTACACCTCAAAGAGTTGTATGGTGAGCAAAGTAGGACTACTAGATATCAGATATCTAAGGAGCTCTTCCGATCTTATATGACCGAGGGCACTGCTGTTGAGACTCATGTCCTTAAGATGATCAATTTGATTGAACAACTTGGACAGCTAGGGTTCGTGATGGATGGGGAGTTAAGCCAAGATTTGATCTTGCAGTCACTCCCGGACACCTTCTCACAATTTGTTGTGAATTTTCACATGAATAAGTTGGATGTCAGCTTGCCTGAGCTACTTAACATGCTGAAAACTACTAAAGGTCACTCTCATCCAACAAGAACCAAGTCTTACTAGTGGATGATTCTTCCAAGAAAAGGAAGAGGCCCAAGGTATCTTCTGAAAAGAAGAAAAACAAGAAAGCTAAGGGCAAGGCGAAGAGAAAGGATAATAAGAAACCTGATCCAGATAGCAAAGGAATTTGCTACCATTGCAATAAGCCGGGACACTAGAAGAGGAATTACAAGGAGTATCTTGCGGGCCAAAAGAAGCTTGGAGAAGCTTCGACTTCCGATCTAGGTTTGTTCATGATTGAAATTAATTTTTCTGAAAGTCAAAATTCTACTTGGGTATTGGATACCGGCTGTAGTTCTCACATATGTAATAATATGCAGGGACTAAGTAGAAGTAGAAAGCTGAACAAGGATGAAGTCGTCCTACGAGTGGGAAATGGAGCAAAGGTTGCTGCATTAGCTGTAGGGACTTATTGTTTAGCACTGCCTTCGGGCAAGTCCATTAGTTTAAATAATTGTTATTTTGTTCCAACACTCATTAGAAACATTATTTCAATTTCTGTATTGGATATGGATGGTTTTGATATTATAATAAAGAACAATAGTTGTTCTATTTATAATAAAAATATTTTATATGGTGTTGGTAATTTACTGAATGGACTTTACATACTTGACTTGTATGAAAATATACTTCAAATTAAACAAACTAAGAAAAGGAAAAGAGATGATATTAATTATACCTTTATGTGGCACTGTAGACTCGGTCATATCAATGAAACAAGATTATCCAAGTTGCATAAAGATGGGCTTTTAGAGCTATCTGATTATGAATCATATTCAACTTGTGAATCTTGTCTCATGAGTAAGATGACTAAATCTCCTTTTAGTGGAAAAGGAGAAAGAGTTACAGAGTTGTTAGCGCTGGTACACACAGACGTATGTGGACCTATGACAACGAATGCACGAGGAGGGTATTCTTATTTTATTACTTTCACTGATGATCATTCTAGATTTGGATATGTGTATTTAATGAAATACAAATCTGAATCGTTTGAAAAGTTCAAAGAATTCAGAAGTGAAGTAGAGAAGCAAACTGGTAAGAGTATTAAGATTCTTCGATCGGATTGAGGAGGGGAATACTTGACCAATGAGTTTCTCAATTGTCTCAAAGAAAATGGTATAATCTCACAATGGACTCCGCCAGGGACACCACAGTTGAATGGTGTATCTGAAAGGAGAAATCGAACATTGTTGGACATGGTTCGTTCCATGGTGAGTTTTACCGACCTTCCAATATCCTTTTGGGGTTATGCCCTAGAAACGGCTGCATACCTACTTAACAAGGTACCTACCAAATCCGTCCCAAAGACCCCATATGAGATATGGACAGGGAGGAAACCTAGTCTTAAGCATGTTAAGACTTGGGGTTGTCCAGCTTATGTCAAAAGGTTTGAGCATGACAAGCTGAAGACTATATCCGATAAGTGTAGATTTGTGGGATATCCTAAAGAAAGTTTAGGATATTATTTTTATCATCCTACTGATCAAAAGGTGTTTGTTGCGAAATACGCTGCCTTCTTGGAAAAGGAGTTTATCCTTGAAGGGGTTAGTGGGAGTAAGATATATCTTGAAGAAGTTCAAGAACCACATAATACTACGGATCAAAGTCAGGTACTTGACCAAGTAGAAGAACCTACTATACCACTACCTAGAAGAGTACCGAAGATACCTGAAAAGTATGGATTCATCATAGAGGATGATGATGAGGTACGCATCATAGATGATGATGATCCATTGACTTACAAAGAGGCTATGAATAGTGAAGACTCAGAGAAATGGCTAGAAGCCATGAAATTCGAGATGGACTCCATGTATGAAAACCAAGTATGGACTTTGGTTTCACCACCTGAGGGCATTAAGCCTATTGGGTGTAAATGAGTCTTTAAGAGAAATACTGGAGCAGATGGCAAGGTAGAGACCTATAAGGCCCGACTGGTTGCAAAAGGTTTCAAACAAAGACAAGGAGTTGACTATGATGAAACCTTCTCACCAGTAGCTATGCTCAAGTCCATTCGGATTTTGCTTGCAATTGCAGCTTATTATGACTATGAGATCTGGCAAATGGACGTGAAAACGGCCTTCCTCAATGGAGAGCTTGAGGAGAATGTATATATGATACAGCCAGAGGGTTTTGTTTCAACGGTTGGAATAAACCAAGTCTGTAAGCTACAACGATCCATTTATGGATTGAAGCAAGCTTCTCGAAGATGGAACATTCGTTTTGATGAGATAATCAAAAGGTTTGATTTTATCAAAAATGAGGATGAACCTTGTGTGTACAAGAAGGTTAGTGGGAGCGCTGTTTCATTCCTTGTATTATATGTTGATGACATATTACTGATAGGGAATGATGTTCCTATGCTACAGTCGATCAAAATTTGGTTATCTAAACACTTCTCCATGAAGGACTTGGGTGAGGCATCCTATATTTTGGGGATAAAGATCTATAGAGATAGATCTAAAAGGATGCTGGGCTTGACCTAAGGAAAGTACATTGACTCGATGCTAAAGAAGTTTAGCATGGAAGATTCCAAGAGAGGTCTCATGCCGATGAGCCATGGAATACATCTCTCCAAGAAACAGGCCCCAAAGACACCTGAGGAGAGAGACCGGATGAGTAAGATTCCTTATGCTTCCGCAATAGGATCTATCATGTACGGTATGATATGTACTAGACCAGATGTCACTCATGCACTTAGTGTAACAAGCATATATCAGTCGAATCCAGGAGAAGAGCACTGGAAGGTTGTGAAAAATATCCTAAAGTACTTGAGAAGAATTAAGGATGTATTTCTTGTCTACGGTGGGTCTGAATTAAAACTAGAGGGCTATATAGACTCAAGTTTTCAAACAGACCAAGATGACTATAAATCCGTTTCAGGGTATGTGTTTACCTTAAACGGCGGCGCAGTGAGTTGGAAGAGTTCTAAGCAGCAAACAGTTGCTGATTCAGTGACAGAGGCAGAGTACATAGCTGCAAGTGAAGCTGCAAAGGAAGCTGTTTGGATGAAGAAGTTCATAACTGAACTTGGAGTGGTTCTTAGCATTAGAGGAGCCATACCTTTATTTTGTGACAACATTGGAGTTGTTGCGCAGGCTAAGGAACCTAGGTCTCATCAGAAATCCAAACACGTGTTGCGGCGATTTCATTTGATTAGAGAGATCATTGAAAGAAGAGATGTCACCCTGGAGCGTGTGGACTCTCAAGACAACATTGCAGATCCATTTACTAAAGCTTTAACTCAATAGCAGTTTGATCGTCACTTAAAGAAGATGGGTATTAGATACCATGGCGATTGGCTTTAGTACAAGTGGGAGATTGAAAGTAGTATGCACACAAGCCAATCATATTTGATATGATGTAGCATATACTTTGTAATTTTATTCATTTATTAATAAAAGAATTGATTTTCTTAAAAAGGCATTTTATATTATCTACATAGTGCTGTTATATTAAATGTGATAAACCCATAGTTTTGAGCAATGCTTTTAGAATCATGATGGTGATCATGCTAATGAGATCTAAATTCAAGATAGCTCACAAACTAAAATCATTCCTAATCGTTGGATTACTAAATAGGGGATTAGTGAATCCGGATAGATTAGTACATACGTTGCTTGCTCTTAAGAAGAGGATGATTGATCTCATAATCATTTGTATGGAGACACTAAAGCAAGTATGTAGGTGCTTATTAGAGAATAAGTTCACTGAACGTGGCTCGCTAAGGAATACCTAATGGAGTTTTACTCGTCTGTCAATAGGAATTCCTCTAGTGATAGTAGTACAAGTGATCCTTGGACTTGAGATCATCATAGTATCTTGTGTATGATGAGTTATACTTTGACATGTCCCTTAAGACCTTTAGGGTATATCAAAGGGTATGATTGGGTATAATAAGTTGTACATGGAGATAGGTGAATGATTAACAACGAATCTACCACGTCTAGTAAAAGATGTGAATGTCTTATGTGATTCGATAAATGACAACTCAATAATCCTTGGCCAAGGCAGAATGAAATTAGAAAGGAGTTTCTAATTTGCATTAATCAGAGTTGTACATTTGGGAATCGAAATACATATAATTAAATAAAATAAGACTTGACAGTAAATCCATGTCTTATATTTAATTGGGACATTGTATGGTAGAAGGATTGAATTGTATGGTAACTATTTACTCAAAGGTTCTTTTGTGATTAATGTTGAAATCTATATTATCTGGAAAGTCGTTGATCGCTAAGGGGGCTTACCCTTATTGTAGAATAAATATTATTTATTTTAATGAATTAAATAGTTTAATTTATTTATTTAAATAAGATTAGAATTGTTCTAATTGTTTTATTTATAACCGGTTTAATATGGAGAACCTAAAGGGTCACACTGCAAAAGGAAAATATTTATTTAAGAAGTAAATGGCATAATTGTAATAATAAGTTAAGTGTATTTAATTTAGTCTATGGAGATAGAATAAATTAAATAGCTTAATATTTATTATTTAATATTTTAGAAATATTAAATATAAATTAATAAGAGGAGTCTTATTATTATTATTACTTTTACTATTATTTAATTCCTAATAGGGATTGAGAATTAATTAATAGAAATACTCTTCCATGAATTCCTAATTGGATTAGGAGCATAAATAATTAAAAGAGTTTAATTATAATAGAAACCCTAATCCTAAATAGTTTAGGGAAGAGTTATTCCTACATCTATAAATAAGAGGAGTCTTATCATAGATTAGGGTTACACGCTATTGCATTAGATTGTGGAGAGTACTTACAATTTGTATAGAGATAGAAACTAGGGTTTTGCCAAATACCCAACTTCTTGAATACTTGTTCTTCCTTGGTGGATCACCTCTAGAGGCCAAACACTTGGGTGACTAACGTTGATTAAAGGAAGGAATCACACTGTAGCATTTGAGGAGAACACGAAGGACTAGGAGTTGAAATTGTACCCGAGGAAGCTTTGTTCTACGAGGGTATAATTCTTATTCTCTTTCTCTTTCGTTTATATCGTTAATTGAGCACATTGATCGATCATGGTGATGGTTTGTATAAAATTTTAAAATCCGTTTTATCGCGCTTACGCTCTATTTATGTAATTTGATTCCATGCTCGCGTTATATACAAACCTAACATGGTATACTTCCAGATTTACGATTCGGTCGTGGTACAATAGGTCTATCTACAGGTTCCTCGGTTTGACTTAAAGTGCTTTGTAGTTCTTGAACTTCTTCAAGATTTCTTTTCCTCCCACTAGCCCCTTCAAGGATAAACTCTTTTATCAAAGAAGGCATCGTGTTTTGCAACAAACACCTTTTGCTCAATAGGATTATAGAAATAATACCCTAAACTTTCTTTAGGATATCCCTTAAATCTGCACTTGTCAGATATTGTCCCAAGCTTATCTTTTTAAAACTTTTTCACATAAGCTGGACAATCCCAGATCTTAACATGCTTAAGATTGGGTTTCCTCCCTGTCCATAACTCATATGGAGTCTTGGGGACGGATTTTGAGGGTATCTTATTTAGTAGATATACAGCCATTTCTAGGGCATATCCCTAGAAGGATACTGGAATGTCGGTAAAATCATCATGGACTGCACCATGTCCAACAAGGTACGATTTCTCCTTTCAGATACACCAATTAATTATTGCGTATCAATAAGCGTCCATTTTTGAGAAAATACCATTATCTTTAAGATGATCTCGAAACTCTTTGCTAAAGTATCCCTTCCTCGATCCGATCGAAGAATCTTTATACTTTGCCAGTTTGTTTCACTTCTGAATTGTTTGAACCTTTCAAATAAATCAGACTTATATTTCGCCAAATACATATATTTAACTTTTGAATAATCATCTCTTTCTTTTACTAGTTTGTTTAATTTGCAAATATTTTTCATGTAAGTCAAGTATATAAAGTCCATCAAATAATCTTCCAGTTCCAAATAAAATATTATCATTACAAATATAACAATCATTGTTCTTAAATATAATACCAAAAGCTTCCTTGTCCAAAAACAGAATAGTAATAATGTTTCTAATGAGAACTAGAATATAATAACAAATTATTAAATTAATAGACTTGCCCGTAGGCAATGCTAAACTATAAGTTCCTACAGCTAATGTAACAACCTTTGTTCCATTTCCCACACGCAGGATTACTTCCCCTTTGTTTAGCTTTCTACTTCTGCTTAGTCTCCGCATCGAATTGCATATGTGAGAACTACAGCTGGTATCCAATACCCAAGTAGAACCTTGACTTATAAAAAGATTTAGTTCAATCATGAACAAACCTGTATCTGTAACCGAATCTTCATCAAGCTTCTTCTGGTTAGCCTCCGCAAGATACTCCTTGCAGTTTCTTTTTCAGTGTCGTAGCTTATTGCAGTGGAAGCAAACTCCTTTGCTATCCTCATCAGTTTTCATATTGTCCTTTGTATTTGCCTTACTTTTGCTTTCTTTGAACTTTTCTTCTTTTTAGAAGATCCTTTGGCCTGCTTCCTTGATTGGAAGATTCATCTATCAGTAAGACGATTTATTTCTTGAAGCTTTCAAACTCCTCTTGAGAAATGGGAATAGAATCTAGGGTGGGATTTTCAGACATTCCGTCGGGTGGTGTTCTAACCTTTCGAGCTCGAAGTCGAGTTCTAAGACCAATCTACATATACAACAGGAAAGAATTTAGTTTTGAGAACCGATAAATACGGATGCATGCTAATGCATTATGTATGTTTTGAGGGTTTTTTAATCTTTTTCTACAAAATAGGGTTAGCGGTTTTATAATGACAGGATGATCAATATAAGGAGTAACAAGGCATGAAGAGACTTCCCGTAACGTTTGGTTTATCTGAGGTAGATGTTACTCTCGCAGACTTTTCGGCATGAAGGTCCTCAAATCTTCGCAACTCGATGGGAGAAAATTCGATCTTTCGATTGGAGCGGATCTGAGTGGTGCCTCTCATGAGCCTCGCGGGGGAATGCCCCCTTGAGTCCAGTAATCAACATTCGACGGGTTCGCCTCCTGGTGGAGGAATCACACAACATACATTCACATACATTCATCGTGCCTCACCGCATGCATATGATGACATTGTGCGAAGCACTAAAATAAAGCATCCAAATAAATCAGGCATCTATCAAAACATGCATTTAAACCATTCACACGACACCAAATTATGAAAGGGAAACATTAAGATTGAACGCAACCTAAGCCTTTTTAAAAGTCCCCAGCAGAGTCGCAAACTGTCGACGCCGGGATTTTCCTTTCTAAAAAAATCTTATCCTTCTATTACTTTTAAATTGAGGTCTACTAATTCTATGGGTGATTTTTGAGAAAAACCGACATAAATGTCAACTGCATTTTGAAAGGTTGATTTTAATGCAGGGCTAATTAGACAAAGCCACCAGTTGGTAAAGATTTAAATGGATGTACCAATTCATCCGAATTTTAGATTTGAACGAAATATGGCCCATTATGTGACTCTGTAAAATTGGTCCGAAATCGAGATTCATAGAGTTTAAGGGTTTGCTTAAGCGAGGGGAAGGTGTTAGGCACCCTCGACTTCCGTGAATATATGGTTACTACTTTCCTAATGTTTTCCTAAAGATGAAGTGTGAAATGTGTGTGTGTGTGTGCTGTGCTTATATGATTTTGAAAGAAATCTTAACTAAAATTGAATCGAACATAACTTAGGGGTCGTCTCCTAACGTCAAATCGTGAATTATGCATTATTTTGAAAGCAACTTTGAGTCTCTTTGGACATATGCATGAAGGATTTGATTTGAAGAAAAAGTTTTGTTTTAGCTTTTGTTTGATAAGACTTTTTGGGTGACATTTTGGAAAAACATCGTTTTCAAACCCTTCGTCAAATAAGAATCAAGGTTCTTCATTACTTTCAATTTTAGCCTAAAATTATCCTAATAACTTAGGTTAATTTAATTTTACAAAATCTTTGTTAGTTTGTTCGAAAATCGTTTTTGCCTCATCGAGAAATAAAATCAAGCATCACATATAGGGATAGGACTACGCATGGGCATGTAAGCCATCTAAATAGCCCCAAGCACCTCGCAATAATAAAATCCACTATCATGGGGCCTTAAATCCAATTTTCGTGAGATGGAACCCTCGATATCGTTTTAAGGCCCGAATTTTACATTTACAATGATCACATTGTAAATATTACAACTCTCATCTATGTCCATTATCGGAGTTCCGTCAATCCTCATTAAACACAGTGTTTAAGGGCCTTGACATCCTTCCTAGGCTCACATGAATGAAATCACAACAATTAATACATCGAAATTTAAAAGTGAAAGAGAATATCTTAAGAAAGGGCTCCCGTAGACCCTATCTCGTAGATCGAACGTCGAAGCTAACATCGCGAAGGACTATTACATAGATCTAGCGAAAAAAATTAGAATCTAGGAAAGGATATTCGTAGATCTAAGATCTCGTAGATATAAACAAAGACGTAATCGGGATTTAATCGACAATATATCCCAGATTCGCTATTAGGAGATTCAATTTATTAGAATTCCTTGTCGACCAAAAGGTGGGACCCCCTCACCACTAGATATGAATCTAGAATTTTACAGGGTGACCTATAAATCAATAAAAAACCAATGAAATATCTAGATCCAAGCTAGATCTAGGTTGAATCTGGCATAAAGATTAAAACTTTAGCCTTGAAATCAATAATAAAGTTGGATCCAAGCTAGATCTAGGCTAGATCTAGTAAAAATTCAAACTTTGACCTTAAAAATGATTCCCACGCAAAATAATCGATAAAAATGAATCAAATCCAAGTAAAATCGATAAATCACTAAACGGATATCATCATCTAGTTATGAGGAAATTACATTTATAAGAAATCATCTCTAACCATCCATAATCCCATAACTTGGATCCTAAACACCTCTAGATATTATCTAGGATGCTAGAAGAGCCCCAAGTGAGAATTAAATCAGAAAATAAACACAACCCAAGCATAACAATTTACAAAATATATAAGATCTGTAAAAAAATTACATAAAGATTGAATCTTTCACCTTATGAGGGCTAGATTTCTTCTTTTTGGGCTTGGATCTTGAAGCTTTCACTCTAAATTGACAAGAGATTTGATGAAAATAGCTAGATCTAGATGGGAATTAGAGAGATTTTTCTCTCCCTTTCTCTATTTCTCTCTCTAAAATACCTCATCTTTCTCAAAAATCAGCCTTATACAGGCACCTAGGGCAACCTCAACTTTACCTTTTTTAGCAACGGATCGGTAGATTGCTTGTGCAATCAAATTTTTTCGCCTTTTCTTCGGGCTCGCGCATCGTAGGTACACCTGTGGCTAGCCTAGGGTGGGGCCCACCTACCTCAGTTTTTGTGTCGGGAAGTCGGTTTTTATGACGCGCGCTAAAACGTCCATAACTTTCAAACTGGGAAGAGTTAGGATACGTGTCATACCATTCCAAAAAGCTCTTTTCGAGAGCTATGCAATGACATAAAGTTTGGCTAATTTTGGATCCAGAAAGATAGAGAAAAAGGGGGAAAACCCTTCCTTAGTAGATGTTAGTTGGTCATTCGTCCTGCCTTGTATAGTCTGTTGCTCGGAGGCCGTCATGCTAGCCTTGTACACTTGTTCTGAGCTTCATAATCTTCATTTGGACGTCTTGACATTAGAGTGAAATGACACTTTTACCCTCCTACCATGGTAATTAGAGAACATGTGCAAAATTTTGGGTGTCTACAAACATCTACTATGACTAAGGAATACTTCTTTCCTCTAAGGCTAACAGTAGGAATAGGGCGCAGCGATTGCTATAAAACCTTAGGCGTGAGCCCGGACAGAGCGGCCGTCAGTGCATGTCTTCGTGGTAGTAGCAAATACTTAAATGAGAACTTTGAAGGCTAAAGAGGGGAAAGGTTCCATGTGAACGCCACTTGCACATGGGTTATTCGTTCTTAAGAGATGGGGGAAGCTCGTCACATAGCGCATTTCGTGCAAGATTCGAAAGGGAATCGAGTTAAAATTCTTGAACCGGGACGTGGCGGTTAATGACAACGTTAGGGAGTTCGGAGACGTCGGCGGGGACCTTGAAGAGAGTTATCGTTTCTGGTTAACAACCTGCCCACCCTGGAAATGGCTCACCCATAGGTAAGGTCCAGTAACTGGAAGAGCAACGCATGTTACGTGGTGTCCAGATGTAGTAACTATAGGGGCCTATTATTGGAGTTGACTGTCTTGTTCTTGAATGAGAATTTGGTTTGCTTTCCCATCTGACATGCTTTGCAAGGCTTTAATAAAGTTAAGCTTGGGAAAACCAGAGACCAAATCTTTAGAAACTAACTTAGACATGTTCTTAAAGTTTAGATGTGATAATATTTTGTGCCATAACTAGCTTACATTTTCAGAAGCTTTGACAAAGAAGCAAGATATTTTAGTAGAACTTAGTGTGACTAGATTCACCACAAATACATTTCCATCTCTAGTTCCAGTTAGCTTGATAAAATTTATCTCTAGGTCTCTTACTTGACATTAATTGTTGAGGAAGTTAACTTGATGCCCTTTATCATATAATTGACTGATGCTCAACAGGTTGTGCTTCAAACCTTTAACATATGCTACTTTGTTAAAAGAGACTGCACCATTTCCTATTGTGTCATATCTTCTTGTTTTTCCTGAATCGTTATCTCCGAAGATAAAAGCAGGACCATCTTTCTCTTTGACGTTTGACAATAGAGCTTTGTTGCATGTCATGTACCTTGAGCATCCACTATCTAGATACCATGTTGAATTAGTGGAGCAGTTATCTTACATAAGAACTTATATTTTACTTTGGTACCCAGACTTGTTTGGGTCCTGATAGGTTAGGCCTACTATACATAGGATAATCAAAGAAATCATATATAGCAAAAATATGACCATAGTGATGATAGTTATAACATTTTATATGATGCATGCTTGTGTGTGTGTATGGATTCCTTCTCTTCAAGGACATATATGGAACAAAAGAACTTATAACCTTTCTCCTGGACTTAAACTCTCTCTGTTTCAACACTATTCTACGATTTTGAGAGTTTATAGGGTAAAAATTAACTCTACGTTTCTTGCCTAATTGGTTCGTAGAGTGAGGGTTAACAGACTCTACGATCCTTCGAGGTTTGAAAGCAATTTTGATTTTACTATGCGATTTCTTAAATCCTAGGCCAGTAAGTGACGCCTCCAAAATAGGTCCACACAACCCATTTTGAGTCGCCAAAATACAAACTACAAAATCCAATTACAAATACAAATTTTCTAATTTACAACTAATAAATTGTCGTGCAAAATACGACAACACACATACTGTAAGTCTCAATACAAATATTGTACTGTATCTAGTACAACAATATGTACACCCAACTTAAGTTCTCAATATAATTATTGTCACCCTATTTTATAATGTATTGAGATACTTCTACAGTCTCGGACCATCAATCCATTTCCCGACTAGTCCCAGCTACACTCTCATTTTCTAAGGAGATCAATGGAACAAAAAGGAAAAAGGTGAGCACAAATAACCCAGTAAAGAATATCATGACTAAGATAATGAAAAATAAATTATCTTTAGCCTTCAACAGTGATAAATTAGAGATTTAAAGATAATACAAGTTTTCAACGATGATTACAGTGGAACAAACAATTCATTAGAAGAGTATAATATCTACTATCTTCTACAATTTAAAAGTTCATCATCAATATTTTATCCCTATAATACCAATCAACTGTTCCTGTTTATGCTCATCCAAATCAACAGTTTATCTTTGCACTATGCGCTAAAGATATTCATTAGTAACACCAATGGTCATGACCATACTTCATAACAGCTTTTGGTTATGATCATACCAAACACCAGTCCATCTTTGCACTACGGGCCAAAGAGAACTTTCACCACAAGCTTTTTTATGTAACACCAAAGGTCAGGATTATACCAATACACAGTTTCTGGTTATAATCATGTCCATCACTAGTTCATCTTTGCATTACGGGCCAAAGAGAACTTTTCACCACAATTTAAGTCTGAGGATTATAGCAATGATATAAAGGATGAATAGAAATAAAACAATGAGATCAAAAATAAGAATAAATATTAGAGATTGTAATTTAATTTATCCAGTGTCGAAGATTGTCCAAATTGCAAACATGATATCCAAAAATTCGATTATAACTCAAGAATAGAATACATAAAGTTCACGATTCAACAATAACGTGTAAAACGAAATAGAAAAATTCAGGTGAAAAGATATTAGATGAAACACGTATAAGTGTAATACGAAGATTCAGGTGAAAAAATATTAGATGAAACACAAACTATTAAAGATATTCTACTAATTTCAGGGATTTTTACCATTTAATAATAAGGTTATGGAAACAAAAAATAATTTCTTACCATAAATGGAGAAATATGAAAGAAAATAATATCCCTTGATGAGTACAAAAGAAATGATATCTCATACGAGTATGAAAAAAAATAATATCACTTACGAGTATGAAAGAATGTACGAAACTGTAAATAGATTTTCACCCGTCATGCGGTAATCCGCTTAGACATACTATTTTCACAAAAGACTAATAAGGGATGAATACGAAGGGTTATTCACCAGGCATTCGGTAGTCTGCGTAGTCAGGTTATTCCCACAAATTAATAAGGACTGAATACGAATGGTTATTCACCAGGCATGCGATAGTTCGCGTAGTCAGGTTATTCCCATAAGTTAATGCATGGAATAGAATGACAACCCTTATGAGTATGAAGTAAAATAATATCACTTACGAATGTGAAAGAAAATGATATTACATACGAGTATGAAATAACTAATATCCCTTACCTTAGCAGGAGACTAGATCTGACTGGTATAAAGGAGATTATCTTGAGAAAATCTTACACTATAAGCTACACTCAAAGTATCCTTATACTCAAAACAAATACGCACAATATTATAGATGAAGAATTTTTTGATTCTGGTCTGAGTTTCATTGCTCAACTGAGCAACCTATTTATAAGAGAATGGCAGTGTACTGTTTAAGAAGAAAACACGGACGAAACAATCGAAATTCGTCTTATTTTTACTGTGCAATAAAATATTCTAATAAAACAAATAACTTTATATATAATATAATATATTATAAATATCTAATAAAACAAATAACTTTATATATAATATAAAAGTTTTCTATTTTATATAGAAAATTTTTCTGAAAATTATGCCGACAATTTGACGAATTGGCAAGTGGTGGGTCCAATGGAATAATCAACCAAACTTACAACAAACGCTTCATGACAAACCCCAAAAATTGAACAAATAACTACCACACATCACGTATCTTTAATCAACACATTTCCAATCTTTCAACAATTATTCACCAATAATATTATAGACTCATAATATTGACAACCAGAATTTCTAGACATTGTCAATAATGCTAACTGGTCTAATAATATCATATCAAATAATATGAGTTACGGTGTCATGACAAATAATATAAAATAATATGCAGATGTTACTGTAATAATTATTGAATCAAAATACTGTGCAATTGTTACTATATCAATTATTGAATCAATAATATAAAATACTATGCAATATCGTGTGCTACTGTGGAATACCGCGTACTACTGTGGAATAACGCGTTCTACTGTAGAATAACGCGTTCTACTGTTCTTTTATTATCAAGTATTTCAACAGTTACAGGTGATAGTACCGTTACCAATTTGTATAAAAATATTAATATTGTCATTTTTCGTATCTAACAATTTTAGTCGATATGGGACCCACCAATGATTGGTTATTTCGGCGCCGTCGTACTTTGTCGAATATAATTTTCCTCGACAGAAAGAATATTCCTCGACAAAAAGAATATTCCCTGTCATATTATTTATCTGATAATTTGCATATATCATCCTTAACTATAACATTATATCATTTAAGCACTTTACTGTTTAGAATAATAATCATAAAGAAAAATAATAAACTTTTATTTCATAAAAGTCGGGGTCTTACAATCTCCTCTCCTTATGAAATTTCGTCCTCAAAATTGACGTGCGTACCTGGCATATCGAAGAGGTGAGGATACCTTGCTCTAATTTCAGATTTTAACTCGCATGTCATTTCCTCTGTATTATGGTTTCTCCATAAAACTTTGACTTGAGGTATAACCTTTGAGCATATAATATGTTCCTTCTTATCCAAGATCTTGACAGGTACCTCCTCAGACGTTAAATCATTAGCTATCTCGTCTGGTTCTAATTCAATGATGTGATTTAGGTCTTTCACATATTTATGTAGCATGGATATGTGAAAAATGTTATGAACACGAGACATGCTTGGCGGTAGGGCGAGTTGGTAGGCCACAGTCCCTACTCGGTCGAGAATTTCAAATTGACCAATAAATCGAGGGTTAAGCTTTCCTCTTTCCCCAAATCTCATAACTCTTTTCCATGGAGAAATACGTAGAAATACATGGTATCCGACATTAAATTCCTCGTCCCTTCGATGAAGATCAGCATAACTCTTTTGTCGATCTTGTGCTGTTTGTATACGTTGCCGTATTATTTAAATCTTTTCTGTAGTCATACGTACCAACTCTGGTCCCAACAATTTTGCCTTGCCTACTTCATCCCAACATGTTGGAGAACGACACCTTCATCTATACAATGCCTCGAAGGGAGCTATGCCTACACTTACTTGATAACTATTGTTGTAGGAGAATTCCACCAATGGTAAGTATTTGTCCAAACTTCCTTTGAAGTCTTGTACACAGAGTCTCAACAGATCTTCGAGAGTTTGAATGGTCCTTTCTAATTGCCCGTCCGTCTAGGGATGGTATGCAGAACTGAATCGTAATTTAGTGCCCATAGCTTTCTGCAAGCTGACCCAAAATCGTGAAGTGAATCTAAGGTCTCGAACAGAATCTATAGATACTAGCATGTAATGCAATCTCATAATTTCGCTTATATACATACTAGCAAGATGCTCAAGTGAATAGTTTTCTCGTATAGGCAAGAAATGAATAGACTTGGTTAATCTATCTATAATGACCCAAATTGCGTCTAAGCCTTGTGAAACTTTGGGAAGACTCGTCACGAATTCCATGTTGATGTGTTCCCACTTCCATTCTGGAATCTCAAGTGGTTGCAATGGACCCCTTGGTACTTGATACTCCGTCTTAAAACGTTGACAAGTTAAACATCTTGAGATAAACTCTGTGATCTCTCTCTTCATATTGCTCCACCAAAATGTATGTCAAAGATCACGATACATTTTGGTACTTCCAGGGTGGATTGCAAACGGTGTGTTGTGTGCCTCCATCATTATTCTATATTTCAAATTAGAGTCGTTAGGGACACACAGTCTAGAGTTGACTCGAAGTATTCCTTCTTCGTCGACTATTGCTTCTAGAATAACAATTTCTTATACTTTCTTCTTCATATTCACTAGCTCTGGGTCTGTAACTTGAGTAGCTTTAATTTTGTCGATTAAAGTCGGTTCTACTCGTATATGTGTGATTTTCATGTGGGTTCCTGGAGTCTTTAACTCTATCTCCATTTTTTATAAGTCACACAAAATAGGCCTTTGAGTTGTCAGTATCGCACTCGTACTTGCATAAGATCTTCTACTCAATGCGTCAACTACCACTTTCGCCTTTCCAGGATGGTATTGGATGGTATGGTCGTAATCCTTTAACAGCTCGAGCCAACGTCATTGTCGCATGTTGAGTTCCTTCTAGGTGAAAAAATATTTGAGGCTTTGATGGTCTGTATAGATCTTCAATTTCTCTCCATACAAGTAATATCTCCAGATCTTCAATGCGAAAACGACTGCTACTAACTCTAGATCATGAGTAGGATAATTCCTCTCATATTCCTTGAGTTGTCGAGAGGCATAAGTTATAACTTTCCCATGTTACATGAGAACGTAACCTAGACCTCTACCGAAAGCGTCGTTGTAGATGACAAATCCTTCCGATCCTGATGGTATTGTCAGAACAGGTGCTAAAATGAGTCTTCTTTTGATTTCTTGAAAACTCTTCTCGCATTCTTCATTCCATTCGAATTTTGTGCTTTTTCGAGTCAGCTGAGTTAGTGGAATAACAATTCTAGAGAATCCTTCTAGAAACCTTCGATAATAACCAGCTAGGCCTAGAAAGCTTCGTACTTCGATTATTGACTTAGGTTGTTCCCAATTTAATACTTCTTCGATCTTCGCTGGGTCAACCGATATTCCTTGTTTAGAATCACGTGTCCAAGGAATGCTACCTCCTCAAGCCAGAACTCGCATTTCTTCAACTTGGCATATAACGTATTTTCACGAAGCTTTTGAAGTATCAGCCTCAAGTGTCGCTCATTATCTTCATGACTTTTGGAGTATATGAGGATGTCATCAATAAAGACAACCACGAAATGATCCAAATATTCCTTGAATATTCGGTTCATCATATCGATGAAGGCAGCAGGAGCATTAGTTAATCCGAAATACATAACTAGAAATTCGTAATATCCGTATCGAGTTCTGAAGGCAGTCTTGGGAACGTTATCAACTTAATTTTTAACTGATGATATCCGGAACGAATATCGATCTTTGAAAAGAATTGAGCACCTCGTAACTGGTCAAACAGGTCATCAATGCGAGGTAACGGGTACCTATTTTTTATGGTAACATGATTCAAATCCTGATAGTCATTGGAGAGTCTCATACTCCCATCTTTCTTCTTTATGAATAAAATAGGAGCACCCTAAGGTGATGTACTCGGACGTATGAAACCGGTGTCTAATAACTCCTGTAGTTGGACTTTTAACTCCTGAAGTTCAATAGGAGCCATACGCTATGGGGTCTTGGAAATGGGTTTTGTACCAGGTTCAAGATCGATACAAAATTCGATTTCACGGTCTGGGGGTAGGCCAGGAAGTTCTTCGGGAAATACGTCAGGGAATTTATTAACAACAGAAATATTATTCAAATCTGACATACTTTTATTTAAATCAGTTACATGGGCTAAGAAAGCTTGACATCTGTTTTTCAATAAACTAATGGCTTTGTGGTTTGAAATGACAGTTATTGATTTTAACAGTTTGGTTGCTTGAATTCGCATAATAGGTTGATTAGGAATATGAAAACTATCGACTTTATGAAAGCACTCAATTTTAGCATGATGAGTAGTTAACCAATCAATTCTTAAAATCACATCAAATTCATGTATTTCTAAAGAGATAAGATCAACATATAAGGTAAGGGTGCTGATTTGAATCAAATAAGATTTATAAATAGTGGATGTAATGAAGGATTCTCCTAACGTAGTTTCAATAGATAAGTCAAAATCCAATTTCCTAGGAGTCAAGTTTAAATGTTGAGCACAAGCAGATGAAATAAAAGAGTGGGTAGAACTAGTATCTAATAAGCTTTAGACTTCGCAATAGTTTATGATTAGCTTACCAGCTCTGACTTCATCTGGTTTCCACGCCTTTTGAGAGGTTACAACAAAATCTCTCCCCTGAACTGTAGGCGTTAACTTGCCCGTAACAGCCTTTGGTGTCATCATTACAGTTAGACTTGATTTTGTTGCATGACAAAATCGAGCTATGTGGCCTTCCTTTCCACAATTTTAGCACACCTGAGATGGCTGTGTACAATTTGGACTAATGTGTCCCTCCTTTTCGCACTTGTAACATCTGACTAGTAGTCGTTCTCCTTCCCTCGAAACTGGTACTGGCGTCGGTGCTGATGCTGGTGCTTTTTTATGGTTATTGTTAAATCTTCTCTTCTTGAAATTGTTTCCACTCGACTCACTTCTCCTATTATCTGGGCAGGATTACCACCGAAGTGGTTACCATTCTGGCATGATAATTTCCTCCTCGCTGGTTCTCATTATTCTGATGATTGTTACTGCTGTAATTTCTCTCTCGCTGTTGGGTGTTGTCTCCTGGTTATAGTATTTCTTTCTCTCATTCTACCAATTGAGCCCTATCCACGATATCTGAATATAGACAAAATTTATGAGAAATAAGATGTTGATGAATTTCAAGTTTTAAACCTCGTAAAAACATTCACGTCATCCGTTCCTCATTGTCTACTAAATGGAGCACAAATCGAGACAGTTCATCAAACTTGACATCGAACTGTGATACGGTCATATTGTTCTGCTCTAATTTTATGAAGTCCACCTCTTTCATATGGCGAATAATTTCTACAAAATACTTTTCGTTAAAAAATTCTTAGAACTCCACCCAAGACATCTCGAGTGCCGAGTGATGTGTACGCTTCACTAATTCCCACTAGTGATTTGCTTCTCCTCGTAACATAAATGTAGCGAAGGGAACCTTTTGATTATTAGTGCAACACAGTACATCAAATATCTTTGTCATCTGTTTGAGCCACGCCTCTGCTTTTAGTGGGTCCGGCTTTCTGAGAAATTCAGGTGGTCCTAACTCTTTGAATTGCTTGGCAGTAACCATTCATAAGTTATCTGCGTTTTTATCGGTATTATTAGCTGTAGGTCCTCTCGCCTGGTTCTGTAAGAATTGCATGACATTCCGAAAAAATTCATCATTCATCCTGTTGTTAGCATCATGATTTTCTGAGTTTGCAGCAGTATTATTTGTAGCTTCCTAATTCTCAGCCACAATTGTCTCATAGTTTAACTTTTGATTTTCAGATATCATTCTAAAATGTGATCACAAAACAAACATTAGTTAAAGAAATTGACACGTCACATCTTGTCCCTACGACCGAACCAATTAATTAAATAACAAAATAGCTTAGGTTGGACACACTAGTGAGGGATTTTACTCGTCTCTCCCTTCCTAGTTCTAATCCCAGATCTCCACCAGAGATCATATCCCTAAGCTCTGATACCAACTGTGATGTCCCAAAAATAGGTCCACACAACCCATTTTGAGTCGCCAAAATACAAACTATAAAATCCAAATACAAATACAAATTTTTCAATTTACAACTAATAAACTATCGTGCAAAATACGACAACACAGATACTATAAGTCTCAATACAAAAATTGTACTGTATCTAGTACAATATGTACACCCAACTTAAGTTTTCAATACAATTATTGTCACACTATTTTATAATGCATTGAGATACTTCTACAGTCTCGGACCATCACTCAATTCCCCGACTAGTCCCAGCTATACTCTTATTTCCTAAGGAGAACAACGGAACAAAAAGGAAGAGGGTGAGCACAAATAACCCAGTAAAGAATATCATGACTAAGATAATGAAAAATAAAATTATCTTTAGCCTTCAACAGTGATAAATCAGAGATTTAAAGATAATGCAAGTTTTCAACGATGATCGCAGCGGAACAAACAATCCATTAGAAGAGTCATGTAGACTATAATGTCTACTATCTTCTACACTTTAAAAGTTCACCATCAATATTTTATCCCTACAACACCAATCAAAAGTTCCTGTTTATGCTCATCCAAATCAATAGTTTATGTAACGAATGCAATTTTTGTGATTGAATAAAAATATTTGTTGAGTTATATAAATATTTTTATTAATTTATTGAGCTAAATAAATAATTTATTAAGTTTTTGTGGAATGGGTATATGTTAATAATGTTAAATGTTATTTGAATGTGATTTGTTATGTTATTCTAATTTAATTTAATAATTAAATTAGATGATGAAAAGGTTTATTTGAATAAATGATTTATTTGAATAATATAATTCATTGGGTGTTATTGTTATTGGTTAAATAAATTTATTATTTAAGTTAGTAAGGTTTAATTGAATTTATTTAATAATAAGTTCAATTAAATTAGAAGTGTGACATTTAAAACTATATGTTATAATGATTTATTAAAATAAATGAGAAAGTGTTTAATTCAGTTTTACCAAACAAGGCCCTATGACCTTTGTTTGGAAATAATGGGTTATTTTATTTGTGTTTTACCAAACAAGGCCTTATGACCTTTAGTTAGAATAATGGGTTATTTTTTAATTAGTATTTGCCAAACAAGCCTTAGAGGCTTTTGAATTGTGTAACTGATGAGTTAATATTAGAATACGTTATTATCAATTTTTATATTTTTTGTTAAAGCTTATCAGTTGTTAAAGAAAAGAAAACAAACACAGAGTTTAAAGAAAAAGAAAAGAAAAGAACAGAGCTGGAGAGAACTTTGTGAATTTGAGAGTTGAGAGAAAAGAGAGAATTGAGAAGGAGAGTTTGGAAATTGAAGGTAGAATTTCTAGAACCCAAGGAGTTTAATCAAAGCAATAGAAGGTATAATTCTTTTCCTCTTTGTTTTACTTTACTGTTTATGGTTTCTAGTTTTCTGTAAGTGAACTCAATTGTTCAAAAGATGAAATATTTGATATAAATGTTAGTAGGCATGTATTAGAGATTATGTGATGATTATAAACTAATTTGAAAGATTAATTCATGAAAACATGCTTTAGAATTGAGTTCTTAGTTTTACAGAGCTTTATTTCATGTATGGCATATTTATATGAAAATTGATGATTCAATTTGGTTATTAATCAGTGATTTAATAATTGTTTATGATTATGTGATGAAAAACAAGAATAATGCAAGAAGAATAGTTTTAATTGGTTGATAAATGAATTTACAGAGTTTAATTTCATGAGAATGGCTAAAATATGAATATTTGGTTTTAACAGAGAATTTTTGGTTCAATTTGGTTGGTTATGTGTATTAGAATGATTATAATGTTTAGAAGCATGATGGGTAATTGTTTTATATCATATTTGATGTCTGGGTATATTTAATTTGTATATTAGATGGTAGAATTCGGAAAATTTGGCCAAATTTGGCCTAAGTTTTCACTGTTCGCGAGCTGGGGAAGACGACTACCAAGTCTCTCGCCCCGGCGAGAAAAATGCAAAGGAAATCTTCGCCCCGGCGAAGTCTCGCCCCAGCGAGCTTTTTGTATAGTGAATTCTCGCCCCGGCGAGAGTTTTATTCAGGAAATTCCCGCCCCGGCGAGAATAACTGCTGTAAAAAAAATTATTATTATTATTATTATTATTATTTTGTTTTCTTTTCTTGGAAGTTATGATACAGAATTAAACTTATATTAATGTATTAAGTGATTGATGAAATTTCAAGATGGTTGATACTTGTTAGTTATAGTATGCTAAATGAGATATTATAATAAAAATGAGATAGAGAGCAAGCCTAGAATGCTTTTAGTCTTGTGACTAATTATGTTACCATCTTATAATTAAATGTATAGGTTGTTTAAGGATCGTGAGATATTTAATTTGTAATCTACGCTTGAGGCAAGTTCCTTATCTCAATTTATTACTTTTACGTTGAGCAAGTTGTTCTTTCCCTTTTAACTTGTTAATTTATTCAATGCAAGTTTATTTATATTGAGCAAGCTTATTGACCTTAGCTTATTGATATTCAAGCAAGGTTACTATCATGTTACGTACTTAAGCTTTATTCCAAACATTGTTTGTTATTCAAATTTCGAGTATAGTTTCTATTGAACAAACTCTATTGATGAATTAGACTAGCAAACTCTTATTGATTCAGCTAGTCCTTAGTTGATGAGCGATTTCAAAGACTTAGAATATTTTCTATTCTTGTTCCAAGCCAAGTTTCTTTTGGTACGGATTCAGACGATAAACTGAGATGAACAACCCTAATATAGGGGATTACTTACGCGACAATGTTTGTGCACAATACATTGTACAATGGGCTGATTCCCCTGAGTACGAGATGTTGGTCCATAGTCTATATGACTGTTAAAGGTTACAGTAGAAATACTTGTTAACCTAGGACATAGTTCGAGGTCTTGTGACCCTCAGATATAATTTCTAAATCTTGAAATCTATTTTTCCTTGAATCAAATATTCTAACGAGCTTTTAGACTTTGATCATTTATTGACTGAGATTCAGAAAATTATTATTCCTCAGTTGAAATCTACTTCATTTAAATAATATTGTTGTCGTACTTGTGAGCAATTGTTTGCTCACTCTTGCACTAAACATTGCAGCTAAGCCAGAAAAGCAGGACGAGCCGTCCACGAGTAAAGGAAAGGGCAAGTTGCAGAAGTAGCTTAAGACTTGATGTTTATTTGATGTTTTATGTAACAAGACTTGTTTAAAATTATGTTTTATTCCGCATTGATGTATTAAGGTTAAAATAACCTAGGATTCATTTCATTTATAGTTTGGTGATGTAACCCGTTTTGGGATGATGTTTCTTTAAGTTTATTTAATTGTTCTTAATTATAGGTAGTTAAATGTGAATGAATGAGATAGTGAACACCAAATCTGTGGGAATTAAGTACTTGGATTTGGGGGTGTCACAGTTTATCTTTGCACTACGGGCCAAAGATATTCATTAGTAACACCAATGGTCATAACCATACCTCATAACAGCTTTTGGTTATGATCATTATAACGAATGCAATTTTTGTGATTGAATAAAAATATTTATTAAATTATATAAATATTTTTATTAATTTATTGAGCTAAATAAATAATTTATTAAGTTTTTATGAAATGGGTATATGTTAAGTTTAATAATGTTAAATGTTATTTGAATGTGATTTGTTATGTTTATTCTAATTTAATTTAATAATTAAATTAGATGATGAAAAGGTTTATTTGAATAAATGATTATTTGAATAATATAATTCAATTGGTGTTATTGTTATTGGTGAAATAGAATTATTAATTAATTAGTAAGGTTTAATTGAATTTATTTAATAATAAGTTTAATTAAATTAGAAGTGTGACATTTAAAACTATATGTTATAATGATTTATTAAAATAAATGAGAAAGTGTTTAATTCAGTTTTACCAAACAAGGCCCTATGACCTTTGTTTGGAAATAATGGGTTATTTTAATTTTGTTTTACCAAACAAGGCCTTAAGACCTTTAGTTAAAATAATAGATTATTTTAATTTGTATTTGCCAAACAAGCCTTATGGCTTTTTGAATTATGTAACTGATAGATTAATATCATACGTTATTATTTTATTAAATCATCAGTTTTTATTCTTGTTTCATCAGTTTTATTTTTTTTTAAAAACTACGTCATTGTAAAAAGAAAAGAAAGAAGAGAAAGAACAGAGTTCAAAGAGAAAAGAGAAATACAGAGAAAACAAGAGAGAGCTTGAGAGTTGTGAGAAGAGAGAATTGAGAAGAATAGTTTGGGTATTGGAGGAAGAAATTCAAACCAAAGGAGGTTAACCTTATTAATCAAAGCAAATAAAAGGTATAAACTCTTTACTGTATTTTATTTTTAGTTCTCTGTATATTATTTACTTGCTTAAAACATGAATTACTTGGTGTAATTGGTAGTAATCATGTGTTAGATGATTATATGATGATTAATAGTCAATGTAGAGGTATTAATTCATGAAACCATGCTTTAGAATTGAGTTCTTAGTTTTACAGAGCTTTATTTCATGTATGGGTTATGTGTATGAAAATTGATGCTTTAATTGGTTATTAATCGGTAAGTTAATAATTGCTTATGGTTATATGATGAAAAACAAGAATAATGCAAGAAGAATGGTTTTAATTGGTTGAAAAATGAATTTACAGAGCTTGATTTCATGAAAATGGTCAAAACTTGAATAAATTGTTTAACAGTGAAATTCTTGGGTTTAAATTGGTTGTTTATGTGATAGAATGATTAAAATGTTTAGAAAACATGTTGGGTAATTGTTTTCTAGCATATTTGATGTCTGGGTATATTTAATTTGTGTATTGGATGGTAGAATTCGGAAAATTTGGCCAAATTTGGCCTAAGTTTTCACTGTTCGCGAACTGGAGGAGTCGACTGCCGGGTGTCTCGCCCTGGAGAGAAAAATGAGTTGTTAAACTTCGCCCCAGCGAGAAATTTGTTAAGGAAAACCTCGCCCCGGCGAGATTTTCGTTTAGTAATTTTCCGCCCCGGCGAGAATCACTACTGAAAAAAAAATAATAAATAAATTTTATTTTGTTTTGTAATTAGGAAAGCTACATACGAGGCAAGTTTCTGAACTCCATTATTATATTAAACAAGTTGTTCTTCCCTTTTAACTTGTTAATTTATTCAAAGCAAGTTTATTTATATTGAGCAAGCTTATTGACCTTAGCTTATTGATATTCAAGCAAGGTTACTATCATGTTACGTACTTAAGCTTTATTCCAATCATTGTTTGTTATTCAAATTTCGAGTATAGTTTCTATTGAACAAACTCTATTGACGAACTAGACTAGCAAACCCTTATTGATTCAGCTAGTCCTTAGTTGATGAGCGATTTCAAAGACTTAGAATATTTTCTATACTTGTTCCAAGCCACGTTCCTTTTGGTACGGATTCAGACGATAAACTGAGATGAACAACCCTAATATAGGGGATTACTTATGCGACAGCGTTAAAATGTTTGTGCACAATACATTGTACAAAGGGCTGATCCCCCTGAGTACGAGATGATGGTCCATAGTCTATATGACTGTTAAAGGTTACAGTAGAAATACTTGTTAACCTAGGACATAGTTCGAGGTCTTGTGACCCTCAGATAAAATTAATAAATCTTGAAATCCATTTTCCTTGAATCGAGCATTCTAACGAGCTTTCAGACGTTGATTCCTTATTGATTGAATTCAGAAAACTATTATTCCTCAGATGAAATTCATTTCATTTAAATATTATTGTTATCGTACTTGTGAGCAATTGTTTGCTCACTCTTGCACTAAACATTGCAGCTAAGCTAGAAAAGCAAGACGAACCGCCCACAAGTAAAGGCAAGGGCAAGATGCCGAAGTAGCAGGAGATTTATTGTTTGCTTGATGTTTAATTGTATCAAAGACTTATTTTGCTTATGTTTTAATTCCGCACTGATGTATTTAAGGTTAGATAACCTGGGATTTGATTGTTTAACAGTTTGGTGATGTAAGCCATTTTGGGAAGATGTTTCTTTAAGTTGATTTAATTGTTCTTAATTATGGGTAGTTAGATGTGAATGAATGAGTTAGAGAACACCAAATCTGTGGGAATTAAGTACCCGGATTTGGGGGTGTCACAGGTTGGTATCAAAGCTGATAGGTTATGAACCTTTAGGTGGGGAAAACCTTAGGGTAGTAGCCATTTAGAAGATAGAGAATATAGTGGTGATAAACTCCTATCGAGTTCTAAGGAATGAATTACGGAAATTCATAAAAGATAATAAAATGATTATGTGTTATGTGTTTATTTGATAACAAACTTATGTGCTCGCGAGTATTATCGATTAGTAATTAAAACTTAAAATTTTGTTGTCAGGATGACTGATAGAGGAGAGCCCAGCCAGGCTAGGGAGGAGGAGCCCCGAGATATTCACGTAGTTCATGAGCAGCTAGTGCAGAGGGAGCCATCCCCATTGATTATAGTTACTGGTCATGAGTATGAGCCTGAGACTGATCCTGAGGAGGATCCGGAGGAGGTTGAGGAGGAGGAGGAAGACCCTGAGGAGATATCACTAACCTCCTTAGGTGTTCAGATGTATAAGCAGGTATATGATCGCAACATAGAGTTGCAAGATAGAGTGGAGGAGTTAGAAAGGCAGCTGGCCGAGCGACAGATTATCTTGGAGCAGAAGAACAGTGAGATAGAGGAGCTAGATATACGTCTTGGAGACGTGGAGTGGAAGCTGGTTCATGTAGAGAGTGAAAAGGAGGAGTTAGAAGAACAGGTTGCGGAACGTCAAGCCACTCTAGAGCAGAAAGATGCTGAGATCCAAGACCTTTCATCACGTCTTGCGGAGGTTGAGCAGAGGCTAGCACAGTCTGAGTATCGACGAGGACAGTTGATAGCCAGGAATGAAATTGTACGAGATGAGTTGAAAGAGGAGTCAGCTAAGCGGGCGAGAGCTGAGACTGCTTGGTTGAGGGAGGCTAACCGCGCAGATCGTGTTGAATGTGAGGTGCGGTCAAAGAAGGCCAAGATTGACGAGATGGAGTATATTTTTCACACCACAGTGGATAGAGCTCAGGATCGAGTTCATCGTCATCCAGATGTAATGGGTTGAAGGATGGTGACTCGTATTATGGAGCAGGAACGCCAGGAAGCTGTGCGTCGTGGGTTATCATCGTAGATTATGATTAGATTTGTTATTATGAAATTTATGAGTTAATAAGTTGTAAATCCCAGTTTTATATAATGGGATAGAATAATGATGTAATCCTGGAACTTTATGATGTCAGGATAGATGATGTAAATAACTACGATGCTATTTTTACTATGTTTTGAAGCAGTAAATGAATAAAAACGCGAAAGTTTATCAGATGTGCTATGTGCTAAGTCTTGTTTATAAATGTTTAAGTTAAGACTTAAATGTTTAAGTAATTGAATAATAATCTAATAGCGCGAATTCTTAACAGTAAGATGCCGCCAAGAAGACAAACCCGTCAACAGACCCCTGAGGGATCCACCAATAACGAGGAAGTCAACGCTAATCCAATGCAGCAGCTGGTAAATCTGCTAATGGGAGCATTTACGAATCAACTCCAAGCTCAAGCTACGACTTTTAAAGACTTCAAGGCTGTCGGACCTCCAGAATATCACAGCTCTATGAATCCCATTGAAGCTCAAACGTGGGTCATGGAGATGGAGAAGGTGTTTGATGTCGCTAGAGTCAATGAGGACCAAAAGACGGTATTTACAACGTTCATGCTCAAATCAGAAGCAAGCTACTGGTGGCAAGCAAGTAAAACCCATGGTGGGCAAGGGATAATACCGTGGGAGCGATTTAAGGAAATATTTTTCGAGACCTATTTCCCAATAAGTGCCCAGAACCAAATGGAAGTACAGTTTCTAGAGCTGAAGCAAGGTACCATGACGGTACCTGAATATGCTGCAAAATTCAACGAGTTGGCGAGGTTTGCGCCATATCAAGTCAACACGGACGAGCGAAAGGCTAGAAGATTTGAGCAGGGATTGAAGCCCTGGTTATATAGTCGAGTTTCGTTGTTTCAACTGAACTCCTTTGCGGCAGTTTTGGAAAAGGCAATTATCGCTGAAGGAGGCAGTGATGCTCTGTCCAAGTATAATCAGGAGCAGAGGAAGAAGAAGAATGAAAGTGAAAACAAGGCAAGTGGTAGCCATGGGGGCAGCGGTCAGAAGAGGAAGTGGAGTGATAGTAACTCTGCGGGAAGTCAACAGGGTAATCAGAAAAAGAAGGTGGAGGTGTGCAGTAACTGCAGAAAGAGTCATGTGGGTGTTTGCTTGAAGGGTAAGAGGGTATGTTTCAACTGCGGACAGGAGGGTCATATCGCACCGAATTTCCCTAATCCGAAAAAGGGCGCATGTTTCATCTGCGGGTCGAAGGATCACTTTTCCCGAGACTGCCCTAAGAAAGCAACTACAGGTGGAGCCAGTACAGGAAAAGGAAACAGCTGTGGAGGTAATCTGACTATCACAGGATCGACACAGCCCAATCGACCTACCGCTCGAACATTCAACATGACGGTGCAGGATGTTGTGCAGTCAAAGGATGTAGTGTCAGGTATCATTCCAGTCAATGATGTTAATGCTTATGTATTGTTTGACTCGGGTGCTACTTGCTCATTTATATCTGATGATTTTGCTAAGAAATTAAGTTACCTCAGGAAGAATTAGATTACCCCATGAATATAGAAATTGCGAATAGGGAAGTGATTCCTGTTAAGTTTGTCCACAAGAACTGTCGAATAGATATTAATAGTCATGTGATGACAGTAAACTTGATCCCAATTCGTCTTGGGGAGTTTGATGTCATTCTGGGAATGGATTGGTTGTTCAACCATGGGGCAGTTATAGACTGTCAAAAGAAGTGTGTGAATCTTAAGACTCCGTCGAAGGTAGTGTTTCATGGTAGCAAGTCGCCTAGACAAACGAGTTGTCTGACGATGATGCAGGCCAGAAAGATGTTGAGACAAGGATGTGTAGGATATCTAGCCTACATAGTTGATACCCGAAAGGTGGGTGCAAAGCTGGAGGAGATACCAGTGGTTAGGGATTTTGTGGACGTGTTTCCTGATGATTTGCCAGGATTACCGCCAGATAGGGAAATCGAGTTTGTGATTGACTTAGCACTAGGAACGGCCCCTATATCGAAAGCCCCGTATCGAATGGCTCCAGTAGAATTAAAGGAGTTGATGGTGCAGCTACAAGAGCTGCTAGATAAGAAGTATATTCAACCGAGCGTTTCGCCGTGGGGAGCGCCGATATTGTTTGTTAAGAAGAAGGATAGGTTGAACAATACCGGCGCCGTGGGGAGCGCCGGTATTGTTTGTCTTTGCATTGATTATAGAGAGTTGAACAAGGTCACGATCAAAAACAAGTATCCGTTGCCAAGGATCGATGACCTGTTTGACCAACTGAAGGGAGCAAGATATTTTTCAAAGATAGATTTACGAAGTGGGTATCATCAATTGAAGGTGAGAAAAGAGGACATACCAAAAACGGCGTTTCGAACCAGATATGGTCACTATGAGTTTTTGGTTATGTCATTTGGTTTAACGAATGCGCCTGCAGCATTCATGGACTTAATGAGTAGGGTGTTCAAACCATTTCTGGATAAATTTGTGGTGGTATTTATAGACGACATTCTGGTCTACTCCAAAACTCAGGAAGAACACGTGGAGCATTTGAGGGTGACATTTGAGGCGTTAAGGAAAGAGAAATTGTATGCAAAATTTTCGAATTGCGAATTTTGGTTGGAGCGTGTTCAATTCCTTGGGCATGTTATCGATAAAGACGGGATTTCAGTGGATCCAGCGAAAGTGAAAGCTGTGATGAACTGGGATCAACCGAAAACACCGTCAGAAGTGAAGAGTTTCCTAGGTTTGGCAGGTTACTACAGACGTTTTATTCAGGATTTCTCCAGGATCGCCACTCCGTTAACGAATTTAACAAGAAAATCAGTGAAGTTTGTTTGGACGGAGAAGTGCGAAGAGAGTTTCCAAGAACTAAAGAAGAGACTAAGTTCGGCACCTATGTTGTCTTTGCCAGATGATACAGGAAATTTTGTGGTGTATAGTGACGCATCGCATAAAGGACTTGGTTGTGTGTTGATGCAGAATGGTAAGGTTATTGCATATGCATCGCGCCAACTAAAAGACTATGAAAAAGGGTATCCGACCCATGATTTGGAGTTAGCAGTCGTGGTGTTTGCTCTGAAAATCTGGAGGCACTATCTCTATGGGGAGAAGTGTGAAATATATACAGACCATAAAAGTCTGAAGTATATTTTTACACAGAAGGACTTGAATATACGGCAGAGAAGATGGATAGAATTGATCAAAGATTACGATTGTGAAATTCTATACCATTCAGGAAAGGCTAATGTGGTTGCCGAAGCTTTGAGTAGAAAAGGTCGGGAGAAACTATCTTTATTAACTGCTCATGAGAAACTCATAGCAGAAATGGCTAAATTGGAGTTAGAGGTGAAGGGTCTGGCCGAGCCTAATGAAAAATTGTTCCAGATGGAAACTCAACCAACTCTGGTGGACAAAGTCAAGGAAGCGCAACTTAAGGATAAGGAGTGTATTAATATGCGCAAAAGAGTGCTTGAAAGTGAAGAGTTTAAATACAAAATCGACACCGAAGGAATGCTGAGATTTGAGGGCAGAATCTGGGTTCCGTTAGTGCCAGAGATCAGAGAAGAGATTTTGAACGAAGCACACAGTTCAAGATTTTCGATTCACCCGGGTAGCACAAAAATGTACCAGGATCTTCGACAACATTTTTGGTGGCCAAACATGAAAAGAGAGGTTGCTAAGTGTGTTGCAAAGTGTCTAACTTGTCAGAGAGTCAAAGCAGAACATCAACAACCAAGTGGTTTGTTACAGCCCTTGGAGATACCAGAATGGAAGTGGGAGCATATCACAATGAATTTTGTGGTAGGGCTTCCAACTACTCAGAAGGGTTATGACGCAATATGGGTCATAGTTGACAGATTGACGAAATCAGCGCATTTCTTGCCGATCAAAATCAGATTTACTTTGGATCAGCTGGCAAAATTATACGTCAAGGAGATTATCTCAAGGCACGGTGTTCCAGTGTCAGACAGAGATCCACGTTTCACATCAAAATTTTGGAGGAGTCTGCAAACTTGTTTAGGGACACAGTTGAGAATGAGTACAGCCTACCATCCGCAAACCGATGGCCAGAGCGAAAGAACAATTCAAACGTTGGAGGATATGCTTCGAGCGTGCGTCATAGATTTTAAAGGCAACTGGGATGATCATTTACCTCTGGTCGAGTTTGCCTATAACAATAGTCATCACGCGAGTATTGGAATGCCGCCATACGAAGCATTGTATGGAAGGAAGTGCAGAACTCCGTTATGTTGGGACGAGGTCGGTGAACGTCGACTATTGGGACCCGAACTGGTACAACAAACTGCTAAAATTGTTAAGGTGATAAGAGCCAGACTGATAGCCGCTCAAGACAGGCAGAAGAAGTATGCTGATCAACACCGACAAAATCGCGAATTTGAAGTCGGCAACTTCGTGTTTCTCAAAGTATCTCCCTGGAAGGGGAAAATCAGATTTGGTAAAAAGGGTAAGCTGAGTCCGCGATTTATTGGACCATTTGAGGTGCTGAAAAGGGTGGATGAGGTAGCTTATGAGGTAGCTTTACCTCCTGAGTTAGGCCACATTAACAATGTCTTCCATATATCAGTGCTACGACAGTATAAGCCCGATTATAAATATGTAATAGAATATGAACCGATACAATTCGAGAAAGATTTGTCTTATGAAGAGGTTCCTGTACAGATAGTGGACAGGAAGGAGCAAATTCTTGGAAATAAAGTGATACCTTCTGTTAAGGTAATCTGGAGGAACCACAGTACTGAAGAAGCAACGTGGGAACTCGAAGAGAAAATGATGCAAAATTTTCCTCAATTATTTGTTTAATCTTTATATTGCGATTCTGGGGACAGAATCTTTGTAAGGAGGAGAGAATGTAACGGACGATTTAATTGCGTTGTGATTCTGGGGACAGAATCCTTTTAAGGAGGGAAAGATGTAACGAATGCAATTTTTGTGATTGAATAAAAATATTTATTGAATTATATAAATATTTTTATTAATTTATTGAGCTAAATAAATAATTTATTAAGTTTTTATGAAATGGGTATATGTTAAGTTTAATAATGTTAAATGTTATTTGAATGTGATTTGTTATGTTTATTCTAATTTAATTTAATAATTAAATTAGATGATGAAAAGGTTTATTTGAATAAATAATTTTTTTGAATAATATAATTCAATTGGTGTTATTGTTATTGGTGAAATAGAATTATTAATTAATTAGTAAGGTTTAATTGAATTTATTTAATAATAAGTTTAATTAAATTAGAAGTGTGACATTTAAAACTATATGTTATAATGATTTATTAAAATAAATGAGAAAATGTTTAATTCAGTTTTACCAAACAAGGCCCTATGACCTTTGTTTGGAAATAATGGGTTATTTTAATTTTGTTTTACCAAACAAGGCCTTAAGACCTTTAGTTAGAATAATAGATTATTTTAATTTGTATTTGCCAAATAAGCCTTATGGCTTTTTGAATTATGTAACTGATAGATTAATATCATACGTTATTATTTTATTAAATCATCAGTTTTTATTCTTGTTTCATCAGTTTTATTTTTTTTAAAAAACTACGTCAGTTGTAAAAAGAAAAGAAAGAAGAGAAAGAACAGAGTTCAAAGAGAAAAGAGAAATACAGAGAAAACAAGAGAGAGCTTGAGAGTTGTGAGAAGAGAGAATTGAGAAGAATAGTTTGGGTATTGGAGGAAGAAATTCAAACCAAAGGAGGTTAACCTTATTAATCAAAGCAAATAGAAGGTATAAACTCTTTACTGTATTTTATTTTTAGTTCTCTGTATATTATTTACTTGCTTAAAACATGAATTACTTGGTGTAATTGGTAGTAATCATGTGTTAGATGATTATATGATGATTAATAGTCAATGTAGAGGTATTAATTCATGAAACCATGCTTTAGAATTGAGTTCTTAGTTTTACAGAGCTTTATTTCATGTATGGTTTATGTGTATGAAAATTGATGCTTTAATTGGTTATTAATCGGTAAGTTAATAATTGCTTATGGTTATATGATGAAAAACAAGAATAATGTTAGAAGAATGGTTTTAATTGGTTGAAAAATGAGTTTACAGAGCTTGATTTCATGAAAATGGTCAAAACTTGAATAAATTGTTTAACAGTGAAATTCTTGGGTTTAAATTGGTTGTTTATGTGATAGAATGATTAAAATGTTTAGAAAACATGTTGGGTAATTGTTTTCTAGCATATTTGATGTCTAGTATATTTAATTTGTGTATTGGATGGTAGAATTCGGAAATTTTGGCCAAATTTGGCCTAAGTTTTCACTGTTCGCGAACTGGAGGAGTCGACTGCCGGGTGTCTCGCCCCGGCGAGAAAAATGAGTTGTTAAACTTCGCCCTAGCGAAGTCTCGCCCCGGCGAGAAATTTGTTAAGGAAAACCTCGCCCCGGCAAAGTCTCGCCCCGGCGAGATTTTCGTTTAGTAATTTTCCGCCCCAGCGAGAATCACTGCTGAAAAAAAAATTTATTTTGTTTTCTTTTCTTGGTAGTTGTGATATATTATTTTACGCAGGATTAAACTTAAATTAATGTGGTAAGTGAATATTAAGATGTTAATATGGATTCTAAATTATGTTTGATGATGATTAAATACTAGATATTATACCTTAACTTAAAGATAAGTTTCGAGTGTAACATTGTTGTAATAAAGCTTGTAGCTTCTGAAATAGAGTTGATAATCAGTAGTTAATTGGAAAATTGAGGTGAGGATTGGAATATTAATGTACGTGAGTATTGTAACTAATTGTTTTTGTTGCAATACAAACGGAATCTATAGGTTGTTTATTGTACGTGGTTTGTAATTAGGAAAGCTACATACGAGGCAAGTTTCTGAACTCCATTATTATATTAAACAAGTTGTTCTTCCCTTTTAACTTGTTAATTTATTCAAAGCAAGTTTATTTATATTGAGCAAGCTTATTGACCTTAGCTTATTGATATTCAAGCAAGGTTACTATCATGTTACGTACTTAAGCTTTATTCTAATCATTGTTTGTTATTCAAATTTCGAGTATAGTTTCTATTGAACAAACTCTATTGACGAACTAGAATAGCAAACCCTTATTGATTCAGCTAGTCCTTAGTTGATGAGCGATTTCAAAGACTTAGAATATTTTCTATACTTGTTCCAAGCCAAGTTCCTTTTGGTACGGATTCAGACGATAAACTGAGATGAACAACCCTAATATAGGGGATTACTTACGCGACAGCGTTAAAATGTTTGTGCACAATACATTGTACAAAGGGCTGATCCCCCTGAGTACGAGATGATGGTCCATAGTCTATATGACTGTTAAAGGTTACAGTAGAAATACTTGTTAACCTAGGACATAGTTCGAGGTCTTGTGACCCTCAGATAAAATTAATAAATCTTGAAATCCATTTTCCTTGAATCGAGCATTCTAACGAGCTTTCAGACGTTGATTCCTTATTGATTGAATTCAGAAAACTATTATTCCTCAGATAAAATTCATTTCATTTACATATTATTGTTATCGTACTTGTGAGCAATTGTTTGCTCACTCTTGCACTAAACATTGCAGCTAAGCCAGAAAAGCAGGACGAACCGTCCACAAGTAAAGGCAAGGGCAAGATGCCGAAGTAGCTGGAGATTTATTGTTTGCTTGATGTTTAATTGTATCAAAGACTTATTTTGCTTATGTTTTATTCCGCACTGATGTATTTAAGGTTAGATAACCTGGGATTTGATTGTTTAACAGTTTGGTGATGTAAGCCATTTTGGGAAGATGTTTCTTTAAGTTGATTTAATTGTTCTTAATTATGGGTAGTTAGATGTGAATGAATGAGTTAGTGAACACCAAATCTGTGGGAATTAAGTACCCGGATTTGGGGGTGTCACAATCATACCAAACACCAGTCCATCTTTGCCCTACAGGCCAAAGAGAACTTTCACCACAAGCTTTTGTATGTAACACCAAAGGTCAGGATTATACCAATACACAATTTCTGGTTATAATCATGCCCATCACTAGTTCATCTTTGCACTACGGGCCAAAGAGAACTTTTCACCACAATTTAAGTCTAAGGATTATAACAATGATATAAAGGATGAATAGAAATAAAACAATGAGATCAAGAATAAGAAAAATATTAGAGATTGTAATTTAATTTATCCAGTGTCGAAGATTGTCCAAATTTTCAACATGATATCCAGAAAATTCGATCATAACTCAAGAATAAAATAAATAAAGTTCACGATTCAACTATAACGTGTAAAACGAAATAGAAAGATTCAGGTGAAAAGATATTAGATGAAGCACATATAAGTGCAGTACAAAGATTCAGGTGAAAAGATATTAGATAAAACACAAACTATTAAGGATATTCTACTAATTTTAAGAATGTTTACCATTTAAGAATAAAGTTATGGAAACAAACAATAATTTCTAACCATAAATGGAGAAATATGAAAGAAAACGATATCCCTTGACGAGTACAAAAGAAATGATATCTCATACGAGTATGAAAGAAAATAATATCACTTACGAGTATGAAAAAATGTACGAAACTGCAAATGAATTTTCACCCGTCATGCGGTAATCCGCGTAAACAGATCATTTTCACAAAAGACTAATAAAGGATGAATGCGAAGGGTTATTCACCAGGCATGCGGTAGTCCGCGTAGTCAGGTTATTCCCACAAATTAATAAGGACTTAATACGAAACTTTATTCACCAGGTATGCGGTAGTCCGCGTATCAAGTTATTCCCATAAGTTAATACATGGAATAGAATGACAACCCTTATGAGTATGAAGTAAAATAATATCACTTACAAATGTGAAAGCAAATGATATTGCATACGAGTATGAAATAAATAATATCCCTTACCTTAGTAGGAGACTAGATGTGACTGGTATAAAGGAGATTATCTTGAGAAAATGTTGCACTATAAGCTACACTCAAAGTATCCTTATACTTAAAAGAAATATGCACAATATTATAGAAGAAGAAATTTTTGATTCTGGTGTGAGTTTCATTGCTCAACTGAGCAACCTATTTATAGGAGAATGACAGTGTACTGTTTAAGAAGAAATCACGGACGAAACAATCGAAATTCGTCTGATTTTTACTGTGCAATAAAATATTCTAATAAAACAAAAAACTTTATATATTATATAATATATTCTAATAAAAAAATAACTTTATATATAATATAAAAGTTTTTTGTTTGTATAGAAAATTGTTCTGAAAATTCTGCCGACAGTTTGACGAATTAGCAAGTGGTGGATCCCATGGAATAATCAGCCAAATTTACAACAAACGCTTCATGGCAAACCCCAAAAAGTGAACAAATAACTACCACATATCACTTATCTTTAATCAACATATTTCCAATCGTTCAACAATTATGCACCAATAATATTATAGACTCGCAATATTGACAAACAGATCATTCCTAGGAAAGAGGGGGCTTTCCATAGAAACGACGCGCAATTAAATAACCCATTTCCTTGACAAAATTTTCTAGACATTGTCAATAATGCTAATTGGTCTAATAAAATCATATCAAAGAATATGAGTTACAGTGTCGTGACAAATAATATAAAATACTATGCAGATGTTACTGTAATAATTATTGAATCAAAATACTGTACAAATTGCTACTATATCAATTATTGAATGAATAATATGAAATACTGTGCAATATCGTGTGCTACTACAGAATACCGCGTACTACTGTGGAATAACGCGTTCTACTGTTCTTTTATTACCGGGTATTTCAACAGTTACAAGTGATAGTACCGTTAACAATTTGTCTAAAAATATTAATACTGTCATTTTTCATATCCGACAATTTTAGTCGTTATGGGGTCCACCAATGATTTTTTATTTCAGCGTCGTCATATTTTGCTGAATATAATATTCCTCGATAGAAAGAATATTTCTCGACAAAAAGAATATTCCCCGACATACTATTTATCTGATAATTTGCATATATCACCCTTAACTATAACATTATATCATTTAAGCACTTTACTGTTTAGAATAATAATCATAAAGAAAAATAATAAACTTTTATTTCATAAAAGTTGGGGTCTTACACAGTATGTGATCGATTGTTATCAGGGATCACAATCTGATTAGCAAAAATCATAGAGTTTTGAATAATTGGCTCTGCAACCTGTGTAGATTTCACAAACACAATATTTCTATGGGAACTAAAAGCACTGTTGTGGTTAGTCTCTAGCATTGTATACACACTACGATCTGAAAACAAGTCCCCAAATCTTAATCCTAATCGATCTGAGCTGCTTCTTTGATTAGTGTTCAGGGAGTCCATAGAAGAAGAAGACCAATTCCATTTAGAGATTGTCTTTTCGAATTCCACACCTTTGGAAGTAAGATTTGACTCTCTTTATGAAGACTGCTTAATGATTTCTCTCAATTTCTCATTCTCAGCTTCAAACTTAGAAAGAGAGTTAGTAGTTCCTTGACATGTTTATAACTCAAGTTGTACTTTTCTTTTTCCTTTTGAAGAAGAGAATAATCCCTTGATAGAACCCTGAACCACTTCATGTATTTATGTAATTCAGATGTGATATTAAATAAAGTAGTTCTTAAGTCAGAAACATCAATATCTTGAGAGTTGAAGTCTAATACCTCATTAATATCCATCTTTTGATGATTAGTGGTTTTATCTCCAAGAGCTTCCATTGTCATGAGATATAGGTTGGTTATCTGGGGTCCGTCATTATTACTTGACTTAGAATCATAGTCATTCTCACTATTACTCAAGGAGCCCTCAGCTATAAAGCCTTTGTCTTTCTTGTAAAACTTGTAACGAATGCAATTTTTATGATTGGATAAAAATTATAGACACCCAAATTTTGCGTTCCCTATACTAACCGTGACAGGAGGGCAAAATCGTCAATTGAACCGGCTTGCGGGAGCGAAGGAATGGGCACAAGTGTGAACGTCAAACACCACCGTAATGATTGGCGACCAAAGCTGACGTGGCAATAGGGCCGTCCGAAGCAGGCATTCCCGGATGACGTGGCACGTTTCCCAGCGGTTCCCGGACTGCAAAATGCAAGCCTTTCAGCAGAAACCGATGATCCGACACGAGAATCGAGGCGTGGCACGAAAAACAAGAAAGTCAAGCCAGCCAGCCGCGGATTGATCTGCGGCCAATAGTGCGCCTTTTGAAAACACGGAACTCGAAACACAGAAACCAGGAAATCAGCTGAGTGCGATGGGAGGCGGCCAGCCAGCCGCAGATCAATCTGCGGCTGCCCTGGACCAGCCTATTTCAGTTCAGTTTCTTAATTTCATCCAGGGAGTTGGCAGCGGCGAGAAAAAAGAAGAGAAAAAGAGGAAGAACAGCAGCAAAACAGCAGCGAAAATAGAGAGAAAAGAGAGAAAAGAAGTGAGAAATTATATCTGTTGTGTAAGATTATATATCATATATCTTCTATTCTACTCAATACATAAATTCATGCCTATTGTGAGGATTATTTGCAAGGTGAAAAGACTATTTTCATAGCAATTTTTGTATATCATTTTGTTAATCTTCTTGTCAATTGGGTTATATGAAATGTAGTTTTCTTGTATATTGTTGTGGATCCATGGATTGAGGACTATTAGTGAGGGTTCCAAATGGAACGAAATTCTTCCTAATGGTCCGATGATATCCATTTGGCAATTTTAGCTTGTTTAATTTTTGTAGTATCCATTGCGTAGGTGTGTATAAATTGTGGATGTGAGCCTAGGAACGCGACCTCGTGGTCCAAATCCGATGATGGACAATGTTGATGTATGTAATCCTTTATTGTAAATTGTAATCGTCGGGCCTTAAAACGATACCAAGTTGATAATCGGGTTTAAGGCCCCATAGTAATAAAGTATGTGATTGTGGGCGTTGGGGTTATTTGGATGGCTTACATGCCCATGAACAACCCCAATGCATTTTAATGCTTGATTTGATTTACGACCTAAAATTGATTTCAAAGCTAAAAGATTTAGATTTTCGTAAAATCAATCAAATTAGGTTGTTAGCATCACGAGGCTTAAAATGAGAAGTGCTAACGAATGTCGATTCCTATTTAACGAGAAAGCTAAAGAAAATCGTTTTCAAACATCACAAAAATGGTTTCATAAAATAAGTGACGTTTTATTAAACCGTTGTGCATAGGTTTAAAGAGATTCTAGAAGTTGCCCATCATTTAAGTTACGAAGGCAACGTATAGATCTCGATTCCTATTTTGACGAAGGTTTAGAAAACTCTTGTTTTTGCCAAAACGACACCTAATGAAAATCTCATAGTTTTTGACAATTGAAATCAAACCTTTTCTCATAAAGCTTTCTCGTGTATGCCGAAAAGACATTCCGAAGCGTTCTCCAATCAAAGCACGACTTTCCCAAAAAATCCAAATGATTCTTTCATACAAACTCACCACAACATTCACATAGGCACACATACACACACGCGCATATACACACACACATTCGAGAATTAAAGGATAGGAAAGCATCAAGATTGCGGTAACCGTGTTTCACGGAAGTCGGGGGGTGCCTAACACCTTCCCCTCGCTTAAGCAAGCCCCCGAACTCTATGAATCTCGGTTCGCAGACCAATTAATTCGGAGTCACACATGAGCCAGCGATTTACGAAAACGAAACTCGGATGAGTTGGTACATCCATTTCAAATATACCAACTGGCGACTCTGGTTAATTGGCTCATCATAAAAAATGATCTTTCAAAACCCCGTCGACACTCAAGCCGACCTTTTCCAAAAATCATTTAATCAAAAGGCTAAAATTGGAAAAGTCGAAAACCCGGCGTCGACAGCTGGCGACTCTGCTGGGGAACATTAGAGGGCTTAAGCCGCGTTCAATCTTGATGCTATCCTATCCTTTTAAAATTCATAAAATGTGTGGGTGTGCGATGTTTTGATTTTTTTACTTTTGTTGTGTGAATGTGTGTTTTGCCCAAATAAATGAATGATTGAATGGATTTGCTTTACTTTTAAGTAATCATTTGCATACGGTGAGGACGATGAATGTGAATGTATGTTGAGAGAGTACCTCCTCCTAAGGCGAACCTGTCGGTTGCTTATTACTGGACTCGAAGGGGCTACTCCCCGGAGATGGCTCAGGAAACGCACCACCCAAATCCGCTCCAATCGAAAGGATTCAGACGAGTAAATTGCGAAGATTTAGGGACCTTCATGCCGAAAAGCCCGCGAGAGTAACCCTAGGGTAGGTCAGCCTCTGATAAACCTAACGAAAGGGAAGCTTCTTCATGCCCTTTTATCGTTCAGTCAAATAAATAAATGTCATGCAAATGGCATACAACTGTCATACCATCATCATCGTAATAAATATGTCCTGTATCATGTGATTACATCACCTGCACATATAAAGAGAATACTGACATGGTTTTGCAGGAAGGCAATCCGTGCCACGTACAAGGTTTTCTAAAAACTTCTAAATAATATCCTGTCATCAAACAGTGACCTTGTTTTGCAGGATAAGATTAGAGAACCATGAAAGCGTGGCATAACGATCACAAAGAACCCGGAGTAGGGGCATATTTGACCACTAAAAAAAATAATAATATATATAATAATAATAATCATGCATCAGTGTTGACATACATCTGCCAACTTGTAACTGGCACAGTACTAAACTACGACCCTTGTTTGTTTGCGAAATTGCCCCTACGACCCAACTAAGAAGCCGTAAAGTCCATACTCCATCCATCCAAATGGCAGAGGCCGATAGCCATGAAATTACAGTTCTGCCACTCCAACAATACGGCCGAATACGAGGGATTCATCCTAGGACTGAGATTAGCCTTGGGAATGGGAATCAAAAGGATGATAGTAGTTGGAAACTCGAATTGGTCATCCGGCAGGCTATGGGAATATACAGCACCAAAGGGCATAAATGGGACCTAGCTACGGGACTGCTGAGATATCTGGAGACCGAAGAAGCCCACAAACAAATGAACGAAGTACATGGCGATGTGTGCGGAGCCCATATGAGCAGAGCATTTTCGGCAAAGAAAATCATGTGAAAGGGTCACTACTGGCTAACAATGAAAACTGACTGCGATGCAAATGTCAGGAAATGCCATCAATACCAGGTCCATGCCAATGCGATCCATGCACCTCCTAATGAGCTCCATTGCCCTCACCGTGGCTAGTTGGACCGTGCAACATGTGATATCCAGGAAGGGGTAAATCCAGGAGTATGGCAGTGAATCCCGGCCAGTAGAAGATCAATGGGTTTTAAAATTCTGAGTTTTTTTTCAAATCCCTGCAGGCTCATGTCATTTTGTCATGTTATCCAAAAAGAAGATCATGTGCTGAAATGTTTTATATATACGACAAGCATTTTTGTTTTATGTCAGGTACCCCGATTTGAGGCATTCTAGCCTGACAAGCAATAGGCCAAATTTGAAGGAGGATCACGATTTTGGTTTGATGGGGATCGAGCAGGACGAGACAGATATCGACAATACGCCTGGCGAGATCAAAGGATGGGTCAAGGGTAAACCCAAACCCAGTTTAGACCAAACCATCGCCATCAAACCTCAGAACCCCTAACGGTCACAAAGAACCCGCAGTAGGGGCAAAAAAAAAATCTCAAAAATCAAAAATTCCCCCAAACCTTTCAACAAGTCAAAGGACCGGATCTGCTGTTAGCCCAGCGAGGTACCGAGGCAACCAGTATGAGGGAGATCACAAGAAAAGCAACTTAACACTGGGGCATTTGTCAACTACCCAGGAAATGATGACGTGCAAATTGGCACCCATGCAACAATCCCATCAACATGCACCATCATCATCAAATGCTACCTCATGTCAATTCAATCTTCAACGGTACGATCATCTGGCATTTGTCAAGCATAGTTTTCTCGGGATACGATAATCCACGTGAAGGGGGATTTTATTTAGCTTGATAGGAATCGGGTTAATTCTGACAAGCAACCGTGGAGCACGATCGTGAGTATGATTAGACAAAGAAGGCTATTCAACCTTTTGATCAGGTACAAAGCCTTAATTCAAAGCAACGTTTACGACAGAATCGACCTCATGTGACGGCCTTCACTTTGCATTTGCACAAACTTTCAGTTGTGGGGTATAAAACTATGACGATGTTGATGGCAATTAACACGTAGTCAGACAGTCAATAATTATCAGGCTAATATCAAGAAGTCAGACGATAAAGGATTATCAAGCTAATGTCTCGAATCGTGGCCTGGGTTATTCGAGTAATTAAGCCCGAGGGGTGTCTCTACACCTGGTGCCCTAAAGCCATCTGGTTTGGGAGTCGCTGGCCCAACACTCGTTACATGGGTAACTCAGAGCCTAAGAAAACGAGCATTACAGTAGAGGAGGCCCGAGCAGATTCGAATCGTGGCATGGGCTACTCGAGTAATTAAGCCTAAGGGGTGTCTCTGCATCTGGTGCCCTAAAACCGTCTGGTTTGGGAGTCACCGGCCTAACACTCGCTACATGGGTAACTCAAGCCTAAGAAAACGAATCTTGCGCAAGGTCAAGCAAAGAATGAATGGTGCAGACCACCAGCTTGTCTCGAACCGTGGCCTTTGTTACTCGAGTAAATAAATCTGAAGGGGTGTCTGTACACCTAATGCCCCAAAACCGTCTGGTTTGGGATTCATTGGTCCAAAACTCGTTAAATGGGTAACTTTAAATAGCCTAAGAAAACGAGACAAGTGAAGTGGGCTAATAAAGAGAAAAGATAATACGAAAAACTCTCGGCCTTAAACAATGAGTCATGGAAGAGAAACCCCTACTGAATGCTGCATCGCATAGTGCATTTGTCATATGACGTCAATCCTGCTGAGAACGTTGTCGAGAATGGAGACAGAATACCTTTGACGAGGGAGGGTAGTTCTTTTGAATTCGACCTTACTCACGTACAATGACCATGAATGCTTGAAGGTGTTCTTACGATTTCATAACTCGGTAAATAGAAAATCATCAACTCACGAAGGATCGAAAATAACTTCCAATCTAGTACATGCATGGTTCACAAATTGCTAGATTGTGCGATCAATAGATATTCAATTTCGTGTGCTTTAACTGCATTTACTCTTTTGTCGAGATTATAATATCTTTGTGTTGAACTAACACTAACGGCCCGACCCTTCAAGTTTTGGCAATTGTTAGTCATCTGATATGCAGGATCTTGCAGAGCTGTGGATAACTCAGCACGGTCAACATCGCGAGTTTTCGATAGAAATTCTTGGTAGCGACACGCACCAAGGCAGGGGCAGTTAAGAATCGTGAAATGGAAGGAAACTGGGGCTGTACAGAACTTCTCGTCATTGGGCCTCTCCCCAATCCTGACTATCACTGCCTCGACATCCAAATGATCCAAGTGCATGAACCTATCAAGGATGATATAATGTGGGACAACAGCATATCGGCCATCAGAAATGATCAAAAGGCCAAGGGGCCCAATATAGCTATCGATCATCACAGAGAGCGAAACCGACTGCCTCAATTCGATGAAATGTAGACGAACAAGAACAGGTAGAGTACCAAACCAATGTTGAAGTCTAGAAACTACACTTCACGACGAGGCGTGATCCAGTCAAATTTTGGCAAACAACGACGATTGTCGAATCGTATCATTTGACTGAACAGGGGTCATTTCTATCTAAACATATGTTGTGCACATGCATCTGTTCATAACATATCTGCCAGATCATGCATAACATCTTTTTCATGCATACATGTACGATCAAAATGAAAATCTTCAGGGGAAAGTACAAGCACGTCGCTTTCAACCTCACGAATGATCAGACTGTGATGGCTTTTGCGGCATGGTACGTGGACGATGTTGGTGGGAGATCCAGGACATGAAGCCGATCACACATCCCATTACAAAAAAAAAAATCACTCAAATCCAATCAATGACCCCTGGGAAGGGCTGGTATCCAACCAATTAATGATCCTTGGGAAGGGCTGGTATCCATCAAATCAATGACCCCTGGGAAGGGCTGGTATCCAACTAATCAACGACCCCTGGGAAGGGCTGGTATCCAACCAATCAATGACCCCTGGGAAGGGCTGGTATCCAACCAATCAACGACCCCTGGGAAGGACTGCTATCCAAACAAGAAGTGAACCTAGGAAGGCATCCAAGCAAACCACAACAAGATGGTGAGCACCCTGGAAGGGCTGATATCCAAACAACTAACACCTTGGGAAGGGCTGATATCCAAACAACTAACACCTTGGGAAGGGCTGATATCCAAACAACTAACACCCTGGGAAGGGCTGATATCCAAACAACTAACACCTTAGGAAGGGCTGATATCCAAACAACTAACACCCTGGGAAGGGCTGATATCCAAACAACTAACACCCTGGGCAGGGCTGATATCCAAACAACTAACACCTTGGGAAGGGCTGATATCCAAACAACTAACACCTTGGGAAGGGCTGATATCCAAACAACTAACACCCTGGGAAGGGCTGGTATCCAAATAACTAACACCCTGGGAAGGGCTGAGATCCAAACAACTAACACCCTGGGAAGGGCTGAGATCCAAACACTAACACCCTGGGAAGGGCTGAGATCCAAGACAATCGACCGGCTATGATACCCGGCGGTTACGAGATGGGTGACCGACGACGATACCCGACCCCGATGAGACAATCGACCGGCGACGATAACCGGCGATTACGAGATGGATGTCCGGCGACGAAAACCGGCTCCGACAAGATAACTAACCGGCGACGATAACCGGGGGTTACGAGATGGGTGACCGGCGACGATACCCGGCCCCGACGAGACAATCGACCGGCGACGATAACCGGCGATTACGAGGTGGATGTCCGGCGACGAAAATCGGCTTCAACAAGATAACCGACCGGCGACGATAACCGGGGGTTACGAGATGGGTGACCGGCGACGATACCCGGCCCCGACGAGACAATCGACCGGCGACGATAACCGGCGATTACGAGGTGGATGTCCGGCGACGAAAACCGGCTCCGACAAGATAATCGACCGGCGACGATAACCGGGGGTTAAGAGATGGGTGACCGGCGACGATACCCGACCCCGACGAGACAATCGACCGGCGACGATAACCGGCGATTACGAGGTGGATGTCCGGCGAGGAAAACCGGCTCCGACAAGATAATCGACCGGCGACGATAACCGGGAGTTACGAGATGGGTGACCTGCGACGATACCCGGCCCCGACGAGACAATCGACCGGCGACGATAACCGGCGATTACGAGGTGGATGTCCGGCGACGAAAATCGGCTCCGACAAGATAACCAATCGGCGACGATAACCGGGGGTTACGAGATGGGTGACCGGCGACGATACCCGGCCCCGACGAGACAATCGACCGGCGACGATAACCGGCGATTACGAGGTGGATGTCCGGCGACGAAAATCGGCTCCGACAAGATAACCGACCGACGACGATAACCGGGGGTTACGAGATGGGTGACCGGCGACGATACCCGGCCCCGACGAGACAATTGACCGGCGACGATAACCGGCGATTACGAGATGGATGTCTGGCGACGAAAACCGGCTCCGACAAGATAACTAACCGGCGACGATAACCGGGGGTTACGAAATGGGTGACCGGCGACGATACCCGGCCCCGACGAGACAATCGACCGGCGACGATAACCGGCGATTACGAGATGGATGACCGGCGACGAAAACCGGCTCCGACAAGATAATCAATCGGCGACGATAACCGGGGGTTATGAGATGGGTGACCGGCGACGATACCCGGCCCCGACGAGACGATCGACCGGCGACGATAACCGGCGATTACGAGATGGGTGACCGGCGACGAAACCCGGCCCCGACAAGATGATCATCCGCATCAACACCCTGTTGTGAATGTTTTGCATCCATTGCATCTTACGTTGCATCATAAGTTATATGTGTTGCATCGTGTATGTATTGTCATTCTTGTGCACTGTCATTCCTGCATCGGGTGTCTATTCTTTATCCTGTTCATTTCATTTAACATTGCATAAACATGATAAAGAGGGGCAGCTGTATACACCCAAATTTTGCGTTCCCTATACTAACTGTGACAAGAGGGCAAAATCGTCAATTGAACCGGCTTGCGAGAGCGAAGGAATGGGCATAAGTGCGAACGTCAAACACCACCGCAATGATTGGCGACCAAAGCTGACGTGGCAATAGGGCCGTCCGAAGCAGGCATTCCCGGATGACGTGGCACGTTTCCTAGCGGTTCCCGGACTGCAAAATGCAAGCCTTTCAGCAGAAACCGATGATTCGACACGAGAATTGAGACATGGCACGAAAAACGAGAAAGTTAAGCCAGCCAGCTGCTGATTGATCTGCGGCCAATAGTGCGCCTTTTGAAAACACGGAACTCGAAACACGGAAACCAGGAAATTAGCTGAGTGCGATGGGAGGCGGCCAGCCAGCCGCAGATCAATCTGCGGCTGCCCTGGACCAGCCTATTTCAGTTCAGTTTCTTAATTTCATCCAGGGAGTTGGCAGCGGCGAGAAAAAAGAAGAGAAAAAGAGGAAGAACAGCAGCAAAACAGCAGCGAAAATAGAGAGAAAAGAGAGAAAAGAAGTGAGAAATTATATCTGTTGTGTAAGATTATATATCATATATCTTCTATTCTACTCAATACATAAATTCATGCCTATTGTGAGGATTATTTGCAAGGTGAAAAGACTATTTTCATAGCAATTTTTGTATATCATTTTGTTAATCTTCTTGTCAATTGGGTTATATGAAATGTAGTTTTCTTGTATATTGTTGTGGATCCATGGATTGAGGACTATTAGTGAGGGTTCCAAATGGAACGAAATTCTTCTTAATGGTCTGATGATATCCATTTGGCAATTTTAGCTTGTTTAATTTTTGTAGTATCCATTGCGTGGGTGTGTATAAATTGTGGATGTGAGCCTAGGAACGCGACCCCGTGGTCTAAATCCGATGATGGACAATGTTGATGTATGTAATCCTTTATTGTAAATTGTAATCGTCGGGCCTTAAAACGATACCAAGTTGATAATCGGGTTTAAGGCCCCATAGTAATAAAGTATGTGATTGTGGGCGTTGGGGTTATTTGGATGGCTTACATGCCCATGAACAACCGCAATCCATTTTAATGCTTGATTTGATTTACGACCTAAAATTGATTTCAAAGCTAAAAGATTTAGATTTTCGTAAAATCAATCAAATTAGGTTGTTAGCATCACGAGGCTTAAAATGAGAAGTGCTAACGAATGTCGATTCCTATTTAACGAGAAAGCTAAAGAAAATCGTTTTCAAACATCACAAAAATGGTTTCATAAAATAAGTGACGTTTTATTAAACCGTTGTGCATAGGGTTAAAGAGATTCTAGAAGTTGCCCATCATTTAAGTTACGAAGGCAACGTATAGATCTCGATTCCTATTTTGACGAAGGTTTAGAAAACTCTTGTTTTTGCCAAAACGACACCTAATGAAAATCTCATAGTTTTTGACAATTGAAATCAAACCTTTTCTCATAAAGCTTTCTCGTGTATGCCGAAAAGACATTCCGAAGCGTTCTCCAATCAAAGCACGACTTTCCCAAAAAATCCAAATGATTCTTTCATACAAACTCACCACAACATTCACATAGGCACACATACACACACGCGCATATACACACACACACATTCGAGAATTAAAGGATAGAAAAGCATCAAGATTGCGGTAACCATGTTTCACGGAAGTCGGGGGGTGCCTAACACCTTCCCCTCGCTTAAGCAAGCCCCCGAACTCTATGAATCTCGGTTCGCAGACCAATTAATTCGGAGTCACACATGAGCCAGCGATTTACGAAAACGAAACTCGGATGAGTTGGTACATCCATTTCAAATATACCAACTGGCGACTCTGGTTAATTGGCTCATCATAAAAAACGATCTTTCAAAACCCCATCGACACTCAAGCCGACCTTTTCCAAAAATCATTTAATCAAAAGGCTAAAATCGGAAAAGTCGAAAACCCGGCGTCGACAAAAATATTTATTGAGTTATATAAATATTTTTATTAATTTATTGAGCTAAATAAATAATTTATTAAGTTTTTGTGGAATGGGTATATGTTAAGTTTAATAATGTTAAATGTTATTTGAATGTGATTTGTTATGTTTATTCTAATTTAATTTAATAATTAAATTAGATGATGAAAAGGTTTATTTGAATAAATGATTTATTTGAATAAGAGAATTTATTTGGTATTATTGTTATTTGTTAAATGAAATTATTAATTTAGTTAGTAAGGTTTAATTGAATTTATTTAATAATAAGTTCAATTAAATTAGAAGTGTGACATTTTAAACTATATGTTATAATGGTTTATTAAAATAAATGAGAAAGTGTTTAATTCAGTTTTACCAAACAAGGCCCTATGACCTTTGTTTGGAAATAATGGGTTATTTTATTTGTGTTTTACCAAACAAGGCCTTAAGACCTTTAGTTAGAATAATGGGTTATTTTATTTAGTATTTGTCAAACAAGCCTTATGGCTTTTGAAATTTTATAATTGCGTTGTGATTCTGGGGACAGAATCCTTTTAAGGAGGGAAAGATGTAACGAATGCAATTTTTGTGATTGGATAACAATATTTATTGAGTTATATAAATATTTTTATTAATTTATTGAGCTAAATAAATAATTTATTAAGTTTTTGTGGAATGGGTATATGTTAAGTTTAATAATGTTAAATGTTATTTGAATGTGATTTGTTATGTTTATTCTAATTTAATTTAATAATTAAATTAGATGATGAAAAGGTTTATTTGAATAAATGATTTATTTGAATAAGAGAATTTATTTGGTATTATTGTTATTTGTTAAATGAAATTATTAATTTAGTTAGTAAGGTTTAATTGAATTTATTTAATAATAAGTTCAATTAAATTAGAAGTGTGACATTTTAAACTATATGTTATAATGGTTTATTAAAATAAATGAGAAAGTGTTTAATTCAGTTTTACCAAACAAGGCCCTATGACCTTTGTTTGGAAATAATAGGTTATTTTATTTGTGTTTTACCAAACAAGGCCTTAAGACCTTTAGTTAGAATAATGGGTTATTTTAGTTAGTATTTGCCAAACAAGCCTTATGACTTTTGAAATTTTATAACTGATGATACGTTATTATCATATTAAGTATCAGTTTTTATTTGTTTTTATTTGCATCAGTTTTATTTTTAAAGAACGTCAGTTGTAAGGAAAGAAAAGAAAGAGGAGAAAGAACAGAGTTCAAAGAGAAAAGAGAAATACAGAGTTCTATCAAGTGAGAATAGAGAGAAATTGTGAGTTTGAGAGTTTGTGGTTTGAGAAGAGTTTGTGATTGAAAAGAATTCTAGGTTCTTAAAGCAATAGAAGGTATAATTCTTTTCCTCTTTGTTTTATTTTACTGTATATGGTTTCTAGTTTTCTGTATGTGAACTCAATTGCTCAAAAGATGAAATATTTGATATAAATGTTAGAAAGCATGTGTTAGATGATTATGTGATGATTATAGATTAATTTGAATGATTAATCCATAAAAGCATGTTTAGAATAGAGTTTTTGAGTTTTACAGAGTTTATTTTCATGGGTGATATATATGTATGAAGTTAATATTCAAATTGTTTGTTAATTGGTAAAATTACCATTTGATTATGAATATATGATGAAAAACAAGAACAATGCAAGAAGAATGGTTTTAATTGGTTGAAAGATGAGTTTACAGAGTTTAATTTCATTAAAATGGCCAAAACTTGAATAAACTGTTTAACAGTGAAATTCTTGGGTGTAAATTGGTTGTTTATGTGATAGAATGATTAAAATATTTAGAAAACATGTTGGGTAAATGTTTTGTATCATATATGATGTCTGGGTATGTTTAAATTATTCATTGGATGGTAGAATTCGGAAAATTTTGGCCAAATTTGGCCTAAGTTTTCACTGGTTCGCGACCTGTAAAAGGTGTCAGTTGCGTCTACCGCCCCGGCGGTAGAAATGAGCTAGGATTATCGCCCCGACGGTTCTGTCGCCCCGGCGGCATAATTGCACTAGATTCTTCGCCCTGGCGACAGCTTCGCCCCGGCGACGATTTTGTTAAGTTTTTTCCCGCCCCGGCGAGAATCACTGCTGTAAAAAAATTATTAATATTATTATTATTATTATTATTATTATTATTTTCTTGGAAGTTATGATGCATAATTAAACTTATATTAATGTATTAAATGACTAAAGAATTTCCAAGATGGTTGCTAAACTAGTACTTGTTGACTATGGTATGCTAAATGAGATGTTATGATAAAAGAGCAAGCTTAGAATGCTTTTAATCTTGTGACTAATTATATTACCATTTTACAATTAAATGTTTAGGTTGTTTAAGGATCGTGAGATATTTAATTTGTAATCTACACTTGAGGCAAGTTCCTTATCTCAACTTATTACTTTTACGTTGAGCAAGTTTTCCTCCCTTAAACTTTAAAATTATTTATAGCAAGTTATTCTTTCCTTTTAACTTGTTAATTTATTCAATGCAAGTTCATTTATATTGAGCAAGCTTATGTCCTTAGTTTATTGATATTCAAGCAAGGTTACTGTCATGTTTCGTACTTAAGCTTTATTCCAATCATTGTTTGTTATTCAAATTTCGAGTATAGTTTCTATTGAACAAACTCTATTGATGAACTAGACTAGCAAATCCTTATTGATTCAGCTAGTCCTTAGTTGATGAGCGTTTCAAAGACTTAGAATATTTTCTATACTTGTTCCAAGCCAAGTTCCTTTTGATACGGATTCAGACGATAAACTGAGATGAACAACCCTTATATAGGGGATTATTTACGCGACAGCATTAAAATGTTTGTGCACAATACATTGTACAAAGGGCTGATCCCCCTGAGTACGAGATGTTGGTCCATAGTCTATATGACTGTTAAAGGTTACAGTAAAAATACTTGTTAACCTAGGACATAGTTCGAGGTCTTGTGACCCTCAGATATAATTTCTAAATCTTGAAATCTATTTTTCCTTGAATCGAATATTCTAACGAGCTTTTAGACTTTGATTATTTATTGACTGAGATTCAGAAAATTATTAGTCCTCAGTTGAAATCCATTTTATTTAAATATTATTGTTATCATACTTGTGAGCAATTGTTTGCTCACTCTTGCACTAAACATTGCAGCTAAGCCAGAAAAGCAGGATGAGCCGTCCACGAGTAAAGGCAAGGGCAAGATGCCAAAGTAGCAAGAGATTTATTATCCACTTGATATTTATTTGTATCAAAGACTTATTTAAAATTATGTTTTATTCCGCATTTGATGTATTAAGGTTAAGATAACCTGGGATTTGATCGTTTAATAGTTTGGTGATGTAACCCATTTTGGGAAGATGTTTCATCAAGTTTATTTAATTGTCATTTTTATTGGGTAGCTAGATTTGAATGTATGTTATAGTGAACACCAAATCAGTGGGAATTAAGTACCTGGATTTGGGGGTGTCATAAAACTTCTTATTGATATTTCTTAAAGAACTCCTTCTTTTTATCCTTCTTGAGCTCCTCTCTCAATGGCTTGGTGCATTCAACTATATAATGACCTGACTTTTTGTAATTACAGCACATATCTTTGGAGGAGTCTCTTTTGCTGTTGTAGTTGTTGTATCTTATGTTGTTGTTTCTGCCATTTCTTTCAGCTTCCTTGCTAGTATGTATGTATCTTTATCATCATCAACAACATCAGATTCATTATCTATAGGAGTCTTTGAGGATGTTTCTGTAGGTTTGAGAGCTACCTTTATCTTTTCTTCTTGTCTTAGAGATTATTTTTTCTCTTTGATTCAGCTCTAGCTCATAGGTTAAAAGATTACCATAGAGCTTCTGCACTGTCATTTTTTTTAGATTCTTTGACTCTCTAATTGTAGTGGTCTTTGCATCCCACTTGCTTGGAAGAGCTCTCATGAATTTAATGTTGAGGTCCTTGTTGGGATAGACTTTCCTAAATGCTCTAAGTGAGTTGAGCAAGATATTGAACCTTTAATATGTTGTAGTTATATCTTCACCAAGAATATGAGAGAACATTTCATACTGTTGGGTGAGCAGAGATTGCTTGTTCTCCCTAACTTTTTTAGTTCCTTCATGCATCACGAGTAGAGCTTCCTAGACTTTTTGTGCTATCTTGTAGTTGACAACATTTTCGAACAATTCATCTTCAAGAGTTATGAACATAATGTTCTTAGCTCTTTTATCTAGGGTCACCAGCTTCTTCTCGTTGTCTGTCCACTCTATTCTTTGCTTGACTACCACCTTGTTAGGATCATCAGTTATTGGTGCGAGCTTTGTAGGAACGTAGGGGTCATTGATCACAGCACTGAATAGCTCATCATCGATTGTATCAATATATGCCTATATATGAACTTTCCAATTAACAAATTTATCTTTATTGTACAAGGGTAGCTTATTTCCACCACCAAGTTCAGGTTTTGGTTAGTGTCATGGATATAATCAAGTTGTAAAGCTAGTTCAAGAGAACCTTGCTTTGATACCACTTGTTATTCCTAGATAGACACAAAAGAGATCTAGAAGGGGGTTGAATAGATTCTTTAAATTTTCTTTTTAAAGATATATTACCAAATCATTTAAGCAATTTAATTGATTGGATTAGCACAGTGGAATGTTTAAGAAAAGCCCTTCAAAGATTATAATGAAATTCATAGTTCTAAATTTAATGAGATAATGTAGAAATAAGAAACAAAAATAAAACGTAGAGTGATAGAAACTGAAATGCAGAATTTAAAGAACACAAGAGAGATTTTTAAGAGGTTCAGGGCACAAAAGTCTCTTAATCCTCTCTTCTACTCTGAGAGTAGGAATTTTCCACTAAGGAGGGTAATCACCAAGATTATAGTTCACAAAGAACTTTTACACAATGATTCACAAAGAAAGTTATACAGACTTGGTTTATAAAAGATCACTTAGATCTGACTAATCACTAAGAGAAGTAGTTTGTTTGAGGTGCTACTAAGTTGCTTTAAGGTTCTCTTCGAATGACTTAGTAGTAGGGTGTATTTCTTGGAATCATAGAGTATAACAAGTATGAACTCAGAGTTTTAGTCTTTGGACTTGATTGATCTATTGTATCTTTGATACTTAGATTTGCTGACTTTACATAAAATTCTCTAGGGATCTTCCCGTTGGAAAGTTATTATTGCTCTATTCTTGCTTGGACATTTGTCTTTCAACAATTGATTGACTTTGAATTGTTGCCTATTTGGACCACCTCAGGTCACTTTCTTTAGTATTGTGAACAGTGCAATAGCAGCCACGTGTCCTTGACTCTGCTAAAATAGATGTTAGATAGAGGCTTTGTCGACCTGTCCTTATCATAAAATTGTCTGAAGATAATCTCTGAGGGTCGAGTGTTAAGGTTGATGAACTTGTCATAACCTATCACTAACTTCTTAGATGTCTGTACTCTATGATTTTGGATTCCTCAGAGTGAAATCGTAGAGTAATTCTTCTGCTCTACGATTGATGGTGACTTTGTGATTTTGACTTTACGATCAGGCTTGTATTCTACGATCTTCAGACTACTCTACAATCTTAGAGTGATTTTTCTTCTCGCTCTACGATTATCTTTTGACCTGGACAACTTAGCTATTACAGAGTTTTAACTCTATAAATTTGAATCAACATAACATGTTTGATTCCTAAACTAAGTCCTTTTACATACGAATAATTTCACAAGGACTTTACAAAAGTTAATTGAATATAATTATACATTTAACTCATATCATCATCAAATTAGTTATATTCATAAAAAATTGTAGGTACTAACAAAACAAACAATAGTTACATTTTTCTACACATCTTATACATTATATTACTAGTTTGTTTCATAAAATTCCATTCTCAAAATCTTAGATTCGCAAACGATTCTGTTTTTCATCTTAAAAATGATTCACGATGAAGAAGTTCCATGTTTTCATAGCATTTCTCAAATATTTTCTATTTTCAAGCTCCTCAAAATTATTTTCACTTATAGATTCACAATTTTTTATTTTCCAATAACCAATTTGGTCCCGAGGTTGAAAAACTTGGTCGAGAAAAAGTTTTGGAGTAGAATTATTTTTTAAAAAAAACTTTATACATATATGTGTGTATAGTTTTGGAGTATATTTTTTTTTAAAAAAATAACTTTATACATATATGCGTGTGTATATGGGTGTGTATAACACTCAAGGACTTATGTTGGTCACTGAAACCAACTGAGAGTGTATGTGAGTTTACTTACTGAGTTAAGACTCATTGAGTTAACTCACTAAGTTGAAGTCAGCTCACTGAGTTAACATACTCAACCTTCTGAGTCAAGTTACCTTGAAGCAAGCTCACTGAGTCAATATATAAAGCTCATTGAGTTAACACAACTCACTGAGTTAGTACATAAAACTCAATGAGACAGACAACTTTGAAAAAAAATGACCGAGTCGATTCAACTCAACTCACTAAGTTTTTCTGAGCTATACAAGGCAAGCAGAAAAATCAGCTTGCTCACCAGGTTCAACATTCATCTTTTTCTTTTCTTCTTTCTGATTCAGTGTGTTTATATGCTATATGTTTATGAAGCATGATTAGGCAGTCTTTATATGATGGGAGGAATTTTTCTGTCCTATCTTCTTTTTGTATGTGATGTAGGCTAAACATTAAATATGAGATATATAAAATTATTTGCCATTTGAGTTACTGTACAAAATACTATGCATATTTAATATGTACTGTTTGTGATGTATGGATAACCTAATTCTTTAGATGGCCGATTATTTTGAATTGAATCAATTTAGTTACATGTTTACTATCTTAAGGTCTAGTTGAACCATGTGACTAAGCATGCTATTTTTTTTGGTTCACTGTTGACTTTCTTACTTGGGTTGTTTAGATGTAATAAATAACTGCAATATCTTTGAGCAATTGGACAATATGATTTGGCATATGTACTTTCCATTCTTTTGTTTAAGACTGTTAACGCTAAATTTCATCGCGCGTTCAATCACCAAAATACGCGTCAAATCCTGCACAAGAACGAAACCACACTCAGAGAGCTGACGACCTGGGCTACCGGGGGATAGGTGTGAGAATAAGTACAGGTTGTTCAAGGTATTAACAATGGAGGTTTAGCACTTTAGTGAGCAAAAAGTCATTACCTGTGAATCAGGGCTTAGCCTTGTATTTATAGAGATCACACCACCTTTATCGCGTTGTCCCCGAATTGTAGTAGGACTTCTAATCATGGTAATTACCTATGATTGGATAGAACTCAGTCTCCTTAAAGAAAGAAAGTTGGATATAACCCTAACTCTTTCCTTAGGAGCTCAAATATGGTTAGGAATTTTGGTTTCCTTAACTGTCAAACAGCCCAATCACGTAATACCTCCATGTAAGATAAGGCCCACCAGATCCATCGAGCCCAACAAACCAGGCCCCAATATTGCCCCCCACTCTCTTGTTATAATTGACTTATAATAAGAGAGTATACAAAAATCAATGCAATCCGGACCATTTGCCTCTGAACCAAACAACCCCTTCTTGTTGCACACGCTATACATCGGACCCCACCACCATTATTAGTCACACCTCGCGAAATGTGTGAACTAAATAGTCACACCAAAACCTATTTCCCCCCAAAACAAACTGCCCCTTTAATCAAAAGACTTTCTCTCTCCTTCTGCAACAACTTTCTCAGGCATACACCCCCGCAACCATCTTCTCCGGCGAAACACACCACTCTCCCTATAAACCCGGATCAACAATGGCCGACACCTCCAACCAAGCTAACAACCCCTCCGCTTCAACCGCAACTAATCTTTACCCCGCTCCCTTACAAGCCCCAATTCAAACCCCCACTAAGACCGTCCCTTCCTCCACCACTGCAAACCCACAAATCACCCCCACCACCACCTCCGACTCCCAAACAACTTCCTCCTCCACCACCCCCTCACTGATCTGAACTGAGGCGGAAAATGCTATACTAAAAATGTAACAAGAATACTCTTTTGAAAGAGCATTCACCCATATCAACACCAAATCTTCCATCAACGAACAAATTCTCTCTAACACCCGCCAACAGTATCGTATTCCTCTCACTCACGAACTCCGTGCCCCAAACCTGGATGAGAAAATGTACCATTGACCTAACGACTTGACCGTCGTTTCCCTATAAGCGTTGAAATACGGGGTCTGATTCTCCCTTCACGAATTCATCATCACCTTCCTCAGATTCGTTGGAGTCGGATTCGTTCAACTAGTCCCAAACTCCTTCATCCATCCTATTGGCTTCATCGCCTTCTACCAGGAAAGCGGCGTAGACCCATCCATCGACTTCTTCTTCACCCTGTTCTCGCTAGGCAGATCCAGAGAATCAGGATTCCGTCAAATCAACAAGCAACCGAATAAAGCAGCTCAAAAATGAACCCCTAATAAGAAGCCCCACCAGCAACAAGGGGTGGCACTCCCACTGGTTCTTCGTCAGGGGACCCGAAACCTACAAAATCCCAAATTGGGTCGAAGCCTCAAAAGCCAACGTAGTGTTTGATAAATTCACCCATAGTCAAGTCGAAGAGCTGACCTTACTCATAGCCAAAATACCAGAAGAAGAATGAAGCATGGACCTCTTGAACGATCAAGCTTGGCTGTACAACCATAATCGTAAGTCAAACTAACTTATTTACATAAAAACTTTCGAACTATCATAATTCTACTTAGCCCTTCCCTTGTCTACAGTATCTCTTATTAAGCTTAAGACGATTAATGAAATCGGTCAATCGTCATCTCCAACATCAATTCCTGAAGCCATTAACGATCCAACGAAAGAGAAAGCCCCCCAAACTAACCAATTAACCGAAGCTCCCCTCTTAATAAACCCTATCTCCGTCATCCCAATGACTTAACCTTCAGCATTCGACACCAATCGCTCCACCGACATCCCCACACCAGGCTTTACTGTAAAGAGCCCTCTTGAGATGACACCCGCTGAAAAGGATCTTGTTTGCCTAAATCTGTGTAGCACAACACGTAAGTATACGTGATCAAAAATATAGTATAGATCAAGTAAGGTGTCGATCCCACGGAGAAAACTGTATTTTAAACTAACTACTACCAATTTCGTATTAACTTGATTTTATTAAACAGTTGATTTGTAATTTGTGAATTTTATGAAAATAAGAAATTAATTAACTAATGCTAATTACCACAAGATTGAAAACAGATATGAAGACTTAAGATTACAACTTCACTTACTATTTCACTTAAATCAACACACTTCCTGTTAAATTACGCTAATTATTCCGGATTGTTAATCGAGAACTCATCAATATTAATGACCATCTCTCAATGTATCATAAACAAACCAACTTAAATCCACAGACGATAGCATTAAGGTGGATACCCTAGTTAACTAATTCACTATATCTCTATATGAATTACAATTAAAAAGAATTTAAAGCACAGGTTCCCTATCAGATTACATACGGCGTGTAAGTATATCTATATCCTAAACAATAATCATGAATTCCATCATATGCAAAAAACATAATCACATGCTATTCTGATCAGATCTAAACCTATAATCCATCTCTCGAGTTCATATAGATTATCACGGTAATTACTGGTCAGGTAATTAAACAATTAAGCATAAATCATAATAGACAATCCGATATTAATTAACAATAATTAATAAGGAAACATATCAGTCAAAGCTACACAATAAGATCTATTGTAATCTTAAAAAGAAATTAGTTCATAATTGAAGTAAACCATAATCCACAATTTAAATAACATTCAAGATACAAAAAGTAGAAGATAAAGAAGAGAATAAAAACTGTTGGTGCAATCCTTGTATCTCTCCTCAGCTCTTGCGTTCAATCTTTCTTGTTATCAAGTTGCTTCAAATCTCCAAAATTGTCTTTCAAAACTAGGGTTTGTTACTAAGTTCAATATATCCCAAAAACTAACTTAAAACAACTATAAATACCTTCTGACATGAATCCTAATTTAATTAGAAGTTTGAAAATAAATTACACATCAATTACATCATATAATTAAAAAGTCAAATATTGGTCAACTCCTGAACTAGGCTGCGCTTGAAATGAATCGGAATGGGGCGCGGCTGCACTGCTCTGGCAAAAGGAATAAATTGCACTCTGAAGTCTGGCGTGGTCGCACTGCCCCCTATTTCAATTTGGGCGCGGCCACGCTGCACTATTCTCTGCAATTTTTTGATCCTTTTGCTGTTACTTTCATCCAATTGTCGCCAATTTAATTCTCAATGCATGTATCCTATAAAAACACATGAAATGCATGAAAAGTAACTAAAACCTGTGGAAATAAACAATAATCCACATCAATCGATACCCGATTCGTAGGTATGAAACATACTCATCAAATACCCCCCAAACTTGAACTATTGCTTGTCCCCAAGCAACACCATACAAAACAATGCAACACAATGACTTGGATGCAAACTACTATCTAGCATGACTAAAAATCCAGTAAACATACGGTATGATACTTAAAAACAAGCCTCAAAGATATCACCAAGGTACTTAAACAATAAATCCAATCAATGCAAAGTCAATAACTTAATCAATCAGACAACCCACATCTGTCATCACTCATGTTGTGCATGTGTACTCATCAACCATTTTAACCAACCATAGATCAAGATTAGCCACATAACTAACTCCTTAGAAAGAAAACTCTGTAACATGATAATTCCAGCTAAAACTAAGTAATCACTAAGTCTAGGGGTCCCTACAAGGTTTATTTCTACCTTTATTCTTTCACGAGTGCGTTTTACTCTCCATCTCATGTTTATAGTTGACTGTGCAATGTCGGGCTCTCTTAGGCTTTTCACAGTCACCCATGTAGCGAGCTTTCAATCATGACTCCTAAACCAATTGGCTTTAGGGCACTAGGTGTTAAAACACCCCTAAGGATTTACTTACCCGAGTAACAAAGGCCACAGAACCAAACTAATCAAAGTGTTTATTCACATATTCATTATATTTTTTTTCTCTTTTCCCTGAATTTTCTACTTTTTTTTCAATAGTAATACCTCTAGATTCCCCCAAACTTAAGTTTTCACCTCATTTTAGCCTTTATTGTCAACTCAATAATTTCTTTAACTTCAACCAAAACTTTCCCTTCAGAAGCTAATTATGAACCCTTGAACTAAGTTTATCAAAACAGTCAAATTTCAAGTGCTAACCGATTAACATAAGTTTCAGACAGACATAAATTATCCTTAAGATTAAAAATTATAACTAGGCATCAATCATCAACATTGTTCAAGCTATCATGCAATACCCATCTCATCATCGGCCAAGCCAAAATCAAACCACTCTATTGCTTGGATTCATAAAAAACTATATGCAAACATTTACCACAAACAAGCATGTAACTAACTACTAACTACTAGATGTAACCATGCTAACAGATACTATGAACAATCAATGCCAAACTGAACTACAACTAATATGCAACACAAAACAAAGAAACACATGACAAATAAACCCCCCAAACTTATTAAAGACAATGCCCTCATTGGATAACAAAAAGAAAAGGACAGAAGAACTCCCCTAATCTGAAGCGGCATCGTCCTCGTCCTCCCCATCATTATCGGAAGGTGTGTCCAGGGGAGGATAAGTTAGGGCATCTCCATAAGTTGGAAACTGAACTGGCGCACCAAGCTGAGTAAAAGCCTGAGATAAGGACATGGAAAATTAAGTTGTGAAGGTTCGAATCTCATCCACGCTGTTGTGTATGGCATCCATCCGCCTCTGCATCCGTCGTTCTATCCGGTCCAACCGTGCCTGGTATGCATCCATTGGCTGTTCTGGATCTACCATAGGCTGGTCGATTGCTTTTGCACTCTCGCTCTGACTAGATAGGATGAACCATGCCCTTTGAGAATGAGACTGGCCACCTTCCCACATTTTATACTTCTGGATGGTGGCATGGTCAATTGTATTCATCGGCAACTGTAACGGCTCACCATCATCCTAATACACCCCAACAACAACATATAATCTAGAGATAACTGAGGCATGCGGGATACCACCTGAAGTGCCGCCTTGCAGATACCAACAAATGGATTGGTTGATGACATACCCGACGTCTATCTTCTTTCCTCGTATAATGTTGTAAAGTAGAATGGCTCTATTTTTTGGTCACATCATTTTGATGCCTCGTGGGCATCAGATTGGCACAGATAAAACTATACCACGCCTTGCCATATTTGTTTAAAGCCGTGTGTGGAAAATGTAATTTCTGATCAGTACCTTGTTTAGTGGTCCACACCGTGCCCGGCTTGCACAGAATTCGCATTATGTCATCCAACTTTGTGTCCCATCTCTGTGAGTATAACCAATCTGGATCATTAGGTTGGACATTTGGAAAGTGAAACAGATCATTAATGCTTTCTTTTCTATATTACACCTGACAACCCCTTATAAACGTTGTTCCATCCTTTGTTACCCTGGCATTTGCATAAAATTCTTGAATGGTCGATATCAGGGCTAGTAAAGGAGTCTCTGTGAATAGTTATGACGCACCCAAATTCGGGTTCCCTAACCTCGGGTTTGGTGCTCACGATCCATTATACATATCACATCTAGCTACCCCATTCATACATGAATTATATCATTCATTACATTACCTTAATAAAAACATACATTAAAACATAATTATATCATCGTCATCCCAGGTTAACTAACCTTAACATTACATGTCTATTAATACAAAGGACTTAAGCAAAATTATAATATAATAATCATTAAACAACTTGATACTACTTGTTCGCCTTCGTTTTGCCTTTGTCCTTATTAGAACCCTCTGCTACCTCGGCTTTAGCTGAAATATTTTATTTAAGCAAGGGTGAACAACAAGTTTGCTCAGCAAGTTAAGCGTACAATAAAGGATATATATCATAAACAGAAGAGTTTAACTTTTATAGAATAATCAAAAGGTTTCATAGTAGCTGAATAATAAATCATTTTTAATAACAAGAATTTTCTTGAATTCCATACTGAATAACATATCAAGGATGAAAGAGTAAAAATTCTTTCAAATGTTGAATAATATTCAATTGATTAAGAAGAATTATCAATACTACAACAATATTCAACAAAGTGGGATATTCCCAGATTTCATGCTGAGTGATCACAAATGGATCTAGAACTGCTAGAGGAATCATCGGTTAATAAAACTGAATTGCCTCAAGAATATAAGCTAGTTATACAAAGCAATTATACTCTTCTACGAGTACATGAAGTGATCAGCTCCATTGTACCCTATATTATGCATAATACTCAAAAATAGCGCAAGGAGTCGGACGTCCGATAATAAAGTTCCCCTTTTTTATAAGGGTTGTTCATCTTAGTCTTACATCATGAGTTCGTACTATAACAATATGGTTTGGATTAAATTCAAAGAAATACTATGAATTTAACATATAATATCAATGTTGATCTAGCCGAAATAAATGGCATAAATCTTCCAATAATAAATCAGCTCATAATAAATAGAACGTTTTATGCTTTAACAAATATTAGTCTCGCCAAAACAAATAGCTGAGACACAGCTCATAAACAGTTCATGAATAAAAGAACTTTAAATTATTTCACTGTTCAAATAATAGATCAAGAAATTAAATGCACTATGTGCGAATAACAATAATCATTATAGATGTGAATAACCAACAATAATTATTCGCTGCTTTGAAATTAATAACTCAAGTTGAGTTAGGAAACTTGCAATGTGTAAGAAGTTTAAGGTAAGAAACTTGTCTGTTCGACGAGCTACAATTATCTAGCTTTAATTACAACTCTTCGAATGACCTAGCATTGATAAGGTCGGTCTATCAATTAGCATTGCGCATAATTGAACATTTATATTCTATTATATACTATTTAACTAGCAATCAATTAATCACATAACATTTATAATTTCTTATATTATCATTAAGTCTATTAGACATTTAATAGACCTTAGGTTAATGATTTAATTAATTAACAATATTTTTCTTAAGTGATAAACACTTATTAAACCCTTAAATAATTAATTATAATTGTTCAATTAATGTGTTAATTAAATTCTCTTTATTTAATTAACTCTATTTTCATTTAATTACTATTTAGTATTAGTCAAATAGTAACTAGCTAATTACCTTTAGTTATTATCAATAATAACTAATTGCATTCACTTATTATTTAATATTAAATAATAAATAATCAACTTATTAATCTTATTTGTCTTTAATTATTATTTAATATTAATTAAATAATAATTACTTAATTTCTTATTCTCAAATAAAAATTTATTCATTTACTTCATTAGTCTTTAATTATTCCTTAATATTTATTAAAGAATAGTTAATTAGCATTTAAACTTATTTATTATTTAATCAATTATTTATCATTGAAAACTAAATAATTTATTCACTTTATAAATCTTAATTATTCCTTCTCAAAATAATTAATTAGCATGTGAGCTTATTTATTATTTAATATTAATTAAATAATAAATAATTATTATATTAATGTAATTAAGTAATTACATCATTATTACATAATATCACTTATCTACTCTTTAATATTTATTTAATATTAAATTAATAATAATTATTCTCCTATTACACTTTAATTTTATTTCTATTATTTCTATCATTTTCATCACATTTTTCAGCTTTGGGTCCTTCACGGGAACGTCCATAAAACGAAATCTACAACTTGGATTGAGGTTCCGTCGGAGGCGTTGGATTCGTATTTTCTTGAACTACAGTTTTCATTTATTAAACACCCTATTTGGGGCTGTATAGGATCCGAAAATTAGTCTCAAAGTAAATGGTCAACAACCTATTTCTTTTATTTCCCAACCAAGATGTGTTTTAGCATAATAACCATAACTTGTTCATCCCATAATATATTTGGATCATTCAAGAGGGCTTTTGTCCAAAACTTATATATCTAGCACAACCAACAAGTAGATCACAAATATCAAACATGGATTTCACTTTACTAAAAAAATTTCCAAAACTTACTAACTTTCATTTTCTCCAACATTTGCAACATAAACTCACATATATCCACATGTTATACCATATAACTTTAGATCTAACCCTTTCATAGGGTTTTAACTAATAATATCACAAAATTTCATAGATCAAAATTAAAAGTACTAAACTACATAAAGCTTAACTAAACTTAAAATCTTTTTCTTTTCTTTACCTTCCTTTTGTTACAACTTTCCTCTTCCTTCTAAAATAGGAGATGAACTTAAGGGCCATCAAACCTTGTTCTCTTCCTCTTTCTCTCCTTCTTGACCGTGGCTCTCTCTCTCTTTCTCTCTCTCTCTCTCTCTTTCTCTTTGCTTTCTTTTAGTATGCTAAGAAAATAGAACATGAAATGGAAGGAACTAAAATCTCCTAATGTATTATACTTGATTTTATGTTAGATATACTTTGTATATCTATCTAAACTCTCCTAATACTTCCTCTCTCTCTCTCTTTCTCATCCTTATCATTTACTTGTTGCTTTGAAAAATTAAACAAGTGGCTAACTAATTGGATGACACCTTGCTTAAGAGATAAAGATAAAAAAATGTTATCATTTCTCTCTTCTTCTTTTTTTTACCACATGTCCGGCCACTCTAAGGGATTTTGCTCCAATCTTTTGATTTATTATTATTATTATTATTTTAATTGCTAAATTACTTAACAAATAACTAAAAAGTCCCTCCTAAATTGGGTCAAAGATTGGGCCATTAAAATAATTAGTTTGGACTTATAACCTTACTAGTTTAGGCCACTTGAAACCAATTTTAATTACTACCATTCATGGGCCTCTTAGTATGTTGGTTAATTAAATTCAAATGGGCTAATTTAATTAATCTACACACTAATCATTCAAGTCCATAATAAATTAATTAAGTGGGCTTGATTATTTAAATCAATTGAGCTGGTCCACTAATAAATTACTAATTGGACTATTACATAATTTCTTTACATCAATATTCATACTTTATTTTTATAACTCAATTAGACTTGCTTCAATCAAGTTAGAAAATTAACTAATTGAGATGTAGAAATTAAATCTCTAGGGTTAGGGTACTAGTATATAAATTTCATACTAGCCTACCTTAATTACTATAACCCTTAGGTTATTTAGTTACAATTCTTAATATAAAATATTAGGTTAAAAGGCTGGCTTATTAATTCTCTTTATATAATAAATAAATAAATAAATATACATATTTATAATATATATATATATATATATATATATATATTTAGTCTAATACATATTCCACATAAGTCATAATATATTTATCATCATTGATAAATATTTAATATATTCATTTTATATTAGTAATACTAATTAATCATTTAACGATTATAAATCTTTTTATTTACCATTCAAGGTTAACATTCAAGTTATGTTTATTCTCAACATAACTTATCTTGCTTTTCTTTAATCAAATTGATTAAGTATTCATCTTAGTTAACTTAAAATAAATAAATTAACTATCTTGCTTAATTCACATATTCACTTATATACTTAAAGAAAAAATTTATTCGTAAAAATATACATATATAATTATATAAAATTCTCGGTCCTTACAATAGTAACCAACCCATTTGCCTGATCATAGCCATCATCTGTTCGTCCAACCTAGGATCTGGTTTAAGTCCTCGTTCAAGCATGAATGTCTTACCCAACAGGACACGCTAGAAGTACTCCTCAGCACCAGCACTAATGAATTTGGTCACATCAAATGCTTCGGGTTCATTACGAGCATGAGAACTAGATGACTCGCCTCGTTGTATTTTGGATGCCATTAATATTCTCTGTACAGTGCTGAAACAACAATAGTCTAGCCTTGTCCTTCCCCTAAAATTATGCAAAAATCCACCAATGTGCTCTATTAAAATCATAATTATATCTAGATTAGAATTTCAAGTGATTTTGTCAAGATAAATACTAATACATAATTGCATATGTATGATTTTGGGGAGTGTTTTAGTATTTATATTCGAAGCTTTTATTCTACCACGCGGACATGCTACATAATTACCCAATTAGCAGGCTGTTGGGTCTCCACCTTTAGAGAAATAATTTTGATGATAAAAAATATAAGGTATTTAGGAAAAAGAGAAAAATAAATTAGGATCCTCTCTATAGGATTTATATATTGATTTTTACTTATTTTAATCATTTTGACTAAGTTTTCTAATCTATTGAAGTTTATGTTATTTTTTCCTTCCAATATTTTTCTATTGGAACTTCCCTCATTCCTTTTATCGAGCATAATGATGCGAATCGGGCTTTAATGAGTTCGAATATGCAACGGTAGGGCTCTTATTTGACTAAAGGTTGGTTTTTCGCTTTCCTTTAGAATGAAAGTCGCTATGAAGCCCCTACTACTTACACATAACCTTGATAATTTAATGTGAAGTGTTAAAAAGATAAATTCATAAAGTGACATTTCCTAAGACAAGGAAAAGCTCTACCATCTCAAATGATTTTTTTAAAAAACACCCAAAAATGTTTTAAATTTATATATATATATATATATATATATATATATATATATATATATTATAAAGTATTTTTACAAAATATAATACTCCACTTTCCCACTCCATAATCGGCTAACCCATATGAAAGCACAAAAAATGAAATTCTCATTCTCCCACTGCTAGCATTCGGGTAGCCAACATGGAATCAAGATCAATTCAATCTTGAATTAAGCATGTGAGAAAAAGAAAGCAAAATTGAAAAAGGCTAGTTAGCCTTCTACTTTATTTCACGGGCAACCTAGGATGATTAACCACTACAACAAAACAGGCTATCTGCGACCGCTGTCGGTCGCTGATGCCTATCTATGACCAACTCTGGTCGCTGATACCAGTTGCATATATTCTGGTCGCTGGTTGTACATCGGCGACCACCAGCAGCGACCGCATTATATGCGACTTAAAAAAATTTAATTCTCTATCGGTCGCTGAAACTTCATACTGACCGCACGCGGTCGTTAATACTAAATTTAAAAAAAAATTGTTTGTTTTGTGGATTTCCCCAAAAAATTGACCTATTTTGTACCTGTTTTGTATCCCAACACACAGCAATATCTATAAATAATCCAATAACAATCAAAATCCATAGGTCCATCCATACAATAAGACCAACATAAAAAATATAGACATCCATGCATGTATAAACATAAGGAAGTATCATCTCGACTGAAATTTATATACAAATGAATATAAAACGTCCGTACATTTAGTCGGAAAAAAATAAATAATGCAAATGTAGAACAAGTTGAGAAGATCATGAGAACACAAATGTCTGGGTCGCATCAAATATCGTCTGAATAGGGCTGTAACAAAAGAATAAAACATGCTAAATATATAGTATATATGTTGATACTGGTATGACTTATGAAAAACAAAAAACGACCCTTTCTAATGTATTACAATAACAGAAAGCTAAATATAAACAGAAAGCTAAACTAATGTATTATTGAATGTAAAGCTAATTAAACTAAACATGCAAATATAAACATAAAGCTAAACAATGACAGGATTACCTCATCTTGATATTGTGCTGCTCTAGCCACTGCATCTACTAGCACCTCAGGACTCAGAGACTGCAGATGCCCGCCAAGTGTAAGAAGATTTCGATCTTAACATATTGCTCTCACACAATCAACATGAGTGTGCGGCGTTGGATGGCACGAAGACTGAGTAGACTGACTAGTAGAGCTTCCCATGCCACTGATAGTCGGTCGTCGTCGTTGTCCTTGGCCTTTGACGTAGTTCTTCTTCACAACTGACGCTCTCTCCCATGATTCTTGATCAATCGGTGGCCACGGGGTGCCTTCAGGATAGCGCTCGTTCATTATGCTCTTATAAGTGTTATGTCAACATTTTAAAAATAAATTAAATGAAAATAAATATAAAATGCTTAAGAATGACGTAAAAATTTATAAATATATCAAAGTTATAAAAATAAATTACCACTATCTGGACAGCCTCAGGCAAACCATCGCGGGTGGCCACGTACACATCCAGCCAATTAATAGGCTGACATTGAGACTGAGTCTCCTATAAAACATGCTCGTATATTAATATCTAAACATGTGATATGCTATACTAATTATTGACATTTGCAAAATACGTACCTGTGTATTAATATGTTGCAACTGTGACATATTGTCGCCCCTATATGTGCCTTTTGCCTTGGCACCTTCAGGGGCACCTAATGCTCTGTTAGTGGCGGCAATCTTGCGTCTTTTCACCCAGCTCTCACCTCGCCACAGCTCACACATCTCAGCCCATATGGTCAGTGTGTACCATCAGGGACTATGCTCGTGCATGTACTGCTCACTCTCCCCTATATGGTCGATCGATGCATTATTCAGGGCTTTCTGGAGTTCCTTGTACAAGTTATCTTTTGTTCGGACAGCGCACTTTTGCCAGAACAATGTTTGTATTATCGATGCATATGCGTCGTCCTATCTATACCTCTTCTGCAAATAAAAGAACAATAATAATATTAAGACGGTGATAATATAATCCAACACTAATAAACAATATTAGTTTATTAATTATATTATCTGTCAGAATTAAATAAAATATACCTAAAATTTAACCCAAATTGCATACTTATGGGCGAGAGGTGTGCTCGCCCACGTAATCACTGGTGTAGGCCAGTTCTGTAAGCATAATTGTGAAATGCACTTCACAATCTTGCTAGCTTGAAAATCCCTACAATATACAACAATATACATTAAAGATAAATAATTTTATCGAGCATATTTAAAGCAATTTACATTAGTATATACCTACAACATTAATTGTAATATTATAAAATGGTTATATGTAATAGCTAGATAACGTACGTGCTGTCCGGAGGTGGTCTGATCTGTATAAGAATTCGGTCATCCGAATTACTCGGGGCCTTCGGGACATGATTAGGCCCCCGACCCAAGTCGCGCTTTTTTAGCGGGGCTTCAAAAGGCATCTATAAATACAAAATTAGCGGATGTTAGTAGGAGTTATATGATATTACATATACAAATAAAATGACAATAATGACCGGTAATTGTATGAACTAGTTAACTATGGCAACTATGAATGAAAGGTACAAATTACATGACAAGGATATAGAGAACGTGTATATATGTAATTGTATGTAATACAACTAAAACTAAACATACATTTCACACCCTAATCGTTGTCTGAGTCAGAATCATTTTGTATACGTATTGGAGATTCATAACCATCATTTTTTTTCAGATTAAGTGTTAGTGTCAGTCAATAACTCTTTCTCCTCAATATCAATGTCATCTGGCACATGTACTGACTCGAGATCCAATTCTTCAGGTTCATCTCCACCCTCTAACTGGATTACATCATTGTTATTCTCCACATTTATTATAGGAGGTTTATGAACCATCTCCTCTTAGTAGAACTCTTCGTCTATTAATTGAACAACACTGCGCGCGGGATCATGTTGTGATCAGCCTTGATGTTAAGTAATGTCGCCACTGCAGACAATGTAGTGTGACTGGTGCAACTATGCCTGTAACAACCCAAGAAATCGGATAGTCTTGTAATTCGGCTTTTGATGTAAAAGTAACGATCAAGAATCGTACTTAACCTTGTAACTAGGTTTCTGGAATCTTATTGAATAAAATGAAGTTTTATGAATATTATTCCATTTTATATGTTAAAAATTGAATTTTTGTGGCGGAACATGTTTCTGTGATAGAATTTACGAGTTTTACGATCGTATAAGAAAATAAAAATTTTCCAAGAAAAAGACGAAAAATCACTATCCATCCGAAAACGCAAATAGTTTTTTTTTTTATTTTCCAAAGAATGCGTAAATGTTAATATGATGAGGAAAGACGAAATGTCCGATAAAATTTGAAAACGAAAAACGCGATTTTTCAGCTTGTGGCTTGAATTGAGAAAGTCAATCGGGAATAATACGAGTATAATATGAATTATTATACGAGTAGAATACGAGAATGATACGAGTATAATACAAAAATTATACGGTAGGAATACAAAAGTCAAAGTCAAATATTGCGGCTAAGTATTGGTTAGATTAACCAAATTAAGTAAGGATGATTAGGTTAGGCTAATTAAACCTAGTTAATCATTTACCTTTCCCACCAACTAACCATACTAGTTAACTTTTAACCATGGTTAGTTACGTATGGTTAGGTTAAGGGAACTTAAGTATTAAGAAAGGAATATGCCAAGAATATTCTAGGGTAAAAGGGTAAAAAGCCAAGATATTTTATGGCAAATGACCAAACTACCCTGACTCTTGCCCACCCTATAAATAGAAGACCATTTCTTCTTCATTCCATACCAATTCACTAAATCAAAGAGGGGAAACTCTAGCAAATTGGGGAGAGAAGAGGGAGAGGGGTCGGATTCAAAAGGAAGAGGAGAATAACAAGGATCAAAGTTGTGATCAAGACTAAGGAAGAAGAAACAAAGAAGAAAGGTAATAAAACGTAGGTTTTAATCCATTTCCTTTAAGTATAATATGTAAAAATCACATAGCTTATGGATATGGAAGTATAAGATGGTAGAAATGATGATTAATATGGTTTAACTATAAGAATATGTAAGTAATAAGAACTTGTAGTTAATTTCATCAATTTCTTTTAAAGCTTTTCATAATAGTTATAAAATACTTTGTTGGTGGTTGATGTGGATCATGAAAGATCTAGAGAAATAAGGGTAGTTTAGATGACTAAATCACGGTAATATGCATTATAAGTGGAATCGTACATTAATAAAAGAACTAAACCAAGGAAGGATGAAAATCGTAGTGAATGTTGTTGATGGACAAATTTAAAACCATTACTAGGATGTTGTTGATGGACAAGTTTAAAACCATCATTTGCATGTTAGTTATTAAGATCTAAGAAGAAGGAAATGAACTCAAGTGAGTTACGGGAATGTTCCAAGTGGAACGGAATAAAAACACACTACGACGTAGTCATGACGAAAATTTAGTACAACAATGGAAACCCTAGCTTGCTTCGATTTCTGGAACAAGTTAGCAGTTAGTTAATGTGTCCGAAAAAGTCCGTTATGTTAGGGCTTTTGTAGTTCATGAAAAATGTGAGTCGTAGGCTCAAAAACGAGCTCGATCCGACTTCGGACGAGCGAGTTCCGGTAAACTGAAAATTCGACGTCAAGAACGTTATTTAATAAAAAAACGAGTTCCCGGGGGAACTTTTTGAGTCAATTTTTAGACTTGTTAGAAACTCCAGAAAATTATCTGTCCGAGAGAAATTGTAGGTGTTGTTAAGAGCTCGGAAATAGCTCTTGAACGAACTCATTCCGATGAGGGATGAGCAAGTTACGAAGTTGCGAAGTTTTCTAGAAAAATTACAAAAAAAAATGAGATGTTTCGTCTTCGGTCGTTGGGCGTTCACACGAGCGACGTACAATGTTTCCGACACCAATTAATATTGTTCTAAGTTATAAACCGCGAACATTATGAAATGTAAAATACTTATTATTAATTAAAAAGTATTAACAAATTGTATGGGCGTGCTAAACATACGATCAAGCGTATGGCTTGGGCATTCGCATAAGGCAGGACGGGCGTGCGGCGTACGAACGTGGAGACACCGTGCCAAGTATTAAAGAACTTAAAAAGGGTTCCGATTCAAATGAAGCAGACATTATAAAAATATGGAATAGGGTTAATATAAACCAATAATTGGAGTCATTATATGGCTAATTAGTGTGTCGTCATACATTAATAATGTGTAGGACGTTCGAAGGGCGAATTAGCTTAAAGTTGTAAGCAACGTTTAAGGCAAGTTTCTAACTCTTGTCTAAACTTTATGTTATGCTAGATTTCTATCTATATGCAACTGTTTTATGTTTGTACAAGATGTTTAGCTATTGATTGTGCTATATGCCAAAATCTGCACTTATGTGCTATCTTGATGAACTGTTTTGTTGTTAAACTGTTCAAGTTGTTAAAGTTCTATTATTCATAAACTGTTTAAGAAGAATGTCGATGCCATTTATTTTCGGTTGGACAAACGTAGAGGAATGTTCTAGAATTATTAAAATTCATTAAAGATTAAGAGAAAGTAATTAGACTAGAGGAAAGTGGTGTGATTATGAGAGAACAAACCCTAGTATAGGGAAGAGATGAACTGGAGACAGGTTATGTCTTAATAATGTAATAGACATAGATTATGTCACAATAATGAGGTAGACTCGGGAGATGTCAATTTAAGAAAGAACAGGGAGAAAGATTAAGGCCTTAAGAATAGATCAATATGTTGTTTCAAAAATGTTAAATGAGAGTAAGTTATTATTCTTATTCATTCAAAGCTACTTCACAACTATTGTTCAGTTGTTGAAGATTTCTGAGAATATGTTGATATTCATCTTATTGGTGATTGCTTGTTCAACTGTTATACTTGTTGAGCAATTGAATGCTCACCCTTCCTTTAAATAAAAACATTTTCAGCAACGCTAGAACGAACCGAGGAATCCGATGAAGATTAAGGAAAAGATCAAGTATTTGATTAATAGGTTAACATTACTTTTATATGTATCTGTTCTGGCGGATTAAAGTCACAATTGTAATAGTTAATGATGTAGTAATCATTATTTATATGTATGGAAGATGTAAAGGTATTAGAACCTTGGATTTGAGGTGACATATTATAATATATTGAAATTACATTGGTGTTTGGAGCATATATGGGTGTATGTATTAAATGAGTAGCACCGTGGTACACCAGACCCGAGTTTGAAGGTAGACCCAGAGTTTGGGAGCGTTACAGTTAGTATAAGAGTTGATAGGTTAAAAACCTTAGGTGGGGAACCATAGGCTATAACCTAAGAGAAATAAGGAAGGTAATAAGGAGATAAACTCAAATAGAGTTTTAAGAGATGAATTAAGGAAATTCATCAAAAGAAGTAAAAATAACATAATTGTTATGTGATAATAATGAATATATATTATTATGAGTTAAGTTATGAGTTTTAGAGATATACGTGAGTTCTTAAAACTCATACCTATGGTAAGTTCGTGACTCGTAATAGTATGGTAGGTTTTTGAGCCCATGGGCGTATGGATAGTTCTTGATTTGTTCTTGAACTACATATTGCTATGACAAGTTTCTAAACTCATATTATTATGCCAAGTTCCTGAACCCATAACGTATGGTATGTTCTAGGAGCAAAGCGTTATTTCTAAAATTACAAGTCTTAAAGAAGTAAAAGTTGTTAATTGCTATGTGTTAATCAAGATGTTAAAATTGATTATAAAATGAAAAAAAAAAGAAATTAGAGGTTATCAGGTTATTGATAAGAAGCTAGTAGTTATACCTACGAAAAGAGTTGTGGTGGCAGCTAAGAATGAGTGAGAGAAGCAGAGGTAGAAAACTCTAATATGAGTTAGAAATGAATAACCCTAAGATATAGGGAAGCAAATAAGAAGGTGTCAAAGCCATATGGTGCTAACCTAAGCGTCAAACACAAGCTGGTGTAAATCCAAGAATTAGACACAAGTTGGTGTCAACTCAAGAGTAAAAGACAAGATGGTGTTAACTCAAGAGTAAATCGTAAGTTGGTGATAATTTGAGCGCAATATACAAGTTGGTATAAAATGAACACAAATTGGTGTCAGGCAGATACAAGTTGGTATCAATCAAGGCACGAGTTGGTGTCTGGCCTAAACGCATATCATCGTTTAAAAATATTATAAATAATCCAGAAAGCTCTGGGAGTAAGGAAGGATTAAGTCCAAGAGTTATAGGACTTTTGAAGCACTAGAGCAATAAGTAAGGAAATAGCAGAATGCTATAAAATGTAAAGTACGGTGTACTACAAGATGCATATTAACATAAATATGTGTATTAATATGTGTTATGTGCTATATATGATGAATGCTTTGAAACGAAGGACGAGAAAATAATATAGTTTTATTTAAAACAGAAATATGCTGCCAAGGAGAAATTCAGGAGAGGCAGATAATGAAGATAGGGATCCAGTGAATCAGATGCAGCAATTCATAAAACTCGTAGTAGGGGCTTTAAGTAGAAACCCCACTGAAGTAAATTTTAAGGATTTTAAAAGCGTGGGACCTCCAGAGTTTAAGGGGACTACTGAGCCTATAGAGGCTCAATCATGGATTAAGGAGATAGAGAAGGCGTTTACGATAGCCAAAGTAGAAGAGGAGCAAAAGACGATTTTTGTTATCTATTTATTCAAGAGGGAGGCTAACTTCTGGTGGGAGGCAAACCAGAACAGAGCCGGTGAAGGAGTGATAGTCTGGGAAAAGTTTAAGGAATTATTCTTCGAGAACTACTTTCCCAAATGTAGGAAGAGTCAGATGGAGATAGGGTTTCTAGAGTTAAAACAAGGGGACATGTCGGTACCCCCAGTAAGCTGCCAAGTTCAACGAACTAGCAAGGTTTGCTCCACACCAAGTAGACACGGGGGAGAGGAAGGCGCGGAGGTTTGAGCAAAGGTTAAAGCCCTCGCCTTACGAAAAATTATCGGTGTTACTGTTCGACTCATTCGGAATGATCCTAGAAAAGGCTATAATAGCCGAGGGAGGAAATCAGGCATTAAGCCAAGTTAGTCAGGAGGGACAGAGCAATAGAGCTGAATGAAGCAATAAGCGAAAATTGAGCGACAATAGAAATCCAGAAAATTCTGGAAGTAAGCGAAGAGACTCGAAGATGAGGGTCGGAAGGTGTAGTAATTGTGGGAAGTAGCATACGGGGGTATGTACAAAAGCTAAGAAGATGTGTTATAACTGTGGGCAAGAGGGACATATCTCTCCCAATTGCCCAAATCCGAAGAAAGGAGTATGTTTTAATTGTGGATTGGTAGATCATCAGGTGAAAAATTGTCCGATGAAACGGACAGATAAAGGAAGCGGAATTAAGGGAAAGAGCGTTGGTAGACAAACACTAGCCAAAATTTTAAAATAGTAAGATAATGCCTTAGATATATGAAGGTAATATGGAGTAACCGCAATGCCGAAGAAGCTGCGTGGGAACTCAAAGGAAAGATGATGGGAATTATATCCATCCTTTTTGGTGTAACCTTGTAGTAGTGATTCCGGGGAATAAATCCTTCTAAGGAGGGAAGAATGTAACAACCCAAGAAATCGGATAGTCTTGTAATTAGGCTTTTGATGTAAAAGTAACGATCAAGAATCGTACTTAACCTTGTAACTAGGTTTCTGGAATCTTATTGAATAAAATGAAGTTTTATGAATATTATTCCGCTTTATGTGTTAAAAGTTGAATTTTTGTGGTGGAACATGTTTCTGTGATAGAATTACAAGTTTTAGGATCATATAAGAAAATAAAAATTTTCTAAGAAAAAGACGAAAAATCACTATTCATCCAAAAACGCAAAAGCGTTTTTTTTTATTTTCCAAAGAACGCATAAATGTTAATATGATGAGGAAAGACGAAATATCCGATAAATTTTGAAAACGAAAAACGCGGTTTTTCAGCTTGTGGCTTGAATTGAGAAAGTCAATCAGGAATAATACGAGTATAATATAAATTATTATACGAGTAGAATACGAGAATGATACGAGTATAATACGAAAATTATACGGTAGGAATACAAAAGTCAAAGTTAAATATTGCGGCTAAGTATTAGTTAGATTAACCGAATTAAGTAAGGATGATTAGGTTAGGCTAATTAAACCTAGTTAATCATTTACCTTTCCCACCAACTAACCATACTAGATAACTTTTAACCATGGTTAGTTACGTATGGTTAGGTTAAGGGAACTTAAGTATTAAGAAAGGAATATGCCAAGAATATGCTAGGGTAAAAGGGTAAAAAGCCAAGATATTTTATGGCAAATGACCAAACTACCCTGACTCTTGCCCACCCTATAAATAGAAGACCATTTCTTCTTCGTTCCTTACCAATTCACTAAATCAAAGAGGGGAAACTCTAGCAAATTGGGGAGAGAAGAGGGAGAGGGGTCGAATTCAAGAGGAAGATGAGAATAGCAAGGATCAAAGTTGTGATCAAGACTAAGGAAGAAGAAACAAAGAAGAAAGGTAATAAAACCTAGGTTTTAATCCATTTCCTTTAAGTATAATATGTAAAAATCACATAGCTTATGCATATGGAAGTATAAGATGGTAGAAATGATGATTAATATGGTTTAACTATAAGAATATGTAAGTAATAAGAACTTGTAGTTAATTTCATCAATTTCTTTTAAAGCTTTTCATAATAGTTATAAAATACTTTGTTGGTGGTTGATGTGGATCATGAAAGATCCAGAGAAATAAGGGTAGTTTAGATGACTAAATCATGGTAATATGCATTATAAGTGGAATCGTACATTAATAAAAGAACTAAACCAAGGAAGGATGAAAATCGTAGTGAATGTTGTTGATGGACAAATTTAAAACCATTACTAGGATGTTGTTGATGGACAAGTTTAAAACCATCATTTGCATGTTAGTTATTAAGATCTAAGAAGAAGGAAATGAACTCAAGTGAGCTACGGGAATGTTCCAAGTGGAACGGAATAAAAACACACTACGACGTAGTCATGACAAAAATTTAGTACAACAATGGAAACCCTAGCTTGCTTTGATTTTTGGAACAAGTTAGCAGTTAGTTAATGTGTCCGAAAAAGTCCGTTATGTTAGGGCTTTTGTAGTTCATGAAAAATGTGAGTCGTAGGCTCAAAAACGAGCTCGATCCGACTTCGGACGAGCGAGTTCCGGTAAACTGAAAATTCGACGTCAAGAATGTCATTTAATAAAAAAAACAAGTTCCCGGGGGAACTTTTTGAGTCAATTTTTAGACTTGTTAGAAACTCCAGAAAATTATTTGTCCGAGAGAAATTGTTGGTGTTGTTAAGAGCTCGAAAATAGCTCTTGAACGAACTCATTCCGATGAGGGATGAGCAAGTTACGAAGTCGCGAAGTTTTCTAGAAAAATTACAAAAAAAAAATGAGATGTTTCGTCTTCGGTCGTTGGGCGTTCGCACGAGCGACGTACAATGTTTCCGACACAAATTAATATTGTTCTAAGTTATAAACCGCGAACATTATGAAATGTAAAATACTTATTATTAATTAAAAAGTATTAAGCAAATTGTATGGGCGTGCTAAACATACGATCAAGCATATGGCTTGGGCATTCGCATAAGGCAGGACGGGCGTGCGGCGTACGAACGTGGAGACACCGTGCCAAGTATTAAAGAACTTAAAAAGGGTTCCGATTCAAATGAAGCAGACATTATAAAAATATGGAATAGGGTTAATATAAACCAATAATTGGAGTCATTATTTGGCTAATTAGTGTGTCGTCATACATTAATAATGTGTAGGATGTTCGAAGGGCGAATTAGCTTAAAGTTATAAGCAACGCTTAAGGCAAGCTTCTAACTCTTGTCTAAACTTTATGTTATGCTAGATTTCTGTCTATGTGCAACTGTTTTATGTTTGTACAAGATGTTTAGTTATTGATTGTGCTATATGCCAATATCTGCACTTATGTGCTATCTTGATGAATTGTTTTGTTGTTAAACTGTTCAAGTTGTTAAAGTTCTATTATTCATGAACTGTTTAAGAAGAATGTCGATGCCATTTATTTTCAGTTGGACAAACGTAGAGGAATGTTCTAGAATTATTAAAATTCATTAAAGATTAAGAGAAAGTAATTAGACTAGAGGAAAGTGGTGTGATTATGAGAGAACAAACCCTAGTATAGGGAAGAGATGAACTGGAGACAGGTTATGTCTTAATAATGTAATAGACATCGATTATGTCACAATAATGAGGTAGACTCGGGAGATGTCAATTTAAGAAAGAACAGGGAGAAAGATTAAGGCCTTAAGAATAGATCAATATGTTGTTTCAAAAATGTTAAATGAGAGTAAGTTATTATTCTTATTCATTCAAAGCTACTTCACAACTATTGTTCAGTTGTTGAAGATTTCTGAGAATATATTGATATTCATCTTATTGGTGTAACCTTGTAGTAGTGATTCCGGGGAAGAAATCCTTCTAAGGAGGGAAGAATGTAACAACCCGAGAAATCGGATAGTCTTGTAACTAGGCTTTTGATGTAAAAGTAACGATCAAGAATCGTACTTAACCTTGTAACTAGGTTTCTGGAATCTTATTGAATAAAATAAAGTTTTATGGATATTATTCCGCTTTATGTGTTAAAAGTTAAATTTTTGTGGTGGAACATGTTTCTGTGATAGAATTACGAGTTTTAGGATCGTATGAGAAAATAAAAAATTTCCAAGAAAAAGACGAAAAATCACTATTCATCCGAAAACGCAAAAGCGTTTTTTTTCGATTTTCCAAAGAACGCATAAATGTTAATATGATGAGGAAAGACGAAATATTCGATAAATTTTGAAAACGAAAAACGCGGTTTTTCAGCTTGTGGCTTGAATTGAGAAAGTCAATCGGGAATAATACGAGTATAATATAAATTATTATACGAGTAGAATACGAGAATGATACGAGTATAATACGAAAATTATACGGTAGGAATACAAAAGTCAAAGTCAAATATTGCGGCTAAGTATTAGTTAGATTAACCAAATTAAGTAAGGATGATTAGGTTAGGCTAATTAAACCTAGTTAATCATTTACCTTTCCCACCAACTAACCATATTAGTTAACTTTTAACCATGGTTAGTTACGTATGGTTAGGTTAAGGGAACTTAAGTATTAAGAAAGGAATATGTCAAGAATATGCTAGGGTAAAAGGGTAAAAAGCCAAGATATTTTATGGCAAATGACCAAACTACCCTGACTCTTGCCCACCCTATAAATAGAAGAACATTTCTTCTTCATTCCATACCAATTCACTAAATCAAAGAGGGGAAACTCTAGCAAATTGGGGAGAGAAGAGGGAGAGGGGTCGAATTCAAGAGGAAAAGGAGAATAGCAAGGATCAAAGTTGTGATCAAGACTAAGGAAGAAGAAACAAAGAAGAAAGGTAATAAAACCTAGGTTTTAATCCATTTCCTTTAAGTATAATATGTAAAAATCACATAGCTTATAGATATGGAAGTATAAGATGGTAGAAATGATGATTAATATGGTTTAACTATAAGAATATGTAAGTAATAAGAACTTGTAGTTAATTTCATCAATTTCTTTTAAGGCTTTTCATAATAGTTATGAAATACTTTGTTGGTGGTTGATGTAGATCATGAAGGATCTACAGAAATAAGGGTGGTTTAGATGACTAAATCATGGTAATATGCATTATAAGTGGAATCGTACATTAATAAAAGAACTAAACCAAGGAAGGATGAAAATCGTAGTGAATGTTGTTGATGGACAAATTTAAAACCATTACTAGGATGTTGTTGATGGACAAGTTTAAAACCATCATTTGCATGTTAGTTATTAAGATCTAAGAAGAAGGAAATGAACTCAAGTGAGTTACGGGAATGTTCCAAGTGGAACGAAATAAAAACACGCAATGACGTAGTCATGACGAAAATTTAGTAAAACAATGGAAACCCTAGCTTGGTTCGATTTCTGTAACAAGTTAGTGGTTAGTTAATGTGTTCGGAAAAGTCCGTTATGTTAGGGCTTTTGTAGTTCATGAAAAATGTGAGTCGTAGGCTCAAAAACGAGCTCGATCCGACTTCGGACGAGTTCCGGTAAACTGAAAATCTGACGTCAAGAACGTCATTTAATAAAAAAACGAGTTCCCGGGGGGACTTTTGAGTCAATTTTTAGACTTGTTAGAAAGTCCAGAAAATTATCTACCCAGGGGAAATTGTACGTGTTGTTAAGAGCTCGGAAATGGCTCTTGAACGAACTCATTCCTATGAGGGATGAGCAAGTTACGAAGTCGCGAAGTTTTCTATAAGAAATTACAAAAAAAAATGAGATGTTTCGTGTTCGGTCATTGGTCATTCGCACGAGTGACGTACAATGTTTCCAACACCAATTAATATTGTTCTAATTTATAAACCGCGAACATTATGAAATGTAAAATACTTTTTATTAATTAAAAAGTATTAAGCAAATTGTATGGGCGTGCTAAACATACAATCAAGCGTATGGCTTAGGCGTTCGCATAAGGCAGGACGGGCGTGCGACATACGAACGTCGAGATACCGTGCTAAGTATTAAAGAACTTAAAAAGGGTTCCGATTCAAATGAAACGAGCATTATAAAAATATAGAATAGGGTTAATATAAACCAATAATTGGAGTTATTATGTGGCTAATTAGTGTGTCGTCATACATTAATAGTGTGTAGGACGTTCGAAGGGCGAATTAGCTTAAAGTTGTAAGCAGCGCTTAAGGTAAGTTTCTAACTCTTGTTTAAACTTTATGTTATGCTAGATTTCTATCTATGTGCAACTGTTTTATGTTTGTACAAGATGTTTAGTTGTTAATTGTGCTATATGCCAATATCTGCACTTATGTGCTATCTTGATGAACTGTTTTGTTGTTAAACTGTTCAAGTTGTTAAAGTTTTACTATTCATGAACTATTTAAGAAGAATGTCGATGCCATTTATTTTAGGTTGGACAAACGTAGAGGAATGTTATTGAATTATTAAAATTCATTAAATATTAAGAGAAAGTAATTAGACTAGAGGAAAGTGGTGTGATTATGAGAGGACAAACCCTAGTATAGGGAAGTTAAGAATCAAGAGATGAACTGGAGACAGGTTGTGTCTTAATAATGTAATAGACATAGATTATGTCATAATAATGAGGTAGACTCAGGAGATGTCAATTTAAGAAAGAACAGGGAGAAAGATTAAGGTCTTAAGAATAGATCAATATGTTGTTTCAAAAATGTTAAATGAGAGTAAGTTATTATTCTTATTCATTCAAAGCTGTTTCACAACTATTGTTCAGTGTTGAAGATTTCTGATAATATGTTGATATTCATCTTATTGGTGACTGCTTGTTCAACTGTTATACTTGCTGAGCAATTGAATGCTCACCCTTACTTTAAATAAAAACATTTTCAGCAAAGCTAGAACGAACCGAGGAATCCGATAAAGATTAAGGAAGAGATCAAGTATTAGATTAGTAGGTTAACATTACTTTTATATGTATCTGTTATGGCGGATTAAAGTCACAATTGAAATAGTTAATGATGGAGTAATCATTATTTATATGTATGGAAGATGTAAAGGTATTTGAACCTAGGATTTGAAGTGACATATTGTAATATATTGAAATTACATTGATGTCTTGAGCATATATGGGTGTATGTATTGAATGAGTAGCACCATAGCGCACCGGACCCAGGTTTGAAGGTAGACCCGGAGTTCGGGGGCGTTACAATGTCACAACGGCTCGCTACCCTCGTCTAACAACTTAAAGAATGCTTTGGCATCAAAATTCATAGGTTGCTCTCTGCCTTATTCCCAATCAAAATCCGGCCCTGCAATATCATGAACCATGTCATTCATACGATGGGTACTGTTGCCCAGATTGTGTACTTGTGCGATGCCACTATCTCTTCTCTGTCCATGTGCCCACCAGCATTCTTCGTAATTTTTCATGAACCAAGAAACAAGTAAATGATAGTTTACCATGTCTCTGTCCATATAATTTATATTCTTACACTTCAAACAAGGTCATCTTATCTTGTTCTGACCATTCACACATTCCGGGTGACTAAACTCATAATCCAGAAACACTTGACAACCAGTTCTAAATTCAGCTGTAGCACATATCTAGGCACTTGACTTTCGTCGTCTCATCCAACTACGGTCTTAATAGAGGTCCATGATATCACGGTACCTACTGCAAACAACATGAGCTTATTAATTTATAGCATGGTCATACTCTCTAAACATACTTGTAAGCATATGACTTGAGCATACTTGTAAGCATATGACTTGAGCATACTTGTAAGTATATGACTTGAGCATACTTGTAAGCATATGATTAACATTTAAGCATACTTATAAGCATATGACTTGAGCATACTTGTAAGCATATGATTTGAGAATACTTGTAAGTATATGACTTGAGCATACTTGTAAGCATATGATTAACATTTAAGCATACTTGTAAGCATATGACTTGAGCTTTCTTGTATATCTAGTATGACATTAACACTTAACTCCTTCTTATACTCCCCCTTATAACTCTGAACCCTACCTGGTCCCCAACACAACACAATGCACTAACAACTTTGGGGGGGTGAAAGAGCTAGCTCTATATGGCTGAGCTCTCCCCCTACAGGTCAATTCTTGGCCCCTACAATGCTCCCTACTCAGCCCCCCAGCTCTCCCCCAAAACTTTTTTGGTGTATTTTGGTCAAGTTACCAAATCATGCTCTAAGCTCTACAGTTTGGTATCGGATTCTGTCGAAGCTTCTCTCACAAAGAAATACACGAACCTTGAGAAAGAAGTAGTTGTAGGAAAGTTTTAAAGTTAAGCTGAAAACTTTGTAAACGTTTCTCCACCTGTAGAAGGAGCAAAATTTTTATTACTAATAGTAATAGGATCCCAAGTTATAAAGAGAAGTTTGGGATTGAACGTAACAGCATTCCCAGATTGTATATTGTGAACCAGCTAAATCTTTATGTATTGTGTGTTTGAATTTGTGTCTCTTTATTTATCTTGCATTATTTAATTATCACAAACAAATTAAGTGAATTAAAAATTTAAATTGCCAAGGAAATTTTTAAATCGGTAATAATCTATTCAAACTCCCATTCTAAACTATTCTTGGACTTTCATAGACTATAATTAAAATTAGCACAATTTTGTGAAGCTCATTTCTAGGCTAAAGAATAAATTAAAATTATATTCTTTCAAGGAACACTTAGCTCGTCAAGTCAGTTTGGGGGGTGTGGACACAGTTGCGCGAATTCGAGTAATGGCTACAAGGGAGAAATAGAAAGGAAACTATACCCGATCAGGGATGGACGTAAACTCGTAAGCTAATCATCTTTGAAATATATAAGTAGTCGTTTTGCCAATCAAATAACCTTCCATATAATCAAGAACCTCACAATCACAATCCCGTTAAAACTTGTACAACATAATAAACAATAGCTATATTTAATCATCCTGCAAGTGTTACCTAATTTTAGTTTCACACGTTGTATTGGAGAACTTCCTTAATGAACCTATCAAAACTATTATAAGATGACCCTCCAACCCTTGTAGCTTCTTCAGCTTTCTTCTTCCATGCAAGTGCTTTTTCCTTCAATTTTTTCCCTTTATCACCTTCCATCATTTCCTTAACAAGAGCTTCAATTTCGTCGCGCTTAACATCCTGATTAACCTCCACACCAATCCCCCACTGATCATCACTACAACTATATCGACAATTAGTTTGTTGTTCCGCGAAAAAAGGCCAGCAAATTATAGGCACCCCTTCATATATACTTTCTAATGTAGAATTCCACCCACAATGAGTTAAAAAAACACCAACAGATTCACGTGAAAGTACTTCATCTTGTGGACACCAACTTGCTAATAATCCTCTATCTTTTATCTCCTCAAAAAAATCTTCGGATAATATTGCTGAATCCCCCATAACAATATCGGGTCGAACTATCCATAAAAATGGATGTTTGCTATTTGCAAGTCCCCATGCAAACTCTTTAAGGTGTTGGTCACTCATTAGGGTTACACTCCCATAATTCACATACACAACTGAGTTTGGTTCCCATTTGTCTAGCCATTCTAGACATTTTGTGTCCTCTTTCCAAAGGCTTGACCTAAACGAATATAGTGGGCTACTTGGAAGGTTCTTTAGGAGCATTGAAAGAGGGCCTATTGGGTAAATGTGAGGGAACATGGAGGAAAGGGCTTGTAATACTTCATGTTCTAAAGGTTCAAAAATGTTGAAGATCATTGTTGATGCTTTGAAGCAATTTTGCACTTCGTCTCTCAGGTAAGTGAACAACACGTTGTTAGGATCTGTTGTTCGCATGAACGTTGGCAGGTCTTTGAGCCGAAGGTTTCTGATCATGCTGGGGATCCAATCTACCTTAGTATCAAGAGTACCGTCGATCATGAAATTTTCATCTAGCATCATGAAGGGTAAAACCACAAAGTTAATAAGAGTACATTATATATCACAAGAAGGGAAAATAATCAATGTTAATTAATACTTGATCAAATGTAGTTATTAAAAATCAAATCGGACTATATATGTTTATTTAGTTTGACATATAATTAATCTAAAAAGATATTTTACCTATCTTTATGCTGTTGAGCCGGGTTAGTTGGCCCACTAATTGAAATTGTGAAAGATATTTTAGAACATGTTGAATTATTGATCTCAACTAAAATTTAAGTAGAGTAGCATTCAGTATTAAACGAATTTATTGTCCAATATGAGAATTCATGTTAAGTATACCGTGATATTTAAGCCAAATATATATACATGTACACTTTTTTAAATTGAGTGGTGTGAATGTAGTTGTAAATATGTGATCATCTTATCTACAATTTGAATACAAACAAACAAACTACAACTGATATGATGCTATATTTGAGCTTTATTTATTCTAGGATGACCATACCGTATGTAGGATAATGTTTTGTGGTGTGTGCACTCTTGTTTATTTACTTATAATAGGATATATAAGATTTTAAGGATATCAGAAAAAGGAAATAAAAATCAGAAGAACAAAAAAACAAATGATTGGCATGAATTATCTGGACTAAAATGTAAAATTGTCCCATCAGTTTATTGGCATGTGACGTTTTCATCTACAAGTTTAAGTATTAGTAAAAAACTTTTCTCAAAGTATAATTAATAGTGCACAATTTTACCTTTTAGATCGATTTTGTATTACTAGTTATATTTTAGAAGATAGAGTTTTAAACTAATAATTATAGCTTAAGAGAAGGCCTGCCAATTAGGCAAACTCGAGAATAAAAACATCACACAAACACAAATTAATACATGTGACAATTTCGCATAGTCGATTATCTAATACTCCATCTTTTGCAAGTATAATAGAAATGGTAGACAAAATACTAAAAAAAATATTTATAAAACTATAAAAAAAAAAAGAGAAAAAAATCCAATTGGCTAGCCTATATAAGAACACTGAAATAATAAGCCTTAGTGAAAAATATGTACCTTTGAAAGGAACAATGCCTCTTTTCATGAGTTCAGGGTAGTGAAAATACCCCATGAATCCACAAGCGGAGGCGGTCCAAAACTGAACCTCAGGCACTCCAATTTCTTTAGCAGCCTCTATAGCGAAGCTCATGACTCCATCAGCTACTATGCACGTGACTCGCGGCACCTCCGGGGAAGAGTTGAGTTTGGCTAAAAGATCTCGAAACGGAGCCAAACAATTCTTTGAAATGGAATCGAGTAGGGTCGCAGGATCTTGCGTTGCATCACGATCGGACGGTGGTAAGCCATCCGGTATGGTCTCGAACTTGAAATGGTCGAACCCGTTCACCCACGCGGATCCTTTTGACCGGAGTAACCGCCGGTGGTTGAACTCCGTGTTGACAAAGGTGATATAAAAGCCTCTTGAGTGGAGAAGCTTGGCTAGTTGCATTACAGGGCTTACATGGCCTTGTGCTGGAAGTGGAACACAAACTGCATGGGGCTTTTTAGCTGGATTTGTACCCATAATTGTAAAAATAAATAAGTTTTTAAGGAGTGGATCACTTTTGGAATTGCAGCACAATGGTTTTGTACCCTCTTCTTATAGGAATCATTCTTCTATGATTGAACCCGGCCGATTAAAAAAATAAAATAAAATAAAAATAGAGAGAAGGACGTATAAACTTTGGGACAGGTACGTACGTGACTTTTGTACTAGCTCCCAATCTTCTCACGTCTCTACTAAGTTATGATTGGATAGTTAAAAAAGATATAATCATGGTGACAAAGTTATTTTGAAGGTACTTATTAAGTTTGTTATATGTTGCGTGTCTCTACTAAGCTATGATTGGATTAGGACGGCATGAAGTTGAAGTTATAAATTGGTCGAGTTCTTCTATTGTGACACACAAAAAAAAAATTGCATTTGAACAACAAATAATTGTATGTGTAGGAGTAAGTGCATTTTTTTAAATGCAACTATTTATTATAGATGAATAGTTGCATGACTTGTATTTTGATGGACTATATAGAGATGAATTGAGTCAGTGGATCAACTAATATATTAATAACATTTTGGGGAACTAGTATAACAGTGACATTTTGTTTGGCCCTATTATTACTCATCTTGATATGTAGTACATCTCAATCCATGGATATTATTATATTAATATAGAATTGATATTTCTGTAAGTTTTGTGTTATTTTCATAAGTGATTCTTCCTTTGAAACTAAATTCGTACAGTTATGCTCAATGATAGACACATAATTCATACATTTTATTATCCCTAATTTTGTACTTTTAATTATATTTGTTTATTTAATTAATATGTTTTATTTTATTTTGTAGGATTTAATATTTTGTTGCGATAAAGTAAAAATCTTGGTGATCAAGTAATATTTAATGCTCTTATTCATGTAAGGAAATATCCAAAAAAAATCTTATAAGGAGAAGGAAGGAGGTGGAACAATCTTGGTGTGCAAGTAAAATCCAGCAAGAGAAAGGAAAGTCCATCTAGAAGATCTCTTTGAAGGAAGTTGATTGACACTAGGAAGTTAAAACCTACATCGAAAGTGACTCCTAGGAGATTACCATGTAGAGATTGAAATCAAGAGGGAACAAAAGAGGCCAAGTTCACTAAATATAAATTAGGGCACAAATTTTTTTTCCCCTATAAATAGGTCTCTTATTTTAGAGAGAGTATTAAGTTTTCTTTTAAGTATTAGTTTAGGTTAGAAGTAGGAGTAGGATTAAATTATTTCTTCATTGTACGCTTGTTGAATGATTGTTAATTAAAGGGAGTTTTCTTATTTTATTTTTAATTTTCTAGTTCTTATTCTTTATTTTAGTTAGCTTATTTATTTTCATGCCTAGTTAATTTCTTTAATCTAGGATGAAGATGAAATTAAATAATTATTCATGATAATATTTTGCATCTCTTCTATTATTTATGCTTTTATGTTTAATTGATTTCGCCTTCATATTTTGTTATTGAAATACCTTCGTTTTATAGTTCTTATGTGATTTTAAATTAATTAATATTTTTAATTTTCTACTTCTTATTCTTTATTTTAGTTAGCTTATTTATTTTCATGTCTAGTTAATTTCTTTAATCTAAGATGAAGATGAAATTAAATAATTATTCATGATAATATTTGTCATCTCTTCTATTATTTTTGCTGTTATGTTTAATTGATTTCGCCTTCATGTTTCGTTATTGAAATACCTTCGCTTTATAGTTCTTATGTGATTTTAAATTAATTAAGAGGTTTTGATAGATTATTGTTAAGATATGAGTTTTTCATAATTCATGCTTGCTCAAAGAAGTTTTGATGGGTTATAATTAATCCTTAAATTTTCATAGTCTATGCTTGCCCACGTTAATTATAAAATTACTAAATTAAAGGGAAGTGAGATCAAAATCATAATTAAGTTATAAAAACAGAAGAGATTGAATTACTTGTTATGTTTATTATTTAATGGATTCGGATTCCTAGATTGCTTCTTTATTATTAATTAGTTAAATTTTAGTTAATTGATTCTCAATCTTTATTTCTAATTCGCCTGAAATAGATATTAAGGATACATTAAAATTAATCTAGTCTCTGTGGGTTCGACCTGTACTTGCTAGTTCTTCAATTTGACACTGTGCACTTACAGTTACATATTTTTATCACATCACTCAACGTATCCCTAGTTGACATAACACCCGATTACTCTGTCCCCCTTCTTCCACGTCTCAATTTCTCTCTACCATGCATCATTCAATCACCATATAAAGCTACCATTCCAATATGTACTTTCTAAATTATTTTATGAGTTTCATTATGCATGTCTACGCAATCACTAGCACAACATCAAACATGAAAACAAACACCCCATTCACCATTTAATATAACTCAAACCATTGTCTTGCATGAGATAGAACCCAGATCAGTATCATTGCATCACCGAAGATGAAACCTGTAAAACCCTGAAGTTTTTAAAACAGGTTTAATTATTCTAGCCTGATTTAATATATGAATTATGGGAATAAAAAAAAATTTTCTTCTTTAGTATTATTTTATTTGTTGTTGTGTCATATGTATATGTTATATGTGGTCGCAAGTTAGGATTTTGTGGGACGGAATCCTAAAATAATTGCAGCGATATTGTTAATTATCTTACAGGTTATTAAAATAATTTAAGGGATTAAATTATTTTAATATTTAAACCCTAGGTTAATTATGTTATTCCCTATGCTTTATTAAGTGTGTAGTTGATACTTTAATTGGTATGTGTAGATATATATATATATATATATATATATATATATATATAGTTATAGTTATATTTGGATGTCACTATTTTGGAATGAATGGTTAATAAAAAATCGAGACTCTTTAATATTTTATTAAGGAGTAGAATATTTTATTTTATCCTATAGGTTATTAAAATAATTTAGTAGTATAAGTTATTTTAATAAGGTACCTTAAAGATAAATAGTATAATCCCTAAATTTATTTAGAATGGATTATATTAAGGGGCTTTAATTCCTTACTTAATGGGTAATTTTATTAAATAATACTCATGAGGGATTTTAAAACAAAAGAAAAGAGGAAGCCAATCTAATGCTGCCCAGCCAAACACGGCTTTAAGCCTATTCCTTTACTCAACCGATCGAAGCAAGAGGTGGCCAAAGCTGGGTTGGGGCTGAGGATTCACTTGGTTAAGCAGGAGCTGGCCGAGGATTTGAGAGAGTAGGCCACAACTCGGCAGACCTAGGCTAGTTCTAGGAGTAATGATTAGGTTCTTTGCTTATACTGAGAATGAGGGTATTTATACAAGGGGAAGAAGAGGGAGCCTCGGTTGGAATCTCTGTTATTGGGCTCGGCAGTTTAGTGTGAGAAGAAGAAGGAAGGGCTTGCAATTGCTGAGCATTAGATCTGATAATTGCTTCAGGTATGCTCGAATTCGTTAGTTGAGATTCAAATTTGGTAATTCCTGATTTAGGGCTTGAGTTTATAATGGTTGTAGACACCCAAATTTTGCGTTTCCTTCTACTAACCATGACAGGAGGGCGAAATCATCAATTGAACCGGCTTGCGGGAGCAAAGGAGCGGGCACAAGGGCAAGCGCCCGGCACCGCCGCAATGTTTTGGGCAAACCAAGTTTACGTGACAATAAAGCCGTCCGAGGCAGGCATTTCCGAATGAGGAGGCACGTCTCCCGGAAATTCCCGGACTGCAGAATACGAGCCTATCAGCGAAAACCGACGTTGCGGCACGAAAATCGAGGCGTGGCACGAAAATCGAGAAAATCAAGCCCGCCAGCCGCGGATAGATCTGCGGCCAAGTGGGTGCGCCAGCACGGAAACCAAGAAATCAGCACTACCAGCTGAGTGCGATGGGAGGCGTGCCAGCTGGCCAGCCTATTTAAGCCCAGCTTCGGGCAGCATACAGGGGGTTGGAAGAATGTGAAGGAAGAAGAATTCTGCAGCAGCAAGAACACGGAAATAGAGAGAAAAAGGAGCAAATTTTGCAATCAAATAGGAAGAAAAGAGAGGAAAAAAAGAGAGGATTTATATTCTTTGATTTTGATTGTATCAAATATACTCCTTATCTTAGTCAAATACACAAGTTCACATCCATTTGAGATCATTTGCAAGGTGAAAATTCCCTTTGTTCTAGCAATTTATATCATATTGTTTGGTTAAATTAAATGTAGTTTTTCTTGTATATTGTTGTGGATCTATGGATTGAGGACTATTAGGGAGGGTTCCAATTGGAACGAAATTCTTCCTAATGGCCCGATGATATCCATTTGGTGAATTTTAGCTCGTTGTAATGATGTATTATGCATAGTTTATTTAGATTGTTATTTTTAGGATCTTGGGGTGTGTAGCGATTTTGGATGTGAGCCTAGGAGCGCGACCCCGTGGTCCAAATCCGATGATGGACATCGTTTGATATATGTAATAAATTCGATGTACCTTTCATTGTAAATATGTAATCGTCGGGCCTTAAAACGACGCCAAGGCGAGAATCGTGTTTAAGGCCCCAAAATAGTGAAACTTGTGATTGTAGGCGTTTGGGGTTATTTTGATGGCTTACATGCCCATGAATAGCCCCAACGCATTTTAATGTTTGATTTGATTTATGAGACGAAATTGATTTCAAAGCTAAAAGATTAAGATTTTCGTAAAATCAATCAAACTAGGTTGTTAGCATCACGAGGCTTAAAATGAGAAGTGCTAACGAACGTCGATTCCTATTTAACGAGAAAGCTAAAGAAAATCGTTTTCAAACATCACAAGAAATGGTTTTGTGAAATAAATGACGTTTTATTAAACCGTTGTGCATAGGGTGAAAGAGATCCTAGAAGTTGCCTATCATTCTATTTACGAAAGCAACGTATAGATCTCGACTCCTATTTTGACGAAGGTTTAAAACTCTTGTTTTGCCAAAACGACACCTAATGAAAACCTTACAGTTTTGACAATTAAAATCAAACCTTTCTAATAAAGAATAAAGATTTCTCGTGTATGCTGAAAAGACATTCCGAAGCGTTCTCAAATCAAAGCACGATTTTTCCTAAAAATCCAAATGATTCTTTCATACAAACTCACCACAACATTCACGTAGGCACACACACACACGCGCGTGCACACACATATTCATGAATTAAAGGGATAGGAAAAGCATCAAGATTGTGGTAACCGTAATTCACGGAAGTCGGGGGGTGCCTAACACCTTCCCCTCACTTAAGCAAGCCCCCGAACTCTATGAATCTCGGTTCGCAGACCAATTAATTCGGAGTCACATATGAGCCAGCGATTTATAAAAAAATGAAAATTCGGATGAGTTGGTACATCCATTTCAAATATACCAACTGGCGACTCTGGTTAATTGGCTCATCATAAAAAACGATCTTTCAAAACTCCGTCGACATGAATGCCAACCTTTTCCAAAAAATCATTAAATCAAAAGGCTAAAATTGGAAAAGACTAAAGAGACGAAAAAACCGGCGTCGACAGCTGGCGACTCTACTGGGGATATTAGAGGGCTTAAGCCGCGTTCAAATCTTGATGCTATCCTATCCTTCAAAAATTCATGAATATGTGTGTGCATGCGATATTTTGATCATTTTTACTTTTGTTGTGTGAATGTGTGTTTTGTCCAATAAGTGAATGATTGAATGGGATTGCTTTAATTTAAAGTAAAATCATTTGCATACGGTGAGAACGATGAATGTGAATGTATGTTGAGAGAGTACCTCCTCCTGAGGCGAACCTGTCGGTTGCTTATTACTGGACTCGAAGGGGCTGCTCCCCGGAGATGGCTCAGGAAACGCACCACCCAAATCCGCTCCAATCGAAAGGATTCAGACGAGTAGATTGCGAAGATTTGGGGACCTTCATGCCGAAAAGCCCGCGAGAGTAACCCTAGGGTAGGTCAGCCTCTGATAAACCTAACGAAAGGGAAGCTTCTTCATGCCCTTTTATCATTCAGTCAAATAAATAAATGTCATGTAAATGGCATATAACTGTCATACCGGCATCATCGTAATAAATATGTCCTGTATCATGTGATTACATCACCTGCACATATAAAGAAAATACTGACATGGTTTTGCAGGAGGGCAATCCGTGCCACGTACCAAGGTTTTCTAAAAACTTCTAAATACTATCCTGTCATCAAACACTGACCTTGTTTTGCAGGATAAGATTAAGAGAACCGTGAAAGCGTGGCATAACGATCACAAAGAACCCGTAGTAGGGGCATGTTCGACCGTAAAAAAAACAAAAAACAAAAAAAAAGAATAAAAAGAAAAAGAAAAAAGAAAATGATGATAAAACATGCATCAGTGTTGACATGCATCTGCCAACTTGTAACTGGCACAGTACTAAACTACGGCCCTGGTTTGTTTTGCGAGACTGCCCCTAAGACCCAACTAGGAGGCCGTAAAATCCATACTCCATCCATCCAAATGGCAGAGGCCGGTAGCCATGAAATACACTGGCTTCCCTGATTCACACATCATGGTACGAGATGAGCTTTAAGGGGGAAATTGCGGTACAGACTTATCCGGCCTGCGAGGATCAGATCGGAGGGATCTCCCATAGTGACGCCCCTCCTAGATGGGCTTGGTATCAAAATATTAAAGAGTTCCTTCGATATAGCTCCCCTCCCGAAAATGCAGATCTGACCAAGGAAAGAGAATCCAAGGATGGGCAGTGAAATTCGTCCTAAGCGGAGACGATTTGCATGAATAGGACCTAGCTACGGGACTGCTGAGATATCTGGAAGCCGAAGAAGCCCACAGATTAATGAACGAAGTACATGGCGATGTGTGAGAAACCCATATGAGCAAAGCATTTTTGGCAAAGAAAATCATGTGAACGGATCACTATTGGCTAACCATGAAAACTGACTGCGATGTTCATGTCAGGAAATGCCATCAATGCCAGATCCATGCCAATGCGATCCATGCACCTCCTAATGAGCTCCATTGCTTGACCTCACCGTGGCCAGTTGGACCGTGCAGCAGGTGATATCCAGGAAGGGGTAAATCCAGGAGTGTGGCAGTGAATCCTGGCCAGTGGAAGATCAATGGGTTTTGAAATTCTGAGTTTTATTTCAAATCCCTGCACGCTCATGTCATTTTGTCATGTTATCTAAAAAAAAAAAAAAAAAAAAATCATGTGCTGAAACGTTTTATATATATGACAAGCATTTTTGTTTTATGTCAGGTACCCCGATTTGAGGCATTCTAGCCTGACAAGCGATAGGCCAAATTTGAAGGAGGATCACGATTTTGGTATAGAGCTAGATTTCGATCTGATGAGGATTGAGCAGGACGAGACAGATATCGACAATACGCCTGGTGAGATCAAAGGATGGGTCGGGGGTAAACCCAAACCCAGTTTAGACCAAACCATCACCATCAAGCGTCAGGGCCCCTAACGATCACAAAGAACCCGGAGTAGGGGCAAATTCGAACACACAAAAAAAAAAAAAAAAAATTCATACAAAAAGAAAAAAAGAAAAAGAAAAAGAAAAAATAGCCGAGTTGTTGACCCTGTATGGAGATATGTTCGCTTGGTCCCGTGGCGACGTGATTGGATTGTCCTCAGACGTTATAGGACATCGACTGCCTATAAGCAAAAGTTGAGAACGTTGAAGCCTGAATGGAGGTTGAAAGTAAAAGGACGAGATTATCAAGCGGTTTAAAACAGGAATCATCACGGTGTCTGTTCACCCTGAATGGTTTTCCGACAGAATCCCAGTACCACAGCCTGGAGGAGAAGTAAGGGGCCACATCGACTATAGAAATCTGAGCGATGCCCTCAAGGAGGAGATATACGACAAATTCAAGATCAAACATTTTGATTCAGTCATTTATCGGCCCAAAATGAATGGGGCAGTGGGGGCTGCGAATAAAACACAAAAACGATCATGGGAAGAATGTCCGCCAATCATCGGGGATGGCCGGATTTATTGTCGCTCACCCTGTTTGCCTATCGAACCTCAGTTCGCACATTTGCAGGGGCAGCCCCTTACGCATCTCCCGGGCATACGACAAGAGGGTGCGATCCCGAAAATTCAAAATAAACGATTTAGTCCTCAAAAGGATCGCGCCCTGCCAAGACGAAGCTATGGGGAATTTCGCTCTAAATTAAAAGGAGTCGTCGCGATAAAAAAATCTTCCCTGGGGAGCCCTCATCTTACAAGGAATGGACGGAAAGGCGTTCCCCAGCCCGTTAATTCTGACTCTGTGAAACAACCCTGTGAAAAAAAAAGAGAAAAAAAAAAGAAGAAAAAAAAAAAAAAATCTAAAAAATCAAAAATCCCCCAAACCTTTCAACAAGTCAAGGGACCGGATCTTTTGTCAGCCCAGCGAGATGCCGATGCAATCAGTACGAGGGAGATCACAAGAAAAGCAACTTAACACTGGGGCATTTATCAACTACCCAGGAAATGATGACGTGCAAATTGGCACCCATGCAACAATCCCATCAACATGCACCATCATCATCGAATGCTACCTCATGTCAATTCAATCTTCAACGGTACGATCATCTGGCATTTGTCAAGCATAGTTTTCCCAGGATACGATGATCCGCGTGAAAGGGGATTTTATTTGGCTTGATAGGAGTCGGATTAATTCTGACAAGCAACCGTGGAGCACGATCGTGAGTATGATTAGACGAAGAAGGCTTTCAACCTTTTGATCGGGTACAAAGCCTTAATTCAAAAGCAACGTTTGCGACAGAATCGACCTCATGTGACAGCCTTCACTTTGCATTTGCACAAACTTTCAGTTGTGGGGTATAAAACTATGACGACGTTGAGGGCAATTAACACGTAGTCAGACAGTCAATAATTATCAAGCTAATATCAAGAAGTCAGGTGATAAATGATTATCAAGCTAATGTCTCGAATCGTGGCCTGGGTTATTCGAGTAATTAAGCCCAAGGGGTGTGTCTACACCTGGTGCCCTAAAGCCGTCTGGTTTGGGAGTCGCTGGCCCAACACTCGCTACATGGGTAACTCAGAGCCTAAGAAAACGAGCATTACAGTAGAGGAGGCCCGAGCAGATTCGAATCGTGACATGGGCTACTCGAGTAATTAAGCCTAAGGGGTGTCTCTACATCTGGTGCCCTAAAGCCGTCAGGTTTGGGAGTCACCGGCCTAACACTCGCTACATGGGTAACTCAAGCCTAAGAAAACGAATCTTGCGCAAGGCCAAGCAAAGAATGAATGGTGCAAACCACCAGCTTGTCTCGAACCGTGGCCTTTGTTACTCGAGTAAATAAATCCGAAGGGGTGTCTGTACACCTAATGCCCCAAAACCGTCTGGTTTGGGAGTCATTGGTCCAAAACTCGTTAAATGGGTAACTTTGAATAGCCTAAGAAAACGAGACAAGTGAAGTGGGCTAATAAGAAAAAGGGATAATACGAAAAAAAAAAAAAAAAAAAAAAAAAAAAAAATCTCGGCCTTAAACAAAAAGTCAGGAAAGAGAAACCCCTACTGAATGCTGCATCGCACAGTGCATTTGTCATATGACGTCAATCCTGCTAAGGACGTTGTCGAGAATGGAGACAGAATACTTTTGACGAGGGAAGGTAGTTCTTTTGAATCCGACCTTACTCACGTACAATGACCATGAATGCTTGAAGGTGTTCTTACGATTTCATAACTCGTCAAATGGAAAATCATCAACTCGCGAGGGATGAAAAAAAAAAGAATAAAAAATAAAAAAATAAAAAAATAAATGTGCTTTAACTGCAGTTTTGTTGAGATTATAATATCTTTGTGTCGAGCTAACACTAACGGCCGAGCTTTCAAGTTTTGGCATTTGTTAGTCATCTGATATGCAGGATCTTGCAGAGCTGTGGATAACTCAGCACGGTCAACATCGCGAGTTTTCGATAGAATTTCTTGGCAGCGACACGCGCCAAGGCAGGGCAGTTAAGAATCGTGAAATGGAAGGAAGCTGAGGCTGTACAGAACTTCTCGTCATTGGGCCTCTCCCCAATCTTGTCTATCACTGCCTCGAACATCCAAGTGATCCACGTGCATGAGCATATACAAGGAGGATATAATGCGGGACAACAGCATATCGACCAGCAGAAATGATCAAAAAGTCAAGGAGCCAACATAGCTGTCGATCATCACAAAGACCGAAACAGACTGCCTCAACTTGATGAAATGAAGACGACCAAGAGCAGACAGAATACCAGACCAGGTTGAAGTCTAGAAACTACACTTCACGACGAGGCGTGATTCAATCAAATGTGGGCAAACAACGACGACTGTCGAATCATATCATTTGACTGAACATGGGTCATTTCTATCTAAAGCATATGTTGTGCACATGCATCTGTCCATACCATATCTGCCAGATCATGCGTAACATCTTTTTCATGCATGCAGGTACGATCAAAATGAAAATCTTCAGGAAAGTACAAGCGCGTCGCTTTCAACCTCACAAATGATCAGAGTGATGGCTTTTGCGGCATGATACGTGGACGATGTTGGTGGGAGATCCAGGACATGAAGCCGATCACACATCCCATTTCAAAAAAAAAAAAAAAAAAAAAAAAAAAAACACTCAAATCCAATCAATGACCCCTGGGAAGGGCTGGTATCCAACCAACAGACGACCCCTGGGAAGGGCTGGTATCCAACCAATCAAAGACCCCTGGGAAGGGCTGGTATCCAAACAAGAAGTGAACCTGGGAAGGCATCCAAGCAAACCACGACAAGGTGTTGAGTGAACCTGGGAAGGGCTGAGATCCACGCGAACCACAACAAGATGGTGAGCACCCCTGGGAAGGGCTGATATCCACAGAAAAGAAAAAAGACAAAAAACAACAAACCCTGGGAAGGGCTGAGATCCACGCGAACCACAACAAGATGGTGAGCACCCCTGGGAAGGGCTGATATCCACAAAAAGAAAAAAGACAAAAAAGAACAAACCCTGGAAAGGGCTGAGATCCAAGCGAACCACGTCAAAGATGGTGAGCACCCCTGGGAAGGGCTGATATCCACAAAAAGAAAAAAGACAAAAAAGAACAAACCCTGGGAAGGGCTGAGATCCAAGCGAACCACGTCAAAGATGGTGAGCACCCCTGGGAAGGGCTGATATCCACAAAAAGAAAAAAAGACAAAAACAACAAACCCTGGGAAGGGCTGAGATCCACGCGAACCACGTCAAAGATGGTGAGCACCCCTGGGAAGGGCTGATATCCACAAAAAGAAAAAAAAGACAAAAACAACAAACCCTGGGAAGGGCTGAGATCCACGCGAACCACAACAAGATGGTGAGCACCCCTGGGAAGGGCTGATATCCACAAAAAGAAAAAAAGACAAAAACAACAAACCCTGGGAAGGGCTGAGATCCACGCGAACCACGTCAAAGATGGTGAGCACCCCTGGGAAGGGCTGATATCCACAAAAAGAAAAAAAAGACAAAAACAACAAACCCTGGGAAGGGCTGAGATCCACGCGAACCACAACAAAGATGGTGAGCACCCCTGGGAAGGGCTGATATCCACAAAGAGAAAAAAGATAAAAAAGAACAAACCCTGGGAAGGGCTGAGATCCAAGCGAACCACGTCAAAGATGGTGAGCACCCCTGGGAAGGGCTGATATCCACAAAAAGAAAAAAGACAAAAAAGAACAAACCCTGGGAAGGGCTGAGATCCAAGCGAACCACGTCAAAGATGGTGAGCACCCCTGGGAAGGGCTGATATCCACAAAAAGAAAAAAAAGACAAAAACAACAAACCCTGGGAAGGGCTGAGATCCACGCGAACCACAACAAAGATGGTGAGCACCCCTGGGAAGGGCTGATATCCACAAAAAGAAAAAAAGACAAAAAACAACAAACCCTGGGAAGGGCTGAGATCCACGCGAACCACGTCAAAGATGGTGAGCACCCCTGGGAAGGGCTGATATCCACAGAAAGAAAAAAGACAAAAAACAACAAACCCTGGGAAGGGCTGAGATCCACGCGAGCCACAACAAGATGGTGAGCACCCCTGGGAAGGGCTGATATCCACAAAAAGAAAAAAGACAAAAAACAACAAACCCTGGGAAGGGCTGAGATCCAAGATAACCAACCGGCGACGATACCCGGGGGTTACGAGATGGGTGACCGGCGACGATACCCGGCCCCGACGAGACAATCGACCGGCGACGATAACCGGCGATTACGAGATGGATGTCCGGCGACGATAACCGGGGGTTACGAGATGGGTGACCGGCGACGATACCCGGCCCCGACGAGACAATCGACCGGCGACGATAACCGGCGATCATGAGATGGATGTCCGGCGACGATAACCGGCTCCGACAAGATAACCAACCGGCGACGATAACCGGGGGTTACGCGATGGGTGACCGGCGACGATACCCGGCCCCGACGAGACAATCGACCGGCGACGATAACCGGCGATTACGAGATGGATGTCCGGCGACGAAAACCGGCTCCGACAAGATAACCGACCGGCGACGATAACCGGGGGTTACGAGATGGGTGACCGGCGACGATACCCGGCCCCGACATGACGATCGACCGGCGACGATAACCGGCGATCACGAGATGGATGTCCGGCGACGATAACCGGCTCCGACAAGATAACCGATCGGCGACGATAACCGGTGGTTACGCGATGGGTGACCGGCGACGATACCCGGCCCCGAACGAGACGATAGATTGAAAGAGTGAACCCAAAGACTAACAAACACGGTCAAGGGGTTGATACATTGACACTCTTACGAATGTCTTGCATGCATTACATCTTATGTTGCATCATAAGCTATATGTGTGGCATCATGTATGTACTGTCATTCTTACGCACTGTCATTCATGCATCGAGTGTCTATTCTTTATCCTGTTCATTTCATTTATCATTTCATAAACATGATAAAGAGGGGCAGCTGTAGACACCCAAATTTTGCGTTTCCTTCTACTAACCATGACAGGAGGGCGAAATCATCAATTGAACCGGCTTGCGGGAGCAAAGGAGCGGGCACAAGGGCAAGCGCCCGGCACCGCCGCAATGTTTTGGGCAAACCAAGTTTACGTGACAATAAAGCCGTCCGAGGCAGGCATTTCCGAATGAGGAGGCACGTCTCCCGGAAATTCCCGGACTGCAGAATACGAGCCTATCAGTGAAAACCGACGTTGCGGCACGAAAATCGAGGTGTGGCACGAAAATCGAGAAAGTCAAGCCCGCCAGCCGCGGATAGATCTGCGGCCAAGTGGGTGCGCCAGCACGGAAACCAGGAAATCAGCACTACCAGCTGAGTGCGATGGGAGGCGTGCCAGCTGGCCAGCCGCAGATCCATCTGCGGCCAGCCGCAGATAGATCTGCGGCTGGCTTTGGCCAGCCTATTTAAGCCCAGCTTCGGGCAGCATACAGGGGGTTGGAAGAATGTGAAGGAAGAAGAATTCTGCAGCAGCAAGAACACGGAAATAGAGAGAAAAAGGAGCAAATTTTGCAATCAAATAGGAAGAAAAGAGAGGAAAAAAAGAGAGGATTTATATTCTTTGATTTTGATTGTATCAAATATACTCCTTATCTTAGTCAAATACACAAGTTCACATCCATTTGAGATCATTTGCAAGGTGAAAATTCCCTTTGTTCTAGCAATTTATATCATATTGTTTGGTTAAATTAAATGTAGTTTTTCTTGTATATTGTTGTGGATCTATGGATTGAGGACTATTAGGGAGGGTTCCAATTGGAACGAAATTCTTCCTAATGGCCCGATGATATCCATTTGGTGAATTTTAGCTCGTTGTAATGATGTATTATGCATAGTTTATTTAGATTGTTATTTTTAGGATCTTGGGGTGTGTAGCGATTTTGGATGTGAGCCTAGGAGCGCGACCCCGTGGTCCAAATCCGATGATGGACATCGTTTGATATATGTAATAAATTCGATGTACCTTTCATTGTAAATATGTAATCGTCGGGCCTTAAAACGACGCCAAGGCGAGAATCGTGTTTAAGGCCCCAAAATAGTGAAACTTGTGATTGTAGGCGTTTGGGGTTATTTTGATGGCTTACATGCCCATGAATAGCCCCAACGCATTTTAATGTTTGATTTGATTTATGAGACGAAATTGATTTCAAAGCTAAAAGATTAAGATTTTCGTAAAATCAATCAAACTAGGTTGTTAGCATCACGAGGCTTAAAATGAGAAGTGCTAACGAACGTCGATTCCTATTTAACGAGAAAGCTAAAGAAAATCGTTTTCAAACATCACAAGAAATGGTTTTGTGAAATAAATGACGTTTTATTAAACCGTTGTGCATAGGGTGAAAGAGATCCTAGAAGTTGCCTATCATTCTATTTACGAAAGCAACGTATAGATCTCGACTCCTATTTTGACGAAGGTTTAAAACTCTTGTTTTGCCAAAATGACACCTAATGAAAACCTTACAGTTTTGACAATTAAAATCAAACCTTTCTAATAAAGAATAAAGCTTTCTCGTGTATGCTGAAAAGACATTCCGAAGCGTTCTCAAATCAAAGCACGATTTTTCCTAAAAATCCAAATGATTCTTTCATACAAACTCACCACAACATTCACGTAGGCACACACACACACGCGCGTGCACACACATATTCATGAATTAAAGGGATAGGAAAAGCATCAAGATTGCGGTAACCGTAATTCACGGAAGTCGGGGGGTGCCTAACACCTTCCCCTCACTTAAGCAAGCCCCCGAACTCTATGAATCTCGGTTCGCAGACCAATTAATTCGGAGTCACATATGAGCCAGCGATTTATAAAAAAATGAAAATTCGGATGAGTTGGTACATCCATTTCAAATATACCAACTGGCGACTCTGGTTAATTGGCTCATCATAAAAAACGATCTTTCAAAACCCCGTCGACATGAATGCCAACCTTTTCCAAAAAATCATTAAATCAAAAGGCTAAAATTGGAAAAGACTAAAGAGACGAAAAAACCGGCGTCGACAATGGTTATTAGAATTAAAAGTTCAATTCGGTAATTGTGGAACCTATTTTGCTATGTGATTGGATTGAGAATTTGTAGATTTGTGTTTAGAGCTTTAACCTCAAATGATTTTTTTTCAATTTGGGGATTTCTCATTAAGGCCTCAATTTTATTTTTTTTCTTTCGGTATGAAGGAGCTTATTCTGCTATATGTTAAACTTGGTTAGCTTGATAAATTCTGTGTGATATTAGTATACCGAATTTGAGTTAGTTCTTGACAGTGTTGGTTAGTAAGTGGTACAATTGGGATTTCTATCAATATGGAATTATTACTTGCTTAGTGAGTTAATAGTTGATAGAACATATGTTAATATAATGGGAATTCTTATGTTGGTAACCAAATGACAGATTTGTAATGGAAATACAAAACTTTGTTTTTCAGAATTATGTTAAGAGGTTCAACAACTGGGTTTGTAAATAGATTTTTTTTAAAACTCCTATGTGGACTGAAATTGGTTGGAGGGAGTTAATAATGAGATAGAAATCTGTTTTATTATATCTTGTACTTGATGAAAATTCTAAATGAACTGTTGAGAGTTTATTGCATGATATGGGCTGTTTTGATCAAAAGCATGAAGTTTGGCATCTATGTGTTCTAAACCAGGAATATAAGCTATATATCAATAACATGAAGTAATCATGCGGACTGTTATGTGAAATTAGTGCCAATACATGCTTAAAATACTTAGTATGTAATATCGTGTGTTGGGATTTTTAAAAAAAAGAAAAGAAAAAAAGAAAAAGACTTGTATGTATTGCAAAAGTGATTTCATATGATATATGGTTGGAATTTGGGTTGTATATCCATCGAGGCATGCTTAATTATAATTGGCTATGTGATCTTTGTTATTAACAAATGAATTCTCTATATAAGTCTTTTTATGGACCGAAGATTATTTACCTCATGTGCATGATATAGTTGTAAGCATGGAAAAACATGTTTTATTTCTGAATTTGGGATATGGAAGAAAGTTTGTATGTTATACTAACATGGTTGGTGAGGGATAATCTTAGTAAACATAATAATGGTTTGGTTGACATTGCTAGTATAGGAATTAAGTATATTTGATATAGAAAGTAAAGTATTCTTTATGTTTCTTAGAAGTATACTTTGACTATATGAGTATAAAAGAACTATGTGATTAATATGGGTTTATAATTTCTTTTTATGTACCCAAGGTGGGATTTTACAAAATATTCATATTTGTTAATGATTATTTGTGTTGTGGACTGATTTGTCTAAAAACGATAAAAAGTTTACATGTTGCTTTTATAAAACTCTTTTTGACGAAGGAATAGTTATATGGTTTGGTGCTAAGCATGTGAACTGATTTTTAATTTAGATTTTCTGTTTGGATTTCCTATGTATACGGAGCATATATGTTGTGTTTTGTTTGGGGTTGTAAGGGAGCACGCTGATGTCCATAACAGCAGCAGGAAGGGGGCTGCTGCCTTATGACAGCAGTACTTTGTGCAGCAGCAGCAGCGCAGTAGCCAGCGTGCCAGGCGAGTGCCTTGCCCATGCCCAAACGTGCTCGACAGCGTACGGCATCGCTCGACAGCAGGCGTCGTATGTTGTCGACTCGCTCAGTTTTCATCAAGCGATTTGAGTTTTACTCTAGCGAATTAAGTTTTTTTTTTTTTTGCCGAGCAATTGAAGACTAGTAAAGATCAAAGCGGACCAACTTTAATTTCAAAAGTCCGTTTTCATTTAAGTTTAAATCTAATTGACTAGTTTTCAAACTTTGGACTTATAAACCTCAAAATTCCTAATAATTGGAATCTATAAATGAACAACCTACTTTCCTTAAAGTGTTCTAGTAGTAAAGAGATAAGGTACTCTTATCTTGATCGAACCCAAAATTGGTCAATAAAAGGTTGGGCCATTGTATGGATGAGGTATTTGAAAATGTGCTTATATGTATCCATAACGTATTTATGTGATGTTAACTCCTAATTATTAATCAGTAGAATATACATTTGACCTTCTACATATATCAATATATATATATATGTAGGATCCACAGAGTCGGACTAGCAGAGTTTTGTCATTTCTGAAACATCAGGCAAGTATCTAGACACAAATTCTTTCTAAGTTGATCAAGTAAGTTGACTTGATCATATTAAGGCAAATTTATATTTTCATACATAAAGTGATAAAAAGGAATTAAATCCTTTTTATTCTAACCAGCTTCATAAGGTTGGTGAGACTTTCATTTTGCATATTATAATGACATCTGATATGCATGAACAGTTTACAGAGGGTCTAAGCCAATTGTTTGGACTAGACTAAACTTATAACATTTCTATTCTTTTATTTTCAAAGTATCGAAATGTTATTGTTGTTCAACTATATTAATTATGGTTTGAATTCTAGTCTGAGTATGAACAGTCCCTGACATGGGAATATTTTTGAAACCCGCTCCAAGGGCGGTACAGACTTGTAGCACTCCATGAGTGTGAGGGGTGAACCCAATGATTGTTCACAAACAGAAGTGTTGATCAACGCAGGGCATATCGGGCTGATCACCCACCGCGCCCGTAAGTTCAGACGGTTCGCAAAAGAAACTTTGTCTGGAACCTTTTCAATAAAATTGAAACTATTGTCATGGTTTATATAACCACTCAGCATTTTATTTAATGATAATGGTTATCATGAATTGGCTTTACTTCATGTTACTTAGCAGCTTATTCCACTATTAAAGTACACTTCACAGAAAACATTTATCCTTTCAGATACTATGGTTGTATATTACTTGCTGAGCTCTTTTATGCTCATTCTTGCTTTGTTTATAAATGTTTTCAGTGCACTCGGAGTGTACTACAAGGTCAGCAGGAAACAAAGGCAAAGGGAAAGCCACAGACTAAAAATTTATTGCACCCTGTAATAGATAGTTAAATGTTTGTGTATATTTAATTATCATATTAAGTAGTTAAGGTTACGTACCTTGGGATTTGAGACTTTGATGTAAACCTTTTGCTTAAGTTTGGTATCTATTTTTGGTTATGCTTTGGATATCGTGAGCACTGAATAAGGGTTGTAAGTACCCGAATTTTGGGGGCTTCACAGGTTGGTATCAAAGCCTTAGGTTAGAAATCTTAGGAGGAAACCTTGGGTTATAACTTTAAGCTAGTGAGACTGTTGTTAAGTATAGACTCGTGTAGAGTCGACTTAGTGATGAAATGTGGGGGTTCATCATAGTATATAATAAAAGATAAGTTATACATAACTGTGAACTGTTAATTGTATTAGTTAACTTGTCTTATATTATGACCAGGTTATCTATTATGAATTAATTGAGTTTTTATTGATTATGTGTAGATGGCAGGAGTCGTAGGACAGCCAGTGGAGGTGGAGGAGCGTAATGCTCCTATACCAATTACTGCAGAGATTCTGACTATCGACTCTGATACTGATGAGGAGGAGGATCCTATTGAGGTGATAAATCCAGAGATTGATCAGGCTTTTGTAGCAGGATTAGGGGCTGATCTAGAGGTCAATGCTCAAGAGGATGCTGCTCAGCAGCAGCACGTTATACATGATACATTAGCACAGATGGAGGATTTGGTTCAGCACTTAGTTGACCAGAATACTCTGCTGACTACTAGTCTGCAAACAGCAGAGACTAGAGTCCATGGTTTGGAGGAGCAGCTGGAGGAGCTTCAGGTTGAGTACCACGGACTCAACAACATTAGAACTGCGGGGATTCAGCGCCGGGAAGCCTCCGATCTGTATATGCAGTTCCTGGAGGCTAAGTTGAGAGAGTGTAATAGAAGGATGGAATTGATGGCGAGGGCATACTCTACTTCCATTCAGCGAGTCCAGACGGCAGTCTGGAATTATCCGCAGGAGATAGGACAACTTCCATAATCCATCTCTCGAGCTAGAGTTATTGCCATATCTGAGGTAGAGAGGATTGGATCCCTGTTTGGGAGCCAGGGATAGCTTTGAGTTAGTTAGGTTTGAGAGTTTGTTGTACATAGCTTCCAAGTTTTAAGATAATTATATATAAATTATGTTAGTGCTGGTCTGTTGTCATCCACTTTTGGGAGCGGTAAGGAGTTATACTCCTACTGCAGGGTATAGTTGTTGTGTATATTACTCTTTTGGGAAAAGTTGTGTAGCATCATATATATGGATGGTCTCAGTTAATGTAAGACCCCGAATTTATGAAATAAAAATTTATTATTTTCTTTATGATTATTTTTCTAAATAGTGAAATGCTTAATTGTTATAAATGATAGTTAAGGGTGTTTTATGCAAATTATCTGATAAATAGTATGTCGGGGAATATTCCTTTTGTCGGGAAATATTCTTTCTGTCGGGGAATATTATATTCGGTACCGTACGACGGCGCCGAAATGGCAATATTGTCAATGATAGTGGGCCCCACAACGGGTTAACTGTCGGATATAGAAAGTGATAGAAATTGGCGGCAAAACTTTAACCGATAACTGTTAAAATACCCGGTGATAAAAAGAACAGTAAAACGCGTTATTCCACAGTAGCACACGGTATTCCACAGTAGCTCACGATGTTGCACAGTGTTTTATATTATTGATTCAATAATTAATAAAGTAGCAATTGCATAGTATCTTGATTCAATAATTGTTAATTAGCATCTGCATAATATATTTTACTATTTGTCACGACACTGTAACTTATATCATTTGATAGGATATTTTAGCATTATCGACAATGTCTAAAAATTCTGTCAAGGAAAGGGGTTATTTAATTGCGCGCCATTTTTTATGGAAGGCCCCCTCTTTCCTGGGAATAATCTGGTTGTCAGTATTGCGAGTATATGCTATCTGTGATATTAATACATTTAACACAATAATACAGAAAAATGGATTTATTGTGATAATGGAGTTATTTTTATGGTTTTATCTTTTGATAATGGAATTATCTTTTGATAATGGATTAATCTTTTTGAAAAAATGGATGGATGATATTAATGGAAGAAAAAATGGATGGATGATATTAATGGAAGAAAAAATGGATGGATGATATTAATGGAAGAAAAAATGGATGGATGATATTAATGGAAGAAAAAATGGATGGATGATATTAAAAGAATATGGAGAAAAGACCAAAATGCCCTCACCTTGATTTTCCTATAAATAGGGAGAGTTTGCTTAAGAAATTTTCACACCTTCATTGCTTATACTTCCTCACTCTCTCTAAATTTCTGAAGTTCTCTTAGTGTGCTAGGCTATTGTGAGTATTTGTGAGAATACTAGTATTATCCGAAGTTAGTAAACTTCATAGAAAGTAACATCCAGTTAACAAAGGTAGGGAATATCATTTCTTTCATACTCATATATAATATCATTTGCTTTCATGTTCGTAAGTGATATTATACTCATAAAGGTTGTTATTCATTCTGTATTAATTTGTGGGGATAACCTGGCCGTGCGGTATGACGCATGCCTGGTGAATATCCTTTTGTATTCAACCCTTATTATTCTATGGGAATAACCTGTAAGTACGAGTGTCGTACCTGGTGAATACCCTTCTGTATTCATTCCTTATTAATCTGTGGGTATAACCTGTTCGTGCGGATTGACGCATACCTGGTGAATAACCCGTCGTATTCATTACTTATTAATCTGTTGTGGAAATAATCTGTCTACGCGAATTATCGCATGACAGGTGAAAATCCATTGCAGTTTCATATATTCTGTTATACTCATATAACTTATCATTTCTTTTGTACTCTTTAAGGGATATCTTTTTCTTTCACATTTCTCCATTTATGATAAGAAATCCTTATTTGTTTCCAAAACCTTATTTTTAAATGGAGAAAATCCCTGAAAATTAGTAGAATATCCTTAATAGTTTGTGCTTCATCTAATATCTTTTCACTTGAATCTTTCTATACGTTATAGTTGAAGCATGAAATAATTTCTTGAATATCATTCTTGAATTTGACTCCACAATTTAGTTATCGTGTTGGCAATTTGGTCAATCTTTGATACTGATTAAATTATAAAGTTTTTCTTATCCTTAATCTCACTGTATCATTGTCATCATCCTCATCCTCATACTTAAATTGTGGTGATAGTTCTCTTTGGCCCGTAGTGCAAAGATGAACTGGCGTGACATGATTTTGACCAAACTGTGTATTGGTATAATCATGACTTTTTGTGTTACAAACAAAGGCATATGGTGAAAGTTCTCTTTGGCCGTAGTGTAAAGATGAACTGGCGTTTGGCATGATCATGACCGATGATGTTACAAATAAATATCTTTGGCACGTAGTGCAAAGAGAGGCTGTTGAATAATAAATTGTTGATTTGGATGTTCATAAACAGGAATTGTTGATTGGTGTTACAGGGATAAAATATTGGTGGTGATCCTTTAACTTATAGAAGATGGTAGATATTATAATCTACTTGACTCTTCTAATGGATTGTTCGTTCCGCTGCAGTTGTTGTTGTTGAACGAATATAATATCTTTAAATCTCTGATTTATTATTGTTGAAGACTAAAGATAATTTTTATTCTTCATTATCTTAGTCATGATATTTCTTACTGGGCTATTTGAGCTCACCCTTTTCAGTTTTGTCCCATTGTTCTTCTCAGGAAAGGAAAATGTAGCTGGGACTAGCCAGGGAGTGGAGTGATGGTCCGAGTTAGTGGTTGTCCTTATCAAGTTATGGCATAACTTAATAATGATTGTATTGGAGACTTAAAACATGTGTTGCCGTCTTTTTACGGCATTGTAATAATTTGGGTTTGGATACTGTAGTACCATACGGTACGATATTTGTATGGAAAGTCACAGTATGTGTGTGGTCATATTTTGCACGACAAGTATTAGTTGTAAATGGAAAATTCGTATTTGTATTTGTATTTTTGTAGAATGTTATTGGCGACTCAAAATGGGTTGTGTGGACCTATTTTGGGGGCGTCACAGTTAAGGTATAACAGATGTAGCTATAACCGATGTATGATGTGAGTTGCAGGTTGTATATAAACATGTTTCATATATATAAATGGTATTAGATATATTTGTGGTATATGTTTGTAACTGTTTAGTTATTATTCTACTGTTTTTTTTTAAAGCAAGGAGAATAAGATAATAACTAAATTGTTATTAATCAGAGAATGCCGCCTAGATTTAGAGGTCGTGGGAGACCGCCACACAATAGACAACGGGACGAGGAGTCCAGTAATGATTTGAATAATGATAGAAATGAAAATCAAGAGAATCCTATGCACCATTTCATGGAATATATGATGGGGGCTTTCCAAAATAGAAATCAACTACCCCAGACTAATGTACTACCATCAATGGCACATATGGCTAGTTTCAAAGATTTTAAAAGTACAGGACCTCCAGAGGTCAGAGGGGCTAAAGAACCGATTAAAGCTCAGTCCTGGATTCAGGAGATGGAAAAAGCTTTTGACGTAGCAAGGGAAAGTGAAGAACAGAAAACTGTATTTGCAGCATATATGCTTAAAGGGGAAGCTAACTTTTGGTGGGAAGCAAACAAAGCCTGAGTAGGTGCTGGGGTAATACCATGGGAAAGATTTAAAGGAATTTTCCTTGAAAATTACTTTCCTCCGGGAATGCAGAGTTTAATGGAAGTTCATTTTCTGGAACTGAAACAAAATGAAATGTCGGTGTCAGAATACGCGGCAAAGTTTAACGATTTGCTCCACATCAGGTGGACACCGAAGCAAGAAAGGCTAAACGCTTTGAGTTGGGTTTGAGGCCCTGGATCTACAATAAACTGTGAGTACTGCAGATTGGATCATTCGGTGCCATTCTTGAAAAAGCGATCATAGCTGAAGGTGGAAACGAAGTCATGGGTTACAACGAAAATAAGAAGAACAAGGGAAAGATAGATGGCTCAGTTAAAACCGAAGGAACAAGCAGGGGATCAAAGAAAAGAAAATGGAATAACTTTGGAAATGCGGGTAAGGTTCAGAAAAATCAGATGAAATTAAAAACAGAACTCTGCAAGAACTGTGGAAGAAATCATTCTGGGAAATGTATGAAAGGAAAATCAGTCTGCTATAAATGTGGACAAGAGGGCCACATAGTCCTATTGTATTCTTCTACATCCCTCATTCGCTCTACAATCACCGGTTTCCATGGTTGGCCCTCAGGAATTCTGGCCTCAGCCATGGTAACTTCGTCTTCAGCACGGGAAGACGAAGCACGTGCTTCTTGAGCATTCTTAACCCTAGCCATTGAGGATCGAAAGAAGGGTGAGGAACGACTTACTTGGGGCGTTCTGGGAATCAGACGGTCGGGCGAAATCTAGGTCGAGAGCAGCGGTGAAGCAGGGTTCTTTGAAAATGGAGGAGCAGGTTTTCTTGTGAGGGAGGATTGATTTCTCTGGAGAAGGATGAATTTGTTGGTGGAAATGGCAATTGGATTTACCCCCCTACATGAGTAAATATCCGACGGCCGAGATCGTTTCCATCTAATGGATAGGGTTCCATCAGAGTCAAAGCGGCGAGAACAGTTATCGCTGAATTGTTATACTGCATGCCAGCTGTTCCCCTAATCCTATTTTCAAAATTCAAATTGGGTCGGTTACACCGGTAAGGTTGTTGGGCCTCAAAACCAAAAGATTAGGCCTGTATATATATATATATATATATATATATATATATATATATATATATATATATATATATATATATATATATATATATGACAAGATCTGCCCGCAAAAGGGGGCCCGATATCGAACTAATTTCATTCGCCCTCGGGAAGGTACCTTCAAGGATCCCAAGGAGCATCCCTCTTCGGCTCAAATATAAAAAAGCACTTGAAAAGGGAATACCCTCGGTCTGACGCCTTCAAGAGTCCTTTGGAGCATCTCTCTTCGGGTCAACACTTTCGGGCACCTGAAGAGGAAGTGCCCTCGGTCTGACGCCTTCGGGATCCCGAGGAGATTAATTTCCTTTCAGTAATCCGAGTTTACGAACTACTAGAGCCTTTAGTTTACTCCCCCAGTACATGCCCTATACTAGGGGAGCAGGGGACAATGTTCGGATATATGTCCTTATGAGCCTGATCGGGCTCTTCTTCTTGGGCCCGGCCCAAAGGCCCATCATGCTTAATGAATTACGAGAGGGCTCTCAAGTCCGACAAGACTTGGGCAAGGATTCCAAGCCCTTGTGATTTCTTACTGGATAATACTTCTTTTGGATCAAAGTAATTGAATCCGGGTCCAATAAAGATTCTGGGCAGAACACTCCTAATAGGAGTAGTAAGTAGCCAAGTGAATCCTATAAATACCCAAATAACAATGAAGGCAAGATATGACATATTCTACCATACTAAATATTTGACCTCCATTGTTAACACACCTTGAACCTATTACTTACTTTTACACTGGAGGAGTCCACAAACGGCCCAAGCCGTTGAGACTTTTATGCAGGTACACGCCCGGCGAGTTGATTGGACGCGCAGACAGAATCAAGCGTTAACAATGACCGTATGCTTCTTACACTAAAAGAAAATCAAAGTATTCAGTACAAAGATGTGTTTGAAGTAGTTGTTTATACGTGAAGAGACCAGAAACTTATCGTGTTGGTTGTAGAACATGCAATTAATTTATTACGAACAACAATCGACAAAAGACTTGGGGACACCCACAGTTTTCCTAAATACAAGTTTGCAATGTATTCAGTCAGTGAAGCACGTAACAAAGTCGAAGACCTGATACAGCTTATGGGTACATTTAATATAATAATAAACGTAAACAATTGTTAATAAACAAAGCCCTTGTCTCGCATGGACTATTACACTAGTCATAGAATTCTAGAATCTTCTAGATTACTCTAACACTTCCTATCCGATTATATTTTTGGAAGCAAACCCCACCTTGATTTTTAGATAGAATAGTATTATATTTAATTACAATATATAGTGTTAGTGTGTGCGTGTGTGTTAGTGTCACTATGTGTGCGTCTTTGTGTGTGTTAGTGTCTGTCAGTGTCACTGTGTGTCTCTGTGTGCGCGCGCAGAGTAAATTAGTTAAATGTCCCAACAACAGTATAGTGGAGGACTATATTAATGCATAACAAGTCCAGGGCGATATTGTTAGCGACATTTTATTTTTTGGACGACAGTGTCTGTACAACACTGTTTTGTATATGTATCCAAATTACACATAAATAAATGTTTTTTTAAAAAAATTTAGTTCCAATAAATCATATAAATTATTTGAGAGTCGAAACAAAAAAAAAACCAAAAAAAAAAAATGTCCCTAGAAATGTCGTCAGGCCAATGTCGCCGCAGAAGGACTCATTAATGCATCACCATACAACAATTGAGAAAAAAATCCTATTTATATGTCTAGTTATTCACATAATGAACAAATACCTAAATTTATAAATAGATTTATATGTCACACAGTAGCATGAGCTATATCTATGGCCCAAAGCCACTATCATGAGCTATACGACAAGTTAAAGCTCAATTTGCTCAATTCATATAATTTATCACCCTCCTTCACTTCTTTACAATCCAAAGAGGTACAACTTGATGCCTAAATTTAAAGCTTCAAATTTTCTGGAATAACCTCAGGTAGGGATGGTGAAGAACCACCACTGATTTTGCTTGGAACTGGTGTATTTCTTCGTGATTGTCGTTTTGTGGGCACGAGCTCTTGCTCCCATTTCTCATGCAGTTCTCCAATATCGTCATCAGAATCAGAATCATCGCCACCTTTAAAAATAGGGTGGACATAAGCATTTTGAAGGTAACCTTTCAGATTTAGATTCGGTTCCCTTGCTCGTTCCAAAGTATCTTTCATCATGGCTTCCTAAAAATGCACCAACAAAGGATTAGAGAAATTTCGGCTGCAGGTTAACCTTCATACTTAAGAAATGCAATGGCATTAAAAACATGCAAGGGGGTGATATATTGTCCAAAATGCTACAAAATGGACAGACAAACATTTGCACACTTGCCTATATTTGTAGGTGACTATACTAGTAACTCACACGTTTTTGATATGTTGTACCCCCTCCGCTTCACTTTGAATGTCATGGTTGGAAGCCATATTGGCACGGAGTTCAAGGCTTACAGTACACATATTTCAGATATGATATTTTCAATTTTGCTTTATATAAAAGTTGCACTTTAGATGTTAAAAGAATAAATCAGAGAAAAATATATAATAACACAAGTTTGAGATTTAAGATATAGCATCTTACGAAGATGATTTCTACTTATTTATACATCTACGATCTCAAGTACCTTAATTTTATTTAAACGCATAAAATTTCTAACCAACACAATATTTCAGAGGCACATTCCATATTTCTTGTTAGGAGGTGGGATAATCTTTAGTAGTAACCGAATTTTTGCTGTGTTTATTTTGGCCAGCTTGAAGATGAAAGACAAATATGGAAAACTTAAACTCGTTTTGTGATATATTTTGGTTGGCTCCACTTGTTTCGATCATTTTCAAAATGGATTCACTTAACTTTTCTTCTTTAAACAAGAACAGAAGATCCTATTTGCATTTCAGACAAAGGTTATCTCATATTTTTCTCGCAAAATCAAATACCGAAAGTCTAAACCAATATGAATGGATCAACTAGAACCAACTAAACGAATCATTTCAGAAATAGTAAAATCTTACAGACCTGTAACGGAAACTTGACAAATGCAGGTTCATAGCGGCCTTTGCAGTACCTATGGAACCCTATGGTCAGAACTGGGAGCGCAATGAGAAACGGTGTTGACTCAGCAGCTTGTTTTGTACTCAATAAGCCCATCAAGAGGAGCTGGGAGATAATTAATGCACTGATTACACGACCATGGACATCGGGCCAAAATGCTGCACCACTTTCGTACTCTTGGTTGTAGACATTTATAATCTGAATTGTGAAACGAAAACTCTAGTCAGAAAAGCTAATTGACGTAATCAAAAGTGACACACTTATATCAGTATTCCAAGCATAGATAAAAAACATGCGTCATATAGGCAATTTATTCGATAAATAAACAGAGTCGTACTCAATATAACAGAAATTCCAAACCAGCATTATCACGTAATTAATACCTATTTAAAAAAGGAGAACTTGAGATGATACCAACAAGAAAGTATTGCAAATTGAGCACATAAAATGAACGGAAAGCCAGAAATTGTGATATCAAGAGATGATAAAAGCATATTTATGTTCTATAACAGATAATATTAAGATGATGTTTGTCGAAGAGTCCATTAGATTCAATAAAGTAATTCCTTATATTTGACTTTAAAAATACCGATTACAAAACCAACTTCTGTGTTACATGTACCTTGCCTTAAAATTGGGTAAAAATCGAACACATCTAATGTAATACCCGAGAATTTTGTAAACAGAATTTGTAATGAAAATGAGAATGTTTTAAAATTTGTTTGTGTGAACACATATTTGCATACATGTTATGGGTCTCATCAATTCAATGTAAATTGAATTAAGCATGTGATAATTGAGAAGTGCAGTAATAATGCTAAAACACTATTCACGCGGGCACTATTCACGCCAAAAACGCCTTTTTCGTTTTTTTTGACTTTTCTTAATTACGTCAAAGCGTTAATACGAAGAGTGAGAATTCAAGTGTAAGATTTTGTAAGAGCCCAACCATAATTAAATTAGAAGCCCAAGTGATTGTTAAGAGTGACCCAAATAAAAGGCCCAAACCAAGACCCATCATTTAACCCAACCCAAGACCCAATATTTGACCCAATACTTGACCCGTGTGGGAAATGAGAAGGAGAAATCAGCACTTTGGGATAGAATGAGGAGGAGAACGGGTAGAAGAGGAAGAGAGAGAAGGGCGGGACCATATGCAAGTAAGTGGAAACCAAGTGTTGGGGATTTAATCTCCCAAGCAAACATCTCCCTTCCCAAGCCTAGACATTCCTCTTGCTAAACACCAAGAATTGATGCACTGCTTCCTGTCTCCCTTGGTTGGTAAGAAAGACCAAATTACCCCAACTCTTGCCAACTCTATAAAAGGAAACCATTTTCCTTCATTAAACCTACCACTTCAAATTCTAGTAAGGAAACTCTAGCAAAATAAATAGAGAGAGAGTGAGAGTTCGGGAGGAACAAGGAGGAAGAGAAGGGGATCCTAGCAAGCTTTAACCAAGCCACCTAGCATCCAAGAAGAGAACTACAAGAGGTAAGCCATTAAAACCTAACTCGTTCCATCATAGTCCAAGCTTTCTATTTTGCTTTGCTTGTTGATTAGATGTTGTTGTTGTGGTTGTTGTTGGTTGTACATGAACGAACCAAGATGGTATAAATACCTTAAAACCTTGTTAATAACCTGCAAAAGTGGAACAAGGAATGAAAACACAAACCTATGCATAAAGGAAGAAGAAATGGACATGTATGGACTGTTTTGGACCTTAATCTTCTAATGTTCTAAAACTGAAAGTTAAGTTCTAGGGAGTTAAGGTCGAGATCAATTTCAAAATTGGCCATTTTTAGGACTATTGTGCAGTTGGAGGCAATCAGAGGGCGTCGGGCATGTGTGTATGCAACGGACAATGTTTTCGACGCTAAGTTATATTGTTCTAAGTTATAAAAGACAAATATTATGAAAGTAAAATACTTAACATTGACCAATGAGTATTAGACAAGTTGCATGGGCGTGCGTAGTGCGTACGCAAGGGCGTGTCGCTTGGGCATTCGTGTAGGCAAGATGGGCGTGCGACGTGCGAACCTCGGGACGTCGTGCCAAGTATTAATGAACTTGAAATATGTTCCGATTCTAATAAAGCGGACATTATAAAATATGAAATAGAGTTAATAGGAACCAATAATTGGTGTCAATATGTGGCTAATTGGTGTGTCATTATACATGTAAATGTGTAGGACATTTGAAGGGCAAATTAGCGTAAAGTTATAAGCAACGCATAAGGCAAGTTCCCTACCTTACTCGAGTTATATTTGAGCAAGTTTCCTAACTTATACAAATTTTGTATATTGTGCAAGTTTTCTAACTTCATTCGATTTATGTATAGAATGCAAGTTCCCAAACTTCATTCATTTTATGTATTGCAAGTTTCTTAACCCGTGCAACTCTTATATACTTGTGCGAGTTTCTGAGATTATGCAAGTATCTAAACTTGTACTCTTATTGTTCATGCAAGTAAATTAATTAATAGAATGATTCATGTGTTATCTAAATTCATGGAGACTATTGTTTATATTCCGAAACTTGATTTAAATCATAATCATATTCTTGAATGATTCTTTGAATCCTATTGCGAACATTGAACGTATTAATGGTTCCTTAATGTGTTGAGAAAAGTGTCTACGCCATTTGATTCAGCTAGACCAATATCCATGATTTAGAAAGCGATCCAAACCAATTGTTTTGGTGCGGACTTTTATATCTGCTGAGATGAACAACCTTCATAGAAGGGGAAACTATATTACGTCGGGGGATCGACACGCGCGTGAACATCATGTTTGAATGTTATGCATAAAATAGGGTACTTTAGGTTGATCACCTATTGTACTTCTTTATATTGTGGGTTATCAGTGAAATACTGTTAATTCTAGTAACTCATCAGTGGTAGTAGAGCATAGAATTAGAACTTTTGAAACTTACTTTGTTCACAATCTACATATTTACTTCCTGAGCTATTAATAATCGTTATAATCTTTGAGATTGTGAAACTTTACTCATGATTACTCACTTTTATTGTCGTTATGCTTGTTGAGCAAACTTGTTGTTCATCCTTGCTTTCCTTAAACTCTACAGTTAATACAGAACGAGGCGGAAGCTCAGGAAAAGATAAGGGCAAAGGCAAGGCTACGGAATAGTTTTGTTCTACTATGTTAGGATTCCTTTTATGTATTAAGACTTATTAATATTATGTACTAAGTTATGTTATGTATTAGTAGTGGTTTCGAGACTTGGGACGAGAATATTTATGTTAAATCAATGTAAATATTTCTGTTATTCCGCTATGAGTTGTTGATAATATGATGTATGAGTTGGATCGTAAGGCACTAGATTCGAGGTACAGGCACCTGAATTTGGGAGCGTTACAGGTTGGTATTAGAGCTATAGGTTATGAACCTTAGGAAAAAGAATCCTTAGGCTATAACCTTAGAGAATGTACAGGGAATAGAATGAGATAAAACTCATGTAGAGTTTTACGTATTAGTAAACTTTTCATAGAGAGTCAGTAGTGTCGTGAAATATATTTTCAATCCATACAATGAATTTATATTTTGTTGGGAGATACTGATATGGTTCGTTTGTTTTGTGTTGTGGTTGTAGGATGCCAGAAGTAAGAGAACCGAGCAGAGTCATGGAGGAGGAGATGCGTGATATCCACGTGGTGTCTGAAACACTCCTTGTAGTCGAGCCTAGTACGGCAATAGCTCTAGCTGAGGAGGAATATGAGTCGGAGTCTAATCCAAAGGAGCTGGAGGAGGACCCGATAGATAGTGAGCCCGTAGATGATCCGGAGGAGGTACCCCAGTACGGCACCACCTTTGAGGATGAGCTGTTAGGATAGTATGCAGACCGCATCATTGAGCTGGAGGATAGGGTCTAGGAGCTAGAGCAAGAGATTTAGGGGCGATAGGAGGTCTCCATGCAGTTAGGGGCCATGGTATATCGTCTCTTGACAAGAAATGTAGAGTTGGTTGGTAGAGCAGTCTGAGCAACAGGTAGAGAGCTTATAGATGGAGAAGGAGGCTCTACAGCCCAGTTAAAGGAGGTACCTGATCGTATCCAGATTAAGGAGCAGCGGGATGACGCCATAGAGCGGGTTGATGACCTAGAAGGGTGAGGCGAGGAGGAAGAAGAGAAAGATGAATAGGATGGGCTATGCTTTCCGCACGGCGATTGGTAGATGGATGGATGGTGTATACCATTATCTAGTTGAGGAGGGACAGACTCGCCACACCATGAGTCGAGACCTGATGATTCATATAAGACATTTGGAGTATGATGGCGTCGTGGAGCGCGACATGCTCGGATAGATTGTTTAGTTTATGTGCCTAGCAGTATGTGATTTTATGTATGTAAATCCCAACCTTTTGTATTATGTATGGGATAAGTATTGTATACCCAACCTTTGTACTTGATAGGGGGTAGTATGCTAGTAAATCCCCACCTTTTGTTATATTAGGGGATAGATGATGACGTTCATAGCAGTATGCTATAGGTTGATCATGTATGATGTACTGACTGTTGGCATATGAATGTAAACTTTCTTATCAAATGTGTTGCTTAATTGTCGCGCTTATGATAGATATTTACAGGGTATAATGAGATAATAACATTAAGCTTTCTTCCATTAAACAAAAAATGTCGCCCATGCGTAGAGTACCAGCACAAAGAACACCTGAAGGGTCAGTTAATAACGAAAGGGGTCAGGCAGACCCCATGCAACGGTTAGCAAACTTACTGGAGGGAGCATTCCAAGGCAAGAATACGGGACCCGTGAACCCCAATCCCCCAACCGTCCCCAAAACGAATTTCATATGCTTTAAAAGTGCAGGACCCCCGGAGTTTAGAGGTACAACCAATTCGATTGAGGCCCAGTCTTGGGTTAAGGAAATAGAGAAGGCTTTTATCATCGCTCGCATGGGAGAGGATCATAAAACGACGTTCGCCACCTACATGATGAAGGGGGAAGCAAACTATTGGTGGGAAGCTAATCAGCAGCGGAAGTGATACTATGGGATAGGTTTAAGAAGTTGTTCTTCGATATTTACTTTCCAAAGAGCATGCAAAGTCGAATGGAGGTGAAGTTTTTAGAATTGAAACAAAGAGAAATGACGGTGGCAAGCAAAACATCCTCGGATTCTCTTCGAATTTGGGCAACTCGGTGATATATGCCCCTCCTGGCCGCAGTTATAATAGACATTGCGTCCCTTCCAACACTCTTCCTGGTGACTTTTCCCACATTTCGAACACGCCTCACTTCTCTTCTTAAATCCTCCCTGATTACTTCCCATCTGATTATAGTTGGTGCTATTACTTCTGCCACTATTCCATTTCCTCTTTCCCATGTTTCTTCCCCCACTACTACTTCCTCCATGATTGTCTCCTCCACTCTTCTTATTCTTTTTCTCCGTGTTATACTGACTCAAGGCTTCACTTCTTCCTTCAGCAATGATGGCCTTTTCTAACAGCGTATTAAAAGTTTCGATCTGAAAAACGGATACCTTGCTATACAACCATGGCTTCAATCCTTGCTCGAACCGTCATGCCTTTCGCTCTTCCGTATCCACCTGATGTGGCGCAAAACGTGCGATTTTGTTAAATTTGGCGGCGTACTGTGCCACTGTCATTTCTCCTTGTTTCAATTCTAAAAACTTCACCTCCATTCGACTTTGCATGCTCTTCGGGAAGTAATTCTCGAAGAACAACTCCTTAAACCTATCCCACAGTATCACTCCTTCTCCAGCCCGCTGCTGATTAGCTTCCCACCAATAGTTTGCTTCCCCCTTGATCATGTAGGTGGCGAACGCCGTTTTTTGATCCTCTCCCACGCGAGCGATGATAAAAGTCTTCTCTATTTTCTTAACCCAAGACTGGGCCTCAATTGGATCGGTTATACCTCTAAACTCAAGGGGTCCTACACTCTTAAAGTCTTTGAAATTCATTATGGGGACGGTTGGGGGATTGTGGTTCACGGGTCCCGTATTCCTGCCTTGGAATGCTCCCTCCAATAAGTCTGCTAACTGTTGCATGGGGTTTGCCTGACCCCTTTCGTTATTGACTGGCCCTTTGTTCGTTGTGCTGGTACTCTACGCGTGGGCGGTATTTTCTGTTTAATGGAAGAAAGCTTAATGTTATTATCTCATTATACCCTGTAAATATCTATCATAAGCGCGACAATTAAGCAACACATATGATAAGAACATTTACATTCATATGCCAATAGTAAGTACATCATACATGATCATCCTATAGCATACTACTATGAACGTCATCATTTATCCCCTAATATAACAAAAGGTGGAGATTTACTAGCATTCTACCCTCCTATCAAGTACAAAAGGTGGGGTATATAATACTTATCCCATACATAATACAAAAGGTTGGGATTTACATACATAAAATCACATACTGCTAGGCACATAAACTAAATAATCTATCCGAGCATGCCGCGCTCCACGGCACCATCATACTCCAAATTTCCTATATGAATCATCAAGTCTCGACTCATGGTGCGGCGAGTTTGTCCCTCCTCAATCGGATAATGGTATACACCATCCATCCATCTACCAATCGTCGTGCGGAAAGCATAGCCTATCCTATTCATCTCTCTTTTCTTCCTCCTCACCTCACCCTCTAGGTCATCAACCCGCTCTATGGCGTCATCCCGCTGCTCCTAAATCTGGATACAGTCCGCTACCTCATTCTCTAATTGGGCTCGTAGAGCCTCCTTCTCCATTTGTAAGCTCTCTACCCGCTGCTCCGACTGCTCTAATCTACCAACCAACTCTACATTTCTTGCCAAGAGACGATATACCATGGCCCTTACCTGCGTGGAGACCTCCTGTCGCCCCTGAATCTCCTGCTCTAGCTCCTGGACCCTATCCTCCAGCTCAATGATGTGGTCCGCATACTCTCCTAACAACTCATCCTCAAAGGTAGTGCCGTACTGGGGTACCTCCTCCAGATCATCTACGGGCTCACTATCTACCGGGTCCTCCTCCTGCTCCTCTGGATCCGACTCATACTCCTCAGCTAGAGTTACTGTCGTACTAGGCTCGACTACAAGGGGTGTTTTGGACACCACGTGGATATCATGCGGCTCCTCCTCCATGACTCTGCTCGACTCTCCTACCTCTGGCATCCTGCAACCACAACATAAAACAAACGAACCCTATCAGTATCTCCCAACAAAATATAAATTCATTGTATGGATTAAAAATATATTTCACGACACTACTGACTCTCTATGAAAAGTCTACTAATACGTAAAACTCTACATGAGTTTTATCTCATTCTATTCCCTATACATTCTCTAGGGTTATAGCCTAAGGATTCTCTTTCCTAAGGTTCATAACCTATAGCTCTGATACCAACCTGTAACGCCCCCAAATTCAGGTACTTGTACCTCGAATCTAGTGCCTTACGATCCAACTCATACATCATATTATCAACAACTCATAGCGGAATAATAGAAATATTTACATTGATATAACATAAATATTCTCGTCCCAAGTCTCGAAACCACTACTAATACATAACATAACTTAGTACATAATATTAAAAAGTCTTAATACATAACAGGAATCCTGCAGTATGGTCAGCGCACCTGCGCTGCCAGCTAGCGCACCTGCGCTCGTCCGAACCTAGTTTTTCCAGCATGCTCTGTTTTGACACAACTACTTCAAACCTTCATAACTTTTTCGTTTTAAGTCGGAATGAGTCTGTTCTTGAGCCATTTAACAGCTCTTAACATACACTACAACATATCCAAAAATCATAATTTTATAGACTCTCTAACAAGTCGAATCAGTGGCTCCAAAGAGCCTAATCGAACTAGTTTTCTGCGTTTTTGACAGATTTGACACATTGTCTCCCAAACGCCATAACTTCCTCATCCGAAATCGGAATGAGTTTGTTCTAAAGCCTACGGCTTCCTTACTCAGTGTACTATACTTCTCTAGAAACTCAGAATTTTGCAGAAGCTATAACTATTCCAAAAATTGACTCTAATGTCACTATTCATCTAGGTTTTCTTATTTAGGCATATTTTACTAAAACCTTTGCCATGATTTCGTTTTAAAAGCTTTCTACTTCGTTCCAGTTAGGTGATACTCGTCACTCATAAGAGTACATCATAACATCCTAGAACTTAACTTTCAGTTTTAGAACATTAGAAGATTAAGGTCCAAAACAGTCCATACATGTCCATTTCTTCCTCCTTTATGCATAGGTTTGTGTTTTCATTCCTTGTTCCACTTTTGCAGGTTATTAATAAGGTTTTAAGGTATTTATACCATTTTGGTTCGTTCATGTACAACCAACAACAACCACAACAATAACATCTAACCAACAAGCAAAGCAAAATAGAAAGCTTGGACTATGATGGAAAGAGTTAGGTTTTAATGGCTTACCTCTAGTAGTTCTCTTCTTGGATGCTAGGTGGCTTGGTTAAAGCTAGTCAAATTTGTGCCATCTTCGCCATCGCCAAAGAGTGTAACAACTAAACAAATCCTTGATCAATTTGCTTACTAAGGAAATATGCTTTAACAACAAAGCAATAACTCATTACCCAACCTCTTGATTCCTAACAAAGAGAACTTTCTCCTTTTCATAATAATAATAATCTCATAATAATAATAATCTCATGATTATCATACTAAGCTCAGCAAGTTGCCAACATAGCATTTTGATGTACGGTAGGAACAAATAAATTATACCATGTCTATTAAAAATTTAAGAATTTTGATTTTAGAAAAATTAATATCAAATACTCCCTCCGTTCCAAAATGTAAGATCATTATTGACATTTTGAAGTCAACTTGAGACATTTTCAAACTTAAAATTGACATGAATTCCTTTAATTTTGTTCACTTCAATGATGAATATTGTAAATAATCTAAAAATATTACTCATTGTAAAATTTATTCTTTCATAATTTTTAATGAATAATTTCATCTTTGAGTTATAAAATGTTTCAAATTGACTTTCAAAAGTCAATAATGATCTTATACTTTGGAACGACAGTAGTATAATAGTATCAGAAACTGAAGAAAACCAAAACTAAAATGTTCAGGCCGCGGAAAGAAAAACTGGTTCATCATATTCCCTTGGTTTTTAGTAATAGACATCACCCAGGTCCCAAGTTAACCTCATTAATAGTGTTTCAATTAGATGTCAAGAGTATAGCTCGCAAAAGTTCAATTATCCTGACGCAGTAGAAGTCCCTAAATTCTATAATCTATGTTCCACAGTAGTAACTTGTATAACTTCGCATCATTAATTTACAATCCTAAATTCAACGACGGTAAAATTATAACATGTCCCACAATCATATGCTTCTTAATTTATGCTCCAATCAGTATAATCTCATACCAAATAGACTAAATTATACTAAATATTTTTCTTCTCTCTTTGACAGTTAAATTTATAATGGAAATTTTATTTACCTGATGCCGGAATACAACATAAGCGAAGGCAAAGAAAATGAGAATGAAAGGAAGTAGAAGCGGCGTAACAACGGCATAGACAAGGCCTAGTAGAAAGTAAAACTGTATTTGCGGTTCCCCAGTGTTGAAGCCAAGACTTCCTGGATCCATCGCCTCCTCTCTGTCTTTTTCAGTCTTCACCAAGAAAGTATTCTTCAAGTGGTAGAATATCAAGGGTTTCAATCTTAATATCTCTCCAGCAATACCAACCCATCCATCAACCATTATATATGTGATGAAGAAAGTTGCTTTCATAGGGATAGCCACACCAATAGTTTTTGGGATTCTACAAAATTAACACTTATCTTTAGTCTACAGAATCTCAAATTCAAATATCTGACATAAGTAAAAAAATATACAACCACAGCAGAGTGAGGAAATCACAGAACTATATCATTTGGAAATAACAGGACCAAACACAAGGAGTACCAAAGAGCAATTATGGACCAGGGAAGCGAAATATGTTGTGGATATCCAACATAAAAACACCCAATATAAAGCAAGCAGGTGAGTGTAAATCTTATATGGGCTGAGACATCATGCTCACATATAAAAAATCAAAGAGCAGGACATGTGATGATATAACTATGCCATCCTCGTCTTCATTTATGATGATCCTTCCATGCTGGGTGAATATTCTTATTTATCAATACAGTCGGTCTGAATCTGCAACTTTTAGCTAAATTTTTTATACATATTATAAATTGAAAGTGTAGAAAAAGGTACCTTAGAATGTCAATCTATTCTAAAAAATTGCATAATATAATAGGTGCGGTTTTCACTTTTAAACATAACATTGCCACATTTATATGTAACAGAATGCTCAACATGGCTTTCTTCTCTCAAGGCTAATAGGTTTAATTTCTGTTCTCTTAAAGCTATTAAAAGCTCAAAATTCCAATATATGTCCAAAAAATACACAATTACAAAGTTAGTTTCTAGAAACCCAAGGGATTAGCTCTCTAGTGGTACTAAGCCTGGTGATATGCGTCTTTCAAGGTAAAGGTCATGATTTCAATACTCCACAAAGGTTTTCTCAGTCCCAACCAAATATAATTTACTATGGGATCACCATTTGTGGATTATTGCGTGCACCCGGTAATTTATTCAACAAATACCCTAATGTTTGTGACTAAGGGTTCCACTATTAAAAAAACAAAAAAAAAAGTGTTTAGTTTATAGAAATGTAGACCTAGAAGTTCATGTTTTCCAGGAAAAAGTTCATGATACTCACTCTACACAATCATATGTGGCCGGCCTACTTTCCACATTGGGACATCTTAAGAAAACCATGCAACCTTTAACAGAAATGGACTATATTAACCATTTAAAAACTAGAGAAAGAGAACACAGCATTCTAGAACTGATCATGTATGTGTAGGGATGGTTATTTTTGAACAAGTTTGTCATACTTACCTTTTCTTGAACTATGCGCCAATCTGATAACTTATAATTATTCACCAAGGAAAGACTATTACGCATATAAGTGAAATTCCATCCCCACCCAATCCATACAATTGCAAAATTAGTAAAGAAAATGAAAACACCCCAAACTTATTATTCGTGGTTTAAGTTTTCATATTTAGAATCTCATTTCTTATTTAACCACACCCTTCTTCTAAATTACAATAAACAAATGAAAAAGAATTGATCAAATGAAATAAAATGAGTTATAACCATGATCAATAGTTAACTCACACATAAAGTATGCATCTGTCTTCATATAGATTTTTTTGAAAATTTTGAACACGGTGCTTGATTTCAAAAATGTTTCTGTAGTTCAATTCCACTCCAAAGCTACATGTTATATAAGAAGCTTAAAACATTAGATTACACCACCATCTGTCATTGTATAGGCTCAAAAACTTTACAAGATGAATATAGGGACTTGGGCTTCTACGCTCTTCACAAAGTATACAAGTGTATGATAGTAGGAACCTAGCTTTATATTTAGTCATATCTACCTAAGCATTCAAACGCATCATGAAAACTTAGTATACCCTTTCACCTCCCTCTATCCTTTCCAATCACCCAAGTTCTGATGTAACAGAGATGTATCTTAATGTCATACATATCAATCACAACTGTTAGAAGAGATTCTCAGTGTACCTTGATAGATCAAGCAATGAACCAATCCTGTTTTCTAGTACTCCCTTCGAGCTCATATTGGTCATGGGTTGAGAACGGGAATTGAACTCTATGAGATCTAATCTCTCGTTGTTCCTCAGTAGCTCAGTGGTAGAGCGGTCGGCTGTTAACTGACTGGTCGTAGGTTCGAATCCTACCTGGTCCGTCCCAGGATAAAAGTCCTTATTACTATTTTAGGTAGTCCCAAGTTAAATGTCTACTTACCTTAAATAATCTATTTTTTACAATAATTTGCCCATAATACCCTTAGTATTAATTGTCATATTTCTATTCTCTATGCATATTTATGGAGCATCACTAGTCATATACAAAAAACTATGCAATTATATGAGAATTTAAATATGGACAATTTTGTCATTTTATCCTCTTTCTTAATATGCGCAAAAAGTCAACCAGGACTTTTATCCTGAGACGGAGGGCGTACAAGTTAGTTGCTGTTATATTAGGTCAATCACTGAAAATTCCAACGCTACGAGTTGACACCTCTCTCCAAAGCTTCTAAACACTACAGGGACGAAATTAATACAAACATAACAGTAAAACCATTTAAGGCTCAAATTGTTGCACCCACAATACTAGTTAGCAATGGGGCCGGACACATCAGTGCTCTTGATACCATATAACATTAAACATGGCATGCCAAATCTGTTACTAATGCTTTAATTGTTTAATTTTTTTTTCAAGCAAATTGATTTTTCATTTTTGAAGAACTAATAATCCTTTAAACGTACAAAATTTGTAAGATTATTTGAATCTTCGTATGTACGTTAGATGAATAAGGAACATCATTAGTTGAGCAACAATGTACCATTAAATATAATGTTACCATCAATTGCAAAAATAGTATTCCTGACTGAAAGCAATCAGTCTAACGGGTGTTCTCATAGTTCTTTCTTAGACTAATATTATGCCACACATAGCATGCTATAGCCAACCAATATATATCAATCTAAGCATACGTGCAGCTATTGCCAAACGCACAAATATTTACTACATTACTAAGAGATGGAAGAGACATACTCGCTTGCCGACTGCTTCATAAAAGTATTTAACTGTTCAAATGCAGCTCCTGCAATGATGCTCCCAAGGAATACATTTACAAAATTGAAAAGATAGAATTTAGATGCAGACTTCCTCTCTAGAACTGATAAACTCAGAAATCCTTCAAATTTGGACATCATCATCAATATTGAAGGTAAAAGTATGAGGAAAATCTTCAAGGCAATCCCAGGTAGAAAACCTTGAATGAATGCCTTGATGAATTTTCTGCATAACAAAATTGGGTGGTATCAGTAACATGTAGCTACAGTAAGTACTGAAAAATATTATAAGGTATGAGTTTCAAAGCTAATCCATACCAAACACTAGCTAAGGTAATGTTGTTTTAACTCACACCTCAATTGCCATTGAACTAGTAAACGAATAAACCACAAGAAGAAAACAGTAGATCCGCCCCTTCCATTTTGATTGACATCTTTTTCTGTTTGGGGAAGTTTCATTATAGTTGACATGATATATATGTATATATAGTACTTGAGGGTAGCAATACAAGGAGACTCAAAGGGGCGAAATATAATTGAGGACTTGACCTTCGAAAGGAGTTAGTAGAGTAGTGCAATCAGCATACCGGAGGACAAGTACGGTTTTACACCTTTTTTTTTTTAGTTTCTCTCTTTCCCTCATTCTCTTTTCAATCTTTCACTTTTGTTTTATTTTATATGTTTCTACATGTGGTTTTCTTCTTCTTTTTTTAGTATGTGGATTTGTCTTTTCTTTTGTTTTATTATTTTTATTTGTTTTAACTTTTTATTTATCTCCTTACCTTTTTCTACCTTTAAGCTTAGTCAGCCTACCCCAACTAGTTTGGGACAAGAAGTGGTTCAGTTGTGCTGATAAGTACATGATGTCTCATTTTAAAAGGAGAGTTGACATTTGTGTTCCTCTGCTTTGTTAAGAAACCAACTAATCTAAAAGTTTAAGCTGGTGGATGGAGAGCCCAATAATGTATATCATGCTAACACTCCCCCTCAAATGCAACTTTATAGAGAAAGAAGAAATTAAAGTGCATTTGCACTATTAAATTAATTATAAAGGCAACATGCGGTCGGGACGATTTGAACCCAAAACCTTGCACAACCAAAGCTCTGATACCAAGTTAAATTGAATATAAAGGATATATAAATTAAGTAGGATGAATATGGCAGAATTACTTGATTATACAGTGCTGCCTGCCACTGCTATAAATATTCATACATGATAAGATTAATTACATCAGTTACAAGATAATGATCAATTTGAAATACAAAACCTATCAGATAATTGTATATCTATTTGTTACACATAACAATCCAGATAAGGGAATTTTGAATTACTGATTAAGGATGGACCAAGTCTTACAGTACCCACTGTCACTTTGGTCACTCTAAGCAGTCGACTCCATTCCAACAATTTTTCCCAGTTGCTCCTTGCACTACGCCAATACAATCTCCATCAAACTCACTGCCTGCAGACACAGCCTTTGTCAAATCCACTCCCATGTTGTATACTGTGACTCACACAACACCTGTTCGGACTGCACGATTGAGTGACATTTTGCCCGCACTATACCTATCTATGTTGCCCCATCCTCATAGCCTGGCCAGCCACACTCATCTACCATGCTTCCCCATAATCATTACCTGATGATACCAATATTGTTCTGCCTTCATCTGAAAAATCGGACTCCATTACCCATCATCAATATTGTTCTGCCTTCATCTGAAAAATCGGACTCCATTACTCAGCTGACTTCAAGTCCTGTTCAACCACTAATTTCACAAGTGATGACTCGTTCTATGGCTCGCGGATTTGGGAATTTTCAACCATCAACTCTTAACTCAATCTAGGACTCTCAATTCGAGCCAACTTGCTTCTCTTAGGCAAATCGCCATCCCCGTTGGCGCAAGGTGATGGCTTACGAATTTAATACAGTGTTGTATAATGGTACGTGGTCACTTGTTCCCAAATCTCAATCAATGAATATTGTTGGATATAAGTGGGTGTTTAAAATTAAAAAGAGGGCTGATGGGAAAATTGAAAGATATAAAGCTCGCCTTGTTCCCAAGGGCTATCATCAAGAAGAGGGTCTGTATTACTCTGAAACCTTTAGTCCAATTGTTAAGCCTACTATCGTTCGGGTGGTGCTTTCTTTAGTCATTTCTAAGTCATGGAAAATTCGACAACTGGATGTCAATAACGCATTTTTACATGGGTCACCATCAGAAACAGTTTTTATGCTACAACCACCCTTAATCATCTTGGCCATATCTATAAACTACATCGCTCGTTGTATGGCCTTAAGCAGGCACCATGTGCATGGTACTCACGATTGTCTAATTTCTATTACAATTGGGTTTTATGATATCTCGTTCTGACACATCAATGTTCATATATCATGTTGGATCGATACATTTAATACTTTTGGTCTACGCAGATGACATTGTATTGACAAAAAATTTTAATGAGGCTATTAATGAATTGATCCTTGTGTTAAGCCATAAGTTCTCACTTAAGGATTTGGGTAACCTGCATTAATTTCTAGGAGTGGAAGTTATTCCAATGGGCACTGGGTTATTACTTTTACAATGGAAATATATACAAGATAGCATGAAGCCGGCATCCATGACTGGCTGTAAGTCTCTTTGTACACCTGCTTCTGTTCTTGTGAGTTTATCTACCAACGCCCAAACATCTTTCTCTGAACCCAAGCTATACAGACAAATCGTGGGAGATTTACAATATGCCACTCTCACTCGCCCAGATTTGTCCTACTTTGTCAATAAGGTGTGTCAAAAGGATCACCCTAAGACCCTAAGACGATCATCTTATGGCTATTGAGAAAGAATCAAATCAGATGGTTCTATTTCTCAATCTTTCTGATTAGCTCCTACGGAACCAAGATCGAAAAGATTGAAAAGTCATGCATGCTCCTAGTGACAAACATTGGGCCGTTAAGCGCATCCTGCGTTATCTTCAATCCACTACCACTTTCGGATTATCTATTATTCGCTCTTTTAAACCAGTGGTTTTACAAGCATTCACTGACTCAGATTGAGGATGTGTTGATGATCGTAAGTCCACTGGAGGCTTTGCAATTTACATGGGTCCTAATTTGATCTCATGGTCCTCTAAGAAACAACGAACCATTGCACGATCATCTACCGAGGCTGAATATAAGGAACTTGCTGATGCTTCTACTGAATTTTTATGGTTACAAGCCTTCTTTGGCAAAATAAGAATTTTTCTCAAAGACCCACCAATCATTTGGTGTGATAATATTGGTGCTACCTACCTCGCTGCAAACCCTGTTTTTCATGCTCGCACAAAGCACATGGAGGTTGACTTTCATTTGGTCCATGACAGAATCGCAAAAGGAACCCTTCTTGTACGATATGTGTCACCAATAACCAAATTGCAGATGCATTCACCAAGTCTCTACATTCCACACGTTTTGAATTTCTTCAGGACAAGTTAACAGTTAGTTCATCACCACCGTCAGCTTAACGGGGTGGATTGAGACAGTGGGTCCCGTAAGACTTGGTCCAGCCTTAATCAGTAATTCAAAATTCCTTTATCCGAGCTATTGTGTGTAACAAATAGATATACAATTATCCGATAGGTTTTGTATTTCAAATTGATCATTATCTTGTAATTGATGTAACTAATCTTATCGTGTATGAATATATATAGCAGTGGCATGTATAATCAAGTAATTCTGCCATATTCATCCTACTTAATTTATCCTTTACATTTAATTTAACTTGCTTCAACGTAACAAGTAAAAGAAAATAAGCATCAACTTCAAAACTCACATTGAGCTGACGGCATGCGAGTCAATTTCGCTTTAACCAAAACTTTTTTATTTTACTTTCTATGACTATATAATAGTACATGAGGGCTAAGCCCTTTCGCAAATTTGTTCGCATTTCTGATTCAAAATATAAACAGGACCTCGAGAAAGCAGCTCAGAGTTCAACCTACTTTTTCTCTGGCAAATGTGTTGCTTCAGGAAGCCTTACACACTATAATAAGTATCTTTTATTTGTTCGAATCAAAGGCGTTAAAAGGCCAACATATTAGAACTATAAATACTAAATGTGAAGTTTTTGAAAGAAACAAGATGAAGTCAAATATGAAAACACTGACAGATGCCTAACAACAAAACAAATCTTTTAAAGTAATGAGTTCAATTAATATTTCACGAATGTTTACATGCCTATGCATGAATGTCGAGAAATGCTAACTTAATAAAAAGTCTGAACAAGTATTAGAAAACTTACACTTCAATTATAACCTTCAAAAAGGGCGCTGCTTTCTCAATACCCTCAATGTTTGCAAGTGACTGTACCATTGCGATAGGGATCATGAAAAAGAACGTCAGGAAAAAGAAGGCAACAACAATTATAAGTCTTTTAACTGTCAGCTGAACATAAGGAACTGCCAGGTTTGGCCAATACACATCACGAGGCTCCGCAGCCCACTCTGTTAACCATAGAGTTGGATTTCTGGATTGTTGTGTTTGGGCACAAACAGCAGCACCCCAACGAGTTTTAAAGGAGACAAATGCTGCTGGCATGATAGCCTTGGGATTGCTTGTTATACTTTCTCGCTCTGCAGCTATCTGAATGTGAACCAACCCATCAAATCCATATTAGGGAAATTGGATTCAGTCATATGAATAAATTTCAGATGGAAGTAAAATATGGTACAAAAAGCCCGACAGTAAATGCAGCACTGGACTAATGTCTCCAAAGAACCATAGCATGACTCTTCTGTTGTCATATAGAAAAATAGAGAGTTTGCTATAAAACAATAAATCGCCAATAAAATGTTTTTGACTGATTTTGTCCTCTGGTTAACAGTTTAAACAGGACTTGGAACCAAAGAAAACAGAAATGCTCACTTCATTTTTATTTTTATTTTTTTTTGCGGAACCTATTCTAAGAAGTTGGCAAAACTAAAGACTGAAACACTTTAGTGGCATGTGCCCTCGTACTCCTACCTCAGTTTTCATACTTGTTATATTGTAATTGTTAGGTTATTCCTCGAATCCTGTTCAAAAAAAATTTGTTAATATGGAAAGGAATAGTCATATTATTAATAGGAGTATTATTTTGGAAAGAAATCTATTTGTAGTAGGAGTTTTATTTTGGAAGTGTCCTATTTATAATAGAAATATTTATTCTATGATAGAGTCCTATTTCGAATGCGAAGAAGAGATTTGTGGGTACTCTATAAATAGAGTCTTATGTTTCGTTGTTAAAGTGTAAAACAACCCAAAATCGTGTAGTATCCTAAGATTTGAGAGATGATATGAGTGAGTTTTGTGTTTGTGTGAGGGAGAGGGTTTTTGCAGCTTTTATTTCGTGCAAAAAGTTGTGCCGTAAAGATTATAGTATCGTGTAACCTCAAGTTTTAGGGCGTAAAATTTGAGAAGAGTATTGTAAAGTCATTATTATTGATATAGGTGGAAATTCGAAGTTTGACCCGTGATTTTTTTCCTAAAGCGTTTCCACATTAAATCTTGTGTTGTTTAATTCTCTTTATTTTATTATTTGGTTGGGGCTGACTTAATTCCCTACAAGTGGTATCATGAGTTAGGTTGGTTGGATCTAAGGTAGAGGGAATTAATTGACGACGAGTGGGAGGAATAAAGAGTGTAGATTTAAGGAGTTGGATTCGATATTCATCATGATATTGATGAACAAGAGATTTTGTGCGTATGGAATGTCTTGAGCCACTGAATGATGAGGATGGTAGAGATGAAGATTATGGAAGTGATGACAAAGATCAATACAATAATGTTGATGCTGAGGATGTTGATGATGATGATATTAAAGATGAAGATGTTATTGATGTTGTTAAAGATTTGGATTATGTGGATGACACGTATGATGCGGATAGTGCGGATGTTGCGGACGAATGATGCGAATGAGGCAGATGATAAGGAAGATAATGGTAGAGACTACGACAACGGTGATCACAATGATGAAGTTGAAGTATTTGGGGATTCGAGTCGAAGGAGAAATTGTTAGGTTACTCCTCAAATCTTCAGAAAAGAATTGCTATTATTGAAATGAAGAGTCCTATTATTAATAGGAGTATTATTTTGGAAAGGAATCTATTTATAGTAGGAGTTTTATTTTGGAAGTGTCATATTTTTAATAGGAATATTTATTCTATGCCAGAGTTCTATTTTGAATAGGAAGAGGGGATTTGTGGGTACTCTCTAAATAGAGTCTTATGTTTAGTTGTTAAAGTGCAGCACAACCAAAAATCATGTAACATCCTAAGAGTTGAAAGAGGGTGTGAGTGAATTTTGTGGTTGTGTGAGGGTTTTTGCAGCTTTTATATTCTGTGAAAAAAGGTTGTACTAATAGAGGGAGGGTTTTGCAGCTTTTATTCCGTGCAAAAGGTTGTGCCGTGAATATTATAGTATTGTGTAACCTCAAGTTTTAGGGCGTAAAACTTGAAATAGTATTGTAAGCCCATTATTATTGATATAGTGATGATTCGGAGTTCGACCCGTGGTTTTTCCCTTTAAGGATTTTCCACGTTAAATCTTATGTTGTTTTAACTCTTTATTTTATTGTTTGGTTTGCGACCACTTAATTCCTAATAGTATTTACCAAAACAAGAATTAATGGTACATAACGTTCTGATTTGTACTACTTTATATATATTATTCAAAAGGACAACATAACAGAGAAACACTTAATCTTAAAAGAAATCTTAAAAGAAAGTCGAGGATTAATATTTACTTCTTTCGATAGTCTTTCTATGTCTGACGTGTAATAATCAATCGCATCCACTTTATCTCCACAAAGTCCAAGAAACCCAGTCTGCCAGATAGAAAAGATGGCAATAAACACTGTCAGAGCTATGAATTTTTTCAGTACAAAAAGAAAAAGAAAACATCAGCGATCTAGAATACTAAGAAATATGCTAAATCTAATTACAAGGAGTATAAATAAAACCTTTAAAGACGTCTCATCACATAACAGTACCTTCGTCAAGGGACGAGTCGATTGATTTCTAGAATATTTTAGCTGGTAATAATCAAGCCAATTTCGCTTTTTCTTCTTCTCTTCAACCAATTCCGCAAGTTTGTTTGCATTGCATACAACCTGCATAAAATGCTCTAAAATAAAAAAAACATGTGACAGGCACAAATTCCTTCTTGGCTGACTGTTAAAATTGTGCAAGAGGATCACTGATAAATGAACCACATGAAACTATCAATATGTAATAAAATTAAAGCATATAATAATTAGCATTCCTTTTGCCGACTCAGACACAGACTAAACTTTTACCCTCTAGCAACTTAATAAGATTTCTCCAGTCATCGTCAATTTTATACTTGCATATTATTCAACTTCATTCATCATCAACACACAACATGGGAACCAGAAAGAAACCAATACGATTCAAAACAATTCATACTATGAATAAAAAAACAAATCATCAAAAGCAAGTTAGCTTAAACCGAAGAAACATCTTTTCTCCGCTGCGTATGAGCTATGAACTATCTTACAGTATGAAATTCCGCGTATGGCTGTTATATGTAATAGATATGGATGTTAACAATATTCAACCTGATGAGTAAGATAGTGGTCAGGATGGTTGACCAAGAAAAAGTGCTCAACAAGCTCGCTAACGGATTCATCAGGGTCTGGTGGCACATTCTTTACAAGAACCTGTCAAAAAAAATGACATCACCAAAGTAATAGTTAAGAAGCGTGTCATTAAGAAGTTCCTAAAGATATTAAATAGGAACTTGCTAGTGAAACGAGCACATGGAAATGAACATTTTAAGCATTATCCCTAGAAAGTAAAAAGGTACAGATATCTTAGATGTCCAAGACCAAGCACTGGATGAATTTAAAAATTGCAGCCGTTTCCAAAACACACACTCACGGATGACAAAAGATGCAATATCATCCTTATACTTGAACTAACTCAACTGAACGCCTTCTATCCCAAACTAGTTGGGTAGGCTACAAATGAATCCTAAAACGAGTAAGTAGAGAGACCATAAGGACAATAAATTAGTAAAAGAGAAAAAGAATAAACAATATAACAATAATAAACAAAAGATAAAACAAAAAGAAAGAAATAAGAAAAGAATAAAACAACTAAAGTCCAGTAAAACGAAAGCAAGCAAGAAAATAAATAAAATTATGAACACAACCACATATTGAAACATACATATATAGTACAAACATAGATACTGTATTAAAAAAATACAGTATTTATACTAAAAACACATATATACATATACACACACATATATATATATATAAGTATTTTTAAAAAATACAAAAAATCATAAAATTACGTGATAGGCTCATTGCTAGAATTGGGATAATATTATAATATCTGTGGACTATAGACACCTTGGAAAACAAGAGCAGCATCACCAGTTATCAGACTAAGTACTGGATATCTTTGAAATTGTTATCGACCTTGACTTAAAAGGGGGAAAAAGAAAACAGAATCTATTTACAACTTCCATTTGTCTCATAACATTGAGAAATTTGAACGAGTTAATAGCATTCACAATAGGGATCTAAAACAGGACTTTCAATTGGAAAAACACAAATTTGGTTGTGATAAATAATTTCAAAGAATACAAGTTGAAAAAAAAAATAGCTAGATAAAACAAAAAGAAAGAAATAAGAAAAGAATAAAACAACTAAAGTCCAGTAAAACGAAAGCAAGCAAGAAAATAAATAAAATTATGAACACAACCACATATTGAAACATACATATATAGTACAAACATAGATACTGTATTAAAAAAATACAGTATTTATACTAAAAACACATATATACATATACACACACACATATATATATATATAAGTATTTTTAAAAAATACAAAAAATCATAAAATTACGTGATAGGCTCATTGCTAGAATTGGGATAATATTATAATATCTGTGGACTATAGACACCTTGGAAAACAAGAGCAGCATCACCAGTTATCAGACTAAGTACTGGATATCTTTGAAATTGTTATCGACCTTGACTTAAAAGGGGGAAAAAGAAAACAGAATCTATTTACAGCTTCCATTTGTCTCATAACATTGAGAAATTTGAACGAGTTAATAGCATTCACAATAGGGATCTAAACAGGACTTTCAATTGGAAAAACACAAATTTGGTTGTGATAAATAATTTCAAAGAATACAGGTTGAAAAAAAAAATAGCTAGATAAAGTGCATCATACTGTAAATTGATCAGGTCGACGTTTTTCTGATGCCAGAAAGTGCAACCGCATTGCCTGAATTGTTGCATACTCCTTTTGTAACACATAGCATGTCCAAAATGTAAAGGCATAGGCCATCACTACATGAGTCCAAAACCTGCAATCATCAAATGATCAATACTCTAACCTGTCTGTCAAGCAGTTCACTTCTTGAGCTAAAAAGTAAATTACAATAGAAAATCAATTCAATTATCCAATTCATCTTAAAATAAGTTACATGAACTTGGATGTGAGTGTCTAGTCAGCCATGATACTTTGAGGTGTCCGTCACAGATACTCCTCAAATTTGACATTTTTTTATGCTAAAATTAGGTATACATTTTCCTTTTTAGTCCATTTCAAAAAAAGAGATACATTTCTATTCAAGGATTAAAAAGTGAGGTGATATTCCTAATTTGACATTACTTTTCTACTATCATTTCTAACATTCACGCCACCACTAATAAATGTTGGGAATTAAGTCATGCAAAATAAACAACACAATTAAGAAATAAAAACAACACAATATTTAATGTGATTTGGTCTTCAATGACCTAATCCACAAAACCAACTTCAATATATTAATCTCCACAGTATAACTTTTTGCACGGAATAAAAGTTGAAAAAGCTCTCCTTCACACAACCACCCAAGACCCAATTACACACTCTCTCAACTCTCTAAACTCTCTAGGATGTTACCACCTCTTGGTTGTGTTCCCTCTCTCTAAACTCAAGACTATTTATATAGTACCCACAACTCCCCTTTTCTTAATCTAATTAGGACACTCTCATATAATAAATAAACCTACTACAAATAGGACTACTTCCAAAATAATATTCCTACCAAAAATAAGATTCCTTCTCATAATAGGATTCGAAGAGTTACCTAACAATTCCTCCCTCAACTCAAATCCCCAAACACTTCCACTTCATCTTTGAACTTCACTCGGGTTGCCCTTCTTGGTCTTCTTTCGACGCAAGATTATCCATCTGACACACAAATTAATTTTCCATTCTTCCTACTTTGAAAAATTATTTTGTCTTCCTTGAACACCTTGCAGGAATCCTTGACCCACATATGTATATCCATGTGAGGATAATTCTCCCAATGAAATTATATTCTCACGACAACTAAGGACATAATATACGTTCTAAAGAATCTTCGTAGAACCATCATGAAATTTTAAACGAACACTTCCAACGCCTTCAATCTTCACTCTCTCTTTATTCACCCCATTAATATAACTGAAACCTCCATCTTCCTTTAAAGTTTCAAAACAATCTCTTTCCTTGCATTTATGCATAGAAGCCGTAGAATCCAATACCCATCCATCTTCAATCACTCTTAGTCATTAAGGCAACTTCTTCTTTAGCTTCACTAAGCAAATTAGTATCTTCAACTTTTTCTTTGTCCTTCAATTTTTTTGATACTTCTTTAATCTCTTCATGTCCTCCCTTAATGTTCTGCATTGTTATTGGATGTGACTCTTCTTTCCACAATAGTAACACTCTATCACTGTAATCTCTTGGCCTGGATTTTGATCTTCCTCTACTATTATCTCTCTATTGACGCCTCCCTCGATTAGAACCCTCCATGGTTAGTGATTGCTCACCAATGTTATTGCTCTCTTCTCCCATCAACTTTTGACTTTCCCGCAAAACAGTAACCACCTCATCTAAAATCAAAGTTGATTTTCCTACCAATAATGTTTGAACCAACGACTTGTAAGACTTGGGCAAAGATGACAACAAAAGCAATGACTTCTCCTCATCTTCCAATTTTTCATCCGTATTCAACAATTGAGACACTAACCTGTTAAAAGCATTTAAATGATCATTGAGATTCATCCCTTCATCCATCTTCAAGGAGTACAATTCCACCTTCAAGCACAATATACTGGTTAGCGACTTCAAAGCATAACACTTCTCGAGCTTTTCCCACAATTTTTTCAGATCGGTCTCTTTCAACACATCATACTTTATCTCAGGTGCTAACGACGAACATATTGTGCTTACTGCCTTCTTGCGAATTGTCTGCCAATTTGCTTCTATCACCTCGTCTAGTTTTTTCTCCTCCAAAGCTTGATCAAGTCCTTGCAGCACCAAAAGATCTTGTACACTACTCTGCCACAGTATGAAATTTGTTTTCCCGTCGAATATTGGAAACTCAAATTTACCCAAATTCGTCGCCATCGTATTACACGAATTAATTCCCTGTACCTCGGATCCAATCAACCAAGCTCTTGATACCACTTGTTGGGAATTAAGTCATGCAAAATAAACAACACAATTAAGAAAGATAAACAACACTATTTAACATGGTTTGGTCCTTAATGACCTAATCCACAAAATCAACTTCAATATATTAATCTCCACGGTACAACATTTTTGCACAGAATAAAAGCTGAAAAAACCCTCTCTCACACAACCACCCAAAACCCAATTACACCCTCTCTCAATTCTCGATGATGTTATCACCTCTTGGTTGTGTTCCCTCTCGCTAAACTCAAGACTCTATTTATAGAGTACCCACAACTCCCATTTTCCTAGTCTAATTAGGACACTCTCATATAATAAATAAACTTACTACAAATAGGACTACTTTCAAAATAATATTCCTACCAAAAATAAGATTCCTTCTCATAATAGGATTCGAGGAGTTACCAAACACTAAATTCTAAGCTAATATTAAGGCTAAATTTGGAAACATAAATTATCCTTACAAGTCACCATTTTGGAATGTATCTCTAATTTTAGAACTGATGGATTATATTGTTGGCTTTGTTGGCAGGACTATAACCAACTTGAGGTTCTTATTTGCTGCTCAAGTATGTTGGAAGTTTTTATAATATCAACAACCAAAAATTAGTAAACAAAGCATTATGAAATGTAAGGATTGATGGAACTCTGATCAAAATGAAAACGTTCCGATAATGTCTTTATTTTTTCTATTAAATTTCTAAAATTACAAGAAAGAATGTTTGCGGAAAATAATGAAAAAAACTTTGACAAGCACGTCATTATTAACATTATTTAAAATAAGCGTGAAATAGATTAAAGAACTTGCAATAACAGCAGCACTACATAAACAACATGACAGTCGAATAAACAAAGCATATGGAATAAAGATACAGTTCATAAGAACTGAAAATATTGAAGTAGAGTCTTTTAATCTGTGGCAACGAAATATGGTCCATTACCTCTGTGATCTAAGTGGAATGTTTGAAATCGAAAGCTTGTCAATATTGCTGAATGTTACATCTTTGGCCTTCTCTAATGTATCATTTGTCATGTTAACTGGTACTAGGATAGCCCACGCCAAGAACATTATAGGAAAAAATATTTTGAGTCTGCATAAAAAAAAAGTGTAATTTCATCACAAGATGATCAACAAAACAAGAGGAGCATCAGCTAAGAAGATGATCATGGTACAAAATCGATACCAAGAATAACCTGCAGAAGGTTAACTATACGCATTTATGCATTAGGCTGTTTAATCAGTCAGTATTATTTAATATTTACAGAGTCTATTTGTAGTTCTTGTTAGAAAAAATACCGACGCAGAGAAAACAATCGCAAAGAGGAATTAATAAAGAAAACAGTCATGCTAGACACATAATTTTGGAAATGTCTATATTAATTTCTGTAATCTCAGAAGTTCTGTATTTAGGTTCATTTGCTAGTGCTGTGGACCTTCTACAAAATGCAACTGAGATGCTAGGACTGAAATATGTTGTTCTCATTTTCTCTTCTTGACCTTCACACCTCAACTGGCTACAAATTAAAAAAATTATGATAGATTGATGTCTTGAAATAATTAGCATGGTGATTCCTGCAAATTTAGTATGATTTCCCTAAGTAATATAAATTGAAAATCCGGTTCGCGATCATAATTTGAAGAAGATATATATATATCATACAACGACTTGCGCGTAAGCATAATTGTAAAAAAAATTAAAATTTCATTATATTAGCTAACATTTACTACATGTAACATGTGAAAAGTGGCAAGAATCAGTGTAAGGAAAAAGCATGATTGAATTGCCTACCCGAGTAAGTAGATGCGCAAATAAACCGCTGAATCCAACCCTGCATGGTCGATCAGCTCAAGTTCCGGCATTTTGAGTGCATCTGGCATCCAATTCAGAAACCTAGCATATGATTTAACATCCAAATTGACAAACTTGCTGACAAACCCCCCCGAACGCGTTGGGCTGGTTCTTAAACGCTTAAGATACCATTTCGGAAAGTAGACTCTATCATTGAAAGGTTGAAGCCGTAGTATGGCAAATGCAAACAGAAAGATAAGTGCAGTGATGATATTGATAGCTGCAGCAAGCGCAATATCCCCAAATGTAGCCATCTAGCTCTTCTGGATCAAATTTATGGTCCTTATAGATTTCCCTGTTGATGTGAACGGTGAGGTGAATCTTCATGCATGAAGGGAAATAAGCAGCATAGCATTCACGAAAAAAGTATAACAGCGACGAGAAACTTTTAGCAGTGGCATATTTTAGAAACCATGTACACATAGCACAGGCAAAACACTAAAACCAAAAAATTATTACAAATCAAATTATCTTTGGAATTGTTTTTTCGTAAACCCCAAACTTCTCATCCACCACCTTAGAAGCAAGGGTACGGGTGTGTGGATACGGATACATCATTGGGAAACCCCAAACTTTTCATCCACCACCTTAGAAGTAAGGATATGGGTGCGGGGATACGTGTTTGTCATTGGCGATATGATGATTCGCTAAATATTAAAAAGATGGGGATTCAGGTGTCGGGGGGTCGACACATATTTAGTTATTTATATTATATATATATATATATATATATATATGTGTGTGTATATGTGTGTGTACGTGTGTGTAATTGTGTATATATGATAAAAATATTCAACAAAATAGATACTGCAAGAGAAAAACAACAAACATCTGACAAATAACTTAAGCTTCATGATTCTACAAACACGAATACTTCAAAATCCCCAAAAAGCCACCGCTTCCTAGTCCACCACATACTGAGGCATAAGTTCATATTCTCCTTCAGCAGACGTAGTTTTAATTCATAAAACTATCTGAACTAATACTTCAAAATCCTTACAAGTAAATTGAAAGTACAACAATAGGTAATTTTGTCGGAAATAACAATATCGCCATAATTACTCTGTGATATGCATATCCTCCCAACAGTATCAACTAAATCCCTTCAAACACAATTGGTATTCTAAAATTACAAATCAAGTCAGGCAAAAAAACATTTTTAAAAGCAAAATTATGAAAGTAGTAGCAATTCTGGTAATATGATACTAACACCAAGATAAAATATCCTACGTTATCATAAAAAAATATCACTATCAATTTTATAAGCTACAAAAAGCTAAAATTATATTTTCTTACAAAACTATTCACCAAGGCATATGCAATTAATATCTAAAATATAAATTAAAAACAAAATTTAATTCTTAATAATGAAAGTAACACTGTCAGTCTCATAAGCTCTTATGAAAATAAAAAACCGAAATAAATAAATAAATTAAGTTTCAAATAAATGAAAAATACATGCAAATATACTAATCACTATAAAGAATAAATCAAATTCAGTTTCTTCATAATAAAAAATTACAGTCAATTTCATTGACAACAAAAGGGCTAAAATTTCATAAGAAAATATCCATATGAACACAATTACAAAAAAAAAAAAAAAAAAAGCATGCAAATTAAACTCATACATTTGTAAATACAAAGAAAAGTGAAGAAATTTCATCATACTTTGTATTGAGTGTTAGACCTCTGAGCTAGCTCCCTTCAGTGATGATCCGCATTCCAAAAAAAAATTAAAGAACCTAAAAAGATGAGCAAACTCTGAACTTTATTTATTTTAGGAGAGAGAAAATTTGAGAAATGAGAACTCATGGATAGAGGAGTTTAATTAGTAGTGAGTTAAATATCTCTTGCTAGTAAGTGGTGGGTATACTACAACTAATGGAGCTGCTATAATTATATTATTATCTTTTTCATTCTGGTGTTTGGCCAAAAAGGAAATTGAAAAGATGACATCACTGTGAGAGACGAGAGATTATTTTCACATATAATGTTTTGGTATAGTAATAGATATTGTTAGAGTAAATATAATATTTTTAAAATAAAAATATTTAATGTCATAATTGTAATTATTTTAACTATAATATTTATTATTTTGACAGTATAATTTTTTTTATGATAATATCAACAGTTTTTCTTAAGTACGTTAATATCGTCATAATAAAAATGATATTAACATAGTAAATAAAATAAAATTCTTTTAAATTTTCAAATGATTTTGTGGTATAAAACTTCATAATTAAAAGAAAATTTATATATGTTTATACGGCTCATATTAACTCTATTTTTTATTTTCAAATTTATTGTTTTTTATATTTTTTTTCTCTAATAAAATACCTAAAATTAAGTTGTGTTTTTTTTCAAGTGAAATCTCTATACAACCCCTTTTAAACTCAAATTACAAAGACAAATTAAAAATATATATATTATTAATAAAATTAGTATTGAAATATAAAAAACTTATAATTTTAATCATCAAACTAAGACTTTTTTATTTGAGCAAAATAATTACTCCATTACTAACTAAGCTATCTATCTATTTATTAATGGGTAATAGAAGTGTGAGCATTGGGAAGGAGTGGCCGGGAGTTCTAACGGGTATGTATGTTTGCTTGTCACCTCGGATGAATAAACTCCCAGTAACAGCGCGTGGATATGACGACCCAATGAATGCTATATTTCTGCCAGATGCTTGATGCTCGGTGCGTGGATAAGGTGCGAGTGATGCTACGAGCGAGTAGCGAGAGTGTGGATTTCTTTTGCGCTAGCCGCTAAGACTTTGGGATTTGGCGTTATTCAAACTAGACAGTTATGACTTTCTGTAAGTATTTGACCATAAGTTATAACTGGACATATAAGTCGTAAATGGACGGTTAAGAGTTAAGACTTAATTGATGTATTTACTCATAAAAAATATTTAATTTATAAATTAATATAAATATATTAAGAGTTAAGACTTAATTGATGTATTTACTCGTAAAATGCAAACTAAATCATTTAAAAAAAATGGTCTTCAACTAAAATCAAGGAAGATTAATAAAATGCTCTTATATTTTTATTCTCATAATGATACAAAAATTATTTTTATAAAAACTTATTGTTGAATTAATAATTCGATTTTGTAAAATATAGTTAGATTGTATGCTTTATTCATTATACAAAAAAAGTTTTATTTACAAAATTTATAAATATTAAGAATATATTTCTTGTATACCTTAACAACAACAAAAAAAAAGGTTTAATAATATGATAATGCGATTATGATAACAATCTTAAATACATTGCGTTATTTTATACTATTATCTTTAAAAATAAACTTTTTTTGACGTAAAAAAAAATTGACAAACGAGATCGGAGTATTTAGTTAGTATATCACATCCTGTAAAAATAATTTCCGTTGTTCTAAAATCTTTGGATTTTAAGGTAGCTAAATGCTGAAAATATATTGTGTTGACAAACTTTTATGCTATTTGTAAATTTGTGTAATGTATAAATCTGTGTAATATTGGGTAATGTATGTATATATTATTGAAAAATAATTTATAAAAAGGTCTACCGGTACATTTTCTACTTACAAATTATGGTAAAAGAATAATGCTTTAACAATATGGATATTATTAATGTGCGCATTTATTAGCGCATTAATGAACATTATCCGTTACCTTGTTTCGGTTGTTACGATAAATGAAAGTACAATAAGTATAAGTATATATTTAATTACTCATCGGTTGGTATGTCTAGAGCGTTTTAAAATTCAAACGCATTTAAAAATCTTGTTTCTCTAATAAATTATAACGACTTATTTTAAATGCAGTTTATTTGAATAAAATTTTCTCAAAATAGGTGTCATTGTAAACATAATAAAAAGCTAGGGCTCACAAAGTATGTATTTTTCTTCATTTTTATGATGCAAGTATGAAATGGTAAAATGACCTCAACTTTAACATCAAAATGTCGCCACGATTACTATCAACTTATCGCCTCAATTAATTTTAAATTAAAAAATGAACCATTTTTTAAAAAAAATTGTTAATATAACAAATAAAACTCTCTTTTTGGAGTTGATAGAGTAGTGTTTTTTCTATATGATAATGTTGACCTCCATTTTATAGATGTGTTTGAGTTATAAAACTATGCTTTACCCACAAAGAGAGAGAAAAAGAACCAAAGTACCCAAAAAAGGGAAATTGATGGGGTAAGATAATGTAGACCTAGCATTTGAGAACTCATAAGTGAGACTTACATGTTTATTTTGTGCTCTTTTTTTTGGGTGGAGATTTTAGACTTTAAATGTATTTAAAAATTTTGTTCGTCGAAACAAAATTTATTTTAACATAACTTTCGAATTTTCTACACCATTATTGGTATAGTGAGTTTAGGGCTTCGCCCAAATGCATTAAAACAAACAAATCTTTGATAAATGAGGAGTAATGTTAGGGACACAAACTATACATAAAAGTTGTGCACAAACAGTATAAAAATGGGAGAGAAAATAGGAACCGGGAGCTAACATTAGATATTTTACACATTTCTATTGATAAGCAATACATGAGTCCTACTGTTTGTGCACAACTTTTTGTGTACATAGTATTATTCTAAATAGAGACATTCCAATTATAGAGTATTCCCTCCATTTCAAAATATAGAAATAATATTAATTTTATAAAATTAATTTGAACTATTTTTAAGTTTAAAATTAATATGAAGTCATTTAATTTTAAACAATACATTTATAAAAACCGCAAACTATTTAAAAAGTATTACTAATTAATTTTTTTTAATATTTTTAAATAAATCACATCAATTTAAAATTTAAAATACCTCAAATTAATTCTATAATAAAAAAAACAAATTTCACCATATATTTCGAAACAGAGAATATAATGCATTTTGTGACACCCGCCTTCAAGCATCCACTAATTAATGGATCAGTTTGATTTTGTAACATATCAATTTTATGGTAGGGTCTACGATAGGTGATTATTTGAGTGGTGATGGATGCAATTATTCTTTTTCTAGAAGGAAAAGAAAAATCTAATATTGACAAAATAGATATGGAGCATAATTGAATTGAGACATTTAATTCTTGATCTTATTACTTACTTTTCTTTTTTGTTTTTAGCTCACTAGTGTATCAAGATTAAAATAAGATAAATGACGCTAAAAATCAATTAATTTCACAAAACAGAAGGGCTTATTTTATTTTGTCGGATTGAGGGAATAATACACATTTAACTTGTTAATAATTGCATCATTAGGAAATAGGAATGATAATAGTTCAAGAACAATCAAGCATTGCCATTCTGGTGTTCTGTGAAGTTTACAAGAGAAAATTGGACCTAAAAAGCCTCCTACAATCTCTCAATTGACACCCATGGTACATGGGCTCGAATAGAATATCCAGTTGGACATACTATTTTGAAAAGTCCAAGACGGATACTCCTCAATTTTGTCAATTTTTTACACTAAAATGAAATATTCAGTACCCATACTCTTGTCCGATTATCGAGTGTTAAACACGGGTACCTTAGAGCAAAATGAAGAGTCCAAGTAACATAGTCAGTTACATATATTTACAGGCGGTAACTTTTTCCAAATAAATGCTTCTCTATGTAACACTAATGAAACCAGTTATATGTTATCTTCCAGACATTAAATTAATTAGACCTTGATTTTCATAGAATAAACTAGCATCCCACTCCTCAGATGTGGATGAAAGTGTCATTAGCGCAACCACAGTTGACCTCATGCTTGGCCTCAGTTGAGGATTTTCATGTGTACAAGCTCTTGCAAGCTGGGCTATCTGCAAAACAAGAGGCACAATTAAGCCACCAGTAATTGAAATCAAGATTACTCGTCCATTTCGAACTTGTATTAACTGAAAGATCTATTTTCACCTTAAGGACTGAGTCGATGGGGTAGTCATCACCAAGCCTAGGGTCAACCAGTTTTCGGAGATCTTTGCTAGGATTAGGCTGGTTTAGAACCTCCTCAAACTGTATAATGTAAATATTAGAACAAACTATGCAAAACAGAGAAATTAACGAAGGAAATTAAAGACAGAACACAAGAATTACGTGAAAAACTCAAATCGGAAAAAATCACGGGCGAGAGCCAACAAATATTACTATATTAAAGTGTGAAGAATACAAGCTATGAATCTTTCTCTGAAAGCAGTTAAAACTGAGAAAGAAAAAATATTAAAACCCCAGCAATAATAACATATAGGAACCCAGCTACCCAGCTAAAAACATAATGTGCCCAAATAACATAACAAGTTCATATTGCAGGGGATGGTGGGCTACGGGCCTTTAGCTTATCGGCCTCAGTCCTCTGCTACCACCATTATACCTAATATTTCTTTTCCTTCGAGTTGTCACACAAAATAATTCAAGTTGGGTCAAAAGTCGGATCCCGGACAAGAATTGAGATACACATAACAGTAAATCAAGCTATGAATCGGCAAAAAGCAACGAGCGAGAGGCAGAAGATATTTCTGTATCAAAGTGTGAAGAATATATGCTATGATCTCTCTTTGAAAGCGGCTAAAACTGAGAAAAAAAAGAATATCGAAACCCTAGTTACAATAACATAATTATACCGAGCTAAAAACATAGTAGGATCAAATAACATAACAGGTCTATAGTGCGGGGGGCTAATGTGCTACGGACTTTCAGCCTATCCGGCCTCAATCCTCTGCTACCACCATTAAATCTTATCTTTCTTTTCCTTCATGTTGCCGCACAAAATAATTTGTGACGGGTCAAAAGTCAGATCCCGAACAAGAATGCGAGACACATAACAATAAATCAAGAATAATATATACTCCTATTAGTAGTTCTTGTATATGTACATAACACTATAATTAAGGTAGTTCCCCTATTCTTGTTTTTTTTATAAGACTTCTTGAGAGTTTAAGGGAAAGTAAGGTATGTAGCCTCAAAGTTGATATTAATTTCGTTCTATACAAAAAATAACATACATAATTTTTTTAGAGTTTTCATTTATTGGCAAAAACAGAAAAAGGAGTGCAACATTTAATTAATTGGTGAATTGAGGAAGGGAATGAAAAATAACCAAAGCAACGAGTCCCCTTGATTCTGTAACGTCATTTATCTTGACAATGGCTTCTTTAGCAGATATTAGTTCATAAAGGACAACTCCAAAAGCATATACATCTATCTTAGGGGAAACATCTCCATATTGAGCATACCTGCACCAAATGCAACTTTTATTAGTCTTGTTCAGAGAAATATGTAATAAAGACTCTGCAGATGTGCAAAAGCTTGATTAAAGACTTTATAACAGATTAACATAAGTAAAATGATTTATACGTCGACTAATTTTATATCCGATGTGGATTGCGCCTAACGTAGAAATATAAGCGATAAAATGGAACACTAATATATGGGTCCCTTTTTTACACCTTCCTATCCCTTGTATTCACATATGTCAATATTTAATATCGACATGAATCTATCGTCATATATAGCAACACTCTTGAAATGAGAAAGTGAAAGAAAGATCTTACTCAGGAGGCATGTATCCAAAAGTACCCACAAGCCGCGTTTGCAAGGAACCAGTCCCAACTTCAGTAAGTTTTGTCAGCCCAAAATCAGCAACCTGCAGAATTAGATCGTTTTTAGCTTGACTTATTTAATAAACGCAGAAACTTTGATAATCTATCACTCTCATATAGCTGTTTTTACAGACCTTTGCACGGAAATTTTCGTCTAACAAAATGTTAGGGGACTTGATATCGCGATGGATATAGACAGGAACAGTATGCTCATGAATGTATTCAAGTCCTCTAGCAGAATCAAGGGCAATTTGCACCCTACTAGACCATGACAATGGCCCCCTCCCTGAAAAAATTAATTGATTATATAGGTAATAAAACCATATGACTTGAACAAAAGATAAATTTTTTTTAGTTCTGTTGATGAACTTTTGATTCTCACCTGATGAACCACGCAGATGTTCAGATAAGTTGCCATTCTCGATGAATTCATAGACTAAAAACAAAGAACTCTCAACAGAGTATCCAATTAAACGCACCTGCATTCATTTTTAAGATATAAACATTACATCTGCATATATTCATTAACACTTCTTCAAGGATCATCTTAAAATAAATATACAACTCCAGAATTATTATAGAATTACAAGAATATGCATATAAGGATATTTTTTACTTTGCAGTAAAACCGTAATCTTGAAGTCAAGAGTTTGAATCCATCTCATTCATCTTGTTAGAAGTGCAGCAATCAGGAAAACAGGGAAACCTGTTTTCCTCTCCCTATTTTACTCTCCTTGTTTTCCTCCTAGAATAGTACACCATCTTGTATAAATTGTAACCGCTTGCAATCTGAAAATATAACATAGTGTATAGAATTTTCTACACAACTTACATGGTATCAGAGCCATATCCATTAATCAAAAAAAAAATTCTTTCTTTCCGCTCGCCACTGCAATGTATTTTCATTTGAAAACTAGCTTGAACAATTCCATACAGTGAAATTGATAGCATAATTGGGTTACCCATAGCCAGGCGACCAACTCAGAGCTTTCCGGTCACCCACCCACCGCCGCACGCGCCGCGTGGCGCGTGAGGCGCTTTTCAGCAACTTTTTTCCGGCGTGATTTCTTGCGCAGTGCTCGCCTCTCTCTCCTCTACACATCCACAGTGGTCTTATAAAGAGAAAATCAGGTTTGCTTGGATTTGGCCTCTTATTGGTTCGGTTAGTATTTTTTTTCACTGTTAAGGATTGAACACTGCTTCTTGGCTTCTTACATATGTTTCTTAACTGAGTTGCCTCTTATTGGTTCGGTTAGTCCCTTTTTTGTCCACTGTTAAGGACTGAGCATATGTTAGCTACTGCTTCTTGGCTTCTTACGCATGTTTCTTGACTGAGTTGTTACATTCTGTATGATCGCTGAATTTTAAAAGAACACAAATACCTGCAGAATTTTTTTTTACGCTTGTAAATTATCCTTATTGCTATCTCATTGGATAATTCTTATTGCTCCTATCACCGTACCCTTACCATGGCAGAATCTAGTCTCACTCATAGTGATAGTACCATTGAAACCAATAAAGGGCAGTTGATTAGAAATCACCATCTCAACTTTGCTTTAGTTCTTAGTCCATTTAAGTTGGATGAAAGCAATTACCTAGCTTGGTCTCAGGCATGTCGTATGTCAATTGAAGCAAATCGAATGCAACACTTTATCACTGATACAACCACCATGCCTACACAAGTGGGTATTGCTCAAGAAGAATGGAAATTCGATAACTCTATGGTCAAAACATGGATCTTTAACTCAATGGAACCACATATGAGGAGTAGTTACATGTTCTTAGACACAGCATATGCACTTTGGGAAGCTATCTCTCAAACCTTCTCTGTTTCTGGTGATATGTCTAAGACATATGATATCCGTAAACGGATTCGTGAGTTGGATCAAAGGGAGAAGCCCGTGGCACAGTACTTTGCAGATATTAATGCACTCTGACAGGAGCTCGATCATTACCGGGTTTTCTCAGCTAAATGTCCGGAAGATGCAACGGCTTATCAAAAGTTTATTAATGAAGATAGAGTTGTAGATTTCTTGGCTGGGTTGAATATAGAATTTGATCAAGTTCGAGCACAGCTACTTGGTCAGATACCTTTTCCATCACTGAGAGAGGCTCATGCTAGAGTCCAGCAAGAGGAAAGTAGGCGTCGGGTAATGATACTAAAATCAAATTTTGTTGACCGATCAGCCTTGATTGCCTCGTACCCTAAGCCTGACTTTCCCATTCCCTCTCCTATTGAGAAGGAGTCCCGTGAGTGTGATTATTGTGAGGGGAAGAATCATACCAGAGATCGTTGCTTTAAGCTTCATAGGCGTCCTAAAGGACGTGGAGGTCGGTCCGGTCGTGGACGTGGATCTCATGCCTATATGTCTACTCCTCCACTTCCTGCAGATGTACCTAGTACTACAGACATTACTCATGCACTGACTCCAGAGAAAATCACTGCCTTTCGGAAATTCTATTCCAAACCTACTTCCTCTCATTATGCCCAGACAGGTATACCTCCTTGTGCTTTTCATGTTTCATCCACTTGCCTTAGTTGGATTATAGATACAGGTGCCTCCGAGCATATGACTGGGTCCTCCAACCTTTTTACTTCATATATGCCCCGTTCTGGAAAAGACAAGGTTCGAGTTGCTGATGGCTCTCTGTCTTCTATCTCCGGGAGTGGTTCTTTAGTTTATACCCCTTCATTGACTTTATCATCTGTTCTCTATATGCCTTCCAAATTTATTATCTGTCCAACGTCTTTTTGAATCTATGCACTGTTCAATAACCTTTTTTCCAAATCATTGTATTTTTCAGGACTTGGTGACGGGAAAGAAGATTGACAGTGGTAGTGCAGTTGATGGTCTCTATTATTTAGATGTTCCCTCATCTAACATGGTCCCTACTCAGGCTCTTCACTCTGTTTCAGACTCCAACCTAGCCTTTCTCCATCAATGACATCGTCGTTTGGGTCATCCTTCTTTTTCAGTATTGGGATTTTTGTTTCCGTCTTTAGTTAAGAATTGTAACAAAACTCAGTTTTTGTGTGACCCATGTGAACTCGGTAAACACAAACGTTCGACTTATTCTGCTATTAACAGTCGTCATTCTAAGTCTTTTGCTATTATCCATACCGACGTATGGGGGCCCTCTCGGATTGTTTTCCGTTTTGGTTTTAGATGGTTTGTTAGCTTTATTGATTGTCATTCTTGTGTCACTTGGATTTACCTTTTGCGTTCCAAAAATGAAGTTTTTGATTGCTTTCAGGACTTTCATAAAATGATTCAAACTCAATTTAACGCTAAAGTCAAAATTCTCCATAGTGATAACGGTCGTGAATACAGTAATAATCATTCTTTTGAATCTTACCTCTCCCAGCATGGCATCATTCTTCAAACCTCCTGTGTCAAAACTCCAGAACAAAATGGAGTAGTAGAAAGAAAAAATCGACACCTACTAGAAGTTGCCCGCACTCTTATGTTTACCATAAAAACTCCTAAATTTTTATGGGGTGATACGGTTCTGACTGCGGCATTCCTTATCAACCGCCTTCCTTCTAGAAGCCTTGGAAACAAAAGTCCTATCTCCATTCTCCAGCACATAACCACTCCTTCTCCCTTGCCACGAGTTTTTGGATGTGTGTGCTATATTCATGATAAATCTCCCACTCGGGGTAAATTAGATCGCAAAGCTCTTCGGTGTGTTTTTATTGGTTATTCTCCAATCCAAAAAGGTTATAAATGTTATCATCCCCCTTCTAACAAAGTATTTGTCACTCGGGATGTAACTTTTTGAGAGTCGGAACCTTTTTATTCTTCTCCACCTTCTCCTCAGGGGGAGGATGATGTTATTACTGAGGAGACGCTTCCTTTTGAGACTGGTATTACAAGTACTTTTATACCATCTTCCCCTACTCCTGTTGTTGTTCCTGATAATTCTACACAGGGGGAGTTACAATTACACGAGTCATATGCTAGACAACCCGAGCCTGAGTTGAGGACCTATACTCGAAAAGGGAAGAATAAGGTCACCATTGTTGCACCGCTACACCAACCTTGTCCCGAACCGAGTCTTGATAATACTAATGGTATGAATCCTAATACTATTTGTTCTTCTGATGATACTGACATTCCTATTGCTCTTAGAAAAGGTGTTAGGTCTTGTACACAACATCCTATCTCGAATTTTGTATCATATGATAAATTATCTGCATCCTACCATTCCTTTGTTTCTTCCTTGTCCTCTGTATCTATTCCTCAGGGGTGGAAAGAAGCAATTAGCAACGAGAACTGGAAGCATGCTATGATAGAAGAGATGAATGCCCTGAAAAAGAATGATACTTGGGAACTAGTTACTCTTCCTTATAGGAAAAGACCAGTTGGTTGCAAATGGGTATATACAGTGAAACAAAAGGCAGATGGGACAGTTGAAAGACTCAAAGTTAGGCTAGTTGTAAAAAGGTACACTCAAACCCATGGGATTGATTACCAGGAGACTTTTGCTCCTGTAGCGAAGATGAACTCTGTTCGTACCATAATCTCATGTGCAGTAAACTTTGGCTGGGATATTCAGCAGTTGGATGTAAAAAATGCATTTCTTCATGGTGACTTGGAAGAAGAAGTATATATGGAAATACCTTCTGACTTTGCCTCATCTGTCACCAAGGGTAAGGTTTGTAGACTGCGAAAAGGTTATACGGGTTGAAGCAATCTCCTCGAGCCTGGTTTGGTAAATTCCACAAAACAATGATAAAACTTGGGTACAAGCAGAGTCGAGCAGATCACACTCTATTTGTCAAACAAATAAATGGTAAGACTGTCATTCTTATTGTTTATGTTGATGACATTGTAGTAACAGGGGATAATAAGAATAGATAGTTAATCTCAAAGCAAGTCTGGCTAAAGAGTTTGAAATCAAAGATCTTGGCACTTTGAAATTTTTTCTTGGTATTGAAGTTGCAAGATCTTCCAGTGGAATTTTTCTATCTCAACGAAAGTATGTCCTTGATCTCTTAACAGAAACTGGCATGCTAGGATGTAAACTTATTGATTCTCCTATTGAAATTAATCATCATCTAGAGGGAGGCACAGGACCTACGGTTGATAGAGAAAGATATCAACGTCTAGTGGGACGACTGATATACCTGTCTCATACTAGACCCGATATATCTTATGTTGTGGGTATAGTCAGCCAATATATGCATGATCCTCGACAAAGTCATATGGAAACCGTTTACAGAATTTTGAGGTATCTCAAGTCTGCTCCTGGTAAAGGTTTATTGTTTGTACCAAATGGTCATATGAGAGTCGAAGCTTTTTTCGACTCAGATTGGGTTGGCTCTATAGAGGATCGTTGATCTACATCAGGCTACTGTTCATTTGTTGGAGGTAATCTTGTTACTTGGCGTAGTAAAATACAGTCTGTTGTGACAAAATCTAGTGCTGAGGCTGAATATCGAGCTATCGCCTTGGGTATATGTGAACTAATGTGGCTTCGAACCTTACTAGAAGATTTGGGTGTTGCAACTAAAGGGCCTATGCAGCTATTTTGTGATAACAAGGCAGCCATTAGTATTGCAAATTATCCGGTACAGCACGATAGAACGAAGCACATTGAGATTGACAGACACTTCATCAAAGAAAAATTAGTCAGTGGTCTTATTTGCTTACCTTTTGTAAAAACAGAACATCAGCTAGCTGATATTCTGACTAAGGGTCTTAGTAGTAAGATGTTTCATCCCTTGTGTTTCAAGTTGGGTATGCGAGATATCTATACACCAACTTGAGAGGGAGTGTTAGAAGTGCAGCAATCAGGAAAACAGGGACCTGTTTTCCTCTCCCTATTTTACTCTCCTTGTTTTCCTCCTAGAATAGTACACCATCTTGTATAAATTGTAACATCTTGCAATCTGAAAATATAACATAGTGTATAGAATTTTCTACACAACTTACACATCTCTTAAAAAATTTGCGAAGTAAGGAATGTGTTCTAGTCCGTTGTAGAAATAGTTGATATAATCAACAAATGAACTAGAACGGGCAGGGCTAACATAATTTTTGAGTGAAAAAATAAATGAGAATAATGTAGCAAAAGATAGCAGGTATAAGCATTGCAGAGTTGGCAAATTATACCAAGTTCAAGTGATGAACATGTGTTAAAACCTTCAGTTCAGCAAGAAACTCTTTTGAAGCTTGCATATCCATCTTCTTAATTGCAGCTTTCTGCATATTATAAATAAAGAGAGAAACTTGAAATGAAAACGCATAACACTTGAGTTAAACAGCACATAAATGATCCCAGAGTACATATCATATAGTTGTGTTGATCAAATTAAATTTGTGGGTAAACTTATACAAAATTGCATGAACTGTATTTAAAACACATAAGAAAAAGTTGGAAGGGATGTTAAATAGTGACTAGATGCACCTTTTTCTGCTCAACTCCTAGAAACACTAGCACTTAGAAATGAAGAACAGCATGGAAAATACATATCCACAACTCAAATAACATAATAATGAAAGGCTTTAAGCAACTCAGTCGATTATTTTAAAGTTATATTCTCCATTACATTAATGCTATTTGATTTGCTTAACTACATTTACTACATAAACTCATATGGATTATGAGTCATGCTATGTATTGTGACAATTTTGTGTTGAATTACAAGTGCGAGACATATCAATACACGAGAATAGATAGACTTATAAGAGGGGCCCACCTATTACATAACTCTCAAAAAAAGTTACCATTAATATATATCCACGTAAATGGCAATCAAAAAGTTGACACAAACATTCACAATATATATATCATTTTCTATGGATTATTGACCTCCGCTCACCACTCATTAGAGATCATGTTACGTTCTGTTACAAGGAACTTTTTTATTTTTTCTTTTCTTTTTTTCCCCTTTTCTTTTCTAATTTGAGACACCATATCTAAGAATGAATTTCATAGGCACAAACCTCTCCTCTTAATACTCCATAGTAAACAACTCCAAAGCCTCCTTGACCAATCTTATTAGCCAGACTGAAGTCATCCGTGGCCAGCGCAAGCTCTTCATACGAGAACTCCACTGATTTGTCCACGGTGATGCCTGTGAGCATTGAGGAAGCACCAGTAATATGACGGCCAGAATCTGACATCTTCTCTGAGTTAAATCTAGAACCTGTCAAGGCACAAAAGTTTGCCACTTACGCAGATATTACAAAAAGATATTTTTTCCAGTTAGATTTCCATTCAGAATAAGCTCAGATCAAAACAACTAAATAGTTAATAATCCAGTTAGGTGTTTTTCCTTCTTCCAATTTAGTGTGACATAAATATTAATAAATCCTATTTCTTCTTTCTAAGGGAACACTGATATAGAATATTATATACATAACACTTATAACGATCAAACTCTCAAGGAGTACCATGCATATGCTCTATGGCATGATCGTCAAAACTTGGCTGTAGAAGTGATCCTTGTTCCACATTCTTCCTACTGTAGAACCCGAAGTAGAAACAAGCAGCCAAGAATAGAGCCCCAACAACTCCAGCAACAGATACGCCAGCAATGACTCCACCCGAGATTCCTGCTTAAAATTCCGGTACACAATAAGATTAAGACAAACATCATGAACCTTTGGACATCCCATTATTTGTCCTCAAAAGAAAATACACAGCATACAGTCAATAGGCAAAGAATAACCAACCACTCGAGCTGCAAAAAAGAAAGGAGGACAATTAGGTATAACTGCAGACTAAAAGCGAAAAAGAGTTCTAAGAAATTAAGATTACATCAAGTTGAAATAATTTACCTTGCCTTCAATGGAGGGTAATTCCCAGTTTGATCTGCATTAAAGATGTATAAGTATCTTAGCAAGGAAAATGATCTGAACCTCTGCTTAAATAACAGGAAAAGGGTTTTGAGCCATACCCCATAGCTACCTATAAAACTTTTATATTGTGATATTGACAAAACAAAAAAATTGATTCAATTATTTACCCTTAATTGTCTCTCTATGATACAATTTACTTCCTTATTAAGTATATGAATGAGTCACCTTTTCCAGGAATAAAAACCAGACCACTCCCACTGCTGAAATCTGAATTGGGATTGTAATCACTCAACAACTTTTCAGGAAGCCCCGACCCACTAGCAATCGAAGATAAATTTTCACCAAAACGAAGAGGATAAGTGATGAACAACCCATAATCCTTCGAAACACGACTATTCCCACAAGAACAGTTCACTGTGACATTTAATCTAACACCCGTGTCAGGTAGATTGTTTGGATCATAACTATTGAATTTTGTCAACATATCAATGGTGGTAAGATTTGCATAGTAAGTCGCAGAAATCTTCTTGTAGCTGTTTCCGGATTTGATTTTATAATTAAACTGATGACCGAGAAATTGTCCATCATCAACACAGCTACATTTGAATGGGACATTGAGTCTACCACCTTGAGGAATGATATTCGGATTGGAAATTTGGGAATTGTAAAAAAGAATTTTGGTGATACTTGTGTTAAGGACTTTGGATATGAAAGTGAGATTTGTTCCTCCCCATAAGTAATATGAAGCTAACGCATCGCATACGCCATGGCATTCAGATTCAACTCTAGTATTAAAGAACACTATCAAGACAAAAAAAACCCATAATAAATCAAATTTTCTCATTCTCCTCAAAATCACTAAAAAGTTGCAATAAACTCTGAAATTTTTAGAGAATAAAGAAAACCCAAGAAAATCCAGATGGAGATTGATTTGTGGAATCACTCTCCCCCAGAATTCACTAAAAAGTTGAAATAAAAAACTCTAAAAATGTATGAATTTTACAGAGGAAAAAGAAAAATCCAGAAAAGCCCAGATGAAGATTGATTTGGGGGAATCATTCTCTCCCCAAAATTCGCAAAAAAAGTTGCAATAAAAAAGTCTTAAAATGTATGAATTTTTTAGTGAAAAAAGAAAACTCACAAAAACCCAGATGGGGAATGATTTGTGGAATGAAGAAAAATTGTGCCTGTTAGGGTTTACTAGTTGACTCGTAGCAGTGTTAGTCTTCGCCATTGTTGTTCAACAGTTGAATTAAAGGTAGCTTGGAAATTTCATTTTTAAAATGAATACACGTACAAAAGTCATCAACGGTAAAAACTGCATTTTTATATTTTTACCGACATGTATTCAACAAAAAATAAAATAAAACAAATATGTCGAATTATAATTAATTGATATTCCACTATAGTTGTTGAATTATAATTAATTGATATTTTATTATAATTCAACGATTATAACCAATTATTATCATATATATTATTTTATATTTCTTTTTTATTCAATTTTTTGTCATCAAAATATTATTAAACTAAAAGATGCCTTGAAAACATATTTATTTTTCTTTTCTTTTTCTTTCATGTTGTCGTCTGTGATTTAATTTGGATGCTTCACAATTTACAGCTTAATATTCTAAGAGTCCATCTTGTCTTTCGGAATAGAAATACTCAAAAATTAAAATCCTATAATAAATAATAGGTAAAATTTATGTGGTAATACATACATATATATATGTATATGTATTAAATGTACTAAATACATATTGGGCAAATTCATGGTTTTTAAAAGAATTTTTATGTTTGTCTCAAATTCGATGAGGATTGTGCAAGTTATCCCAAATTTTAGCCTTCATATCCACTCTAGATAGAGCGAGGCGAGGGGAGCCTTGCTTAAATCTTGCTCATTGTTTAAACGTGGGTGCCAATGCTGAGTTTCAACATTTAAGTTTTTGTAGTTGGGCTTTCGAACAATATTTGAGTTGTGTTTGCTATGCAAATATTAAAATTGCTCTAATTATGATGTAACCGAGCAAACACTATATTTCTTAGCACTCATAAAATTTCATAATGAACATGGATCAAATCAGATTCAAATTTGATTATAAAACTCAATACCCAATCTAATTTTCTAATTTTACTTAATAATTTAAGTCTCCAAGCAAGTCTTTTTTACTGGTCTTACAACAATCAACCTTGAATTGTCTAGTACGAAAGATTATACTACTTTAAAATTCTTTCTTAAAACACCATGGTACGAAATTATTATTAATTTTTTTAAAATTATTTGAGACATTTTTAAATTTAAAATTGATATATTTTATTTAAATTTTTAAAATAATAAATCTTATAACTATTAATATTGCTCAGGTAGTTTCCGATATTTATATATAATTAATGATTGCTTGTCTTTTAACAAAATGACTTTGTTATTTACATAAGGATTTATGTATTTACCTTCTTGTTATTTATAATAATACTTAAGGAGCTGGCTTAGTGGTAATTGCATATGGCAAAACCCATGCTTGCTACCTTAAAATGTGGGACATGATTTTGGGAATTCTCCCTGAGAACAACTTTACATGTCAAGAAAATTTGTGCAGTTATTTTAACTCTTAAATAATTATGGTTTTATAATATGTTAGCAGCACCAAACTTTATTCAACTAAGATTCTTAAATAATTATGGTTTTATAATATGTTATTAGCATGAAACTTTATTCAACTAAGATGGTTTCTGAACAAATATACTAATAATAATTATGGTTTTATAATATGTTATTAGCATGAAACTTTATGCAACTAAGATGGTTTCTGAACAAATATACTAATTTTTATCAAAATATATTGTGACGTTGGTTTTCTAAATCCATCCACTCAATCTCAATCCATATATAATATTCCTTTGATTCCAAATTATAAAATTAATTTTTTTATATAAAAAAAAAGTCAATTTCAAACTCAATAAATTCATTTATTTTATGTCAATACAATTTCAAATATCATAAACTACCAAAAAAAATACTACTAATTATAAGATTTATTGTTTTCAGAACTTAAATGAATCACGTCAATTTTAAATTTGAAAATGTCTCAAGTTGACTTTTCGAAAGTCAATATTGATCTTATAATTCGAAACGGGGGTGAGTACTACGTTTGATTTGAAAGAATGAAATAAATGAAGAAATCCAATAATTTTCAAGTATTAGGTTATTGTTGGTGGTGGATGGTATAATATGATGACAAAATTATCAAATATATTAGAATGGATCTAATTCTATAATCTCCAAATGGAATAAAAATTAAAAAAGGTAATGAATTTTTATTTTATCAGAATGATTTATCATCTGATGTGATTACCAAATTCACCATTTTTCATCCAATTTCTTTCTCCATCACATGTTTTTCTTATTTTGGACATCTCATTCTGTTAGATTTTCTCAACACCCTTTTCCCAAATTGTTATTTTTTTATAATTCAATTAATTTCCTCCACTATCTCGACAAACCTTGTTAAAGTGATATAACGCCAACAACGTAATAAAACACATAGGTAGATGAAAATTTTTAGTTAAGAAATTTCCCCCTGACATTCATATTACTCATAATCATTTTATTAGCATGATATTTACTATAGATATTAGAAACATACAAACCTTGTTGTGGAGCACATATAGAATTGCATGTGGAATAAATTGTATGACGAGTGGGGTGAATCGAGTTTTTGCTTGACAAGCTCAAACTCGTCAAAAAATTTAATAAATTGAATTGAGTTAAGTCGAGTTTAAATTAAACGAGTTTAGATATAATGTTTGAGTTCGACTCTTTTAATAAACGAGTTGTTCGCGAACTGTTTGCAAGTTTTACTTAATCAACTCGAGTCGAGCTTGAAATTTTTATTTATAATGATTAAATTATTTTTAAAATTATCATAACTTAATATTATAATTTTCAAATCAAGTCGAATTAACTTTTGTTCCCAAATAACTCGTGTACAATCTTACACAACTAAAAACAAAATTATCATTAGAATTTCTAAAGAGAAAGGACAAATCGACAAACACTCATTATTTCTTGCTTATTTTGATTTATTTGTTGTTTTATGTATTTGTAGCTCTCATTTTAATTTAATAATATTTTTCTGTTTTATTAAACCCTAATAAAAACATGTTGGTGGATGAAAATTTTAATTACCGTATGTGACATTTATATTACTCATATTGTAATATCCCAAATTTCTAAGTATTTATAAAAAAAAATAATTTTTGTAGAAGTCAAAAAGGGGTCAAGTGAACAATTAAATGATTAAGTGAACAAATAAAATAGGAGAAAAGAAGTTTTTGTAGGGTGGGCCCATGGGCTGCGGATGATAAGAAAGAAATTGAGAGGTTTGCTATTGATTAGGAAAAAGAAGAGGAAAAATTTACAAAGGAAGATGAAAGGTTGGGGAGAAGATGAAAAGGTGGGGAGAAAATGAAAAGGTGAGGAAAGAAAGAAAAAAAAGAAAAGCAAAGAAGTTGAAGAGACAAAAAGGAAAGGACAAAGAAAGAGAAAAAGGAAATGAAAAGAATATAAATAAGACTCTATTTTCCATTCTCCCACTCGCCCATTTCAAAAAATAGAAAGAGAAAGAGGGAGGGAGAGAGAGAGAAAGAAAGAAAAGAAAAGAAGAAGGAAAAAACTTATTTGAGGATGAATAATGCTAAAGATACAAACTATTTTATAAACATTTTATAAACTGGCTGATGTGACACTGTTGTATTGGTGATAGTGTTGTAGTGAGGAGGTATTTTTTTTAACTATCACCAATACAACAGTGCCACATCAGTCAGTTTGTAAAATGTTTGTAAAATAATTTGTGTCTCTAGCATTACTCATTTGAGAATTTGTTCAGCATTAATTTTGTAAATTGTAATATCGAGGTAAGTGACTTTTTGAGCTATTTAGTACTTCTAAAAAATTATATATAGTAAGTGACTTTTTGAGCTATTTAGTATTTCTAAAAATTATATATAACAAGTGACTTTTTGAGCTATTTAGTATTTTCAAAAATTATATATAGTAAATGACTATTTGAGTTGTTTAGTATTTTGAAAATTATATGTAGTAAGTGATTATCTGAACTATTTAGTATTTTGAAACTATATATAGTAATTGATTTTTCAAACTATTTAGTATTTTAAAAATTATATATAGTAAGTGATTTTTGAACTATTTATGTATGTCTCGGATGCCTAAATGTACTGTTTCAAAATTTATTATGTTTTATTTAAGGCTTCCATTTAAAATATTATATTCTTTTATTCAAACTTCGGATCAAGTATTTATTTTTGAACTCTGAAATGAGATTTTATGATTTTGAACAGTGAAAAGTATAGTTTTGAATATCGATAATATTGAGAAATTTTTTTGAAATCCTCAGTTTGACTATGTTTATAACCCGTTATTGATTACGTTTAGTTTCGGAGTTAATATTGAACCTACTAAGGTTCACACTTTTTAGATGCCTTTCGGAGAACGTGCTATAGATACCTTAGTAAGAGCGCGATCATTGATGTTATCGAACTTTTGGGCCGTGTTACAGAACTATTGTAACTTGTGATCTGTGATCATTGACATTATCGAACTTTAGACCGTGTTACAGGGTTACTGTAACCTTAGTCGTTAAGGCTGTGGATTTAAAATATATATTGTATATACATTAGATACTTTGAACTCATTTTTGAAAATGAATTTGCTTTGTTATAAATTGTTATAGTTTTGAAAGTATATCTACTACTGTTATCAAGCGAAAAAGTTATTTCGAAAATGTGTTTTTGTAAATTATATTTGATCCACCTAAATGGTAAAGATTGTTACTTGCTGGACTTCATCGCTTACCTTTACATAAAATTTTACAGGTTACATCGTTGATAGCTGAACACTTTTTGATACACTTTGGATAGCTGAAGTTTAGATTAAGATGATTATTTCTTTTGTCATTGTATTTTTGATAAAGCTCTTTTAATTTTGGAGAGTTGCGTCTCCATTTTACGAATTTGCAGTCAATTGATATTCATCGAATTAAATTTAAAAGATTTTTATTATTTTATTTGGAATGCGCTATCGATATTTAGGGGTGGGCAAAAGTTTCGATTTTTTCGGGTTTTATGGTATACCAAACCATACCGAACCGGTCGGTTCGGTACAAAAAAAACCGGTTCGGTAATTAACTTTTATACCAGTTTTCGGTTCCGGTTTCGGTTAGCTCTTTTTTATGTCCGGTATGTACCGAACCGAACCGATTGTACCGGTTAGCTTAAAAAAGGCAAGATAGGACTAATATTAGGAAGAACCAAGCTTTACTTCATGTCTAGCCTTAGAAAACACTTCAAGTCTCCTCTATTTATAAAATAGAGGGAAGACTAAAGAAGGCTTATTAGACAATGTGGGACTTGTTGTAATATGCAATGGTCTCCTTTATTTATAAAACAAAGGTAAGACAAGAGAAAACATATTAGACAATGTGGGACTTGTTGTAATATGCAATGGTCTCCTTATTTATAAAACAAATATAAGACAAGAGAAGACATATTAGACAATGTGAGACTTAATGGAAATTTGGAATTCAGTTGCTCCCTCACTTACCTTACATGCACCATCATGTGTAAGTCCCACATTGATTACATGATAAAAGTTTAAGGAAGTTTTCTTTATAAAATGACTACCAAATAAAGTTAAGGTCTTCAAGTCCCACATTAGTTATTTGGTTAATAAAGTCTAAGGAAGTTTTCCTTATAAAATGACTACCAAATGAAGCTAAGGTCTTCAAATCTCACATTAGTTATTTGGTAAAAGTCTAAATGACTACCAAATGAAACTAAGGTCTTCAAGTCCCACATTAGTTATTTGGTAAAAGTCTAAGGAAGTTTTCCTTATAAAATGACTACCAAATAAAACTAAGGTCTTCAAGTCCCACATTAGTTATTTGGTAAAAGTCTAAGGAAGTTTTCCTTATAAAATGACTACCAAATGAAGTTAAGTTCTAAGTCCCACATTAGTTATTTGGTAAAAGTCTAAGGAAGTATTCCTTATAAAATGACTACCAAGTGAAGTTGAGGTCTTCAAGTCCCACATTAGTTATTTGGTAAAAGTTTTAAGGAAGTTTCCTTATAAAATGATTACCAAATTAATTAAGGGATTAATATTTAAATTTTTTTTATTTGGCAATCGGTACAACTAGGTATAAACCGGTACCGAACCGGTTTTGTACCGAGTAATCGGTTCGGTATACCGGCCTAATCGGTTTCGATTTCGGTATGCTAATTTGACCACTTTCGGTATTCGGTTCGGTACGGTTCGGACCGGTTCGGTTCGGTATTATACCGATGCACAGCCCTATCGATATTAAGCTTGCGACATATAGCGAATTCGGAGTGTTACACATATTCATTTTATTGGCATGATCTTTACTATAGCCTAACATATGAATATTGGTAACATGCAAGCTTTGTTGTGAGCACATATAGAATTGCATGTGGAACAAATTACATGAAAAAATTATATATTATATATTATTTGCTCAAAATTTTATTATCATTTTTTTTCCAAAATTTATTTGTTGTTTAATTAATAATGTATTCGATCGTAACCACATAAATTTTTAGTTTTTTTCATAACCCAATAACTTCCAACAAATTGGGATCGGGAGTTTAGGTTTTCACTTGTGCGTATTTATAATTAATTTTTCTATTTAATAGCATGTTAAAAAAAAATTCTTTCTCCTGTCTTAATATTACCGACAAACTTTACTAATCTTCCTTTTCCAAATACATGATCAGCTTAATCTCAAGTTGAATTTAATCATCTTTTGATTTTCATTTTTCAATTTGATTTCAGTATTATAATTCTATTAATTATATTACTCATATTCATTTTATTAGTATATCACTATATATTATAGCATGACATATAAGTGTTGGACGTACCGAGCATGCAAACAAAGCACATATAGAATTGCATGTGGGATAATCGAATGAACAAATTATATACTATTTGCTCAAAATTTTATCATTTTTCCCAAAGTAGTGACAATTTTAATATACTTGTACAGATTAAGAACCTCACTAATAACTACTTCTCAATACAATATGATGCATGCATTGACAACTACTTACATATATATATATACTAATATATATATATATATACACCCCCCCCCCCCACCAAAAACAATAATATATAATATTCCACCTTAACTTTTGGTTTATTTGTTGTTTTATGCATCCATAACAATCATCCCACTTTCATTAAGATTAAATCATAAAATTTAGTTTTATTTTAGAACCTAACTTTTGGTAGAGTTTATTGCATATTTTATATGCTTGTTCGTTTACTAACGTCTAAAATATTTTATAAAGTTTAAAAGTTTCAATTAAACACATCAATTAAAAAAAATTATATTTAACTATATTTATTTTAATGACAACTTATTTAATCACAAACGCGATATTTGAGTTTAAAACGTAATGCATAAAAAAAATAAATGATACGACGCGTTTGGGTTCAAATACATTAAAAGTTACTGCTCAAAACATATCAAACGTTGTTTTAAGATAAGCTAGACAGGCATAATTAATTCTCTTGTGATATCAAATTTTAACATAAAATTTTAATTATGTATGGATAACCAAATATACCCTTAAATTTTAGTTTTAATCTAAACCGGTGTAATTCAAAATTATCAATTGGTCATAAAAATTTTAAACTAACCTCTAGCCGGCAGAAACACCAAGCCCGACCCATCACCAAAATCCGACCCAGGATTGAACCTCTCCAACAACTTGCCCGGAATACCCGACTCCGCCACCACCGCCGCCAAATCCTCACCCTCCCGAAGCGGGTACGTAACAAACAGCCCATAATCCCTCGACACGCGTCCATCGCCACACGAACAATTCACCGTCACATTAATAGGAATCCCATCCGGTATTCGGGTCGGGTCATAAACATTGACCCGTTGCAACCAATACTCAGTAGTGAGATTAGCGAAAACTATACCAGCAACCTTTTCATAAGTATCACCAAACTCTGTTTTGTACAAAAAAGTATGGCCTAAAAAATCCCCATTTATGCAATCACACGAAATCGGAACATTAATCCGCGTTTGGCTGCGAATTGCATCGGGATTTGAGACATTCTGATTGTATTGTAGAATTTCGGGGATTTTCCGGTCGAATAATTTGCTTATATAAGTGAGATTTGATCCTTCTAACACAAAATATGATGCCATAGCTATGGGACAGCCTTTTCTGCATTTGGACTCTGTTTTGGGGCATAGAAGGAGAAGGAAATAAAGGTTTAGAAGAAGTATAAATCTCTTTTTCTTCAATAATGTGTTCATTGTGAGGAGAGAGAGAAGAGGATCCGGAAGTAATAAATACGGTTTAAGATGCCATTGACATGTTTTGAGTAGAAAACTAAAGTTTTTGATGGGTTGGTTTTTGTTTGCTATCGTTAAACTATATATATACAGAAAACTAACGTTTTTGATGGGTTGGTTGTAGTTTGCTATCGTTAAACTAAATATATATATATATATATAATAAATCCATAACAAGTAGACCCATGTCTCTTATACCCGGCTAAATGTGTATTTTTTTGAATAATATAAGTAATTATTATAGATCACTCTCACACATATACATATATATATATATATATAAATGATCTATAACAAATATTTGTTATGACATTCTTCGAACAAACACATATTTGATTATTCATAAGAGAAACGGGCGATCCAGATTTAAAATTTTTAATAGCATAAAGCATTTTAAAAAAAAAAATTAGACTGTTTGTTTCTCCTATGAACAACTAGCACTTCTTACTCGAATATTGTCATAATAAGTATTTGTTATGCATCACCCCTATTATATATTAGAAACTGATATATCTTATGACTTGATGTATCAATTTTTTTACTATCAATTATGTGAATAACCATTATGATAATATTTTTAATTATATACATAATATAGTGAGTCAATCTTATAATACTATCGAATCTCATATCACTATATATATATATATATATAAATATATATGTTAACGCCAAGATTTCGTCACGCGTCCAATCACCAAATACGTGCTAAACCCTACACAGAAACAAACCACACTCAGAGAGCTGACGGCCTTTGCCGTCGGGGGATAGCTCCGGTGTGAGAATAAGTACAGGCCGTTCAAGGTGAAAACAATGGAGGTTTAACACTTTAGTGAGCAAAAAGTCGTTACCTTTAAATTTAGGGTTCTGCCTTGTATTTATAGATGATCACACCGCCTTTTAACGCCCTACTTTCCCCCTGTAATCAGACTCCTAATCATGGTAATTACCTATGATTGGACAGAATACAATCTCCTTAAAAATAGGAAGTCGGACTAATCCTGACTCTTTCCTTAGAAAATTGAAATTTGAATACAATTAGGAACCTTAAATTCCTTAAAGTCCACTCATTGCTTAAAATAGATCCCCACAGGTGAACAGACCTCCACACAAGCCTGGCCCAATCCATCTACCAAACCCACATGGACCCATCCCAACATTGCCCCCCAGTCTTACACTTAAACGGAACATTTAATGGAAGATTTCAATCATTAAAAAGCCCAATAATTTAAACTTGAAGACCCAAGGCCCAAACCTTCGGCAAACCAACCAACACACAACACCGGGACCTACCACTAACACTCAATCCATTTATTACGCCGCCCTCGGGGAAACGTGCGGAACCCAAAAGATAATTAACTCCAAAAAATCCCCCCTTCTCCCCAAAACCAACCGCCACTAACCCTGTTCTAATTCAAACTGCGCAAACCTTCTCTCCATCTTTCTGCAACTACTGTTCCCTCCGACAAAATCATCCTCCGATCAACAATGGCAGACTCCACCAACCCCACCAACAACACCGCCACCTCTCCTGAAGCAAACCATAACCCTTCCTCTACCCAAGCACCCATTTCCATCTCCCATGCAATTACCCCTAATCCCATAAGCACCGACCCCATAACCACCGACTCCTCAACTCTATCAACGACCCAACGGCTGGACCGCCATTTCCCTATATGCCCTAAAGTACGAGGTTCGATTCCCTCTCCACCCATTTATCCTTACATTCCTCAACTTCGTTGGATTCGGACTCGTCCAATTGGTCCCGAACTCCATTATCCACCTGATATGCTTCATCGACTTCTGCCAAGAATGCGGCATCGACCCATCCATGGATTTCTTTTTCACTTTGTTCACCCTTGGCCGATCTAGAGAAGTGGGGTTCCGTCAAATCAACAAACAACCTAACAAGGTAGCCTAAAAGTGCTCCCTGATGAAAACCCCCACCAGTAACAAAGGCTGACACTCCCACTGGATCTATGTCAAAGGTCCTGAAATCCCCAAAGTCCCTGACTGGGCCGAAGCCTCCCGACCTAACGTCGTTCTAGACAAACTTCCCCGAAGTCGAGCCGAAGAGCTGATGCCTCTCATGGCAAAGATGCCCGAAGAAGAATGGAACATGGATCTCCTGAACAACCAAGCATGGCTATACAAACATAAACGCAAGTTAAATTTAATTTACCAACTTATTATTCCAAACTGTCATAGTTTCTGCATAACCCCACTTCATTTGTAGCTTCCCTCATCAAACCATGGTCCGCCAAAGCTACTGACCAAACACCTTTGAAACAAGCCGAAGACATCCCCGAGTCGACCGAAGAAGCAAATTCTCTCTTCACTCAACAATTAACGGAACCCATCTTAGTAAAGCTGATCACCACCATTCCCACGCCTAGCTTTTCTGAAAAAAAGTCCGCTAGAAATGACCCCAACCGAAAAAGATGCCTTATTCAAAAAGAAACGTAGACTGGTCAAAACATACACTAAAAAACCACCCCAACATCTGATCCCTAAACCATCCCAAACGTCTGAACTAAATATTATCCAGTCCGACTCCTTCGAACCTTCAGAGACTGCCGACCCCAAAGCCCCATTGCAAAAACGCAAAGACCGAGCCGAATCCTCCTCCGCTCCTCCCGCAAAGAAACCTCATACTGAAGCACTATCCGATCCGCAACCTCCTCAACAACCAACCAACAACCCCCCAATCGAGTCGCCAACTTTGACCGATGAAGTCCGTGAAATTCGAGAAACCCGCTCCACAATGTCATTATGGCCTGAAGATTCCAAAGATTACCCCATTGAACTCTTCTAATACTTCAACCTTCCCATAGATGATGGTAGATTCGAGGACATCACGATCGAAGAACTGATCATTGCCAACTCTATGCACATGGGACGAGTAAGGAAATCTACCCCCTAGACCCTCTTATTTATGCTTACACATTGTTCACCAAACTAACCCCCCTTTTAATTGCAGTCGAATGTTGTCCTCGCCAGAACCCATCAACATTTGGAAAAAATGAAGAACAAAGAGGAAGAACTGAAGGCCGAAATTGCCGAACTCCAACAACGAATTGAAGCCATAAAGTCAGGCCTCGACAAAGAACGAAGTCTCCATGCGAACACTACCTACCACTGCGAAGAACTTGGAAAGGAACTGAAGAAAACCAAATGGCAACACTCCGAAGTAGCCGAAAAACGCGAGCAATTCCTGATCGAACGAACTGAAGATAAAAACCGAATAGAAATAATGGAAAAATCTATTACGAGCCTGCAGAATCGACTCAAAACAGTCCACTTCCAACTCGCCGAAACATTGAAGGAACCGAACGCATTGAAGGCTCAAGGTCCGCCGCTAACTGAAGAGACCAAACTGACGCTGATCTCCAAATATCGCCGATCTCCCGAACTAACCGAAGAAGTCTTGAAACAATATGGCGACGGATACACGAACGCCCGAAACAAAGACAAAGCTAAAATGTTTGCCGCCGAATTAGACCCATCTATCTTGGACTCTTCGGATGACGAACCCGACAATGGAGATGACCCTCCCCCTCAGCAACAAACATTGCAATTTTCACTTTTAATTTTGTAACCACGCCCCCAATGTACAAATCAACGACATAATGAAAAATTCCTTTTGGCCAGTGAAAGATAACTTTTATTTCATTAATGAATAAATGAAATTACATAAACAATAAAGTGAAAATCTACATAACTTATTGATAATAACGCCTAAGCCTCCCCGCATGCCATGTATTCCTTATTTCCGTTCCGTCCATCATCCGAAGCAGGTAAGTCCCTGGCTTCGGTACTCCAACAACTTCATAAGGACCCTCCCAGTTCGGTATAAGTTTCCCTGAATCCTGAGGGATGGATGCCTCGGCTTCCCGAAGCACAAGATCTCCAATCTCAAACCTCCGCACCTTCACCCTTTTATTGTAATGTCGAGTCATTTTCTGCTGATAGAGCGCTAACCTTATCAAAGCCGATTCCCGAACCTCATCTAGCAAGTCAAGATTAATCTGGAGGCCATCATCATTATAAAGTTCTTTATACTGACTAACCCTGAGCGAAGGCAACCCGACCTCAACTGGAACTAGGGCATCAGTGCCATAAGCCAATCTGAATGGTGAATCGTCTGTCGTAGTTCTAGGGGTAGTTTGGTACGCCCATAAAACACTAAGCAATTCTTCGGGTCATCTTCCCTTAGCTTCATCTAACCTTCTTTTAATATCATTGAGCAACGTTCGATTAGTGACCTCAACCTGCCCATTAGACTGTGGATAAGCAACCGAAGTCTTCCTATGTTGAATCCCCAAATCTTTGAGTAACTCTTCAAACTTCGAACCCACAAATTGTCTCTCATTGTCCGACACCAGAACCATAGGAATTTCGAAGCGAAACACCACGAACTCTTTAAGAAACTTGAGGCACTCCTGCTCTGTAATATTCCGAAGGGGTCTGACTTCCACCCATTTGGTCATGTAATCTATCGCCACTATCACAAAACTGACCTCCCCCTTCGCCTTCGGCAACGAACCTAAGATATTAATCCCCCAGACTACAAATGGGATCGGGGACAGAACAGAACAAAGTTCTTCGGGCGGCTGATGAGGCACCGAACTATTTAATTGGCATTTAACGCACTTCTGAACATACTCCTTAGCCTCTTTGAAGATGGTAGGCCAGTAATATCCTTACCGAAGTATCATATACGCTAGCGACTTGGCCCCCATATGATCGCCACAAATCCCTTCATGGACCTCCTTGAGTACATAGTCTGCTTCAGTCGGGACCAAACACTTCAGTAAAGGCGAAGAGTACGCGCGCTTATACAGATCTCCATTGATTAAAACAAAGTTAGAACTCCTATACTTTATTTTCTTTGCCAACAAACGACCCGAGGGCAATAATCCATCCGCCAAGTAACTTATATACGGAGTCATCCAACAATCTGAGCGTTCCACGACCAGTACCTCCGATACCTGAATGCTTGGCAACTCCAAAACTTCCAAATAGACCGATCCACCAAATGTACCTATATCCGAAGTAGCTAGTTTGGACAACGCATCAGCAATCGTATTACCAGACCGATCCACTCCTTGAAAAGCAAACGAACTGAAGTAATGTAACCGATCCTTGACCTCTGCTATGTACTTAGACATCCTTGCCCCCCGAGCTTCATATTCTCCCGATATTTACTTTACCACCAGCTGAGAATCGCTAAAAATGATCAGCCTCTGAACCTCTAAATTTCTCGCTAACCTAAGACCTGCCAAAATCGCTTCGTATTCAGCCTCATTGTTGGTAGCTTTGAACCCGAAGTGAATGGCCTGCTGAACTCTGAACCCCTCGGGACTTGTTAGAATTACTCCCGCTCCACTCGAATCCGAAGTTGAAGACCCATCAACATACAAAGTCCAAGAGGTCGGAACCGTCCGCATGTCCGAAACAGAACCCACTACCTCCGGTTGAATAATCGAATCATCCTCAAAGAACGAACACTCCACCACAAAGTCGGCTAAAGCCTGACATTTTATCGCCGTCCGAGGATGATACTCCAAATGGAACTGGGTCAGCTCCATAGCCCACGCAGCCAACCGCCCGGAGACATCGGGTTTATGCAACACCTTCTTTAGAGGCTGATATGTATACACCACCAACAGCCGGCCTTGAAAATAATGCCGAAGCTTCTTACTGGCAATGATCAACGCATATGCAAAGTTTTCTAGATTCGGGTATCTTGTCTCAGCATCCCGAAGGGCGTGGCTGACATAATAGACTGGGAACTGTTTTCCCCTACTTCCCGAACCAAAACCGCCCCAACCGCTAACGAGCTCGCTGCTAAATAAAGATACAACGGTTCCAAAGGGATCGACTTCATTAGCAACAGTGCAGAAGACAAGTACCTTTTGATCCCTTGGAACGCATTTTCACATTCGGAATTCTATTGGAAAGTCTTCTCATTCTTTGGGCCCTTCAGAGTATCGAAGAATGGTAGACATCTTTCCGCAGATTTAGACATGAACCTTCGAAACGCCGCTATCCGACCTGTTAACCTTTGTACATCTTTAAATGACTTCGGCGACTTCATATCCATGACAGCCTTTATCTTCTCAGGGTTTGCTTCAATACCCTCTTACTTACCATGTAACCGAGAAACTTTCCTGACCCGAGTCCGAAGGTACATTTAGTAGGGTTCAGCCGGATATTGTGCTCCCTAACAGTCTGAAAGCAATCCTCCAAATCATCCAAATGGCCTCGTACAGAAGGGCTTTTGACGATCATGTCGTCCACATAAACTTCCATACTTCTTCCCAACTGCTTCTTGAAGACGTAATTCATCATCCGTTGATATGTCGCACCGGCATTGAGGAGCCCGAACGTCATTTTCTTGTAGGCATAGATCGCCCGGTGGGTAATTAAAGCTGTTTTCGGAATATCCTTTTTGTACATTGAAATCTGATGATATCCCGAGAATGCATCCATAAAATTCAACATCGCGAAGCCCGAAGTTGCATCAATCAACTGATCAATGTGAGGCAAGGGGTAAAAATCTTTCGGGCACGCTTTGTTCAAATCAGTATAATCAATACACACCCTCCATTTACCATTCTGCTTCTGAACGAGAACCACGTTCGCAAGCCACTCCGGATAATCAATCTCATAAATAAAATTCGCTTCCAGAAGCTTTGCTATTTCTTCGTTAATAATTTTCTGCCACTCTAGGGCGAAAATCCTTCTTTTCTGCAGAATGGGCTTCTTGGTCGGATCTACACACAACTTATGAACAGCGACTGACTCGTCAATCCCTGGCATATCATTGGGCTCCCAAGCAAAGATGTCGGCATAGACCCGAAGTAAGTCAATTAACCCTGTCCTGAAAGGCTCCTGCATGCCCAAACCAATTTTTATTGTCTTCTCCTTTTTGCCCGGAACTAGTTCAATATCCTCCGTCTCTTCAGCTGGCAGGGCAAGGGGTTCGGTACTCCCTTCGGTGAAGGGCTCAACCTCAATTGTCATAGTTTGTTTCTGCTTACACCTACCCACAACCGAAGAAATCAGTGAAGTCCTATAACATCTTCGAGCTAGATCCAAGTCGCCCTTTACTTCGCCGACCCCGTCCGCCGTAGGGAACTTTATCTTGAAGTGAGGGATGGAGGTTACCGCCTGCAACGCCATTAGTGTCGGTCTTCCTAGTATAGCGTTATAAGCCGAATTTACATGTACCACAAAGAATCTGACGCTAACCTCCACTTGTCGAGGCGTCGTCCCGAAGATGACAGGCAACTCGATGGTCCCCGCCACCCGAACTGGATCGTTGCCGAACCCGTACAACGGTGGTTCGTGTCCGACTTCCATCTTTATGCCTCTCAAATCTAACCTTTGATACGCATGTGCATAGAGAATATCAACCGAAGAGCCATTATCAATCATGATATGTCTCATATCCATGGTTCCAACCTGGGCAGTAATGGCCAGAGCCCCCTCATGCGGCTCAATCGGTTCTGATGGATAATCCTCATCGGTAAATGAGATGATAGTGCCCTGGTAAGGACGATCCCTCCCTACAGGTTGTTCAGATACTGACATGGCCGAATCCAGCGCATCCCGCCTCTTTTTCCCGAGCACCTTCCCCGATGACCCACCCGTTATCACGTCCACAACTCCTCGAACCACCGGAACTGGGTCAATCTTGGCAGTCGGGTTCTGCTGAGCGTTATTACCAGAGATGGCCCCATCCAAGGTTCCTCGCCCAGCTACATACTGAACTAACTCTCCAGACTGCACCTTCTTCTCAATCAGGTCTTTCAGATTATAACATTGTTCTGTAGAATGTCCCGAAGTCTGGTGATAGTCGCAATATTGGTTGTGATTCCCCCTGTAAGATTTCGTGCTTGTTTGACACAGTTCAAAGCCAGGCTTACTCCAGATTTCTTCCAAAATCTTGGCCCGATCCGTGTTCAGAGGGGTGTAAATTTTATTGACGTTTTTGTTCGGTAAGGGTGGTCTACCTCCTCCATTGAAACCGCGCTTCGACTGATTATCCTGCCTGAGGGTGTTATTTCGATCTCGATCCCTCGGCCTATCCTCCGATCGCACCTGTGGCTTTAGACTCCCGATAGCCTCTTCGAGAGTAATAAATCCATCGGCCCTGCTGTAAGCCTTTGACAAGTCCCCAGGGGGGTTAAGGATAAGATCCTTGACCAACTTCTTAGACTTGGCTATGTCCAACCCTGTGGTGAAAAATCCTACAGCCTGCTGTACATTCAGATCGGTCACCGTACCAACTGCTTCCCTGAACCTCCTTACATATTGACCGAGGCTTTCTTCAGCGCGTTGCCTGACTTGCATTAACGATGTTGTCAGCCTTCCCCTTCGCTTGTTACTGCCGAACCGCGCATGGAACTTGTCACACAACTGTTCCCATGAGCCGATCGAGTTCGGACTGAGGGACGCCATCCATTCCCGAGCCCCATGTTTCAGTGTGGTGACGAACATATGACACTTGGCGGCACCGGGATGATCGTAGTAATCCATGATATGGTTGTAAGTGTAATGTCCAGGAAATTTTAAACATTGTATCAATTTATTTTAATATACGAAATTCGTTTTATTTAATTTTTACAGATTTAATTGGATCCATGTAGGTATTATTATTTAATTATATAAATACATGGTCCAATAATTTTCTTTGCCTTAAAGGGACTCACTAATAGCTTGAATAAATTAATGAGTTAACCCTAACATTCGATTGGCAAGAAAATTGGGGAAATAAATAACTTTATCGGATTAAATAATTCGAATAAATAATTATGGTTAAAATAAATATTTTAAATAATTGGTATAGTTATCTAATTTAAAATATTAGAAGTACAAGGTGGTTAATTTAATTGGGCTATTTTTTTTCTTTTAATTGGACTGAGCCCAAATTCCTTGTTATTCTCCTTTTTGGGCCACTTTTTAATTAATTCAGCCGGCCCTGTTGGGTTAAGCCCAAATTAAATTCCAGTCGGGTTAGGCTAATTGCAGCCGGGTTAAAATAATTCCAATCGGCTGAACCCATTTCCTTTAACCCAATTTCAAGTCCAGCAGGTTATTTGAGATATAGTCGGGCAATTTAATTGGGGAACCCCAAATTGATCAGTCAAGAAAGAGGGGGGAAATCAGCCGAGCAACGGAAGGGAAAACCTAAGCCCTAGCCCCTCGAGTAATCAAACCCAAACCCTCAATCAATCAGTGACGAGAGACGGGAGGAAAACGCCGGCGGTAGCATCAATCGACCGGCGGACTGTGCAAGGTTCGAGGCAGTAATCGAAGAAACTGAACAACCAACGAACAGACCAAGGGTTCGAAGCGCGGCGATTTGACTGATGGAACTTCGCGATTCGAGGTCCTGCCAGCGAAATCGTAGTTGTACTGATGGGGTTGATGTGAATAATCAGCCGAACCTCCTACTTCCCTCTACCCGATGGTCAATCGTTCGATCGATTGGGGATTAACCGACGAAGTTGGGCAAACGCTGCCCTATAAATTGAAGCCCTAAACCCTATCCCAGGGCTGCCGATAGTTGTGAGTCTAAATTAAAGAGAGAAAAGGAAATCGCGAGAAGAGAGAAACAGGGGAAACCAGCCGCAGGTTGGGCGAAGAGTGGATGTCCGGCTGGATTCCTTATTTTGGGAGAAGGAGAAAGACGGCGAGCCGAACGAACCCAAGGTATAACCATGAGCTGCTGCGACAGCCTTCCTTGTGGTTTGTTTTTAGTTTCTTTCTTTTCTGTACTTAGGTTGTGTTGTTCGACTGTGTTGGGTATAACTGTCGATTTGAAACGTTGGTATTAGAGAACCCTAAGAGGTTCTGGCGACATGATTGTGTACATAAGTTAGGCTAAATGTTGAATCTCTGTGTGCCCACCAAGTGGTTGTTGAAATGCCAGAACGAGAATTGTTCTTCATTTTAGTATTAAATGGCTCTGTCGGCAACATGGTTATAAAATCAAAACTTTAGTTTTCTTTTGGATATGATAATGTTTGAACTGATTACAGTTTGGGAAATCAGTGTCGTATTCATATTGTGGTTAATTGCAGGTCTGTGTTCCAGTTTGGTATTGCAGTGTACAGTCAAAACACTCTACTTATATATCATACTTGTGTGGTCTGTCCATGTGAAACTGTTTGTAAATTTTCCTATGGTGTGAGTAGTGATCTAGATGGCTTGAAATAAAATTACAGGAAATTAGTTATATTGTGATAATAGTGGCTGATGATTTTGGACATGAGGGAATAAGCAACTGAACTATTTTCGAAATAAGTTGTGTAATTCAATGGAGTTAACTGTTAATTACTATCATTAGCTTAACTAGTGGTTGTTAATTGGAGCTAATAATACGCTTGTAAACTAAGTAGTTATTATAACTAATAAATAAAATTAATAGAGTAATTATTTATCAATAAATAATAAATAAAGATAATAAATATTTAAATTTTATTTGATTAATATTAAATAATAATTATTTATCAATAAATACTGAATATTTAATTAATATTAAACAATAATAGAATAATAAATTTATCATTTATAATAAGTAATAAATAAGGATAATAAATATTTAATTATTATTTAATATTAAATAATAATTAAGTGTGAATAGAATTAATAAATTAATTATTTATTACTTATTAATAAGTAGTACATCAATAATTAGTTATTATTTAATTAGTATTAAATAATAATGAATGAAGTTAATAAAGTAATTATTTATTATTATTATTTAATAATAATAAAATAAAGGTACCAAATATTTAATTAAGTATGAACAAGGTTAACAAATAATTATTTATTATTTATCCATAAATAATAAATAAAGGTAATAAATATTTAATTATTATTTAATCTTAAATAATAATTAAGTATAAGTAAAGTTAATAAATAATTATTTATTATTTATCAATAAATAATAAATAAAGATAATAAATATTTAATTATTATTTAAGGAATATTAAATAATGATTAAGTATGAATAGGGTAATAAAATAATAATTGTTTACAAATAAAGAAAATAAATATTTAATTGTTATTAGATAATAATTAAGTATGAATAAGTTAACAAAATAATTATTTATTATTTAGCAATAAATAATAAATAAAGATAATGAATATTTGCTTAATTTACATTAAATATAATAATAAAGTATGAGTATTATTATAAGTAAAGATAGTAATACCTATGGATTATTTAATTAATAATTAATTGTGTGTGAATTAATTCATTAAGTATTTAATTAATGTTGAATAAGGAACAAGGCATAATAATTACTCAATTACCCTTAAGGGTGAATGGTAATTAAGAGTAAAACTAAATAAGTGACCAATTGTTTTTATGTTTTCATTAAACCGGAATAAATGTATTATTTATTTTATAAATAACAAATAAGGATTTTTAACCCATATTAGAGACAGATAAGGGTAATAAATCTGAGAAATCAAAGAATAGTAATCATGATTAGCTACCATCATTTTAATAGCTAAAGATTATTAATTAATTTCTGTTTAGCTAATGTTAAATAGTAATTAAATGTAGGTGGTGAATTTTACCTGCTAAGTAAATGGTATAGTGAGGGGTGCCAATATACAACTATGTCATATTAATTGATAAATCGACTTTATCCAATGATAGGTCACTCAAGATCAATTAATTAAAGCTAAGTTTTATCTGTAGCTGAGCAAACAAGCAAGTTCCCTAACTTCATTCTTTCAGAATATTGAATGCAAGTTCTATCTTACTCAACTTTTACATTGAGCAATATTTCTAAACCTTATGCATTATTTTTAAATTCGTGCAAAAGGAATATATTATTGCAAGTTATTCTTTAAGCTTGAATCTTATCTCCAAGCATGTCTTAAGTGGTCTAATTACTTTTAAAATTATTCCACATCTATGTATTCATTGGCATTCGCACTTGTGCATTTGAATTCGTATAATTATTTAAGTTCTGAAATTCACGAACTATTCATGATTAAGTCTGAACCCTTGTCTCGGTCAGGCACGTATGTAAGAATTTATAAAAGCTATCTGAACCAATCAATGGTAAGGATTCTTAAACTGAATGAACATCCCTTTTTATTATAGGGGAGTACCCCAGGTACCGTATATAAGGTACAACTAGCGGAATTAAATGTTATGCATACACATAGCGTACGCGAGGCTGATCCCCTCAAGTACTTATTCTGTAGCCAGTAACCAGAGGGTCAACTAGCTATTGACTCCTTTGAAAGTTATTGTTCAAAGTCTACTTGACTATCAATTGTTCTAAAAGCATTTATTGTTATTGCTTCTGATAATTCTATTGTTGAAATCTCTTCTTATATCCATTTCATCATGATATATCCTTATTGTTGTACTTTAAACTTGCTGAGCAAACTCGTTGCTCATCCTTGCTATATCATGACTTCATTGCAGCTAAACCCGAGACGTCAGGGAAGAACAAAGGGAAAGAAAAGATGAAGTAATAGACTTCATGTAGCAGATTTTAAATTTATGTGTAGTTAATTACTGTTGATGTAATTTAAACCCTGACTTTTATTTAGGGTATAGATTTGTGTAAGTGTTTAAGGTTTTTGTATTCTGGGACTAGTAACACCTTTGTAATGAACAACGTATGTTTATTATATTCCGTATTTTAGTTACCATATGTTGTTAGAGGTGAATGTTTGTATTGGATCGTGATGACCGGATCCGGGTATTTGGAGACCCGAATTTGGGGGCGTCACAGGTTGGTATCAGAGCTGTAGGTTATAAACTTTAGGATCGCGAAACCTAGGTTATAACCTTCATAGTAAACTCGTATTGAGTGTTAGGAGATAAATCGAGGAAATTTCTTATATGTGGTTTTGATGAATTGGGGAATTCATCGAGTCGAGTAGTACCTAATGAAATATAATTTTATTTTTTCAATGAATATATTTTATTGCTGTACTAATGTTGATTTTCGGTGTGATTGTAGGATGACTGACATAGGAGAGACCAGTGGAGTCCAGGAGGAGGAGACGTTCGTAGATATACCAGTAGTTGCTGAGCAGTTGGTGGGGTATGCTCCTATTGCCCCAGGGGTACCGCTAGAGGAGTCCGAGCCAGAGGAGGACTACCAGAGCCGGTGGTAGGTAGAGTTATGAGGTCTGGCAGTCAGGACCCAGATGCTGAGGAGGAGGACCCCGAGACCGAAGGAGAGGAGCCACCTGTTTATGTTGACGGCATGGGGTCCACTGCTGACGATATCATTGAGGGACTGACCAGCAGGAGCGAGGAGCTGGAGGCTCGGATAGCTCATCTGGAGGAGCAGAACCAGACCCACCAGATCAGAGAGGACCAGTATAGAGACCTAGCCTACCAGCTCGAGCATGACTTGGGAGTGGCGAAGGTACAGTTGCAGGGTTATGAGTCCTCAGCGCAGCAGATCGGCCCACTGCTACATCAATTGGTGGCCCGAAACGCTGAGTTGAGAGAGAGGCTAGAGCATAGGGATCTACAGATCGCCCACCTGAAGGCGAAGCAGGAGGCCATGAGGTTCGAGGCTGGGCTGGAGGTGTCTGCAAGGATGCATGTCAGAGAGGCCTGGGCCAGGGAGGCCAGGAGGGTTGATCAGTTAGAGGACCAGCTGGAGGCCAGGGCAGTGAGGATAGAGACCCTAGGATATGCTTTAGATGCAGCCTACAGGAGGCCCCAGACTGAGGTAGGGGAGTCTAGCCGCTCTGTTCATCGCAGGGTAGGGGATGGAGCATTCTCTTCTGGTCAGCAGGCAACGGATTCGTCACGACATGCAGTGACGTGATATGATGGTTGCGTTGTCTTTAGTACAGTCAGTCCCACTTTTTGTTATATTAGGGACGTATTCATGTTTGTCTTGTGAAACTTTATATTTGTATTTATGCTTGGGGTAGCAGTTAAGCCCCAACTTTTTGTGGTCTTGAGGGATGAAAGGTTAGGATTCCCCACTTTTGTCTTGGGGGAAATGGTTATTGTTTGATAGGGCTCACAGTGGCGCATTTATAGAAGTATGTCACAGGTTTAGTCTTTGCAACAAACAGTGGTATATAAATATAAATGCATATATTTCACTTAAATCAAATGTGTTTGATAGATGTTTCTACCCTTGGTTGCTGATTTTTAATGACATATTGTGTAAAATATAAAAAATTATAGGTAAAAATCAGCCATAATTCAAATCATGCCGCCAAGAGGATGACCACGTAATCGACAGGTCGAAGAGTCAGAGAGTGAGGTTAGAAATCAATCCAATCCAATGAGAATGTTCGCAGAAATGCTGGCAGAAGCTATGCAATCAAGACCGCCACCTGGAGGGACCCAAGCAGCAGCCGAGCCAGCGCATCATCTGGCAAATTTTAAAGACTTCAAATTGGTTGGACCACCCGAGTTCAAGGGAACTCTTAACCCAATAGAAGCACAGACCTGGATAGAAGAGATAGAGAAGGTCTTCGAGGTCGCCCGGGTGGCCGAGGAACAAAAGACAGGATTCGCCACGTTCATGCTGAAGGGCGAGGCGAACTACTGGTGGAAGGCCAATAAGGGTCGAGCAGGTGAGGGAGTCATTCCATGGGAAAGATTTAAAGAGTTGTTCTTCGAAAACTACTTTCCGGAGAATACACAGCAGGACATGGAAGTGAAGTTCCTCGAACTAAAGCAAGGGAATATGACTGTCGCTGAGTACGCGGCAAAATTCAATGAGTTGGCCCGATTTGTCCCACATCAGGTGGACACCGAGGCCAGGAAGGCGAGAAGGTTTGAATTGGGACTAAAATCCTGGGTGCAGAAGTCAGTTGCAATATTAAAAATTAAGAACTTCGCTGAGCTGCTGGAAAGGGCTATCATTGCGGAAGGGGGCAATGAAGCAGTAACCCGATTTAATCAAGACAGAAAGAAGAACCAGGGAGCAGTGGGGGCAGCAACCCCAATAAGCGCAAATGGAATGAAAGTCAATCGTTCGGGAGCAATAAATCCGAAGGAAACCAATCTGGAGGGGAGGTGAAGAAAACTGGCAGGTGTAGCAATTGTGGGAAAAACCACACTGAGGAATGCATGAAGGGGAATAGTGTTTGTTATCGGTGTGGACAACCGGGGCACATGGCTCCTCAGTGTCCGAACAAACAAAAAGGAGGATGTTTCTCTTATGGGTCACCCGACCACCAGATTAAGGACTGTCCGAAGAGGAAGAGCGATGTCGGGAGTGGCAACCGGAGTAACAACAACAGCGGGAATAACAACCGATTGAGTTACGGGGCACCAGCCAGTCAAGTCAACAGGCCAACAACCCGCACGTTCAACATGACTGTTCAGGATGCCATGGAATCCAAAGACGTGGTGTCAGCTATCATCTCAATCAATGATATAAATGCATATATGTTATTTGATTCGGGTGCTACTTGCTCTTTTGTTTCCGAAAAATTTGCTAGCCAGTTAAATTTACCTCGTGAAAAGTTAGAACACCCTATGAACGTAGAAGTAGCAAACAAGGAAATTATCCCCGTAGAATGCATTCATAGGAATTGTAGTGCTGAATTGCGAGGATTTAAGCTCAATGTGGATTTGATACCAATTCGGCTGGGAGAGTTTGATGTAATCCTAGAAATGGATTGGCTATCAATTCACGGAGCAGTTATTGACTGTAAGAAGAAATGTGTACACCTGAAGACCCCTAATAAGTCGAAGGTGGTATTTTACGGTAGTAAGTCACCAAGACAATTTTATTGTCTGACTATGATGCAAACCAAGAAACTGCTTAAGAAAGGTTGCGTCTGTTATTTGGCACATGTAATTGATACTAGTCAGGTCAGGGATGAAATGAGTCAAATACCCATCGTGAGGGATTTCGCTGATATCTTCCCCGATGAACTTCCGGGACTGCCGCCGGACAGGGAAACTGAGTTCATTATCGATTTGGCACCGGGAACCGCACCAATATCGAAGCCGTCGTATCGAATGGCACCTGTAGAAATGAAAGAGTTGAGGGTGCAACTGCAGGAACTGCTAGACAAAGGTTATATCAGACCGAGCGTGTCCCCGTGGGGAGCGCCAGTTCTGTTTGTAAAGAAGAAAGATGGTTCTATGCGACTTTGTATCGACTACCGGGAGTTGAACAAAGTTACGATTAAGAATAGGTATCCGCTTCCTAGGATTGACGATCTATTTGATCAACTTAAGGGAGCAAAGTACTTTTCGAAAATCGACCTAAAAACAGGCTATCATCAGCTGAAGGTGAGGCAGGAAGATATTCCAAAGACTGCATTTAGGACTCGTTATGGGCACTTCGAGTTTCTGGTAATGTCATTTGGATTGACGAATGCACCAACAACATTCATGGATATGATGAACAGAGTGTTCAAGCAGTACTTGGACAAGTTCGTAGTAGTATTCATTGATGACATCTTGGTGTATTCAAAAACAGAGGAGGAGCATGCTGAACATTTAAAGATTGTATTAGAAGCTCTCAGGAGGGAGAAGTTGTACGCGAAGTTTACTAAGTGTGAGTTTTGGTTGCAGAGGGTACAGTTTCTGGGTCACGTCATCGACAAGAATGGTGTTTCGGTGGACCCAGCAAAAGTGGAAGCAGTTATCAACTGGGAACAGCCGAAGACGCCGACAGAGATCCGGAGTTTCTTGGGATTAGCGGGATACTATCGAAGGTTCATACAGGATTTTTCAAAGATAGCATCGCCATTGACCAACCTCACCAGGAAAACAGTTAAGTTCGTTTGGTCGGAAAAGTGTGAGGAAAGCTTTATGGAGCTGAAGAAGAGACTCAGCCAAGCACCGGTGTTGACCTTACCCGACAACACTGGGGGTTCCGTAGTGTATAGCGATGTGTCACACAAGGGTCTGGGCTGTGTACTGATGCAACACGGCAAGGTCGTGGCGTACGCATCACGTCAACTGAAAGAGTATGAGAAGGGTTATCCGACTCATGACTTGGAGTTAGCAGCGGTAGTTTTCGCCTTGAAGATTTGGAGGCACTACCTATACGGGGAGAAGTGCGAGATATATACAGATCACAAAAGTCTGAAATATATCTTCACTCAAAAGGAGCTGAACATGAGGCAGCGCCGATGGTTAGAATTGATCAAGGATTACGACTGTGAAATTCTGTACCATCCGGGCAAAGCGAATGTAGTGGTTGATGCCTTAAGTAGGAAAGGCAAGGTGAAATTGATGCAGCTGACAGTTCAAGAGGAATTGATAAAGGACTTCGAACGTCTGGAACTGGAAGTTAAGTATCCAATAGAGGCGGGCGAAAAAGTGTTCACCGTGACAGTAGGTCCGACTCTACTGGATAAGATACAGGAGGCTCAAGAATTTGATGAAGAATGTATTGACATTAAGAAGCAACTATCAGAGGGAAAAACATTGAAGTACAAGGTTGACAACACAGGATTGCTGAGATTCGAGGGAAGGATCTGGATACCTTACGTACCAGACTTAAGGGAAGAAATCTTGCAGGAGGCCCATAATACGAGGTTTTCGGTACATCCAGGTAGCACCAAGATGTATCAAGATCTTCATCAGCATTATTGGTGGCCGCATCTGAAGGGGGAAGTTACAGAATTCGTCAGCCGGTGTTTAACTTGTTAGAGGATCAAGGCAGAGCACCAACGGCCGAGCGGATTATTGCAACCCTTAGAGATTCCCGAGTGGAAGTGGGAGCACATCACAATGGATTTTGTGGTAGGACTTCCGGCAACACAGAAGGGTCTAGACGCCATCTGGGTGATCGTAGATCGGTTGACCAAGTCTGCCCACTTTCTACCGATCAAGATCAGGTACAAATTGGAACAGCTGGCGAAACTTTACGTGAAGGAAATAGTATCACGACATGGAGTGCCGGTTGGTATCTATTGTGTCTGACAGGGATCCGCGTTTCACGTCAAATTTTTGGAGAAGTCTACAGGAGAGACTGGGAACACAGTTAAGAATGCGTACGGCGTATCATCCTCAGACTGATGGTCAAAGCGAGCGAGCGAACAATTCAGACCCTGGAAGACATGCTTCGAGCAGTCGTGATGGATTTAAGTGGTAGCTGGGACGATCACTTACCACTGGTAGAGTTCTCTTACAACAACAGTTATCACGCTAGCATTGGTATGCCACCATACGAAGCGTTATATGGAAGGAAGTGTCGAACGCCGTTGTGTTGGGATGAAATTGGTGAACGGAGATTGTTGGGACCAGAATTGGTATAACAAACCGTGGAAATCATTAAAGTAATAAGACGGCGGTTAGTAGCAGCTCAAGATCGTCAGAAGAAGTATGCCGACTTACATCATCAGAAACGAGACTTTGAAGTTGGTAGTTTTGTGTTTCTGAAAGTATCTCCCTGGAAAGGGAAGATCCGTTTTGGGAAGAAGGGCAAATTGAGCCCTAGGTTCATAGGACCTTTTGAAATATTGAGGAGAATAGGTGAAGTGGCGTACGAGGTAGTGTTACCTCCTGAACTTGAGCACATCCACAACGTGTTTCATGTATCAGTGTTACGTCCATATAAGCCATACTATAAGCATGTCATTTCCTATGAGCCAATTCAAGTCGAGAAGGACTTATCATATGAGGAAATTCCTGTTCAAATATTGGATCGAAAGGAGCAGAAGCTGAGAAATAAAATCATTCATTCGGTTATAACATTGTTCTGTAGAATGTCCCGAAGTCTGGTGACAGTCGCAATATTGGTTGTGATTCCCCTTGTAAGATTTCGTGCTTGTTTGACACGGTTCAAAACCAGGCTTACTCCGGATTTCTTCCAAAATCTTGGCCCGATCCGTGTTCAGAGGGGTGTAAATTTTATTGACGTTTTTGTTCGGTAAGGGTGGTCTACCTCCTCCCGAACCTCCTCCATTGAAACCGCACTTCGACTGATTATCCTGCCTGAGGGTGTTATTTCGATCTCGATCCCTCGGCCTATCTTCCGATCGCACCTGCGGCTTTAGACTCCTGATAGCCTCTTCGAGAGTAATAAATCCATCGGCCCTGCTATAAGCCTTTGACAAGTCCCCAGGGGGGTTAAGGATAAGATCCTTGACCAACTTCTTAGACTTGGCTATGTCCAACCCTGTGGTGAAAAATCCTACAGCCTGCTGTACATTCAGATTGGTCACTGTACCAACTGCTTCCCTGAACCTCCTTACCTATTGACCGAGGCTTTTTTCAGCGCGTTGCCTGACTTGCATTAACGATGTTGTCAGCCTTCCCCTTCGCTTGTTACTGCCGAACCGCGCATGGAACTTGTCACACAACTGTTCCCATGAGCCGATCGAGTTCGGACTGAGGGACGCCATCCATTCCCGAGCCCCATGTTTCAGTGTGGTGACGAACATATGACACTTGGCGGCACCGGGATGATCGTAGTAATCCATGATCTGGTTGTAAGTGTAATGTCCAGGAAATTTTAAATATTGTATCAATTTATTTTAATATACGAAATTCGTTTTATTTAATTTTTACAGATTTAATTGGATCCATGTAGGTATTATTATTTAATTATATAAATACATGGTCCAATAATTTTCTTTGCCTTAAAGGGACTCACTAATAGTTTGAATAAATTAATGAGTTAACCCTAACATTCGATTGGCAAGAAAATTGGGGAAATAAATAACTTTATCGGATTAAATAATTCGAATAAAGAATTATGGTTAAAATAAATATTTTAAATAATTGGTATAGTTATCTAATTTAAAATATTAGAAGTACAAGGTGGTTAATTTAATTGGGCTATTTTTTTTCTTTTAATTGGACTGAGCCCAAATTCCTTATTATTCTCCTTTTTGGGCCACTTTTTAATTAATTCAGCCGGCCCTGTTGGGTTAAGCCCAAATTAAATTCCAGTCGGGTTGGGCTAATTGCAGTCGGGTTAAAATAATTCCAATCGGCTGAATCCATTTCCTTTGAACCCAATTTTAAGTCCAGCAGGTTATTTGAGATACAGTCGGGCAATTTAATTGGGGAACCCCAAATTGATCAGTCAAGAAAGAGGGGGGAAATCAGCCGAGCAACGGAAGGGAAAACCTAAGCCCTAGCCCCTCGAGTAATCAAACCCAAACCCTCAATCAATCAGTGACCAGAGACGGGAGGAAGACGCCGGCGGTCGGTAGCATCAATCGACCGGCGGACTGTGCAAGGTTCGAGGCAGTAATCGAAGAAACTGAACAACCAACGAACAGACCAAGGGTTCGAAGCGCGGCGATTTGACTGATGGAACTTCGCGGTTCGAGGTCCTGCCGGCGAAATCGTAGCTGTACTGATGGGGTTGATGTGAATAATCAGCCGAACCTCCTACTTCCCTCTACCCGATGGTCAATCGTTCGATCGATTGGGGATTAACCGACGAAGTTGGGCAAACGCTGCCCTATAAATTGAAGCCCTAAACCCTATCCCAGGGCTGCCGATAGTTGTGAGTCTAAATTAAAGAGAGAAAAGGAAATCGCGAGAAGAGAGAAACAGGGGAAACCAGCCGCAGGTTGGCCGAAGAGTGGATGTCCGACTGGATTCCTTATTTTGGGAGAAGGAGAAAGACGGCGAGCCGAACGAACCCAAGGTATAACCATGAGCTGCTGCGACAGCCTTCCTTGTGGTTTGTTTTTAGTTTCTTTCTTTTCTGTACTTAGGTTGTGTTGTTCGACTGTGTTGGGTATAACTGTCGATTTGAAACGTTGGTATTAGAGAACCCTAAGAGGTTCTGGCGACATGATTGTGTACATAAGTTAGGCTAAATGTTGAATCTCTGTGTGCCCACCAAGTGGTTGTTGAAATGCCAGAACGAGAATTGTTCTTCATTTTAGTATTAAATGGCTCTGTCGGCAACATGGTTATAAAATCAAAACTTTAGTTTTCTTTTGGATATGATAATGTTTGAACTGATTACAGTTTGGGAAATCAGTGTCGTATTCATATTGTGGTTAATTGCAGGTCTGTGTTCCAGTTTGGTATTGCAGTGTACAGTCAAAACACTCTACTTATATATCATACTTGTGTGGTCTGTCCATGTGAAACTGTTTGTAAATTTTCCTATGGTGTGAGTAGTGATCTAGATGGCTTGAAATAAAATTACAGGAAATTAGTTATATTGTGATAATAGTGGCTGATGATTTTGGACATGAGGGAATAAGCAACTGAACTATTTTCGAAATAAGTTGTGTAATTCAATGGAGTTAACTGTTAATTACTATCATTAGCTTAACTAGTGGTTGTTAATTGGAGCTAATAATACGCTTGTAAACTAAGTAGTTATTATAACTAATAAATAAAATTAATAGAGTAATTATTTATCAATAAATAATAAATAAAGATAATAAATATTTAAATTTTATTTGATTAATATTAAATAATAATTATTTATCAATAAATACTGAATATTTAATTAATATTAAACAATAATAGAATAATAAATTTATCATTTATAATAAGTAATAAATAAGGATAATAAATATTTAATTATTATTTAATATTAAATAATAATTAAGTGTGAATAGAATTAATAAATTAATTATTTATTACTTATTAATAAGTAGTACATCAATAATTAGTTATTATTTAATTAGTATTAAATAATAATGAATGAAGTTAATAAAGTAATTATTTATTATTATTATTTAATAATAATAAAATAAAGGTACCAAATATTTAATTAAGTATGAACAAGGTTAACAAATAATTATTTATTATTTATCCATAAATAATAAATAAAGGTAATAAATATTTAATTATTATTTAATCTTAAATAATAATTAAGTATAAGTAAAGTTAATAAATAATTATTTATTATTTATCAATAAATAATAAATAAAGATAATAAATATTTAATTATTATTTAAGGAATATTAAATAATGATTAAGTATGAATAGGGTAATAAAATAATAATTGTTTACAAATAAAGAAAATAAATATTTAATTGTTATTAGATAATAATTAAGTATGAATAAGTTAACAAAATAATTATTTATTATTTAGCAATAAATAATAAATAAAGATAATGAATATTTGCTTAATTTACATTAAATATAATAATAAAGTATGAGTATTATTATAAGTAAAGATAGTAATACCTATGGATTATTTAATTAATAATTAATTGTGTGTGAATTAATTCATTAAGTATTTAATTAATGTTGAATAAGGAACAAGGCATAATAATTACTCAATTACCCTTAAGGGTGAATGGTAATTAAGAGTAAAACTAAATAAGTGACCAATTGTTTTTATGTTTTCATTAAACCGGAATAAATGTATTATTTATTTTATAAATAACAAATAAGGATTTTTAACCCATATTAGAGACAGATAAGGGTAATAAATCTGAGAAATCAAAGAATAGTAATCATGATTAGCTACCATCATTTTAATAGCTAAAGATTATTAATTAATTTCTGTTTAGCTAATGTTAAATAGTAATTAAATGTAGGTGGTGAATTTTACCTGCTAAGTAAATGGTATAGTGAGGGGTGCCAATATACAACTATGTCATATTAATTGATAAATCGACTTTATCCAATGATAGGTCACTCAAGATCAATTAATTAAAGCTAAGTTTTATCTGTAGCTGAGCAAACAGGCAAGTTCCCTAACTTCATTCTTTCAGAATATTGAATGCAAGTTCTATCTTACTCAACTTTTACATTGAGCAATATTTCTAAACCTTATGCATTATTTTTAAATTCGTGCAAAAGGAATATATTATTGCAAGTTATTCTTTAAGCTTGAATCTTATCTCCAAGCATGTCTTAAGTGGTCTAATTACTTTTAAAATTATTCCACATCTATGTATTCATTGGCATTCGCACTTGTGCATTTGAATTCGTATAATTATTTAAGTTCTGAAATTCACGAACTATTCATGATTAAGTCTGAACCCTTGTCTCGGTCAGGCACGTATGTAAGAATTTATAAAAGCTATCTGAACCAATCAATGGTAAGGATTCTTAAACTGAATGAACATCCCTTTTTATTATAGGGGAGTACCCCAGGTACCGTATATAAGGTACAACTAGCGGAATTAAATGTTATGCATACACATAGCGTACGCGAGGCTGATCCCCTCAAGTACTTATTCTGTAGCCAGTAACCAGAGGGTCAACTAGCTATTGACTCCTTTGAAAGTTATTGTTCAAAGTCTACTTGACTATCAATTGTTCTAAAAGCATTTATTGTTATTGCTTCTGATAATTCTATTGTTGAAATCTCTTCTTATATCCATTTCATCATGATATATCCTTATTGTTGTACTTTAAACTTGCTGAGCAAACTCGTTGCTCATCCTTGCTATATCATGACTTCATTGCAGCTAAACCCGAGACGTCAGGGAAGAACAAAGGGAAAGAAAAGATGAAGTAATAGACTTCATGTAGCAGATTTTAAATTTATGTGTAGTTAATTACTGTTGATGTAATTTAAACCCTGACTTTTATTTAGGGTATAGATTTGTGTAAGTGTTTAAGGTTTTTGTATTCTGGGACTAGTAACACCTTTGTAATGAACAACGTATGTTTATTATATTCCGCATTTTAGTTACCATATGTTGTTAGAGGTGAATGTTTGTATTGGATCGTGATGACCGGATCCGGGTATTTGGAGACCCGAATTTGGGGGCGTCACAGGTTGGTATCAGAGCTGTAGGTTATAAACTTTAGGATCGCGAAACCTAGGTTATAACCTTCATAGTAAACTCGTATTGAGTGTTAGGAGATAAATCGAGGAAATTTCTTATATGTGGTTTTGATGAATTGGGGAATTCATCGAGTCGAGTAGTACCTAATGAAATATAATTTTATTTTTTCAATGAATATATTTTATTGCTGTACTAATGTTGATTTTCGGTGTGATTGTAGGATGACTGACATAGGAGAGACCAGTGGAGTCCAGGAGGAGGAGACGTTCGTAGATATACCAGTAGTTGCTGAGCAGTTGGTGGGGTATGCTCCTATTGCCCCAGGGGTACCGCTAGAGGAGTCCGAGCCAGAGGAGGACTACCAGAGCCGGTGGTAGGTAGAGTTATGAGGTCTGGCAGTGTCAGGACCCAGATGCTGAGGAGGAGGACCCCGAGACCGAAGGAGAGGAGCCACCTGTTTATGTTGACGGCATGGGGTCCACTGCTGACGATATCATTGAGGGACTGACCAGCAGGAGCGAGGAGCTGGAGGCTCGGATAGCTCATCTGGAGGAGCAGAACCAGACCCACCAGATCAGAGAGGACCAGTATAGAGACCTAGCCTACCAGCTCGAGCATGACTTGGGAGTGGCGAAGGTACAGTTGCAGGGTTATGAGTCCTCAGCGCAGCAGATCGGCCCACTGCTACATCAATTGGTGGCCCGAAACGCTGAGTTGAGAGAGAGGCTAGAGCATAGGGATCTACAGATCGCCCACCTGAAGGCGAAGCAGGAGGCCATGAGGTTCGAGGCTGGGCTGGAGGTGTCTGCAAGGATGCATGTCAGAGAGGCCTGGGCCAGGGAGGCCAGGAGGGTTGATCAGTTAGAGGACCAGCTGGAGGCCAGGGCAGTGAGGATAGAGACCCTAGGATATGCTTTAGATGCAGCCTACAGGAGGCCCCAGACTGAGGTAGGGGAGTCTAGCCGCTCTGTTCGTCGCAGGGTAGGGGATGGAGCATTCTCTTCTGGTCAGCAGGCAACGGATTCGTCACGACATGCAGTGACGTGATATGATGGTTGCGTTGTCTTTAGTACAGTCAGTCCCACTTTTTGTTATATTAGGGACGTATTCATGTTTGTCTTGTGAAACTTTATATTTGTATTTATGCTTGGGGTAGCAGTTAAGCCCCAACTTTTTGTGGTCTTGAGGGATGAAAGGTTAGGATTCCCCACTTTTGTCTTGGGGGAAATGGTTATTGTTTGATAGGGCTCACAGTGGCGCATTTATAGAAGTATGTCACAGGTTTAGTCTTTGCAACAAACAGTGGTATATAAATATAAATGCATATATTTCACTTAAATCAAATGTGTTTGATAGATGTTTCTACCCTTGGTTGCTGATTTTTAATGACATATTGTGTAAAATATAAAATTATAGGTAAAAATCAGCCATAATTCAAATCATGCCGCCAAGAGGATGACCACGTAATCGACAGGTCGAAGAGTCAGAGAGTGAGGTTAGAAATCAATCCAATCCAATGAGAATGTTCGCAGAAATGCTGGCAGAAGCTATGCAATCAAGACCGCCACCTGGAGGGACCCAAGCAGCAGCCGAGCCAGCGCATCATCTGGCAAATTTTAAAGACTTCAAATTGGTTGGACCACCCGAGTTCAAGGGAACTCTTAACCCAATAGAAGCACAGACCTGGATAGAAGAGATAGAGAAGGTCTTCGAGGTCGCCCGGGTGGCCGAGGAACAAAAGACAGGATTCGCCACGTTCATGCTGAAGGGCGAGGCGAACTACTGGTGGAAGGCCAATAAGGGTCGAGCAGGTGAGGGAGTCATTCCATGGGAAAGATTTAAAGAGTTGTTCTTCGAAAAACTACTTTCCGGAGAATACACAGCAGGACATGGAAGTGAAGTTCCTCGAACTAAAGCAAGGGAATATGACTGTCGCTGAGTACGCGGCAAAATTCAATGAGTTGGCCCGATTTGTCCCACATCAGGTGGACACCGAGGCCAGGAAGGCGAGAAGGTTTGAATTGGGACTAAAATCCTGGGTGCAGAAGTCAGTTGCAATATTAAAAATTAAGAACTTCGCTGAGCTGCTGGAAAGGGCTATCATTGCGGAAGGGGGCAATGAAGCAGTAACCCGATTTAATCAAGACAGAAAGAAGAACCAGGGAGCAGTGGGGGCAGCAACCCCAATAAGCGCAAATGGAATGAAAGTCAATCGTTCGGGAGCAATAAATCCGAAGGAAACCAATCTGGAGGGGAGGTGAAGAAAACTGGCAGGTGTAGCAATTGTGGGAAAAACCACACTGAGGAATGCATGAAGGGGAATAGTGTTTGTTATCGGTGTGGACAACCGGGGCACATGGCTCCTCAGTGTCCGAACAAACAAAAAGGAGGATGTTTCTCTTATGGGTCACCCGACCACCAGATTAAGGACTGTCCGAAGAGGAAGAGCGATGTCGGGAGTGGCAACCGGAAGTAACAACAACAGCGGGAATAACAACCGATTGAGTTACGGGGCACCAGCCAGTCAAGTCAACAGGCCAACAACCCGCACGTTCAACATGACTGTTCAGGATGCCATGGAATCCAAAGACGTGGTGTCAGCTATCATCTCAATCAATGATATAAATGCATATATGTTATTTGATTCGGGTGCTACTTGCTCTTTTGTTTCCGAAAAATTTGCTAGCCAGTTAAATTTACCTCGTGAAAAGTTAGAACACCCTATGAACGTAGAAGTAGCAAACAAGGAAATTATCCCCGTAGAATGCATTCATAGGAATTGTAGTGCTGAATTGTGAGGATTTAAGCTCAATGTGGATTTGATACCAATTCAGCTGGGAGAGTTTGATGTAATCCTAGAAATGGATTGGCTATCAATTCACGGAGCAGTTATTGACTGTAAGAAGAAATGTGTACACCTGAAGACCCCTAATAAGTCGAAGGTGGTATTTTACGGTAGTAAGTCACCAAGACAATTTTATTGTCTGACTATGATGCAAACCAAGAAACTGCTTAAGAAAGGTTGCGTCTGTTATTTGGCACATGTAATTGATACTAGTCAGGTCAGGGATGAAATGAGTCAAATACCCATCGTGAGGGATTTCGCTGATATCTTCCCCGATGAACTTCCGGGACTGCCGCCGGACAGGGAAACTGAGTTCATTATCGATTTGGCACCGGGAACCGCACCAATATCGAAGCCGTCGTATCGAATGGCACCTGTAGAAATGAAAGAGTTGAGGGTGCAACTGCAGGAACTGCTAGACAAAGGTTATATCAGACCGAGCGTGTCCCCGTGGGGGAGCGCCAGTTCTGTTTGTAAAGAAGAAAGATGGTTCTATGCGACTTTGTATCGACTACCGGGAGTTGAACAAAGTTACGATTAAGAATAGGTATCCGCTTCCTAGGATTGACGATCTATTTGATCAACTTAAGGGAGCAAAGTACTTTTCGAAAATCGACCTAAAAACAGGCTATCATCAGCTGAAGGTGAGGCAGGAAGATATTCCAAAGACTGCATTTAGGACTCGTTATGGGCACTTCGAGTTTCTGGTAATGTCATTTGGATTGACGAATGCACCAACAACATTCATGGATATGATGAACAGAGTGTTCAAGCAGTACTTGGACAAGTTCGTAGTAGTATTCATTGATGACATCTTGGTGTATTCAAAAACAGAGGAGGAGCATGCTGAACATTTAAAGATTGTATTAGAAGCTCTCAGGAGGGAGAAGTTGTACGCGAAGTTTACTAAGTGTGAGTTTTGGTTGCAGAGGGTACAGTTTCTGGGTCACGTCATCGACAAGAATGGTGTTTCGGTGGACCCAGCAAAAGTGGAAGCAGTTATCAACTGGGAACAGCCGAAGACGCCGACAGAGATCCGGAGTTTCTTGGGATTAGCGGGATACTATCGAAGGTTCATACAGGATTTTTCAAAGATAGCATCGCCATTGACCAACCTCACCAGGAAAACAGTTAAGTTCGTTTGGTCGGAAAAGTGTGAGGAAAGCTTTATGGAGCTGAAGAAGAGACTCAGCCAAGCACCGGTGTTGACCTTACCCGACAACACTGGGGGTTCCGTAGTGTATAGCGATGTGTCACACAAGGGTCTGGGCTGTGTACTGATGCAACACGGCAAGGTCGTGGCGTACGCATCACGTCAACTGAAAGAGTATGAGAAGGGTTATCTGACTCATGACTTGGAGTTAGCAGCGGTAGTTTTCGCCTTGAAGATTTGGAGGCACTACCTATACGGGGAGAAGTGCGAGATATATACAGATCACAAAAGTCTGAAATATATCTTCACTCAAAAGGAGCTGAACATGAGGCAGCGCCGATGGTTAGAATTGATCAAGGATTACGACTGTGAAATTCTGTACCATCCGGGCAAAGCGAATGTAGTGGTTGATGCCTTAAGTAGGAAAGGCAAGGTGAAATTGATGCAGCTGACAGTTCAAGAGGAATTGATAAAGGACTTCGAACGTCTGGAACTGGAAGTTAAGTATCCAATAGAGGCGGGCGAAAAAGTGTTCACCGTGACAGTAGGTCCGACTCTACTGGATAAGATACAGGAGGCTCAAGAATTTGATGAAGAATGTATTGACATTAAGAAGCAACTATCAGAGGGAAAAACATTGAAGTACAAGGTTGACAACACAGGATTGCTGAGATTCGAGGGAAGGATCTGGATACCTTACGTACCAGACTTAAGGGAAGAAATCTTGCAGGAGGCCCATAATACGAGGTTTTCGGTACATCCAGGTAGCACCAAGATGTATCAAGATCTTCATCAGCATTATTGGTGGCCGCATCTGAAGGGGGAAGTTACAGAATTCGTCAGCCGGTGTTTAACTTGTTAGAGGATCAAGGCAGAGCACCAACGGCCGAGCGGATTATTGCAACCCTTAGAGATTCCCGAGTGGAAGTGGGAGCACATCACAATGGATTTTGTGGTAGGACTTCCGGCAACACAGAAGGGTCTAGACGCCATCTGGGTGATCGTAGATCGGTTGACCAAGTCTGCCCACTTTCTACCGATCAAGATCAGGTACAAATTGGAACAGCTGGCGAAACTTTACGTGAAGGAAATAGTATCACGACATGGAGTGCCGGTATCTATTGTGTCTGACAGGGATCCGCGTTTCACGTCAAATTTTTGGAGAAGTCTACAGGAGAGACTGGGAACACAGTTAAGAATGCGTACGGCGTATCATCCTCAGACTGATGGTCAAAGCGAGCGAACAATTCAGACCCTGGAAGACATGCTTCGAGCAGTCGTGATGGATTTAAGTGGTAGCTGGGACGATCACTTACCACTGGTAGAGTTCTCTTACAACAACAGTTATCACGCTAGCATTGGTATGCCACCATACGAAGCGTTATATGGAAGGAAGTGTCGAACGCCGTTGTGTTGGGATGAAATTGGTGAACGGAGATTGTTGGGACCAGAATTGGTATAACAAACCGTGGAAATCATTAAAGTAATAAGACGGCGGTTAGTAGCAGCTCAAGATCGTCAGAAGAAGTATGCCGACTTACATCATCAGAAACGAGACTTTGAAGTTGGTAGTTTTGTGTTTCTGAAAGTATCTCCCTGGAAAGGGAAGATCCGTTTTGGGAAGAAGGGCAAATTGAGCCCTAGGTTCATAGGACCTTTTGAAATATTGAGGAGAATAGGTGAAGTGGCGTACGAGGTAGTGTTACCTCCTGAACTTGAGCACATCCACAACGTGTTTCATGTATCAGTGTTACGTCCATATAAGCCATACTATAAGCATGTCATTTCCTATGAGCCAATTCAAGTCGAGAAGGACTTATCATATGAGGAAATTCCTGTTCAAATATTGGATCGAAAGGAGCAGAAGCTGAGAAATAAAATCATTCATTCGGTTATAACATTGTTCTGTAGAATGTCCCGAAGTCTGGTGATAGTCTATCGGTTGTGATTCCCCTTGTAAGATTTCGTGCTTGTTTGACACGGTTCAAAACCAGGCTTACTCCGGATTTCTTCCAAAATCTTGGCCCGATCCGTGTTCAGAGGGGTGTAAATTTTATTGACGTTTTTGTTCGGTAAGGGTGGTCTACCTCCTCCCGAACCTCCTCCATTGAAACCGCACTTCGACTGATTATCCTGCCTGAGGGTGTTATTTCGATCTCGATCCCTCGGCCTATCTTCCGATCGCACCTGCGGCTTTAGACTCCTGATAGCCTCTTCGAGAGTAATAAATCCATCGGCCCTGCTATAAGCCTTTGACAAGTCCCCAGGGGGTTAAGGATAAGATCCTTGACCAACTTCTTAGACTTGGCTATGTCCAACCCTGTGGTGAAAAATCCTACAGCCTGCTGTACATTCAGATTGGTCACTGTACCAACTGCTTCCCTGAACCTCCTTACCTATTGACCGAGGCTTTTTTCAGCGCGTTGCCTGACTTGCATTAACGATGTTGTCAGCCTTCCCCTTCGCTTGTTACTGCCGAACCGCGCATGGAACTTGTCACACAACTGTTCCCATGAGCCGATCGAGTTCGGACTGAGGGACGCCATCCATTCCCGAGCCCCATGTTTCAGTGTGGTGACGAACATATGACACTTGGCGGCACCGGGATGATCGTAGTAATCCATGATCTGGTTGTAAGTGTAATGTCCAGGAAATTTTAAATATTGTATCAATTTATTTTAATATACGAAATTCGTTTTATTTAATTTTTACAGATTTAATTGGATCCATGTAGGTATTATTATTTAATTATATAAATACATGGTCCAATAATTTTCTTTGCCTTAAAGGGACTCACTAATAGTTTGAATAAATTAATGAGTTAACCCTAACATTCGATTGGCAAGAAAATTGGGGAAATAAATAACTTTATCGGATTAAATAATTCGAATAAAGAATTATGGTTAAAATAAATATTTTAAATAATTGGTATAGTTATCTAATTTAAAATATTAGAAGTACAAGGTGGTTAATTTAATTGGGCTATTTTTTTTCTTTTAATTGGACTGAGCCCAAATTCCTTATTATTCTCCTTTTTGGGCCACTTTTTAATTAATTCAGCCGGCCCTGTTGGGTTAAGCCCAAATTAAATTCCAGTCGGGTTGGGCTAATTGCAGTCGGGTTAAAATAATTCCAATCGGCTGAATCCATTTCCTTTGAACCCAATTTTAAGTCCAGCAGGTTATTTGAGATACAGTCGGGCAATTTAATTGGGGAACCCCAAATTGATCAGTCAAGAAAGAGGGGGGAAATCAGCCGAGCAACGGAAGGGAAAACCTAAGCCCTAGCCCCTCGAGTAATCAAACCCAAACCCTCAATCAATCAGTGACCAGAGACGGGAGGAAGACGCCGGCGGTAGCATCAATCGACCGGCGGACTGTGCAAGGTTCGAGGCAGTAATCGAAGAAACTGAACAACCAACGAACAGACCAAGGGTTCGAAGCGCGGCGATTTGACTGATGGAACTTCGCGGTTCGAGGTCCTGCCGGCGAAATCGTAGCTGTACTGATGGGGTTGATGTGAATAATCAGCCGAACCTCCTACTTCCCTCTACCCGATGGTCAATCGTTCGATCGATTGGGGATTAACCGACGAAGTTGGGCAAACGCTGCCCTATAAATTGAAGCCCTAAACCCTATCCCAGGGCTGCCGATAGTTGTGAGTCTAAATTAAAGAGAGAAAAGGAAATCGCGAGAAGAGAGAAACAGGGGAAACCAGCCGCAGGTTGGCCGAAGAGTGGATGTCCGGCTGGATTCCTTATTTTGGGAGAAGGAGAAAGACGGCGAGCCGAACGAACCCAAGGTATAACCATGAGCTGCTGCGACAGCCTTCCTTGTGGTTTGTTTTTAGTTTCTTTCTTTTCTGTACTTAGGTTGTGTTGTTCGACTGTGTTGGGTATAACTGTCGATTTGAAACGTTGGTATTAGAGAACCCTAAGAGGTTCTGGCGACATGATTGTGTACATAAGTTAGGCTAAATGTTGAATCTCTGTGTGCCCACCAAGTGGTTGTTGAAATGCCAGAACGAGAATTGTTCTTCATTTTAGTATTAAATGGCTCTGTCGGCAACATGGTTATAAAATCAAAACTTTAGTTTTCTTTTGGATATGATAATGTTTGAACTGATTACAGTTTGGGAAATCAGTGTCGTATTCATATTGTGGTTAATTGCAGGTCTGTGTTCCAGTTTGGTATTGCAGTGTACAGTCAAAACACTCTACTTATATATCATACTTGTGTGGTCTGTCCATGTGAAACTGTTTGTAAATTTTCCTATGGTGTGAGTAGTGATCTAGATGGCTTGAAATAAAATTACAGGAAATTAGTTATATTGTGATAATAGTGGCTGATGATTTTGGACATGAGGGAATAAGCAACTGAACTATTTTCGAAATAAGTTGTGTAATTCAATGGAGTTAACTGTTAATTACTATCATTAGCTTAACTAGTGGTTGTTAATTGGAGCTAATAATACGCTTGTAAACTAAGTAGTTATTATAACTAATAAATAAAATTAATAGAGTAATTATTTATCAATAAATAATAAATAAAGATAATAAATATTTAAATTTTATTTGATTAATATTAAATAATAATTATTTATCAATAAATACTGAATATTTAATTAATATTAAACAATAATAGAATAATAAATTTATCATTTATAATAAGTAATAAATAAGGATAATAAATATTTAATTATTATTTAATATTAAATAATAATTAAGTGTGAATAGAATTAATAAATTAATTATTTATTACTTATTAATAAGTAGTACATCAATAATTAGTTATTATTTAATTAGTATTAAATAATAATGAATGAAGTTAATAAAGTAATTATTTATTATTATTATTTAATAATAATAAAATAAAGGTACCAAATATTTAATTAAGTATGAACAAGGTTAACAAATAATTATTTATTATTTATCCATAAATAATAAATAAAGATAATAAATATTTAATTATTATTTAATCTTAAATAATAATTAAGTATAAGTAAAGTTAATAAATAATTATTTATTATTTATCAATAAATAATAAATAAAGATAATAAATATTTAATTATTATTTAAGGAATATTAAATAATGATTAAGTATGAATAGGGTAATAAAATAATAATTGTTTACAAATAAAGAAAATAAATATTTAATTGTTATTAGATAATAATTAAGTATGAATAAGTTAACAAAATAATTATTTATTATTTAGCAATAAATAATAAATAAAGATAATGAATATTTGCTTAATTTACATTAAATATAATAATAAAGTATGAGTATTATTATAAGTAAAGATAGTAATACCTATGGATTATTTAATTAATAATTAATTGTATGTGAATTAATTCATTAAGTATTTAATTAATGTTGAATAAGGAACAAGGCATAATAATTATTCAATTACCCTTAAGGGTGAATGGTAATTAAGAGTAAAACTAAATAAGTGACCAATTGTTTTTATGTTTTCATTAAACCGGAATAAATGTATTATTTATTTTATAAATAACAAATAAGGATTTTTAACCCATATTAGAGACAGATAAGGGTAATAAATCTGAGAAATCAAAGAATAGTAATCATGATTAGCTACCATCATTTTAATAGCTAAAGATTATTAATTAATTTCTGTTTAGCTAATGTTAAATAGTAATTAAATGTAGGTGGTGAATTTTACCTGCTAAGTAAATGGTATAGTGAGGGGTGCCAATATACAACTATGTCATATTAATTGATAAATCGACTTTACCCAATGTTAGGTCACTCAAGATCAATTAATTAAAGCTAAGTTTTATCTGTAGCTGAGCAAACAGGCAAGTTCCCTAACTTCATTCTTTCAGAATATTGAATGCAAGTTCTATCTTACTCAACTTTTACATTGAGCAATATTTCTAAACCTTATGCATTATTTTTAAATTCGTGCAAAAGGAATATATTATTACAAGTTATTCTTTAAGCTTGAATCTTATCTCCAAGCATGTCTTAAGTGGTCTAATTACTTTTAAAATTATTCCACATCTATGTATTCATTGGCATTCGCACTTGTGCATTTGAATTCGTATAATTATTTAAGTTCTGAAATTCACGAACTATTCATGACTAAGTCTGAACCCTTGTCTCGGTCAGGCACGTATGTAAGAATTTATAAAAGCTATCTGAACCAATCAATGGTAACGATTCTTAGACTGAATGAACACCCCTTTTTATTATAGGGGAGTACCCAGGTACCGTATATAAGGTACAACTAGCGGAATTAAATGTTATGCATACACATAGCGTACGCGAGGCTGATCCCCTCAAGTACTTATTCTGTAGCCAGTAACCAGAGGGTCAACTAGCTATTGACTCTTTTGGAAGTTATTGTTCAAAGTCTACTTGACTATCAATTGTTCTAAAAGCATTTATTGTTATTGCTTCTGATAATTCTATTGTTGAAATCTCTTCCTATATCCCTTTCATCATGATATATCCTTATTGTTGTACTTTAAACTTGCTGAGCAAACTCGTTGTTCATCCTTGCTATATCATGACTTCATTGCAGCTAAACCCGAGACGTCAGGGAAGAACAAAGGGAAAGAAAAGATGAAGTAATAGACTTCATGTAGCAGATTTTAAATTTACGTGTAGTTAATTACTGTTAATGTAATTTAAACCCTGACTTTTATTTAGGGTATGGATTTGTGTAAGTGTTTAAGGTTTTTGTATTCTAGGACTAGTAACACCTTTGTAATGAACAACGTATGTTTATTATATTCCGCATTTTAGTTACCATATGTTGTTAGAGGTGAATGTTTGTATTGGATCGTGATGACCGGATCCGGATATTTGGAGACCCGAATTTGGGGGCGTCACAGTAAGCATGGGTGTGGTCGTATGGATCCCCCGTACCGTCATATGTTTCCAACGGCGGCATCTTTTTAGACTTATCAGCCTTCACCCTCTTGATCTCGGGGGTAAAAGGCGATCTGGTATTGTTCGGCAATTCCGCTGACTGATCGGCTACCGCTAGCCTCTGCTCCACTTCTCTCAGCCTTCTTGCAAGGGCATCGGTCTCATTTTCCCAAAGAGTCGGCTCGTGCCTGACTCTAGGATTGTCCTTGGGGCGGCTCTGACGCCTGCCCCGGTCTGGAGTGCGGCTCATTAGCCTGCGGGTGTCCTGCGAGCGGCTATTATGCCTCCTACGGATCGGGGAGCGGCTCTGTGGCCTACTCATGTCCTGCGAGGGGCTTGAGTGTCTGCTGCGAATCGGGGAGCGGCTCCTCGGCCTGCTCCTATCTTGCGAACGGCTTCAGTGCCGGTTGCGGACTGGAGTGCGACTCTTCGGCCTGCGAGCGCCCTGCGAGCGGCTTCGGTGCCTGCCGCGGAATGGGGTGCGGCTCTTCGGCCTGCTCTTCTCCTATCGAGAATCACCCAGACGGTGTGTTCTGGGTTGTTTTTCGGAGGGATCTGCATGACTCCGATGAAGGCTAGAGGACACTTCTTCACCATGCAACAGAGAAGTCAACTGTTTATCTAGCTTCAATTGCTGAATGCGTATGGCCTCCATAGCTTCCTGGTTCTGCTGAATCTTCCTGGATAAGATCAATTCCCTCTTATCCTGATCTTGATTTGGTCTAGAATTCCAATCATCGGCACCATCACCATGTCCACCCGTCTTCCGAGTTGTGGGGAAGAGCTTTCTTCTGACAATTGCCGCTCTAGGGTCGGGATGGCCCACTGAGCAACTCTGAGGACCCAGCCTCTCCGAAATACTTTTCGATGGTCCCAATCTATCTTTCGCCGAACCCCTAGGCTGGGATCTGTCTGTAGTGGATTCCCCGTGTGCCGATACTGCTTTCTCCTTGTTCGACACCATGATTTGCGGTCAAGTAACACCGAGTGATTGTAGACTGAGCTGCACTAAGGCCCTCCTTCTAGCGCCAATGTTAACGCCAAGATTTCGTCACGCGTCCAATCACCAAATACGCGCTAAACCCTGCACAGAAACAAACCACACTCAGAGAGCTGACGGCCTTTGCCGTTAGGGGATAGCTCCGGTGTGAGAATAAGTACAGGTCGTTCAAGGTGAAAACAATGGAGGTTTAGCACTTTAGTGAGCAAAAAGTCGTTACCTTTAAATTTAGGGTTCTGCCTTGTATTTATAGATGATCACGCTGCCTTTTAACGCCCTACTTTCCCCCTGTAATCAGACTCCTAATCATGGTAATTACCTATGATTGGACAGAACACAATCTCCTTAAAAATAGGAAGTCGGACTAATCATGACTCTTTCCTTAGGAAACTGGAATTTGAATACAATTAGGAACCTTAAATTCCTTAAAGTCCACCCATTGCTTAAAATAGATCCCCACAGGTGAACAGACCTCCACACAAGCCCTGGCCCAATCCATCTACCAAACCCACATGGAGCCATCCCAACAATATATATATATATATATATATATATATATATATATATATATATATATATATACACACACACACACACACACACACAGTAGAACCTCTATAAATTAATAATCTCTCTAAAATAATATTTTTTCTCAGTCCCGACTTGGATTAATGAGATAAATTAATAATTTTGATAAAATAATAAAATAATATATTTTAAAAATACCCTTATATAAATATATGGTCCCATAAAAATCATAAATTAATAATTCTTTTAAATTATAAATATATCTAGGGTAATCTTGTAAAATATGATTCTATTCTCGTTTGTTTTGTCTTGAAATTCAAATCTAACTGAATTTTATCCTTAATTTTTCTCATTGCGTCCAAAAGTTTAGGTGTTGCATTCTCGAATTATAATAAAAACTTGATAAGCCATTGTTGAGTATGATTTGAAGAATTTTTGTTGATGTTTATATAGTAGTTCTCTTTATCATCATACATGGAATGTATTAAATTCTAGTATAATGAACTTATATATACAAATTAATTAAACTTAATGTGAATATACTTTTTTTTTGAAATAAAATGTGAATGTAATTTGAAAAGTGGATACAATGAATATTATTTAATTATTAAAAATAATTAATATCACTTACAATGAATTCTATTATTACATTAATTTAATAAGTATGATACATTGCATTAAAAAAGTATGATATAAACATCAATAAAATGCAATAATTTTAATGTAATTAAATTTATGTTCGTCGAATAGAAAAACACTCTTTAAATTAATAAATTATTAATTTATCGATTAAATAATAAATTTATAAAAAAAAAAATCAGTCCCAACAGTATTAATTTATAGAGATTCTATCGTATATACACGTTGGAATAGTAAGTCGGTAAAAAAAAAATTCGCAAGGATATTAAGGCTTGTCATCATCTTCCTTCTGTGATTCGTTTGCTTGTTAACTACTCTGTCCATTTTGGTTTCAGGTGCTTAGATTAAGAGTAACTACTTGTAAATTTGTAATGTTAAATGGGCCTACTAGTACATGGGCTGCATGCGTTTTTGAAGCTGGAAGTTTGTTTTATTGAGATATTGTTTGTTAGTTTGATCTACTGTACTCGTACGTTTAAACGGCTTATAAATTTCAAACTACTTGTACCAAATATAGTACAATGAGCATGTTGAGTTTTGGACTTATAAATTGCGTTTATGAGTTGAAAAGATTATATTTATAATACATAATATTTATACAAACAAGATTTTGAATTACATTTAGATTTTAAAAATATCAAAAGCCTTTAATCTAACACGTACATTAATTATGATTTATGTGCACATCAAGCCAATCATGGGTCACGGTTTTGCTTCAGTGTATTTACAAATGACTTGAATTTTCAATAAATAAGTTAATTAAAGTTGACTAGAGACCTAAATTTGTAAGAGAACCGAATTATTTGTGATAAAATATCGATATAACTTAACTTATTTTAGTTTGGATTCAACTTATTTCAGTTAAACTTGACGTGTACTATGTCCGGTTCAAGATCATCCTATTTAAGCTTGACTTATTTAATACTCCCTCCGTCCCAAATTAATTGTTTTTCTAGGACTTTTTAAAGTCAAATTGACTATTTTTAAAATTAATAATTAAGCATATATAAATATATTTCTAAAATTATAAAAATTGAAATTAGTAATAAATTGTATATACTTTCTTTTGTTTATAATATCTTCACATATATGTTAGTAAAAATAGTAAAAAAATTAGTTTTAAAAATAGTCAATTTAACTTTAAAAAGTCCTAGAAATGCAATTAATTTGGGACGGAGTGATAATTAAAATAATTAATCATATCTTGAATATTAGAATATTATTATTTCTAACTTTCCCCCGACAAGTGTCAACATCCAGCTCACAAATGACTCAGAATAATGGAGCTCAAGTGCTGACTTCTTATGCATAAAATATCATTTGCTAATATTTTTTATTTCCGAAAAAAATCTATTTTTTTAATAATAATAGTATAAAATAATATAATATTTTTAAATATATCATCATAATTTTATAGTTATACTACTATATCAAATTAATAATTTTTATTTTTTAAAAAAATTAGGAAAAATATATCCTTAATATAAACAAATTATGCAATTGAGACTTTTGTTTGAAGGATCAAGCATAATACTTATGGTTCAATAAAATTAAAATTTTATTAGCATTTTGAAAGCTTAAGTTGATCTTTTAGTACTCTTGTTTCTTACGTACTCTTTTTGTTCGGAATTATAAGATCAGTATTAAAAAATAAAAAATATATATTATATCCTCATTTATTTATTTACTTCCTTAATTAAGCCACATAGGATCCTATTGCTACTTCAACTAAGTTTAAGAATGCTCCATATGTGCTTGTCTCTATCAGTGTCCAAATCTAACCTAATAATCAACAACCTCCTTATCATAGGCTCTTAATTCAACAAATAATGTTAATATATGTATATGTTGAAGTATACATAATCATGATATGAGTTTAAATTTATTTTTATTTACTTTAAAAAAAACATAATGAAACTTAACACAATTTTGTTAAGCTATACATTTAAAATATTTGTGTGTAATGTTATGACAATGACTTGTTATTTCATTATTCGAGTTGAAAAATAATCAGATTTACATATTTTATTTTATTTTTTATTATGAAATTTTTACTAGTTATTACGATTGATGCTTATCCCATTTTGAGGCTACGTAAGAGTAATTGCTGAAGAATTCTAGTTGAGGTGTAAGTATGTGTTTCATAACATGATCACAAAAGCATGATACTGAGAGTAATTAAATGAGAGACAGTCAGGTGGTTGGTAAAAAGTAGACAATAATTGAGCATGACAATTAAAATGATGAAACATTAAACCTGTCATATCAGTCTTCAATTTGCAATGCTCCTTGATGTCAGATTGTAAAACTTCAGGATGACCGTATAATATTGGGCTTGATTCATTCAATTATTTAAACTCTACGTTCTATTTTACAAAGTTTGCTTTTCTTTACGATTTGTTCTTCTACGATCCTTGAGTCACTCTGTAATCTTTACTTCACTTTACTACTTTAGAGTGAACCCTACAATTTGACTGCAGACTCTGCAATCTTCTCTTAACTCTGCGAACTTATAGCAGGCTCTGCGATCTTCTATTGAATACTCTACGATAGAAAGACTAATTCTGCGAACTTCAATACACTTTACGATTTGTTAGAGTTGTTTTACGATCGTCCAACTTGACTAAACGATCGATTTTATATATACATCAATTCAACTTATAAGATTAACCTAACAAATTTAATATTTCTATTTTAAATCATTGTACATCATATTCTTATTAAGGATTTTACAAAAACTACTAAAACAAATATACATTAAGTATTTCATCATCAAATTTGAACATGCAGTTTCTAACACTCTTGTTTCTTACACACTCTTTCCGTTCAAAATTATAAGATCAATATTAAAAAAATATATAAATATTATATCCTCACTTATTTATTTAGTTCCTTAATTAAGCCATATAGGATCCTATTGCTGCTTCAACTAATGCTCCATATTTGCTTGTCTCTATCAGTGTCCAAATCTAACCTAATAATCAACAACCTCCTTATCATAGGCTCTTAATTCAACAATAACGTTAATATATGTATGTGTTGAAGTATACATAATCTTGATATGAGTTTAAATTTATTTTTATTTACTGTAAAAAAAAACATAATGAAACTTAACATAATTTTTTTTAAGCTATACATTTAAAATATTTGTATGGTGTTATGAAAATGACTTGTTAAAAATTATTAGATCTACATATTTTATTCTATTTTTTATTATGAAATTTTTACTAATTGTTACTATTGACGCTCTTCTTAATTTGGTTTCTATTATTTATATAAAATAAATTATTCTATTCGTTTTGTCATTTTAATTTTTTTGATTATTTTAATATATTTTAGTTATTTGAATTGTTTTGGGGGGAAAATCTAACAAAATTGATGATATTTTTTCTTGTATGTTTAATGTTTATCCCATTTTGAGGCCACATAAGAGTAATTGGTGAAGAGAGTTGAGGTCTTAATATGCGTTTCATAACATGATCACAAAAGCAGGATACCGACAGTAATTAAATGAGAGACACAGTCAGGAGGTTGGTGAAAAGTAGACAATAATTGAGTATGACAATTAAAATGATGGAACATTAAACCTCCCAGCTATGAAAATAGGGCCCACTTATTTTATTTTGACATATAGTCATAAAAGAACATTATTTTATTTGTTCTAGTACACTTTAAAGACATATTTATGGTTCTGTTAAATACTCTCTCAATTCTTTTTTAATTGGGGTTTTAAAATAAAATATAAAAATTGAAAAATACAGTTAATATTTTATCTGATTAATTAAAATAAGTATAAAATTTTATTATTATATTTTACATTTTATTGAAAAAGATGAAAAATAAATAAATTAATATTTAATGTAAGGATAATGTAATAAATTAAGTTATTAATATTTCTTTAAAATTGATAAATGACAAATAAAATAGAACAAATTATACTCTCTAAAAAATCAAATAAAAAGAAAGTGCGAGAGTAATTTTTATTCTGTCCAAGAAATCAAAGATAACTCATGAATAGAATATTTCCCTTTTATTCTTGAGGAGAGAATAAATATGATGCCACCCCAATCTTAAATAATATTCCGTACGTTTCTTTTAATTTGCCGTTTTAAAAATATATTTTTATTTATTATTTATAAATTTTAAATAAGAATTAATAATTTAATTTTTTATATATTATCTAAGAAATTAAATATTATTTTTTTTCATCTTTTTACGAACTTTAGGAGGGTAATGTTGTGATTGTACGCCCAATATAATCAATTAGACAAATTATTAATTACATTTTTAATCTATTTGCTTTGTCCTAAAATATTAATTAAAAAAGGACGGAGGAAGTACTATTAATAATTCGTGAAATTTAACTCCCCCCTTTCGTTTTAATTGACGTTGTTGGGGCGTATTTAATTGGGCTCGATGGATCTGGTGGGCCTTATCCACGTGGAGGAGGTAGCTTCATGTGAAAATTTATTTTGGGCAGTGGGAGGACTTTAAAGAATCTAAGATTTCTAACTGTATTTAAACTTTGGTTCCTAAGAAAAGAGTCAGGATTATATCCGACTTCTTTTCTTTAAGGAGATTGATTTTATCCAATCATAGGTAATTACCATGATTAGGAGTCCTATTACAATTCGGGGACAATGCGATAAAGGAGGTGTGATCATCTATAAATACAAGACTAAACCTAAATTCACAGGTAATGACTCTTCGCTCAATAAAGTGTTAAACCCCCATTGTTAATACCTTGAACGGCCTGTATTTATTCTCACACTAGAGCTATCCCCCAGCGGCGAAAGCCGTCAGCTCTCTAGATGTGATTTTGTTCTTCTGCAGGATTTGACGCGTATTTTGGTGATTAAACGCGCGACGAAATCTTGACGTTAACATTGGCACTAGAAGGAAGACCAATTAGTGCAACATAATATACAATCACTTGGTATTATTTAATCTGTAATAAAAGTAACAATCATGGTGAACATGGCATCGAATCGGGCAGGAAATTCAATCGACCCCAAGGCTTAGCCTAAGAGATCAGTAAAGGATCGGCTCAAAAGACCAGTGAAGGAGAGGTTGGGACCCAAAGGCCAATCTGCAGGACCCCAAAAAGCTTAGTCAGCGCCGACTCGTCAATTCTTTTTTATTTTATTTATTCTAATACAATTTTATATGTTTAATGACATATTTATGGTTTTGTTAAATACTCCCTCAATTCTTTTTTAATTAAAGTTTTAAAATAAAATATAAAAAATAAAAAATACAGTTAATATTTTGTCTGATTAATTAAAATAAATATAAAATCTTATTATTACCTTTCACAATTTATTGAAAAAGATGAAGATAAACAAACTAATATTTAATGTAAGGATAATATAATAAATTAAGTTATTAATATTTCTTTAAAATCGATAAATGATAAACAAAAAAGAACAAATTATATTCTCTAAAAAGACAAATAAAAAAAAAGGGCGAGAGTAATTTTTATTCTGTCCAAGAAATCTAAGATAACCTCGTGAATAGAATATTTCCCTTTTATTCTTGAGGAGAGAAAAAATATGATGCCACTTTGGGGGGTTGAACCTAGGAAAAAAAAAGAATGACGCCACCCCAATCTTAAATAATATTTCGTACATTTCTTTTTATTTGCTATTTAAAACATATATTTTTATTTATTATTTATAAATTTTAAATAAAAAATAATAACTTAATTTTTCATATTATCTAAAAAATTAAATATTAATTTAGTTTTCTTTCATTTTTTACGAACTTTAGGAGGATAATGTTGTAATTTTATGCCCAATAATCAATTAGACAAATTATTAATTATATTTTTTTATCTATTTACTTTGTCCTAAAATATCAATTAAAAAAAGACGGAGGAAGTACTACTAATAATTCATTAAATTTAACTCTCCCCTTTCGTTTTAATTAATGCTTTAGGAGTATAAATATGAAATTGGGTATTAAAATACCTTGTTTAATTGGATATAAAATATCAATTTTATTTACTCTTCTTAAATTCATTAAAAGAATGAGAGAGGAAAGTGAAAATATTATCTCATTAAAAGTGTAACACCCCCTTCCAAAAATAGGTAGGGAGACCACACACATATATAACAGAAATATAAACTAATATCAAAATTTATAAACCGCAAAAGATTAGTCTTAAAGAGGTATTAATAACCGCCTAACCGGCTCAAAATACATACTGTTTAGTACATCATAATCTTAATAAAAGTTCAATACAACTCTAAACAGAGAGCCAAATATCAAAACATAACCAAAATATCTAAACCATTTAGATGAGAAGCTCTCATCACACTTGCCCATGATCCCCTTGAATACCTGCCGGAAGAAAAACACAGCATGAGCCAAATGCCCAGTACGGATATAGAGTACATAATTATGAACTGAACTGAAATGAATAACCAAAATCAACTAAACGGAACTGAGTTGTATTACAATAACCTAATAGTCTGAAGAAATGGCATGGTATTATTTCATACCGAGCTCAAAATATAGCTTGCCACATAGACAAGTCAATAATGCCACATAGGCAATCACACATTGGACCGCGAATCCAAATGCATGTAAAATAAGAAGGCGTGTTTGGCACAACATCACCAATCCGCAGAACATAACAGAAAACTAGGATCGACCCATACGCCTCTCATAACAAATCACCAAATGGCCAACTCCCATCGGAGCACAAAACAGAGACGTCGTGGATTAATCACACTGCCACGGAAGTGTCATGTCTCTCGTGCCAAGACGACATGCTTGTGGTACCCCCACAGGTAGTTATAGCTCAGGTATACCCTATGGTATAATCTAACAAAATCTGATGTCACAACACATGCGACATAATATCAACAACATGAGATTCTAATATGTATATGTCAAATCAAACGAACCATCAACACAAGTCTCCAAAATATATTGACATATATATTTCTACAATTATCAAAATAAATATTAGATCTGATAATCCAACTCAAAGAGTATAAATACGAGTTCTATGTATCAACACTAAAATAAAACTATTATATTAATTTCACATGAAACAATTATGTGAATTAATAACGAGATTCAAAACAAGGAACAAAACGAATTAATTAAATTTCAGAAGACTATCGCTGAAGGAGTACGGAATCCGTACTTGGAGTACGTAATGCAATACCCACAATTACAGATGCAATTGGTTAGACTCGCTCAAAGTAATTTATTCACAAAAATAATACATTTTATTAAATACTAAAATATTAATATTAATAGTTTGTATGCATATATTGAACCCTCCATAATATTTATTAGATTAATAAATTAAAGAGATACATAATATCTAGCCAAAATAATACCAAAATATTAACTAACAAACTAACTACAATATACTAATTAAAGTTATAAAATAATAATACAGAAAATTAAATTGAATAAATACAAAAGAAAAAAAGCGTACCCGAAATTATGAGGTTCGCAGTCTGCCTACGCCCTCGATACTGAATTTTTTTAATTAAGGAGGTCCTTACTAAAAAGTCTCTCTTACAAAAAGTATTTTCTTAAAATAAGAAAATTCTTATTGTTTAATAAATAAAATAAAATATTAGTTATATATATATATAGACTAATGAAGGACAGCAAGTTGGTAATATAGGCGATGTGAGACTAAGAAGCATGAGTATTACATTACTTCCCCCTTAAAAAGGATTCCGTCCCCGGAATCAAAAGAAAAGGAACGTGCCTAATTATCAAAAAGATGCGGATACTCTGTCCGGATAGACTCCTCCATCTCCCAAGTTGCCTCTCGTTCCGAATGATTTTTTCACAAAATTTTAACAAACGGAATTGTTTTCCTCCTCATAATCCGCTTTTGACGATCTAAATTTTTCTCGGCTTGTTCCTCACAAGTAAGATCCTTCCGAATCTTATCGAATGGATATTGTACCACATGCAACGGATGATAATGATAACTCCTCAACACTGACACATGGAACACATTATGCACATGAGCTAATTGTGGAGGCAGAGCTAACCGATATGCAACTTCGCCAACCTTTTTCAGAATCTCAAATGGCCCAATATAACGCGGACTAAGTTTACTTTTCAATCCAAATCATCGAATACCCTTCCAAGGAGAAACTTTTAAAAACACGTGTTCACTAGGTTGAAACTCTAAGGTCCTCCTATGCTTATCAGCATAACTCTTCTGCCGTGATCGAGCCGACTGCAATTTCTTCTTAGCCACCGCCACCTTCTCCGTAGTGATTTGAACTAACTCAGGCCCTTCTATGATCTTCTCACCAACCTCATCTCAACAAGTTGGTGCCCGACACTTCCTACTATATAATGCCTCAAATGGAGCCATATCAATACTTGCATGCCAGCTGTTGTTATAAGCAAACTCAACAAGGCTCAAGTAATCATACCAATTACCCGACCATTCTAATGCGCAAGACCTCAACATATCCTCTAAAGTCTGGATAGTCCTCTCAGATTGCCCATCAGTCTATGGATGGAAAGAAGTACTGTATTTTAGTCGAGTGCCCCAAGCTCGCTGAAACCCTTTCCAGAACCGTGAAGTGAACCGTGGATCTCGATCTGAAACAATTGACACTGGAGTTCCATGAAGTTTAACCACCTCCTGTTGAAAGATTTGTGCTAACTTGTCTACAGAATAACCCTCCTGGATAGTTAAGAAGTGAGCTGATTTGGTCAATCGATCTACTACAACCCAAATAGCATCATTCTTCTTGAAAGTTTTTGGCAACCCAGTTACAAAATCCATTGTAATATCCTCCCACTTCCAAACATGAATATCTAATTGTTGCAGTAATCCACTAGCACGTTGATGTTCAATTTTCACTTGCTGACAAATAAGAAATCTTTCTACATATTCAGCCACATCTCGTTTCATCCCATTCCACCAAAAATTCTTCTTTAAATCCCTATACATCTTCGCAGAACCCGGATGAATAGAAAATGGCGAACTATGAACTTCAGCTAATATTGCCTCCTGAATAGTTGGATCTGACGGCACACACAACCGCTTACCCAACCAAATCACACAATGGTCATCAATACGAAACTCAGGCTGCTTTCCCCCCTCCAAATTTTGCACTATAGCCCATAACTCGCCATCTTCTTTTTGAGCTTCCTTAACCCTCGAGATAAGAGAAGACTCCACTTTCATACCTGCTAAAAGTCTATCTGCACCTTGTACATACAACTCCAACTCCAACAGTTCCATATTTGAAATAAGTTGTGGTTGTGTAATAAGGGCTGCTACACTCCCTGAACTCTTTCGGCTAAGCGCATTTGCAACTACATTCGCCTTCCCAGGGTGATATTGAATTCTAACGTCATAATCTTTGAGAAGCTCCAACCAACGCCTCTGCCTCATATTGAGCTCCTTCTGAGTGAAGATGTACTTAAGACTTTTGTGATCGGTGAAGATATCACAAGTCTCGCCATACAAATAGTGCCTCCAAATTTTCAAAGCAAAGATTACTGCTACCAACTCCAAATCATGAGTGGGGTAGTTTACCTCATAAGTTTTAAGTTGCCTAGAAGCATAAGCAATCACCTTACCGTGCTGCATCAAAACACACCCTAAACCCTTCTTAGAAGCATCACTGTAAATTTGGTAACCTCCTATCCCTGATGGCAATCTAAGTATTGGAGCTGTCACAAGCCGTTTCTTCAACTCCTCAAAACTCTTCTCGCGTTCCTCATTCCACACAAACTTCGTGCCCTTTCTCATCAACTGAGTCAATGGCAAGGCAAGTAAAGAGAACCCCTCTACAAATCACCTATAATACCCTGCCAAACCTAAAAAACTCCTAATCTCCGTCACTGTAATAGGTCTCGGTCATTTAGTGATAGTTTCAATCTTCGCAGGATCTACCTTAATGCCTTCAGCAGACACAATGTGGCCCAGAAATATAACCTGCTCCAACCAAAACTCACATTTGGAGAATTTAGCATATAACTTCTCTTTTTGTAAAATTCCTAAAATTATGCGAAGATGTTCCTCATGCTCTTCCTTAGAGTTAGAGTAAATCAAAATGTCATCAATAAAGACAATGACAAATTTGTCTAAGTACGCCCTAAACACCTGACTCATCAAATCCATAAATACCGCCGGAGCATTAGTCAATCCAAATGGCATCACCAGAAACTCATAATGCCCATAGCGAGTACGGAAAGCTGTTTTAGAGACATCCTCATCTCTTACCCTCAACTGATGATAACCTGATCTCAAGTCTATCTTCAAAAAATACTTCGCCCCTTGAAGTTGGTCAAATAAATCATTAATCCTCGGTAAAGGGTACCGATTCCTGATGGTAATCTTGTTTAACTCTTTGTAGTCTATACACAATCTCATAGACCCATCCTTCTTCTTTACAAATAAAACCGGAGCTCCCCATGGTGAAACACTCGGTCGAATTACACCACGATCTAATAATTCTTGCAACTGCTCTTTCAACTCTTGCAATTCCAATGGTGCCATCCTATACGGTGCCTTAGAGATAGGCTCTGCACCAGGAGCAAGCTCAATAGTAAACTCAACTTCCCGTTGCGGTGACAACCCTGACAATTCCTCTGGAAACACATCAGAAAATTCACGAACAATCAGAATATTCTCAATACGAGACTCTCCTATAGATGTGTCATTCAGAAATGCTAAATATCCCTCACAACCCCTAGCCACCAATTTTCCAGCTTTTAGAGCTGAAATTAATTTCACCACCTTACCCGGTCGTGAACCTTGATACACGAAATCCGGGGACTTCAAATCCCCAAAGATAACTCTCTTTAATTGACAATCGATAGTGGCCTGGTGCTTATCTAACCAGTCCATTCCAAGAATCACATCAAAATCGTGCATACCCATCGGCAAAAGATTTACCCTACGAATCTTATCTCCAAAACTAATAGGACAATCTCGATACAAATCAGAGATAACAATAGAAATTTCCATTGGGGTAGTAATAGACATAGCAGAATTTAAAGACTGAGATGACACACCAAGGTGTCGAACAAAAGAATTTGCAACAATCGAATGGGTAGAGCCAATAGCAAATAAAATGGAAGCCTCACGATTGCCAACTATAAGAGTGTCAGAAACAGTACCTGGCGCACCTACTGCCTGATTATGTGTCAAGGCGAAGACCCGTCCACTGCGGTGCTGACCAACATTGCCACCATTATCACCACCTCCACCATTACCACGTGGCCGAGTACAATCTTTAGCAAGATGACCTAACTGACCACACAAAAAGTATGCACCAGTAACTCTGTGACAAGGTCTTCTTGGATGATTAGCCCCACAAGTAGCACAAGGAGCTATTGGAATGAGATTAGGGTTATCCCCACCTGCTGGTCCTAGGTAACGACCCTGATTTTGCCCTTGCTGACGATTCTGCCATTGCTGACGATTATGACCTTGCTGAGGCAACTGTTAATAACTTGTGTTCTGATTCTGGCCACGCCACTGTCCCTGTTGACCACCTCGGTTCTTGTTCCACTGACCATTCTGATTTCTCCCCTGCTGACCCGAAACTTGACTCTGCTGGTCATTTCTATCCCTCTTTCGACTTCCCTCCGGTTTAGAAGCTCGAAAATCTTGTCGCTCCATCTCAATATTCTTGGCTGCATTAGCCACTGCTGACACATCTTTGAATTTAATGTTAATGAGATGTTGGCGATACTTATAATGAATTCTCCACTTAAATTTTTCAGCTTGTTATGCTGCAGTCCCTGCTGAGGTTCCTGCAAAACTTGCCAACCTAGTGAACCTTGTCATAAAATCCGTAACGGAGTCATCCTCCTTCTACCGAATAGACAGATACTCTCTACCATAAGCCTCTTTATCAGCAGCTGAGAAGTATTGTTGATAAAAGATATCACAAAACTCTGCCCAAGTAAGTGCTCTACAAATCCACCACCTTTTGTTACTTTCATTGCTTTCCACCACCTTTGCGCATCCCCTTCTAATTTATAACTAGCCAGTACTACTTTCTAGTTATCCGAGCATCCTAGCACATCAAATATCTTTTCTAAATGGGAAACCTAATTCTCTGCATCAATTGGAGTTGGAACTGAAGTGAATGAATGTGGTTTCTATTTTGGAACCTTTCTAACCACAAATACATCAGAACATTAGATGGATCAACCCCAACAATATTCACTTCTTCTTCATTTGTCTGCGAACCACCATTCTCGGGGTTTCCTTGATTAGGAACTTCTGGCATCGGTTGTTGCATTGCCTGAACGACCCGTGCCACCAATTACGGCAAAGCCTGATTAATCGCCTGATTTACCAAAGCTGCCAATTGAGCATTATCTTGATTATTAGGCTGCACATCACGCTGCATATCAGAATGTACATCGGTTTGGCGCACGCCTCTTCCCCTACTATTTTCTCGTCTACCAACAACTCTAGTGGATCTACGAGCCATCTAATAAAGAAAACAATGGACTAAAGCAAAATAATTTGAATCCGATTAATATAATAGCTGAACGACATATCAAATGGAATAAAAACCTAACCCAAGGTCTACCCATAACTCACAGGTTAAACCTAAATAGGTTTTTTACAAGAAAGAACCTAAGCTCTGATACCAACTCTTAACACCCACTTCCAAAAATAGGTAGGGCGACCACAGACATATATAACAGAAATATAAACTAATATCAAAATTTATAAACCGTAAAAAATTAGTCTTAAAGAGGTATTAATAACCGCCTAACCAGCTCAAAATATATACTGTTTAGTACATCTTAATCTTAATAAAAGTTCAATACAACTCTAAACAGAGATCCAAACATTAAAACATAACCAAAATATCTAAACCATCTAGGTGAGGAGCTCTCATCACACTTGCCCATGATCCCCTTGAATACCTGCCGGAAGAAAAATACAGCATGAGCCAAATATCCAGTACGGATATAGAGTACAGAATTATGAACTGAACTGAAATGAATAACCAAAATCAACTAAACGGAACTGAGTTGTATTACAATAACCTAATAGTCTGAAGAAATGGCATGGTATTATTTCATACCGAGCTCAAAATATAGCTTGCCACATAGACAAGTCAATAATGCCACATAGGCAATCACACATTGGACCGCGAATCCAAATGCATGTAAAATCAGAAGGCGTATTTGACACAACATCACCAATCCGCAGAACATAACAGAAAACTAGGGTCAACCCATACGTCTCTCACAACAAATCACCAAATGGCCAACTCCCATCGGAACACAAAACAGAGACGTCGTGGACTAATCACACTGCCACGGAAGTGTCATGTCTCTCGTGCCAAGACGACATGCCTGTGGTACCCCCACAGGTGGTTATAGCTCAGGTATACCCTATGGTATAATCTAACAAAATCTGATGTCACAACACATGCGACATAATATCAACAACATGGGATTCTAATATGTATATGTCAAATCAAACGAACCATCAACACAAGTCTCCAAAATATATTGACATATATATTTCTATAATTATGAAAATAAATATTAGATCTGATAATCCAACTCAAAGAGTATAAATACGAGTTCTATGTATCAACACTAAAATAAAACTATTATATTAATTTCACATGAAACAATTATGTGAATTAATAACGAGATTCAAAACAAGGAACAAAACGAATTAATTAAATTTCAGAAGACTATCGCTGAAGGAGTACGGAATCCGTACTTGGAGTACGCAATGCAATACCCACAATTACAGATGCAATTGGTTAGACTCGCTCAAAGTAATCTATTCACAAAAATAATACATTTTATTAAATACTACAATATTAGTATTAATAGTTTGTATGCATATATTGAACCCTCCATAATATTTATTAGATTAATAAATTAAAGAGATACATAATATCTAGCCAAAATAATACCAAAATATTAACTAACAAACTAACTACAATATACTAATTAAAGTTATAAAATAATAATACAGAAAATTAAATTGAATAAATACAAAAGAAAAAAAAAACGTACCCGAAATTATGAGGTTCGCAGTCTGCCTACGCCCTCGATACTGAAATTTTTTAATTAAGGAGGTCCTTACTAAAAAGTCTCTCTTACAAAAAGTATTTTCTTAAAATAAGAAAATTCTTATTGTTTAATAAATAAAATAAAATATTAGTTATATATATATAGACTAATGAAGGACATCAATTTGGTAATATAGGCGATGTGGGACTAAGAAGCATGAGTATTACAAAAAGAATGAAAGAGGAAAGTGAAAATAAGTATGAGTTAATCCCAACGATCCAAGTTAAAATTCTAGTTCCTGATTACCAAAAATAAACTACAAAAATTATAATTCCTTTGAGAACTATAACCTTAATTTATAGCTAAAAAAAAGTGTTCAAACAAGTAAATTGAGAACTATAACCTTAATTTATGTTGACAATTATAACTTTATTCACTTTCCTAAGACTTGTCTATCATACATGTCAATTTATACTAATCTTAACTTTACTAGGTCTTGATTTAATTTGTCGATAATTAATGATTTAAGTTTTGAATTTGGTTATATATACCAAGCCTATTGTATATCGACTAGACACATATGATAAATTGCAATTATCGACAATTTTTTGGCATTTATTATTTATGTTAGTCGTCTTAATGTATGAATCATTTTAGTTTAAATTTTATATTATCCTTAGGTATTATTTAGTTAATAAACCCAACATTTTATATAAAATTAAATACAACATGGTATCAACCTCGACTTAACCGAACTAAACCGTGTTATTTTACAACCCTACCCTCATTCTCCTCTCCCAATCTAAAAGTTCACAAAGATACAAAGTCAGAAGTGGAGGAAAAGTTCCCTCTAGTTAAGATATGGACAATTAAGTCATTTTCACAGAATCCCCATTCACACCAGTTTTTCCACTTCTAATCCCCTGCCAAAGTAATCCCAGTCCAACTGTCCAAGTCCTTGGGCGGTGGTCCTATAATGGCAGTAATTGTAATATCGCTAATCACCAAGGCTAATTCCGTCCATTAAAATTCTCTCCTCTCTTCTAGAGAGAAAAACAAAGTAAAAGGGAAGCAGGTATCTCTCATACTCTGCTTGACCACTTCAAGCCAGGCTCTTCACACTCTTTATATATAAATTGAAATTCTTTTTTTTTTAATTATTATTATAAATTTTTCTATTTTCCCTCTCATATTTATATATATATATATCTATATATATATATATATATGGAAAAGGGAGCAGGGGGCCCTAGCTTATAGCCAGCTATGGCAATTGCCATTGCTGGATTTTGGGAAAAGTATTAGTAATATTTGATATGTTGTGAGCAATTTGCAGTGTTACTCAAAAAGTATGTAAAAGAGGGTTTGGGTAATATCAATTTATTAAACAACCAAATTTAGGATCGCTAATAACCAGTTAAATATGTCTATAATCAGTTTTAAAAAATAAAAAATGTTTGTTAACCTATTTTTTTGAAATTGTTGATATTCACATTTTATGAAATACCCAAAAATTTCAATTTGGTTCTTCTAATTATTACCACAATCTAATAATTAAATTTGACAAAGTATGTTATTGTCCTTATTATTTTAATAATTCCAACCACTAACCCTCTGTGTTTATCATAACCTTCATTTTTAGTAATTACACTTTAAAAAAGTAATAAGCCCTTTATTTAATACTAATTAGAATATTTTTTTTACTCCCTCTGTTTTAAAATTAAAAATATATTTTTTAATTTAGTCTATTCTAAAATTAAAGATACATTTTTATTTTAAAATTATAAAGTGACATTATGTTCTTAATTTATCATTACTTTTTTATTATCATTTTTAATATCAAATCACCACAGTTAAGTTCCTAACTAATTTTAAGATTATATTTGAGAACATAAAATTATTTTTAAAAATCGTCATTTTATAAATGTATCTCTAATTTTAAAACGAAAAATAATATTTTCTTATAACTTTTTTACTGATTCAAATATTTTTCATTATCAAACACAAACTACTTTGTAAAATTACTTACAAACAAAACCTTTAATAAGAATCAATATTCACATTACTTTTAATCAACTTAAAGCATACTCTAAACTAAAAAGGAGGCTGAGTCTCTGATACTTTGCTTGCCTACCTACTTCAAGCCAAAATTTTCGCACTCTTTATATAATTAATCGAAATTCCTTTTCCTCAATTTTTTCCCTTTTTCACATTCCTTTATAATAAATTATCTTAGGTCATTTCTAATACAATATTATTTGATCGTCAATTTAATAATTTAATTATACAAATATAATAAATATACAAAAATATGAAATTATGTAAAATTTCGTTTGATTTGAAACTTATCATTTTTATAATACTATAAATAATTGTATATATTTTGACAATTCATATTTTAATAACTTCTATTATTATAAAAAGTTAATGATACATAATCTCAAATCAAATCAAATTTTACATAATATTTTTATATATTCATTATATCGGTATATTTAAATTATTAAGTTGATAATCTCGAAGTGATCTGATCAAAATGTCTTTTAATATATATATATATATATATATATATATATACGTTCTCTCTCCTCAAAAATGTCTTTTAATATATATATATACTTTCTCTCTCCTCATTGCTTCGAAGCTTCGAATCTCCATCTCTACTCTTCTTCCTTCGGTCCTTTTACCTTGAATATTGGTAGAAACAACAATGGCGACACTTCAACGGCGATCTTGCTTCTGGTTTAGCTTATAAGGAGTTATCCTCTAACTGTATTTGCTGTAGAGAAATAGAGGAAATGGGGAACAAATGTATGAGCTTGTTTTTTGAGTTTTTGATGCTGCTGCTGGTATTAGTCTTTGCTCTCGGTGCTGTTCAAGGGACCACTGATCCATCGAATGGTAAAAGTGTTTTTTTTTGGTTGGCTGTTTTGTATTTATTTATTTTGTTTTATATTTGTGGATTGATTGACTGATTTTATGAATTAATGCTCCATTTTATTTAGAAAAAAATTATATACGGCATAATCTCCCTGTTTGTAATATGATGAGGTGAAAATGCATGTAAAGAATTCATCATTTTAGTGCTTAAGTTTGGACTTTTTATGCTGTAATGTGAATCTATATGGATAAACAGAATCCCCTGTGGTAGTAATGAAGATCATAATAAGTACTACGACTATGATAAGTACCTTGAAGAGGCATAGGTCAGAGTCAATGTTACCTGGAACGCTGTTGGTGTCAGTCGTTGAACCGATACAGGTATGCGGTAGCTACTTAAGCTAAGGCACAGTATGCTAGGGTAGTTTTATATGAGTGCTTATAGTTAGAAATTCTCTTGTAATCTAAATGAAATAAAACAAGTTTTATAAAAGATTTTTAATTGAATCAACAGACTCTTTTGTAAAAATTAAGTACAAATGTGATGTTTGAGTATCCAATTTTAAGAAAATTTTGATATTTCCGCGAGTATAGGTAAAGCAGTAAAGAAATATTTTAGTACTCTAAATTTAGAGTATTGTTAAGTTAAGGTACCATGTTTGGGACCACAGGTACCAATACGTGCTTCGCTAGGTCAATAAGAGTGTCTGTGAGTTCAAAAAGAGGGCATTGGGGTCAGGTTCAGGGTGCATACTAAAAGAGAGTAGTGGGGTTCCTTCTGAAAAGGCAAAAAGAAAAGGGAGAAATAGCTTGTGATTCACTTTTTCCTACTATTTGCGATGGCAATCTTAGTCTGACTATTGTTTGTATTATGGTAAAGTTATTCTGCTTGGGGTTGCATATTTATGATTTTCTTCACTTATTACTTTGGTAATATGATTTGATTAGTGTGTTTAGGAATTTAGCTAGCTAAATATTTATTTTTATGTTTTGTTTTTTGTTTTGAAGAGGTTGAGAACCACTCCAAAAGAAACATTGAACATTGTATTGTGTAAACGAGGTTTTATTAATGTTATGTTGTTATGATATACTGCTATGCATATTATTCTATTATACATGAATCTGTTGGCGTGTGTTGTTATTTGTTAAATTCTTTAATGTGCATGAATATTTGATGCTCCCTCTATATTTCTAAGATTACCCTCTATCAGACCCTATTACAAGTTTCTCTTTTTCAAAAAAAATGGCAAAATGCATATGTTTGTATGTGTTATTCATTTTCCCTCATTAAACCGTAAACCAAGCAGAGTTTTATAGTTGTGATATTCCCATATGTATATGAATATACATGTATTACAGGCATGCCGGCATGTACTGTTGATTGTTTGGCATTTTATTTAAATGCTATGGCTGTTGAATAAATTTGTTTTGTGGCGACTGAATCTAATGTTTGAGTTGCAGTCCAAGCACTTCAGGTTTTATACACTTCATTGAACAGTCCCTCACAGCTAACTGGTTGGACATCAAACGGTGGCGATCCATGTGGAGAATCATGGAAGGGGATAACCTGCCAAGGTTCTGCTGTTGTTTCTATGTAAGTGTATAGTATTAGCATACATAAGTATATACTATATATGTAAAAATACATAATATATATATATAGGGAAGAGAAGTTGATCTTTGATCAGTACACTGAATTGAATAATAAGATGTAGTTTTGCTGTTTCTACAGTCAAATTTCTGGGCTTGGACTCAGTGGGACAATGGGATACTCGCTTTCCAGCCTTGGTTCTCTAAGAACACTGTGAGGAAAATATTGGTCTTTTGCTTCATGAGTCTGCAAATTATGGACTTTCTTTGTACTTTTGGCTAATCCAGTTTTTTTACTTGTTTCTTATTTGATATTTTTCAGAGATATGAGTAGCAACAACATTCACGATACAATTCCTTATCAGTTACCACCAAATCTTACAAGCCTGTAATGTTTGATCTTTTGTTGACTTTTTTATTTGTTTAGTGACCCTTTAATTAAACAGCTCAATGTGCTGATGATAATGCATTATATCATGCAGAAATATTGCAAACAACAACTTAAGTGGGAATCTTCCTTATTCTTTTGCTAGCATGTTCTCTCTTAGTTATTTGTAAGTTGTTTGTCTAGTTTCAGTCTATATACAGTTTACTTACTCTACGAGTTACTGAACTTATAGTTTTTGGTTCCAGGAACACTAGCAGCAATTCACTTGCTCAATCTGTTGGAGATATTTTTGCGAATCTTACCGACCTTGCAACCTTGTAAGATATCTGAGTTAGATAATACTTGATGTCTTTTCTTTTCCTGTCTACTTTTAATTTTTTAACCCTTGATAAGTTTGGACAGGACTGCTCTCTCGTAACTGCAATGTCCAATGTTGTATTGACATTCCTTTGCTAAAGTGATCTTTTTGTTCTGACTTCAAATCTCAAACATGTTTCATTGACATGCATGTAATTATGTAAATGTAGGGATCTCTCTCTAAACAACTTCAGTGGAGATCTTCCCAATTCCTTCAGTTCATTGTCGAATCTTTCAACTCTGTGAGTTTATTCAAGTGCTACTTTATGCTTGGTTTTGTTCCGGTTTGTTGCGAAACTTCTCAATGTTCTCATGATATCTGCATTTTTGGCAGTCGTTTGCAGAACAATCAGTTGACTGGTTCTCTTAATGTTCTGGATGGTTTGCCTTTGACTGATCTGTAAGTTCATATTCTTATGTTAGAGTTATCCAAAAAATGTTCATATTCTTAAGTTGGCAATAGTGTTGATATGTACAAAGTTATCTTACCTTTGAAAATTTCCATAGAAATGTAGCAAATAACCATTTCAGTGGATGGATACCACGAGAGATCAGTTCTATCCCCAACTTTAAGTAAGATTTTTATGTCAAAAATTTTCTATGCTCATATTTTATGTGGTCCTTTGCAAATGTCTAATCTAACACTTAAAACAAAACAGATATGATGGAAATTCATTTGATAATGGTCCTGCGCCTCCTCCTCCACCATACACCCCACCACCACCTGGTAGATCTCATAATAATCGCAGCAATTCTCCAGGTTCACGCACACCTCGGAGTTCTGATGGTCAATCATCCAATCCAGACGACGGAAAGAAGAAGGGGTTGACAGTTGGACCTACAATAGGCATTATTTTGGGTTCTTTGCTGGTGGTTCTTTTGGCTGTGCTTGTACTTGTTTTCTGCATTCGAAAAAGGAAAAGGAAGGAAAACGCTGCAACAACTTCTGTTGGGAGTCTTCCTGTTATCACCGAGAAAGGTATACCGTAATTCTCTTTTGAAGGAACTTCATTATTCAATAATACTAACCTAACCTTTGGCAAGAAGATTATTGTTGACTGCTTGATTTCAGATATGACTCTGGATATTGATAAAATATTGAATATTGATTTCCTGTTGTTCTTTTATTTTATTTTTGAATTTTTTTCTCTTTTGCTTGTTATTTAGTCTTTGATAACTTTGTTTATTACAATAAGTCCTAGGTACTTATAAATCAATCATGTAATAATGCAGAATCTTCATATTCTAAAATAACTTGTTAACTAGGCAAGACTTTCATTCCGCTTGCGCTTGCTGGACAAATCTGATCTTATCGTAGAGCTTGATCTAGTTTTTATACCTATTATTTTTGCACCTGTATACCTTTTTTCATGGCTTTATCACACATTATCTTGGTCTTTCACTTTTTCTGTAGTAAAATTATTGACTCCTTTGTACGTGTACACTCATTGATCTTGGCTCCACTTGATTGTTCCATCATAGACAAATTTCCTCTAGCTTCAGTATTTACTCCTTTGCACTGCTGCACTCGTTAATCTTGCTGCACATGATTGAACAATCATAGACAACTATCTCATGTTTCCGTTGATCAATTTGACTGTAGCTTTTGAAGGATGTGCATCATTCTTAATTTAGTATACTTTTTATTTTCTGCTACTTATTCACTGTAGTTTCAGCTGTACTCAGTTCCAATTAGATTGTTTATATATTGCTAGCCATGATGTAGTCATAAACGTAAAGGCTAGAGCTCTGATAGAGCTTTTGTTTCCAAGTTTTCTTTTGGATAAGGTGAATCAAGAAATTTGCTAATCAACACTAAATTGGGGTCTGTAAATGGCTCACTCGGACGATAGCTCAGGCCAAGAATTTTCTGTCATTCAATACCTCATCAATTGTTAGAGCGTGTTGGATTGAGAAGAATCATTCATGCGTATCAGATGGGAATGATTCATATGGAAAAAGACATTCAGTTTTTGTCCTTTTTTCTTCTAACCTAACTGAAGGAAAATAGTTTAATTTTATAATCCCATCCAACTAAATAAGACATAATTTTCTCTAGTGAGATCACTAATGCTTTGAGAAGCAGTTTGTTGGTTCATCAAGAAACATAAATGAAATGATGTGCTGACTGCTGTGACTTTAGGTGCTGTAGTATTAAATCTAGGAACTTTGAATGAAAAGAAAAAATATATTTTTTTTGAAGAACCACAGTTTGAGCAGCAATCAAACAGCACATTATGCAGTCAATATATATACATATATATATATATATATATATTGTATTTTTACTTCAAAAAGAGAACTATTGCTTCAAAAAGCAAATTATTGACTTACCCATAAGCAAACTCTTTCAGAATTTAGGGCATTAGCTTTAACATGGGTTAAAAACAAGACCAGTGATCATTTAAAGAATTTTCAACTTAAATCGAACAAATTCTTTTCTTTTTATATACAGAAGAATCAGGTTCTAAGTTGGGTACAGATAATAATGTTCTGATTAGAAGCATTTTCTTCATCTTATAATACTTTAAATGTCTTAATTGGTCGATATAGCTGAAAGCTTGCGTTATGATTTGCTTTGTAGTGAATACAGAGGTTCAAGATCTGCGGGTGAAACCCACCGCAACTGTAGCAGATTTGAGGCTACCTCCTTCAGAAAACTTGATGTTTGATAGGTTTCAAGGGAAAAATGGATCCGCGAAGATAGTCAAATCTCCTATAACTGCTACTTCTTATAGTGTTGCTTCTCTACAAACAGCAACGAACAGCTTCAGTCAAGAAAATCTTGTTGGTGAAGGTTCTGTTGGTCGTGTTTATAGAGCAGAGTTCCCCAATGGGAAGGTAATTTCATTTTGTTGTGCTTATGTGCTTGTGTCTGAATATATGTACCAAATCTTTACTTTCATGTAGTAATTCAGCAGGATATACTTACCATATGAAATCTCATCGCTAAGACACCAGTAAGGCTACAAATAGGTAGCTGAGAAGTGAAAGAAGACATTGTAATTTCTTAGTAGTTCTATTGTTAGATCCAAATACTTTATACTAATAATACTAGATGTGGATAAACTTGATACCTGTCTCAGCTCAGCAAGCGCATATATTCTGCATAAAAAAGGTTTATATAAGGGAAATTGAGGAGAAACTGTTCCATATTTATTTATTAGCTGCAAAGTTACTTACTGTACACACTGTTTTGGATCAGCTATATGAATTCTAGCTCAACCGAAGACCATGTTTTCTATTAATTAAGCTTATTTGCCTTTTCTTATCTCAGCGTTGTGGTTTTTCATCTTCTGCACCTTCAAGTTGTCTTTAACTTAAACCAAAGCTGATTTCCTGAGAACTAGAATTGCTAACTCAGTTTTCTTCAAAAATAGGCATACCACATTGTCAACGTTTTACAGATTTATTGTTACAGTTAGCAAGCGCAATCATATGCTTAGGGCATTAAAACAGTTCAAGTTCAACCCCCACCTGGTTTCTAAGTATTACGCTTTTGTAATGCTGCACTTGATATACTATATCTGTTGAGTGGTGGTCACTTATTTGCACTTGATATACTACATCTGTTGAGTGGTTGTCATTTATTTTTTACTCGAGTGAAAGTTTAATGTTTATCCCATGTGATGAGCTTCTTCAGTTCTAAGAAATCCTTTTCCTGCAAACATGGTCAATTTGTTTCAAATGGAATTGATAATTTTAACATTTTTGTTTCTCTAGATAATGGCCATCAAGAAGATTGACAATGCAGCATTATCATTGCAAGAGGAAGATAATTTTCTTGAAGCTGTTTCAAATATGTCTCGCCTTAGGCACCCAAACATTGTTTCGCTAGCAGGTTATTGTGCAGAGCATGGGCAACGTCTTCTGGTTCATGACTATATTGGAAATGGGAGCTTGCAAGACATGCTCCACTTTGCTGATGATAGGAGCAAGATGCTGAATTGGAATGCACGTGTCAGAGTAGCACTTGGCACTGCTCGCGCTCTTGAGTATGTCATACGTTTACGAATTGAAGTCTCTCCCCATCACACTTGCAGAAGTTTCCATCCTGATCAGCATCTTTTTCTCTCAGGTACTTGCATGAAGTGTGCCTACCTTCTGTTGTTCACAGAAACTTAAAGTCGGCGAACATTTTACTTGATGAAGAGTTCAATTCCCATTTGTCGGACTGTGGCTTAGCTGCTTTGACACCAAATACAGAGCGACAGGTAAATTGATGGGGCTGACAACTGTTAACTTTCAAATTTAGCTGCATTGTGCTGTCATCCTGAGGGTCTCCTCGTATAGGTCTGCATCACAGAAATAGTAGTCCCTTGGTTCAACTTTGACATAATCTATGCTAAGATCAATATTTATTTTGAAATAAGGAGATTTGGTACATTGCTTTTTAAAGTAGGCACTCATTTTGGGATGTTTTGAAAATGATAATTGAACTTAAATTTGGGAAAGAGGCAGTAAGTTTTCGTCTCTAAATAGGAGGGGAGAGGGAGGAGGGGGGGGGGGGTTGGGGGACATTTTCGAGTAGGGTTATTGAGATGTCAAAGCACATTTAGTTGGCTTAATAGTGAAGTGCTCTGTGAATAGCATGGCAATTGTCAAACTTTTCCATGGAATTAGTCTATGCCTGTCCCTGTAAGAAAACTCTCTTTTCCTTGTGTAGATGTGCTTGACATGAGCAAATTCTCTTGACCCCTCACTCATTTTCTTGGGATGTATGTTTGTTTTATACGTAGTTCCTATCTTATATAACAGGTATCATCAACTCAAATGGTCGGTTCATTTGGGTATAGTGCTCCTGAATTTGCCTTATCTGGAATATACACTGTAAAGAGTGATGTATATAGCTTTGGAGTGGTAATGTTGGAGCTGTTGACAGGTCGCAAGCCGTTGGATAGGTAAAACACAACATATTGATTTTTTCTACGTTCTTAAAATATTTGATGTTTCGCTCAATCCCTTTTTGTTATTCTGTGTTGTAGCTCAAGGATGAGATCAGAACAGTCACTTGTAAGATGGGCTACTCCTCAACTCCATGATATAGATGCCTTGGCGAAAATGGTTGATCCTGTACTGGATGGCATGTATGCAGCAAAGTCTTTGTCGCGGTTTGCTGACATCATTGCTCTCTGTGTTCAGGTAAAGTCTTCACACGTATTAAAGTCAAGCACTATGGTTTAGCTTATTTAAATTAATCTTGTGTCCAGTAACTCGGCAGTTGTATGAGGTGAGGCCTACTTTGTTAATGAACTCAACATATGAAAATGAATTAGTTTCACTTGCTACATATGATTTTTGTGTTTTACTTCACATAAACTTACAGCTGTGTAAGCTAAGTTTCAGCTTCTATCTTCTAATATAGCATAAGGTAAGTTATATATGGACTTGGATAGAGTGTTTGGTTTTACAGGGGTATTTTGAATAGTTTGACACGAGTATTGTCAATTTACACTAAAATGAAGTGTCCAACATCCTTACCCTTGTCCAGGCGTCGAGTGTTGGACACGGGTATTAAGGGAAAACTGAAGAGTCCATGTAACATATAGCATAAGTTCATAATACATCCACCTCCCACTGATTCAATTCCCACATATGCCGAATGATTTGACTTCTAGTTTCCGTACAGCCCGAACCTGAGTTTCGGCCTCCGATGTCTGAAGTTGTGCAAGCACTGGTTCGGTTAATGCAAAGGGCAAGCGTAGTCAAAAGACGATCAAGTGAAGAATCAGGCTTTATATACAGAACACCTGATCATGAAGCATATGAGATGTCATATTAACTATCCAATCATACTAAAGCTATCTGTGATCTCTGCAATTTTGCACACAATTATGCAAAGGTCAAGAGTGGTGAAGTTCACACAATTCAAGAGTTTGGAAAGATGAGAAATATCCTGATCAAGATGGGAAGAATTTGTACTTGTGCAGCACACGGTATCGGTGATATCCGCAAGCTATGGTTCGAGTTGAGGTATATAAATTTACTGAAGATGCTTTTACAATGTATTTATAAGTTATAACCACCTATTGAAAGGTTTGTTGTATTTCCAATATACTTTTTAATGAATGAATTTTTTTTTTCTGATTTATTATGCAATTAGTTATGTAAACATATATTTTCCTTTTTAGCAAGTTGTCAAAAAAGATATACATTTTTATTTTAAGAGTACAAAGTGAAATAATATTTTCTGATTTGTCACTATTTTTTTATTATCATATCTTTTATTTTGTTTGAAACAGTCCAAAAAGACTGAAATATATTAAATCTATAGATTATCACTGTGATGATTGATGAAAGAATATATGGTGAGCATATTCCCTTCAAATTGTTAGCAGATGAAATCAGAAAGACGTATCAATTGTAGCAAAAAATATAAAATACTAAGGTTACATTTAGAAATATAAAAATCAGTTTTTAAAAATTCATTTTAGAAATATATCTCTGCAATTGAATTAGAGGGAGTACAATTTGCGCTACAGGTCAAGGCAAACTAGCTTCTTGGTGTAATTAAAGCCATGAATCTGGAAATTTGCCTGAATGTACGGCTTACAAGTTAGGGAGGGATCAGGTTATGAGATTTAACATTTTTTTTTTGTAAATTAAAATAAAATATATACTAATAAATTAAAATTTGTGCAACATTTTCCTTCCAACTGTGTTAAATTTTCGCCATTCTTCTTGCCTATTTTGCCCCAAACTATGCTTCTGAGTTTGGAACCCAAAAGAAAAGAATAAAAAACTTAATTTGTAATGAAAAAAGAAAAGAATATAAAACTTTTATATTTTCTTTCATGTTACTGAGTTCATATAAGAAAAGAAAAAAAAAAACTTAAGTTTTACATTTAAGTTACATAGTTAGTTACAAAGTTACCCTTATATTAGTTTTATTATTAAAAGGATATAATAAGGATTATAAAAGATGATCTTATATGATTTAATTTTGGATAATTCTATGGTGCCCGGGAGTTGGCGACCGGCTTGGAGCCCGGTCCAATTTTTTTTATTTTTTATTTTTTTTTTGCTTTTTCACTCCCAAATAATTTATGTGATTTATTGGAACTGAAATTTTTATAAAAAAAAAGTGATTTAGGTGTGTTTTGGATACATATCAAAAACAGGATTACACAGTCTGTGTAACTCTGTTTTTGATCTGTATCCAAATCACACCTAAATCACTGTTTTTTTTAAAAATTCCAGTTCCAATAAATAACATAAATTATTTGGGAGTGAAAAAGCAAAAAAAAAAAAAAAATAAAATTTTTTGGACCGGGCTCCAAGCCGGTCGCCAACTCCTGGGCACAGTAGAAGAACTCTTTAATTTTTCGTCCAAATTCTTTTATTTTTGGACGAAAAAGTTTAGCAAGAGAAGTGGGTAAGTTTTTTGTCCATTTATGTTTTCCGTTAATTAAAAAACTCAATAATAAAAGAATTGGGCAATTTTTTTTTAAAATTTTTTCATTCATTTCTTTTCTTTCCTAGATGGTGTCCCCGGCTGGGACTGAGCAAGAGCCGAGTTACTATGCGAGCCTAAATACGAATCCACCAACCAAAAGGAAGGCATTGAAATTGGTGTACAATTTTTGTTCTCCAACGTTGTTCCTCTAAGGCCTCAAATGGTTCTCTTTTTCTTCTTGTTTGACTAAAATATGTGCTCCAATAGGAACTGGCTGAAAAAAGTCATTGATATAGAAATTGATCTAACTAAACGGCTTTCTCTTTCCTTCCTTTCTAGCCTATCTCGAAAACAAAACATACTTTTTCATCTCATCGTGGCATGCATAGAGCTACAGGCCCAAAACCTTCCCCTCCATTTTAAAACTAAAGTTTGGCAAATGTTGGGTTTCATAGCTATCAAAAGCCAATGGAAGTTCTATAGCTTAGAACAAAGTCACAAGCTACACCATTAAAAAGAAAAACATATGTTACCTTTAAATTGGAAACTAATTAATCAACAAAACCCCCAACCAAGATGTAACAGTGATGTGGCATCTAGCGCAAACACGTGCTAACAATTAATCATCTCATAGAAGGACCCTAGTAATATTACTGTGTTCGACAGAAAAACAAGAACAAACTCCTCCATGTTCATCAGACATTCATTTTCAGAAGCAATCAGGGCAGAAATGGCAGACCACACATTCAGCCAGAATGCTGCTAATCTTAAAATGCAGAGTGCAGTTTCAAAATCAAGTATTCCAACGAGAAACATCAAACTTAAATGCACAGTGCAGTTTCAAAATCAAAAAGTTTTCAGTCTTTTAGATCATAGAGTTAACAGCTGAATCGTCTCTTCCTGCACAAGTACTTAGTCACTTACATAGACATCGCTTATTAGCATACTTAGTCAATTACATACATGTCAAAAAGAAAGCATGTAAAAATTGCTAAAAGCACCAGCCTAAGCAAAGAGCAATAGGTGGTCTTTTGCATCTATACAACATAAGCAACTGTTTTGGAGCAAACTACATCACAACCACCCTCCAAATGCATTCATGTCTTCTGGCGTTTCGACTCCACCTGTCAAGATCAGAGGCAGGCTTTAGTCAAATAAACAATAAAGAATTGAACAAAAATGACGAGGATTTTCTCCATTTCAATCATGTCATTTTGCATGTTTTAAACACTAGCTACATTTTAAAAGGTCACAACCAATAACATGTTAGGTCCATTCTTACATAGTACTCAGTAAATACAATTGCAGCAATTAAACGTGTTACACATGATGAACTAACATAAGAACCATGAATGAAAAGAAAAAGAAAATAGAAGTCATGAATATTTTGCATGACAGAAAGGTAGACTTTTGAGGAATGATATTTACTGATAACAATAACAAGAGAATCGGTAGACGGTGCATATGCTCAGGACACCACAAGAAATTGTTCATGGGGAATGAAAAAAAAAAGGAGAGAGAGAGAGAACCACGAGAATTTGAGGTTGAAGTTTGCCATTAGATGCACACATGAACAAACCATAGGAGACAATATCCATTATCCAGATATTTTAACTTTTAAGACCAATGGAATCTATTACCTATCAAAGAAATTTAAATCAACAAACTTCTTGAAGAAACAGAATGTATACTATCAACATAAATTTTTGTGCAAACAACTATTCATAGTTTCATACACCAATAAAAATTACCTACTTGAGGCTAACTTTCAGGATTATCTTACTTTGCCCCTGCCAACAATTGACTATACTTACAGAAGTAACTATTCAGAGTCGAAACAAAAGACGGAGCCAGAAAATTTTCTTTAGGTGGTCATATAAATTAAATGCACTAAAAGTTTTACACTATAACATCTCAACTTAACTCATCAATCCCTTTTATCCCAAATAGGCTAAAAATGAATCCCATATAACATAAAAGTAGAAAGACAAGGGAAAAAATAAATAAGATAATAGCATCTATAGACCAATGTCGGATAAACATCTAATTTAAAACAAGGGGTCAAATCTAATTACCTCTACATTTTCTATTTGTCAAAGGTGGGAAAGCTCCTTGGCTTTAAAGTTGTAGTCCTATTAGTTGTAATAAATTTTTTAGCCAAGTCTACTCGTATCTCACCTTTTACCAAACTAAGAGGGTCATTTGACCACCTTACCATACAAGTGCATCCGGACCTTGTATAGATACATGAATGGAGAGACATAGCAGGGAAAATAAATAATCCAGAACTTCCACATCGAAATTACTGAATAAACCTTAATAAACTACCACATAAAAACAGAAGACAGACTTGATACAATATCCCTATTAGGTTCGGTAGTGTCACAAAATAGCAGGAAATAATTCATCTGAAGATGGAAATAAACATGAAGCTTGTGATGTAGAATATATATTTATCATACAAAAGTAGCCATCTAATGATCGATAATCTTCAAGCTTGACAAAAACTTATGCCCCACCGACATAATGTGCAGCAATTTTAGCCAATTAGTCCTAAGCTTCTCCAAAATCTAGGGTGTACACATGATGAGTGGCAAGTGTAGTTGCATAAAATCGTATTAGAACCTAGACACTAAAAGTAACAACAGTCCTCCAGTAAACTAGACCTTGACGTAGTCAAAAGTAGCAGTGCAATTCCATATATGCTTACTCTGCCAAAAACTTGACACCCAATTAGATGCAATAGGAATCATTAGACCTTTTTATTATAATCCAGTAATTTATGTTTGTACAAGATGATCATCCTAGCAACCTAGCTTCCTAGTATCTTTTTAAATGCAAAATTAGCCCAAAACACCATGTGCAAGATGAACAACCAACCTTCTAACAACAAAATGCCCATCATGTGCTATGTTCTAGAATACCAACAGAGATGCCACCCCGGGTATTTCAAAGATAAATGCAATTTTCAACAAAATGCTGGCACCACTAAATCATATTAAAAGAAGGTACAGAGAAAGTAGTTGAGACTTTCCCCAAACCTCATTATCGAACCACTTTCTAATTCAAGTAATATCAATTTTACTATCACTCAGATAATTTGCACATGCATTCAAAAACATATTTTATTAACTACAATGTTATAAAGTTCTTAGAGTCTTGCATATATTTTTATATGATTACAAATTTTATAATACACTCATTCATAAAGTTTAGATTTTAATATAGAAACATGCGGTATCTGCCTACATTATAAATACGATCACTGGCCAACAGAGACAAACTTTAGCAAGCAACCTTCTCTTGAATTAATCAATACATTGATCCTAAAAGTATTACACATCACATACTCACCACATGCAAGAAGCATTTGAATTTACCTCTGTTTCAAACAATTTTTTTTTCTTTCCTTTTATCAAATATGTAAACCACTAAAAATAACACATTCATGCTACCAATCAACCTCGTATACATCTTTCTATATTATCAAGGAATCACACAATTTCTTTTGATGCTCAAGTGCTTATTATGTAACACTCCATCATGCCATGCAGACACAATGGGATTTGGGTGAGTGTTGAAAATGAAAAAGAGCTAAGAGGACTGTTTGCATAAAAATATACACTGTGAACCTATAAAAGAAAAATATATTATGCAATATGATCATCAACACCTGCATTGCGCCTACACCCCGCTATTTATTCAATTTAAAAACCAAATATTACTACCTTTTTACACAGTTTTCATTTTTCAATGTTCAATTTCCATCTATTTGACGTTTAATTGATACTCAATCATGTAAAATTACATTGGCCTATTTCATTATTCTCTAAGCATACATTAGTTGCCAGCATCCGTTGAAGGAAACAATCTCTTATTTGCTTTGCTAATGTATTTGACCAAATGTTGCATACAAAAGAACACTTCTTAATACCATTCATTTCCATCATCCTTAAAGTTACACACGCACAAAATTAGCCAAGAAAACAATCAGTAACTATATCTTGTGATGTGATGTAGATCACTGAACACCAAGCTGCAAAAGGCCATAACGACAACACACATGCAACTTTAAACAGGTGGAAACAGTCAATAAGTACTCTCACCTTGACATTAGTCAATGGGGATGCAGAAACTGCCTCCTGAGATTTTTTTGTATCATATTCAGAACATTCAGCACACACGAAATGATCTAATTTCTTTGCTTGGTCAATACTCATCTCCAAACAAGTAGGATGATACCTACAAGGACCACGGTGAAAAACACATAATATATAACAGCTTATACACACAAGGAAAGTTAAAAGAAGCTGAAATCCAAAATTGGTGGAAAGGGAAAGCCAAAGCAACATAAAACAGAACTTCTTATAGATTAAATCCCTCATCCATCTGTAACATAAATTTTTCTTCTACAAATTTAGCACACTTTTGACCAGAGAATATCCATATGGTCAAATCCAAGAAGAGTTTCCTCCAGACATAGTACTTCCAAAATTCGAAATTAGCTCTATAAAACTCATACAGTGGATACATGAGGCAGACAAGTCAAGTCTATGTAGAAACTGTAGAAAGTGAGAGTCTAAGAGTGTTCATGTAATAGAACAAATAAGTATAAGGAATAGGAATAATTCCATTATCTAACTCTACTCACATTCATGTTAATTTACATAGCATTACATTGGTTTATATAGGAAATAGGATAGCACACAATATGGAAAAACATGGAGAGGATAACATGGAGAGGAAAACATGGAAACATGTTTTCCCACCTAACATATTCTAACACTCCCCTCAAATGCAACTTTACATAAAAGGGACAAACTAAAGTGCATTTGACAAAAATATGAAGGAAAAATTGCAACAACATATAAAGGAACCATCATGACTAGCAAGCAGATGAAGATCCATGGAAAGTGAGCTGGTATCACCAAGAAGCAGCCAACGCCGAGAACCAATGTTGCCCCCATGTGAGACCCAAGTTGCACAAGCCAACAAAGAACAAACCGAAGCGAAGCGAAAAACCATACGGCTGCAAATGAGCATGACTTAGCATGAACAACCCCTCATGCAACCTAGACCATATCATATCTCATACCTCATATCTCATATCTCCCCCTCAAATGCAGCTTTATATAAAAAGGACAAAATAAATTGCATTTGACAAAAAAGGAGGACAAATAAAGAAAGGAAGAAAAAAAAATCAGAAAGATGCAAACAACATAGTTGCAGATTCTAACCAATTCAGACCCGGGACCATGTTGGAAGAGACATCAACAATGGATTCCATGTTGGAAGAGACATCAATAATGGGTAACATATGGGAAGAAAGCATAGCAAATATGGTGCATCAAAGAAGAAAGCTAGAAAACAGCCAAGGACCAGCAAGAAAACCAACATGGGGAGATACTGGACACTCGAGAAGCGGCTGAAAATCAATGGATCACCACCGAAAAAATCGCCGGAAAAGTCGACCACTGCAGATGGAAGGAGGAAAGAGAAAAAGGCACGCTGGAAAAACTTGTCGGGAAAAGTCGCTGGAAAAGTTGCCGGAAAAGTCGCCGGAAAAAGTCGTCGGAAAAAGTCGCCGAAAAAAGGATCAAGCTTTGATACCATGTAGAAAGTGAGAGTCTAAGAGTGTTCATGTAATAGAACAAATAAATATAAGGAATAGGAATAATTCCATTATCTAACTCTACTCACATTCATGTTAATTTACATAGCAATACATTGGTTTATATAGGAAATAGGATAGCACACAATATGGGAAAACATGGAGAGGATAACATGGAGAGGAAAACATGAAAACATGTTTTCCCACCTAACATATTCTAACAGAAACAATCAATCTTATCTTCACCTGCTACTCGAGATGAGTGGATAGTAAAGATCTCTTAATGGCCTGTGCTTTTCATACAGGACCTTGCACCAAATAATGCATTTACCAAGTTGAAAGAGCTGGAAGCTTTCTATCAAAAAGGAAAAAAATAAAAGAATAAAGAGCTTGAAGCTTCTTTCTTTCCTTGTAGTCTAAATTTGGTTATGAGAGTTACTGAAGATATTTTACTGGATTTTTCCTTCTATTGAAAAATTCTAAAATCTAGTGATTTACAGATTTCCCAGACAAATAAAAGAGATATTGGAAGTCCAAATATTACCTTTTCAAACCTGTCTTGTTAATTTTGATCAAAATTTGATACCAAGTAATTGAGAGAATCAAACAAAAACATTCTTTTACAACTGACAAGTAAGCAGACCAAACTAATGAAACAACCAGGCAGCATTGGAATTTATCTTTTCAATTGTAACACATCAAAAGAACTAAAGCATGAACCCGAAGACAATTTTCCTTTCTGCAATTTCTTTGCAACAAACTAAAACAGAAATACTAAAAAAAATCAAAAAATTTAACCAAACATAAATGTTTATACCAGTCTTTGCACCCATCACACTGTATCATCAAATCATCTGGGTTATACGGCATCTCGCACTTGCAGTACCTTCAAATTAAAAAAATAAAAGGTTGTGAACCGTGTGACCAATAAACAGACTTCAATCAACAATCAAGCAGAGTCTCACGACACTCACACTGCTACACGGTCAGGCGTGAATGCTCCAGTTGCAGCTTTGTACTCAAAGCGACAGTAGTAATCCTCGGCTCCAACATCCTCAAGCTTGCTGTAATCCTTGAACGAGTGAACAATGCACTTGCCTTCAATGGTGTGAGCACTCTGAGTATCATAGTGATCTGACAGGAACAACTCTTTTGAGCCATGAAACTGTCTTCTCCCACCCATCGATTCCTCTGGCCGATAGTACCATCTTACTCTAACCTTCACCTCACTCTTATTATCAGCTTCTATTTTCTCCACACGAGCCACATAGGGTGGCGTATCAGTTTCCGAGGATCTCATCAACACACAATCTCCAGCTACAAAACCACAGCAATATAATTCCTTTTTATTTTGATGTATTTTCGGCAACAATACCTAATCACTCAAAAATTGCATAAGCACACATGTATACATATATGCATTTGCTCAACATAAATACCCACCTCAAGAACCTCAACAGAAAAACAAAAACCACCTATACATATTTATTTAAGGTCCTATAAGCTACCAATGGTTGCATAATCAGAAACACCCAGCGTTAAAAACATCACAAACAACTAAAACAATATTTTAATAACTCAGAATGTGTCTATATCTCCATAAGTTTTAGAGATTAGACAAACACAACTATGCATGTATGTGAATGAGGTCAAATTAGTAACCTGGTTGCATCTACAAAAACCCATCTTCAAAAACAAAAAAATCAACCCAAAACAACTCACAAACCTCCAAAATAAAAAATAAAAACCCAAAAGAAATCCAACAACTCAAATTGTACAAATACAAATATAAACAAATACCTATCTTCAGAAACCTCAACCAAAAAAAAAAACAAATTCAACAACTCAAAATGTACAGATACAAATATAAAGCAAAACACATCTTCAAAAATCTCAAAAAAAAAAAAGGTTCAACAACTGAAAATGTACAAAAACAGATAAATGCATGTATGTTCAATCGGTGGCCTCCTTGTCCAAGGGCTTCATCGGCACAAAATCCCAGCTTCAGACACCACATTTTATATAAGAAAATGTGAGTTTTATGCAAAAATATTACCTCTGACAACTTTGTTCGTGCCTTTGATTGTGTAGACGTCCAAGTCTCGTTTGGTCTTCGCCATTGAAATGTGTCGTGGTCCAAAGAATGAGCTTTCCTTCGAGACTAAAATACGTATATATTAGAGCGAGAAAGAGAAATGGATGGAATAACTTATAATAAATATACAAAATTGGTGAGGAGATGGACTGTTTCAATGGCGGAATCGAAAATCTAGGTGCATTGTTGGGGATGATTTGGTGAACTTCGAGAAGGGTTCATACAACTCATCTGGTGATGGAAATGGAGGTGTATAAACCCTAGATTTTTGGGATAAAATAGAAATGGAAATAAAAACCCTGAGAAAGTTTTTTCGCATCTGTCTATATTTATATCCATATGTCCATATCGATTTATATATCTCTACGTCTGTCTATTTGCTTTTTATTTATTTATTTGTAAAATGAAAAGTCTTTTTTGTGTGTGTGAAATGAAAAGTTGGACTTGTCTCTTAAATGATCTAATTTAACCACATTAATTTCTCAAAAAACAAAAATCACATATTAACTATTTGTTTCTCACATTTCAAAATTATAAAATATAATATTTACACTTTTTCTAGAGTTTTTATTTTTTTTTATTGCTGATTAATCATGAGAGTGATTAAAATTTTAGGGAATTGATATTTTCACAAGTGACAATATTAGTTTCACAAAGTTTCCCCATTTATTATTTATATAAGGAGGATTTTATGGAATTAATATTTTTACTTATAGAAATATTAATTCCCAAATTTTATTGAGCAAAGACATGTTGTAATTGGATTGTGGTATCTTTATTACTCCCTTCGTCCAATTTTATTTATCCTAATTTAAGAGTACCTATTAAGAAATTTTTTAACTCTAAACTATCCATCTTAATTATTCTTTTATTATTTTTTTGTTTTATTTAATCTCCCAACTCTTTCTTGTAATAATAAAATAGAGGAGAAAGTGGGAAAAAAAATGTGATTGTGATTCCAATGTCAAAATTAATAGTGTTATTTTTTTTAAATGTGTGTTATGTTGTTTTCAATGAATTTGTTTTAAAGTTAAATGAGGGTATTATTAGAAAAGTAAGGTCAAAAATAATATTAAAAAAAAGATAAATAAATTTAAACAAATCAAACAAAAATTAGGACAAATAAATTTAGACAGGAGAAATATTATTTTTAATCTTTTTCATCCTTGAATCTTATTGACAAAGACTCATAAGCCAAATCTTTCTCATTATAGAAAACCATAACCTTCGTATTATATTTTTAGATTTAGCGAGGGTCCCGTATCTATATTAAAGAGACTCTCTCAAGTTATTATTTTTTATTGTTCTTGTTTTTCTTCTTATCGGGTTTTTTTTTACCTTTTTATGAGGTTTTATTCTTCCTACTTTGAAAAAAATTTAATATATGAAATATTCTTCATCTAGTTTAGGATTTTTTTATTCTTAGTAGCTTATTTTTGTATTTATGATCTCTTCGTGGAAGTTTGATTTGCGTTAATCGGTGATAACAGATCTATTCAGATTTGAGTGTGGATTATCACAACAATCTTTCTTTTTTCATTGCTCATATTGAAAAATGACAAAAATAATTTTTATCCCACTGAAATTGTCACATTTTATACAATAGCCCATTAAAATAAAAAAATATAAATTGCAATTTTATAACCAAACTAAAAAAATCTGTAATCAACCCATTCCGTTAAATTCCTCAAACGTCCGTTAACATACATGATAATCTCGTGTCCCTATTTCTGTCTCTAAAAACCGTCTTTCTCTGTCTTCAATCTCTCACCATTGTTGCATTATCTAGGAATTGATGCTTGTAATTTCATAAATGGCAACAATCACCAATGTTGGACCAACGACCATCGCCGAAATCTGTTGGGTTATTCCTTCCTATGTGGGTAGGCCCAATTAGTAGCCCATATGGTCTATTGACCCATATGGATGATATAACATAGGTTTCAGCAAAAACAAAAGTAACGAATAACAAAACGGAAGAGAGAAAAAGAAAAAACTGATTCCCGCAAGAAATAGTGCAGTATTTTTTAACTCAGCGATCAAAAAGTTATTCGTGGTCCCGATTGGGCTAATTTTTAGTGAGTGACGCCGTAACTTATTAGTCTTCAATCTGAACGGTGGGATTGAGTATCAGAGTCTCCTAGCATCAAGTTTTTCTGTACATTGTTGATACATTTTTTTACGAGAGTTGGTGGAGTTTTTAAGTTTTCTCTTGTAATTTTTCTTGTTGAAGATGTATGCCAAGAATATGTTATTCTTGATGGTTGTTACTGGTTTATGTCTCTAATTGTGCTAGAGAGAACGTTGCGTTGCCCATTATTATTATTGATAGTGGAAGATTTGGTGGACTACGGTCATGCGGTTTTTACTCCTCATATCGATGGGGTTTTCACGTAAAAATTTGATTGTGTTTTTGTGTGTGCTTGTTCTCAATTATTAACTGCTTGGATTATTTTTCTTATTGGGTTTACACAAGAGGGGAGAATTATATTGTTCCGCTGTGCTGTTAGTGTTATTTGGATTGTTTTTCTCCCAACAAGTGGCAACAGAGCTGTGGTTGTTATTGAATTGTTGGCCTTGTGTTAAACGATGAAAACTAATACGAGTAGGATGGTAACTTTGAATGGTTCAAATTATCATATTTAGAAAAAAAAAATAGAGGACCTCTTTTATGTGAAGGATTATTATTTGCCTGTGTTTTTTGATGTGAAGCCTGAGAAAAAGACCGATGTCGAGTGGAAAATTTTGTATCGTTAAGTGTGTGGTTGCATTAGGCAATGGGTTGATGATAATGTTTTGAATCATATTAGTGGAAAGACTCATGCACGCAGTTTATGGAGTAAGTTCGAACAATTGTATACATGAAAGACGGGGAATAATAAATTATTTCTGATTAAGCAGAAGATGGCATTGAGGTATCATGACGGAAAACCTTTGACTGATCATTTAAATTCCTTTCAGGAAATTATTAATCAATTAGTTACAATGGGTATCAAGTTTGTTGATGAGATACAGGGATTATGGCTGCTTGGTACATCATCGGATTCGTGGGAGACGTTTCGAACGTCGTTGTCTAACTCCGCTCCAGATGATAAAATTACTATGGATTTGGTTAAAAGCAGTGTTCTGAATGAAGAGGTTCGAAGAAAGTCGCATGGTATCTCTTTACAGTCAGATGTGCTAGTTACCGAGAGAAAGGGGAGGAGCAAAAGCAAGCATCCGATGAATAGAGGCAAGAGCAGAAGTAAGTCCAACAAATTTGCAAATGTAGAATGTTTTCATTGTCATGAGAAGGGGCATATCAAAAAAATTTGCCGCTAGTTCAAGAGAGAAAACAATATGGGAAATGGTAAAGAAAAAAATAATGATGATAATCGAGTTGCTACTATTTCTAATGATTTTCTCATTATGTATGATGAAGATGTTCTTAATTTTGCTACTCATGAGATGAGTTGGGTCATTGATAGTGGTGCATCAGTTCATGCTACATCGCGGAAGGACTTCTTTACATCCTATACAGTTGGTGACTATGGAATTGTAAAGATAGGTAATGATGGAGTGTCGAAAGTTGTGGGCATTGGGGATGTGTGTTTGGAGACTAATAACGGAACAAGGTTAGTTCTCAAAAATGTTAAGCATGTTCCTAATATTCGGTTGAATCTGACTTCTGCTAATAAACTTGATGATGATGGATTTTGCAACGTCTTTAGTGATGGACAGTGGAAACTTACTAACTGTTCTATGGTTGTGGCTAGAGGTAAGAAATATTCAACATTGTACTCGTTGCAAGCAAAGCTCTCTACAAACATTGTTAATGTAGTGGAGAATGATAGTCAAGCAGAGTTGTGGCATAAGAGACTTGGTCACATAAGTGAAAAGGGATTGAAGCTATTGGCCAAGAATAACAGTCTATCTAGGTTGAAACATATGTTGGTCGATTTCACAATCAATAAAACACGCGCAAGTATACGCGATCCACAAGTAATATATGATAAGTAGAGTGTCGAACCCACGAGGAATTATGCTAAATAATTACCAAATATCAATCGCATGAAAAATCAATCTAATTTAAACAATGATAATATGATTTGTTTTGTTGTTGATCAATAACTAAATAAAGATAATTTAGAGAATAAAGTTTAACTACACACGGATAGAATTCAAGATAAAAAGATCTAAGATTACAATTTCCCCCAACTCTTCATTTAAACATCATACTCTCTCTTGTTTAGTAAATTAGAACATAAGAATTGTTATCCGAGAAGTCACTAGTATGTCTAAGCCTCTCTCGATGGTCAAATACGTATTTCCTATTGTGGTGTATAGATATATTTCTATTCTACACACTAGCAAGAATCTCATATCAAGAAAAATTAATAAGACACATGTCACGTAAAAATCTCATTAACCATTCTATCAATTACCAACTTTCACAATAGAAATCATTAAACACGGATTCTCAATAGGATACATGTGGTATTTAGGTATATTTCTATCCTAAATACAATCAAATTATCAATCCTCAAGAATAATACATAAGACCCACGTCACATAATCTCATACATTATCCATAAAGAATATCCAATTTTCACATGAATTCATAACTAGGTCTCAACTTATACTTCCTCTCTCAATTCCATATAAGTTACCAAGGTAATTACGGGCCAAGCAATTAATCCTTAAGCAAAGGTTATGAACTCCAATTCATAAAATGCCTAAATACCAATCAAGAGAGAGCATTCAATTTAAACTACAAGTTGGGTTCCATTGCAATCTTAGAATGAAGAGTTTAGTTCATATCAAATCTCAATAACATCATAATTTGAGTATAGTACATGGTTGAAGTTACAAAATAAGAAAGAAGAACTAAAACATATGAAGATACACCCTTTTTGTGATAATATTCTCGAATTGGTGTGGTGTGATTCTTCTTCTCTAATCCTTGCCCTCCTAATTCGTGCTTCAAGCCTCCTTAGTTGATGAAATTCTGATAATTTTCCTTTTGTTCCTTTTTCTTCTCTTTTTAGCTCCAAACCCTAGCTTTTTCAATGTGTGTAACCAAGCTTGAATAATGCAATGCCAACTCCCTGGATGATTTCTCATCTGAATTCCCTCTCTCCTCATTTTCCCGTTCCTGAAATCCCTCCACTAGTGCGCCACAATAGCAGAACAGACAAAGCCAGCCGCACCAGAAATCGCGCTCTCGCCCCGGCGAGAAAAACAGCCTGGGGAGCTCGCCCCGGCGAGGGCTCGCCTCGGCGAAGAAGTTGGCCTTGGAGGCTCGCCCCGGCGAGGAAATTGGCCTGGGGTGCTCGCCGCGGCGAGGTCACATATCCTGTTAAAATTACCCTTTTTCCCCTGGTCTTGCCAAAAACCACCACGATCGTCCACAGCTGTTCCCTGCACAACAAAAGCATAAAACAAGTAAATAGATACTAAAAACACCTAAGGATAGCAAAGAATTGAGTTCAAAGGATAACTAATTCGTAGGTATAAAACCCACTCATCAAATACCCCCAAACTTAAGAGTTTGCTTGTCCTCAAGCAAAAACAACGGAGATGAAAAATACACAATGCAACTAATTAAATGAATGCAAATGCATGAATTATAAGCCTAGAGCAGCCAAGATAAGAAAATCAAGCCTCAACAATCAGAAACAAATAAACAACAACATCACAACTGTAGGACTATCAGAAATGAGACACGCACCAAATTTGGCCAAATGATTAACCCTTATGTGTGTGTGTGGTCAGAAAGACAGAGTACGCAATGATCACAATTCGATCTAAGAACTATAGTGCTCAAAAGAAGATAAAATAGTCGAGTACCACTACTAGTATCTCACATACTCACTAGCTTTTATTTCACACTCTATTAACTATATTCTATCACAATCACCGAGTGCGTTTTACGCTCCATCTCGATGATAGTTTTATTTACATCTAGATCTGTGCAATGTCTATCTTTATTAGGCTCTTCAATGTCACCCATGTAGCAAACTTTCCACCGATGACTCCCAAACCAGATGGTCTTAGGGCACCAAGCGTAGAAACACTCCAAAGGGCTTACTTGTTCGAATGACACCGGCCACAAAGATAAAACAGTCTAGATTTGCTCATATCTGTCTATATTTCATTTTTCAATTATAACCAGCATCAAGACAGACATCGAAGCATTAAATAAGCATAGAAATTAATTTTTTTTTTTTTTACTATCCTATCTTTTAATGAGCAATAACAGTTTCAAAGGTGTGAACATACAATCTCACGTACTCAACAACACTGATATGTGCATTAGTAACTCAAAGGGTTAAAAATTTAAGAAAATTAGGCCCGAGCTAGCATTTCTAATATAGCAATTCGGATCCAAAGTGTTGAATATCATAAAAAAAATTATCCATGTCATCATCGGCTCTCCTTAAGCGCGCTGCTCAAAAGCTTTCTAAATGCAATTTTTTTTAAACAAAGCAGATGATAAACAGATGATGAATATGTACGATGAATATCACACAAATGACAATAACAGCAATAATCATTAATCGCAAGAAAAGTCATTTTGATGATATTATAAATGCTTAACTATAACATAAGTTTGAAACATACTACGTGCATGCAAAACTACAACTAAATGCAGCATACTAAAATACTATAACTTAAAACTAAAAGCTTTAAACACCCCCAAACTTGGAAATAACAATGTCCTCATTGTAGAAAAGATAAAGACATGAAGAACTGAGGACTTCCCTATGATATCACTCGGCCATCCTCCACCTCCTCGACGTCAGAGTCGGATGGTGGGAAAGGCGGCAGCGGTGTAGGCACGGGGAAAGGAAGTGGAGGTGCACTCGGGTACTGTGCTGCTAGAACCGCGCTGAAACTAGTGGTGAAGTTCCACATGTGCTCCTGCCTCTCTGCAATGCGCTGATTCTGCCTCTTTAGCCTCCTCTCTAGCCTCTTAGCTCGACTGTCAATACGTAACTGGAGGCTGCGGATTTGAGTGCTGAATTTTGCCTTAGGCCGTGATGAACCGACAGGTAGCTGAGTATCCTCCTCCTCCTCCTCCTCCTCGGAAGTAGCCTCAATAATAAAGCCTCGGCCACGAGGATGCGACTCGGCTCCATCCCAAACCTTGTACCTCGCAATCAGCCTGTGGTCGAGAAGCTGTGATGGCTGCTGTGTTACCTCGTCATCTCGCCACTGCACCCCCGCCTGTCTGTACAGTCCACAAATGAGGGAGGGGTGAGGTAGTCCGCCCTGAACATTACCCCTCAGAAGCCGGCGGATACTACCCTCGATGATGTTCCCTACATCAATCGAGAAATCCATAACAATAGCGTATAGTAACGTTGCCTTCTCCTTCGAAACATCGCTCACGTGCTGGGAAGGCATGAGCTTGGCACTCAGGAAGGCGTACCAAATCTTTCCATACAGGCTGAGGTCCTTGCTGGGGAAGAGAGAAGCACCTCTATCTCGCCTAGTGATCCATGTGGTACCTGATTTGCACAACTCAGTTACAATCTTGTCAAAATCAGGCTGCGAGCGAATGAACTCTGTGTACTGGCATAATGCAGGAGGCACCAAGTTGTAGTAATGATTAATTGCCTGTGCGCTGAACGGTACCCTCATCCCCCTGACTATGGCCTCAAAAGGCTGCCTGTCCTGAGCATTGGCATAGAACTCCTGTACCACAGGAACCACTGCTGGGTCGGGGTGGTGGGTGAAAGTGTCCCACACCCTCTCATCAATCTGCTCCTAAATCTCTCCATCAACCCCTCTCTCTGGCCTGAGTCCTCGCTCGGGAGTTAGAGCTTTACCCGTGATGAAGTCATCAAATCTGTCTGCTGTCTCGGCACTAATAAATTTACTGTGGTCATATTGCCTGGGTGGTGCGGAGGAGGATCCCTCAGTACGAGATCTCTTAGGCGGCATGGTAGCAACAAAGCAGAAATTCCTTTTTTTTTCTAAACAGTCCCAAACACTAATTTCAACTCACTGATAAACAGAAATTCCCCCAAACTTGAATTTTTCACAAACCAAAATTTCCTGCAAGAATACTCAATATGCACAGAATATATTCCCAATCCTCCAGTTGAGCCAACACAAACTCAACTGGGTACTCAATATCAACCAATTCAACAATTTGCAGAAAAGTTACAGTTCAAAATATGAACACTTGACAATCCCAGATTAATATTCACTGAAATCAATTTTTAACTACTGACTATCCAGATACAATCTCAACAATAATTACAACTAGAAGCGCGAAAACTGCAGGAAGTCACAAAATCCTCTAGTACATGGCTTCTGTCAGTTGGTGGGTGTGAAGAAGGAGGAAGTGCCTGCTTGAATTCCCAAAATTGCAGCTTAAATCCTCACTGAGATGTAATGAGACCGAATCCCAGCCCCAATTCTTCCAACTAATTGACCTAATTCGAATGGTGTTGATGATGGTGACTGTAATGGTGGAATTGATTGAAAACCCAAATTGGAAGTGGATTTCGTGTGAAAAAGGGTTGCTCAATCCTTAGATTAGTTGAAATCGAGAGTGGGATGTGGCTAGGGTTGGATTTCGAGTGCTTGGGTCGTTTTGGGGGAGGAGTATCAGGTTGCAGAAGAATGGGAGTGAAGGAGAATGGAGCAGGTTCGAACGGGAGGGAGTTTTTAGGTTCTGCAATTCCGTGTCTCTCGCCGGGGCGAGAGTTTCCCTTATGTTTTTCTCGCCGGGGCGAGAGATTCCAAGTATAAAAACCTCGTCGCGGCGAGCCCTCCTGCTGAAGCAAAAATTTGATTTTTGAAATTTTCATCCAGGGACCATGCCTAATATCAACTCCCTGTATCCCTGCAACCTACAAAACATACATTAGAAACAATGGGCCAAAAATGACCCTCAAAAGTGACTCGGTGCTAAAAATCCAAAACTAACACACAATATACTAAATATGAAAAACTTAAAAACTAACTAACATGGAAAATGCAATAATTAAGACACACAACTGAATCATAAAAGGATACGGAAGATGGTGGGTTGCCTCCCACCGAGCGCTTGGTTTTGAGTCCTCGGCCCGACTCCACATCCATTCAAGGCTAATCGGCTAAAGTGATCGAGGTCTTCTGGCGAGCGAAGCCGCCACCCCAATAATGCTTAAGGCGTTGCCCGTTAACTTTGAATGTCACTTCCGGATTATCACCATAGACTTCAACAGCTCCGTGTAGGAATGCGTGCTTGACAGTGAAAGGACCCGACCAACGCGATTTGAGCTTTCCGGGAAAAAGCCTCAATCTAGAGTTATACAGCAATACTGCTTGGCCAGGCTCGAATTTTCTGTCAACAATCTTCTTATCATGCCACCTCTTTACCTTTTCCTTGTACAATTTTGAATTTTCATAAGCTTGCAGTCGGAACTCATCAAGTGCATTGAGCTGAAGAAGCCTTTTCTCGCCTGCAACTGTGAGGTCAAAATTCAACTTTCTAATGGCCCAGAACGCTTTGTGCTCGAGTTCAACCGGGAGATGGCATGCCTTGCCATAGACTAGCTGATATGGTGACATACCAATGGGTGTTTTAAAAGCCGTTCTGTACGCCCACAGTGCATCATCTAGCTTTGTCGACCAATCTTTTCTGGTGGGATTGACTATCTTTTCCAGAATTTTCTTCACTTCTCTGTTAGAAACCTCAGCTTGTCCATTGGTCTGGGGGTGATATGCAGTAGCAATTCTATGAGTGACCCCATATTTTCCCAAAAGGGCAGCAAAGTGCTTATTGCAGAAGTGACTCCCTTCATCACTGATCATAGCCCTTGGAGTACCGAATCTTGTGAAGATATTCTTGTGAAGGAATTTCAGCACTACCTTGGAATCATTAGTGGGAAATGCGGCTGCCTCCACCCATTTAGATACATAATCTAAATGTATAGATTGTTGAAAGAAGGCGGGAATGGCCCCATGAAGTCTATACCCCAAACATCAAAGACTTCAACCTCCAGGATCATGTTTAAAGGCATTTCATGCCTTTTAGAAATGTTACCCATCCGTTGACATCTATCGCATTTTAGCACAAACTGATGAGCATCTTTGAACAATGTTGGCCAAAAGAACCCTGCTTGCAACACCTTAGTGGCTGTTTTCTCGCCCCCGTAATGACCTCCATATAACGAATCATGACAGTGATGGAGAATGCTCTCGACCTCGCTCTGTGGAACACACATTCGAATCATTTGGTCCACACAATGTTTGAATAGATATGGCTCATCCCACATATACCTATTAACGTCATGAAGAAACTTTTTCTTTTGCTGCCACGACAAGTCTGGGGGGAGTGTATTACTAACCAAGTAGTTAGCAAAATCAGCATACCATGGAATTTCACCTTGAACCACAAACAGCTGTTCATCCGGGAATGACTCATTGATTAGCACTTTATCTTCCTTATCATGCCCCGGATTCTCCAATGTAGACGGATGGTCGGCTACTTGGTTTTCAGTTCCCTTTCTGTCCCGAATCTCCAAGTCAAACTCCTGTAGCAATAGGATCCATCTAATCAATCTCGGTTTAGCATCTTTCTTTGCAATTAGATACTGAATAGCTGAATGATCCGTGAATACTACCACCCTTGTTCCAATCAAGTAAGATCGAAACTTGTCAAAGGCATAAACTACTGCAAGCAACTCCTTCTCGGTAGTGGTGTAGTTGAGTTGTGCATTAGTTAAGGTTTTGCTAGCATAGTAAATGGCATGAAAAACCTTCTCCTTTCGCTGTCCCAAAACAGCCCCCACCGCATAATCACTGGCATCACACATCAACTCGAAGGGTTTTGACCAATCCGGAGCAACTATCACTGGTGCAGTGGTTAATTTCTTCTTTAGTAGCTCAAATGCCATCAAACACTCCTCATCAAACTTGAATGGCACATCTTTCTCTAGTAGACTGCATAAAGGCTTAGTGATCTTAGAAAAGTCCTTAATGAATCTTCGGTAGAACCCCGCATGTCCTAGAAAGCTGCGAATGCCCTTCACTGAGGTTGGTGGAGGTAAATTTTCAATTGTTTCAAGTTTTGCTCTATCCACCTTAAGACCCTTGGATGACACTTTATGCCCAAGTACTATCCCCTCTTGCACCATGAAGTGACATTTTTCCCAGTTGAGCACTAGATTAGTTTCCACACATCTCTTCAGTATTAGAACTAGATTTTCCAAGCAATTATCAAATGAATCACCAAACACTGAAAAGTCATCCATGAAAACTTCTACACTGTGTTCCACCAAATCTGAGAAAATTGCCATCATGCACCTTTGAAAAGTGGCCGGTGCATTACACAATTCGAATGAGACCCTTCTAAAAGCAAAAGTACCAAATGGGCATGTGAAGGTAGTCTTTTCTTGATCTTTTTGAGCAATAGCAATCTGATTATACCCCGAATATCCATCCAACAAGCAATAGTACTTATGCCCAGCTAATCTATCCAACATTTGATCAATGAAGGGTAATGGAAAGTGATCCTTTCGGGTTGCTTTGTTAAGTTTCCTGTAATCCATGCACACCCTCCACCCGGTCACTGTCCTTGTCGGAATTAACTCATTATTTTCATTGGCCACGACTGTCATACCCCCTTTCTTGGGTACACACTGAACTGGGCTCACCCAAGCACTGTCAGAAATAGGATAAATTATTCCAGCATCTAACCATTTCAAAATCTCTTTCTTTACCACTTCTTTCATGATTGGGTTGAGCCTCCTTTGATGTTCCACAGTTGGCTTACTATCATCCTCCATCAAGATTTTGTGCATACAATAAGATGGGCTTATTCCCTTGATGTCGGCGATGGTCCATCCAATGGCAGATTTGTACTCCCTAAGAACCCGCAACAGCTTGCTTTCCTGAAACTCGTTAAGCACAGATGCAATAATAACAAGTAAAGTAGCTGAATCACCTAAATATGCATGCCTGAGATGGTTAGGCAAAGGTTTTAGCTCAAGTGCTGGAGGTGTCTCAAGGGATGGTTTCAACCGATCTGTAGCATTCTCAGCATGCTCAAGAGATTCAAACGGGATTGGAAACTTGCTCCCCCGTGGCACTGTATCCAAAATCTGTAGATATTCAACCAAATCTGGATCTTCTATGTCAAACTCTCCTAGAATTGCAGTCTCTAATGGATCATTGTTTAACACATTCAAAAACTTGTCATTCACAGCTTGCTCGATAACATCCACTTGAAAACATTCTTCCTCATCCGAAGGGAATTTCATGGCCTTAAATACATTGAAGGTTACTTCTTGATCCTGAACCCTTATAGTGAGCTCTCCCTTTTGCACATCAATTAAAGTTCTTCCAGTGGCTAAAAATGGTCTCCCTAGAATAATAGGAATGTTTTTATCTTCCTCATAATCTAAGATGATAAAATCAGCTGGGAAGATGAATTTATCCACCTTAACAAGAATGTCTTCAACAATTCCCCTTGGGTATGTAACCGACCTATCGGCAAGCTGAAGAGAAATGTTTGTAGGCTTTGGTGCAGGTAATCCCAACTGAGTATACACGGATAATGGCATGAGATTAATACTAGCACCCAAGTCACACAAACATTTGTTGAAAGAAAGGCTACCAATAGTACACGGTATAGTGAAGCTGCCTGGATCTTTCAACTTGGGAGGTAGCTTTCTTTGCAGCACGGCACTACATTCTTCTGTCAAAGCCACCGTCTCAAAGTCATTTAGCCTTTTCTTCCTAGATAGGATTCCTTTCATAAATTTGGCATAGCTAGGCATCTGTTCTAAGGCCTCTGCAAAAGGAATATTAATTTGTAGCTTCTTGAAGACCTCCAGGAATTTGGCAAACTGTTTATCTAACTTCTGTTTCTGCAATCTCTGAGGGAAAGGTACTGGTGGATACACTTTTGGAGTAGGCTCAACACTAGGTTTATCTGTGGTATCTCTCTGCTCTGACTCAGGTGGTACACTGCTGTCCATTTTCTTAGAAAAATCAGCATTAGTCAAGTCCGGAGGAGAGCTTGAGTGGGCTACCCCCTTTTGCAATTCGGGCTCCTGTAAGGTTTGTTTACCACTTCTGAGAGTTACTGCCTGACATTCCTCTTTCCTATCTCTTCTTGGATTAGTCTCTGTGTTACTAGGAAGAGATCCCTGGGGTCTATTTGACATAGAACTAGCCATTTGCCCAATTTGATTTTCCAAAGCTTTGAGTGTTGCTGCTTGGTTTTTTATCAAGATATCCTGGTTAGCCATGTGTTTCAATATCAACTCCTCAAAATCTGATTTTCTCTCTGGTTGTGGTTGTGAGGTTTGAGCTGCATGATGTTGTTGAGGCTGATTTTGGAACCCTGGTGGATGATGTGGTTTAGGAGCTTGCTGAAAATTTTGATTGTTGCTCCATGAAAAGTTAGGATGGTTCCTATTTCCAGCATTGTAAGTGTTTTGGTACTGATTTGGCGGTCTCTGGTAGCTACTTACAAACTGAACTGCCTCGTGGTCAAATGGACATTGGTCATTGGCATGTGTTCCTGCACATAATTCACAAATAATAGCTACCTGCTGCACTTTGGAATCTGTTAAGGAATCAAGCTTCTTTGACATTGCCGCCATCTGAGCTGCTAAGGACGTGATGGCATCCACCTCTAATACTCCGGCTACCTTTGGTTGGCTCATTCTAGAAGTTGGCCACTGGTAGTTATTTGCAGTCATAACCTCCAATAACTCAATTGCTTCCCCATAATTCTTAGCCATGAGAGATCCCCCAGCTGCCGCATCTATACAAGACCGATTGTGAGATCCCAATCCGCTGTAGAAGGTATTCAATTGCATCCATGGGAGGAATCCATGATGCGGGCATCTTCGAAGCAAATCTTTAAATCTTTCCCATGCCTCATACAATGACTCCGCATGATGTTGCTCAAAGGTTGCAATTTCATTTCTCAATCTAGCAGACTTTGCAGGAGGGAAGAACTTTGCCAAAAATTTCTGTGCTAAGTCTGACCATGTAGTGATGGACCCCGGTGGCAATGAGTGAAGCCAACTCTTAGCTTTGTCTCTCAAAGTTAACGGGAAAAGTCTAAGTCTCAAAGCATCATCCGTTACCCCAACAAATTTGAAAGTATCACATATCTCAATAAAACTCAACAAATGCTCATTAGGGTTGTCATTGGGCAAACCCCCAAACTGTAACGAATTTTGCACCATTTGTATTGTTCCCGGTCTAATTTCAAAGGCAGTTGCAGTTATTGTCGGTCTTATGATACTAGACTGTAGATGTTGGTCGGTTTTGCAACCGAAAAACTCGCGCAAGTATACGCGGTCTAACAAGTAATAAAGTGATAAATAAAAGTCGATCCCACGAGGAATTATCACTAATGTTTAACCAAGTACTAACTTTATATCATCTCGATCTTATTTAAACAGTCGGATAGAAGGTAATTAATTAAACTAATTAATTCTAATTATCAAAGCAATTAAATGGATAACGATTGGTATCTAAGACGCTACAAGCTAAGATCATAACTTTACCCCCACACAAGCATTCTGTCAAACACTTAGTGTGCTATGTTCATTGAATATCTTAACTGTCTCTCTTTGGTCTTAATGGTCATGACGGATTGTCGACCGAGAACTCATAAGTGCTCATACGCCTCTTCCGAGGTATGCATGAGCATATCCTATCAAAGATCTACCCAGAAGGGAATAGAACTGAAAAGAACATCAAAGCTAGGTAATAATCCTCACATTCCTATGTTGATTATTCAAAGCAGAGAATTAAAGCATAGGTTCTCAATTAGGTCACACATGGCATATAAGTATATTCCTATCTTACACACAAATTAGGCAATCTATAGGTATAGACAAATCCTAATCACATGCCAATATATCAGACATGTATCACTAATCCACTTCCATTTCTTATAGAATACCAAAATCATCACTAAGTTCTTTAGCAAGAAACATAAAGCACAGATATATTGAACCAAACCATATGGTGCCAACCAAAGAGATATGAAAGTTAAATTCAAATAACAAAGGGTTTCATTAGCATAACAATTAAACTAAATAACATAAATAAATAACATAAGTAGATAGATAACTAATGAACAAAGAACACAATATTCCCACACAAGCATTTTGTCAAACACTTGGCGTGCAATGCTTCATTTACATCTCCTAACTCTCCAATTGATCATAATGGTCACGATGATTTGTCAACCGAGAAACCTAAGTATTCATACGCCTCTTCCGAGGTCATATGACTATCACCCCTTGCGGCACATAGGTATATTCCTATCCTATATACTAGCAAGTCATTCAATTCTAAAAACAATTACCAGACACATGTCAAAGAAGCCTTAATAATCATTCCTCAAATGAATAAACTTTCGCATAGGGAGTCATTAAGCTTAGATTCTCAAATTGGCTACACATGGCATATAGATATATTCCTATCCTACATACAAATTATGTATTCCATCTCATGTAGAACAAGCATAATCACATGTCATTATATTCATGGCCTAAATCCACAATCCATTTCCCAATTTCATATAGATTACCAAACCAATCACTAATTCCTTAACAATTAAACATTAAGCACAAATATAATGAACCAACTCATATGGTGCCAATCAAAAGGAGAAGAAATTTAATACAAACTAGTAAATGGGTTCCATTACATTCTTGGTTCACAAACTAATTAATTACATAGTAGAAAAGAGAAAGAAAAGAAAGATAAAAGTGGCTTCCCCATTTTTGGTAGATAAAACTCCATTAGAGCACCTCCATTGAAGCTCTTGAAGAACCATGGCCAAAGGCCATGGCCTTCCTTTTGCTCTGCCGCTGCCTCTCTCTCCCTTTCTCTCCTTATTTTTGCAACTCAGATGAAGGATAAATGTTTTGGGTCATTAGGTTAGGCATTTAACAACCCAATTTTGCCTAGAATTCGTGTTTGGCACTGCGGCGTGGGCATTTGGACTGAAACTCGCGCTGCAGCGTCAAACATGACCTTGGCTACTGCATATTCGCGCTGCAGCGAGGCCAATAACACTAGGAACTCGCGCTGCAGCGAGGGTCCTTGAGTCAGGATTTCTAGCTTCGACGTCTGTTGGAAAAATGGCCATAACTTCTTCGCCCGAACTCGGATTAAGGCGTTTAAAGAGGCTATGGAAAGCTAAGAAGTAGCTCTACAACTTGAATAACTGGAGCTCGTCGAGATAATGGCCGGAGCAAGTCTCAAATTGAGCTCGAAGCAAATGCTGTGTAAAATGCATGCAAAATCCGATGGTAAAAAGACCATAACTCTCTCATACGAACTTCAAATTGGATAATTCTGGATGTTCTGGAAAGCTAAGACAAATATCTACAACTTTCGTTCTTTGAGTTTTGAGAGATTCGGATTGTATCATGGGTGAAAATGAGAAACAAGCAGCTGAAATGCCGAATTCAAGCCAAAAATGCATCGATGCAATGGGCCTTTATTTCAACTCCTGCGAAACAACGTAAAAGTACATAAAAGCACACAAAAACGTATAATAGCAATACAAAACTATATTATAGAACAATAAGATGAAAATACATAAAACCAAACGAAAAAGCTAAAGACTTACAAATTATCAAGGCTAAAAGTACCTAATTTGTGTGTATAAAACACACTCATCAGTAGATCACTAATCTGCGGCGTTACATAGTCTTTCAATGCTTTTTGTTCCTCTGCCGCCATGGTTTCTTGATTGTTAGAATCCCTGATTCTTTCTCTTCTTAGTCTTCGGGTATTTCTCTCGATTTCGGGTTCGTAAGGAAATAACTCAAGACTTTGTGATCGGCGCATACAAATCAAGGATACCTACACAATCAAGTAAATAAAAATTAAAAACAAGTCTAAATTAAGATCAATTCGACTATAATCAATATTGGTAAAATTATTGTAAAATATTTCCCCGGCAACGGCGCCAAAAACTTGTTGGTCGATTTCGCAATCAATAAAACACGCGCAAGTATACGCGATCCACAAGTAATATATGATAAGTAGAGTGTCGAACCCACGAGGAATTATGCTAAATAATTACCAAATATCAATCGCATGAAAAATCAATCTAATTTAAACAATGATAATAGGATTTGTTTTGTTGTTGATCAATAACTAAATAAAGATAATTTAGAGAATAAAGTTTAACTACACACGGATAGAATTCAAGATAAAAAGATCTAAGATTATAATTTCCCCCAACTCTTCATTTAAACATCATACTCTCTCTTGTTTAGTAAATTAGAACATAAGAATTGTTATCCGAGAAGTCACTAGTATGTCTAAGCCTCTCTCGATGGTCAAATACGTATTTCCTATTGTGGTGTATAGATATATTTCTATTCTACACACTAGCAAGAATCTCATATCAAGAAAAATTAATAAGACACATGTCACGTAAAAATCTCATTAACCATTCTATCAATTACCAACTTTCACAATAGAAATCATTAAACACGGATTCTCAATAGGATACATGTGGTATTTAGGTATATTTCTATCCTAAATACAATCAAATTATCAATCCTCAAGAATAATACATAAGACCCACGTCACATAATCTCATACATTATCCATAAAGAATATCCAATTTTCACATGAATTCATAACTAGGTCTCAACTTATACTTCCTCTCTCAATTCCATATAAGTTACCAAGGTAATTACGGGCCAAACAATTAATCCTTAAGCAAAGGTTATGAACTCCAATTCATAAAATGCCTAAATACCAATCAAGAGAGAGCATTCAATTTAAACTACAAGTTGGGTTCCATTGCAATCTTAGAATGAAGAGTTTAGTTCATATCAAATCTCAATAACATCATAATTTGAGTATAGTACATGGTTGAAGTTACAAAATAAGAAAGAAGAACTAAAACATATGAAGATACACCCTTTTTGTGATAATATTCTCGAATTGGTGTGGTGTGATTCTTCTTCTCTAATCCTTGCCCTCCTAATTCGTGCTTCAAGCCTCCTTAGTTGATGAAATTCTGATAATTTTCCTTTTGTTCCTTTTTTCTTCTCTTTTTAGCTCCAAACCCTAGCTTTTTCAATGTGTGTAACCAAGCTTGAATAATGCAATGCCAACTCCCTGGATGATTTCTCATCTGAATTCCCTCTCTCCTCATTTTCCCGTTCCTGAAATCCCTCCACTAGTGCGCCACAATAGCAGAACAGACAAAGCCAGCCGCACCAGAAATCGCGCTCTCGCCCCGGCGAGAAAAACAGCCTGGGGAGCTCGCCCCGGCGAGGAAATTGGCCTGGGGAGCTCGCCGCGGCGAGGTCACATGTCCTGCTGAAATTACCCTTTTGCCCCTGGTTTTGCCAAAAACCACCACGATCGTCCACAGCTGTTCCCTGCACAACAAAAGCATAAAACAAGTAAATAGATACTAAAAACACCTAAGGATAGCAAAGAATTGAGTTCAAAGGATAACTAATTCGTAGGTATAAAACCCACTCATCAACATACACAACTGGAAAAATGCAGTGATTGCTTGGCTGGAAAGCAGAACAGAGTTTCATTCACGAGTTCTTTGTCACGAAAGTAAGATATACTTGATATGGTACACTCCGATGTATGTGGTATGAAGGCAAAAACACTTTCTGGTTCTCTTTACTTTGTGACATTTATTGATGTTATTCGAGAAAGATATGGGTATACACTTTGAAGACCAAAAATTAGGTACTGATGTATTTAAGAAATTTCAGGCATCAGTTGAAAGACAAATGGGTAAAAAGTTGAAGTGTATTCGAACAGATAATGGAGGTGAGTACATAGGCCCCTTTGACGAGTATTGTAGAGAGCAAGGTATTCAGCATCAAAAGATACTTCCTAAGACTCCTCAGTTGAACGGTTTGGCAGAGAGAATGAACAGGACCTTAGCTGAAATAGTTAGAAGTTTGCTTTCACAAGCAAAATTACCGAGTTCTTTTTGGGGTGAAGCATTAAGTACAGTTGCGTACTTTGTACCGTTGGAGTTTGATGTACCGAACAAAGTTTGGACATGTAAAACTGTTTCTTATGATTCTTTGCGTGTCTTTGGATGTAAGGCATTTGTGCATATTCTTAAAGATGAGAGATAAAAGGTTGATGCGAAGACTCGGTAGTGTGTATTTATTGGGTATGGTCAAGACGAATTTGGTTACAAATTATATGACCCAGTTTAGAAGAAAATAGTTTGAAGTCGAGATGTTATTTTCATTGAAAACCAGACTATAAAAGATATTGACATGTCCAAGAAGATGGTATCGAACAACCTTGATGATATAGTTGACTTAGATCCAGTTCCTTTGACATCATAATTTTCTGAGCCTGTGGAAGAAATTCGGGATGAGAACGTGGATTTAAATGAGGCAGATGTTCCCATACAAGAAGAAATATATGATAATGCTCCCCAGTCGCCACACTTATTGGAAAACCAACATATTAATATTTAGAGGTCTACTCGAGACCGAAAAGTTTTTACACGTTATTCTTCTAATGATTATATAGTGTTGACAGATACAAGAGAACCAGACATGTATGAGGAAGCTATGGAAGATGAATATAAAGAAGAGTAGGTTGATGTCATACAAGATGAGATGCATTCATTGCATGAGAATCATACATTTGAGTTGGTGAAACTGCCTAAGGGTAAAAGGGCCTTGAAGAATCAGTGGGTTTACAGGGTAAAGCAAGAACACCGTATGTCCACGGTACAAGGCTAGATTGGTTGTGAAGGGATTTACACAGAAAAAGGGTGTCAACTTCGATGAGATTTTTGCTCTAGTTGTGAAAATGACATCCATTCGAATGATACTTGGCTTAGCCGCTACACTTGATTTAGAGGCTGAGCATATGAATGTGAAGACCACCTTACTACACGGTAATTTAGAGGAAAAGATTTATATGGAACAACCAGAGGGTTTCGAAGTGAAAGGAAAAGAAGATTATGTGTGTAAATTGAAGAAAAGGCTTTATGGCTTAAAGCAAGCACCGAGGCAGTGGTACGAGAAGTTTATATCAGTTATGGGGGAGCATGGCTATAAGAAAACTTCTCCGAATAATTGTGTATTTGTGCAAAAATTTCTGATGATGATTTTATTATCCTTCTGCTTTATGTTGATGACATGTTGATTGTTGGCAAGAATTCTTCATGGATTGAGTTGTTGAAAAAAATAGTTGAACAAGTCTTTTGCGGTGAAAGACTTAGGTCCAACAAAGCAGATACTTGGCATAAGAATCACATGGGATAAGAATGCTAAACAATTATTTTTGTCATAAGAGAAGTACATCGAGAAGGTACTTCAAAAATTTCACATGGATAAGGTTAAAGTGGTTATCACTCCTCTTACTTCCCATTTTAAGTTGAGCATAACACAATGTCCTTCAACTGATGAAGAGAAGAAAGATATGGAAAGAGTTCTATATGCCTCAGCTGTAGGAAGTTTAATGTATGTCATGGTGTGTATACAACCAGACTTGGCGTTTGCATGTCGTGTTATCAGCCATTATTTGTCAAATTCAGGAAAAGAACATTGGAATGCAGTTAAGTGGATTTTGTAGTATCTTCGGGGCACTTCCGATTTGAGACTTTGTTTCGAAAATGGAAAAATAGAGTTAGTTGGTTACACAGATGCAAATGTGGCTTGAGATCTTAATACCCAAAAAGCTACTTCAGGTTATATGATTTCTTTTCCTTGTGGGGTTGTGTAATAGAAGTCTAAACTGCAAAAGTGTGTTGCACTTTCTACAACAGAGACATAATTTATTGCAGCAACTGAAGAGAGTAAGGAGTTGTTATGGTTGAAGAAATTTTTGAACGAGTTGGGATTCAAACAAAAGAGGTACGTATTATTTTGTGATAATCAGAGTGCTATTCACCTTGGTAAGAATTCGTTTTCATTCCAAATCAAAATATATTGATGTGAGATATCATTGGATTAGAGATGTTCTTGATGCAAAGTTGCAGGAACTTTAGAAGATTCATACAGACGATAATAGTTCCAATATGATGACAAATATATTGCCAAGGGGATAACTTGAGTATTACAGATTGAGCGCCGGGATGGCGAACCCCTCCACATAGTCATGAGGAGATTTGTTGGGTTATTCCCTTCTATATAGCTAGGCCCAATTAGTAGCCCATATGGTATATTGACCCATATGGATGATATAACATAGGTTTCAGGAAAAATAGAAGTAACTAGTAACAAAACAGAACAGATAAAAAGGAAAAACTAATTTCCGCAAGAAATAGTATAGTATTTTTTAACTCAACGATCGGAAGATCATTCATGGTCCGATTGGGCTGATTTTTGGTGAGTGACGCCGTAAATTGTTAGTCTTCAATCTGAAAGGTGGGATTGAGCATCAGGGTCTCCTAGCATTAGGTTTTTCTGTACATTGTTGATACATTTTTTGCAAGAGTTGGTGGAGTTTTTAAGTTTTCTCTTGTTATTCTTCTTGTTGAAGATGTATGCCAAGAATATATTATTCTTGATAGTTGTTGCTGGTTTATGCCTCTAGTTATTGCTAAAGAGAATGTTGTGTTGTCCATTATTATTGATAGTGAAAGATTTGGTGGACTACTATCCCGTGATTTTTACTCCTCACATCGAGAGGGTTTTCCACGTAAAAATTTGATTGTATTTTTGTGTGTGCGTGTTCTCAATTATTAACAGCTTAGATTATTTTTCTTATTAGGTTTACACAAGAGGAGAGAATTATATTGTTCTGCTGTGCTGTAGTGTTGTTTGATTTGTTTTTCTCACAACAGAATCCACCATCACAACACCTAACAATTAACAATCTGATCGAGGCAACCAAGAAATAAATTGTAGTACTCAAAGATCTACATTTTTTCCTCAACAAAGTCCCGATATATATATATATATATATATAGCAACTGCTTGCTATGAATACTATTTCAGCAACCATGATCCTAGCAATTGATCTCGATAATGAATGGCCAAGATTGGACTCATTTTCTCCCCTGTTGTAACAAGTTGTTGCAGCAACAAAAAAGCTTATTGCGGTACGACTAAAGACCAACATGCCCCTTATCCCTTCATCCATCTCATCGCCTGCCGGTACAAGTTGTTACGGCAGCTAGAGAACCCCTGCCGCTACAAGCTCATATAGTAAGGTGGTACTTAATTCCTAAAGTTTGGTCTCCTCTCTCAGATTTTTGGTCTCCTTTCCAAATATCTTCCTTTCCTTTCCTAGATCTCATCCCCGACTCTCACTCCCAAGTTCAAGCCTAACCTGTGCTCTAGCGATTCAAATTACCAAGTTCTTTCTCAATCAACAGTAAGTTTTTCAGAATGACAAGAAAAATGCCTACACATAATCTATTTTTATCTAGTTCTTCAAATTATGTTGCTAATTTAGATTGTACAAATGCATATGAGTTTGTAAGTGAAATTGAAAGTAGTAAATTTGAAATGATTCCATACGTTGGTCAATTGTTCTCTAAGTTAAAAGAAGTTGAAATTTTTTATAGAGCTTATGCTCAAAAAAATGGATTTGAGATTATAATTGCAACAAGTCATGAACATGCTCATACGAATGATGTATCATCTAGGTTGTATATATGTAAAAAAGTCGGTACATCAACTGTTATAAAAAGGTTACCAGATGATGAAGATGGTAGTAATAAAATTAGTAAATAGAAAGACTCTATAGGGCGCACATTATGCAAAGGTAGAATATCTGTTGTCCATAAGAAGAAAGAGGATAATTGACGTATTTCTACCGTTGAATTAGAGCATAATCATCACTGAGTGACCCATTCCAAGGTAGATTTGATTGAGACATACATGAATATTACTCCGGTTGCAAGACAATTAATTAACACTTTAAATAAGTCTGGTATTGGACCTAGTAGGATGATGAACGTTTTGAGCATAATGGGTGGGGGGATGTAAAATGTTCCTTTCTTTGATGTAAATATTCAAAATATGGTGAGAGATTTAAGGTGTGATTTAGCAGATAAAAATGATGCATAAGCTGTTGTAAATTATTTGAAAAAACTTGCATCTGAAAGTGCAAGTAAATTTTTTTTCCGTGTGAAACCCGGTGAAAAGAATCACATAACGTGTATTTTGTGGGTTGACGCTTGATCAAGGTTAATGTATCAATGGTTCAGAGATGTTGTAATTTTTGACATTACTACGTATTGGACAAATAAGTATGACATGCCGTTTGTTCCATTTACCAGGGTCAACCACCATTATCAATTTATATTGTTTGGATTTGCATTGTTAGGGGACAAGACTGAGGACACTTTCGTTTAGGTATTAGAGATATGGCTCGAAGCCATGTATTATAAGACACCTATAACCATCATCATTGATCAAAATAAAACCATGAGTAATGCTATTGCTACGGTACTCCCTTCCAGTTATCATGTATTGTGTTCTTGGCATATTAGCAATAAAATTTCTAAAAAATTGCATCATGTTTATTGTGATCACCCATCGTTCAATATTTTAACAATTGTGTGTATAATTCATTGTCCATTGGGGAGTTTGAAGAGCATTGGTAGATTCTGATGAGGAATTATGAAATGTATAACAATGAGTGGCTTAGTAGTTTGTATGATATACAGGAAAAATGGATTCCTACGTATACAAAGAGATATTTTGCCGCGGGAATGGCAACCACCGAAAGAAGCGATAACATGAACCATTTTTTTGATGAGTACGTTAATGCTTCAACAAGCATGAAAGAATTTGTAGTGCAGAGTCAAAAGGTTATATAAAAGTAATTTATTAGAGAGAGGAAGGCTGACTACATAACAAAACATCGGAAAAGGAATATGGTATACAAGTAATCTTTGAAAGTACATAGTGTAGGGGTGTACATAAAAGAGATGTTTAGACATTTTTAATGTCAACTCGTCGATTCTATGAAGTACAATAGGAATAAAGTCAGTGAGTTATGTATCATTGATACTAAGGTCTATGCAGTGTATAGGGCAAATGCAGTTGAAAGTGGTTAAAAATATAAAGAAATCATCAACAATTGTTAGTTGGGGTCGGTAACATGTTATTGCCAAATATTTTCTCATTTTGATGAAATATGCAGGCACATCTTGAGATATTTCATGTTTAAGAGTATTTCACAAATACCGGACGACATGATTCTTCCTTGGTGGACAAGAGACGCGAACAAGAATAATGGTGAAGAATTACTCGTTAACCCAATGATTGCTGACTTTGAACAAGATCAAGCAATGCGTTATAATCATTTGATGAGTGATTACCAGGAGTTAGCGAGCAAAGCTGCTTGCTCAGTCCGATGTTACAAAACTGTACTTAAATTGAATACACGAGCAAAAGCTCTGGTTGACCAGTATGATCCGGATGAGAATATTAGCGAACTGGCAGACGATGACATTAATCGCGTGGTCGGTGAGACACCTTAGGATATGGGTTACGATAATGACGATGAAGATGCAGTGGAGGAAGCGAAAAAAGATGAGTTATTACCGCCAATTTGTAGACACCCAAATTTTGCACTTCGTATACTAACGTTGACAGGAGGGCAAATTCGTCAAATGGACCGGCCTGCGAGAGCAAAAAATAGGAAAAGTATAGACGCTCGACGCCACCATGACAATGTGCAACCGAAATCGACGTGACAGCAAGGCCATCCGAATTTGGCATTCCCGGAGGGTGTGGCACGCCTCCCAATGATTCCCGGACCGTAAAATACGAGCCTGTCAGCGAAAACCAGCGTCACGGCACGAGAATCGAGGCATAGCACGAAAATTGAGAAAGTCAAGCCAGCCAGCCGCGGATTGATCTGCGGCCAAGTGGGTGCGCCAGCACGGAAACCAGGAAATCAGCACTATCAGCTGAGTGCGATGGGAAGTGGGCCAGCCAGCCGCAGATCAATCTGCGGCTGGCTCTGGCCAGCCTATTTCAGCCCAGTTTCGTGCAGTATACAGAAAGAGCAGTTTTTTTGGCAAAAGAAGAAAAACAGCAGCAATTTTAGCTCGGAAATAGAGAGAAATAGCAAAAAATTATTGCAACAATTGAGAGAAAGGAGAGGAATTTCCCCTTGTTGTTGGATTATATCAATACATCTCATATTTCACTCAATATACAAGTTTCTACATAATCTTGGTATCATTTGCAAGGTGAAAATCTCCTTATTTTTGCAATTTCTATCATGTCATTTGGCTAAATTAAATTTTAGTTTTCAAGAATATTGTTGAACAATCATGGATTAAGGATTATTGGTGAGGGTTCCATTGGAACAAAATTCTTCCTAATAATCCGATGATATCTAATTGGTGAAATTTCTAGCTTGTTTATGGATATATATTAGGCGTAGTTTAATTGATTGTATTTTTAGGATGTGTTAGGCAATCTACGTTGTTATTATTGTAGTATTCATTTTGTGAGTGTGTAGTAATCGTGGTTGTGAGCCTAGGAAAGCGACCCCGTGGTTCAAATCCGATGATGGACGTTTTGGCATATGTAATAGATTCAAGATGCTTGTTTTGTAACGTGTAACTGTCGGGCCTTAAAACGACGCTAAGGCGAGAATCGGGTTTAAGGTCCCGTATTAGTGGAATATGTGATTGTTGGCGTTCGGGGATATTTTGATGGCTTACATGCCCATGGATAGCCCCGACGCATGTTTATGCTTGATTAGATTTTGAGACGCCAAAAGAATTTCAAAAGATTAAACGATAAAGATCTTTTCTAAAATCAATCAAAGTAGGATATTAGCATCACGAGGCTAAAAATTTGGAAATGCTAACGAAAGTCGATTCCTATCCTACGGGGAAGCACAAAAAAAAAGGAGGTTGTTTTCGAATGTCAAAAGTGGGTTTTCTAAAAGAAATTAAATGTTTTATTAAATCTTGATGCATAGGGCGAAAGAGATCATAGAAATTGCCCATCATTTATGAAAGCAACGTATAAATCTCGATTCCTATTTTGGTTAAGGTTTAAGAAAAAACTCACGTTTTATCAAGACGACGCCTAATAAAAAACCTTATAGTTCTGATAGTAAAATCAAACCTTTCGCATGAATGGAAGGAGCTTTCTCGTGTTAATAGAAATGACGTTCTGAAACATTTTCAAATTAAAACACAATTCTCCCTAAAAATCCAAATGATTCTTTCATACAAACTCACCACAACATTCATATAAGCACACACATTCACACATAACCGCACATATACATATTTCATGAATTAAAGGATAGGACAGCATCAAGATTGCGGTAACCGTATTTCACGGAAGTCGAGGGGTGCCTAACACCTTCCCCTCACTTAAGCAAGCCCCCGAACTCTATGAATCTCGATTCGCAGACCAATTAATTCGGAGTCACATATGAGCCAGCGATTTATAAAAAACGAAAACTCGGATGAGTTGGTACATCCATTTCAAATATACCAACTGGCGACTCTGGTTAATTGGCTCATCGTCAAAAAACGATCTTTCAAAACCCCGTCGACCTCAATGCCGACCTTTTCCAAAAATCATCTAAACCAAAAGGCTAAAAATTGGAAAGGACAAAAAAGGACAAAGCGGATAAAACCGGCGTCGACAGCTGGCGACTCTGCTGGGGACTTTAGAGGGCTTAAGCCGCTTTCAATTCTTGATGCTTTCTTATTCTTTAAAATTCATGAATATGTGTGTGTGTGCGATATTGTGATCTTTTGAACGTTTTGTTGTGTGAATGTGTGTTCTGTCCAATAAATGAATGATTGAATGGGATTGCTTCACTTTCAAGTAAACATTTACATGCGGTGAGGACGATGAATGTGAATGTATGTTGAGAGAGTACCTCCTCCTGAGGCGAACCTGTCGGTTGCTTATTACTGGACTCGAAGGGGCTGCTCCCCGGAGATGGCTCAGGAAACGCACCACCCAAATCCGCTCCAATCGAAAGGGCTCAGACGAGTAGATTGCGAAGATTTGGGGACCTTCATGCCGAAAAGCCCGTGAGAGTAACCCTAGGATAGGTCAGCCTCAGATTAACCCAACGCAGGAAAAGTCTCTTCATGCCCTTTTACATTCATGCGGATAAATGTCATGGTCTCATTCATCTATACCTCCCTTTCTGTCAAAGAATTACTAACCGCTGCGTTTTGCAGGGAACAGCTGGGGAGGCATAATAAGTCATAATGGCATTTATTATTGCAATAAGGGACTACTAACATGATATTTTGCAGAAAAAGATTAAAAAACCCAAGACGCAAAAGTTACAGCTTTAGCATGCATCCATATCCTTTCATTTCCCGGGACTAAACTTCGAACCGTTGTTTCGCAGGATTGCTCCTCAAACCCGTTCGCAGTCTAAAAAGGCCCAAAACTCCATATCTGAAATGGCTGATATTCCATCTACCAATTCTGGTGCCATATCTAGGGAGGAATTTGATGACTTTAAGAAGCAGATGTTAGAAATGACCATAATGCTAAGAGAGCAGTTAATACCCAGGCAGGAACTACCTAAGGAGGATCCACCTAAGGGCGAGCCAGTCATCCCAAAGGCCATTCCCGTACCAAATAAAACAGTGATTACTATCCCGGAAGAGGGAGATACAGATGACTTGCGGAAGAAAATGAGACAAATGGAAGAAACCATCCAATCTATGAAGGGCATAGGGTCCCTCGGCAGGGTTAACTATTCAGATTTATGTGTCTTCCCCGGAGCCAGATACCCGGAGAAATTCAAAATCCCAGAGTTTGAAAAATACAGTGGAAAGGGAGACCCCTACACACACTTGAAAATATACATTGGGGAACTCGGGTCTTATGCCGAAGACGAGGGGTTGAGGATGCAGCTATTCCAGAAAAGCTTAACAGGGGAGGCGAGGATCTGGTATGCCCGCCTTGACAACGCCCGAATCCACAACTGGGAGGAATTGGCCCATACCTTCTTAACCCAATACAGCTTTCAGGCCCAGATGGCCCCTGACAGGTATCAAATGACAAAGGTTAAGAAACAACCTAGGGAATCCTTCCGGGAATATGCGCAACGATGGAGGGGCATGGCTGCACAGGTGAACCCCCCGATGAGCGAATCAGAGATGGTGATGACCTTTGTAGACATTCAAGAGGCACCGTATTACGAACGAGTCATCTCGGGGATTGGAAGACCTTTCGCTGAAATGATTAAACATGGAGAGATGGTAGATATGGGGTTGAAATCGGGTAAAATCCGGGATTTTACTGCTTTAGAAACTGCTGCTGCCGAGCAAATACAGAATGGAAACTATGGCAGCAGTTCCCGGAGGGTCCAAAAGAAAAAGGAAGAGGATGTCTCCCTAATCCTACAGGGGTCATCCAGAAAAACAGAAAGCCATCTTCCGGTACAGGTGCAAAGGGTAGGGCCATCCCGACAACCAAACTTCACCGATCAAAGGGCAGAGGGGCGAAGAAGATATGAGGCCTCGCAAAATCGAGTATTCACCCCACTCGGGGAGCCTCTCGAGCGGATTTTGGCGGTATTGATGGCCCAAAAGAAGATAATCAATTTGGCTCCCCCAAGTGACCCGAAGGGAAGGAGATTTGACCCAAGCAAACGATGCGCCTACCACTCGGGTTCCCCGGGTCATGATACACAAGATTGTTGGACATTGAAACATATAATTCAGAACATGATCGACAATGGGGAAATTATGGTGGAACAACCAGACTCCCCGAATGTTAAGGCAAATCCCTTGCCAAGACATGATGGAGGGGGAGTCAATGTGACGGAGGCAAGTGAGGCTGGGGGGCCCCCAAGGTTGAACTATGTGCAGAAAATTGAGGAAATGATCAACGTGATACATGATCATGGGAGTGCACGGGGAACGCCCATCAGGTTGATAGGGGTAAGTACGAATAGCACGGAGGGACCGGTCAAGTTGACGGCTCCGAGGCCCATCATCCTTGCGGCAAGGCCGCAACTCCCTATCAGTAGTCTAAAGACTGTACCCTGGAATTATGGGGGAATACCAGAGGAAGCGGCCAGTTGTGCTTCCGTGACAACAAAGGGGAACCCCTTATATCTTCCCGGGCGAGTCCTTGAGAGCCAAAAGAGAAAAAATGAGGAGGTGTCCGAGGAAAGGGCCATTGAATTCTTGAAAAGGATGGATCACCCGGAAACAAGGGGGATCCAGATTTTAAGTGAGGAGTCAACCCTAACATCAGTCATGGACTTAGTGTTGTCATCCAATGAGCATTGCAAAACCCTGATGAAGGTTCTGGAGGAGGCATACGTGCCCAAAGAAATTAGTGAGGAGGGTTTTGGCCAGCTGGTGGGCCACCTATTGGAAAGCGATGCAATATCCTTTACGGATGAGGACATTCCCAAGGAGGGAAGGGGACACCGAAAACCACTCCATGTTGCGGTAATCTCCTCAGGATATGTCATGAATGGGGTGCTGATCGACGGGGGATCGGCATTGAATATATGCCCTCTCAGTACGCTAAAGAAAATGAACATCAGTTCCAAGCGCCTACGGGCCAGTCATGTGGTGGTCCGGGCTTTTGACGGATCCCGAAGGGATACCATTGGAGAAATAGAATTGTCGGTGGAGATAGGGCCATGTACTTTCGACATCTCTTTCCAAGTTCTTGACATCGCGGCCAGCTACAACCTGCTGTTAGGGAGGCCATGGATACACATGGCCGGGGCAGTTCCCTCCACGCTCCACCAACAAATCAAGTTAATCATCAATGGGAATCTGGTCACAATCTCGGCTGAATGTGATGACCTTTCTCCTCCTAGGAGTGACCTGCCAGTGATCAATGTGGATGAGTCGGCAGCACCTGCCAGCTTTCAAGCACTAGAGATTAGCACTCCCCACTATAGATGCCTGGGATCTCCAGCTGTGAAACCTAGGGTCTCTCCCGAACTTACCTTTGTGGCAAAGGAAATGATAAAAATGAACTTCCAGCCTGGGCAGGGGTTAGGAAGGAGCAGTCAGGGAATCACCGAGCCCATTCATCTACCACAGCAGATAGGCAAGGCAGGGCTGGGATACCATGAGGACGCAGCACGGAGACGCCGACGGGGTGCAGCTCCGATTCGACTAGCTGGCAGTCCAGTGACCAAAGTCGACAATGAGCAGGGGATCAGCGAGCCTGTGATTGGGGCAGGGAATGAAGAGTTAACCCCCGCACGTAATGAGTCGGCCCGGAGGGAAAGTTTCCTGCAGGAGGTCGCAAAGGAGTTTGAAACCAAATGCTACATCCCCGAACAATCAACAAGTAGTGGGGAGGGGACGAATATTATCGCCCCACCCGGGGCCCAACAGGTTGTGCCTGTCATCGATTGGGCAGGGCTGATTAATCCTGAAGAGAATAGGAGGGAGGACCCAGGCGACGTAGCCGTAATTATCAGGGAAGTGTCTGATGTAAAGCCCCCTTTCATCCAGCGCATTTCATCTGACCTGACTGTCGACAACTGGACCATGAAGCCAGTAATATCCAAAAAAGGGTAAAACCCGACGTCAGGGTGGTGGACCCCAGAGGATGGGGGAATGAAGAAGTTTTATTTTTGTTGTTGTTTTATTTCTGCATAATTATGTCGTTTCTTCGTGTTCTTTTGAAAATGCGATCGTCGTGAAAAATGTTTTATATATGACAAGTATTTTGTTTCATGTCAGGTGTACCAATTTGAGTAATCCTTGCCTAACAAATGGTCTCTCAAATTTGAATGATGATTATGATTTTGACATTGAGCTGGATTTTGATTTAATGGGCATTGAACAAGACGAGACAGATTACGACGACGCGCCTGATGAGATCAAAGGATGGGTCGAGGATAAACCCAAACCCAATTTGGACCAAACCGTCACCATTGATATTGGAACCCCTGATAAGCCAAAAGAACTCAAGATAGGGACGGACCTTACCCCCAACCAAAAAGCTGAAATGACTGAGCTACTAAAGCAATATGAGGATGTCTTTGCCTGGTCTCATGAGGATATGATCGGATTATCCACCGACATTGTGGTACACCGATTACCCATCAAGGAGGGTTTCCGGCCTGTCAAACAAAAATTAAGAAAGTTGAAACCGGAGTGGAGCTTAAAAGTAAAAGAAGAGATCATCAAGCAGTTCAGGGCGGGAATCATTATGGTGTCCACTTACCCGGAATGGCTGTCCAATGTAGTCCCAGTGGCTAAACCTGGAGGAAAAGTAAGGGTATGTGTAGACTACAGAGATCTAAACAAGGCCACTCTCAAGGATAACTTCCCGGTGCCTTTCATACATATCCTGGTGGATAACATAGCCCAGTACGAAATGTACTCTTTTGTGGATTGCTTCGCGGGGTATCATCAGATAATGGTGGCAGAAGAAGATCGGGAAAAGACCGCATTCATCACCCCTTGGGGCACTTTCTGCTATAGGCGATTGGCTTTTGGCCTCACAAACGCGGGGGCTACTTATCAGAGAGCCATGATGGCCTTGTTCCACGATATGATGCACCAGGAGATAGAAGTCTACGTGGATGACATTATTGTGAAATCGAAGGTAGAATCCGATCATATAACCCATCTCAAAAAGCTATTCGATCGGCTCAGAAAGTATAATTTGAAACTCAATCCAGCCAAGTGTGCGTTCGGAGTGCAGTCGGGTAAGCTCTTGGGATTCCTGGTGAGTGATCGGGGCATTGAACTGGACCCAGCAAAGATTAAGGCCATTGTGGATATGCCGGCACCTCACACAGAAAAGGAGATAAGAGGATTCCTCGGGAGGATAAACTTTATCAGCCGTTTTATATCCCACTTGACGACTACATGTGAGCCGATTTTCAAATTGTTAAGAAAGGGTGCTTTTCAAGAATGGAATGAGCAATGTCAGAGGGCTTTCCAGATCATTAAGAAACAACTGACGGAGGCACCAGTGCTGGTACCCCCGAAGGATGGGATCCCTTTGTTTATGTATATATCCGTAACGCCATCGCGGTGGGATGTATGCTGGGACAAAAGAATGAGGCAGGTAAGGAGCAGGCCATCTATTATCTCAGCAAAAGATTTAGCCAATGTGAACAAAATTACACTCCCATCGAAAAGACCTGTTGTGCTCTGGCCTGGGCCGCTGGGAGATTACAGCACTACCTCCATGGGCATACGACGTACCTGATATCAAGAATGGATCCCTTGAAATATATCTTTGAGAGGCCCATGCTGAATTGTCGACTGTCACGATGGCAGTTAATCTTACAACAGTTCGACATGGTGTACGTAATTCAGAAGGCCATGAAGGGGCAGGGAATTGCCGACCAGTTAGCGGAAACCCCGTCAGGAGGGATGGAGCCGTTAGAAACTCCTCTTCCGGGCGAAGATATATTTTGGGTATCACACACCAAATGTGATGACGAGGGACAATTCTGGAAGCTGTATTTTGATGGTGCCATGAATGCCGAGGGGGCAGGAGCCGGAGCGGTCCTAGTCTTTATCACCGGAGAACAATACCCCGTGGCCACTAAACTTCGTTTCAGCAATTCGAACAACACCGCTGAATACGAGGGGTGTATCTTGGGACTCCGCTTGGCCCGTGACATGGGAGTGAAGAGACTAGCGGTGTTCGGGGATTCAGAATTGGTAATCAGATAGGCAATCGGGATATACAACACTAAGGAGCTTCGGTTACTTCCATACCATCGTTGCGTCACCCAGCTGATGCAAGAATTCGAGGATATCGCCTTCCGCCATATTCCTCGGGGACGAAATGACTTTGCCGATGCATTGGCGACTCTGGCCTCCTTAATCCACGTGATCAAGAGTAGGGACAGTCCACAGATTGAGATCACCGTACAGAATGCCCCGGCATATGAGGAACATGTGGCAGTGTTATCAAACGAGGTGGGGTTGACGAGGCAGCCTTGGTATCACGACATAAGGGAATATCTGAGAGATAGATCCATTCCCGACCAGGCGAGTCGAACTGAGAGGATGAGAATTCAAAGGATGGCGATGAAATTTTATCTGAGCGGGGATTCACTCTACAAGAGGGATGCTGGTTTGGGACTGTTGCAGTGCGTAGATGAAACGCAATCCCAAAGGATTATGAATGAAATCCATGGCGGGGTGTGTGGGCCACACATGAGTGGACCGATGTTGGCCAAAAAGATCTTGAGGACAGGACATTATTGGTTAACGCTGAAAGCCGATTGCGATGATCATGTCAAACGGTGTTATCAATGTCAGGCGCACGGTAATGTGATCCATACGCCTCCCAATGAACTACACTGTATGACCTCCCCGTGGCCATTTTCGATGTGGGGAATGGATGTAATCGGACCAATAGAGCCCAAGGCAAGCAACGGGCACCGATTCATTTTCGTCATGATCGATTACTTCACCAAATGGGTAGAAGCAGCTTCTTTCCCCAAAGTAACTCAGGAGGTCATCGTCGGGTTCATCAGGAATAATGTCATTTGTCGATACGGGCAGCCTGAGGTTTTGGTCTCTGACAATGCCAAGAATTTAAACAACGCCCTCATGAGGGGACTGTGTGACCAGTTCAAGATCAAGCACCTCAATTCCGTCATTTACCATCCTAAGATGAATGGGGCAGTGGAGGCTGTAAACAAAAACATCAAGAAAATCATGGCCAAAATGTCTGCTAATCATCGGGGATGGCCGGATTTGTTACCCCTCACCCTGCTGGCATACCGGACGTCAACGCGTACGTCTACAGGGGCAACCCCTTACGCTTTGGTATATGGAATGGAGGTTGTTCTACCAGTTGAGGTTGAGATGGCATCCCTCAGAGTAATGATCGATGCTCAGATAAGTGAGGAGGATTGGATGCAAAATCGATACGACCAATTGGCCCTAATCGATGAAAGAAGGGTGGCTGCCGTTTGGCACGGTCAATTATATCAACAAAGGATCTCTCGATCGTATGACAAAAGGATGAGACCTCGGAAGTTCAAAGAAAATGATTTGGTGTTGAAGAGAGTCATGCCTTGTCAAGACGAAGCCAAGGGGAAGTTCGCCCCAAACTGGGAGGGGCCGTTTGTGATTAAGAAGGTGCTATCCGGAGGAGCCCTCATATTGCAAGAAATGGATGGTGAGGTATTTTCACAACCCCTCAATTCTGACTCGGTGAAGCGGTTCTATGCTTGAATCATCAGGTCCTTTTTCCTTGATAGCGAACTACGTAGGACCTGATCTCCCAACTTGTGGGGGTACGTAGGCAGCCATCATGGCACGGTCCGATCCCTTAAAAAAATAATCGTTTCCCTAACCAAAACCAATTTTCGATAACCAGATAAAACCCTCCTACACCCTCAAAACCTTCCCGAACCCAGCTGCCCAACCAGCTTCATCCCAAGGACATAGCCCTGATCCAACCAAATAGTTATCCAAAAATCTGAGATTCAATCCGATGAAATCAAAGGGTGTGCGACGGTATCTGTCAAATCTCCATCAAGACTTGAGAAGAGAAGGAAAGCGAAATGTCAAAATCAGGATCAACTGGATTAAATGGGGATCCAATTAAAGGCAATGATACGACAAAAAGGAAAATGACTAAATTTAAATGCATGTCTATATATATAAGTCATTTTATTACAAGATTGCTTTTCGATAACTGATGGAACTAACATAGTCTATGCAGGAAATAAAATAATCTACAAATCTGAAACTAGCTGATGCAGGATGGTCAAGGTGGTGGATAAATCTGAAGCATCAGCATCTCCTGCAATCTGCTGCCCCATCATATCAATACGATCCAGTAAAGCGGTGGCTCGGCTGACAGTCCCAAAATGAGCATCTACAACTGCCCTGGTCTGGACTACAATGGTCTCTCTATCAGCAATGGCAGCGTCTCTAGCCCGAATAACATCATCTCTCTCGACAAAGGCGGCATCCCTCTCAGCCTCGGCAGTAATCAAGGCCAGGCGGAGTCGGGTATCCTCAATAACCCGACTTGGGGCAGAATCGACAGAGATGGAGTGGTATGTAGTATCATTTAGAGAAATCATCCCCAAGTCATCAGGGCCCCCAGACTGACTCAAACCAGCCGGATCCAAATCTCCGCGTAGCCACTGCACATAAGCAAATGTCTAGAGGTGGCAACCCTCACTATGTTCGGCGGAGATCCTACGAGGCCAAAGATCATATACCCGCAGTAGATCTCTCTCTGTCTGGGATGATATAGGGAATCGGTAGTCGGCCGCACCCGTGAAGGGGTGGAAATCCTGTGTCTGATCAAACTGCCCCATGACCGCCAGGGGATGATAAGTCGTCACGCCCCTCAAACCAGCAATGGGAATGAAATCCAGGTCGGGCACATGAGTCAAGAAGTTCCTAAAGGAGCAATAACCCGAATAGATCAGGAGATAAAAAGGATCCTCGATAACCGACAGAAATGCTATCCAGGAGGCCGCGTCAGTACAGCTCGCAGGACGAAATGAAAACTGCTTGGTTATGTCATGACTGAAGCAAGACCCCTGGCGACGGAAATGGCCGATGGGACTAAGATGACTCATGAACCACACATACAACAAAGTCAAGCTCCCTCGGAATACTCTGCCCCGGAAGGACTGACAGTATGAGGCTGACATGTAAGTATCCGCCAATATCATGGGAAGAATGGTGTGATCCTCCTGAAGGGCCCTAACGGCCGCGACCACCCGCATGTCCAAATGATCAGGTCCCGCGGGCAAGTACAGAACTGAGAGGATACAGGCCATCAGAACGTCTACTCTTGAAGCGCCCCAGCACTCCTCAGACACAAAAAAATCACCGAGGAAAAGACGAAAACTGGCGGGGTGAACCAAATCGGTCGATCAAGAACTGAAGGGGAACCATATGGTCTGATGTGATCACCGGTAATAAGACAGCCCTCCGCAAGCCGGTAAAGGTCAAGAATTGACGGCGCATAGAACCAGCCGTAACCCTGGCACAAGGACCGTCCAAAGGCAAGCCTGTGAAGCGAGCATACTCCTCGAGGGTGGGGGTCAGCTCTACTGTCCCTAATCTGAACACTTGACGAGCAGGGGCCCAATATCTCAAAATACCATCCACGAAGCCTGCTGGCACCTGAAAGGTTAATAAGGACCGAGAGTGTCCCAAAAGACCATCTGCGATGACCCTGTCGGCCGGCGATAAACTGTCTAACCAACGGAGGAGGCTGCCAACCAACCCTATAGGAGGAATGGAATCCAAGCATACCACGACATCTGAGGACGTCATCTGTGAAAAAAAAATAGTATCAAAAAGACTGTACAGGGGTCATTTTTATCCATGAATAAAAAGTATGCATCGTATAGACAATAATAAAGCAAATGAATTTCATGGAGATAAAAGATAAAGAACTGTGCATAAATAAATAAATGAGTTCAGTACATAGTGCGTGAAATGAAAAATAAATCTAAACAGGTACAGGTACAAAAGCCCTATCCTATCCTGATCTAGATAAAGTCAATCTCATCGATGAAATCGGGGTCCTCGAACTGATCCCCCCGAGTCGTCGAAGTCGAGGGCCCAAAGTTCATGTCGGGGATGTATGGCCGAGCGGTGTCATCAGATACGCTCGGGCCAGCATCATAGCCCGCACCGTCAGGATCGTAGGCGTAAGCCTCCTCCGTGGTCCGGCCTAACACCCGAAGAAATAGCGACAACTGCTCCACCTGGCGGGTCAAAGTGTCTATCTGCTCAGTGTGGGTGGGACTCCGAACGCAGGCTGCCCAGTCAGTCATCATCACCGAGCCGGGGACCATATCCCCGAGGAAGAAGGTAGCCCGGGTCTGGGGACCGATGGTACGAGGTACCCACCAAGTCCTGAAGGCCTCGCTCGTACTGGGGCCTGTGGAGAGCATCCGACCGTCCTCCCCGGCGAGCATGATCTCCGAGGGCTGAGAATCCAGCGGCCAGAAAGTAGTGAAAGAAAGGGAATGCGGGATGCGGATCTCTCCAGTAACGCATCTGAATGCGCGCTCTCCCAGATACATCACCCAGCCTCCAACACTCTGCAAAGTGAGGCGACGGGTGGAAAGCTCGAACTCCGGGCCGGAAGGATGCCCGTCAGCAAACCCCACAGTCAGATGCTCGGAGAGGTAGGGAATCCAGACGACGTCGGCAGCCGTGATCAACTCCAGCTGAATACGATAATGTGCAAAGCTGCCCGACATGGGGTCCTCCTCCAAAGTGCTGTGATGCCACTGTCGACCCAGGGGATAAGTGTCCGGGCCCAGAGTAGTGATAGGCCTCAGACATGGAAGACGCTCGTAAGCCCAGAACTGTGAATAGAAACAAGACAAGGCATGAGTCACTATCAAATACAGAAAAAGAGATGAAATGAAAAGAAATACAGTAAGAGAAAGGAGGAGAAGACTCACCAGCAGAAAGTGGTAGAAACCGAGCCAGGCATCGGTCTGTCCCTCTGAGCGTAGACGCAGACCGTGGAGGAAATAAGCGAAAGTGAACGACCCCCAGTCGTAGTCACCAATCCGGTCTACATCTCGAACAGCCCCTACGACGCTAAAATGGATGGTAGATGAGTTGTTCCCTAGGAAACAACCCCTCATGATAGTCAGGAACAAGCGTCGTAGTAGAATGTCACGAGTGCCCTGATCCGCTGGGATAGGCTGTGCGTATAAACCTCCGACAGCATCGACAACTAACGCTCTGGACCGGATACTGCGGGCCTTGAAGACCCGGTCATCGGATGCAAAGCCCAAAAGAGCGCGGACCTCTGCTGGAGTAATATCGAGGTCCAGAGGGACACGGGACCCGGTGAACTCGATCCCCGTGATATACCGCCAATCCCAAGGGGTCAGCACAACCTCACAGTCCAGAAGATGAAGGGACTGGGTCTGATGAAACCACCTCTCGGACAAAGCCCGCATATAGCCCAAGGGGCACTGGCGGGGAATGATGGTGAAGAAGTGGCGAAAACCCCAGGAGTCCACCACCGCGCGGTAATCATCGTGCAAGGCCGCGTAAAGGGAGTAAATGTTGAACCAGTTACCCCTCGGCTGGGTAAACTCAGGCACCTGTGAAAATCACAAATGGGTCAGTCCAGATAGAACGGAAATTGAGAAATCGAGGACAAATGAAAAGTCGAATCGAGTATACCTCATTAGCGACAAGAGATGCCGAGGGGTGACGACTGAGATCCCGACCCAATAGATTGGGTATCTGGACAGAAGCGCCAGATAAGGCGCGATGAGAGGGGGGAGCTGATGTGCTGGAAGACGGCTCCTCCACCGCAACCTCCGGAGGAACAACCTCCTCAACGTCCGGGTGATCAGGACGGATGACAGACTCCGCCAAACGACGAGCCTGACGGGTACGAGGAGGAATAGGGGCAGGTGCAGCCCTACGACGTCGAACACCCGAAGTCCGAGAGGCGGAAGAGCTACTGGGCGCATCACGATCCATAGCTGGAATAGAATGGGCGAGAAAGAAGGTAAGTTCCCTTTTAAAATTATGTAATGAATATTCTAAATTTCTAGCCTCGTCATATAATTAATGCAACATGATGCATGGTTAGGGAAAAAAAAAAAAATCGGCAGAGTTCCGTTTGTAAAATGGACATCCCATGCATATCCAAGCATGTTTTTCAAAGAAACTCAGGCCACAACAGATCATATTTGCATTCATATGTGTAAATAAAGCATGTAAAATGCCATAAATGCATGATTTTCTTTCAAAAAGGAGCAAACGTATACGTGGGACCGCCTCATGAACATAAAATAGGACCCACACAGTTAATACATAGCATGTATATATGATAGTACATTACATAGCATTGCAAAGCATACATTTTATCTCTAAACATGCAAATAGTCAAATGTATAGCAAAACATCGACAAAATTGAAAAGTGACTGGTCAAAGTGTTACCTGTAGCGTGTAGATCAATCCTACCGGAACAGTTTTTGCAGGAAAGTTGAAAAATCGACAAAAAGCCCTTGCGGACAAGCAAAAATCGCGAGAAATATGTGTGAGTTGGAAGTTGAAAGTGACAGATCTGGAAGCGGCGAGCCGCTTATACATCCCGATCTTGGCCGTAGATGTATCTGCGGCTGGCCGCAGATCCATCCGCAGCTGGCCCTGATGGGTCCCACCTTGCTCCCTTGTAGCCAATTGACGTGTTGAGTGAAAAAGGGTTACGAGATGGGTGACCGGCGACGATACCCGGCCCCGACGAGACGATCGACCGGCGACGATAACCGGCGATCACGAGATGGATGTCCGGCGACGAAAACCGGCTCCGACAAGATAACCAACCGGCGACGATAACCGGGGGTTACGAGATGGGTGTCCGGCGACGAAAACCGGCCTCTACAAGACAATCGACCGGCGATGATAACCGGCTCCGACAAGATAACCAACCGGCGACGATAACCGGGGGTTACGAGATGGGTGTCCGGCGACGAAAACCGGCCCCTACAATACGATCGACCGGCGACGATAACCGGCGATCACGAGATGGATGTCCGGCGACGAAAACCGGCTCCGACAAGATAACCGACCGGCGATGATAACCCGGGGTTACGAGATGGGTGACCGGCGACGATACCCGGCCCCGACGAGACAATCGACCGGCGACGATAACCGGCGATCACGAGATGGATGTCCGGCGACGAAAACCAGCTCCGACAAGATAACCAACCGGCGACGATAACCGGGGGTTACGAGATGGGTGACCGGCGACGATACCCGGCCCCGACGAGACGATCGACCGGCGACGATAACCGGCGATCACGAGATGGATGTCCGGCGACGAAAACCGGCTCCGACAAGATAACCAACCGGCGACGATAACCGGGGGTTACGAGATGGGTGACCGGCGACGATACTCGGCCCCGACGAGACGATCGACCGGCGACGATAACCGGCGATCACGAGATGGATGTCCGGTGACGAAAACCGGCTCCGACAAGATAACCAACCGGCGACGATAACCGGGGGTTACGAGATGGGTGACCCGCGACGATACCCGGCCCCGACGAGACGATCGACCGACGACGATAACCGGCGATCACGAGATGGATGTCTGGCGACGAAAACCGGCTCCGATAAGATAACCAACCGGCGACGATAACCGGGGGTTACAAAATGGGTGACCGGCGACGATACCCGGCCCCGAACGAGATGATAGATTGGAAGAGTGAACCTAACGACCAACGAATACGGTCAGAGGGTTGATGCATTGACACTCTGTCGAATGTTTGCATGCGCTACATCTTGTGTTGTACCATAAACTACATGTGTTGCATCGTGTGTGTATTATCATATCTGTGCACTGTCATTCAGACATCGGGTGTCTGTTTCTTTATCCTGTTCATTTCATTTAACATTTCATAAACATGATAAAGAGGGACAGCTGTAGACACCCAAATTTTGCACTTCGTATACTAACCTTGACAGGAGGGCAAATTCGTCAAATGGACCGGCCTACGAGAGCAAAAAACAGGAAAAGTATAGACGCTCGACGCCACCATGACAATGTGCAACCGAAATCGACGTGATAGCAAGGCCATCCGAATTTGGCATTCCCGGAGGGTGTGGCACGCCTCCCAATGATTCCCGGACTGTAAAATACGAGCCTGTCATCGAAAACCAGCGTCACGGCACGAGAATCGAGGCATAGCACGAAAATTGAGAAAGTCAAGCCAGCCAGCCGCGGATTGATCTGCGGCCAAGTGGGTGCGCCAGCACGGAAACCAGGAAATCAGCACTATCAGCTGAGTGCGATGGGAAGTGGGCCAGCCAGCCTATTTCAGCCCAGTTTCGTGCAGTATACATAAAGAGCAGTTTTTTTGGCAAAAGAAGAAAAACAGCAGCAGTTTTAGCTCGGAAATAGAGAGAAATAGCAAAAAATTATTGCAACAATTGAGAGAAAGGAGAGGAATTTCCCCTTGTTGTTGGATTATATCAATACATCTCATATTTCACTCAATATACAAGTTTCTACATAATCTTGGTATCATTTGCAAGGTGAAAATCTCCTTATTTTTGCAATTTCTATCATGTCATTTGGCTAAATTAAATTTTAGTTTTCAAGAATATTGTTGAACAATCATGGATTAAGGATTATTGGTGAGGGTTCCATTGGAACAAAATTCTTCCTAATAATCCGATGATATCTAATTGGTGAAATTTCTAGCTTGTTTATGGATATATATTAGGCGTAATTTAATTGATTGTATTTTTAGGATGTGTTAGGCAATCTACGTTGTTATTATTGTAGTATTCATTTTGTGAGTGTGTAGTAATCGTGGTTGTGAGCCTAGGAAAGCGACCCCGTGGTTCAAATCCGATGATGGACGTTTTGGCATATGTAATAGATTTAAGATGCTTGTTTTGTAACGTGTAACTGTCGGGCCTTAAAACGACGCTAAGGCGAGAATCGGGTTTAAGGCCCCGTATTAGTGGAATATGTGATTGTTGGCGTTCGGGGATATTTTGATGGCTTACATGCCCATGGATAGCCCCGACGCATGTTTATGCTTGATTAGATTTTGAGACGCCAAAAGAATTTCAAAAGATTAAACGATAAAGATCTTTTCTAAAATCAATCAAAGTAGGATATTAGCATCACGAGGCTAAAAATTTGGAAATGCTAACGAAAGTCGATTCCTATCCTACGGGGAAGCACAACAAAAAAAGGAGGTTGTTTTCGAATGTCAAAAGTGGGTTTTATAAAAGAAATTAAATGTTTTATTAAATCTTGATGCATAGGGCGAAAGAGATCATAGAAATTGCCCATCATTTATGAAAGCAACGTATAAATCTCGATTCCTATTTTGGTTAAGGTTTAAGAAAAAACTCACGTTTTATCAAGACGACGCCTAATAAAAAACCTTATAGTTCTGATAGTAAAATCAAACCTTTTGCATGAATGGAAGGAGCTTTCTCGTGTTAATAGAAATGACGTTCTGAAACATTTTCAAATTAAAACACAATTTTCCCTAAAAATCCAAATGATTCTTTCATACAAACTCACCACAACATTCATATAAGCACACACATTCACACATAACCGCACATATACACATTTCATGAATTAAAGGATAGGACAGCATCAAGATTGCGGTAACCGTATTTCACGGAAGTCGAGGGGTGCCTAACACCTTCCCCTCACTTAAGCAAGCCCCCGAACTCTATGAATCTCGATTCGCAAACCAATTAATTCGGAGTCACATATGAGCCAGCGATTTATAAAAAAACGAAAACTCGGATGAGTTGGTACATCCATTTCAAATATACCAACTGGCGACTCTGGTTAATTGGCTCATCGTCAAAAAACGATCTTTCAAAACCCCGTCGACCTCAATGCCGACCTTTTCCAAAAATCATCTAAACCAAAAGGCTAAAAATTGGAAAGGACAAAAAAGGACAAAGCGGATAAAACCGGCGTCGACACAATTGTTTCTCAAATAAAAGGCCGAAAAAGTAATCCAGATTTAAGAGTGCACTTGAAAAAATTGTGGGTTCTAAGTCTCATCGAAAATGTGCAATTTGTGGCTTTAAAATTGACCACGATAAGCACAATCACTATCGAGTGTTAGGGATTCCTGATCCTAAAAAATAGCCATTAGTTTAGTATATTCAATATTATATTTATGCTATATTTTTTTGTACAATTTGTATGGACATGTCATTAAGAAATTAAAGAAAAAAGACGTTTTTCCTTTTAAGGACGAGTACTTACATCAGAAGAAGATGACAGGGACATTTTTCTAGTTGACCAAAGTAAAAAGAGAAAAAGGTCTGAGACAGAATGGAGTGAGGGCATAAGTAGTGGTATTAATATTATACATGTATATAAAAATTAATTTTTATATACAGGTATAATCATTTCCATCTATACATGTATATATAGTGCAATACATTAATTATGATAACATTTAATTAAGAAGCATGTATAAGGATATTAATAAAAATGAAAATATTAATACTAATAATATGAATATGAATATGAATATTCATATTATTATTAATATTAATACTAATAATAATATGAATATTAGTATTAATATTCATATTAATACTAATAAAATTATTTGTATTAATATTAATATTTATGTACATGTATAATATTAATATCACTACTTCTGCCCTCACTTCATTCTTTCTCAAACCTCTTCCTCTTTTTACTGTGGTCAATTAGAAAAATGTCGCAGTCATCTTCTTCTAATGTAAGTACTAATATTAATATTAATACTAATAACATGAATATCAATATTAATATTACGATTATTAATATTACTAATATTCATATTAATAATACTCATGTCTGTCTGCCGATAAGCTTCATGCTTGCCTTAAATCCTGCTGAAAGAGTCTTCATGCCTTAAAGCCAGCCTAAAAGTCTGGTGAAAGGGGCTTTATCTTGCATTTCCTCTCCTCCCGCAATAACTTGTTGCGGGTGCCATCCTTCCTAGCCTGTTGCTCATCTTTCCTAGCTTGTCGCAAAAGCTTATTACGACAAATGCAATGCACATGCCCATTTTTCCTAGCCTACTATAATAGCTTGTTGCGGCAAATGCAGTGCACATGCCCATCTTTCCTAGCCTGCCGGTACAACTTGTTGCGGTAGATGTAGAATGTAAGCTAATTGGGACATAATTTTTTCTTTTATCTTACCTTGTCGGTATAGCTTGTTGCGGCATATATTGGGACTAGCTTTTTTTTTCTTTCTACCCTGCCGCAACAACTTGTTGCGGCAAATGCAGACTATAAGCTTTTAGCTGCCCCCTACTGCATGAGCTTGTTGCGGCAAATGCAAACTGCAAGTCACACTAAGTTTTTTTTTGCTCCTCCTGCAAATGCAATCTCACATCATTCACATTACCTATTACAATTATAAAAAATCTAAACCAAAATTTCACATTACAATTACAAATTATATTAACCAATCTAAAAATTTCGCATTCCCATAACAAATACAATTATATCAACCAATATCATTCACATAACCATTACTACTATATCAACCATTTCCTCATCTCTAAACTAATATTATTCACATTACAATTATAAATTATATCAACCAATCTAAACCGGTCGCATTCACATAACAAATACAATTATATCAACCAATCTAAACCAATCTCATTCACATAACCATTACTACTATATCAACCATTTCCTCAACTCTAAACCAATATTATTCACATAACCATTACAATTATATCAATGTAAAAACTTAAAAATATTAACATAATCTTATTTACATATACACAACCATTAAATATATCTAGTTCGAAACATTAAAATTACCATTAAACAACATCTTCCAATAAAATTAAAGCAATGCACAAATGCATATTGTTTCATCATCAATTCCAAATAACATGTACTGAAAGCTACAAGATTTCCTATATCTTATCTGCTGGAAGTAGTCTAGATTGATGTCTATTAAGTTTCCACGCGATTCGGTATCTAAAGACTGTTACGTCTTCTATGGACCAATTCTCTTTACGTAGATCAACACTTCCCCTGACAAAATAGTCGATGTACTTGTAGACTAAAATTCCACAATCTGATGTGTTATGTTGTATAGGTCGGTTCTTTGGTACGTGCACGCACACATCAGAAGTGGGCCACTGGCGCATCGGATCACCAATTCACAAACAAAATGGTATCAGTTGTACTTATATGTACAAAAATATTGGTTACTAACACAATTTTTTTTTTGCATTTATGAAAGTACAATAACAATTACTACATATACCGCTATGTCAACGAATTCTTTGTACATTTCTTGGATCTTCATATACTTGGTATCACTATACAGCGGGTCAAGGATGGTGACTACCCATTTTGCGACTGAGAATACCATCAAGATAAAATGATGATTATCTGGATTATACAATGGAATGAAGATATAGTCGTATTCGTGTAAGGGATGGTAGAAACTCGTTGCACGATTTGTCTCGGTGGGGGGCACACAGTTCTTGCCAAAATGCATGAAGAATGACCCCAAGAAAGCAAATTGGCCCCACCTATGACGAGCGAGAATTTTTGTACCTTATTTTAAATATTTATTGAATTGAATAAATATTTTTTTCCCGATGATTTGATTGTTGAATTAATTGATTAATTGATGAATTTGTGGTAGATTAATTTAATTATATGTGTTACATTAGTAAAATTGATGTGGAGAATTTTTATATTCAAGGTATGTATTTAATTGAGTTTATTTGATTAAATGAATTATTTAAATAAGTATAATGTTATTTTTTTTATTAATTAGAGATTTAGTATATTGTCATTATTAATAAATGAGAATTTTATTTATATGATCATGTGATTTAATGTAGAATTATTCTACTTTATTTAATTGATTTTAACTAGATTATTTTATTAATTTAAAGTGTGACATGAAACTATATAATAAGTAAGTTATTAAAATAAATTAGAAGGGATGAATAATTGACTAGCCAAACATGGCCTTAGTGGGAGTTGGTGCCAGTTATTAAATTGACACCATGTTCTGTCACTTGGTTTTCACGTATTATTATTATTTCATGCATTCTATTCATCAGTTTCCAAAAAGTTCATAAGAGAGAAAAGAGAGAGAGATTTGTGAGGAATTAGAGAATTGGGAAGAAATACATTCAATTCTTGCATAGTTTAAAGCATCTAATTGAAGGTAATTATTCTAATTTAAGTTTTAATTTATATTTCTGAAGTTCTTCTATGAATGTATGTTTTTGAGTTCTCTGTATTTCCTGTAAACTAAATTCCATGACTTAATTTTTATAAATTGATGAATTGATGTTTGAAAGCATGTATATATGTGTTTTTTTATGATTTATATATGTTTTAGACTAATTAAAATCCATAAAATCATGTTTTAATTGAAGTTCTGGAGTTACAGAGTAGTTAGTTATGAACATGGGTTGAATGTATAAAATTAATACTTGTTTTACATGTTAATGGGTTAAATTGATAACTTATTTTGTTATTACATGTATAAATGAAGAAAACAAGATTTAAACGGATTAATTTGATTGTATAACGAACCTGTTATGTGTGATTTTGTTGACATTGTAGAAACTTCGATAAACTGATAGAAACCTCAAATTTGATTCTTAGATTCATGGTTTATGTGATTTAAGTTGTTAGAATCATGCTAGAAGGCTTGGGTAACAATTATATTCGAACTATAGTGTCTGGGTATGTTTAATTTGACGATTAGAATAATAAGACTGGAAAATTTGGCCTGTTTCTACGTTCTTCACGAACTGTAGAAACTGGAATTTGTGATTCTCGCCCCAGCGAGAATTTTGTGAAGGAAATTCTCGCCCCGGCGAGAATTTTGTGAAGGAATTGCTCGCCCCGACGAGAGTTTTGTGAAGGATTTCCTCGCCCCAACAAGATTTTGTGAAGGATTTTCTCGCCCCGGCGGGAACTTAAAAAAAAAAGAGTAAAAAGAAGAGAGTAAAATTTTTATTCTTTCTTTGTGATCATATTATGATATCGTAGACATACCTAAAGCTTAGGCTAAGGTATAAAATGAATACTAAAATACTGTAATAGGTGGTAAGCATATACCCACTGATTGTCCGATGTCAATTGAGATATTAAAATGGAATTTTGGATGAGAATGAATCCTGATGTGTTTATAATACTGTAACTAATTATTGTTACTGGTTTATAAACCGGATGCATAGGTTGATTAAGGAACGTGTATTTTCATTTTTGTAATCTACGCACGAGGTAAGTTTCTTAACCCTACTTTTTATTGAGCAAGTATCTTATCCTTACTTAATTCTTTACGCAAGTTTTCTATCCTTAACTTGTTATTTATTCGCAAGTTTCTAAACTCTATTTCTTTTACATTAAGCAAGTCTCTAGACCCTACTTTTACACTAAGCCAGTTTTATATCTTTATCTTGTTTATGATTACGCAAGTGCCTAAACTCTAATTTTATATTGAGCAAGTTTCTTATTCCACTCCTTACCTTGAGCAAGTTCCTATTATTTAACTTGTTATCTTTATGCAAGTTCTCTAACTCTGGTCTTTGTGGAACAAATTCCTTTATCATGTGATGAGCAAGTTCTTATGCTTCTAAACTCCTAAACTTTACTTTATGTCGTACAAACTCTAACCTCTGTTCACATTAGTTAAAGCAAGGTTCCTGAATTATTCTAAGTTTAAAATTTCCAATTTAGCTTTCTAAATTCTTTCAAAAGCATAACTTTGCCATGTGATGTTTATTCAGTTGTGAAACGTTATTATTCAACTCTTGAAATTGATTAGCATTGTATTAATCCTTTAGCGGTTAGAATTCTTTAATGATTCAACTAGTACATAGTTGATGAAAATTCTAAAGATCCCTTACTGATTCAACTAGAACATAGTTGATGTACATTCTAAAAATTTAGATTTCTTGAAGTTAATTCCAAACCAAACTTATTTTGGTACGAAATTCAATGATCAAGCTGAGATGAACAACCTTGTATCAGGGAATTATTTTTAGAGCAATGCGATAGCGTTAAAATGTTTGCGCAATACATAGTACGAAGGGGTTGATCACCTGGAGTACGAGATGATGGTCCATGTAGTCGTTTAGACTACTAAAGGTTACAGTAAAAACACCTGTTAACCTAGGACATAGATGATGATTATAGTCGTTTAGCCTGTTAAAGGTTAAAGTAGAAATACTTGACAACCTAGATGTAGTTCGTGGTCTTGTGACCCTCAGTGTATTCCTTGATGTCGATATCTGTTGTTAAGTTTAATAGTTCATTATTCCTTTGAACTTCTTCTACGTACCTTTTAAGTAAAGCTTATTGGTTCTGGTAAGAATATTTTACCAACAAAAGTTCAGTCGATTGTGTTTCATATGTTATTATTGTACTGTATTATTTTGTGGGCAATTGTTCGCTCACTCTTGCACAAAACAACGCAGATGAAAACAAGAAGTTTGAAGAACCATCTACAAACAAAGGCAAAGACAAGACGCTGTAATAGTAGTTATTAATTAGTTTTATTTCTTAAAGATTTTGTAATAGACGTGATGGTGTTTATATATGTTTTATGTTTCCGCAAATGATGTAATAAAGGTTAGATGACCTGGGATTGTTTTAGCTATGATGATGTAACCTTCCATGAGAGAAATCATTATTTAAATTTTATTATATTGCTATTACCTTTTGTTGTGGGTAGTTAGATGTGAAAGATCATGTGGTTGTTTTGAAAGTGAACACCAAATCTGTGGAATTGAAGTACCCGGATTTGGGGGTGTCACAACACCTTTTAATTCCTCGCTTCCTATAATAATCCTCTCTATCCTGAAGTAACAACATGTACGCATCCAGGACATGCTCGAAAATCTAGGCATCAGAGCGTAAGACACAAAATTTGCCATGGTTTAAAGTATACCACTTCCGCGGATGTGCTACAGGAAATATCTCTTTATCCACCACTACGTCCCCAAACAATTGTTCATTTATGAATGCGACCTTGTGCTTCTAAGTTTTTTGGTTGGGCACCTTTTGCTTCTATAAGAGATGTGCCCTCCTACGTCTTGTAGTTGAAGGTCCTCCTCCCCTATAAAGTCAGAAGCACCCTGAAATGATTAGAAGGAAACATATACCTGAGTGGTGGGAATGTAGCTCTCTTGTAGTGCAAAATCAGTTGGCTTCCCTTGCTCTTCTATGAATTGGGAGAATTAGGAGTGTGGTCCTTCACCATTGGGGTCCCCTACTGAGGTACCTTTTGTCCACTTAACCGTAATAGTGGTCCCATCCTTGTTTCTCCATAACATAATCGGGAAGCATCTGGAAAAATGCAAAATACTTATCAAGTAAGGGTTAAATACACTTATGTCCCTCGAAGTATGACCCTTTTACACTTGTGACCCTAATGTTTAAAACCTTACATTAGCATACTCCAAGTATACTTAAGTAACAAAAGTAACCCCAAAATTTTTTCGGCAAAAAAAATGCCTGAATGTTAACTTGTTATAGGAAAAACTTGTATTTCACTGTATTTATAATTTACTTCGTATTTTCAGTGTATTTTGACATTAAAACCAAATAAATCCATGTATATATACAATAAAAGGCTAAATAACAAATTTAAAACAAAAAGATTTCAATTACCGATTAAAGTTTTCCCTGTACATCATTGTTAGGTTTGTATATAGTGCGAACATGCAATCAAATTACATAAATAGTGCGGAAGCGCGATAAAACTGATTTTAAAATTTTTATACAAACCATCACCATGATCGATCAATGTGCTCAATTAACGATATAAACGAAAGATAAAGAGAATAAGAATTATACCCTCGTAGAACAAAGCTTCCTCGGGTACAAGTTCAACTCCTAGTCCTTCGTGTTCTCCTCGAATGCTACGGTGTGATTCCTTCCTTTGATCAACGTTAGCCACCCAAGTGTTTGGCCTCTAGAGGTGATCCACCAAGGAAGAACAAGTATTCAAGAAGTTGGGTATTTGGCAAAACCCTAGTTTCTATCTCTATAGAAATGGTAAGTACTCTCCACAATCTAATGCAAGAGTGTGTAACCCTAATCTATGATAAGACCCCTCTTATTTATAGATGTAGGGTTTGTATTATAATTAAACTCCTTTAATTAATAATGCTCCTAATCCAATTAGGAATCAATGGGAGAGTACTTCTATTAATTAATTCCCAATCCCTATCAGGAATCAAATAATAGTAAAAGTAATAATAATAATAAGACTCTTCTTATTAATTTATATTTAATATTTCCAAAATATTAAATAATAAATATTAAGCTATTTAATTTATTCTATCTCCATAGAGTAAATTAAATACACTTAACTTATTATTACAATTATGCCATTTACTTCTTAAAATAAATATTTTCCTTTTGCGGTGTGACCCTTTAGGTTCTCCATATTAAACCGGTTGTGAATAAATCAATTAGAACAATTCTAATCTTATTTAAATAAATAAATTAAACTATTTAATTCATTTAAATAAATAATATTTATTCTACAATAAGGGTAAGCCCCCTTAGCGATTAACGACTTTCCAGATAATATAGATTTCAACATTAATCACAAAAGAACCTTTGAGTAAATAGTTACCGTACAATTCAATCCTTCTACCATACAATGTCCCAATTAAATATAAGATATGGATTTACTGTCTAGTCTTATTTTATTTAATTATATGTATTTCGATTCCCAAATGCACAACTCTAATTAATGCAAATTAGAAACTCCTTTCTAATTTCATTCTGCCTTGGCCAAGGACTACTGAGTTGTCATTTATCGAATCACATAGGACATTCACATCTTTTATTAGACGAGGTAGATTTTTTGTTGATCATTCACCTATCTCCATGTATAACTAATTATACCCAATCATACCCTTTGATATACCCACAAGGTCTTAAGGGACATGTCAAAGTATAACTCATCATACACAAGATACTATGATGATCTCAAGTCCAAGGATCACTTGTACTACTATCACTTGAGGAATTCCTATTGACAGGCGAGTAAAACTCCATTAGGTATTCCTTAGCGAGTCACGTTCAGTGAACTTATTCTCTAATAAGCACCTACATACTTGCTTTAGTGTCTCCACACAAATGATTATGAGATCAATCATCCTCTTCATAAGAGCAAGCAACGTATGTACTAATCTATCTAGATTCACTAATCCCCAATTTAGTAATCCAAAGATTAGGAACAATTTTAGTTTGTGAGCTATCTTGAATTTAGATCTCATTAGCATGATCACCATCATGATTCTAAAAGCATTGCTCAAAACTATGGGTTTATCACATTTAATATAACAACACTATGTAGATAATATAAAATGCCTTTTAAGAAAATCAATTCCTTTATTAATAAATGAATAAGATTATTAAGTATATGCTACTTCATATCAAATATGATTGGCTTGTGTGCATACTACTTTCAATCTCCCACTTGCACTAAAGCCAATCGCCATGATATCTAATACTCATCTTCTCTAAGTGACGATCAAACTGCTATTGAGTTAAAGCTTTAGTAAATGGATCTGCAATGTTGTCTTGAGAGTCCACACGCTCCAGGGTGACATCTCCTCTTTCAATGATCTCTCTAATCAAATGAAACTACCGCAACACGTGTTTGGATTTCTGATGAGACCTGGGTTCCTTAGCCTGCGCAACAGCTCCGTTGTTGTCACAGAATAAAGGTACTGCTCCTCTAATGCTAGGAACCACTCCAAGTTCAGTTATGAACTTCTTCATCCAAACAGCTTCCTTTGCAGCTTCACTTGCAGCTATGTACTCTGCCTCTGTCACCGAATCAGCAACTGTTTGCTGCTTGGAACTCTTCCAACTCACTGCGCCACCGTTTAAGGTAAACACATACCCTGAAACGGATTTACTGTCATCTTGGTCCGTTTGAAAACTTGAGTCTGTATAGCCCTCTAGTTTCAATTCAGACCCACCGTAGACAAGAAATACATCCTTAGTTCTTCTCAAGTACTTTAGGATGTTTTTCACTGCCTTCCAGTGCTCTTCTCCTGGATTCGACTGATATCTGCTTGTTACACTAAGTGCATGAGCGACATCTGGTCTAGTACATATCATACCGTACATGATAGATCTTATTGCAGAAGCATAAGGAATCTTACTCATACGGTCTCTCTCCTTAGGTGTCTTTGGGGCCTGTTTCTTGGAGAGATGTATTCCATGGCTCATCGGCATGAGACCTCTCTTGGAATCTTCCATGCTAAACTTCTTTAGCATCGAGTCAATGTACTTTCCTTGGGTCAAGCCCAACATCCTTTTAGATCTATCTCTATAGATCTTTATCCCCAAAATATAGGATGTCTCACCCAAGTCCTTCATAGAGAAGTGTTTAGATAACCAAATTTTGATCGACTGTAGCATAGGAACATCATTCCCTATCACTAATATATCATCAACATATAATACAAGGAATGATATAGCGCTCCCACTAACCTTCTTGTACACACATGGTTCATCCTCGTTCTTGATAAAATCAAACCGTTTGATTATCTCATCAAAACGGATGTTCCACCTTCGAGAAGCTTGCTTCAATCCATAAATGGATCGTTGTAGCTTACAGACTTGGTTTGTTCCAACCGTTGAAACAAAACCCTCTGGCTGTATCATATATACATTCTCCTCAAGCTCTCCATTGAGGAAGGCCGTTTTCACGTCCATTTGCCAGATCTCGTAGTCATAATAAGCTGCAATCGCAAGCAAAATCCGAATGGACTTGAGCATAGCTACTGGTGAGAAGGTTTCATCATAGTCAACTCCTTGTCTTTGTTTGAAACCTTTTGCAACCAGTCGGGCCTTATAGGTCTCTACCTTGCCATCTGCCCCAGTCTTTCTCTTAAAGACCCATTTACACCCAATAGGCTTAATGCCCTCAGGTGGTGAAACCAAAGTCCATACTTGGTTTTCATACATGGAGTCCATCTCGGATTTCATGGCTTCTAGCCATTTCTCTGAGTCTTCACTACTCATAGCCTCTTCGTAAGTCAATGGATCATCATCTATGATGCGTACCTCATTATCATCTTCTATGATGAATCCATACCTCTCAGGTATCTTCGGCACTCTTCCAGATTTACGAATAGGTAGTGGTACAGTAGGTTCTTCTACTTGATCAGGTACCTGACTTTGATCCGTAGTATTTTGTGGTTCTTGAACTTCTTCAAGATATATCTTACTCCCACTGACCCCTTCAAGGATAAACTCCTTTTCCAAGAAGGCAGCGTGTTTCGCAACAAACACCTTTTGATCAGTAGGATGGTAGAAATAATACCCTGATGTTTCTTTAGGGTATCCCACAAATCTACATTTGTCGGATCTAGTCTTCAGCTTATCATGCTCAAACCTTTTGACATAAGCTGGACAACCCCAAGTCTTAACATGCTTAAGATTTGGTTTCCTCCCTGTCCATATCTCATATGAAGTCTTTGGGACGGATTTGGTAGGTACCTTGTTAAGTAGGTATGCAGCCGATTCTAGGGCATAACCCCAGAAGGATACTGGAAGGTTGGTAAAACTCATCATGGAACGAACCATGTCCAACAATGTTCGATTTCTCCTTTCAGATACACCATTCAACTGTGGCGTCCCTGGTGGAGTCCATTGTGAGATTATACCATTTTCTTTGAGACAATTGAGAAACTCATTGGTCAAGTATTCCCCTCCTCGATCCGATCGAAGAATCTTAATACTCTTACCAGTTTGCTTCTCTACTTCACTTCTGAATTCTTTGAACCTTTCAAACGATTCAGATTTGTATTTCATTAAATACACATATCCAAATCTAGAATGATCATCAGTGAAAGTAATAAAATAAGAATACCCTCCTCGTGCATTCGTTGTCATAGGTCCACAAACGTCTGTGTGTACCAACGCTAACAACTCTGTAACTCTTTCTCTTTTTCCACTAAAAGGAGATTTAGTCATCTTACCCATGAGACAAGATTCACAAGTTGGATATGATTCGTAATCAGATAGCTCTAAAAGCCCATCTTTATGCAACTTGGATAATCTTGTTTCATTGATATGACCGAGTCTACAGTGCCACATAAAGGTATAATTAACATCATCTCTTTTCCTTTTCTTAGTTTGTTCAATTTGAAGTATATTTTCATGCAAGTCAAGTATGTAAAGTCCATTCAGTAAATTGCCAACACCATATAAAACATTTTTATTATAAATAGAACAACTGTTGTTCTTTATTATAATATCAAAACCATCCATATCCAATACAGAAATTGAAATAATGTTTCTAATGAGTGTTGGAACATAATAGCAATTATTTAAACTAATGAACTTGCCCGAAGACAGTGCTAAACAATAAGTCCCTACAGCCAATGCAGCAACCTTTGCTCCATTTCCCACTCATAGGACGACTTCATCCTTGTTCAGCTTCCTACTTCTGCTTAGTCCCTGCATATTATTACATATGTGAGAACTACAGTCGGTATCCAATACCCAAGTAGAATTTTGACTTTCAAAAAAATTAATTTCAATCATGAACAAACCTAGATCGGAAGTTGAAGCTTCTCCAGGCTTCTTTTGGCCCGCAAGATACTCCTTGCAGTTCCTCTTCCAATGTCCCGGCTTATTGCAATGGTAGCAAATTCCTTTGCTATCTGGATCAGGTTTCTTTTTATCCTTTCCCTTCGCCTTTCCCTTAGCCTTCTTGTTTTTCTTCTTTTCAGAAGATACCTTGGGCCTCTTCCTTTTCTTGGAAGAATCATCCACTAGTAAGACTTGGTTCTTGTTGGATGAGAAGTGACCTTCAGTAGTTTTCAACATGTTAAGTAACTCAGGCAAGCTGACGTCCAACTTATTCATGTGAAAATTCACAACAAATTGTGAGAAGGTGTCCGGGAGTGACTGCAAGATCAAATCTTGGCTTAACTCCCCATCCATCACGAACCCAAGTTGTCCAAGTTGTTTAATCAGATTGATCATCTTAAGGACATGAGTCTCAACAGCAGTGCCCTCGGTCATACGAGATCGGAAGAGCTCCTTAGATATCTGATATCTAGCAGTCCTACTTTGCTCACCATACAACTCTTTGAGGTGCAGCAATATAGTAGGAGCATCCATAGTTTCATGCTGACGCTGAAGCTCGTTACTCATGGATGCGAGCATGATGCATTGAGCCAAGATTGCATCATCTTGCCACTTTCTAAAAGTAGCAATCTCTTCCTCAGAGGCTGTTTCTGCAACACTTGCAGGGACTGGCGAATTTAGGACATAAGAAATCTTTTTAGCAGTGAGAACAATTCTCAGATTCCTTAACTAGTCCGTATAATTCGGTCCGGTCAGTTTGTTAGCATCAAGTATGCTACGCAGTGATAGTGAGTTTGACATTTTTAAATTCTGCATGTGAAATAGACAACATTTTAGCATACATTCGTTTAATTAATTACCAAAATAAATTAGGTCTTTATTTTAAATTGGTATCTCCCACTATTTTCATCAAACTATATTACCCTCAATATATATAGTTCGGCAAATCTAATTAAAGGTTTGCTAGTGAGAATAAGGATCCCATTTCAAATGTATATAGCCTTGTGGTGACACAACAAACGATATATAAATAAATAGGTAGACAACTATTGTCAATTACATCACTATGTAACTCCTTGTATTTTGCCTCTTAGATTATTTTGATCAAGTGGTGACACATCCGAATCAAAATTATCTAAGTTAAGTCCAACCTAGCACTTCCATATATTCGAAAGAAAAACACTTTCCTTTTGGTGACACAACAAAACAACATCGTTCAGTCTATGTATAAGCATCAAATGTGATAATGCAACATCTTAAATATTTAATACTTCCCTTGTGGTGACACAACAAACTCATATTAAACATTTAATACTCTATTGCTTTACCATGCTAGAAGGCGACGTTCGATATTCCAAATATCTTTGAACGCTTAGGACTTAATATAATTACTTTGAGGGTTTATTATTATTAGTCTCATCTTGTTTAGCGCGCATGCACACACACACACACACACATATATATATATATATAAAATACGCATCATATTATTTTACATGCGAAGCATGTTGGATAATATATAATATATATATAATAAGCATGCACATATAGAATACTATATTCTACCCGGATTGATTATGGACTTTTATTCTAGTTTGGTTCACTAGAGCCACCAAGTGAACCAAAAGGTCAAACCTAGGGTGCAAAAATAAAATTTAAATATAACTATTACATTTAAACCCGAGCTCCATTACAAACGGGTCTTCAAGCGCTCTTTGCTCCTTTGTCTCCAATTCTTCAAAAATTAATTCTAACTGGTCCTATTACAATAAACTATTTACAATAAATAGAAACCTTGATCAACAGTCAAGGGGAAGTACATAGGAGGGAGATAGAATTTACATTAAGAAAAATTAGAGAAGACGAGGTACGCAGACCCCATTTATAAAAACCCATACATACAAGCATCCACTAAAATAAATCCAATCACACATTGGTCAACAGTCCATAATCAATCCCTATTTATTATCATACATATCTCTATATGTATCAATAAATAACATTCATCCCATGAATAATAAAACCATTCCATATATACATCAATATCAATTAATGGGCAAAAGTTTTGCTAATATTTAGTTTTGAAACAAAATAAACGTTTTTTTTATTTTAATCAAAAACCAAATCCAAATTAAACTCCTTTAATTTTTAGCAATCTGAAATCCTATTCCAGATAAAATAAACTCTTTATTTTAAACTTATATCAATTAAATAAACCATTTATTTTAATTTAAGAAAAAATATTTTTCAGATTCTGCTTACCGGCGCAGCTGCGCCAAGAATGAACCGGGCAACGGCGCAGCTGCGCTGCTCCCCAGAAAAATCGATTCTGGGTTTCGGCGCAGCTGCGCTCCAGAATGAACTGGAGGCGGCGCAGCTGCGCCGTGTCGCTGATTCAGAATTTTTTTTTTATTCTGCCCAAAAATTTCGATCCAATCGCATATCAAGCATACATGGAATCATCAAAATCGATAATTAGCACAAGATTAGGCTCTGATACCACTGTTAGGTTTGTATATAGCGCGAACATGCAATCAAATTATATAAATAGTGCGGAAGCACGATAAAACTGATTTTAAAATTTTTATACAAACCATCACCATGATCGATCAATGTGCTCAATTAACGATATAAACGAAAGAGAAAGAGAATAAGAATTATACCCTCGTAGAACAAAGCTTCCTCGGGTACAAGTTCAACTCCTAGTCGTTCGTGTTCTCCTCGAATGCTACGGTGTGATTCCTTCCTTTGATCAACGTTAGCCACCCAAGTGTTTGGCCTCTAGAGGTGATCCACCAAGGAAGAACAAGTATTCAAGAAGTTGGGTATTTGGCAAAACCCTAGTTTCTATCTCTATAGAAATTGTAAGTACTCTCCACAATCTAATGCAAGAGTGTGTAACCTAATCTATGATAAGACCCCTCTTATTTATAGATGTAGGAATAACCATTCCCTAAACTATTTAGGATTAGGGTTTGTATTATAATTAAACTCCTTTAATTAATAATGCTCCTAATCCAATTAGGAATCAATGGGAGAGTACTTCTATTAATTAATTCCCAATCCCTATCAGGAATCAAATAATAGTAAAAGTAATAATAATAATAAGACTCCTCTTATTAATTTATATTTAATATTTCTAAAATATTAAATAATAAATATTAAGCTATTTAATTTATTCTATCTTCATAGAGTAAATTAAATACACTTAACTTATTATTACAATTATGCCATTTACTTCTTAAAATAAATATTTTCCTTTTGCGGTGTGACCCTTTAGGTTCTCCATATTAAACCGGTTGTGAATAAATCAATTAGAACAATTCTAATCTTATTTAAATAAATAAATTAAACTATTTAATTCATTTAAATAAATAATATTTATTCTACAATAAGGGTAAGCCCCCTTAGCGATTAACGACTTTCCAGATAATATAGATTTCAACATTAATCACAAAAGAACCTTTGAGTAAATAGTTACCGTACAATTCAATCCTTCTACCATACAATGTCCCAATTAAATATAAGACATGGATTTACTGTCAAGTCTTATTTTATTTAATTATATGTATTTCGATTCCCAAATGCACAACTCTAATTAATGCAAATTAGAAACTCCTTTCTAATTTCATTCTGCCTTGGCCAAGGACTACTGAGTTGTCATTTATCGAATCACATAGGACATTCACATCTTTTACTAGACGAGGTAGATTCTTTGTTGATCATTCACCTATCTCCATGTATAACTAATTATACCCAATCATACCCTTTGATATACCCACAAGGTCTTAAGGGACATGTCAAAGTATAACTCATCATACACAAGATACTATGATGATCTCAAGTCCAAGGATCACTTGTACTACTATCACTTGAGGAATTCCTATTGACAGGCGAGTAAAACTCCATTAGGTATTCCTTAGCGAGTCACGTTCAGTGAACTTATTCTCTAATAAGCACCTACATACTTGCTTTAGTGTCTCCACACAAATGATTATGAGATCAATCATCCTCTTCATAAGAGCAAGCAACGTATGTACTAATCTATCCAGATTCACTAATCCCCAATTTAGTAATCCAACGATTAGGAACAATTTTAGTTTGTGAGCTATCTTGAATTTAGATCTCATTAGCATGATCACCATCATGATTCTAAAAGCATTGCTCAAAACTATGAGTTTATCACATTTAATATAACAACACTATGTAGATAATATAAAATGCCTTTTAAGAAAATCAATTCCTTTATTAATAAATGAATAAGATTATAAAGTATATGCTATATCATATCAAATATGATTGGCTTGTGTGCATACTACTTTCAATCATCAATAAGAGTATCAATTCCTCACCTCCATTTCTATCCAAACCCACCTTTACCATCACTAAAATTAAGTCTGCAGCTTAATATCATATTTTTTTACCAACATAACGGCATCAATCAAGGAGGTGGGTTGCCTATTTCCACGAAGATCGCATCATATTTCATATTTCACAATATTCGATCTATCAATCAAATTCGCCGTTCATTCATTCAAAAACAGATCGGTAGCCGCAGCGGAACAGATTAGCTAAAGTGGACGGCGAGGACGGTGGGGTTCTTAGATCGGACCAATGAGATGTGAGCACCGAGACCCCCTGCTTGTTGAGCACTCTAATTAAGCACATGACGAAACCGTTTGATGAGAATGGGGATGGAAAAATAGCGTCGCCAGAGCTGCGTGAGGACAATGAACGAACAATGATTCTAGCCCTTTTTCAACTTTCTTGGTTAACGAGAAGGTTAATTAGATGAAATAATTTATTTTATTTTTATTTTATTTTATTTTTTTATTTTTGTTTGTTTGGAAAGGATTTGACAATGAAGCTTTCATCTTAAGATTTTTTTTCCTTCTGAAAGAATTTATTTTTGGTGGTGATAGGGGTGGATGATATTTGTGGGACATGGATTCTTGCGAATGATAGTGGCCACTGGGAATTGGGATCACTATTTACTGGGATGATAACGGTTTACTGCTATGATGCTTAATCTAATTATATTTTAGTCTTTATTAGTTTATTTGTAAGTTGATTTCTAAGTTTACTTAAATTAAACATTGTTAGTTACATTTTTTTAATTAATTTTATGATAAAATGGCTAGTAACATTTTTTAAAGTTATTTTTGATTAATTTATTAAATTAAGGTGTTAATGATGGTTTTCTTTAATTAATTTGATAAAAAAATTTGAATGTTTTTTTAAAAATCTTTTTTCTGTTTGTTTGCATTTTAATTTCAATGTTTAGTTTTTTTTTGTATTTTCATTTCTAATATTGACAATAATTTCAATAATAGAAAAGACATGTACCCTTTATTTGGTTTTAATGTAAATATTAACACTGTTTGCATTGGAGGGAAATAAATAAATAAATAAATAAATATATATATATATATATATATATATATATACGGATTTATTTGATTTTAATGTTAAAATACATTGAAAATACGAATTAAATTACAAATACAGTGAAATATAAGCTTCTTTGGTGCCACGTTAGCATTCAAGCGTATTTTTTTAGCCAAAACATTTTTTGGGGTCACTTTTGTTTACTTAAGTATACTTGAAGTATGCTAATGTAACGTTTTAAATATTAGGGTCACAAGTATAAAATGGGTCATACTTCGAGAGACATAAGTGTATTTAACCCATCAAGTAAGGACTTTGCACTCTTAACTTGTCATATAAGTTGAACACAAGTATTAGCAACATTAAATAAGATCAATAAGTATATATGTAGATGATACTAGAATGCCAAAAAATTAAACTGAATGATGTTTGCGTACCATGCTATTAAGATGATGTTGGTTGTAAACGACTCGAAGCTAATAAGTAGGGTCTGGGTCCCCTTTCGGTTAAGGTCGATGCAGTTTTCTACGTGTAATTCTCCCATACTAGTTTATGTATTCATTAAGTGTCACGTAGTTAGAAATCTTGTACTGTTGTCCCTCGAGATGATCCATGTAAGCCTCCCAATGTGCGATGTACCCTCGTCTCAAGGTCATGTAATTATCGATGTCAAATCTATATTCTTTGGCCTTTCTTAGGTTGTCGTGATTTTTGACTGGAGAGGGTATACCTTGCAGGAACCCAAACTGTCTCATCACCCGGTTCGACATCTGGTATTCTATGATATCAAAGTGGATCAAGGGGACCCTACCCGATCCCAACAACCTTCCTTCAAAATTAAATCTATTCAGATTATTATCCCACCTCATGTAAGGGCGCCAAACTACCTGCCACGAAGGCTGGACATCTAACTCCCCTCAGTAAAATGTCAGATGGTGATGGGGACTATCTCGTCTACTAGGGTAATTGTGGGTTGAAGAGTATGGCCACGCTACGACCCTAGGTAACCATAACTCTGATTGTGGCCAAGGGTCGACCTTCCAACTATTAAACGCTCATAGCCCCACACTTGTAACAGTGTTACACAACCATTAATATATTTCACCCCTTTTCTACTGGCCATATATAAAGCCCTATACAAATACCTTAACACAGCCGTCCCCTAAGAATACCTTACATAATCTTCAACGTTAGTAATAAAATACATATACTTTGGGTGAACAGTATTCTTGGACCTATTAGGGAATAATATTGCCCCACACAACCAAAGAATGTAGGCCTTTGTGGATCAGCCTACAATTTCCTTACTCGCTCTAGGAGGACAATTATTAAAATGTTCTTGCAACCACACCAATAAAATAGAATCTCATTTTTTCGATTGTTGATATTCAGTCGCTAGCTCAGTACCAAAACATTCACTAAAACGAGTCACTAGGGTGTCAAATAGGGGACAAGTTAAGGGTTTTCCCACCACCGGTAACCCAAAAATGAAGTGGACGTCCTCTAAGGTTATTGTTATTTCTCCATAGTTTAGGTGAAAACTATTGGTCTCTTGCCGTCATCTCTCCACTAAGGCAGACACGAGACCGATGTCAGTTTGGTGTATAACTGATGTGTGTTTAAAAATCCTAAACACATATTTATCTAGAAGAGTTTTTTGGGCTTTTGTTAAGTTCCATTGATTGTATTTTTATTCAGTTTGCTGACTTGAGGCTATCTTTCCCCTATTTTTACCATGATATACGTCATCTGACACATGTTTTTGTTAGTCATAAAAAATATTTTGGTCAATTGGTCCATAATTCCAGATGTCCATCTTTTACCTAAAAAAAAATATAAAACTATTTTATACTATTTTAATAACTATGTAAAACAATTATATCTGAAGCAATGAAAAACGACCATTTAATAATAATAATTTAAAAAAAGACAATTTACATTATTTTTATACTCAGTATTAGTCCCAATAAATTATCACATGTATATAGCGTCCCCAAAACATAACTCAATAAATTAACAACAATAACACACAAAAATATCCCAATAATTATCCACAACTATTTAAAAAGTAAAATTTTACATCTTGTATAACCATACTATTCCATCCCATAATAACATGCATATATTTAGCTAAAGACACAACTCACTAATTTTCACCAAAAATCACATGCATATATGTACATATAGACATAATTACTTGTTTTCTCTACAAGTTCACATGAAAACATTTGTCTAAAATAAATTTATCAAAATAAATCACATTATTTATTTATTTTTAAAAATAAAATCAGTAGAAATTATTAGAGTTTGCATGATTATTATGATTTTATTTGATGATGAAAGATTTTAATGTATATTTATACCATTAAATTTTGTAAAGTCCTTAACAATGATTCGATGTACAATGAGTTAGAATAGAAAAAACAAATATGTTAGGTTGATCTATTTAAGCTGATCTGATGTATAGCTAATAGGTAATAAATGTTTGTTGAATTAGTCTGCCAAAATCATAAAGTAAAGATGACAGATCGCATTCTTAACTCTTAGTTCGTAAAACATCAGACATATCGCAGAGCTTTTGCATCTATCGTAAAGTGAATAGGATCGTAAAGCCAAACAAAGCTCACTAAGAAAAGACTGAACACAGAGTGCTTCAGAGAATCGCACAGTAAAAGTTAAATCATAAAGCAACTCCAAGATCGTTCAACAAAAGAAAGAATCGTAGAGTCAGCTTTGGAATCATAAAGCAGATCTTCATAGAGTTGAGAGTAGAGTTCATTCGTAGAGTTCAAGTCTTATCATAAAACTATCGTCAAAACATAGAGCAAAAACTACGAACTTCCATATTCGTAGAGCAATCAAGTATGACAAGAAGACTAACATGGAAGCGTTACTGATTGAAGGTCCCGATGCACTTACCAAACATCTTTGGTTGAAATCGAAGATCAGAAGATATGTTTAACAACTAGTTTGTTGAAAGTGATGTGTCAAGGTGGTAGGTGAAGTTGCAGGCTGATGTGATGGGCTAGACAAAAGGAAGATGGCATCTAAACTCAAAATGTCAGGTCAAGGATCTCAGAATATCTAAGCATTAAATGCACCAACGAAAACTTAGCAACAGGAAGATCTCTTCGGCAGATTATAAAAGGGAAATCAAGATTCAAATTAAAAGAATGACAATAATAAGAAAGCCCAAGCTTTGCCAAAATAAAAAGAACTCACTCTACGAAAAAGTTGAACAACTATTCAAGGTACAAGTACCTGAGAAGATAATTAAATTGTCAACTTAGTAACACCTCCAACAACTATCAACAAACCGAACATTCCGAGACATAGTGACCCGAAGGAATCCTACGAATTCAGGGGGCAAGAGTGTCCTTGTCTTAGTGACTAAATTTCTAAGTTTGTTGGGCTTGAAGAGGTCTCAATGTGTTTATCTTAGTGACTAAATTTTTAAGTCTGCTGGGCTTGAAGAGGTCTTAGTGTCCTGATCTAAGTGACCGAATTCTTAGTGGATTTCCTACTTGTAACGACCCCAAAATTTAAACAAACTAACTCTCAACATCGTTCGTTATCAATACATCTTCGTTCTGAGTTTACAATAATATTCAGTGTTGTAAACTTTTCGAAATACGGAATAATTTTAAACTTTTCAGTTTTTCTTTCTTTGCTTTCCCTGAATCATAACCTTAAATCATTTATATATTATAGAATCATATTTACTTTATGATTCGCTTCATCAGAGTTATAATAAAATAAAACTACTTCTAAATTCAATAACCTTTTATACCTAGAATAAAAATTAAGTTACAAGTCAATACGAATTTTACAACTCAACATCTGTTACATTTAATACATCATCAAATACATTATCCAGAACCTTAATTATGATTCAAAAATATTAATTTAAGCTACAACACTTAATCTGCATGCATTACATCTGATTCATGCCATTCAAGCAACACATAACTTTACCTTGTATCTTTAACCTGCAAAAGTAGTTAGTTGCAAGAATGAGCTTGACAGCTCAACGAAATCTAACAGCTTGCATACATCACATAACACATAAATAACATGCTCATCATATACATCTAGCTAAACATATCATACAAACTGTACATCATTACCAAGTAATAATTGAGTTCAATAACTCAATCAACATTCTAACTCAACGAATGTAGTCATAAATTGACTTTGTCGGTTCATACATACAACACATAGAATACATCATGCTTTTACATCATAGATTTAAAACAATTAATCACTTAGTTCACATAATAAATAGGAACTGAAAGACTTGCCTGATTCGTAGATTACCAATTACCATAATTAGCTTATACTTATCTGTACTTCACGTATCCTACACGATATATAATCATGCACAACATTTATTAGTCACATAACAACACTTAGTATTAACTCTACTTTACATTTCATAATCCTTCGTTTTATTCTCTATTCAATTCTCAACTTAGAAATTAAGTTCTCCTTGTAAACCATTCATTTTGTTGCATTCCACTTTAATCGACACTTAACATTTAGTTAAGTCTTAAACTTTTTCTTTACATTAGATTACATGTATAATGTTTATAAGTTAATCTTTGGCTCGTTAATTTTTTTTTGCATCTCCCACTCGGGCGGGAGTTTTCTTCATAAAATTTCCCGCCGGGGCGAGGACACCGTCGGGACGGTAAACTTAGTGCATTGAGACCGCCGGGGCAGTAAACCTAGTTTAACGAGCCCGCCGGGGCGGTAAACCTAGTTTAACGAGCCCACCGGGGCGGAGAACCTGAAACCCAAATTCTGCAGTTCGTGAACTGCAGAATACTCAAGCCCAAAAACACGAATTTTAAGCATCAAACACCAATTCCAAGCATACCAAATTATCATAAATTTTGTTAAAACAATTCTAAACATGTATTTAACCATCCTAAATACATAACTCACATTAATCCACCAATTTAGAGCCTCAAATCTTATGTTCATACTAATTTTTACAAACTTTGATAAATGTAGCGTAATCAATCACTACAGATTCGTTATTCAACCAAAAAGATTGATTCAACTTGCAATGTTTTCGTTTCTCAGAATACTAACATAATCCATCATCAATTTTAGATTTTACACACGAATTCCTAGTCAATTTTGACTCTAAAACAGACCACACAATATACATAAAGCCAAAACTCAAATTCTTCACTTTCAACATGCTCTTATGGATTTGATTACATCAAAATCCATTAATAGATGTTATATAACATATTATACACACTTGATAACATTTATATTCTTATCCCTCCTTAGATCATACAACCAATTTAACTTTACAGAAAACTTAAATGATGAAAACTAATAATTTTAAAGTTGATTCTTCTTACCTTTTTGATCCTCCTAATCTTAGTTAGATGATGAAGAAGAGACTTGCTCCTTCTTGATTTTCAAATTCCTCTCTAATTTCATAGAGAATTTCTTCTCTCTAAATTTTTCTCTTTCTCCTCTCTTTGGCTTGCAAAACCAACTGATGAAAAATAACTTACGTGACTCTTAGTTGGAGGTTTTCAGCGGTTAAGAAAATCAAAGGTTTAGGCCATGTTTGGCCAAACCCATTTAAATTCTAATTTATTTTAATAATATTCTTATTATAAGATACTTTGCCACACTTTAATTAATTAAACTTATTTTATTATAATTCTATTTAGACAAATTATAATTTTATTTAATAAATCATTTATCCTCTAATTTAATAATTTAATTAAAATAAAATATTATCCGTGTAATAAAATAGGACCCAAATTCTAAAATTGTTTATCATCACTTAACATTAACACACTTAATTAAATCATTCTACAATAATTTCCATCAAATATTTATTCAATAAATATTTTAGTGTACGAAATTCACAATTACACTACATTAAAATATTACATATATATACAATATATATTAATCTCTCATTTTGTTAAAACAAATATATCCATATTAATTCATTGTTTTAATTAAGTGAATTACTCTCATTATTTATGAAACTTAATTCACAATAATATCCATTGTCCACAAGACATAACAATCAAATTATATTACTCATAATGTAATTTTTAACTTATAATATTTAGTTAATATCTTTTTTTTGTAACAATTTCATTTACTCTTTTCAATGGTTTAATTAATTTTTAAACGGCTGAATGACACTTATCACCTTCCAAGTTACCACCCACTTTCAATGTCGTCCTTAAAGTACATTTTTCGTCAATTGGACCCTTAAAGTGGCATTTTTTGGCGTTTCCGTTCTTTTTATCCTATTTTACCCCACCTGACCCATTTTGACCAAAACCGACCCAGGTTGACCCAACCCAATTTCATCAATTAGTTTTTTTAAGAAAAAATAAAAAGTTTTAAAATTATTTTAAAAATAATTAATACTTAAAAATTCTTTTAAAAATAATATTTTATCTTAAAATATTAAAAATTATTATTTTTAATATTTTAAAATTATTATTATTTTAAAATTAATTATTATATTAAAATTAATATTTTATTCTAAAATATTAAAAATACTTATTATTTTAAATATTTTTAAAAATAATTATTATTTTCAAGAAAAAATATTAAAAACTTTTATTTTTTCATAAAATGAGTAATTTTTCATAAAATATAGATTCAAAATATTTATTTAAAAATATTTATTTTTAGAATAATTTTAAAATAATAATTATTTTTATATTTAAAAATGAAATATTATTTTTAAAATGTTTAATAAATAATTATTATTTTCAGAAGAAAAAAAATTAAAAGCTTTTATTTTTTTTTCAAAAATGAGTAAAATTTCATAAAATATAGATTCAAAAAAATTAAAGTTTAAAATTTTTTAATTCTTAATTATTTTTATGAAAATTTACACATCTTTTAAAAAATAAATATTTCTAGTTTTGTTTTATGAAAATAAAAAAATTTTATTTACTTTTCTTGAATCTATATTTTATGATTTGTAAAAAAAATTAAAATTTTCTATTTTTTCAAAAAATAAATTTTAATTTTTTTTGTTTAATTTTTTTGAATCTATATTTTATAAATTTTACTAATTATTTTAAAAAATGATAAATTTTCTAATTTTTTTTCCTGAAATTTTTTTTTTTTAAAACTTTTTAATTTCTTTTTTTTTTAAATTTGACACTATTTTTTAATTATCTTTTACTATTTTTTGTATTTTACATATAAAATGAAAAAATTTTTACTTTTTTTTTAAAATAAAGTTTTATTTTTATGAATCTATATTTTTTCCTGAAAATAAGAATTATTTTTAAAAATATTTCAAATACTAATAATTTTTAAGATTTTAAAATGAAATATTATTTTTATAATTATTTTTAATATGTTAAAATAAAATATTATTTTAGTTTTTTTTTAAAAAAATAATTAGTGAAATTGGGTCGGTTCAAAATGGGTCGGATTGGGTCAAAATTTGGTAAAAATGGGTAGGGTTTGGGTAAAATAGGCTAAAAAGAACGGAAACGCCAAAAAATGTCACTTTAAGGCCTAATTGACGAAAAATGTACTTTAGGGACGACATTGAAAGTGAGTGGCAACTTGTAGGGTCATAAGTGCCATTCAGCCATTATTAAACTATTTCTTCCCAATTACATGAATATATAATTTCTTTCACATCGAACCACATATTTTATAATATGAAACACATATATACACATACTCAAACTCAAAATGTCTCATAATAAAAATTTTATTTATTAAATTATTATTTAATAATTTCTGAAAATCTGGGTTATCACATCCTTTCCTCATTATAAGGATTCCGTCCTAGGAATCAACGAAACCTCCATTACTCGATTTTCACTAAATCTCTTTTACAATTATCGCTGAATAACTTAAGATATTACCTTAGTGCAGGTTTTATTATTTCATAACCTTTGCTTAGACTTAATCATAGTTAAGTATTACATATTCTTTAACTCGTTAATTACCTTCCTAAAAATCATTATCATATACTCAGTTTATAAACACTCGGGATATTACATTCACCCTTTCTTCTAAGAATTTCGTTCTCGAAATTTTTACTTACTAATAATTGTTCATTCCATCTATCCAAATAGACTTTAGGTTAATCTCTACTTATTCATTGGGTTCTACAACCAAATTCTTTCTCTAAGGATCTTTCTAAGATCATCGCAGTCTTCACATCTTCCTCTTCTAAAAAAAAAAATTTCTCATCATTTCTCATCATCAGCTAAATTTATCACTTCTCTTATTGGAAGTTCATTTCTTTCTTGAATTTATTATAGTTTGTTTAATTTACTCATCACCAAATACCGCATTCTACAACTTATCCCTTTTTAAGGAATATCACCCTTTCAATTTCCACCTTTTAAAAGAAAAAGAATCTTCCACAATTGTTCAATAATTGAGAAGTAGTATGAATAATTCAAGAATTTAAAAGATTCCAAATTATGCCGAGGAGTCGTAAAGACTTGAACCTTGTCCTAGGTTAACAGATATTTCTACTATAACCTTTTAACAGTCAAAAGGCTATGGACCATCTCTTCTCGTACTCCAGGTGATCAGCCCTTCGCACTATGTATTGTGCACATACATATTAACGCTATTGCGTATCCCCCATTACAAGGTTAGTTCACCTCAGACTTAACATAAATTCCACACTAGAACAATCTAGTTTGGCATAAACTCTCAAAGAACTCTTTGTAACGAATGCAATTTTGTGATTGAATAAAAATATTTATTGAATTATATAAATATTTTTAACAATTTATTGAGCTAAATAAATAATTTATCAAGTTTTTGTGGAATGTGTATATGTTAAGTTTAATAATGTTAAATGTTATTTGAATGTGATTTGTAATCTTATTCTAATTTAATTTAATAATTAAATTAGATGATGAAAAGGTTTATTTGAATAAATGATCTATTTGAATAAGAGAATTTATTTGGTATTATTGTTATTTGTTAAAATTATTATTTGAGTTGGTAAGGTTTAATTGAATTTATTTAATAATAGGTTCAATTAAATTAGAAGTGTGACATTTTAAACTATATGTTATAATGATTTATTAAAATAAGTGAGAAAGTGTTTAATTCAGTTTTACCAAACAAGGCCTATGACTTTTGTTTGGAAATAATGGGTTATTTTATTTGTGTTTTACCAAACAAGGCCTTAAGACCTTTAGTTAGAATAATGGGTTATTTTATTTTGTATTTGCCAAACAAGCCTTATGGCTTTTGAATTTTTATAACTGATGATTTAATTAGATTATACGTTCCATCAATTTTTATTCATCAGTTTTTATTCTTATTTTATCAGTTTATATTTTTTTAAACTACGTCAGTTAAGAAAAAGAAAAGAAAGAAGAAGAAACACAGAGTTTGAGAGAAATAAAAGAATAGAGCTCTGTGAGTTTGAGAGTTGAGAGAAAAGAGAGAATTGAGAGTTTGTGAATTGAGAAAGAGAAGGAAGGGAAGTGCTAGTAAGGAATTATATACATAGCTTGAAGGTATAATTCTTATTAGTTTTGTTTTAATTATATTTTTATTATTTTACTTCTCTGTATGTGATTTTTACTTCACTGTATATGAATTTATATGCCAAATACATGAATTACTTGGTTATAATTATTAGTAAGCATGTATTAGAGATTATGTGGTGATTATAAACTAGTTTGAAGAATTAATTCATGAAAACATGCTTTAGAATTGAGTTCTTAGTTTTACAGAGCTTTATTTCATGTATGACATATTTGTATGAAAATTGATGATTCAATTTAGTTATTAATCGGTGAATTAATAATTGTTTATGATTATGTGATGAAAAACATGAATAATGCAAGAAGAATGGTTTTAATTGGTTGAAAAATGAATTTACAGAGTTTAATTTCATGAGAATGGTTAAAACTTGAATATTTGGTTTTAACAGTGAATTTTTGGTTTTAAACTAGTTGTTTATGTGTTAGAATGATTAAAATGTTTACAAAACATGTTAGGTAAATGTTTTATATCATATATGATGTCTGGGTATGTTTAATTTGTATTCTGGATGGTAGAATTCGGAAAATTTGGCCAAATTTGGTCTAAGTTTTCACTGGTTCGCGAGCTGGGAAAGATGACTGTCGAATATCTCGCCCCGGCGAGAAAATGTGAAGAAATCTTCGCCCCGGCGAAGTCTCGCCCCGACGAGAATTTTTATTCTGTAAATCCCCGCCCCGGCGAGGTCTCGCCCCGGCGAGCGTTTTGTTTAGTAAATTCTCGCCTCGGCGAGAATCACTGCTGGATAAAATTTTTTTTTTATTATTATGTTTTCTTTTCTTGGTAGCTATAATGTATCATTGTATGCATAATTAAACTTATAATAATGTGACTAAAGTATTGTCAAGATGGTTGTTAAACTAGTACTTGTTGACTATGGTTTGCTAAATGAGATGTTATAATAAAAGGATAAGAGCAAACCTAAAGTGATTATAATTATGTGACTAATTATGTTACCATTTTTTTTTATAATTAAATGTATAGGTTATTTAAGGATCGTGAAATATTTAATTTTTAATCTACGCTTGAGGCAAGTTCCTTATCTCAACTTATTACTTTATGTTGAGCAAGTTTTCCTATCTTAAACTTGTTATTTCATTTAAAGCGAGTTTACTATCATTGAGCAAACATATTTACCTTAGCTTATTGTTATTCAAGCAAGGTTGTTGTCATGATTAAATACTAAAGCTTTATTCCAGTTGATTATTGTCCGATCATTGATCGTTATTCAACCTTCGAACAGAATTTCTATTGTTTGACTTTATTGATGAATTAGACTAGCAAACACTTATTGATTCAGCTATTCCTTAGTTGATGAGCATTTCAAAGACTTAGAATATTTTAAACTTATTCCAAGCCAAGTTCCTTTTGGTATGGATTCAGACGATAAATTGAGATGAACAACCCTAATATAGGGGATTACCTACGCGACATCGTTAAAATATTTGTGCACAATATATTGTACAAAGGGCTGATCCCCCTGAGTACGAGATGTTGGTCCATAGTCTATATGACTGTTAAAGGTTGCAGTAGAAATACTTGTTAACCTAGGACATAGTTCGAGGTCTTGTGACCCTCAGATATAATTTCTAAATCTTGAATTCTATATTTTTGGAATCAAGCATTCTAACGAGCTTTTAAACTTTGATCATTTATCGATTGAGATTCAGAAGACTATTATTCTTCAGTTGAGATCCATTTCATTTAAATATTATTGTTATCGTACTTGTGAGCAATTGTTTGCTCACTCTTGCACTAATCATTACAGCTAAGGCTGAGAAGTCGGACGAGCCGTCCACGAGCAAAGGCAAGGGCAAGATGCATAAATAGCTAAAGACCTGCTATTTACTTGATGTTTGATTGTAATAAAACTTGTTTTAAATTATGTTTTATTCCGCATTTGATGTATTAAGGTTAAGATAACCTGGGATTGAATGTTTAATAGTTTGGTGATGTAACCCATTTTGGGAAGATATTTCTTTAAGTTTATTTTAATTGTTCTTGATTATGGGTACTTAGATGTGAATGAATGAGATAGTGAACACCAAATCTGTGGGAACTAAGTACCTGGATTTGGGGGTGTCACAGGTTGGTATCAAAGCTGTAGGTTATGAACCTTTAGGTGGGAAAAACCTTAGGGTAGTAGCCTTTTAGAAGATAGAGAATATAGAAGTGATAAACTCTTATCGAGTTCTAAGGAATGAATTACGGAAATTCATAAAAGACAACAAAACGATTATGTGCTATGTGCTTATTTGATAACAAACTTATGTGCTCGCGAATATTATCGATTAGTAATTAAAACTTAAAATTTTGTTGTCAGGATGACTGATAGAGGAGAGCCCAGCCAGACTAGGGAGGAGGAGCCCCGAGATATTCACGTAGTTCATGAGCAGCTAGTGCAGAGGGAGCCATCCCCATTGATTACAGTTACAGGTCACGAGTATGAGCCTGAGACTGATCCTGAGGAGGACTCTGAGGAGGATCCTGAGGAGGAGGAGGAGGACCCTGAAGAGATACCACTATCTACTTTGGGTGTTCAGATGTACGAGCAGGTGTATGATCGCAACATAGAGTTGCAGGACATAGTGGAGGAGTTAGAGGGGGCAGCTGGCTGAGCGACAGTCTGCTTTGGAGCAGAAGAACAGTGAGATTGAGGAGCTCGATATACGTCTGGGAGATGTAGAGTGGAAGCTAGTTCATGTAGAGAGTGAAAAGGAGGAGTTAGAAGAACAGGCTGCAGAACGTCAAACCACTCTAGAGCAGAAGGATGCTGAGATCCAAGACCTTTCATCACGTCTTGCAGAGGCTGAGCAGAGGCTAGCACAGTCTGAGTATCGACGAGGACAGCTGATAGCCAGAAATGAAATTATACGAGATGAGTTGAAAAAGGAGTCAGCTGAGCGGGCGAGAGCTGAGACAACTTGGCTGAGGGAGGCTGATCGCGCAGATCGTGTTGAGTGTGAGGTGCGATCAAAGAAGGCCAAGATTGATGAGATGGAGTATATTTTTCATACTACCATATATAGAGCTCAAGATCGAGCTAATCGTCATCCAGATGTGATGGATCGTAGGATTGTGTCACGTATTATGGAGCAGGAACGCCAGGAAGCTGTGCGTCGAGGGATGTCATCATAGATTGTGATTAGTTATGTTATGATGAAACTATGAAGTGAATAAATTGTAATCCCAGATTCTATAATGGGATAGAATAATGATGTAATCCTGAAACTTTGTGATTTCAGGATAGATGATGTAAATAACTACGATGTTATATCTGTTATGTTTTGAAGCAGTTAATGAATAAAATGTGAAAGTTTATCAGTTGTACTGTGTGTTAAGTGTTGTTTATAAATGTTTAAGTTAAGACTTAAATGTTTAAATAATTGAGCAATAGTCTAATAACGAGAATTCTTAACAGTACGATGCCGCCAAGAAGACAACCAACACGTCAACAGACCCCTGAGGGATCTACTAACAACAACGAAGAAGCCAACACTAATCAAATGTAGCAGTTGGTAAACTTGTTAACGGGAGCCTTTGCAAATCAACCACAAGATCAGGCCACGACCTTTAAAGACTTCAAAGCAGTCGGACCTCCGGAATATCACGGGTCTATGAATCTGATAGAGGCTCAAACATGGGTCATGGAGATGGAGAAGGTGTTTGATGTCGCTAGGGTCAACGAGGATCAAAGGACGGCATTTGCAACCTTTATGCTGAAATCAGAAGCTAGCTACTGGTGGCAAGCAAACAAGACTCGAGGTGGCCAAGGGATTATTCCGTGGGAGCGGTTTAAGGAGATATTTTTCGAAACCTATTTCCCGGCAAGTGCTCAGAACCAAATGGAAGTACAATTTCTAGAGTTGAAGCAAGGTACTATGTCGGTATCTGAATATGCTGCAAGATTCAACGAGTTGGCGAGGTTTGCGCCTTATCAGGTTAACACGGATGAGAAGAAGGCCAGAAGGTTTGAGCAGGGATTGAAGCCCTGGTTGTATAGCCGAGTTTTAATGTTTCAACTGAACTCGTTTGCGGCGGTGCTGGAGAAGGCAATTATCGCTGAAGGAGGCAGTGATGCTCTGTCCAAGTACAATCAGGAGCAGAAGAAAAAGAAGAATGAGAATGAAAACAAGGCAAGTGGTAGCCATGGGGGCAATAGCCAGAAAAGGAAGTGGAATGATAGTAACTCTGCGGGAAGTCAGCAGGGTAATCAGAAGAAGAAGATAGAGGTGTGCAGCAACTGTGGAAAGAGCCATATGGGTGTTTGTTTGAAAGGTAAGAGGGTGTGCTTCAACTGTGGACAAGAGGGTCATATTTTACCGAATTGCCCTAATCCGAAGAAAGGAACATGTTTCAACTGCGGGTCGAAGGATCATTTTGCACGGGATTGCCCTAAGAAAGCTGCAGGGAGTGCAAGCGGAGGAAAAGGAAACAGCGGTGGTGGCAACCTTACTATCACAGGATCGGCACAGCCCAATCGACCTACTGCTCGAACGCTTAATATGACGGTGCAGGATGTTGTGCAGTCAAAGGATGTAGTGTCAGGTATCATTCCAGTCAATAATGTTAATGCTTATATATTGTTTGACTCGGGTGCTACTTGCTCATTTATATCCGATGATTTTGCTAATAAATTAGGATTACCCCAGGAAGAATTAGATTACCCCATGAATATAGAAATTGCGAATAGGGAAGTGATTCATGTTAAGTTTGTTCACAAGAATTGTCAGGTAGATATTAAGGGTCATGTAATGACAGTAAACTTGATCCCAATTTGTCTTGGGGAGTTTGATGTTATTTTGGGTATGGATTGGTTGTTCAACCATGGGGCAATTATTGATTGTCAAAGGAAGTGTGTAAACCTTATGACTCCGTCAAAGGTAGTGTTTTATGGCAGCAAGTCGCCTAGACAAACGAGTTGTCTGACGATGATGTAGGCCAGAAAGATGTTGAGACAAGGATGTGTAGGATATCTAGCCTACATAGTTGATACCCGAAAGGTGGGTGCAAAACTGGAGGAGATACCAGTAGTTAGGGATTTTGTGGACGTGTTTCCTGATGATTTGTCAGGATTATCGCCAGATAGGGAAATCGAGTTTGTAATTGATTTAGCACCGGGAACGGCCCCTATATCGAAAGCCCCATATAGAATGGCTCCGGTAGAAATGAAGGAGTTAATGGTGCAACTGCAAGAGCTGCTAGATAAGAAGTATATTCAACCGAGCGTTTCGCCGTGGGGAGCGCCGGTATTGTTTGTTAAGAAGAAGGATGGGTCAATGCGTCTTTGTATTGATTATAGAGAGTTGAACAAGGTCACGATTAAAAACAAGTATCCGTTGCCAAGAATCGATGACCTGTTTGACCAACTGAAGGGAGCGAGATATTTTTCAAAGATAGATTTACGAAGTGGGTACCATCAGTTGAAGGTGAAAAAAGAGGACATACCAAAGACGGCATTTCGAACTAGATATGGTCACTATGAGTTTTTGGTTATGTCATTTGGTTTAACGAATGCACCTACAACATTCATGGACTTAATGAATAGGGTGTTCAAACCATTTTTGGATAGTTTGTCGTGGTTTTCATAGACGACATTCTGGTCTACTCGAAGACTTAAGAAGAACACGTGGAACATTTGAGGGTGACATTGGAGGCGTTAAGAAAAGAGAAATTGTATGCAAAATTTTCCAAGTGTGAATTTTGGTTAGAGCGTGTTCAATTCCTTGGGCATGTTATTGATAAAGACGGGATTTCGGTGGATCCAGCGAAAGTCGAAGCGGTCATGAACTGGGATCAGTCGAAGACACCGTCAGAAGTGAGGAGTTTCCTAGGTTTGGCAGGTTACTACAGGCGTTTTATTCAAGATTTTTCCAGGATCGCCACTCCGTTGACAAATTTAACAAGAAAGACGGTGAAGTTTGTTTGGACGGAGAAGTGCGAAGAGAGTTTCCAAGAACTAAAGAAGAAACTAAGTTCGGCACCTGTGTTGTCTTTACCAGATGATACAGGAAATTTTATGGTGTATAGCGACGCATCGCATAAAGGACTTGGTTGTGTGTTGATGCAGAATGGTAAGGTTATTGCATATGCTTCGCGCCAACTAAGAAAAAGGGTATCCGACCCATGATTTGGAGTTAGCAGCCGTGGTGTTTGCTTTAAAAATCTGGAGGCACTATCTCTATGGGGAGAAGTGTGAAATATATACAGACCATAAAAGTCTGAAGTATATTTTCATGCAGAAAGATTTGAATATGCGGCAGAGGAGATGGATAGAATTGATCAAAGATTATGACTGTGAAATTCTATACCATCCAGGGAAGGCTAATGTGGTTGCTGACGCTTTGAGTAGAAAGGGTTGGGAGAAACTACTCTTGTTAACTGATCAGGAGAAGCTTGTAGCGGAAATGGCTAAATTGGAGTTAGAGGTGAAGGGTCTGGCAGAGCCTAATGAAAAATTGTTCCAGATGGAAACCCAACCAACTTTGGTAGAAAAAGTCAAGGAAGCGCAACTTCAGGATGAGGAATGTGTTAAAATACGGCAAAGAGTGCTTAAGGGAGAAGAGCTTAAATACAAAATCGATACCGAAGGGTTGCTGAGATTTAAAGGCAGAATCTGGGTACCGTCGGTATTGGCAATCAGAGAGGAGATTTTGAACAAAGCTCACAGTTCATGATTTTCGGTTCACCTGGGAAGCACAAAGATGTACCAGGATCTTCGTCAACATTTTTGGTGGCCAAACATGAAAAGAGAGGTTGCTGAATGTGTTGCGAAATGTCTCACTTGTCAGAGAGTTAAAGCGGAGCATCAACGACCAAGTGGTTTGTTACAGCCCTTGGAGATACCAGAATGGAAGTGGGAGCATATCACAATAGACTTCGTAGTAGGGCTTCCATCTACTCAGAAGGGATATGACGCAATATGGGTCATAGTTGACAGATTGACGAAATCAGCGCATTTCTTGCCTATCAAAATCCGATTCACTTTGGATCAGCTGGCAAAATTATATGTCAAAGAGATTATCTCAAGGCACGGAGTTCCAGTATCAATAGTATCAGATCGAGATCCACGATTCACATCAAAATTTTGGAGGAGTTTGCAAGCTTGTTTGGGGACACAGTTGAGAATGAGTACAACCTATCATCCTCAAACCGATGGCTAGAGCGAAAGAACAATTCAAACGTTGGAGGATATGCTTCAAGCGTCCATCATGGATTTTAAAGGCAACTGGGATGATCATTTACCTCTGGTCGAGTTTGCTTACAACAATAGTCATCACGCTAGTATCGGCATGCCGCCCTACGAAGCATTGTACGGAAGGAAATGCAGAACTCCATTATGCTGGGATGAGGTTGGTGAACGACGACTATTGGGACCCGAACTGGTACAACAAACTGCTGAAATTGTCAAGGTGATAAGAGCTAGACTGGTAGCCGCTCAAGACAGACAGAAGAAGTATGCTGATCAACATCGACAAAATCGCGAATTTGAAGTCGGGAGCTTTGTGTTTCTCAAAGTATCCCCTTGGAAAGGAAAGATCAGATTTGGTAAAAAGGGTAAACTCAGTCCGCGGTTTATTGGACCTTTCGAAGTGCTGAAACGGATGGGTGAAGTAGCTTATGAGGTAGCTTTACCTCCTGAGTTAGGCCATATTCACAATGTCTTCCATATATCGGTGCTACGACAGTATAAGCCCGATTATAAACATATCATAGAGTATGAACCGATACAGTTTGAGAAAGATTTGTCTTATGAAGAGATACCTATTCAGATAGTGGACAGGAAGGAGCAAGTACTTAGAAATAAAGTGATACCTTCTGTTAAGGTAATCTGGAGGAACCACAGTGCTGAAGAAGCAACGTGGGAACTCGAAGAGCAAATGATGCAGAATTTTCCTCAATTATTTGTTTAATTTTTATATTGCGATTCTGGGGACAGAATCTTTATAAGGAGGGGAGAATGTAACGGACGATTTAATTGCGTTGTGATTCTGGGGACAGAATCCTTTTAAGGAGGGAAAGATGTAACGAATGCATTTTGTGATTGAATAAAAATATTTATTGAATTATATAAATATTTTTATTAATTTATTGAGCTAAATAAATAATTTATCAAGTTTTTGTGGAATGTGTATATGTTAAGTTTAATAACGTTAAATGTTATTTGAATGTGATTTGTAATCTTATTCTAATTTAATTTAATAATTAAATTAGATGATGAAAAGGTTTATTTGAATAAATGATTTATTTGAATAAGAGAATTTATTTGGTATTATTGTTATTTGTTAAATGAAATTATTATTTGAGTTGGTAAGGTTTAATTGAATTTATTTAATAATAGGTTCAATTAAATTAGAAGTGTGACATTTTAAACTATATGTTATAATGATTTATTAAAATAAGTGAGAAAGTGTTTAATTCAGTTTTACCAAACAAGGCCCTATGACTTTTGTTTGGAAATAATGGGTTATTTTATTTGTGTTTTACCAAACAAGGCCTTAAGACCTTTAGTTAGAATAATGGGTTATTTTATTTTGTATTTGCCAAACAAGCCTTATGGCTTTTGAATTTTTATAACTGATGATTTAATTAGATTATACGTTCCATCAGTTTTTATTCTTATTTTATCAGTTTATATTTTTTTAAACTACGTCAGTTAAGAAAAAGAAAAGAAAGAAGAAGAAACACAGAGTTTAAGAGAAAGAAAAGAATAGAGCTCTGTGAGTTTGAGAGTTGAGAGAAAAGAGAGAATTGAGAGTTTGTGAATTGAGAAAGAGAAGGAAGGGAAGTGCTAGTAAGGAATTATATACATAGCTTGAAGGTATACTTCTTATTAGTTTTGTTTTAATTATATTTTTATTATTTTACTTCTCTGTATGTGATTTTTACTTCACTGTATATGAATTTATATGCCAAATACATGAATTACTTGGTAATAATTGTTAGTAAGCATGTATTAGAGATTATGTGGTGATTATAAACTAGTTTGAAGAATTAATTCATGAAAACATGCTTTAGAATTGAGTTCTTAATTTTACAGAGCTTTATTTCATGTATGGCATATTTGTATGAAAATTGATGATTCAATTTGGTTATTAATAGGTGAATTAATAATTGTTTATGATTATGTGATGAAAAACATGAATAATGCAAGAAGAATGGTTTTAATTGGTTGAAAAATGAATTTACAGAGTTTAATTTCATGAGAATGGTTAAAACTTGAATATTTGGTTTTAATAGTGAATTTTTGGTTTTAAACTAGTTGTTTATGTGTTAGAATGATTAAAATGTTTAAAAAACATGTTAGGTAAATGTTTTATATCATATATGATGTCTGGGTATGTTTAATTTGTATTCTGGATGGTAGAATTCGGAAAATTTGGCCAAATTTGGCCTAAGTTTTCACTGGTTCGCGAGCTGGGAAAGATGACTGTCGAATATCTCGCTCCGGCGAGAAAATGTGAAGAAATCTTCGCCCCGGCGAAGTCTCGCCCCGACGAGAATTTTTATTCTGTAAATCCCCGCCCCGGCGAGGTCTCGCCCCGGCGAGGTCTCGCCCCGGCGAGCGTTTTGTTCAGTAAATTCTCGCCCCGGCGAGAATCACTGCTGGATAAATTTTTTTTTTTTTATTATTATGTTTTCTTTTCTTGGTAGCTATAATGTATCATTGTATGCATAATTAAACTTATAATAATGTGACTAAAGTATTGTCAAGATGGTTGTTAAACTAGTACTTGTTGACTATGGTTTGCTAAATGAGATGTTATAATAAAAGGATAAGAGCAAACCTAAAGTGATTATAATTATGTGACTAATTATGTTACCATTTTTTTTATAATTAAATGTATAGGTTATTTAAGGATCGTGATATATTTAATTTGTAATCTACGCTTGAGGCAAGTTCCTTATCTCAACTTATTACTTTATGTTGAGCAAGTTTTCTTATCTTAAACTTGTTATTTCATTTAAAGCGAGTTTACTATCATTGAGCAAGCATATTTACCTTAGCTTATTGTTATTCAAGCAAGGTTGTTGTCATGATTAAATACTAAAGCTTTATTCCAGTTGATTATTGTCCGATCATTGATCGTTATTCAACCTTCGAACAGAATTTCTATTGTTTGACTTTATTGATGAATTAGACTAGCAAACCCTTATTGATTCAGCTATTCCTTAGTTGATGAGCATTTCAAAGACTTGGAATATTTTAAACTTATTCCAAGCCAAGTTCCTTTTGGTATGGATTCAGACGATAAACTGAGACGAACAACCCTAATATAGGGGATTACCTACGCGACATCGTTAAAATATTTGTGCACAATATATTGTACAAAGGGCTGATCCCCCTGAGTACGAGATGTTGGTCCATAGTCTATATGACTGTTAAAGGTTGCAGTAGAAATACTTGTTAACCTAGGACATAGTTCGAGGTCTTGTGACCCGCAGATATAATTTCTAAATCTTGAACTCTATATTTTTGGAATCAAGCATTCTAACGAGCTTTTAAACTTTGATCATTTATCGATTGAGATTCAGAAGACTATTATTCTTCAGTTGAGATCCATTTCATTTAAATATTATTGTTATCGTACTTGTGAGCAATTGTTTGCTCACTCTTGCACTAATCATTACAGCTAAGGCTGAGAAGTAGGACTAGCCGTCCACGAGCAAAGGCAAGGGCAAGATGCATAAATAGCTAAAGACCTGCTATTTACTTGATGTTTGATTTGTAATAAAACTTGTTTTAAATTATGTTTTATTTCGCATTTGATGTATTAAGGTTAAGATAACCTGGGATTGAATGTTTAATAGTTTGGTGATGTAACCCATTTTGGGAAGATATTTCTTTAAGTTTATTTTAATTGTTCTTGATTATGGGTACTTAGATGTGAATGAATGAGATAGTGAACACCAAATCTGTGGGAACTAAGTACCTGGATTTGGGGGTGTCACACTCTTGAACTTCATAAATACCTTTCAACAGTCGTCTAGCCGAATCAATTAGCTTAGACTTTGAACAATAATTCAGACATTAGTTAAAACATTTTTATCCAACTCAATTTGCATATCTTTTCATAGCTTAACAAAAAAACAAAATTCTTTTATGACATCATGATACCGTACCGTCTTAATAGTACGTTGAGGATGCCGTCATTTTAGGATTTTATCATACTACATCATACCATAGTGGGTTGACGATCCTTCGATCATATCCAACATTAGGTTCAATTGTATTGATGACTCCATCGTTCAAAATACATTTTGATAATTTCAAATCATTTTTGTCTAGCTGAAACAATTAGCATAGACATACGAAGAATAGGACTTTTTTTTAAACTTATTGGTTCAAACATTGACCTAATATATTTTTGAGAACACAAAATTGCGAATGTCAGCACGATGTCAATAAATTTCGAAAATCTAGCATAGCTAGAAGATTTGGAATATTCATTTTCTCCATCAACTTTAATCTTTATTCCATTACTTCATTATTTAATCATTCTATCAATCCTCAATACTATCAATGCTCTCTATACCATAACTTTTCTATACCCAATATAGTTCATCAAACTTACCACATTTTGAAAGTTTGGGAACTTACCACAATCATATGGGTTTGAACTTATCTAGTCAGACAAAAATCGTCCATTCGCTGAGGGGTTCCACCATACGATTATGAGTCACGAACTTACCATAAGTATGAGTTTTAAGAACCGTACCTAATCTTAATATTATCTAACTATTAAATATAAATATGAGAAAAGAATCACATTCTCACCATAGGTATATTGATAGCGCGACACCTATAATTCAATGATTATCAATGTGATAAACTATGTGTAAGCATAAAATCCTTGCCCATACAAAGGTTTGTACAACTCAGCCATCACATGAGTCCTCAGTTGAAATCTCACTTAACTTTATTTTTCTCTTAACTTGCTCTTTGCTTGATACAAATTCCTCGTATTTCATCATCCATAACTCCTCATGAGTTTACCTCGTACTATTTCACAGTACCATCTCTTTATAGCATCATGCTACAACTATTCAATCTTTTAAGATCCTCTGATATTTTACAACTTTAGCAGATCACGTCCTGATCTCGTTTTATCATCAACTCTTCTTATGATTCTTTCTTATCTTATGATTGTCTCATCCTATGATCTTCTTTATTCTTCTCTTTAATCACGTTATCTTATGATTACTCAACTCAGGTGTTGCCTGTTCTTTTAGCTCTTCAGGTTCTTCTTTGAACCTAAATATTTTATTATAACCTTGTCTCACATGAATTCTCTAATATCTCTTTGAGTTCATCCTTATCATTTATATCATTCTCATCTTATAGATATCGTCTATTGATCATTATTCGCCATCTTGATTATTGGAGTTAGGTAACTCCTGATTCTTATCTTTTAGATATCTCAAGATTCTTCTTTGAATCTTCTTATATCACATTAACTTGTTTAATATTCATTCTCTAAATTTATCAATAACTAAACTCTATACGCAGTACTCATTGAGTCTCTAACAATGTTCAATATAGTAAGCTGAGTGATTTTCCACAAACAACCAACAAACTAGTCCTTGTCTCGTCTACACTATCTTGCACAACCAGTTAGATCGGTTGCGAGTTCGTATTAACCTCCGCTCTCTGAAGGAATTGTTTAGCCCAAATACCATATATTAGCCATTAAAGAGTACGATTGTACCATAACTTATACTTATCTTCTTATTCTTATAATTCTACGGGTTCTTCTTTGAATCTTCTCATACATGTTTTAATCTCTTCTTTATAAATTTCTTAAATTGACTTCTTATTGTTCTACTCTATCTGAACTTATTCTTTATCATCTTCACCTCTCTTCTTCAAGGTTATAGCCTAAGGTACTCTTACCTAAGCTTTCTAACCTATCAACTTTGATACCAACTGTAACAACCCCAAAATTTGAACAAACTAACTCTGAATATCGGTCGTTATCTATACATCTTCGTTCTGAGTTTACAACAATATTTAGTGTTAAACTTAATAAAATACGGAATAATTTTAAACTTTTCAGTTTTTCTTTCTTCGCTTTCCCTGAATCATAACCTTAAATCATTTACATATTATAGAATCATATTTACTTTATGATTCGCTTCATCAGAGTTATAATAAAATAAAACTACTTCTAGATTCAATAACCTTTTATACCTAGAATAAAAATTAAGTTACAAGTCAATACGAATTTTACAACTCAACATCTGTTACATTTAATACATCATCAAATACATTATCCAGAACCTTAATCATGGTTCAAAAACATTAATTTAAGCTACAACACTTAATCTGCATGCATTACATCTGATTCATGCCATTCAAGCAGCACATAACTTTACCTTGTATCTTTAACCTGCAAAAGTAGTTATTTGCAAGAATGAGCTTGACAGCTCAGCGAAATCTAACAGTTTGCACGCATCACATAACACATAAATAACATGCTCATCATATACATCTGGCTAAACATATCATACATATTGTACATCAATTACCAAGTAATAATTGAGTTCCATAACTCAATCAACATTCTAACTCAACGAATATAGTCATAAATTGACTTTGTCGTTTCATACATATAACACATATAATACATCATGCTTTTACATCATAGATTTAAAACAATTAATCACTTAGTTCACATAACAAATAGGAACTGAAAGACTTGCCTGGTTCGTAGATTACCAATTACCATAATTAGCTTATACTTATCTGCAGTTCACGTATCCTACACGATATATAATCATGCACAACATTTAGTAGTCACATAGAAACACCTAGTATTAACTCTACTTTACATTTCATAATCCTTCGTTTTATTCTCTATTCAATTCTCAACTTAAAAATTAAGTTCTTTTTGTAAACCATTCATTTTGTTGCGTTCCACTTTAATCGACACTTAACATTTAGTTAAGTATTAAACTTTTCCTTTACATTAGATTACATGTATAATGTTTATAAGTTAATATTTGGCTCGTTAAATTTTGTTTTTTGCATCTCCCCCCGGGGCGGGAGTTTTCTTCATAAAATTCCCCGCCGGGGCGAGGTCACCGCCGGGGCGGTAAACATAGTGCATTGAGACCGCCGGGGCAGTAAACCTAGTTCAACGAGCCCGCCAGGGCGGTGAACCTGAAACCCAGATTCTGCAGTTCGTGAACTGCAGAATACTTAAGCCTAAAAACACGAATTTTAAGCATCAAACACCAATTCCAAGCATACCTAATTATCATAAATTTTGTTAAAACAATTCTAAACATGTATTTAACCATCCTAAGTACATAACTCACATTAATCCACCAATTTAGAGCCTCAAATCTCATGTTCATACTAATTTTTACAAACTTTGATAAATTTAGCGTAATCAATCACTACAGATTCGTTATTCAACCAAAAAAATTGATTCAACTTGCAATGTTTTCGTTTCTCAGAATACTAACACACAATATATATAAAGCCAAAACTCAAATTCTTCACTTTCAACATGCTCTTATGGATTTGATTACATCAAAATCCATTAATAGATGTTATATAACAGATTATACACACTTGATAACATATATATATATTCTTATCCTTCCTTAGATCATACAACCAATTTAACTTTACAGAAAACTTAAAGGATGAAAACTAATAATTTTAAAGTTGATTCTTCTTATCTCTTTGATCCTCCTAATCTTAGTTAGATGATGAAGAAGAGACTTGCTCCTCCTTGATTTCCAAATTCCTCTCTAATTTCATAGAGAATTTTTTCTCTTTAAAATTTTCTCTTTCTCTGCTCTTTGGCTTGTAAAACCAACTGATGAAAAATAACTTATGTGACTCTTAATTGGAGGTTTTCAGCGGGTAAGAAAATTAAAGGTTTAGGCCATATTTGGCCAAACCCTTTTAAAACTCCAATCTAATTTATTTTAATAATATTCTTATTATAAGATACTTTGCCACACTTTAATTTAATTAAACTTATTTTATTAAAAAAATCTAATTTAAACCTTACTAATAAAATTATAATTCTATTTAGTCAAATTATAATTTTATTAAATAAATCATTCATCCTCTAATTTAATAATTTAATTAAATTAAAATTTTACCCGTGTAATGAAATACGCCCCAAATTCTAAAATTGTTTATCATCAATTACTTAACATTAACACACTTAATTAAATCATTCTACAATAATTTTCATCAAATATTTATTCAATAAATATTTTAATGTATGAAATTCACAATTACACTACATTAAAATATTACATATATATACAATATATATTAATCTCTCATTTTGTTAAACCAAATATATCCATATTAATTCATTGTTTTAATTAAGTGAATTACAATCATTATTTATGAAACTTAATTCACAATAATTTCCATTGTCCACAAGACATAACAATCAAATTATATTACTCATAATATAATTTTCAACTAATAATATTTAGTTAATATCTTTTTTTTGTAACAATTTCATTTACTCTTTTCAATGATTTAATTAATTATTAAACTATTTCTTCCCAATTACATGAATATATAATTTCCTTCACATCGAACCACATATTTCATAATATAAAACACATATATACACATACTCAAATTCAAAACGTCTCATAATAAGAATTTTATTTATTAAATTATTATTTAATAATTTTTGAAAATCTGGGTTATCACATCCTTCCCTCCTTATAAGAATTCCGTCATCGGAATCAGTGAAACCTCGCTTACTCGATTTTCACTAAATCTCTTTTACAATTATCGCTGAATAACTTAAGGCATTACCTTAGTGCAGGTTTTATTATTTCATAACCTTTGCTTAGACTTAATCATAGTTGAGTATTACATATTCTTTAACTCGTTCTACCTTCCTAAAAATCATTATCATATACTCAGTTTATAAACACTCAGGATATTATACTACTTAGTGGAGTAGGAGTTGTTCAGTCTCTGTACCACGTAAAAATCTCTCCGTGTCATTTATTTTATCTCCTTTATATTCCTGCATATTATTTATTCCGCTTATATGGCTTAGAACTAAATCTAGAACTGAGATCTTACCATAATCTACAAGGGGATTTTTCAAAAACATATTCCGCTGTGCTTAATCTAATTTTGAATAATAAATTATTTGGTAATAATTTTTAACAAGTTAATTTTTGAAAAAGAGGATCTATTCAACCCCCCTTGTAGATCTCTAAGTGCCTCTAAGAAACAACAAGTGGTATCAGAGCAGGTTCTCATGAATATAAAGCTTACACTTTGAGTTGATCTATGACATTAAACAAAACCAGTTCTGAGCTTGGTGGAGGAAACAAACCACCTCTCCTAAATAGAAAAAAGTATGTATGCAGGCATACATGGACGCGATTGATGATGATTTATTTGATGTTGTCCTAAATGGTCCATATATTCCTACCAAGCTAGCTCTAACAATTGATGATCCTAACAAGGAAGCTGTCAAGATACATGATAAGTGGACAAAGAATGAAAATAAGCTTATACAACTGGATAAAAGAGCCAAGAATATTCTGTTCATGGCCATAGAAGATGAAATTTTTGAAAATATTGTCAACTGTGCAGAACTGCAAAGGAAGTCTGGGAAGCCCTATTAGTAATGCATGAGGGCACATAAGAAGTTAGAGAGAACAAACAATCTCTTTTAACTCAGCAATATGAAATGTTTTCTCATATCCCTAGAGAGAACATTACTATAACTTATGAACGCTTCAATATTCTCCTTAACTCTTTGAGATCTTACAACAAATCCTATCCTAACAAAGACCTGAACATAAAGTTCATGAGAGCTCTTCCAAGTAAAGGGACACTAAGAACATTGGCATAAGAGAGTCAAAAAATCTGCATGAGATGACTGTATAGAAGCTCTACGGTAATCTTCTTACCTATGAGCTTGAGCTGAACCAAAGAGCAGAAATTCTCTCAGAAAATAAAAGAAAAGACAAAGGATTAACACTTAAAGCTTCCAAAGCTACTCTTAGAGTTTCAGCTGAGAATGATGAAGATGATGATAAAGAAAAAGCTGATGAGGATGAAGACATAGCCTTGCTTGCTCAAAGGCTAAGGAAGTTCATGAGGAAAAGAAGTAACAAGAGGCCAATGAAGAATTTTAACCAAGGTAGGAGCAACAAAGATCAAGACAAAGATCTTTACTATAACTGCAAGAAGCCTGACCACTTCATCGCAGATTGTGTCGAACCTCTGCTTAAAGATCTCAAGAAGGATAAGAAGAAGTCAAATGCAAAGAAAGAGTATAAATGCTACAGAAAGTACCACAAAAAGCAAAAAGGCTATGTAGCTGAAGGATCATGGAGTGACTCAAAAAGTGATTCTAGTTCAGACTCTAGTGATGATGAAGAAGCTCAAATAGCTAATCTTTTGCCAGTGGCTATTGAAGACGACTCCAACACTACCACTGATTGTCGCGAGATCAACATCAATGAGGTATTTGACTTTAATTCCCCTAATGTTAATATCGATGATATTAGAACAACCTTACATGATATTACTTCTAATTTGCACCAATACATGAAATGGTTCAGGGTTTTATCAAAGGACCATTCTCTTCTTCAAAAGGAGAAATAAAAAGTGGACGTAGAGTTGGAAACCACTCTACGAAAGACTACCTCTCTATCCAAGCTTGAGGAAGAGAATGTACACTTAAGGAAGATAACTGAATCTAATGCACTAAGAGAATCTGCCCTCACCTCTAAGATAGAGGAATTAAAGAAGACAATCTTTATGTAGAATCGTTCTTCTTCATCCATAGATTCATTGATCACAAGTTAGAGAGCAGTTTTTGATAGATCAGGATTAGGGTTTGGAGATTTCTTATCAACCCCATGTGTAGAAAAATTTGTGGAGAATAACAATGATAATGCTTCTCCCTCCCATAAAAGTATTATATTTGTGAAATAATACTGGTCTGGATTTTGTAAAACTGCAGAGTAAACCCAAGTCTACGATCAAGCCTCAAAGGATCGTAGAGTCTGGAAAATTCAACTCTACAAACCAACCTGGCGTAAATCGAAGAACTGGGTCTTACTCTACGAAATTTCAAAAGCGTAAAACGGTATATAAATAGAAAAAGGATTAGCCATAGAAACATATTCACCACACAAGTCCCAATTGAGGAGATATCCACACCCACACCCACACATGCAACATGTAGTATGTTATAACTGTTTTAAGCATGGTCATAAAGCTGCATACTATTATTACTATAAGCATAATGCATATCAAGGACTCTAAGTCAAGCAGATTTGGGTCCCGAAAGGAACTAACATTGCAGAACCCAAACAAGTATGAGTACCAAAATGAACAATAATCGTTTTTGCAGGTACCAAGGAGATCTGAATCAATCTGCTATCTTGACAGTGGATGCTCAAGGCACATGACTGACAACAAAGCTCTCTCGTCTGAATTCAAAGCGAAAGATAGTCTAGCAGTCGTCTTTGGAGACAATAACTCTGGGAAAACTAGAGGCTACAGTATGATAAACAATGAAGCTGTCTCATTTAGTAAGGTAGCCTATGTTGATGGATTGAAGCACGACCTGTTTAGCATAAGTTAGCTATACGATAAAGGTCATTAGATTATCTTCCTCAATAATAGTGTCAAGTTCGAGACCTGGAAACCAACTTTGTTAAATTGACTAGATCAAGGGAAATGAATGTATATGTGGTCAATCTCACTGAGCTAAGCTCTTCAGCAACAACTTGTTTCTTTGCTAAAGCTTCAAAAGATGTAAGCTAGTTGTGGCAAGACTATAACAAAACTTGCTTCCAAAGATCTAGTCAGAGGTCTACCCAAGTTAAGTTTTGTCAAGGAAAAAACCATGCAAAGCATGTCAACTTGGGAAGCAGACCAAAACCTTATTCAAGAGCAAGACATTTAATTCAAATGAAAGACCCTTAGAACTTCTTCATATGGTTGAGCCAATTTCAACTGTCAGTCTAGGAGGCAATAAATACTCACTAGTTATAATGGATGATTACACTGGGTTTTCATGGGTATTCTTCTTAAGCTCTAAAGACGAGACCAATATTTAATTAATTGATTCTTCAAGCTGGTAATAAATGAGAAGGGTGAAAAGATAAAGAGTATAAGAAGTGATTATGGCAGAGAATTGGATTATTCTAAAGTAAATTAGTTTTGTGAAGATAATGACATTCAACATAACTTCTCAGCTCCAAGAACTCCACAACAAAATGGAGTAGCTGAAAGGAAGAATAGAACTCTGATTGAAGCAGGAAGAACACTTCTAGCAGCAGTGTATCTTCCAAAATACTTTTGGGCAGAATACTTCATGTTATACTCAGAATAGATCTCTAATTCACTCTACGCTCAAAAAGACGCCCTATGAGTTATGGAAAGGAAGAAAGCCAAATGTTAGCTACTTTTGTGCTTTTGGCTGTGCATGCTACATTCTCAATAATGGCAAAAGATACCTGATAAAATTTCAACCAAAGTCAGATGAAGGAATCTTTCTTGGATATTCTATGGAAAGTAAAGCCTATAGAGTGTTCAACAAGAATTTCTTGACAATAAAAGTCTCTATTCGTATCACATTTGATGAGGCTGATCAAGGCAAGTCAAGCAAAATAGCTCAACCTAATGAAATCGTAGAGCTAGGCCTCAGTTCGCAGAGTAGGAGAACTCTACGATCGCAGAAGCTGAAGCCGTAGAGCTAGACCCGACGAACATAGCGCCAGACCAGGAGATCGTAAAGTCTCTAATTCCAGAAGTGGAAACTCTACGAATCAATGAAGATGCAGAAACATAACCAAATCTTGAAGTACTCAGACATCAAGATACAAGGACAGACGTTCCATCTGGAAGTAGATGGGAAAGAGATCACACTTAGAACCTGATCATTGGAGATCTAAATGCTAGAGTCAGGACAAGATTAGCCACTCAAAACGAATGCTTCTACCTCGGCTTTCTCTCTTAAATTGAACCTAAGAAGATCGGAGAAGCTCTAAAAGACTCAAGCTGGATTGAAGTCATGCAAGAAGAGCTAAATCAATTTAAAAGATGCAAAATTTGGAGGCTGGTTCCAAGACCAAGAGATTATCCAATCGTAGGCACCATATGGGTCTTTAGGAATAAAATGGATGAAGTTGGGGCGATCACAAGGAACAAGGTAAGATTAGTGACTAAAGGCTACTCACAGGAAGAAGGGATCGACTATGACAAAACCTTCACACCTGTTGCCAGATTAGAAGCTATCAGGATGTTCCTAGCCTATACAGCCCACATGGAGTTCAAAGTTTTCCAAATAGATGTCAAGAGTGTTTTTCTGAATGGTGAACTTCAAGAAGAAGTTTATGTAGAACAACTTCTAGGCTTTGTCAATCCAACTCGTTCTAATTATGTATATAAGTTAGATAAAACACTTTATGGTTTAAAGCATGCACCTAGAGCATGATATGAAACACTCACAAACTACCTTATTAAAAATGGATTTACTAGAGGTAGAGTAGACACAACTTTATTCCTTAGGATGCACAAAGATAAAATATTATTAGTTCAAATCTATATAGATGATATTATTTTTGGATCTATTGATGAAAAATTATGTGAGAGATTTGCCAAGTTGATGTAGAACAAGTTTAAAATGAGCATGATGGGTGAGCTAAACTACTTTCTTGGATGAAAGTTGTCGTTAACACTCCAAAATTAAATCCTTAGTCCTACTCTATTAACACAACAATCATTATAGTGACAAACAATGGTCGATCCCATAGAGAGTGATGTTGTATTATATTTATCCTATCATTTCAATAAATAAAATGGGGGTTTTGAGTTTGATTATAACTAACTAATAAAAACATAATCTAAAACGATTTGAATAACCAATGAATTAAAAGTTTTAGTTTTTAGTTCAGTTTCACCTTTTCACAACAATGAAATAACTAAGTATAACATTATTTACCCATCAATGAAACTAATAGTCCTAGTTAACAATAAGCTCTGTTAACTGAAATTCCCCTTAGATTATCACTTCATGAAATAAGTTCTTCACAAAATTATAACCATCATATAACTTAGAATAAGCTCTCTTGATTTAATATAATAGCAGCATTAAGAATTAGGGAATTAAACTATTCTAAGCAATAATCACACAAGCTTGGATTATTTAACTTGTCTTCTGATAATCTTAGCAATACTCAAAAGTTTGACCACAATCATGTATTACTAATTACTACTTGTGATTAGGAATAATATCAATTACACGTAATACAATCCCTTAATCTAGCAGATGATATTAATTAGGTCAACTTAATTGGCCATATTAAATCAATCCAAATAAATAACATTCAAACAATAATTTAGATTATCAAGAATGAATTTCATATGAGAAGGAATAAATAATGTAACTCAATTAAATCATTAGTTATAAATAAGATTCAATATCCTTAGAACTGAAAATAAAGAACTTGTAACGAATGTGATTTTGTTGATTTTGAGAATCAATGTGATCTTGTGAATAAATAAAATATTTATTAAGTTAAATACATATTTTTGTTAATTTATTTATTGAGTAAAATAAATAATTGATGGATTTATTGTGGAATAATTTATTTTAGTGTAATTATGTTAATTGTTATTTGAATGGTGATTTGATGTTTATTCTAATTTAATTTAATAATTAAATTAAATGATTGGTGATTTATTTGAATAAAATGATTTATTTGAATAAAATGATTTATTTGATAATACTATAATTGGCCAAATAGAAGTTATAATTTAATTAGTAAAGTTTAATTGAATTTATTAATTATTAAGTTTAGTTAAACTAAAGTGTGACATTTGAACTATATGATAAGGTATTATTAAAATAAATTAAAAGGAGATTGGATTGAGTTAGCCAAACAAGGTCTTGTGACCTTTGGTTGGTAAAAAAAAGAAAAAAAAGGGGTTTTGATCTGGGTTTAGCCAAACAAAGGCTTAGACCTTTGAATTATTTTAACTAATGAAACAGCTGATAATTGATTTTAAGTGGGTTTTACGTTGTAAAAATAATCAGTTATCGTAAGTTTAGAAAAAAGAAAAAGCAAAGAGCAGAGCTTTTGGGTGAGAAGAAAGAAATTGAGAGGAATAGTTCTCTGTGATTTAGAGAGTAGTCTTGAGAGAATCAAGAGAAAGGAGAGGATTGCTAAAGCTAACTCATCATCTGTTCATAATCCAAGAGGAGATAAGAAGGTAACAAAACTCTTTCTAAAAACTTTTACTTCTCAAAATATTTTCTGTGTTTAGTTTTGATGAATACAATTGGTAATTCTTGATGGTATGTGTTAATAAGTGTAGTTAATCTGTTAATATGCATCTGTAAATAGTTTTCGGTAATCAAATTCATGTATAAGCATGAAATAGGAAGAAGTGAACTTTTGTTTTCATAGTGTATTTTATAGTCTGCTTTAAGGCCAAAATTGATGGTCTATTTGTTAATAGAATGTTAAATTGATGGTTGCTTGTTATAATTCACTGAGATACGAAAAGAATGCAATTTTGTGACGCCCCCAAATCCGGGTCCCTTGACCCTCGGATCTGGTATGTCACGATACATCATCTTCATACCTACTCTATAACTAATGCGGAAAATATAAACATATATTATTTATTTCAGAGTATTCTACAACATTTTCCAAGGTCTACAACCTTTATCTTGATACATTCCTTTAATAACGTACATAAGGTTTACATAAGTAACTTACATCTAAATAACTTCATAGTTAACATGCATATCAACCTAATCGGGTCCTTTGCATTTGCCTCTATCCTTCCTCGAACATTCGTCTTAATCTAAAATGTTTTATCATTATATAGCAAGAGTGAGCAACTACTTTGCTCAGCAAGTTTAAATACAAAGAAGATATATCATGGTTGAAGAAAAGAATATAGCTTTAGAATTTTTTAACAATATAATAATTGTAAAAGAGCATGAATCAAAATTTTAATGATTAAATGACTGAATTCAATAATACAGGGTGTCAATAATGACCATGAACCAATTTAACTGAACCTTAAGGTAATGAAGGTGATCAGCCTTTCATACCTGATGAACATATGCAACATGCACTAAATGCGAATCAATAATCATAGATGTGGAATAATCAACAATAATTATCCACTAACATGCTTGAAAGATAATAACTCGAGTTTGAGTTAGGGAACTTGCCTTGATTGGAGATTACCGCTATAATTTAACTTAACTTCTCTCCACAAATCCTACACAATTGTATTTACATGCACATACATATTAGCTAATTTAATATGTTGCAAAACATGCATGTATATTCTTTATCAATAAATATTAGTTAATAAAAACTAATATTATTTGTACTTTATTCAAAACCAATCTTGGTTTCTTTATAAACTTATTCATTTTAATCCTTAATATAAATAATAAGGGTCACACATATTTTAAGATGTAAATATTTTACATCTTAAAGCTTAAACCATTTATATTCTATTTCAGCAATATCTTTTAACTTTACTCGTAAATTCGGGGTTTAAACAACTAATACATGGCTTTTATATTATTTCTTTAATTTAAATAATTTTAATATCTTTTTATCTGTCCATGTGTCAACTCGGACCATTGCCTAATAAATAAATATTTTATCTCGCCAACACATTAGCTTCGTGCTTCATTTAGTGAATAAATCACATTTTTGCTTTAAGTATATATATGCATCGCAATATAAATCTCGACTTAAAACCTTCATTTTGAACCTCGAAATCCTTAATTTCGCTACTTTTATGATTATTATACTTTTAACGGTTTCACGCTTTTCATTACGCTATAAAACCATTTTGCATACCCTCGCCGGCTTCCGTTTGCTTAAAGATAATTTTTCATATTTTTAATATATTTTTATTGCATTAATTATGTCCGGAATCAATTTTCATGGCATAAATTTATCAAAAACGTCAAAACTCTCATATTGAGACTTTATTAAACTTAACTTTGCTTAAAATCTCGCCTGAACGCGATTCGGAACGACGAATGTCAAAACAGCCCAGCGTGTCGACGCTCGGCGTCGCTTAAATTTTAGTTCTGACATGACGTTTTGCCTATTTTTAATTCTCACACCATAAATCACATAACAGCAAAATTTTGGGCATATTATAGACCTCATGGCGTAGTATTTTTGAAAAATTTCTAACTGCGAAAAGGAATCACGAAAGCCGCTCAAAACCGCGCGCCAAAAGCATGTCAGGCAGCTGCCCAGCGGCGCAGCACGGCGTGCGCGTTGCCCAGCTGCTGCTGCTGCTCATGCTGCTGGTGCACTTTTTACGATTTTCTCACGCCTTGCTCGTTTATCGGATTGATTCGAATTTTGGATATGTTATACATGGTATACCAGACTATTTTTAAAAAATATAATCCCTCCATTCCGGGTTCATTATGTTGCCTAAACAACGCCCCTAATATGGCTGCAGAGGCCAATTTTCAGAACGCGCGTTTACACATCAAAACTCACCATGGTTCGTTCCGGCTTGTTTTGCTACCTAACCAAGTCTTGTTTAACATATTAAGACACATTTAAAGTCTTGACTTCGCAAAATTCCAAGTTTTTCATCATTTTTACTCTTTATGGTCATAAATTTTCAATTTTCGCGTTTAGAGGTCAACACTCGCCTCGACGCGTTCCAACCCAACTTGCTTTACAAATAAGTCTTATTTAACATAATAAGACACGTTTAAAGTATCAGTTTCATCAAATTCAAAGTTTTTACCATTTTTACCCTTTATGGCCATTTATCGCGTATAACACGTATATTATCGAATTTATCCGATTTCTTCGCATTTTACCCTCGTATACCTCGTAATGCGTATCCTTATTACTCCACACAAATCAACCTAGTCTCCAAGGCTCTAATTTCACTTTTCATCGATACATAAGCTATTATTTACACTATATAGCTTACTAACTTTCCAAATTTCTCATTTCTTGATTCAATTCCAATTCTTATGGTACATTATATATCCGAGGATCAAAGGCAGATTTAACATATAGACTTTTAGTCTAAATTCACAATCTAACCAACTTTTGTTCAAAAATTCAACTTTCTAATCATTAAAGCAAAATTTCATGAATTATTAGTAGAATTCGAAATTGAATGCGATTCTATACCTCTTGAGTGGTGAATTAGAGTTTCCAATGCCTCCCAAGCTTCAATTTTTGGTTTAAGCTCGATTTCACTTAGAATTGAAAAGTTGAGAATTCACAGCTTCCTTGTTTCTATGGCTTAGAGAGAGAATTGGCTAAGAGAGGAGAAGAAGATTAGTTTGCTAGCTTAAATAGAAGAGATGATGGCCTCCCTTCATTAGCCTCCATGAAAATTTCTTGCTCCCTACTCTCTCTCTCTCACTCACGGCATATAAGGAAGAAATTTGGCTTGCTCCCTAATCTTTCAACAGTGAGGGTTTATAAAGAAAATTCCAAATTTGACCTAGTATATTAAATAACTCCTTTACCCTCTTGGAAATACATAATATATATATATATATATAATCATTAATATATAAATTATGTATTCCAAAATAAAAACATAACATAAAAATATTTTTATTACATTCTCATTTTATATATGCAAAATAAATGCGTTAAGCATAATTTACCATACAAAAGAAATTACTCATTCACTTAAGATATTATACTAAAAATATAACTCCTTGTCTCGTTAAAATAATTCCATACAAGAATTTATTTTTAATATTCTTGGGTAAAGTATATAAAATATTATATACACTTAAACTGCCTCTTTCGCTTTGTTACACAAATTGTTTTCAACACGTTATTTCCTCGCGTAATAAATATATACATATAAATATATATTTATTACCTCGCAGCAATTCAATATACTGCGCATGATCATATATCACATATAGAAAATAAATAATAAATTTATTTTCTCACATTATAAATTGTTTATATCAATTTATTTACATATATAATTAAAATAATAATCGCTCTTTATTACAATAATTCAATACTAGAAGTTATTTTAATAACGTTTATTTAAAGTATACAATAATTCTTGCATACTTAAACTAATTATTTTCTCGTTCCTTCTATAAATTGTTTTCAACAATTTAACTGTAATAAATATAATAATATATTTATTACATTAAAAACATGCATACATTACACTCAATTATGTAATATATGATTTCTTCAATAAAATGGTGGTTATACATTCAGTATATTTAATGCCACCAATTTACCATATTAAAATAATTTAATATTATAAATTATTTTAACTTACTTATTTTAATCTTACCCATCTTACTCCTTGTAATAAATTGCTCCTACAATTTACGTACATATAATATTTATTATACACCAAAATTACATATTGCATAGTTAATACCCACTTATGCAATAAAATCTTACATAACATAGTTTAACCTTGACTTTCATATATTTGGCTAGACATTTAATTTAATGTCTAAATAAAATCTCTTAATACAGTTTACTGCATTCAATACGCCTTTATGATATGGCTTGTCATATATATCATTTAGTAATCTTACTCTTCAACCTTTCTATTGTTCACATTTAATTCTCTTTACATTCTTTTAAATATCAAACCATATAGGTTTTTCTGAAAATTTTAACCATTCATCTGCTTCCAATCTAGGTTTTATTCTTTAAACTTTTATTTATTTATTCGAGATCTTATTTATAAGTCTCATAAATTTTCGGGTTGTCACATTCACCCCTTCTTCTAAGAATTTCGTCCTCGAAATTATAGCATACTAATCTCTGCTCATTCCATTGATCAAAACTAAGTTTTCAACTTGACCTTTACATTTTCACTTTAATGTCTTACCAACAATTCTCTTTCCTCCTCTCAAGATTTCTCTTCTATTATCTCATTCTACAATAGCTACTCTCTAGGAGTTTACATTTTCCAATCATTCAGGAGTCTTCACAATTGTTCAATAACTGTGAATCAGTATAAATAATGTGAAAAGTTAATTTAAGAAAACTTTTCATATCGGTCTGAGGGGTCATGAAGCCCATGAACTTGTCCTGAGTTCTCAAGTATTTCTACCAGTTTTCGCGGACAAAATTTGTACGCCAGGTGATCAGCCTGTCATACTATTGCGTTGTGCACAACGACTTTCATAGGTTAAACCACGTTAACCAACCTTTACTTCTTTTCTTGGATTGAACCACGTTAACCAATCCGAGAAAACCCCTTTTTAGGGTTGTTCACCTCAGACTTAGCATAAGATTCCGCACCAAAACAATTTGGTTTGGCATAAATTCTCAAAGAACACTTGAATTTTTATAAACATTTGTCTAGCTGAATCAAATAGCTTAGACGTATACCAATAATTCGAACATCAATCGAAATATTTGTCTAGCCACTTTAATTGGCATTGCCTTTTCTTTAACTGGTTCAAAATTCTGAAAATCATTTTATGATGTCATGATACCGCACTGTATTTATAGTCCGTTTGATGATTGCGTCATTTTGTGACTTTGTCATACTACATCATACCATAATGGGTTGACGAACCTTAGATCACATCCAACACTTGGTTAATCTACATTGATGACTTCATCATCTGTTATTCTACACCAGGTTCCATGATGCATTGATGACTATTTAAAAATACATTTTGATATTTTAAATCATTTTTGTCTAGCCGAAACAAATAGCGTAGACTCTTCTTTAAACAGTTCAAAACTATTGGAAAAAAAAAATTATTTTTGTTGTTATCATGCCGCAACATGTAACGATGTGATAATGACTCGAAGTCCATCTACACACCCTTGTCACCTTGTTTTGAGGATAACAAAAGTTTTATTTTCATTTTTAAAGGCACATCAGTGCGAATTTAGCTTGATGTCAAAAATTTCGAAGTCTAGCATAACTAGAAGATTTGGAATACCTATGCCTCCACCATCAACTTCAATTTCTCCAATGATCCATTGCTTAATAATTATATCTATTCATATCATACTTAAATTTTACTATACTAAAAATCCTCAATTCTTCATGCACAACTTTTCTATACCCCAATATAGTTCATTAAATATACCACACGTTATGAGTTCAGGAACTTACCACAATAGTATGGATTAGGAAGTTATCCTAGTCAGACCAAAATCGTCCATTCGCTGAGGGGTTCCACCATACGATTATGAGTTACGAACTTACCATACATATGAGTTTAAAGAATTTGTACCTAATCTTAATATTCTCTAACTATCAAATATAAATATGAGAAAAGAATCACCTTCTCGTCATATGTATATCGATAGCGCGACACCAATATTTCAATGATTATCCATATAGGAAGCTAAGTGATTGTCGAATCAACTCGACCACTAATCAAAATAGGAAGTTGAGTGGTTGTTAAACCATGGACAAATCTCGTCCCATACCAGGATTTGTTTAACTCAACCACTATATTAATATAGGAAGCTAAGTGGTTTTCAAACCAAGCACAAATTCCCGTCCCATACTAGGAATCGTACAACTCAGCCACTAACATGAGTCCTCAATTGAAAACCCACATAATTTTAACATTCTCTTTGCTTAATACGAACTTTCTTTAATCCGTATTTTATCATCTACATATGTGAAAATAATCACGTTTATATCATACTCCATAATTCTATACTCGGTACACATCGAGTCTCTAATAGTGTTCAATATAGTACGCTGAGTGGTTTCCCACAAACAACCAACAAACTAGTTTTCCGTCTCATCTACACTGTCTTTCACAACGAGTTAGATCGGTTCCTAGTTCGTATTAACCTTCGCTCTCTGAAGGAATCGCTTAGCCCAGATACCATATATCAACCATTAAAGAGTACGATTATACCATAATTATACTTAGCATTTTCTTTCTTTTCATCTATCTTATTACCCTTCTGAGTTTTTTTTGTTGGTACTATTTCATAGTACTTTCTACTTATAGCATTAAGCTAAAATTTCTAATCTTTCGATTGATTATGTGCCCTTCTACAACTTATTCTGATCACAATGTGATCTTTTCTTATAATCCTTCTCAGGTTATAGCCTAAGGTTCCCCACATAAGGTTTTTAACCTATCAGCTTTGATACCAACTTGTGACGCCCCCAAATCCAGGTCCCTTGAACCTCGGATCTGGTATGTCACGATACATCATCTTCATACCTACTCTATAACTAATGCGGAAAATATAAACATATATTATTTATTTCAGAGTATTCTACAACATTTTCCAAGGTCTACAACCTTTATCTTGATACATTCCTTTAATAACGTACATAAGGTTTACATAAGTAACTTACATCCAAATAACTTAATAGTTAACATGCATATCAACCTAATCTGGTCCTTTGCATTTGCCTCTATCCTTCCTCGAACATTCGTCTTAATCTGAAATATTTAATCATGATATAGCAAGAGTGAGCAACTACTTTGCTCAGCAAGTTTAAATACAAAGAAGATATATCATGATTGAAGAAAAGAATATAGCTTTAGAATTTTTTAACAATATAATAATTGTAAAAGAGCATGAATCAAAATTTCAATGATTAAATGACTGAATTCAATAATACAGGGTGTCAATAATGACCATGAACCAATTTAACTGAACCTTAAGGTAATGAAGGTGATCAGCCTTTCATACCTGATGAACATATGCAACATGCACTAAGCGCGAATCAATAATCATAGATGTGGAATAATCAACAATAATTATCCACTAACATGCTTGAAAGATAATAACTCGAGTTTGAGTTAGGGAACTTGCCTTGATTGGAGATTACCGCTATAATTTAACTTAACTTCTCTCCACAAATTCTACACAATTGTATTTACATGCACATACATATTAGCTAATTTAATATGTTGCAAAACATGCATGTATATTCTTTATCAATAAATATTAGGTAATAAAAACTAATATTATTTGTACTTTATTCAAAACCAATCTTGGTTTCTTTATAAACTTATTCATTTTAATCCTTAATATAAATAATAAGGGTCACACATATTTTAAGATGTAAATATTTTACATCTTAAAGCTTAAACCATTTATATTCTATTTCAGAAATATCTTTTAACTTTACTCGTAAATTCGGGGTTTAAACAACTAATACATAGCTTTTATATTATTTCTTTAATTTAAATAATTTTAATATCTTTTTATCTGTCCATGTGTCAACTCGGACCATTGCCTAATAAATAAATATTTTATCTCGCCAACACATTAGCTTCGTGCTTCATTTAGTGAATAAATCACATTTTTGCTTTAAGTATATATATGCATCGCAATATAAATCTCGGCTTAAAACCTTCATTTTGAACCCCAAAAACCTCAATTTCGCTACTTTTATGATTATTACACTTTTAACGGTTTCACGCTTTTCATTATGCTATAAAACCATTTTGCATACCCTCGCCGGCTTCCGTTTGCTTAAAGATAAATTTTCATATTTTTAATATATTTTTATTGCATTAATTATGTCCGGAATCAATTTTCATGGCATAAATTTATCAGAAACGTCAAAACTCTCATATTGGGACTTTATTAAACTTAACTTTGCTTAAATTCTCGCCCGAGCGCGATTCGGAACGACGAATGTCAAAATAGCCCGGCGTGTCGACGCTCGGCGTCGCTTAAATTTTAGTTCTGACATGACTTTTTGCCTATTTTTAATTCTCAAACCATAAATCACATAACATCGAAATTTTGGGCATATTACAGAACTCATGGCGTAGTATTTTTAAAAAATTTCTAACTGCAAAAAGGAATCACGAAAGCCGCTCAAAACAGCGCGCCAAAAGCGTGTCAGGTAGCTGCCCAGCGGCGCAGCACGACGTGCGCGCGCTGCCCAGCTGCTGCTGCTGCTCATGCTGCTGGTGCACTTTTTCTGATTTTCTCACGCCTTGCTCGTTTATCGGATTGATCCGAATTTTGGATATGTTATACATCGTATACCAGACTATGTTTAAAAAATATAACCCCTCCATTCCGGGTTCATTATGCTGCCTAAACAACGCCCCTAATATGGTTGTAGAGGCCAATTTTTAAAACGCGTGTTTACACGTCAAAACTCGTCGTGGTTCGTTTCGGCTCGTTTTGCTACCTAACCAAGTCTTGTTTAACATATTAAGACACGTCTAAAGTCTTGGCTTCGCAAAATTCCAAGTTTTTCATCATTTTTACTCTTTATGCTCATAAATTTTCAATTTTCGCGTTTAGAGGTCAACACTCGCCTCGACGCGTTCCAACCCAACTTGCTTTACAAATAAGTCTTATTTAACATAATAAGACTCGTTTAAAGTATCGGCTTCATCAAATTCCAAGTTTTTATCATTTTTACCCTTTATGGCCATTTATCGCGTATAACGCGTATATTATCGAATTTATCCGATTTCTTCGCATTTTACCCTCGTATACCTCGTAATGCGTATCCTTAGTACTCCACACAAATCAACCTAGTATCCAAGGCTCTAATTTCACTTTTCATCGATACATAAGCTAATATTTACACTATATAGCCTTACTAACTTTCCAAATTTCTCATTTCTTGATTCAATTCCAATTCTTATGGTACATTAGATATCCGAGGATCAAAACTAGATTTAACATATAGACTTTTAGTCTAAATTCACAATCTAACCAACTTTTGTTCAAAAATTCAACTTTGTAATCATTAAAGCAAAATTTCGTGAATTATTACTAGAATTCGAAATTGAATGCGATTCTATACCTCTTGAGTGGTGAATTAGAGTTTCCAATGCCTCCCAAGCTTCAATTTTTGGTTTAAGCTCGATTTCACTTAGAATTGAAAAGTTGAGAATTCACAGCTTCCTTGTGTCTATGGCTTAGAGAGAGAATTGGCTAAGAGAGGAGAAGAAGATTAGTTTGCTAGCTTAAATAGAAGAGATGATGGCCTCCCTTCATTGGCCTCCATGAAAATTTCTTGCTCCTTACTCTCTCTCTCTCTCACTCACGACATATAAAGAAGAAATCTGGCTTGCTCCCTAATCTTTCAATAGTGAGGGTTTATAAAGAAAATTCCAAATTTGACTTTATATTAAATAACTCCTTTACCCTCTTGGAAATACACAAAATATATATATATATATAATCATTTATATATAAATTATGTATTCCAAAATAAAAACATAACATAAAAATATTTTTATTACATTCTCATTTTATATATGCAAAATAAATGCGTTAAGCATAATTTACCATACAAAAGAAATTACTCATTCACTTAAGATATTATACTAAAAATATAACTCCTTGTCTCGTTAAAATAATTTCATACAAGAATTTATTTTTAATATTCTTGGGTAAAGTATATAAAATATTATATACAGTTAAATTGCCTCTTTCGCTTTGTTACACAAATTGTTTTCAACACGTTATTTCCTCGCGTAATAAATATATACATATAAATATATATTTATTACCTCGCAGCAATTCAATATACTGTGCATGATCATATATCACATATAGAAAATAAATAATAAATTTATTTTCTCACATTATAAATTGTTTATATCAATTTATTTACATATATAATTAAAATAATAATCGCTCTTTATTACAATAATTCAATACTAGAAGTTATTTTAATAACGTTTATTTAAAGTATACAATAATTCTTGCATACTTAAACTAATTATTTTCTCGTTCCTTCTATAAATAATTTAACTGTAATAAATATAATATTATATTTATTACATTAAAAACATGCATACATTACACTCAATAATGTAATATATGATTTTTTCAATAAAATGGTGATTATACATTCAGTATATTTAATGCCACCAATTTACCATATTAAAATAATTTAATATTATAAATTATTTTAACTTACTTATTTTAATCTTACCCATCTTACTCCTTGTAATAAATTGCTCCTACAATTTACGTACATATAATATTTATTATACACCAAAATCACATATTGCATAGTTAATACCCACTTATGCAATAAAATCTTACATAACATAGTTTAACCTTGACTTTCATATATTTGGCTAGACATTTAATTTAATGTCTAAATAAAATCTCTTAATACAGTTTATTGCATTCAATAAGCCTTTATGATATGGCTTGTCATATATATCATTTAGTAATCTTACTCTTTAACCTTTCTATTGTTCACATTTAATTCTCTTTACATTCTTTTAAATATCAAACCATATAGGTTTTTCTGAAAATTTTAACCATTCATCTGCTTCCAATCTAGGTTTTATTCTTTCAACCTTTATTTATTTATTCGAGATCTTATTTATAAGTCTCATAAATTTTCGGGTTGTCACAAATTTGAACCGATTAAAATGGTTCTATATCGAGTTCACAGTGTTTGATTTCGCTAAGTGCATAAAATATGAAAAACTATGATGAACATGGGTTTTAAATCTCTTAGATTGGTTGTTAATGCAGTTTATGTCGTTACAATTGTTGAATACATGTTGGGTTTAAGTTTTGTAAAGTTTATTGCATCTGGGAATAGCTAATTTGGTGTTTAAACGAGCTAATATCGAGTTTAGATTGTTGAACAGAGTTTGAAACCGCGAACTGGGGAACTGATTCTGGTGTCCAGCGTGGCCGCGCTGGACAATAGCCTAAATTAAGCACGGTCGCGCCATATGCAGAACAGACCCAGTAATGAGCTGTTGCGTGATCATCTAGGATGATGTTATTCTAACCTATTTTAATGATTGTAGGGAAGCTTAAAACGCATAAAAAGATATAATATCAGATTGTAATCATATTAACAGTGTTGGTAATTATAAATTTTGAATCTATAGAAGTTTGTAGTTCGAAGTTTGTAAGAAATAAAGGTGTTATCCAAACGCCATGTCAGTCTTATGTTGTAACCGAGCAGGGAAGTTCAAATTTATGAATAAATATAATATTTAGATCTTGAACTAAGTTAATAATTTAAACCAAAGAAGTTAGTTGCGATGTAACTAATTGGTATAGTGATCCTAACGACCTATGTAGGATATATGAAGAGCGTGAATTGTAAGTTTGTAGCTAACGCCCAAGGCAAGTTTCTTAACTCTTCTTTTACACTGTACAAGTTTCCTAACCTTTGCTACATTGTTATTTAGCGATGTTTCTTAATTTCATTTAATGCCTAAGCTATTGTCTAAGCTTTCTAATTCTGTCGAAAGCATTACTACGATAAATAATATTTATTCGATTATGAATCGTTGTTATTCTTTTATTATTAAAGTATCATTAATCGGAATTATATTGTTATCAAACCTTTGAATGACTATCGAACCCTTTTAATTCGACTAGTCCATAGTTGATGAGTGTTCTAAAATCTAGAATTTCTGTTGAAGCTATTCCAAACCAAACTTCATTTGGTACGGACTCTAATGGTAAAGCTGAGATGAACAACCCTAATATAGGGGATAATACCACGCAATAGTGTTAAAATATTTGTGCACAATACATTGTACAAAGGGTTGATCCCCCAAAGTACGAGATGGATGATCCATATAGTCTATAAGACTGTTAAAGGTTACGGTAGAGATACTTGCTAACCTAGGACATAGTTCATAGTATTGTGATCCTCAGAGGTACTTTTGCTCTTTCTTTCAAATCTTGATTCAAAAGCAAAATTCTCTAATGAGCTATCAGTTTTTGATTATCGTTGATTGATTTCAGAAAAGATTATATTATTCAGTTGAATATCTATTCTTTGATTGTTCATATGTTATTACCATTATTATTATCCCTGGTGGGCAATTGTTTGCTCACTCTTGCATAAAACATTGCAGCTAAGGCTGAGAAGTCAGAAGAGCCGTCCACTAGTAAGGGCAAAGGCAAGATGCAGAAGTAGCTCGCGAACTGTTAATTGTTACGAAACTTTTGTAATAAGACTTATTTAATATTATGTTTTAATTCCGCATTGATGTATTTAAGGTTAGATAACCTGGGATTTAATTGCTTAAGAGATTTAAGTTGTAACCCCTTTTGTGGGAAGATGGTTTACTTAGTTTAATGTTTATCATCATTTATTATGGGTAGTTAGACATGAATATATTAAATAATGAACACCAAATCTGTGGAATTGAAGTTCCAGGATTTGGGGGCGTCATAGAACATAGCTTGACATGCCTTCAATCCTCAATCTCTAAAACTAGGGTTTTTAATTGTGTAGCCAAGTGTGTTTAAAACTGGACTAGAATATCTATTTATACTCCTAGAATAAAGTCCTAAAGCTATAAGAATTAACAATCCAAATTGGAGTAGAATTCTTCCAAAATTTGCAAGCCTTTTAAAATTTCGCACCCCGACCTGGCACTGCCGCGCCGTCTATCCAAAGATTCTATAATTCCGCTTCGGTGCTGCTGCACCACAATTTAAACTGAGTATTGTCATTGCCACACCAACCATATAGGGACTGATGCTTGTGCTCTGGAAGCCTGGCGATGCCGCATTAGGATTGAACGTGATAATGGCGTTGTTGCGCCAAAGGTTCAGCCAACAATGATTTTCCACTTTTTCCTCCTTTTAGTTCCAATATCTCCTGAAATCAATATACACCTCAATAAGTTCATATACACAATAAAACATGTAATAAAACTAAATATAAAGGAATCAATATCATTGAATATTTTGCACTTATCAAATTCCCCCACACTTAGCCTTTACACGTCCTCGTGTAAACCAAAACAAAGGTCATATTAAAATCAACTGAATTTTATTCAACCAAACTTTCAAAGGTTTCAATTTAATTACCAACCATGAATATCAACACTAATTAACAGAAATCTGCTCAATACTTAATCAACCAATTCATAACAACAACTTTGTCATTCCCCACTGAACATCTTTAAATCAAACTGGAATCACACAAATGTCTCTCCTATGACCAACATAGATACTCAACTCAATTCATATGGAATAACAACTGTGCACACTGACTTATTATTAAGAACATGTTTCTTCTGCTATATTTTTCCACTCATTAGGACCTCCAAATTCAAATTCTTATAAGTGAATGCAATTTATGCTCCATCTCACACTATACACAATTTTTTCTTTTCCAAGTGAGTGCGTTTTACGCTCCATCTCACTTATTGCATGTGTTTATGGGAGAGTGCGTTTTACACTCCTTCTCAACCCACTACATGATTCTGCACTTTTGTTCTTTTCTTCTTTTCTCAATTTTTTTCAACTTTCTCATCAATTTTTTCTCTTTTTTTCATAAACAACTTAATAGTTCTAAATCATGAAATCAGTGCACATAGTCAGACCCCACAAATAAATTAGCCAAGTAAACATGTATCCCATATTCAAGAACTCATATAATACAAATTTAATCCAAATCAGTCAACTATGGGTCCTGACTTAATTATCATCATTCATCAATTAATTAGGCATCAAACAAATTCGACCAATTAGCATCAATTTTCATTCCATAGCCAAAACCTTTTAAAGCTTAGCCAAAGAAAACCAATTTTTTTAAGAAAAAAAATTAAACTTATGAAACAATTTTAAGGCAATGCATACGCTAAAAACAAACTAACCTAAACCTAAACCCCTCCCCCACACTCAAACCTTGCATTGTCCACAATGTAAAAAAATTATGCAGGGATAAGATACTAAAATAAAATGCAACGACAAAGTAAAAAGGGATAGAAAGAAAATCTGAATTCTTGGGTTGCCTCCCAAGCAGCACATTTGTTTAATATCATTTGCCTGACATCGATCTTCTCAATCCTCATAAACTGAATTCACCAAAGCCACTACCTTAACATCTTCCACATGATAGCCCTTATAAAATGGTTTAAGCCTGTGACCATTCACCTTGAATATCTTTCCTGTATTTGAACTCTGAATTTTCACTACACCATGATGAAAAATATTAGTAATAACAAACGGACCTACCCAATGGGAACTCAACTTATCAGGAAATAACTTAAGCCTTGAATGATAAAGGAAGACTTTATGTCCCACAACAAAATTCTTCCTCAAAATTCTTTTGTCATGGAAGACCTTAGTTTTCTCCTTATAAATCTTCGAGCTCTCATATGCCTCATTCCGCAATTCCTCTAGCTCTTGAAGCTGCAACTTCCGATGGATCCCAGCTTCATTCAAACTCATGTTGTATTGCTTAATCGCCCAGAAAGTTTTGTGTTCTAACTCTACAGGAAGGTGACATGGTTTCCCGAACACTATCCTATAAGGTAACATATGTATAAGAGTTTTGTAAGCTGTCCTATAGGTTCAAAGTGCATATTCTAACCGTAGACTCCAATCTTTTCTATTTGGGTTGACTACCTTCTCCAAAATGGACTTCACCTCATGATTGGATACCTCAGTCTGGCCATTACTTTGCGGATGGTAAGATGTAGAAACCTTGTGCAGAATATTATATTTCTTGAACAGTGCTGCTAACACCCTATTGCAAAAGTGTGTTTCTCTATCACTGATAATGGCTTTTGGGACTCTAAACCTGACAAATATGTTAGACTTGACAAAATCTGCAATAACTTTAGAGTCATCAGTCCTGGTGGCTTTAGCTTATGTCCATTTAGAAACATAATCAACAGCCAAAATAATGTAAACATTACCATAAGAAGCAAGAAATAGTCCCATAAAATCTATTCCCCAATCATCAAAGATCTCAATAATTAAAATGAGAGTTTATGGCATTTGATTCCTATGTGATATGTTTCTTGTCTTTTGACAATTTGCACATGCCTTATAAAATAGATAAGAGTCTTTAAAAATAGTTGGCCAAAAGAAACTACTTTCCAAAACTTTATGAGCCGTTCTTTTTGGTCCAAAATGACCTCCACAATCATAAGAGTGACAGAAAGCTAGAATAGATTAAAGCTCACTATTAGGCACACATCTTCCAACTATCTAGTCAACACAAAATTTTCATAAATATAGATCGTCCCAAACATAGTATTTGACATCACTCTTAAGTCTTTCTTTTCTGGAATTTGGAAAAGTCACTAGGTAAATATGCACTCACCAAATAATTCACAATACTGGCATACTAGGGAATTGTCTCATCAATGGAAAGTAGATGTTCATTTGGAAAAGAGTCATGCAATAGTAGTGCCTTTTCATTTGTAATCATCATGCTCAAGTGATCCGCTACCAAGTTATCTGCTCCCTTTTTATCTTTGATCTCCAAATCAAACTCTTGTAACAACAGAATCCACCTTATGATCCAAGGCTTGGATTCCTTCTTAGTCAGCAAATACCTGAGAGCAGCATGGTAAGAATATACTACAACTTTAGAACCAAGTAGATAAGATTTAAACTTGTCTAAAGCAAAAATAATAGATAAAAGTTCTTTTTCAATTGTAGAGTAGTTAATCTGTGCAGCATTTAAAGTCCTAGAAGCGTAGTAGATGATATAAACAACTTTATCGACTCTTTGGCCTAAGACGACTCCCACTGCATAATTGTTGGCATCACACATAATCTCAAATGGCAACTTCCAATTAGGTGGTTGTATCACTAATGCTGAGGTCAACAATTTCTTCAATTTAATAAATGCCTTATTGCACTCATCATCAAATTGTAATTCCACATCCTTTTATAACAACTTACACAACATCAACGCTATCTTCGAGAAGTCTTTGATAAATCTGTGATAGAATCCTGCATGTCTAAGGAAAGAACGAATCTCCCGCACACTCGCGGGGTAAGGCAATGTAGAAATAATTTCTATCTTAGCTTTATCTATCTCTAATCCTCTAGCTGAAACAACATAACCAAGTATTATACCTTGTTTTACCATAAAGTGACATTTTTCTCAATTAAGAACAAGATTAGTCTCTAAGCATCTACCTAGCACACGAGTCAAATTATCTAAGAATGCATCCAAAGAATCACCATGAATTGTGAAATCATCCATAAAAACCTCAATGCAATTTTCTAAAAGATTAGAAAATATACTCACCATGCATCTCTGGAAGGTACCTGGTGCATTGCACAATCCAAAGGACATCTTACGATACGCAAATGTACCAAATGGACATGTGAACGTGGTCTTTTCTTGGTCTTCGGGTGCAATCACAATCTGATTATAACCTGAAAACCCATCTAAAAAATAGTAATAAACATGCCCAACTAATATTTCCAATATTTGATTAATAAAAAGAAGAGGAAAGTGATATTTTCTAGTTATAACATTCAATTTCCTATAATCAATACACACTCACCATCCTATTTACATGTGTGTCGGCACCAACTCATTGTTGTCATTCTTGATGACTGTGATTCCAGATTTTTTGGTACGACCTGCACTGGACTCACCCATTTACTATTTGAGATGGGGTAAATTATGCCTGCATCAAGCAATTTTAGCACATCTTTTTTCACTACCTCCATCATAGGTGGGTTCAATCTCCCCTGTGCTTTTCTCGTGGGCTTTGCTCCATCTTCCAAAAGGATTCTATACATGCACATAGCAGGGCTTAAGACTGTTATGTGATCCCTTAAGACTCTTAACAATTTGTCCTCTTGCACCTTGGTTAGGTTATTTGCAATAATCACCGACAGTGTGTCATCCCTCCCTAGATATGCATACTTCAAGTGTGTGGATAATGGTTTTAATTCGAACGTTGGAGTCGTTTCTCTCAATTCCCGACTCTGCTCAATTTCTTCTTCTTTGTCCAATTCTAAGTTATTCCTGATGGCAACCTCCAAGCTTTCCTAATGTATATGCTTAAAAGATCCTTACACTAAAGAGTCAATGATGTCAATAGCAAAAATAGGATTAATATCTCTAGGTTACCTCATGGCCTCATATATGTTGAATTGAATTTTTTCGCCATCAAATTTCATGCTTAAGGTCCCATTGTGCACGTCAATCATAGTTCGTGCTGTTTTCAAAAATGGCTTCCCTAAAAGTGTATATGCAAAATTTGGAGATGTATCATCCTCTATATCCACAATATAAAAATCTGAAGGAAATATTAGTTCATTCACCTACACCAAGACATCTTTAATTACCCCTTGGGGGTAAGTGTTAGTACGATCGGCAATTGGATAATAACACCAGTATTTTTCAAAGGACATAGATTTAAAGAAGCATAAACAGATAATGACATGACATTAATTGAAGCTCCTAAATCTAGCATGTCTTTTTCAAATCTGGTATTTTCTATTTTATATGGAATTATGAACATGCCTGGATCTTTACATTTAGGGGGCATTTTTTCTTGGAGAAATGTTGATACATGTTTTCCAACTATGACTCTCTCATCATTTTTCAATTTTCTTTTATTAGTGCATAATTCTTTTAAAAACTTTGCATACCTTGACACTTGTTTAATTGCATCAAATAAAGGGATATTCACCTCTACCTTCCTGAAAGTCTCTGAAATTTTCTTTTCTTGCTCATCTTTCTTTGAAGTTCTAGGATTCCTGGGGAGAAAACTAAAGGATTAGTTTTAAGTTGAATAGGAGGATTAGGTATTACTTTAGATATTTTTGTGTCGTCCTTAGCTTTATCCTCATCAAACTCAACAGTGGCTTTTGGTGTATCCATTTGTTTTCCACTTCTTAATATTATGGCACTTGCATTCTCTCTTAGATTGACAACTCTCTGAGATGGTAACTTTCCCGAGCCTTGAGATTCCAACCTTTCTACTGTGGTGGCGAGCTAACCCATCTGATTTCTCAAGTCTTGAATAGAATTTTTCGTCTCCTGCTGGAACTGTTGTGTTTGGTTCATGAATTGTTGTGTATGACTTATGAATGCCTTGAACATATCTTCCACAGATGTTCTAGAGTTTATAGGAGTTGCTTGTTTAGGCTGATACTGCTATTGAGCTGGCTAAAAACCTTCCTGCCTAGGTGGGAAAACACCTTGTGCTGGAGGTCTATTTCTTCCATAACTAAAATTGGGATGATCTCTCCATATGGAATTGTATGTGTTTGAGTAGGGATCATACTTCCTCTGATGTTGTGCCTAATAATTTCCCACTGCATTAGCTTGTTACATAGTCTCATCCTCTTGCAATGTTGGGCATGCATCAGTGTTGTGACCCGACTGTAAACATATCCCACAAGCCTTTGCGACTGACATGTTTCTTGCATCCATCTTTTCTTCGTTTGAATCACTGGATGAATGGTTTAAAAGTAGCTTGAGTGATATGTTGAGGCCCAGTGATGGAACTTCGTCGGAATCTACAATTGTGCTTCGAGATTGATGAGCCTTCTTCCTTAACTTGCGTGCAGTTTTCTCTATTTCTGGATCAAAATTCAGTTCAAGAGAGTGAGAGGATCGAGTCATAAACTAAAAATAAAAGAAAACAAAGAATAAATAAAAACAAATAACAGTCCCCAACAAAGGCGCCAAAATTTGAGAGCTGTTATTAACACTCCAAAATTAAATCCTTACTCCTACTTTACTAACACAAAATTCAGTATAATGATAAGTAATGGTCGATCCCACAGAGAGTAATGTTGTCTTATATTTATCCTATCGTTCCAATAAATAAAATGGGGGTTTTGAGTGTGATTATAACTAGCTAATAAAAACAGAATCTAAAATGATTTGAATAACCAATGAATTAAAAGCTTCAATTCTTCAGTTTTGTTTCACCTTTTTCACAACAATAAAATAACTAAGTATAACACTATTTACCCTTTAATGAAACTAATACTCCTAGTTAACAATAAACTCTGTTAACTGAAATTCTCCTTAGATTATCACTTCATGAAATAATCTCTTCACAAGATTCTAACCATCATATAACCTAGAACAAGCTTTCTAGATTTAATATAATAGCAACATTAAGAATCAGGGAATTAGACTATTCTAAGCAACAATCACACAAGCTCAAATTATTTAACTTGGCTTCTGATAATCTTAACAATACTCAAAAGTTTGACCACAATCATGTATTACTAATTACTACTTATGATTAGGAATAATATCAATTACGCGTAATACAATCCTTTAATCTAGCAGATGATATTAATCAGATCAACTTGATTGGCCATATTAAATCAATCCAAATAAATAACATTCAAATAATAATTTAGATTATCAAATATGAATTTCATATGAGAAGGAATAAATAATGTAACTCAATCAAATCATTAGTTATAAATAAGGTTCAACATCCCTTAGAACTGAAAATAAAGAACTTAGCTCGACATGCCTTCAATCTTCAATCTCCTAAACTAGGGTTTTTAATTGGGCAGCCAAGTGTGTTTAAAACTTGACTAGAACATCTATTTATACTCCTAGAATAAAGTCCTAAAATTAAAAGAATTAAAAATCCAAAGTGGAGTAGAATTCTTCCAAAATTTTCAAGTTGTACCCCAACTTGGCGCTGTCGCGCCAGGATTCCTTCTGTAGCTAGCGATGTCGCGCCATCCATCTAGATATTCTATAATTTCGCTTTGACGCTGATGCACCATAATTTGAACTGAGTATCGGCACTGTCACGCTAGCCATACAGGGACTTATGCTTGTGCTCTGGAAGCCTGGTGCTGCCACGCTAGGATTGAACGTGATAACGACGTTGCCACGCCAAAGGTCCAGCCAGCAATGATTTTTTACTTTTTCCTCCTTTTAGTTCTAATATCTCCTGAAATCAATATACAACTCCATAAGTTCATATACACAATAAAACATATAATAAAACTAAACATAAAAGAATCAATATCATCGAATATTTTGCATTTATCATTGGACTTCAAGTAAAGCAAAATGATGAAAGGATCTTCATAAACTAAGCCAAGTGCATTAAAGACTTACTCAAAAAGTATGGCATGGATTTAGCCACCCCCATGAAAACTCCTATGGCTTTTGCAACCAAACTTGACAAGGATGATAATGGTAAGAGTATTGATATAACTTAATACCGAGGTATGATTGGGTCTCTCTTATATCTGACTACTAATAGACCAGATATTGTGTTCTCTACTTGCATTTGTGCTAGATTTCAAGTCAATCCTAAGGAATCCCATCTTATAGTTGTTAAAAGGATTTTCAGATATCTAAAGGGTACTCCATACTTAGGACTGTGGTATCCCAAGGAGTCTCCCTTTGATCTAATGGGATATTCAGATGTAGATTTTGTAGGATGCAAAATTGACAGGAAAAGCACTAGCGAAACTTGTCAATTTCTAGGCAACAGACTTGTATCATGGTTCACTAAGAAGTAAAACTCAGTGTCAACTTCTACTACAGAAGCTGAGTATATTGCAGCTGGTAGCTGTTGTGCTCAAATGCTATGGATGAAAAATTAGTTAGCTGATTATGGGTTTGATTTCAAGTTTATTCCTATTTTCTGTGATAATACAGGTTCTATCTCAATTACTCATAATCCAGTCATGCATTCTAAAACCAAACATATAGACATTTGATATCATTTCATTAGAGATCATGTGCCAAATGGCAATATATCTCTGCATTATATTTCAACTAAAAATCAGCTAGCAGATGTGTTTACAAAACCCTTAGATGAATCCAGGTTTGATAAATTAATAAGTGAGTTAGGAATACTTAATTTGAACCCTTAGAATCATGTTCTTGGTTAATGCTAATGAGTGCATGTAAGGATCATTGAGTTATCAATAAAAAGACAAGTTCGTAGAAAAACTCAACGATTGTAGAATGAGAGTTGCTCGTAAGGTCAAAAGTGGATCGTAGAACAACGAAAGGATCACTGAGTTAAAAGAACCTTCGTAGAATTAATCGTCTATCCTAAAGTTACTCTATGAAAGATGAACTTAAGGCGGTTTACTTTAAGGCACGTATCACTCTCGATCAAGTAAAGCAAGTGAAACAAGAAAGTTACTGTTGTGCAGCTATAAAAAAGCAGAACAAAAGCAACGTGCAACCAATCACATTATGCCACGTCTCCCACTCAACAAATTTAGAGGGAAGTAATATAAAATCATTTCGAATTTTCCCTCTGACCTTTATGCTTATTATCTGAGTTTAAAGTTATCAAACTTTTAAAACTTTTTGAGCCTTACCTTTTAAACCACTAGAAAACTTAAACACTTTTGTGATTTTCAGCCCAAATCCAACCAAATGGCAAGTTTTCAAGTTGTAACCGGTATTCAACTTTGCTCTGATAAGTTCGTCGCCTCTGAGAAGAAGTTCAGAGATGTACTCAATCTTGTGCGAGAGGTTGGTTTCTTTGAATGTTTGGAAGCCAACACTCGAATCTACACAGAACTTGTTAATGAGTTCTATCTGAATGCTATGTATACTAATGAGGCTTTGACCACCAAAGTTAAAGGAGTAACGCTGCAGATGAGAGTTGCTAAAATTAACTATAACTTGGGTTTTGTCAGCCAAGGTCTCACTTCTCTCGACGACATAGACATGAAAGAAGGATTAAATGAGATGGGTCACAGGAAGAATTCCCAACTCAAGGGACTCAAAAAGAAAGAGTTTCCCGAAGAATTTGAATTCCTTGTTGAGATTGTGGACAAGTGTATCATTTGTAAGGACATTGCTCATGACTCAATAAGCGAACTACAGTTGAATATCATGACTGCCATTGTCATGAAGAAGCAAATTAATTTTGGCGCCATTTTCATATATTGGTTAGCCAAATGGGTTGAAGACTGCAACACGAAGAAGGGACTGGGCAAACCTGCTCCCAAAATGTTTTATGGGAGATTAATAAGCATTATTCTAAAAAAAGAGGTTGAAGAGCAAAATAGATAATGATGAAGGGGACCTTTGAATGCCAACAAAAAGATCGCCCCCAAACTATTCAATAATTGGAAGAGGAATCCATTAGAAAATCTGAAATCAAAACAATCTGAAGGTGATAGTGAACGCACCATCAGTGAGGTGCAAAAACCTACAAAAACCAAGGGCAAAAGAAAAGTGGAGACAATAGAAGAGGAGCCTTCTCAAGGGTCGGTTGCTCTTGAAGTTCGCAGAGCTCCCGACTCTACGGCCGACCAACCAGTTCAGGAAAAGAAAAAAGTTGAAAAGAAAGCAATGGAGATTCCCAAGGACTCTTAAAAGAGTCCCAAAAATTCTGAGAAGAGGGAAAATGAAGAAGATATCGACACTATCCTCTCCAAGTTTGTATCAAAAAGGAGGAGTGTGAGAACACTACGACGAAGGAAGGCCCTGCTGACCTTGAAGAACAAGCAGGAAAATCCATGCCTACTCCGATCGTAGAGTATGAAAAAAGAGAAGAGGAAGAAATTGAAGAGGTACTTGAACTTACAAGGAAGAATCAAGGCAAAAGCAAGTCCTCCTCTAAAATAAATCGAGATGAAGATTCAGCTGTGAAGGTATCTATACCTGAGCCCAAAGATGATCTAATGATGGCTGAGATGGACTCAGTGCCTGAGCCAAAACATGCTGATGATTTAGCTATGAGGGATGCCACTCCTAGGCCTATTAAAGAAGATGATCTGGTTGTGAAGGTTACTATGCCTGAGCCCCAAAGTGATGGAGAATTGGTTGTGACGGCTGATAAGCCAGTGCATTATGATAATATTAAAGAATTGGCTATGAAGGAATTTAGTCCTAAGCCTCAAGACAAGAAGAAGAAAAGGAAGATCAGAACTTAAGCAAAAAAGAAAGAAAAGAAAAAGAGGAAGGAAGAGAAAAAAAAAGGAGGAAAGAAGGCTAAAGAAGAAAGAAGTGAAGAAAAAGAGGAAAGAGTTAAGGACCAAGTACAAAAAAGATTTTTCTCAACGATCATTGCATTCATTAGATACATCTCTACAAATGACTCATGTTATTGAGACGGTCGTAGACGATATCAACAAGGGTTATGACCCTGCGATCGTAAAGCCAGAGGATCCCACATCTGAGGGGGAACAACCTAATGAAAATATAGTCCCTCCTCACTCTTTTCCATCCACTTCTCAACATGGACCTGAGGATACTTTCATTCCTCCTCCAAGGCCGTATCAACTAAGCCTTCGCAGAGTAATTCTTACGGGAAGGGAAATTCCAAAAAAAGCTCATCTTCTTCTTGATGAGATTGAAGGCATGTGGGCGGGCAGAATGAAAGTGCTACACTCAACAGATCCTCTGTACACTCTATACTGTGATTTGGAGATAAATAGAAGTATGATAGCTTATGAACCAAATGGTGATCAATTATTCTATTTCATGTCTCTCCTGCCCCTGGTTTGAGCAATAGTGCAAAGAGATCAAAGCTTCATTCGATGGAACTTCTGCAAATATCCTAATCTGAAGTTGGTGGCTCAAAACTTTCCACGAGTCCTCAGATATGCCACTAGAACACTTTGCTCTGAGCCCTTTGTACCTTCTCCTTTGTACAATAAGGTAACTTATATTTCACTCACCATTTGTGTACCTTTTTATTCATTTCTCTCTGGTGAAGGGTATGTAAAGTCTTCCTCTACGTACACTGACCAACCATCTACTCTTGACCTTTTTGTTGAAGAATACCATAAGTCTCCATTCGTAGAATCTCAACACTCTACGGATGATGTCTATACCATTATCCTCCCACTCGTAGATTCCCAACACTCTATTGACCATGTACATGAATCAAACTCTCCGATCAAAGAGTCTTAAAACCCTATGACCGATGTACAACATACTAGTTCTCCTGTACATTCATCTATACCGATCCATGTAGATTCACCTTCTCCCATTCAACTTTCTAGTATCCTTACAACACCACAAAATTCTCCAATACAATCTAACTCTTCATCTTTGTGGCCCTCACCAGACGTAAAGTCCCAAAACCCTACGTCTGATTCAGATAAAGCTAAAAGCATTCATAATTGTACCTCCAATAGATATACCTGTACATTCTTCATCCCCCATACCCACTATACAACAAGAATCAAAACCCTATATTCCTACATATATTCCTTCCTCTTCTGGAAACGAATTATTGGATCTGCCTCTAGCTCTGATTAATCTCTCTCAAAGTAATCAAGGCAGATCAGATATCTCTCTTGCTCAAGTCGTGGAGCGTCTTGCCGTCTATTGTTCGATTAATATAACGACAATTTATGCGCAAGTATACGCGGTCAACAAGTAATAAAGAGTAAGTAGAGTATCGATCCCACGAGGAATTGTTACTAGTCTTTTCCAAGTATTAACCTTTTATCATCTCAATCTTATTTAAACAAACGATAATTATTTTTGTTGTTTTGCATTAATGAAAATAACAAATAATCAAAGAACTATGGAAAGCTTTAATATAATGAAATAAAATAATAACAAGTCTAAGATTGCAATTTCCCCCAACACTTCATTTGAATGTCCTAACTCTCTCTTTTCAACTAGTTAAATCACAAGAATTGTTATCCGAGAAATCACAAGTATGTCTAAGTCTCTCTCGATGGTCAAATACGTATTCCCCATTACGGTGTATAGATATATCTCTATTCTACACACTAGCAAGATTCTCATATCAAGAACAATTAGTAAGGTGTATGTCACAAAACCTCAATAACTACTCCATTAATTACTAACTTTCGCAATAGAAATCATTAAGCAAGGATTCTCAAATGGATACATGTGGCATTTAGGTATATGTCTATCCTAAATACAATCAAATTATCCATTCATGAGGGTAATAAATAAAACACACGTCACTTAATTTCATAAATTACCCATAATAATATCTAATTTTCACATGATATCATAACAAGGTCTCAACCTATACTTCCTCTCTCAATTCCATATAAGTTCCCAAGGTAATTACTAACTAGGTAATTAATATATAAAGCACAAATTATGATATTCAATCACAAATAATTAACCAACATCAAAGAGAGAGCATTCAATTCAAACTATATATTGGGTTCCATTGAAATCTTATAAAATTAGTTCTAGTTCATGGGAATTACAATAAACATCAACTTTGATCTATACATCATGATGGAAATACAAATTAAGAAGAGAATGCTAGAGATAGAATGATAAAACCCCTTAAGAAGATATTCAATGGTTGCTTGATGGGTTGATTCTTGTTCTCTAGCTTTCCCTCAAGATTTGATACTTCTTGCTCTTCTTGCTCCTTGAACTTTGCTGATTTTTCCTTGAATTGTAGCACTCACTACAAGAAAAAGGAATAATTCCGACAGAATTATTTCCGACGCACTATGTTCCCTCGCAATTAGAATACTTTCGACGGAATATTCAGTCGACGCTAAGTCCGTCGGAATTAGATTAAATTCGACGGAATTCCATCAAAGATATGTTCCATTCCTGGCGCCAATGTTTCCCGCCAGCGCCAATCATATTTTTGACGGAAGTTAGACAATTTCGACGGACATTTCGTCGAAAATAACCTAATTTCAAGGGCATTATCTCCGACGGAAATTCCGTCGAAAATAACCAAAACCTAAAATTATATCAGAAGCAAGCCGCCACTGTCGTCATTTTACATTTCCCTCTCTCAAGCTGTCTTCTCTCAGGTTTCTCACCCTTTCTCATCTCTCAAGCTTCTCAGGCCTCTCAAGCTTCTCGCGCGCTACCGTGGTTGGCCTTCTCCTCCTCCTCCTCCCTGTTCGGTCGAGTGGTGGTGGCGGGTCGAGTGGTGGCGGCACTTAGGGTACTGTAGCTCCTCCTCCTCCTTCTCCTTGTCGTCAGGTACCAGCTACTACAAAATCTTTCTGCCCTAATTACAGGTTAGTGAATGATCAGTGCCCTAATTTAGTATATCAAAATTTTTTTGCCCTAATTTAGTAAATTAAAATTTAGTAAACACATATTGTTCTGTTTCTATCATGTGTGAATAATGTTTGCCCTAATATTTGTGGCATAATTTGGACTGCCTTATATTTGGACTGATATTGTTCAGAATATTAATATTGTGTTGTTGGACTGATATTGCCCTATATTTTTCTGCTATGAATATTGTGTTGTTGGACTGATATTGCCACTGATTTTAATTGATTAAGTGTATGCATGCTAATTGACTCAATTGGGATTGAATATCAGAATCTTAATTGATTTTGGGACTGCCTTATGTTAAAACATTCTGATACTCAGTGAATTCCTATCTGTTTGGTCTTGAATTCCTATATTAAACATCCTCCCACGCACCTTCTTGTTCATTATCATTCTTTGCTCTGGAATTTGGTATAGTTGCAATTTCTGACGAAATTTCTGTCAGAATTGTTAAATTGCAAAATTTATGTAATATAATATAAGATAATATAATTTAATGAAAGTACATTTAATAAATTATTAAATATTATATAATAAACTATAGAATAAAATAATATAAAATAATAATAATAATAATAATAATAATAAATTAAAATAAATATAATTTATTTTAATAAATTAAAATAAATTTAATTTAATTTTAATAAACTAAAATAAATTTAATTTAATTTAAATAAATTAAAATTAATTTAATTTAATTTAAATAAAGTAAGTTTAATAAATTATATAATATAATATAATACAAAATAAAGTAAAATTTAAAATAATAATAAATTAGAATAAAAAAATTAATTGGATAAAATAAAATAATATTAAATAAAATAAAATAAAGTAAAATACATTAAAAAAAATTATTGCTTACTAAAGTAACACAAAATAATTGAAATCAGCTAAGTAGCATTTACTTAATTTCTTACTACTAAAATAAAATGAAATAAACTAAGTAACATTTACTTAGTTATGGCACTACTAAATAAAATAATATAATAACATAAACTAAATTTACGTAATATAATATAATGTAATATAATATAAGATTATATAATTTAATGAAAGTAAATTTAATAAATTATAAAATATTATATAATAAACTATAAAATAAAATAATATAAAATAATAATAATAAATTAAAATAAATATAATTTATTTTAATAAACTAAAATAAATTTAATTTAATTTAAATAAAGTAAATTTAATAAATTATATAATATAATATAATACAAAATAAAATAAAATTTAAAATAATATTAAATTATAATAAAATAAAATTAATTGGATAAAATAAAATAATATTAAATAAAATAAAATAAAGTAAAATACATTAAAAAAAATTTATTGCTTACTAAAGTAACACAAAATAATTGAAATAAGCTAAGTAGCATTTGCTTAGTTTTTCAAAATTAAAATAAACTGAAAAGGTGTTTATTTGAAGATTATGAAGGAATGACGAATAATTAATAGTCCCCATATTTAAATAATATTTATCATAAACTGAGTAGCACTTACTTAGTTTATTATTGGAAAAATAAACTAAGTAACATTTGCTTAGTTTTCCACAATTACAATAAACTGCATATAATTAATACGCATGTAGTATAGTTTGGAGCTTAGAAACCCGTTTGGCATTCACTCATTAGGAGTGAATGTCGAATAGTCCCCAGTTTGGGACTGTAACTGGATGTTATGTCTCTCACTTAGGCCGGTGTCAATGAGTTCAATACGTTTTTAATTGTTTTGATGATTTTTCAACGGTTATCTCTACATGTTCTTCGAGTGCATACTTAGACTAATTTATGTTAGTCTATTTCGTGTACTTGGAGACCATGGGGAGGTGCTGCCGAAATTTCTTGAAACAGATAGAAACGTCCTGAACGTGTTGACACTAGTGAGGAGACGCATCCAGGAACGGGATAGAAGCCTAAATGTCGCTGGTTTGATACTGAAAAAGGTGTTAAAGTTGATCGTAATAGAATCGTCACAGTAGATATCAAGTCAAAACTCAAATCTGATGACATTTTCATGTCAGCCAGTTAAGCGACTCAAGTGTACTACGCTCCTAATGTCGTAAATAGTAGAAGCCCCCGGTATACAGTTGTCACAACAAAAACACGTGCATTTGATAGTTCTAATATGTTGGGGATGGATGAGGCGTTGCAAGAAGATGTTAGTAATCCCAGGCAGGTGCAGCTAAATGATGAAGATGTGATGACAAATGATGTGGTTGACGTACCCGACGATGAGGAAGTCGATGATTTGGAGGTTGTGCATGAGTACGTTATCGTTGAAGATGATAACGACAATGAATCTGATATCGATGATGAGGAGGAAGAGACTGAATCCGATAATGATATTGATGTTGAATCTGATGGGTTTGACGACGTACAACCTCTAAACGTAGTTCAAATTAGTAAATAATTTAATATTAATATATTAGATTTAAATAATATTAATATATTATATTTTCGTTATTTTAATAGCACATTTATGGCTAGAAATAGCGGGGGCGGTCGTCGCGGCGGGGGCCGATCGGGATCCGGAGACGCGAGCCAGGCTGGAGGCTCGTCTTCAGGAGCTAGTAAGTAGTTTGATTCGTGTTAACGTATTATATATCTCAATATGCATTAGTTTATGTATTTGGACTAAAGTTTTATAATATAATTACAGATGCTCGTCGTCGACGAGACCGACAGACTAACCTCGGTCTCTTCGGTCGTCCACCGGCAGTTCCACATATAGTCCGAGTGGATGTCGGCTCTTCCCAATAAGTATTCTACTATGACTTAAAAATAAATAGTTAAATTTATATAATTTGTTGCATTAAACATTTAACGTAACAATATTCAATTATTTTACTGTAGTATTCTAGACGCGGTCGCTAAGGCGACCATACACGCTATCTGTCTGACGCACCTCCCAACTGGGTGTATGCGCTTCAGCCAGTACAGCCTTTACGATCCCTCGTTTATGGTCACTGTCTTGCGGGAGTTTCACGTAAGTTCATTTTCTTATAAATTTGAAAATTATACGTAAATAGTCGTTGCCCAATAATTTAATGGTTCCTAACTTTTAAACTTTTGTTATAGAAATATTTTAGATATGCTGAGGGCATCTCTCAGGCAGCCGGCGATGATGTTGTTATTGCACACATCGCCAAGAACTACGCCGGCTGGCTGTATGAGATGCGACAGAGGGCAGCCCGAACAGTTGACGACCAGTCCGGGACCACGATTAGAGATCACCAGCCCCACATAGTCTCTGATGCCGTGTGGGAGGCTATGTGTACGCACTGGGATGATGACGATTTCAAGAAGAAGTCAGAGTAGGCGAAGAAGAACCGTCGTCAGCTCCGAATCGTACACACTACTGGCTCGCAGTCTTTTGAGGAAGCGAAATCGGTAAGTGACATATACTTAGTTGTTTAGTTACTCATTTCTCACAAGTAAACTTCATAACTACTTTATGAATGTATTTATTAGGCCATGCGACAGAGCTTAGGCCGACCTCCGTCTATGTTAGAGTTTTGGGATAGAGTCCACACACCAAAGGACTCTACCATGTCTCCCGCAGCATTAGCTATACGGGTAAGTGTAATCGTAATTTTACGTAATGTTTAATAGTAGTTAGTTCATAAAATGTTATACTTAACTTACGTATAAGCCATAAATTACAGGACCGATTTCAGGCTAGTCGGGACCAGCGTGTAGCTGAGTTGCAGGCGGTTAGGGGGGATTCTGAGACGTTAGATTCCACCGTTCTTCCGCCCGAGATTGAATTATCTCGGGATGAGGAGCTAGCACTATGGGTCGCGGCTCAGGATCCCCCTACTAGTAGTACCAGCAGATATCGAGTGCTGGGATTGCCGAGGGTACCAGCGTATACATTACCTGGAGGTAATATTATTTCGAATTAGTTAAGATTAAGTAACTGCATATATTATTAGTAATGGTATATTTATTTGCGCAGGCTCTAGCCAGCGTCAGTGCCCGAGAGCTTCTGTCAGACCATCTCATACAGGCGTTGGCCTGGACGACGAGATTTTCCAGAGGGTCATGGCGGCGGTGTCGGAGACGTTTTGTACGGATCCGGTCATCCGTCGTCAAGACTTGCCCAGCCGAGCTCGCCTTCACCAGCTCGCCCAGGATATTGCAACAGGGGCCACCGTCGATAGTACGGGTATCCCGCAGGAGCAGTTCGTCGCGATACGCGATGAGGTGCTCTAGTTGGTGGTGACATTACTATCGGAGGCTTTGGGCCCGACTGGGAGCCAGCCCCCGCCTACTCAGGTATATTATATTTACTTTTACTTATTTCATCTGCATGTTATTCAAATAATACTTTCATACGGACTAATGCGTTATATTTTTAATTGTATCAACAGGGTGGCGATGGCGATGGCGATGGCGACAGAGGGGATGACGTTACTTTGCGTACACCATAGTTCATGCCCATGTTATATATGTAGTTTAGTTTGCTTAGGTGTTTTGTATTTAAAACCTACTTAATTGTTTTGTAAATCATATATTGTAAAGTTTAGTTTGATTCTTTGTAAATTGATGTAATATTCTTTAGTTTTGAATGTATTTCGGGACAGAATAAGTTAATTTTTATAGTTTTTAACGTTATGAGTTGATTATAATGTATGTTGTTCTTGTTAAGAGGCTATTGGTATTGTAATATATGTGTTGTTGGGATAAAACAGGTTACAGGTACAAAAATAGGGTTTAAAAACCTGGAAAATTAAAAAAACAAATAATTTATTAAAAAAAAGTAATTTCTGACGGAATAAGACAATTTTCGACGGAATATCCGTCAGAATTAAGAATTAATATTTATTATTTTAAAATTTATTTCCGACAGACTAAGGTATTTTCGACGGACATTCCGTTAGAAATAACTTATAAATAGACGTCCCGGGAAGCGCCACGTGCAACATTAATACCGACGGAATTATTTTCGACGGTCTGAATTCCGTCGAGAAAGTATTATTTCCGACGAACTGTCCGTCGGAAATAGTGTTATTTCGACGGAAGTTACGACAGACTTATCTCCGAGGACATTATTTCCGACTGAATTTCCGACGGATTATTCCGTCGGAATTATATTATTCCCGACGGAATTGGACTATTTTCGACGAAATATTCCGTCAGAATTACACGTTTTTCTTGTAGTGACTTTTGCTCTTAATTTGATGTTTATGGAAGCCTCCCTCTCTCTAGAATTGATGTTAGTAGTGTTATATGGTGTTAGGATGGAGTTTCAGCCGCCCCCTTGAGGTTATATCAGATGGGTGTCCCAAACCCTAGCTTAGATATCAAAAATTGGCCAAAAATTACGAAATCCGAAGTGCATCCAGGGGGTTCTCGTCCCGGCGGCCTGCCCCAGCGAGGAGCTCGCCTCGGCAGGGAAATAGTACTAGAAATTCTCTCCTCAGTGAGCTCACTTCTGCTGCCCGAATCAATTTCGACGTCTGTTGGTAAAATGGCCATAACTTCTTCGTCCGAACTCGGATTAAGGCGATTATATAGGATATGGAAAGCTACGAAGTAGCTCTACAACTTTCATAACTGGAGCTATCGAGATAATGGCCGGAGTAAGGCTCAAATGGAGCCCGAAGCAACTACTGTGTAAATTTCATGCAAAATCCGATGGTAAAATGACCATAATTCCCTCATACGAACTTCAAATGGGATGATTCCAGATGTTCTGGAAAGCTGAGATTAAGATATACAACTTTCGTTCTTTGAGTTTTGAGAGATTCGTATTGAATCATGGGTCAAATTGAGAAACAAGCAGCTGAAATGCCAAATTCAAGCCCAAAACACAACGATCCAAGGGGCCTTTATTTCAATTACTACAAAACCAAGTAAAAACACATAAAAGCATACAAAAACATATAAAAGTAATACAAAACCACATTACACAACAATAAGATGAAAACACATAAAACCAAATGAAATAGCTAAAGACATACAAATTATCAAGGCTAAAAATACCCAATTTGTGTGTATAAAACACACTCATCAAATACCCCTAAACTTAAACATTTGCTTGTCCTCAAGCAAAACACACAAACTATAAAAATTAAATACTTCTAATAAAACCTATCTTGAGCAATGAATTAAAAATCTAACCAATGGTCTCAAAGTATAACAACATGAAAACTCAAGGAAACTTTCAAAACGTTGCAAGTCTAGATTTAATTAGCTAGTTATAACTTGCTTTAGGTCCCTTCCATGTGTGTGTGAGTACCCAATAGCACTAACCCAATCAAGCTCGGATGAAGCTATGCAACCACATTACCTTATGAAATAATCAAAATAAACTACATGCTTAACACGTCACTCAATACAAAGGTATACAAATCACAATTTTCAAAAATATGAAATCAAAGGACTCTAGGTAAGTGCATTTTATGCTCCATCTTATCTTAAGTCAACTTTTGTGGGTGAGTGTGTTTTACGCTCCATCTCAACCCAACGCAAGATTTGAAATATACAATTTTTTTTAATCACAATTATAAGAGAGTGTGTTTTACGCTCTATCTCTCCTACGCATGTGTCCAAGAGTGAGTGCATTTTACGCTCCATCTCAACTCATCACATGACCATCAATTCAAATACAACAAATTTGGACACCTTGCTTCGAGTGATATTTAAACGAGTTCTAGAGTTTATAGATATATCCCACAAACATTCGGTTATAAAAGCCTTCTCTAAGCATACAACTAGCTCAATACTCATGGGAAAGTGCAAAAGAGTGAAAGGACGCATAAGCAAAACAATAACCTCAATAACGATTAAGCACAAATACTAAGCAACATTTATCCATTTTCCATGAGTTAGAAACTATTCAATCAAGTTCTTATCATAGACCATGGATTGTAGTTCAAATCAAATTAAAACAATGCTCAAGTGACACATCCTAAAAATAAATAATAATTTTTTATTTTTTTTAAAATAGCAAACAAAATTAAAATGCACAAATAACTAACACATGCTATGTAGCTATGATGCCAATGCTATATGATCCACCCCCAAACTCAAAGTAAACAATGTCCTCATTGTTTATAAGATAAAGAAATGAAAACTGATAACTTCCCTGATTGGCCAAGCGTCATGCTCTACCATAGCCTTCTAAACATTTGAGTCTGATGGTGGATAAACTGGTAATGGTGATGGCTTAGGAACATGCATTGGGGCGTCATTCGAATAATAACCAAGCAATTCCTTACCAAACAATGCTCAATCAGCCAACATTCTTTTAGACAATTCGTTGACTACATGATGTGCACTGATTAAAATTCTTCATAAAATACCTCCCCCAAACTCAGTTTCAACAAAAATTGCTAAGTTATTGTAATATTTAATCAAATCATAGCAATGAATAACCCAAAATCCTCCAATTGAGCCAACACAAACTCAATTGGGCAACCAGTCTAAATTTATCCAAATTTGACAGTGCATGATTACCCAATGATAATTCAAGTATAAGCGTTTAACTAACCAAGAATACCCATCACAATTGACAAATTTAATTTACTTATATGCAAAAATTGGAGTGAGTACCTTGATTTATGTTGGCAAAAAAAGTTGTTTGTTTAGTACCTTCAATTTGGAGATGAATCCTTTTGAATTCTCAATGGGTTAAGATGAATCCATGTGGGAGAGGGGAAGAATGAGTTTGGAAGTATGAATGAAAATACAATCCGGCTTGGGAAGAAATAATTTAAAATTTTTTTTTAGCTCGCCGGGGTGAGAAAATCATGCCTTGTGAGCTCGCCGGGGCGATCTCGCGTCGGGGCGAGAAAGTGTACTACAATTTGCCGTCGGGGCGAGCTCTCGTCGGGGCGGGAATTTTGTTCTTCAGGAGCTCGCCGCGTAGCCAACCCCCTGTATCCCAAAACTTGATTTTTTAGCTCTTCAGTTTAGCAATCAATCTCAATGCCCCACACCTGCATTAATGCAACATATCAAAGATTAAATAGACAACATTGAGATTATGATGAGACATAGCAAGCAAATCCAATCCTAAAATTTTAACTAACTAAATACACACATAACTTGAAAACTTTAAAAATGCGGTAAATGAAAAACAACGAATGCAAATGAATGGAAATGAATGGGTTACCTCCCATCGAGCGCTTGGTTTATAATCATCGGCCTGACTAACTCCCTGTTTTTATTCAATTCCCCTTCGGAAGTTGAGGAACCCACCATCCATTGATAACCATGTAATATTTGAGAGGTTCCCATTGGTGAAAGCCATTGAGTTAAAGTCACCTAGCTTGCTTTTTGTAGATAAGTTTTCAATTTTAAATGCCAAAAAGCTAGGTGTTTCCTCCGTTGTGTCTGTGATAAGATTGGGGCATTGGGGCTTGTCAAGCACAACAAGCTCTTCTTGTAATGCCCGTAAAATTTTAAACGTCATTATTAATTAAATATATAAATTTAATTTTTTATGAGTTAGTTTGTGTGCTTATTTGAACCTTTGTGTGTACATTGGTAGCCTACGTGACGAGGTAATGAATTGATTTAAGTTGAATAAAGGGAGTCACTAATAGTATAGTTAAATTAGTGAGCAAGCCCTAAGATTTAATATCAATTAAATTGATAAAGTAGTTACTAATTAAACATTCAATTAAATTGAATATAGTTAGTATATTGAATTGAGTAAATTAATTAATAAAAGTATTAATTGATGAGAATATTGTCACATTGAATAATAAAATTTAATAGTCCAATTAGTAATCAATTACTAATTGGTTAACTTATTTAATTAAGGAACTAAGACCAATTATTTATTTGGTCATGGATGTAGTAATTAATAGTGTGACAAATTAATTAATCAATCATTGGGTTAAATTAAATGACCCAATATTGTATTAAATAGATTTGAATTTTATTAGCCTAATCATTTAAATTGGAAGCCCAATGGTATTTAATGTGTGGTCTAAAACCTAGCCACTTGATAAATTAAAGGTGTAACATTAATTTATTAGTTAAAGCAATTAGTGGGACAATATTTTTGGGACAAATCTCCCTTCTTGCCGTGTAACTAGAGAGAAAGAGGAGCAATTGCTTTTCAAAATTCTAATTTAATTAACTAACTAGTTGTCTTGGAAGTCGGATTGTAGACTTGATATTATAGCTACTATGTTGTCAAATAACTTCCTAAGGTGTCAACTAGCTACCCTAGTGACACAAGTCTTTCACTAGCTCTATGATGACAAAAGGTAGAGGGTTCTTGTTATTATTCAATTAGTAAGCCTTTTATCCAAGAGACAACAAAGATATTGGGGATATTAATAACTCTTACATCAAGTCTATACACTAGCTTAATGATGATAAAATGTATAGGATTTGATGGGTTAAGCCTATAATATCACATCGCCACCCTACATCAAGTCTACACACTAGCTTAATGATGGTAAAATGTATACTTACATTTCCTATATGTAATATTATTGTAAGTATACCTCCTTTGGTTAGTCATTTGAGAGAGAATACTTGCATTTTATTTCCTTCATCTCCTAAGAGAGTTGAGAGCATTTGAGAGCGTAGAGAGGAAAAGAGAGTGAGTTAGCATAGTTCATGCATCCCTAGTTCATCATATACTTTGGTAGATCAAGGAGAGTAGCTACAAGATCAAGGTGAAACCCTAAACCATTTTCTTCTTTCTTACTTTGTTTTATTTTCATAGTTTTTGAGAGGTTTTGTTCTAAGACTCAATAATCATTAGATCTTCATGCTTCATGAATAAATCTAATCCTCTTGAGTGTTAGAATGGAGATTCAAAGGAAGACAATGAACTTATGTTCTTAAAGGGCAAAAACCCTAGCTTTTCTTCACTTGGATCACCCATAACTTGAGATCTACAACTTGGATTTGTGATCTGTTGAAAGGGGGTGCTAGATACATGAGTTAGCTAGTAAACCCAAGTGGTAGAACATAAATCCATCATGTTTTGCAGCCATGGGGGCTGTTTTCCCAGAAACAGTCCACTTAAAGTCTTAAAACCAAGAAAACCTGCTGACCCCATTTTTCCAAAGGCTATTTCGGCCAGTTCTGGACCTTCTAAAATTCTGGGAAAAATTAGGGAGGTACGTTAAGAAGTATCTATATGTAGGAAAAAGAACAGTCACGTTTTGATGTGTGGTTTTTGTGTAATGGCTTTTACCGTGAAAGACTCCTAAATATTCTTACCCAAATTCCTCGCTGTGTATATCTTGGAAAAATCTGAAATTTATAGAGAATGTGTATATATGTTATGAGAGTGTACCCTAAAAATTTCATAATTTTCTAAGCAAAACTAGATTTATGAAAAATGTAATACAATTCAGAGGTTTTGAGTACTTTAAAAATAGTAAATCACTTTCTAAAATTCCAGGAAGATTTTTGGGTCATTGTTGGATCATATACTCTCCAGATCCAGAGGATAATAATTTTCAGAACCTGTTTGCTATTTTTCATAATAATGTTATAGTTAAAGTTAAAAGAAAATAAATAGTTAAATGATGTCATAAATAAGGAAAATATGATTTTAAAGCTTGGATACTCCTAATATTATATATTCTGACTATTGAGGGGTATTTTGGTAATATTTAATGAGAAATAATATTTATGACCTTTTATGGGTAGTAAAGGAGTTGTTTAATAAAGGGTAAAACAATTATAATAAATTGTTTATTCGCCTAATAACTTATTAAAATATTACTATGATATTTGTAATATAAGAATTTGATATTTTTAAGTAAATAACGAAATATTAAGATTAACACTTTATGGAAATATTATTGAATGGGTAATAATTAAACCTAATTTGTTATTCGATAGATAATAACTAAGGATAATTAACTGATTCCCATTTAATTAATATTGAATGGTAATCAAATGAGAAATGAGCTATTTGAATATGAAGTGTTTAATAATTCCTTAATTAAACAAGTAAACCCAATTTTTTAAAGGCTTAAAAAGGTGTTTAACCCTTAAGAAAAATATTCTCTAGTTAATCTATCATTTACCTAAGTTTGATTAGGGTTAAGGATAGTATGTGGTGTTATGTGTATTATGTGTTTAACTTATGTGGTAGATAAGTTCCTTAGTGAACGTATAGACGTACAACTACGCAATACTAATTGATAGATCGACTTTATCAATGTTAGGTCCTTCAAGGCCAATTAGTTAAAACTAGAATTATTTGTAGCTGAGCAGACATGCAAGTTTCCTAACTCAAACTCGAGTTATTATATTTCAAATATGCTAGTGGATTAATTATTAACAATTATTCCACATATATGATATTTATTGATATTCGCACAATGTGCAAGTTGTTATTGATATGCAAGTCCTCTATCCCGAAACTTAAATTGTTGCAAGTTTCATATCCTTACTCATATTTTATTGAGCAAGTTCCTTAATCCTACTCAAATTACATTCGAGCAGGGTATTACTGTATTTCAAATTATTTACTTAAGCTTGAACTTTATTTCCAAGCATGCTTTAAGTGGTTTAATTACTTTCCAATTACTCCACATCTATGATATTTATTGGCACTCGCACTTCGTGCAATTGAGTTCGTACAGTCTTGGACTCGTACATTATTCAAAGTTCTACAATTCATGAACTGTTTAAGATTGAGTCTAAACCTTCGTTTGGTCAGACAATTTCATGAAATTTTATAAAAGTTATCCACGTCAATTGATGGTATGGATTCTTAGACTAAAGTGAACACCCCTTTTATTATAGGAGAGTACCCCACGTATCTAATATAAGATACAAACAGCAGAGTTGAATGTTATGTATATACATAGCGTACGCGAGGCTGATCCCCTCAAGTACTTATTCTGTAGCCAGTAACCAAAGGGTCAATTAGCTATTGATTCCATTGGAAGTTTATTGTTCAAAGTCTACTTGACTATCATTCATTTTTAAAGCAATTACTATCCTTGCTTCCGATATTCATATTGTTGAATCCCTTGTATATATATCCCGTCATTCATGATATATCATTTATTGTTGTATTTAAACTTGCTGAGCAAACTAGTTGTTCATTCTTGCTATATCATGACTCTTATTGCAGTTAAACCCGAAACTCCAGGGAAGGGCAAAGGCAAAGAAAAGATGAAGTATTAGACTTCAAGTATCTGACCTTGTTTTATTCTTAGTTTAATTTGCTATTAATGTAATTTGAACCCTAATTAATATTTAGGGTATGTTTTGTGTTATGTATTGAGGTTATCGAATTCTTGGGACTAGTAACACCTTTGAAATGAACAACATATGTTTATTATATTTCGCATTTAGTTATTGTATGTTGTTTGGAGGTGGATGTTTGTAATGGATCGTGATGACCAAATCCGGGCATTTGAGACCCGAATTTGGGGGCGTCACACTTCTTCTATCTTCTTTTCCTCGGCCCACCATAGCTTCAAAGTTATGCTAGCTCTCATGTCATAAAGAGCCTTGTCGACGACATGACTACCAAGTGGACATGGTTTTGCAAAACTGACTAGATTCTTGAACTTTGGTGGAGAAGGCACTTGGGGCACTAACACAATTGACTCATCATTATTTGAGCTCATACAAAACTCTTCGCCGACTGTGTTTTCTGTATCCCAAATTGTCTCCTCTATTTCGATCTCTTGTGGCTCATCTAGTTGCAGATTTGGCGAGGGTCTCCCATCAATCTCAGGAACCATGTCATTGGGCCATTCACCTTGAGGAAGACTGCTAATGACGTTGAGAAGTTCTCTAATTTGGTTCTCAAGATTTCGAATTGACATTTCCTGACTTTTCAACATCTCCTCGTGGTCTGCTATGCTCCTAGACATGAATTCCCTCACCTTTGAATTTTCTTCTTATGGCAATGGAGGTGGACATGAGAATTCTGGTGTATATGTTGGATTTGGAGCATAGTATTGATCTTCATAATTATAGCTCCATGTAGAATCCGGGTGATACCCCAAATCTTGGTGATAATCGGGATAAGTATAGTTATTGAGGTAATCACCACCGTATTGTACCAGTCCAAAATTGACGGTGCATTAATGACTCAGGTGATTGTCAGCACAATAATCACATGTCACTGCTATACCTTGAGTGCTCTTTACTACTAGAGCATCCAACTTCCTCGATAGTGTTTCAAATTGTGCTGACAATGCAGAAAATGCATTAAGTCCATCAATCCCAGTTTCCATTGGTTGAGTCATACCCATGTACGGCCATTGATAAGCAAAATCATCCATGGTGCACCTCGTAACAGCATTAAAACAGAAAAAATGTTAAAATAAAGTAAAAACAAATTTATATACAAGTTTAAATTAAGACCAATTTGATTATAATTAATATTGGAAAAACACTAGAAAATAATTCCCCGGCAACGGCGCCAAAAACTTGTTGTCCGATTAATATAACGACAATTTACGCGCAAGTATACGCGGTCAACAAGTAATAAAGAGTAGGTAGAGTATCGATCCCACGAGAAATTGTTACTAGTCTTTTCCAAGTATTAACCTTTTATCATCTCAATCTTATTTAAACAAATGATAACTGTTTTTGTTGTTTTGCATTAATAAAAATAACAAATAATCAAAGAACTATGAAAAGCTTTAATATAATGAAATCAAATAATAACAAGTCTAAGATTGCAATTTCCCCCAACACTTCATTTGAATGGCCTAACTCTCTCTTTTCAACTAGTTAAATCACAAGAATTGTTATCCGAGAAATCACAAGTATGTCTAAGCCTCTCTCGATGGTCAAATACGTATTCCCCATTACGGTGTATAGATATATCTCTATTCTACACACTAGCAAGATTCTCATATCAAGAACAATTAGTAAGGTGTATGTCACAAAATCTCATTAATTACTCCATCAATTACCAACTTTCGCAATAGAAATCATTAAGCAAGGATTCTCAAATGGATACATGTGACATTTAGGTATATGTCTATCCTAAATACAATCAAATTATTCATTCATGAGGGTAATAAATAAAACACATGTCACTTAATTTCATAAATTACCCATAAGAATATCTAATTTTCACATGATATCATAACAAGGTCTCAACCTATACTTCCTCTCTCAATTCCATATAAGTTCCCAAGGTAATTACTAGCTAGGTAATTAATATATAAAGCACAAATTATGATATCCAATCACAAATAATTAACCAACATCAAAGAGAGAGCATTCGATTCAAACTATGTATTGGGTTCCATTAAAATCTTAGAAAACAAGTTCTAGGTCATGGTAACTACAAATAACATCATATTCAATTTATACATCATTTTGGATTACAAAATATAAGGGAAAACTAGAGATAAAATCACTTTTGTAGATTTTCATATGATGTTTGATGGATTGATGATGAACCCTAGCTTCTCCTCCATGGTTTTGCAATCCTTGATGCTTTAGCTCTTTGACCTTGCTTGATTTAGCTTGATTTTAGCACTTTGGCCCTCTAATTTAATGTATTGTGTAGCCTCCTCTCCCTAAAGTTGTTGATTTCTATCTTCTATTACTGCCTATTCCGTGCCTCTAAGAGCCGATATAAGTCCCTGGATGTCTAACCTAGTTTAGCACACCAAAATAGACCAAAATCCCGCACATTTTAGCTTTCTGCTACAGGCGAGCTCGCCCCGACGAGGATTTTGGCCTACGTTTTCTCGCCGCGGAGAGGAATTTGTGTAGGAAATTCCCGCCCCGGCGAGCTCAGGTAAAAAGGACATAACGTATTCGTCCGAATTCAGATTTAGGCGATTAAGTAGGCTATGGAAAGCTAAGAAGTAGTTCTACAACTTTCATAACTGGAGCTTGACGAGATACAGTCCGTAGCAAGGCCCAAATTGAGCCCGAAGAAACTGATGCGCAAAATGCATGCAAAATCCGATGGTAAAATGACCATAACTCTCTCATACGAACTTCAAATGGGATTATTCCGGATGTTCTGGAAAGCTGAGATGAAGATCTACAACTTTTGTTCTTTGAGTTTTGAGAGATTCGGATTGCATCATGGGTCAAATTGAGAAACAAGCAGCTAGAATGCCAAATTCGAGTAAAAAACACAACGATACAAGGGGCCTTTATTTCAATTCCTACAAAACAAAGTAAAAACACATAAAAGCATACAAAAACATATAAAAGTAATACAAAACTACATTACACAATAATAAGATGAAAACACATAAAACCAAACGAAATAGCTAAAGACTTACAAATTATCAAGGCTAAAAGTACTCAATTTGTGTGTATAAAACACACTCATCACCGTCATCCCAACCACTGCAGAAATGACTGATCTAACGACACAAATGTCTCGTGACATTGATGAAAAGCTTGAACATAATTCATTTGAGCTTCGTGATCGAATGGACAAGATTTCCACTGCAACAGATCATCTACTTGGAGATATGGGCAGAGAAATTCAGAAGCAACTGAAATCTATGTTCAAGGACATGTCTGATCGTCTTCACGACCGAGATAAAATCTTTTTCAAAGTCCTTGATGATCACAAGTAAGTTGTGCTACCACTTCAACAGCAGAATGAGCGATTCGTAAAGTCTCTGACCGATAAAATCTTTGAGCTCAGTACTGCCTTCTCTGAGTTCAAACATTCTATGGCACTGAATGCTGATAGCACAATGGCCTTAGTTGCTCAACAAAGTGATCAAGTAGCCACTCGCCAAGCAGAACTTCGGGCTGATATTGCCATAAAATCCTCCTAGATACAAGAATAGTTGATTCAGTTAAGCATCTCTCACAGGGGCATGATGACAAAAAGGGGGAGAAAGATCAGTCTCAGGGGGGAGAAGAAGTAGAAAGGGAAGCAACCATTTCAGGGGAAAAAAGGAAAAGAAATCAAAAGCAAATATCGATCAACCCTCCGATCTACAGATCAAGAACTCCTCCTCCTCCTCCAACAACAACAATTCCTATTAATCATGGCCATTCTTCCTCACGACCTAACTCGTCGAGCAAAGTTACTCCAACTGGCTCACGAATGTCATCTAGTGATCCTGTGTATGTCAATAGAAATCTTCAAGGGATTCACGTCGTTGGAGAAGAAAGATTCAACATGCTTGATCTTGGTCCAAGGGACTCTGGTGAATAAATGATAAGAAAAGCTATTGAGGACAAAGCAAGACATGATCGTAGAGTTGAATCTGAAAAGAAATGGCTCGCCAAATAGAGAAAGGGAAGAAGGTAGAAGATTTTTATTTCTTTTTGAAATGTAATAAAAAGTCTGTTATACTTATACAAATTGATATATATTAATAAATTCATTCTTTTACTCTAGCAATACAATGACTCACTCTATTTTTAAGTCATGCTTAAATTCCAAGCAAATGTATTATAGAATTGATGTATATTATGAAACTGCTGGTTTTATCATCATCAAATAGGGAGAGATTGTTAGAGTCTGCATGATTATTATGATTTGACTTGATGATGAAAGATTTTAATGTATATTTGTACCATTAAGTTTTGTAAAGTCCTTAATAATGATTCAATATATAAGGATTTAGAATAGAAAGATCAAATATGTTAGGTTGATCTATTTGAGCTGATTTGATGTATAGCTAATAGGTAATAAGTGTTTGTTGAATTAGTCTGTCAAAATCATAAAGTAAAGATAACAGATTACAGACTTAACTCTTAGTTCGTAAAGCATCAGACAGATCGTAGAGCCTTTGCATCTATTGTAAAGTTCACCTCAATTCGCCAACACAAATTCGTAAAGTGAACAGGATCGTAAAGTCAAGTAAAGCTTACTAAGAAAAGACTGAACGTAGAGTGCTTCATAGAATCGCAAAGTAAAAGTCAAATCGTAAAGCAACTCCAAGATCGTTCAGCAGAAGAAAGAATCGTAGAGTCAGCTCTGGAATCGAAAAACAAATCATCATAGAGATGAGAGTAAAGTTCATTCGTAGAGTTCAAGCCTTATCGTAAAGCTATTTTTAGAACGTAGAGAAAATACTATGAACTTCTACATTCGTAAAGCAATCAAGTCTGACAAGAAGACTGACATGGGAGCGTTGTTGATTGAAGGTCCTAATGCACTCACAAAACATCCTTGGCTGAAATCGAAGATCAGAAGATGTGTCTAACAGCTAGTTTGCTGAAAGTGATGTGTCAAGGTGGTAAGTGAAATTGCAGGCTGATGTGGCAGGCTAGACAAACGGAAGCTGACATCTAAATTCAAAATGTCAACATCAAGGATCTCAGAATATCTAAGCATTAAATCCACCAACAAAAACCTAGCAACGGGAAGATCTCTTCGGCAGATTATAAAAGGGCAGTCAAGATTTAAATTAAAAGAATGACACTAATAAGAAAGCCCAAGCTCTGCTAAAATAAAAAGAACTAACTCTACGAAAAAGTTGAACAACTAGTTCAAGTTGCTAAGTACCTGAGAAGAGAATTGAATTGCCAACTTAGCGGCACCTCTAACAACTATCAACAAACCAAACATTCCGAGACTTAGTGACTCGAAGGAATCCCAGAAATTTAGAGGACAAGAGTGTCCTTGTCTTAGTGACTAAATTTTCAAGTTTGCTGGGGTTGAAGAGGTCTCAGTGTCCTTGTCTTAGTGATTAAATTTCCAAGTCTGTTGGGCTTGAAGAGGTCTTAGTGTCCTAGTCTAAGTAACCGAATTCTTAGTAGATTTCCTACTCAGTGGAGTAGGAGTTGTTTAGTCTCCGAACCACTTAAAACTCTCTCTGTGTCATTTACTTTTACATTCCTGCATATTATTTATTCTGCTTGTGTGGCTTAGAACTAAATCTAAATCTAGAAGTAAGAACTTACTATAATCTACAAGGGGATTTTTCAAAAATATATCCCGTTGTGCTTAATCTAATTCTAATTAATAAATTATTTGGTAATAATTTTTAACAAGTTAATTTTTGAAAAAGAGGATCTATTCAACCTTTCTTCTAGATCTCTAAGTGCATTTGGGAAATAACAGAAATAATATTACAACTATTTTGGTTGGAGTGGAAACTTAGTTGCTGAAAATCGGTAGAAATTGGTTGCGAAAAATCCTTCTTCTCTTCTTCTTTCTCTCTTTTTTTGGTTACCTTTTGGTTGCTGCGAACTGTTAAAGAGGCGACTAGGTTTTCTTTTGGTTAAGTTTTGGTTGCTGCAAGAGGTTGTTGCAGCATATAGAATGTTAAGTGAGGACATTTTAGTATTAAGCCAACTGACTAATGGGGGCGTTTAAGTAATTTGCTCTAGCTGCCGCAAAAGCTTGTACCGGCAGGCGATGAGACGGATGAGGGAAAGACGGGCATGTTGGTCTTTTGTCGTGCCACAACAGCCTGTTGTGGCAAGGAAAAAATGAGTCCAATCTCGGTCATTCATTATCGAGATCAACGGCTAGGATCATGGTTATTGAAATAGTGGTCATAGCAATCGGTTGCTATGGATGGGGACCCTACACACACACACATATATATAAGGGACTAATCCATAGTCATTGTTGTAAAAATAAGGTTATCTTTACAACAGATCACAGTCGTTCATTCGTTCATTGAACGTAAAATTGATCTCCCGTCCGCAATTTAATATGAGGGAACGCAATTTAATTCTGCGGACGAAAAATTGTCCAATTTACTCCTCCAAATTCAATTTTTTTTAAAGTGTTCCGGCTCCACAGTATTAAATTGCGATGCCAAATTTATTTATTTATTTTAGTTTTTCGGGCTCTGCAGTATTAAACTGAGAATGTCAAATTCAATTTTTTTTTTAAGTTTTTCGGACTCCGTATTATTAAATTACGGATGCCACATTCAATATTTTGAGCTCCATAGTATTAAAGTACAAATGCCTATTAATAGAGATGGGTTCCTCAAAGTTTGACACTTGAGTCTAGTTTTGGTATCATCATCCTTGATGCAATCTAAATTGATCTTTTTCATTCTTTTGTAGCAGCTACTCCTAAGCAGATTAGGGACCCTATGCAAGTTGACAGTCTTACTAACGATGAAGTGAAGAGTCATTTGCAAGTGGGTTTGAACTTCCATCTAATCCCATTTCTATTATTTGAACTTTTCCCATTTCATGCATGATGCTAATAAGTCTAACCAGTTTTCTTCAATTCCAGAAATACCGACTTCATACTCGTAAATCCCCAGTTACTTCTACCGTCACCCCTTGCAAATTAATCTGCACTTGTTTTGGGCCGCTTATGGATGCCCCAAGATAAGCATGGTGAATCGTCAAAACAGAGTCGTTCCCAGTCTAGTTCTCCTGAGGGACCCCTTAGTTAGCTGAAACTACCGGAGGGACTTGTACTACATGGGTTGATAGCATGGAAGATGAAGATGAAAGATCAGAGAGCTATAGCTGGAAAAGTCGAGGTCACACTTCTGGAAAAGATAATGTGTAACCTATATCCACCATAAATTTTGCAGATATATATATAAAAAAAAATTAAATTTAGCATCCGCAGTTTAATATTACGGAGCTCGAAAAAAAAAAAAATTTGGCATCCGCAGTTTAATACTGCGGAACTCGGAAAACTTAAAAAAAAAATTTAATTTGAAGGGATATTTTGGATAATTTCCTCCTTAGAATTAAACCAAGTATGTTTGATATACCAAAAAACAATAAATTAAATTAATGAAATGAACATCTTCCGATTTGAAAATGTTTCAAAATTTGTTAATCTTAGCTAAAAAAGTTATAGAACTAACCTACTTTAATACGAGTGAAGAGTCAAAATATAAGTTTATATTAAAAAATTAATATTTTTACAAATAAAAGCAATATTTTCACAAGATCCACCTCACATAAATAGCAAATGAATCCCACACTTTTGTAATGGTCATACAGAGATTGAAAATATCATTTACTTGTGAAAATAAAATTCCCCTTATTTATGATGAGATTGTTTGTGAAATTGTTTAATATTGGCTTTAAACAAGCAAAACTCTTGGATAATAAACTTAAACTACTCAACCCATTCAACTAATTTAAACTAAATCAAAAGGAGTATCATAAATGATGAAGGCAAGGCCTTGAGGAATAACTCAAGGTTGCCGGTTTCAATTCCGACAATAAGCTCACTAAATTCCACAGAAAAAGTAATGTAAAGACCAAGGAGTGCACATTACTTGCAACAACTTTAAACCTATTTGCCGAGGCAAACTCGTTGACAATCTCCATCTTCCGAGTATTCAGAAACCATAATTAAAAACGAACAAAAGCATAACCAGACTGAAATGCAAATTCTCAGTAATGAAACCCTGAAATACATAAAAACAAATTATTCAAACAAGCAGCAAACACATTAGTTTGGGCGATATCAGCCTAACCTCAACCATGGCACCATGCGCAGCTAGTTCCACAGACAATTTTGCCGAAAAGATGTGTACATGTCTCATCATGCCTATATTTATCTTACAATAAAACCTTTTTTCACAACAAAAGTTTTAGTATACCACTTCACCGTTTAAAAAGAAATCATATCAACATAACATTGGAAATACATAGCTCTAGACAATCATCCATGTTCCTCACGGAGTATTTGGATCATTAATTGTCACGAACATCGCGCCCTACTTAAACCATTTCATAAACTAATAAATGTCAATGTCAAATGTATGGATGTGCTTCGGCAAATCCTAAATGGATTATACAGGTTTAGTAAGAAGTAACTCGGGGAAATGGAAACAGTGACAGATCCTTGCGGAGCTTACTCAGGATTTCTGGATGACAACAGAGTTGGCAAGGCCTGCCTGCTCTATTGTTTGGGTAAGATCAGTGAGTTGTTTGGGAGGGAATCCGACTGTCTGCAACTGATAATTTCGGGAACCCCCAGGCCTAGATGCATCAATGAAGGCATGAATATCACCTACCGTATGGTAGTAATTAAAGTGAGAAACCATGCGAGTTCCATCAGCCAACCTAAGTTGAATTGAGGTCGATGGCAATGATTGGTCCACAACTAGGCCCACAGAAGGTGTAGGGGTAGCATTAAGAGGAGTGGCGTCACTTGGCTCAGGTGCACCCGATGGAGGTGTGCTGCTACCTAGTGTTCTTCCCACACCCTGAAATGCAACTTGACGCTCTTTGGGTTCCTGCATGAAAATTAGGGGCAAAAGTGTTAACACCACAGTTCATAAGCATTATCGATTGGATAACGGATGTTAAGAGGCAAAAAACATTAAATGATATTTTTCCGTCCACCCTCCCTCTCTATCTTCCTTTTCCTAATTTATTTTTTCCCCATATTACATTACCTTAGAATCGGTTAAAATAAGATTACATGATTTTGGGATTCAAGAATCAAAATTGAACAAGTTACACATTAATATTTCATCATAGAAGAAATAAATTAATGATGAGTGAGAGAGGAAAGTGAGGACTCACAGGGCAGTTCTCATCCCTCCTTATTAGATTGACATGAACAGAGGACCTCCTATCTGCAGGCTCAAGCTCCTTCGGACACTCGGACTTTCTAATACTCTGCATAGCAATGTAATAAAATCACTAATATAACACATTATTAGTTACAAAAAAGCTAATGAAATTTTTTTGCAAGAAATACAAGCTGAGAAGTGGAAAATGATTATAGAGGTGAAAATAATATCAGTAATTATATGCAAAATAGATAGAGCTTTTGGTGCAAATGCTGGCTGTCCAAGCCACCTCACATATAATATATACTTAACAGTCCTAAAATTCAAACCAACACCTTTACCATTAAACTGGTTGAAGTCAAGGGTTTAACAATGCTTAGACACTACACTTTTTTCGCAACAAAAAAAAAAAAGTAAACATTTAAGTTTCACAAATAATGGATGAAAAGATATAGAGTTTAAAAAATAAAATAAAATAAAATAAAAGCTTGTTGCAACAGTTGATGATTGGTATTAATAGACTACTCGTAATCTATTGCACAAGCATACTATCAGGGGTATGTCCCTCTTTTACATCAACATTGCAATTACCTCCAGGAAAGGTGCATTCTCAGGATCATCCAACCTCCTCAAAGGGCCATCATTTACACTAAAACCATTTCTCCAGAAAACAATGTTGTGTACAACAGCCTCAGGCTGCTGGGGAGCAGATGGTACAGTATCCCCTGATAGTAATCTCCCAGTTCCACTAAAGCTGCTTGAGCTTGATGAAGGAGGGGGAATTTCCATGGGGCCTTCTACAGCACCCAGCTGCCTAGCTTGATTAAATATTGCATCAACATCATTGCCCTTAGTAGGATCTTGAACGAGCATACCACTGCAAATATAGTTCTTTGTCAGACTAGCATTATTGTAGTGCAAAGCTTGACAAATCGGCAGCCTTTGATTGAAAGTTAAAAGACAAGATCAAATTGTAATGTAGATGCATTGGTTTACAAGGGCATATATTATCTCTTATGTACAAAGGCCTTTGAGAAAGAGGAAAAATGTAAAGACAGTCCAGAAAAATAAGCAAGTACTAAAAGAGAAGGTAAGCAGGATTAGAAACCCACTGCAATTGTAAAGTGAAATTCTACTTGACAACTTGCTTGATATCAATATATTTAAGTCTATGAAATTTTTTTAAAGCTTTTCTGCTAAAAACAATGTAATGATTATATCTCGGGAGTTGGGCAATATAAGGGAGCTGAATTAGCAGGACTTAAAAAATGGGTATTAGTTATGTTAATTGCATGAGATATGAAAAGTTTAGTCGGTGAGCAAGTAAAAGTCTATGGTATGAAAAACCATTGGTCTTCCGTTGTCTTGGCATTTTTTTGATAGAGTAAATGAAGAGACATTTACATTCCATTCTTATAATCCTCTTGTTCTTATAGTGCTTGAAGTAAATAATTGATAATAGGAGCATGATCATTCATTCTATTGTTCTCCTCCTCAGTACTTCATATCTACAATGGAGCAACAACATGAAATTGACATGAAACAAAATATGTCGCATTCTAAGAACAGGATAAAGTGAATGGTTCGAAAAAAGAAAAAAAGTGATGGTTAACATGAACCTGTTTCACTACATTGACGACAAGAGCAGACATTAAAGCATATCATAATATCATTATGCTGTAAATTTAAAGCCAATTTGCTAAGCATTACTTTCACAAGTCACAAATGAAAAACAAACCAACAACTATCATTTACCATAATCGAAAATTTATTGCTAAAGTTAGAAAGAAGTTCCATTTTCACAGGAAATAAATGCAATGAAGAAAAGCATAGTGATGCAGGACAATGTATAGAGTATATTAGAGAAGGGATAAAGGAGGAACTAGGAAGAAAGAAGGGTGAGAAAGGGATAAACATATCCTCAAAAGGAATAGGTAGAAACACACAAAAGCAATAAATTATATTTCAAATAATTCAACTCTATCCAATGTAGGTACTATAATACTCATAGAAAACATAAGACTTAGAGACCAAATAAACTCAAATTTATAGATCAAGTAAAAGCCTAATACTACTAAGATAAGATAAGTATCCTATCAAAGAGAAATAGCTCTAGTTACCTAAACAATTTAAAATTGGTAAATTGGATACCGAAAATACTTGGACAACCTAATTAACCTAATCATAAATCCTAATTATTACCTACTATAATTAAACCGATAATTACAATTAATTTAATCATAAATAATAATACAAAAACAAATAACAAAAATCTCTTGCAATTCTTAGCCTTTGGCCCATTCCACGCCACATAGAAGTCAAAGTAGTCATATCATTCTTAGCCAAATTCTTTGCCTTCCTTAAAAACCAGCCAAAGTTCAACAATGCATCAAAAATCTGCATTTATTCTCACCTAAACTTATGTAATACTTGTTCCAACTCAAATTAGCATGCCTCACATAGGACTTTAATAAACAAGAACCAAACAATGATGTGAACAAAAGAAAAAGGAACCACAATCAACTCAATAAAAGTAAGGAATCTCCACAATCTTCAACTTATCAAAAACAATATCCTCAAAATTCAATACAATCAATTACATGCAGAACCAAGCATGGCCTGGCTTATGCTCAATGGCAAATTTTTCACAAACCAAAAGAATTTAACAAACTTCCTAGTAAACTGATGAAAATCACCCAACAAATATACAAATACTCTTTCAAATTTAAAGTACAGTCTCATATACTCCCTCCATCCAACAAAAGTTGTCCAAAGTACAAAAAACATTTGTCCTCCAAAAAACGTCTGAAGTACATAATTCAAATTCAACGTGTAAAATAAAAACTATTTTACCCTCAAAGTACTCAAGAAGGATCTACTCCTTAAGGTCCATTGTGAATAAAATTGGAACTTATTACTTCTCTCTCCTCTACTTTGATTTTTCTTAATTTGTATGAAAGATGTACTTAAAACACCTTTTATGGGACGAATGGAATAATTCTTTACCTCTAGTGTCCATGTCTCTTATCTCAATCTGTAAGGGTTTTGAATTATTTTTTTCATTTGCAAAGCATTACTTGGTCAATGTGGATGCAAAAAGAGGTTAGTGCCATAAATTTAGCATTAAATCCATAAAACTGAAGGAGACTTCTCGTTGTAGCTATCAGCCTATCATCAATTTTAATTAAGTTGCAAATCCACAGTGAATGTCTCTTGCAACACCACAAATCAGATTACGAACGGAAAAAATGCTTTACAAAAGCAAAAGCAAACAACAAACAAACTTTCTTAGGAACTATCATGGCACCAATACCCCACACTATAACGCTTTATATCTCATTGAGACTACTTATCAAAGTAAAACATTCCAATTCTTTCTACGGCTATCATCTCTACCCATACCTTTTTGGCTTTTTCTTTTGTATTTCTCCAAGTCAATTCGTAATGTAACTTTCTAGTACTTTTTGGTTCATATAGCATTTCATGTTAAGATTCAAGTGAATCTAAAGAGTAGCCCCTTTACTTACGATACATGTAACAAAGAAACAACACATTAATCTCTTATCAAACACAAAACTTAATACAAAAGTGAGTCCTCCTGGCCTACTCTAAAAAAGAGGTGGGTGTCACTCAGACATAAACACATCCCTATTGTTTACCAGCCTGAATATAAGACTCCATTTATTTTAGAATGTCTTGTATGACAACAAAATGTAGTCAGCATAAATTATTTTATGAGTCGGTAAACCATTGTTTCCGGGAGAATAAATAACGCATATCTTTTGAATTCAGCAAGTCATTTTCTGAAAAATGACAAAAATGTTCTCAATGAATTAATTTTCTTTAAACAAAGGAGCCTAAGGCACATGTTGTTGGGATACTACTCAAATCCCATTCTCAAATCCTATTCTAAAAAGGAATTCTATTTTTAGTAGGAGTTTTACTTTGGAATATGTCCTATTTTCTATAAGAATATCTATTACATGTAAAGGTCCTAATTTGATTAGGAAAAAGAAGATGTGGGTACAAGTGTAGAGTTGAGAGGGGATGTAAGGGTCTTTGGTTGGTGTGTGAGTGAGAGAGGGTTTTTCAGCTTCTATATCGTGCAAAAATTGTACCAGTGAGATTAATATATTGAAATTGTTTGTAGAGTAGGTCATTGCGGACCAAACTACTTTAAATCTTGTATTGTTTTATCTCTCTTTAGTCTATTGTTTCATTTGCGTAGACTAAAATTCCCAACCCATGTAACTACTAGTTATCCATATTCTTATTCCAACTAATTGCAAACAGCTAAGCCAACTATTCAAAAACCTCCATCATATCAAAAACAAATAATTATCAGTTCATTTCCCATACAATTCAGCTAAAAACCAACACAGAAATTTAAAACACCGAAGATAACAATCAATCAAACAAGTCAATTCAATTCATTACAGCAATTAGATTATTTAATCGGTAACAGGGGTATGATCGTGAAAGAATGAGCTAGGGTTTGAAGGGAAAACCTCTTTTCGCCACCAGTGTAATACTCCTGAGGGACGTCGGAGTCGCTGTCGGAATCAGGGCCGGTGGGGCGGTTCAAATCGGAGAGGGTCCGGATTCCGCCGGTTCGACTGGTGGAGGGTTTTGATGGTTTCTTGTCGCGCGATGACATTTTCGTCTGGAGAGAGAGAGGGAGAGAGGAGAGAAAAATAGAGAGAGAATATATAATGATCAAAAATGATTTGATTAGTACTGGCTTTGGCTTCAGACGTGGACTACCTCTTGATTATTGTCTCACCCTCTGTATATTTTTGTCTATTTTATTTATGATACTCCCTCCCTCTTTTCACACACACAAATAAAAAAAAATTATAAAATTGACTTTCAAAATTATAATTTTTTCAATTTTGGTCTTGATGTTGCAAAATTAATACTAGCCTGTGCAAAGCTCGGATTAGGTAAAGAATGTTAGTTAGATCAATTTTTTCTCACAAAAATTAATATTTTTTTTACAAATATTGATAATTAATAGTATATTTTAATTTTAATTTAATTTATTAATGAATTTTAAAGAATTTTGTTGGATATATAATTTTAATAAACAATAATTTTTTGTCACTATGCAATATACTATTATTTAATTGAAAGTATCAAAACACTTTGGTTTAAGTTGTAAATAAAATTTTGCTATTATGTCTTCTACCTCTATATATATGTAAATATATATATATATATATATATATATATATATATATATATATCAAAGCTACGGGCTAATTTTTTAAATAGCATAATTTTAATTATTTATTTGTTCTATATATATGATGATTATAAAATATTTTTTAATATTTCACAAATTAACTTACTATTGATATTAAAATATCTATAAATTTTACTCAAAAAGAAAAAATTGCAAGACTAATCAACTAAAGTAATCTTATAAAAAATAAAATTGTTGTAGAATACTAAGTTACTATTATGATAAATAGAGAAATTAAAATTTAGTCATACATTAATTTATATATATATATATATATATATATATATATATATATATTAATTGCTACATTCGTCCTTGAAAAACTGACTTAGTTTGACTTTTCTAATCAAATCGATCAATTTTAAAGTTAAAAATTAAGCATTTTTATTTATATTTATAAACTTATAAAATTTGGGATTAATAGTAATTTCGATATAGTTTTTTATAGTTATAGTTTTTCCACCTATAATTATAAGAAAATAGTATAAATTTTGATTATAAAACTGGTCAATTTGACTGAAAAAATCTAAGTAAGCTAGTTTTTGAGGGACGGGGGAGTACTATTTAGTCATAATATTTTTTGATATATTTGTAATATATAGTTATTTAGGAATATAATTGTTGTAAAATAATGTGTTACCATTATGTTTTTTAATTTTAAAATTAGTTAACTAAATTTTAATCACTAATATATAAGTTGACATTGATTTTATAATATTAATTAACAAAAGATCTCCTATTTCACTGAAGTATAATTGTTAATATATTTTGTAATATATGTAATATATTTATCAATATTAATTATTATTTACTCATAGTATTTTTTAAAATAATTTTAGTGTATAGTTAATTAGAGTTCAAAATTGAATAGAAATCTAAAAGTTAGAATTTTTTGTATGATTAAGTAACTAAATGACTTATAAAAAATTAAATATTTATAAAATATAAGTTAATATTTACTCATAATATTTTTTTCTATATTCTTAAATATTTTGTTTTAGTTATAGGTTACATATGTGTTTTTTCGCTTAGTTGTTGCATTAAGCTTTATTTGGGGTCAGTCAATAATGGAGAACTGTTGGGGCATGATTTTATGGGTCCGAACGATTCGGTGGGACCTATCCCACATGGAGGAATTTTTTTCATGTGGAGGTATATTCTAATTGGGGAACTTGACTATTAAGAAATCTACAATTTTAATTATGGTTGACTTCTAACTTTTATGGGAATAGTCCGGATTGACTTTGACTTCCTAATTTTAAGGAGGTTGGGTTCTAACCACATATGGTAATTGACGCAACAAGTAGTCCTATTCCAACTCGGGGAAGGGCGTTTTGAGGTGGTGTGATCAGCTATAAATACAAGGTTATACCCTAAATTCACAGGTAAGGTCACTTTGAGTACTAAGACAATAAGTCTCCATTGTTAACTTTATTCTCCAGCCTGTACTTATTCTCACACCGGAGCTATCCCCTGGAGGGCCCAGGTCGTCAGCCTCCTAAGTGTGATTTCGTTTCTGTGCAGGATTTAATGCGTTGTTTGGTGATTAGACACGTGGACGGATATTGGTGTTAATAGAAACTATATATGATATGACATGATAGGTGCAACATTGTTAGTATTCTTTGTTGAGGTACCGTGTGATAAAAAAGTCTCATATCAGAACATAAGGAGAAAGTTGAGAACATATTTGTTTTAATAAACCATAGGCCTAATAGGTTAACTTTTTGAGTTAAGATGTGATTTTAGATGAGCATATATGGGCTAGATATTTTCAACAAGTGGTATTAGAGTCATAGCATGGGCTTGGGTCATGTATATAGTATGGACTGCACATGATGGATGAAAGATAATTTATTGAGCAAGTTGTAAACTCTTCTCACAGAGGCTCTTGGTTTAGCTCTTGACAAGAGATAGTGAAGAATGTGGGCTCGTCAGTTAGTAGACGTGATAGGTTAGACTCAATGAGTTATAGATATTGGGTGAATTACTTATTCTTTGAGTAAGTGGTGGACTCTCCTCGGAGAGGCTCTTAGTGGATCAAACAAGAGATATTGACAGATGAGTTTGTTAAATAGAGGAGACTTGATGGGCTTGGTAGAGGCTCTTGGTGGATCAAATAAGAGATAAATGAAGAGGGTGACTTGTCAACTAGAAGAAGTGATATGCTATATGCTTAAAAGCGTATGGTTAAAGTTCAAGGAGGAGTTTGGTGTCGATGTAAATGGAGAGACCACATGTTAATTAGGGGAAAGATTGTTGAGGTACTGTGTGATAGGAAAGTCTCACATCGGAACACAAAGAGGAAGATTGAGAACATATATGCTCTAATGGACCATAAACCTAATATGTTAGCCTTTTGAGTCAAGATATGATTTTAGATGAGCATATATGGGCCATATATTCATAATATTCTTTCAATTTTGACTTTTCTCCTTCCTGGATCAATGCTTATAAGTGACACAGTGAGCAAAGGAAGAAAAAGAAGAAAACCAAAGCCTATGAGAGACTGACACTATTTTTATCATATTTTTTTATCCGTTTAGAGCTACAGGTAAGGGTATAAATAAACCGAGTCGAGCAGAGTATTGAGTTGCTCAAATTTGGTTCACAAAATTTATCAAGTATAAAATAAGGTTTGATTGAAGCTCGTTTAGCTACCGAGTCGAGCACGATCTCGAATTGAGCCCGAACAGTTTGAACTTTTAGAAAGAGTATGATTCGAGTATCAATAGAAAATTGTAATTTAAAGAGGTTCGAGTAATTTATTGAACTTTAAAATTTGCTCATATTTGAACCATTTATATTTTGAGTTGAGCTCGAATTGAACTTTTAGTCGAGCGAGTATGAATTAAACCCGAACTATTTGCTCATTTTACAGCCTTAGCTACAGGACCCATAATATATGAAATCGAAGCTAACGATGAGCCCTACTAAAAGTATTAACTTCGGTCATGACAGATACCGTTTTAAGCCCAAAAGAGGACGAGAAAGATGTGTTTGGGCCCTTCAAAATTTTTACTAGTTTTTGGACTTATTTGGGTTTTGCGTAATTTTACTATTCCTCTCATAATTAAGGTTTTCAACTTAATTTTTAGTATTTAAAAGATGATTTCGTGTGTTTTTAGGGTTAGCTCTTATTATTCAGATTATATCAAAATATTGTGGTTGCTTAATTAATTTATCCAACTTTGTGAATTCGTGTGATTGAAAAGTTACATAAATTCAATTCTTGTGATTATTTATATTCTCTTTTTAGTCTTTCGTTGTGTCAACAAGGTTATGACTTATAAGTCTCAATAAAATTAAGAAACAGAACTTATATTACCCGAAAATGTTTTAGTCAAAATATTGAATTCTTTAAAAAAAAATGTTATATCAAATAACATTATGTGTTGTACCATGCAACACTTATTTTGAAATATATAACTTACTTTACCAGAAAAATAAAAGCTCAAAAAGAAAGTACACTTCAAGTTTCAATTTGGGTCGGGAAAGTAATAGTTTTAAAGTCAATGTCAATTATTTGAACTAGCTCATAATCCCGTGTGAAGCACGCTTTTTTTAATAATAAAAGTAGTCATGTATTGTTTGTATCTTTTTTATACTATACTAATATGTTAACTATAAGAATAATAGATTAATATTGTGTAGAATATTTTTATAAGAAAATTATTTCCTTCTAAATATATTATTTAACTAATAATGTATAACTAATTATTAATAAAAATAAATAAATAACTTTAGAAATCTACAATAATAGTTCATTATTTTATATGATATAAATGATAGTATTCATCTTCTTTTTTTTTTTTTGACAAGAATAGTATTCATCTTTAAATTAATTATTTTATTTATTTATATATTGTTATATTCATCAATTTATGTAATAGGTAAGATCTTATTTAAAATCAAATAATTTTTCTTATATAACTTAATAATAAAAAATCAACATAATTAAATATTTTTGTTACCAAGAATAAAGAACACTAACTAAATTAAAAATGGATGAGAATAAGAGATAGTGTTAAGTAGATATTTATAATAGTAAGAATGTAGATGAAAATATTTTGAAATCAAATAATAGATGGTAAAATAGTTTATTTTCCTAAATTTGAGTGTTGAATGACCATTCGTAAATTTTAGGGTTGAGAGACGATTTTGTACTATTTATTATATCTATAGATATAATTTATAGATATAGATTTTGTAAGATGTAGTCAAATATTAAATATTCAGCATACATAGATGGGTATATTTATAAATTGATAAATATAAATACCCACATTTTATTTTTCTTGTCCCTCTGAACTTAATGTCAACTCTGAAGTCCGAATATTGTTAATTCTCAATTTCGTCCAAGACTTGTCGCCAGATTAGAAAGTGGAATAAACCTATAAAAAGGACACACTGGTGACCTGACAACGGTAGCCGCTAAGGAGAAGCCTCTAGTGTGAGAATCAATACAAAGTTTGAATGGATAAAGCGATTAACCATGGAGGCATTAGGATTTAGAGCTAATATAATAATATTGTGTGTGTGTGTGTTTTGCACCTCATGCACCTTGTATTTATAGAGTTTCTACACCGCATTAGGAGGGATGGATCCTTAGTTGAGTCAACAAAAGAATTGTCCTTTTCTTAAGTCCTCGTAGAAAAGGGTATTTCCATGCAGAGATGGAATCCTTTATGGATATTACTAGCTGATACTTGGCTAGCAAGTAATGTTAAGAGCGTAAATACTTTAGCCTTGCCCAAGTTTAAGGGAAGTTAGAATATATTTAACAGTGGCTCCTTGGGTCAAGCCAATTAGAAGCTAGCGAAATATGGCCTTAACATTTCCCCTCACTCCTGCAGAGAATGAAATAAGGTGGAGGAATTAACATTAAGAAAAGGCTTCGGGAGTCCGAAGGACTACCAGACTGAATACAAAGCCCAAAAGGGGTATCCAATATATTACTAGATGAGTCACCCTCAATTTAGAAATGATGTCTTTATCTTTTTAAAAAGGAAGCGATCTGCTCAAATGTGGGCTTAAGAGGCATTCACCGAGCCAATCATGGGCTTCTAGTAAGTGAACTTTAACCCGTTTGGGAATCAATGATTCGGGTCGCCAATTATATATCCCCAAGATGTACTCTTCGGTCATTGAATCGCACTACAGAGCCTCAAATGTAAGTTCTTTTAAAACTATTAGATCAAAAGATGAGGAGTCATGCAGAAAAGAGCGATAGAGCCAAAAGGTGCAAAGGTCTTAATTGGCATTATTTAGATTGCGTCTTTTGTAATTCTGAGCCTTTCGATCATCGAGCAAGTTTTTTCATATACTCAGAGATGACGATCATAATTGAGATGACATGTTCACTCGAAGATAATAGTTTACACAAAACTTTATCCGATTCGAGGAAGTTCATATTATATGTACAAATAATTATAATATAGATAAAATAAAAGCTGATTCGAAAGTTTTTCAAATTTAAAAAACTGATCAGAAACTAAGAACATGAACTTTGTGCCATCATGGATAACATGTGACAGAGTACACAATATATTACTTGTAATTAAGTGATGATATAATGTGCACAAATCTGTGCAATAAATTAACTAGAAAACAAGTTAATTGAATAGAGAAGATAAACACTTAACTTTATTTTTGTAGCATTTTGTCCCACTTTGTATAGGTAGATGATATACATTGGAATGTTGAGTTAAACCTTATTTGACACTAAACATATATGTGCCCCCAATCTTTTGAAGCTTTTTTTTTTTATATAAAAAAGGTGTAAAAGATTTTAATATTAATGAAAGATCTATCAGAGGGGGATAAGTCGTAAAGATTCATGAATACACTTATGATTAGGTAGTTGAGGTCATGTGAGAAACCGTCGATGTAGGTATCTGAAGTCTTAACCAGTAAACTCGCAATCAAAGCTAATTCCAAGCTGCCTAAGTTATAAAGAATATTTATGAGTGAATTGATTCTGCTGATGGCCGATACGTTGGTGCATGCTGACGGTGTAGGAAAGGATAACTGATGTTTTAGTAACCGAAAAAGATAGTTGTCCCTTTCCGGATAATAGTTAATCTTAGTGCCAAAGCCAAAGTCCAAAAAGATGTCCAAACATGTATGTGCTCCACGGAGGGGGCTAATGTTAAATCCTTGAAGTACCTAGCGCAGGCATGCACAACACTGGGGCGCGCAGGGGCAAGTTAGGTCCTCGCGGGCATTAGGGCACGGTTGGCGCCTGCTGAGCACGCTGGGACGCGCGAAAGTGCGACTGGGCCCTACTGGGTGCGCCGACTCAAGTGGCACGAGTAGTGGGCACACACTGAGATCTCCTTTATTCAGGCAACTTAATGGAATAATATGAAGGTTAATCTTGATGGATTTTTCAGCCAAATTAGATAATTTAGGCAATGAAAAAAATTATCTAAACCGCTATAGGCATTCCTTTTAGGCCCAATGTTGACACTTAATTTCCTCTAAGACTTGTCACCGGATCTGAAAGTGGAATAAATCTGCAAAAAGGAACACACCGATGACTCGACAACAGTAGCCACCAGGGAGAAGCCTTCGGTGTAAGAATTAAAACAAGGTTTGGGAGAATAAAGCGATTAACCATTGAGGTATTAGGATTTAGAGCCAATATAATAATATTGTGCATGTGTTTTGTGGTTAGAATTGCATATTTGATTTGATGATGATGAGATAAAATTAATGTATATTTGTACCAGTAGCTTTTATAAAGCCCTTAAATAAAAATATGATGTACAAACACTTAGAATAAAAGATCAAACTTGTTAGGTTGATCTATTGAGCTGAACATATGTATAAATGATAGGGTTGAATCGATCATATAGTCAGAATCAAACGATCGTAAAGCTGTTCTAAGGAATTGTAAAGTCCATTGAAGATCGTAGAGTCAACAAAGCTATCGTAGAGTATTCAGAGCAAGATCGCAGAGTCTGCTAGGAGTTTGTAAAGTTAAATCAAGATCGCAGAGTTTGCAGAAAAATCATAGAGTTCACTTTAAGATCGTAAGGTGGAGCAAAGATAGTAGAGTCTGCCAGGAGTTCGTAAAGTTAAATCATGATCGCAGAGTCTGCAAAAATATCATAGAGTTTAGTCTAAGTTCGTAAGGTGGAACAAAGATCGCAAAGTCTGACATGAGTTCGTAAAGTTAAATCAAGATCGTTGAGACTGCAGAAAAATCGTAGAGTTCACTCTAAGATCGTAAGGTGGAGTAAAGATCACATAGTCTGCTTAGAGATCATAGAGCAAATCATAAAGTGTCTCTCAATTCGCAGAGCAAGCCGATCGTAGAGAAGATCTTAGAGTACATAACTTTGAGTGAATCAAGCCAAAAACTCTACGATCTCCATAAAACTCTACAAACAGTCAAAGTCGTAGAGCATGTCAGGTCTGACATGAGACTGACATTGAGGAGCCTTGCAAAGTGAAGAACCTCAGATGTTTGCCGATCATCTTAAGTTCAAATTAAAGATTAGATCGAGTTGTCTCTAATAGCTAGTTTAGCGATGTGACATCATCCACATGGTAGGTACTGCAGTAGTCAGAAGTGACCTATCGAGCCAAAAGTAAGCTGACATATCCTCCTTGAAAGTCAATATCAAAGATCTTCTAGGATCGAGGCATTAAATGCACAACGACAAGTTTCCAATGGGAAAATCTCGAGGACTTCTATAAAGGGGACTAAAGATTCAATCAAATAGTATGAATCACGAATTTTAAGCTGAATTGCTGCCCAATCTCCAAGAAAAGCTCAACTCTACGAAATCGAGAACAATTTGTTCTGCTACTAAGTCCTTAAGAAGTTGTGCTCAACGCAACTTAATAGCACCTCAAAAATCACCTTTCTCATTGGGATTTGCTAGTCTAAGTGACTACTTGTTACCAAGTCTTAGTGACTTGAAGAGTTTTTTGTGAACTGGTCTGAGTGACCCTTTGCTAAATCTGAGTGACTTGAAGGAATCTAAGTGATTCATTGTTGTAATAGATCTTAGTGATCTGATCTAAGTGATTAACCCCCTCTATCCTTACTGGAATTCCTGCTCGCAGAGTAGAAGACTGGACTGGGAGTCATTTATGCTTTGAACCACTTGAAAATTTCTTGTGTCATTTACTTTTCAGCACTTACATTTCTGCATCTAATTTTTATATGTCTGTGACTTAATTTCATAAAGACTAATTTCAGAACTGAGATTTTCCTTAAATCTTTCAAGGGTTTTTCAAACTAATATTCCGTTGTGCATAAATAATTAAATTTGTTTAATGAATTATCAGGTAATATTTCATTTAAAATAAAAAGTTTTAAAGATCTATTCAAAACCCCCCTTTCTAGATCTTATTGTGTCTTTGGGATAGAACAAGTGGTATCAGAGCAAGTTCTCTTGAATAAGAGGTTAAATTGCTTGAGTTGATCTAATGGCACAAAATAAAATTAGTTATGAACTTGGTGGTGGAAACAAGACACTCCTTTGCAATAGAGATAAATTTGCTAATTGGAAAGTTCGTATATGGATGCTATTGATGAAGACCTATTCGACGCTGTCATTAGTGGTCCTTATGTACCAACAAAGCTTGAAATAACAATAGATGATCCAAACAAAGTGGTTGTCAAGTAGAGAGCTGAATGGACAAACATGGAGAAGAAGATGGTGCAGTTGGACAAGAGGGCCAAGAACATCCTGTTCATGGCTCTAGAAAATGAACTATTCAAAAATGTCATTAACTGCACAACAACCAAGGAGGTTTAGGAAGCCCTGTTGGTCATACACGAAGGCACCAGAGAGGTCAGGGAGAATAAACAGTCCCTGCTTACCTAGTAATTATTTTCTCACTTGCCTGGAGAGAACATTATCGCCACATAAGAAAGATTCAATGTGCTGCTTAACTCTCTGAGGGTGTATGAGAAGGTCTACCCAAACTAGGACCTCAACATCAAGTTTATGAGAGCGTTGCCTAGCAAGTGGGATGCCAAAACCACTGCTATTCGAGAGTCAAAGAATTTTCACAAGATAACCGTGCAAAAGCTCTATGGTAATCTCCTTACCTATGAGATAGAGCTGAACTAGTGGGCAGAAACCATATTAGAGGGAAAGAAGAAAGAGATGGGTTACTCTCAAGGCATCAGAAGCAACCTCCAAAGCCCCAGTTGTAGTAGAGTTTGATGATGATGAAGACATCGCGCTGCTCGCTAGAAGATTGAGGAAGTTTATGCGGAAAGGCAGAAGTAGCAGGCTAAGAAAATACAACAACAACAATAACAAAAGCAACAGCAACAAAGATCATGTGAAGGATCTATGCTATAATTGTAAGAAACTAGGTCACTATATCGCAGAGTGCACCAAGCCCCAACGAGAATAGCTGAAGAAGGATAAGAAGAAGTCAGCTCCAAAGAAGGATTCCAAGAGCTACAAGAAGTTTCAGAAGAAAAAGGACAAGGGTTTAGTCATTAAAGGATCGTAGAGTAACTCGGAGAATGATTCAAGCTCTAAGTCAAGAGAAAATGAAGGACCTTAAGTGGCCAACCTATGTTTAATGGCCATAGAAGCAGATTCTGGCAACACCACTGATCGTCAAAAAATTGACATCAGTGAGGCATTTGATTTTAACTCCACTGATATAGATATTAATGATCTAAGAACTGCATTATATGACATTACATTAGATCTGCATCAATATATGAAATGGTTCAGGATTCTATCAAAGGACCATTCTCTTCTTCAAGAGGAGAAAGAGAAAGTTCAAGTAGAGTTGGAAACAACACTACGAAGTGTTGTCTCTCTCTCCAACCTTGAGGCAGAGAATGAGAAATTGAGGCAGATAACTGAACGCAATGCACAGAGAGAGTTAATCCTAACCTCTAAGATAGATGAGCTAGAAAAGACAATCGTTATGTGGAATTGATCTTCTTCGTTAATGCACGAGTCAAAGAGCAGTCTCTGACAGATTAGGTTTGAGATTTGGGGATTCTTCCTCAGATCCAAGTGTAGACAAATCGATGGAGACTAACAATAACAATGCTTCTTCTTCCCATAGAGGCATTGTGTTTATGAAATCCAAAGAGGTCGTTGAGCCTATTATTCCTAGTTGCCCAATCTCCGTGGATCAAATTGTTGTTCCTAAGAATAATAGATCATATACTGGCCTTGGATTTATGAAATCGTAGAGTAAGCCAAAGTCTACGATCAAGCCTCGAAGGGTCGTAGAGTCAGGTAAACTAACTCTACGAACCAACCAGGCCTGAAACGTGGAATTGATTCCTACTTTATGAAACCACAAAATTGTAGAACAGTATGGAAGCAAAGAGAGTTTCAGTAGGGAAGAAAAGTTCCTAATAACTATCATCCACACGTGTCTTTGATGGGAAGGAATCCGCGCACACACTCACATATGCATCATATTAAATGATATGCCTATCATAAATATGGCCATGTAGTTGTATTATGTTATTTCAATGATTATTATTCTGCATATTATAGACCTAAAATCAAGTAGATTTGGGTCTCCAAGGGTACTAACAAGTCAGGACCCAAGCAAGTTTGGATACCAAAATAAAAGATAATTTTTATTGTAGGTATAAAGCTCCACTAATTCCATCTAGTATCTCAATAGTGGATGCTCAAGACATATAACCAGCAACAGTGCTCTCTTGTCAAACTTCAAGGAGAAAGATGGTCCTACAGTTGTATTTAGAGACAATAATTATGGGAAGACTCGTGGATATGGCTCAATTGGGAATGGTGTTGTATCATTTAGTAAAGTAACCTATGTTGAAGGACTGAAGCACAATTTGTTAAGCATCAACTGACTGTGTGACAAAGGACATTAGGTAATCTTCCTCAACAACTAGTGTCAAGTTCGAGACCTGGAATCAAACTTATTAAAGTTGACTGGAATTAGGGAAGACAATGTATACGTGGTTAATCTCACTGAGCTAAGTGCATCAGAAACAACTTGCTTCTTCACTAAAGCATCAGAAGATGTTAGCTGACTGTGGCATCATAGATTATCTCGCCTGAACTTCAAAAGTATGTCAAAGCTTATCTCCAAAGACCTAGTCTCAGGCTTGTCGAAGCTAAATTTTGTCAAAGAAAAACCTTGCAAAGCCTGTTAGCTTGGAAAACAAATAAGAAGCTCATTCAAAAGTAAGGTAGTCAACTCTAATGATAGGCCCTTACAGTTGCTACACATGGATCTCTTTAGGCCTATCCCAACTGCTAGTCTTAGAGGTAAAAGGTACTCACTGGTGATAGTAGATGACTACATCAGGTTCACATGTGTATTCTTCTTAAGCTCTAAGGATGAAACTGGCTCTCAACTAGTCAAATTCTTCAAGCTGGTCAAGAATGAGAAGGGCGAGAAGATTAAAACAATAAGGATTGATCATGGAAGGGAATTCGACTTCTCTGAGGTAGATAAGTTCTGCGAAGATAATGGTATTCATCATAATTTTTAAGCTCCAAGAACTCCACAACAAAATGGAGTAGCTGAGAGGAAGAATAGAACTCTTATAGAGGTTGGAAGGATGCTTCTAGCAGCAGCTCGTCTCCTTGAATATTTTTGGACTGAAGCTGTCAACACTACTTGCTACACACAGAACATAGCACTGATTCATTCTATGCTTAAGAAGGTGCCCTACGAGTTATGAAAAAGGAAGGAAGACAAACATCAGTTACTTTCATGTCTTTAGTTATGGGTGCTACATCCTCAACAACGGGAAGGGATACCTGACCAAATTCTAGCCCAAGTTAGACGAAGAGATATTTCTTGGATACTCTATGGGTAACAAAGCCTATAGAGTGTTTAATAAGAAATCGTTGAGTGTTGAAATGACTATCCATATTACCTTCAACGAATCTGACTTAGGAGAATGAAGGAAAGTTGTGTCGTTTGACGAGATCGTAGAGCAGGACCTAGCGATCGCAGAGTATGGGAACCCTATGATTGAAGAATTTGAAGCCATAGAGCTAGACCCAACAATCATAGTACTGGAGAAGGAGAACGTAAAGTCTTTAGTTTCAAAGATGGAGACCCTATGAATCGAGGAAGCTGCAAAACATGAACCAGATCTTGAAGAACTCAGGCAAGAAGGCACGAGAATAGATGTTCCAACTAGAAGCAAATAGGTAAGAGATCATTCCCAAGACCTGATCATTAGGGATCCTAATGTAAGGATTAGGACAAGGTCAGATACACAGAACGAATGCTTTTTCCTACGGTTTTTCTATCAGATGGAGCCCAAAAAGATCAAAGAAGCTTTGGAAGACTCAAGTTGGATTGAAGCTATGCAAGAGGAGCTGAACTAGTTTGAAAGAAGCAAAGTCTAGAGGCTAATCCCAAGACCAAAAGATCATCTAGTCGTCGACACCAAATCGGTATTCAGAAACAAGATGGATGAAGATGGGGAGATCACAACGAACAAAGTAAGACGGTGGCCAAAGGATACTAGCAGGAAGAAGGGATCGACTATGATAAGACCTTTGCTCCTATTGCTAGATTGGAAGCCATCAGAATGTTCCTAGCTTATACTACCCACATGAAATTCAAAATCTTCCAAATGGATGTCAAGAGTGCATTTCTTAATGGAAAACTTCAAGAAGAGGTTTATATAGAACAACCTCCAGGTTTTGCCAACCCAACATTTTCGAATTATATCTATAAGTTAAATAAAGCTTTTTATGGTTTAAAGCTCTACTGCAGAAGCTGAGTACATTATTGTTGGTAGCTGTTGTGATCAAATTCTGTGGATAAAGAATTAGCTGGCTGACTATGGGTTTGAGTTTAAATCTATTCCTATATTCTGTGATAATACCAATGCTATAACTATAACCTATAATCCTGTTATGCATTCTAGGACTAAGCATATAGACATCAAATAGGGATCATGCTCAAAATAGAAATATATCATTGCATTTCATCTCAACTGAAAATTAACTTGTTGATGTGTTCACCAAACCCTTAGATGAATTCAAATTTAATAAGCTAATTAGTGAGTTAGGAATGTTAAATAATTTTCAACCCTATATTATGCCTTGGAAGTTACTAACTGTGCAGGAAGCAATCATAGAACAATTCAAGAAGAGATAAGTTCGTAGAGTGCTTCATTGTACGAAGATGTTCGTAGAGTGGTTCGTAGAGTGAAGGAACTCGTAAAGTGGATCATCGAGCAGAGAGGTATCGTAGAGTTAAAAGACTTTGTAAAAGCTTACTCTACGTTATCTATTAGGTCCCAGAGCTAAAAGACAATAATTAAAATGCGTGGACATCAACTCTAAAGAAAGCGAGTGAGAAGAAAAAGTTAATGCGCTACAGCTGTGAATAACAGTTATGACGCGATGTGTGCTCAATTATCGCTCGAAATGTGTCCCACTTAGCCGAATTAAAGGGAAATGACTTAAAAAATCTTCAAAATTTTCATCTGACCTTTACTATTCATTTTACAATCTGAGATCTCATCTTTTAAAACCCTCTCTGACTTTCAAGTCCTAGTTTCTCAAAATCTAGAAAACTCAAACACTTTTTGTTCCATTTTAGTTTAAATCTATAACAGAGAAGATGTCAAACTACTAAGTTGTCACTAGTAACTAGTTGTGTTACGAGAATTTTTGAGAGGCAGATAAGCAGTTCAGAGTTGTTCTAGTGTTGGTGCAAAAGGCTGGATTCTACGAGGCTCTGGACACCAACACAAAGATCTACACTAGCATGGTTAAGGAGTTCTATCTGAACGTTGTTTGTGCTGATAGTGTCCTCACCACCAAAATCAAGGGCACTACTCTCCAAGTTGAGGTGATGGAGATAAACCATCACTTTGGGTTCGTGAATGAGGGCATTACGTCCTTTGAAGACATTGATATAAAGTCTGGGCTGGAGCTGATGGGTTACAAAAAGAATCCACAACTTAAGGGAATGAAGAAGAAGGAATTCCCTCCAAACTATAAGTTCCTTGGCGACATAGTTGGGAAGTGTATTCTATACAAGGACTCTGCCCATAACTCTATGAGTGAGCTTCAGTTAAAAATAATGACTGCTATAGTGATGAAGAAGCAGATCAACTTCGGAGCCATACTGCTGGACTGGATATCTGAATGGATATATGATAGTGAGAAGAGGAAGGTCGCAGGCAAGCCAATGCCATATGGGCGGTTCATCAGTATCATTCTGAAGAAGAGGATGAAGAAGCTCATTGGGGACCAAGAGGGAGAAGTCCTCACTGTCAACAAGAAGATAACAATGAAGCTCTTCGACAACTGGAAAAAGAATCCAGTTGAGATTCTCCAATCCAAACAGTTAGAGGGTAGTGAGAAGACCTTCAATGAGGTGCAAAAGCCCGCAATGACCAAGTTGAAGAGAAATGTCGCAATAATAGAGGAAGAAGCCTCTCCGGGCTCTTCAGCCCCACCAGTTCTTGAGCCACTGGTATCAACTGCCGAAAACCCCCCTCAAAAGAAACTGACGAAGACCAAGGCTGGTAAGTTGAGGGGGGAGAGCAGAAGTTAGTGAGAATCATATTTTTGATTCAGATGACTTAGAGGAGGTTCCTAGGGACTCTCAGGACAAGCCAAAGGCCCCTGAAATGAGGGAAAAAGAGAAGGCAATGTCACTTTATTAGCTGGCCAAGTAATAGGGATGGAAAGGAAAGCGTTTAAGGAAATATTCTATGAAGCCTCCTTCCAAGTCTATCAGAGAAGCAGCTGAGGAGTTCGTCAAAGAACTTGATCATAAAGGCACTGAAGTGAGGACTAAGATGGTCGTAGAGCTTGACCTAAGAAAAGATGATGTGATGGTTGAGACGTCTATTGTGCCCGAGCCAACTGTTAGTGATAAGATGGCTGTGATTGCTACTGTGTCAGAGCTACTATAAGATGTTAAAGAGACAACTGTGAAGATATCTATTCTCGAGTCAAAGAAGAAGAAGAAGAAGCTAATAAAGATGATAGAAAAGAAGAATGCAGAGAAGAAAAAGAAGAAAAAAAAAAGAAAAAAGAAGAAGAAAACCCCAGAAGTAGCTCAATCATTTTAGACTATTTCTGATGGGAAGGCAGGGGAACATCAACGCAGCTCTTTCGATGATTCTTTGAAGCTCACAAAAATCATTGATTCAGTCATTCAAGATATCGAAAAAGAAGCTAGCCTCGTTGTTGTCAAGCCTGAAGATTCATCATCTGAGGGGGAACAACTAGGGCCTTCTCAAAGAACCCCTTTAGAATCTACAAAGACAGGGGTAGGTAAAATGTGCATAGTGCTAATGGGCAAGGAGCTACCAGAGTTCTCTTAGAGACCCTCTCTAAAGTACATCGGTACTGGAGCAGGGCAAATGCGCATTAAGTTCATAGGCAAAGAATTCTTCAATTGCTACACTAACTTAGTAGTAGACAGAAGGATAACTATCTATGATTCTGATAATGACCAACTGTTCTACTTCCTGCCTGTAATACCTTTGGTAAGAGCAGTGACTTATGGAGATAGAAGCTTCATTACATAGAATTATTCAAGGTTTCCAAACCTTAAGCTCATGGCTCAGAATTTTCCAAGAGTCCTCTCATTCGCCTCCAAAATAATTTGTAATGATTCTTCTTTTTTAGGTATATATAATAAAGTTGCCTCCATACTTGATTGTTTATTCTTTATTTATTCTTCTACTCAATCTATTCCTTGATATGAAGAAGTCGTAGAGTCCCACACTACGATTTCTGAGTAATCTTCTAGTCCAAGTTATCAATCCCCGATCGTGGAGTTCCAAAACTTCACGATTGCTGTACGAAATATTAAATCTCTGGTTATAGAGTCCCAACACCCTACGATCGATGTACAAATTATTAACTCTCAGATCGTAGAGTCTCAAAACCCTACAATCGATGTATATAATACTTCATCTCTTATACACATTTATTCTACATTCAACTCACATGTACAAATACACTCTAAGTCCCCATCTCCTATATCTTCTCCAGTCGTAGAGTCTCAAAACCTTATGATTGATGATCCTATAAATATTAAATACACTGTTATACCTACAACTTCATATACTCATACTGATATACCGTCCTCCTCAAACCCTCAAAACTTTGATCTTATCCCTACTCTTTCATCTTTCAATCGGAGTAATAACGATGGTGCTGAAGCCCTAATAGTGCAGATCTTAGAAAGAGTCTCAGTGGTACCGTTTAAAGCTGAAATGGAAAGAATGCTAGATATTATAGTTGATGAGTGCGTAGAAGGCATTGAGGAAACGACCTTTGGGATACAAAAGGGCTTAACTTATATTGCCGAGACTGCTTTAAAGGTTCCAGGAGAAATGTCTAAGGAGTTCGATAAAAGGATTAAAGGTATGGTTAAAATTGTTTCTGATAATCTCAACAAGAGGGACGAGATCGTCTTCAAACAAATTGCTGATAATAAAATTGATGTTCTCTCTCTTCAATCCACAAATGCAGAATCAATGAAAATTCTCTCTGAAAAGGTGTTCTCCTTCAGCTCTTCACTATCTGACTTTAAAGGCATGGTAATGTAGTCAATGGAGCAAAGTGACAATGTCATGGCTCTTGTTTATCATTAACGAGAACAAGTTGATGCCAGACACCAACAAAGTAGAGATAACATTGCCATGTCTAGAAATGAAATGGAGGAGCTTGTTAATGTTATCAGGCAGCTCTAAGAAGAAGCAAATGCTCTACGTTAAGAAAGAGATGCTGACAAAAAGAGGAGAAAGTAGAGAAAGGGGATATGAGGCGTCCTCAACAACAAACATCAATTCATCCTCCTCCATCCTCTAGAACACCTCAGGCACTCCCTATAGGTCATATCCATTCCTCCTTTTCAAGGCCTGAATCGTCGAGCACAGTGACTTCTACCGGCACGTGACTCCCGCCTGGTGACCCCATGTTTATCAATAGAAATCTTCAAGGGGTTCATATTGAAGGGAAAAAAAAGATTTAACATGCCTGATCTTGGCCCATGGGATTCAATGGAGGAAATTTAGAGAAGAGATGCTAAAGCTAGAGAGAGATACATAAGGTGGATTGAAGCTGAGAAGAGAGATCCTCCAAAGAGCAAGAGGGGGAGAAGATAGGTAAATAAAGAGGTATAAAGTGTATATCCATTCATTCTAAATTTTTATAATTTTCCATACTTTGTAAAATTCTTTGATTAAATCAATAAATTCATTTTTTTGCTCTAGCAATACAGTCACTCACTATATTTTACTTGTGTTTACTTTTAAAGTACTTTGCATCGTAGAATTGATGAATGCTCTGAAATTACTGGTTTTATCATCATCAAATAGGAGGAGATTGGTAGGAATTGTATATTTGATTTGACGATTATAAGATAAAATTATTATATATTTGTACCAGTAGCTTTTGTAAAGTTCTTAAATAAGAATATGATGTTCAAGGACATAGAATAGAAGATCAAACTTGTTAGGTTGATCTATTGAGCTGAATATATGTATAGATGATAGGTCTGAATCGATCGTATAGTCAGAATCAAACGATCGTAAAGCTGCTATGAGGAATTGGAAAGTCCATTGAAGATCGCAGAGTCAGCAAAGCTATCATAAGCATCCAGAGCAAGATCGCAAAGTTTGCCAGGAGTTCGTAAAGTTAAATCAAGATCGCAGAGTCTGCAGAAAATATCGTAGAGTTCACTCTAAGATCGTAAGGTGGAGCAAAGATTGCAAAGTCTACCAGGAGTTTGTAAAGTTAAATCATGATCGCAGAGTTTGCAGAAAAATCATAAAGTTCACTCTAAGTTCGTAAGGTGGAGCAAAGATCATAGAGTATGCCATGAGTTCGTAAGGTTAAATCAAGATCGCAGATTCTGTAGAAAAATCGTAGCATTCACTCTAAAATCATAAGGTGGATCAAAGATTGTAGAGTCTGCTCAAAGATCGTAAAGTAGATCGTAGAGTGTCTCTTAATTCGTAGAGCAAGCCGATCGTAGAGTACAGAATGTTGAGTGAATCAAGACAAAAACTCTGTGATCTCTATGAAGCTCTAGGATCAGCCAAAGTCATAAAGCATGTCAGGTCTGACATGAGACTAACATTGAGTAGCCTTGCAGAGTGAAGAACCTCAGATGTTTGCCGATTATCCTAAGTTCAAATTAAAGATCAGATCAAGTTGTGTCTAACAACTAGTTTAGCTATGGGATATCACCCACATGGTAGGTGCTGCAGTAGTCAGAAGTGACCTATGAGAGCCAAAAGTAAGCTGACACATTCTCCCTAAAAGTCAACATCAAATATCTTCTAGGATCAGAGCATTAAATGCACAACAATAAGTTTTCAATGGGAAAATATCTAGGACTTTTATAAAAGGGAGCAAAGATTCAATCAAATAATATGAATCACGAACTTCAAGTTGAATTGCTGCCCAATCTCCAAGAAAAGCTCAACTCTGCGAAATCGAGAACAACTTGTTCTGCTAGAAAGTCTTTAAGAAGTTATGCTCAACGTAACTTAATTGCACCTCAAAAATCACCTTTCTCATTGTGATTCGCTGGTCTAAGTGACCACTTGTTACCAAGTCTTAGTGACTTGAAGAGTTTTTTGTGAACCGGTTTGAGTGACCTGGTCTTAATGACTCTTTGTCAAGTCTTAGTGACTTGAAAGAATCTAAGTGATTCATTATTGTAATAGATCTTAGTGATCTGATCTAAGTGATTAACCCCCTACATCCTTAGTGGATTTCTAACTCGTAGAGTAGAAGAATGGACTAGGAGTTTTTTATGCTTTGAACCACTTAAAAATTTCTTGTCTCATTTACTTTTCAACACTTATATTTCTGCATCTAATTTTTATATTTGTTTGTGACTTAATTCCATAAAGACTAAATTTAGAGCTGAGATTTTTCTCAAATCTTTAAAGGGATTTTTCAAACTAATATTTCACTGTGCATAAGTAATTAAATTTGTTTAATTAATTATCAGGTAATACTTTATTTAAAATAAAAAGTTTTAAAAATCTATTCAACCCCCCAATTTCTAGATCTTATCTGCGTGCCTTTGGGATACAACATTTTGCACCACGTATACCTTGCATTTATAGTGTTTCTACACCATCTCAATAGGGTTACAACTCCTAATAGGAATTATATAAAAAGATCCTACTAGAAAAAGTAAGTACTATGCAAGTGTTAGTATTGGATATGGTAACTACATGATGCCTTTGTTGGCAAGATAATGACCTAAGCCTATTGGACTTAGGAGTTTATTATGGGCGTTTGGGATATAATGGCCTGGAATTGGGACCAATTTGGACAACCTATTATATAAAATGCACAGCCTAACATTGCCCCTCACTCCTTTAGAGAATGAATGAAGTGGAAGAGTATAATAAAAATGGGCTTCAGGAGCCCGAAGGGTTTATCAACACTGAAGGCAAAACCCAAGTAGAATGGGAGCTAGAATATATTTAATAGTTGCTCATTGGATCAAGCCCAATTGCGATAACCATGGCATTCTAGTTATCTTCATATAAATCATCCACTCGGAGGGAGGCCACTTGATCTGATGAGGATGAGGTGTCTGTTTAGAGAAGTTATCCTACTCGTTTCAATGTAGATGATCAAAGACCCTATTTCAGTTTGGGAATGACATTTTCTAGTGCACCTGAAGTTAGGGAATCCATAGAAAAGTATGTTATTTCTAGGGGAGTGGCATTAAAATATGTGAAAAGTGAACCATATAGAATAAGGGTCCAGTGTGAGGTGGGGTGTCCTTTTGTCTTGTATGTGTCAAAGGACAGTTATAACCTTGGGTTGACAGTCAAGACTTTAGTCTCAGACCACAATTGTTATAGGATTTTCAGTAACCCTAGGGTTTCAATAAAGTTCTTGGCCAAGCTTTACAAATAGAAAATTGTTGAGAAGCATGACTACGAGATCAAATACCTCAAAAAGATGTTGCGATAGAATGGAGAGTGAATGTTGGCTTTTCCAAGTGCAAGAGAGCCAGGAGGATGGTTATCGATGAATTCGCAAGGAGCTTTACTACTGAATATTATGAGTTAGAGGCTTCTGCAGCAGAACTCTTGAGAAGTAATCCAGGCTCTAAAGTACAAGTGGAGTTGTGTAGAGATGATTTAAGGGAATGGAGAATAGTATTTAAAAGAATGTTTGTTTGTTTAGATGCGTGCAAGAGAGGTTGGAAGGAAGGATGTATGCCTATTATTGGCCTTGATTGGTGTTTTTTGAAGACACGGTATAAGGGGGAATTACTTGTAGCTCTAGGAAGAGATGGGGATTAGAAGAATTTTTCCATAGCTTGGGCATGTGTGAAGAGTGAAACTAAGGTCAACTGGACTTGGTTTCTGACTTTGTTGCAAGAACAGCTTGATTTAAGAGATGGAAGTCAGTACATTGTGATCTCTGATATGCAAAAGGTATGAATGTTTTAATATTTCTAACTTTTAATATTTTTTTATGTCAATTTGTTACTTATGAATGTCAATTTGTAGCAATATGTAACTTTTAATGTTTTACTTGTAGGGTTTAATACAATATGTTATTGATATACTTCCTGAGGCTGAGCACAGATGGTGTGCTCACCATATATATGCAAATTGTTCTAAGAAACACAGAGGTGGAGAGTTGAAGAGGAAATTTTGGAATGCATCCTGGTCCACCTTTGACGAAGAATTTAAGGACAACATGAAGTTGCTTGGTGAGATGAGTTCACAGGGAACAATGGATCTCATGAATTATCCACCTCATACATGGTGCAGAGCCTACTTTAGTAGCAGAAGTAAATCATGGCAGTAGATAACAAAATGCTGAAAAGTTTCAACTCCTGAATTCTTGATGCCAGGCACAAGCTAATTAGGTCTATGATGAACTTCATTAGGAAAAAAAACCATGAGTAGGTTGGGAATTCTTGGGCCAACATGTGAGAAGTGGATCAACTATTTCAGTCATTACAGCAATGAAATTTTTCAGACAAACAAAGACAAAGCAGTTGGTTGTGCTATGCTCTTTAATGGAGACACAGGTTATGAGATCAGTGAGGGTGAGGACACCCACACTTTGTTCTTGGACAAGAAATCTTCCACATGTAGGGCATGGGATCTCTCTGGAATTTCATGACAACATGCTATATGTGCTCTAGTTTGCAACAAGCAGGACCCTATGGACCATATTTCAAGTTGGTATAAAAAAGATATATACAAAGCTGCTTACAAGTATAAGATTATACCAGTGAGAGGGAAGAGATTCTACCAACTGGATAAGTATCTCCCAGTAGAGCCACCAAAGGTTGAAAAGAACAGGGGAAGGCCTAAGACTAAGACAAGAAGAGAAAAAACTGAGGTTAGGCCAAAAAATACAGGCACAAAGCTATCCAAGAAAGGCAAACCAATCACATGCAGTATGTGTAAGCAGCAAAGACACAATAAAGCTAGCTGCCAAAAGGTAATACCACAAGAATCAATTGAATTTGCTAAAATGCTTTTATTGATGTAATGCATTTGGTGTAATTATGTACTACATTTGGTGTAATTATGTACTGCATTTGATGTAATACATTTGGTGTATATTAGAATCAAAGCCAATTAAAAGGAGAAGCTCAAAGAAAAGACAATCTTAACCTAGAAATGCAAGCCAATCATAAAACAGTAAGATCATGTACTTCAAGATTAGCCAGGAGTGCACCTGCAAGTTCAAGGCCTTCAAAATTACAAGTTCGAGCTGCTGCAAGAGCTCACTCTAGGAACCAATCCAGTCATGGTGAAGGTGTTGGGTTAGTCTATGATGACAACATTGGTTCAATAACATTCAGGGTAATTTGAGTGATATGTGCTTCATTATGATTAATATAATATGATATGCAAGCTTCTGATTGCTATGATGTTATGTGTTATATACATGTAGAGTGACACATCATCAAATATTCTTCATGAAAGAAGTCAGACACAACCAGTTATAGTTGACCTTAACACCAGATTTATAATCCCTAATGAAGCTTAATTTAGAGTATAAAAGGCTACAAACAAAGCATCAACTTTAGTTAGCAGTAGAAGAATCAACCGCAGAGGTGATGGTGGCCCTATTAACATGTCCAACATGCCATTCATACCTTCAGGACTGCAATAGAGGGGTAGAAGTTGTATCATTACCACGCAGCTTATGGCAGATAGGGATACAAGAATGGGTAGGAGTAACAAGTCACAAGGAATGCCACCTAGTAGCAGTGGAGATAACTGAACTTCTTAATGTTGTGGCTGTTTAGGAAATTAAACATTAGACTTATCTTATAAATATTGTTAATGTTGTTTGAACAAATGACTAAGTATTGTGTTTTTAGCACTAAGTAATATATTTTGGACAATTTTTAAGTGTTTATGCTCAGTTAAGGTGTGTAATGAACATATTTATGCTTCTAGTTTAATTAAAGCAGACTCTATTGCATTTGCTCAACCTCAATTTGTTCAATTGTTGTCTTTGGTTTCATTTAACATTTGTTGTATTGAACTTGCACAACTCATTCACGATGATACACAAAAAGGACTTCCATTAAACAAGTTCAACAATTCTTTGACATTGAGTTAACAGGCCAAAATACTGCAGAACAGATCTTTTTCTATTCTAAGTCCTTGTACATCATATTCATTTAAGGACTTTACAAAACCTAATGTTACAAACATGCTTTGATCGGATAGATATTCATTCAGCTTAGATCAACCTAACATATTTTATCTTCTAAGTCATTGTACATATATTTCATTAAGGACTTTATAAGGCTTTACCGGTACGAATGTTTTTCTTAACCTTTTGTTATCAATCAAATCATATATACTGAATAATAGTAATCTCATGCAGATCTTATAACATTCTCCCTTATGATAATGGACTAGATGATCGCATGCAGATTCCCAACATGTTGTTTAGAGGTGTATGTTTGTGTTGGATCGTGAACACTGGATTCAGGTATGAGTACCCGAATTTGGGGGTGTCACAGACTTGGTCATATTCTATCCTTATGTTTTGATGATGACTTTTATAATCTACTAAATCCTTTATTGTGCAATTTCAGGAACTTGATGGAATAAAAGAATTCTTGGTGGCTGTTCATAAGGAATCAAAGATTTGAAGACATTTAAGTCTCTAGAAATTAAATGTAAGGTCATTGCAGTAATCATTTTTCAATTAAGGCTCTAGGGCATTTCATTTGCATTTAATAAGGAATTGCATTTAATATGGAATTGTATTTAATATAGAAAAAGTCTAAAAATAAAAGAAAGGCTCATTGTTAAAATTATGTAATTCGACTTTTATAAAAGAAAAACTAACAGACTCGTTAAAATTTATTTTTTATCTGCTGCCTAGTTGGTGTTGATTAGATTTGTGGTAATTGATACTTCCCATGAATAAGGCTAAATTGTTTTTATTAAGATCCTTGCCGTAAATCAAGCTTTTAAAATCCTTCTAGAAATCCGGTTAATTTTAATGACCTAGATATTATCTATAGATTGGGTAATGACCAAAGGTAATTGGTGTTATCAAATTAATGATCCAACCGTTTAACAAGTAATGATGACATTGGAAAAAGGTATAAGTCCCTTCTTTTCAGGAGAAGACAAAAGTAATGATGACAATGCTTAGTTGGTAAAAAGGAGAAGTACCTTCCTTTTAAGAGAAGTCAAGCGTATTAAATGTTACTGATGAGTTGGTAAAGAGGATATGACCTTTTTCTCTTTCTTCCTGACTTACGCCTATGAAGTGAATGTTATATAATACTTGATAAAGGCATAATGATTTCTTTTCAACGGTCATAAAAATAATCCAAGTCTATAAAAGGAAGTCGCTTGTCCAGGAAGAAACAAACACGATACAAAACTTGAAAAGAAAATTATAATAGCATACTGTGTTGGAAATTCCAAGCTGATGTGCACTGAAAATATCTAATGTTTTTCTAGATTTATTTTGTGAGCAAGAACTGGTAATATCTTTTTAATATTAATCATTGCATTTCTAGTTGAGCCTTGCATTATGAATTGATTATTTGCTTTGATCATAGTAATTCTTAAATTGTAATTTCTATTTTGAATAGACTAAGGTTTAGTCTAGAGAGTTCTAATCCGGTTTGGATTAGGTATTTACAAACAGGTTCGAGTAAGCATAAGTGCTTAAGAGTGCATAGGTGCACACGGAGCAAAAGTGCTCAAGTAACTTAATATTTTGAGAAACTTAGTTTGTAAAAAATTCAAATTGTAATTCAAGTGAATTAATAAAAAGTCTCCAATACTAGTTGGTATTGGACGTGGAGTAGGCCACTAGAATAGAGGTTAGGGGCCGAACCACGTAAAAATTCTCTGTGTTCTTGTGCTTGATTCTGTTTGTTTTATTTGCTTACTTGAAAATTGATTTTGAATTGAAAAACATAGTTGATCAAGATACAAATCAGTTTAATAAATTATATTATTAAACTGGTATTTGAATAATATATTAGGATTATCAATTTTGTAAGCCAAGAACAAAATATAAAATTCTCCACTGTTAATCCAGTAAACTGAATTCATAAATATAGCATACTACATTGATTGATCTAACAAGCTGAATTCTTAAATACAACATACTACATTGATTAATCCAGCAAGCTGAATTCTAAAATATAACATACTGCATTGTCAGCAAGAAAAATAAAAATTGGATATCGTTTGTTCCCACACTTATTCAACCCCCTTCTAAGTGTGTCTATCTGAATTTCATTTGGTATTAGAGTTTGGCTCTACTTATCTTGGTCTTAAAGGTGACTTGTAGGGAAAGCTTCTAGCATGACACAATTCGGGAACAACTTTCAAGAAGATCAATCAACTAATAGACCTCCTCTACTGTATGGAGCTAAAAATTACAACTTCTGAAAATTTCGAATAAGGATCTACCTTAAAATTGGGAATGGTGGGTCGTGGAGAATGGTCCTGTTATTCCAAGGAAAGAAGAAGGCACTCCAAAGACTCTATTAGAGATGGACTCAACTGAAACCTACATGGCTTCATATGATTTAAAAGCTATGAACACACTTCTAAGAGACATGGTGCAATTCGAGATAGATAAAGTTTCCTCATGCAACACGACTAAGGAGATATGGGATACCTTGATAGGGAGCCATGAAGGTACTTCGAAAGTGAGAGAAGTCATACTAAGTATGCTCATGCATGACTATGAAATGTTCAAGCTCGAAAAGGATGAAACCATCAAAATGGCTTAAACATGATTTCTAGTTCTTATGAATTCCTTAAAGCTACTTGATAAATCAATTCCACAAAGCAAAGTCAACCGTAAGCTACTTTGAGCTATGCCTAAGAGGTTTGCTTCTAAAGTTACTACTGTTCAAGATTCTATTAACATTTCTTCTATGGACACATTAACTTGATTTAGTGAATTAGAAGAATATGAACATCAATTAAAAAGATATGATGATGAGGAGAAAACCCCTCGAAGGAAAGTGTTAGCTCTTAATGCAGGAAATGAAGAAGAACTTGATGATAATTCGGATGAAGAAATAGCCATGATCTCAAGGCGACTCAATGGACTATTACAAAGGAAGAATAAGAGAAAGAATGCATTCACTCAAAATAAGTTCAAGGGAAAGCAAAACGAAGATACATGTTCTGAGTGCGGACGTCCGAGCCATTTCAAAAAAGATTGCTTCCAACTGAAGAACAAAGGCAAACCAAGCTACAAAGACAATAAAAATAAAGCTCTCGTTACTTGGAGTGATGATGATGAGTCCAATGTGGAAATTGATGCAAATGACTAAATAGCGCAAATATGCTTCATGGGACTCGAGGGTGAATCAAGTGAAGTATTTGTTTTTAATTATAACCTCTTGAAACAAGAAAATGAAAAATTAAAAGAAAAGAATGGTTATTTAAAAGACTTAGTAAATACGTTAATGAGTGAAATTGATTTATTAATAGATGAAAAGAAAGAAATTGAAAATAGGTAATGGTAATGGTAAAGAAAGAAACTGAAAATAAGTAAAATAGGTAATGGTAAAGTTAACATCAATAATGTTTATCTTGTTAATGGGCTTGAATTTAATCTTATAAGTGTTAGTCAATTAATGGATAATGGTCACCAAGTAAATTTTGAGAAAGATAAATGTACAATACTTCATGGTACTAACAATGCTACTTTAGTTGCACAAAGAGAAAGAAATATATATACTCTTGATTTTGAGCAACAAGATGAAGAACTATGTCTTTCTACAATACAAGATGAAGCTAATCTGTGGCACAAAAGAATGGGACATGTTCACATGGATTTGATTAAAAAACTGTCCTCGAAAAATTTCGTGAGGGGCTTGCCAAAAATAAATTTTGAAAAGAAAGGGATATGTGTTCCTTGTCAACTCGGAAAACAAGTAAGGACATTATTTACTGCTAAGAATATGGTATCAGCTTCTTCTCCTTTACAATTACTTCATCTTGATTTATTCGGACCTAAGAGACATACTAGCTTAAATTGTAAATTTTATGCGTTTGTCATAGTTGATGATTTCTCTAGATATACTTGGGTAATTTTTCTTAGAACTAAAGGTGAAGCATTTAGAGCATTTGAAAGACTTATAAGAAATTTGGAAACAAAATATAATCTCAATCTCATAAAAATTCGAAGTAATCACAGTGGAGAATTTCAAAAAGATTTCATTTCTTTTTGTGATCAAAATGGGATTAGTCATGAATTTTCACCACCAAGGACACTCAACAAAATGAGGTGGTGGAAAGAAAGAATAGAATGTTGCAAGAAACAGCTAGAACTTTGCTACAAAAGAGTAAGCTTCCAAAAAAAAAATTGGGCCGAAGCGGTAAACACATCTTGCTATGTTTTAAATAGAATACTCATTCGTCCAATTTTTTTGAAAACTCTTTATGAGTTATTAAATAATAAAATTCCTAATATAAGTTATTTCAAAGTATTTGTGTCAAAATGTTTTATCTTAAATACTAGTGATAACTTAGGAAAATTTGATGCTAGATCTTATGAAGGAATTCTCATCGAGTACTCTCAAAATAGTATAGCCTATCGTGTATTCAATATTAAAAAATCTTGTACTGAAGAATCTATTCATGTTACATTTAATGAAACTAACAATGATCTTCCAAAAGAAATAGAAGAGGATGCAAGAAATTTGGAGACTATTGCTAATCTAGTAAACCAAAAAGAACAAATTAACAAGCCGAATGAGCAGATTCAACAAGTTGGATTAGACAATCAGCAGGAACAGGAATCAAAATTACCTCAAGGTATTGAAGAACCTATTCAGGATGTTGATCAACAAGAAGAGATCATGCACAACATCCAAATGCCAAGAACTGCAAGACATCTCAAAAATCATCCCCTAGAAAATATTATTGGAGATATGAACAAAGGAATAACCACAAGAAGAGGAGCACAAAACCTATGCGCATTTTCAGCATTCTTGTCACAAATTGAGCCAAAGAACGCTAATGAAGCCATTTTATATGAAAATTGGTTGTTAGCAATGCAAGAGGAATTACAACAATTTGAAAGATGCCAAGTATGGGAATTAGTACCTCCTCCAAAAGAAACTTCAATTATTGGAACGAAGTGGGTATTCAAAAATAAGCTTGATGAACATAGAACAATCACTCGAAATAAGGCAAGACTTGCAGCTCAAGGATACAACCAACAAGAGGGGATTGACTACGAAGTAACATACGCTCCAGTAGCAAGGTTGGAATTAATCCGAATTTTACTAGCTTTTGCTTGTCACAAGAAATTCAAGCTTCACCAAATGGACGTAAAAAGTGCATTCCTCAACGAATACATAAATGGAGAAGTATACGTAAAATAACCTCCTAGATTTGAGCATGAGAAGTATCCAAACCATGTCTACAAATTAAAGAAAACTCTTTATGGATTCAAACAAGCTCCAAGAGCTTGGTACGAGAGGTTGACTAAGTATCTTCTATCAAATGGTTTCACGAGAGGTAAGATTGACTCTACATTATTTATTAAGCATGAAAAGAAATATATTATCATTGTGCAAATATATATAGATGATATAATATTTTGTGTTTCTAACGATTCTCTTTGTGAGTGGTTTTCCAAGTGCATGCACAAGAAGTTCGACATGAGCCTAATGGGAGAACTTACTTGGGACTCCAAATCAAGCAAACAAAGGATGGGATTTATATACATCAAACCAAATACACAAAAGAATTATTCAAAAGGTTTGGTTTTGAAAAATCCAACTCAAAAACTATACCCATGAGCACATCAATAAAACTCACATCAGATGATAAAGATGTTGACTATGCAGGGTGTCAAATTGATAGAAAAAGCACAAGTGGTGCTTGTATATTTTTAGGATAAAGTCTTGTGTCCTGGCATAGTAAAAAGCAAATGTCAGTTGCTCTATCAACCACTGGGGGTGAATACTTAGCCGCAAGGAGTTGTTGCTCTCAAATATTATGGATGCATCAAACTTTATATGATTTTGATATTTTATGTGATTGCGTGCCCATATATTGTGATAATACTAGCACTATAGACATATCAAAAAATCCTGTTTTACATTCACGTACAAAACACGTAGAGGTGAGGCGCCATTTTCTAAGGGATAATGTTTCAAAAGGTTTAATTAAATTAACTTTCATCCCTAAGAAAGATTTTGTACTCTTAGAAGAGAACTTGGAATGTGCATGGTATAAATTGTTTGTATAAATGAAATAACTGTTAAATACATAATTTACGTAAATATTGTTATACATTTTAATTGAATATTGTGACATGCATTATTTACGTCCTGAATCTATTACATCATTTGATTTTATGTGAAAAATATCATGATTTATTTTCTGGAGGAAGATACTTTTGAAAAAAAAGGAGCTGAACCCGACTCATCTTCAAATCTTGGAAATTGGATTTTTAATGCTGATTATCGATAAGGGAACTGGACCTTTTTGAAAATTAAAAAAGCTGAACCGCTTCCCCTTCAAATCTCAAAAAGACACTAGCTAATAAATATCATCTAACTTAAAAACCAGTCTCTCTCTTTCTCTTACTTTACTCTTTATCTCTTGTGACTGCTCATTATCTTCACCAAAACCTCTTCATTTCTTACCTTTGATTATCTACAACAATGAGAACCCGTACCAACAAAAGACCTATCGTCGAATCAGAAGACGACCAGACCATCCCATCTCCTCTTTCTAAGATGACAATAGGGGCGAAAGGAAAATCGAAGAGGATGAAGAAGCAAGCATCCGTGCACACGATCTCTAGAAACTCATCTTCGTCAGATGAATCGAACGCCAGTCCTCCTTCCATGCAGTCACCAGGCCCTTCTCGAGGAAGGAAACTCAAACGATCGAAGGCTTCAGAAAACCCTCCTTCTTCATAGCCGGAATCTCCACCCCCTTTGGTAAACTCTTTCACTCCTTCACATGAAGTTCCTAACAATTTCTTTAGGGGTAATAATTTTGAATCTCGGTTTAAAACCTCCATCGCTCACAAATAATTTGTTTATGAAAAAATGATGGATATATTCTATTACCAAAACTCTCCTCTGTAAAATCTATTTGAGTCATGTGGTATATCCTTTATGATTTTTCCTCCTTAGATTACATATCCGAGGTTAGTCCAGCAGTTCTATACTAATCTTGAAAATAATGGTGATTGTTATACCTCTTTTGTTAAAGGTAAGTCTATGTTTTTCACCGTCATTGATTTAGGAAGCATCCTGTCTATTCCTTCCACTGGAGTTTGTCCTTTTACACTTAAAGGTGTTGCACATACTCCCTTTCCTCCTTTGGAACAACTTCATATTGTGATGGATGACCCTACGTTGTCTAATCTCTATACTCTAAAGATTGTTGATGTGTCCCCCACTGCTTGTGTTCTCCATAAATTGTTAAGATATAATCTTTTACCCCGCATTGGTGGAGGTGCAAATTTTACTTATCAATACCTTGTTTTAGTAGCTATAATTCTGAAAATTGTGCCCTTTAATTTTTCTCTGATGATGTTGCAACATATGACGAGTTGTATTCGTCAAAACAAAAAATATTTGCCATATAGTGGATTCTTGACCAAACCTTTTCAACATTTCCAAATATCCTTCGAAAAAGAAGCATATGTGTCTCTCAATGAGTCAATTGACTCTGTAAATCTGAAACTGTCTTATTTATCTCTTGTCGACGGGAAATTTGTTCGTATTTTTCCTGAGATTCCTTCTGTTCCTATTCCTAAGGACCCATCTTCCTCTACTCAACCTCAAGTCTCTCCTTCTCCAGACATGATAGGTCTCTTGAACCAAATTCTAACCAATCAAGATAGTATGAAAACTTACAACTCTGATATTAAGACTCGATTTTCTGTTTTAGAGAAGGAAAAATTGCCTATAGGGGCTGATGATGTGAAAACTCTATATAATCGGGTTGAAGAAGAATTTATCGATTTACAGGCTGGATTTGAGCTACACACAACAACCATAGTTTAAGGCTCTTCAGCAGAAGATGAATAGGAACACTTGCCAACTTAGTCAGAATTTAAAATTTGCCAGTAATCAAGTTGGGGTTTTAGGAAGATTCATGTCTCGACGATTGAATGAGATTGCAGCTGAATTTCACATCGACCAAATGAGTTCCCCTATCCCTGAGTGGCCTCAGTGCAACTGGATGGCTAAGTTTTCTGGTGATTTTAGGGATCTGGAGACACCCCTGAGACATACATTCCTCCCCCCCTCGGTTTGCTCGTGAAATGTCCATGGCAGAGAAAGTTCAACGCCTTGTCCATCACCACTATTTCACTCGACCCAACAACAATCATGCAAATATCATGGATCTTAACTGACTTTTTTGCCCTTATATCTTATTTATTTCTTTTTGATAGATGCCAAAGGGGGAGACATACTTCATAGTATTAAGACTTATGTTTTGTTGAGATACTTATTAGTTTATTTCTGCACTTGATACTTGGTTTATGATTTTAGGATGATTATGGTAGTTAATGTTTAATGGTTTTATCTATCCACATGCTTAGGGTTTGTTAAAATGCATCAATGGTGTGGTTGTTGAATATCTTTTCTTGCAGGATGAAAACATAAGGCATATTAAGTGATTGATGCCTATTTAATTGATGTTATTAACTACTACAGATTGGGAATAATGTGATATGCAGAAACTTAAACTGAATTCTTGAAATCTGGTATTAGATACATTTATATTACATGCATGGATTTAGGGGGAGCTAAAATTTTGGTGTCTGTCATTATCAAAAATGGGGAGAATATTGACTTGGTCATATTCTATCCTTATGTTTTGATGATGACTTTTATAATCTACTAAATCCTTTATTGTGCAATTTCAGGAACTTGATGGAATAAAAGAATTCTTGGTAGCTGTTCATAAGGAATCAAAGATTTAAAGACATTTAAGTCTCTAAAAATTAAATGTAAGGTCATTGCATTAATCATTTTCCAATCAAGGCTCTAGGGCATTTCATTTGCATTTAATAAGGAATTGCATTTAATATTGAAGAAGTCTAAAAATAAAAGAAAGCCTCATTGTTAAAATTATGCAATCCGACTTTTATAAAAGAAAAACTAACAGGCTCCTTGAAATTTATTTTTTATCTGTTGCCTAGTTGGTGTTGATTAGATTTGTGGTAATTGATACTTCCCATGAATAAGGCTAAATTGTTTTTATTAAGATCCTTGCTGTAAATCAAGCCTTTAAAATCCTTCTAGAAATTCGGTTAATTTTAATGAGCTAGATATTATTTATAAATTGGGTAATGACCAAAGGTAATTGTTGTTATCTAAATTAATGATCCAGTCGTTTGACAAGTAATGATGACATTGGAAAAAGGGTTAAGTCCCTTCTTTTCAAGAGAAGACAAAAGTAATGACGACAGTACTTAGTTGGTAAAAAGGAGAAGTCAAGCGTATTAAATGTTATTGATAAGTTGGTAAAGAGTATAGGAACTTTTTCTCTTTCTTCCTGACTTATGCCTATGAAGTGAATGTTATATAATACTTGATAAAGGCATAATCTACATCTCCTGACTTCATACGTATATTATTAATTTTTATGTAAAGCACGAAAACTCATTTTGTTTATGAAAAGCAACGGTCATCTCTATGTTGGCTAAATAATTTCTTTCCAACGGTCATAAAAATAATCCAAGTCTATAAAAGGAACTCGCATGTCTAGGAAGAAACAAGCACGGTACAAAACTTGAAAAGAAAATTATAATAGCATACTGTGTCGGAAATTCCAAGTTGTTGTGCACTGAAAGTATCTAATGTTTTTTCAGCTTTATTTCGTGATCAAGAACTGGTAATATCTTTTCATTATTGATCATTGCATTTCTAGTTGAGCCTTGCATTGTGAATTAATTATTTTATTTGATTATAGTAATTCTTAAATTGTAATTTCTATTTTGAATAGACTAAGGTTTAGTCTAGAGAGTTCTAATCCGATTTGGATTAGGTATTTACAAACAGGTTCAAGGAAGCATAAGGGCTTAGGAGTGCATAGGTGCACACGGAGCAAAAGTGCTCACGTAACTTAATATTTTGAGAAACTTGGTTTGTAAAAGATTCAAATTGTAATTCAAGTGAATTAATAAAAAGTCTCCAATACTAGTTAGTATTGGACGTGGAGTAGGCCACTAGAATAGAGGTTAGGAGTCGAACCACATAAAAATTCTCTATGTTCTTGTGCTTGATTGTGTTTGTTTTATTTGCTTACTTGAAAATTGATTTTGAATTGAAAAACATAGTTGATCACGATACAAATCAGTTTAATAAATTATATTATTAAATTGGTATTTGAATAATATATTAGGATTATCAATTTTATAAGCCAAGAACAAAATATAACATTATGCATTATTAATTCAGTAAATTCTAAATTCATAAATATAGCATACTGCATTGATTGATCCAACAAACTAAATTCTTAAATATAACATACTACATTGATTAAACCAGCAAGCTGAATTCTTAAATACAGCATACTGCATTGTCAAAAAGAAAAATAAAAATTGGACATCGTTTGTTCCCACACTTATTCAACTCCCCTTCTAAGTGTGTCTATCTGAATTTCAAGAAGAATATATGAGAGACAAAAATAAAGGTGAGAGTAGAAAAAAGAAGACAAGAGGCAGAATAGAAAATAAAAGAATTGGCATTAGAGAGGAAAAGGAGAAGAGAAGAGAAGATTATGTAAAAAAAATTAGGGTGAAGTTTTATAATGTGAGGTTTTATTTTTTTAGTTTCTTTTTCTAAACCTAAATTTTAGGGTTGGAGGATGATTCCTAAATTTTAGGGTTGAGAGGCTATTTTGTGCTATTTATTATATATAAATAGATTAATACTTTTTAAAAGTAAACACGGAACAAAAACTACATCTTTAATATTAAAAAAGTTTACAAATATAAATTTTTTTGCTTAACAGAAGAAATATAATAGATGGCTTAATAAAAATTTTTGTCTATAATATAATATAGTTTTGATAAAATAACATAATGCCTTTAATAAAAGAACTAAACATAAAAGGTTTCTTTTTCTATAAATTGAGAGAGAGAGAGAGAGGAGGGGGCAATATCTTATATATTAAATCGTAATGTTAGTTCCTCATATCTGACAAATAAAAATGCTTCTTCCTCATATTTCGCTTGTTAACCACATAATATTCCACAATGTTGTCACCGAATAAATGTCGTCTGCACAATGTAACAAACTAGTGACTCGCACAACCATAGTCGCCGGGAGAACCATCCAGTGTAAGAATCAGTACATGCATTTAGATGCATTAAAAATATGTGAGAAACATTAAATTCTAGAGAGTGAGTGAGCTCAAGAGAGCCTTACCTTAGCCTTACCTTTGTTCCATATATAGAGAGGGAGAAAACCACTTGGGCTTGGCACTATGTGGACCACTTGGGCATTGGCCCACTCCATATAGATGGGCCTTATGTATTGGGCAAACCCAATTTCAGATATTATATATCCTGACACCGTTATTTTTACTTGATCAGTGTTCTAAAAACTCTTGTTTAGGATTCGGCCCTCCCCCTAGGGGGCACCCTTTTTTACTAGCTTCGAAGCAATTTCACTGATCGAACTTTAGTTAAGTGCAATGATAAGAAATACATGGAGACTTAGGAATGATCTCTCTCAAGTCCTTCATGTCATGGAAAACTACTCAAAGGCCTAGAAATCGTGACAAAAGGACGAGAAATGAGCAAAATAAACAAGAAAACATGAAGAAAGTCGAAAGAGGCACGAACCTAAGGTTTGGCCTCCTAGGGCTCCAGCGATGCTTTTTCTCGAGAAGTTTCTTCTATTAATCTTTGGATCAGACCACAAACATGGAGCTGAAAGAAAACGAGATTTGATTCATGGAACAATGATTACATTCGAAGATTGAAAGGGTCTTTGTAAGTTCCTAGGCAGAAGACTTAAGGAGGTAACTTCAAAAGGGAAATGGTTGAGAGATTTGGATTGGCGTCTAGAAGAATGGGACGACTTAGGTATCACTTTTGGCAACGAGGGGCATTTTTATTGTTTGACCTAAAATCATATGTCAAGCACATGACTTAGTCATATGCCAGGCATGTGACCACTTATCAGATAGGCCACCTCTATAAATAGCCCCCTCATTTTAGAGGAAGGGACTTTTTGATTCTTTGACATTCTAAGACACACAAGAAAGCTCTCTAGAGTTCTACCACGTGTTACCTTAGTGATCGCCTACCCTTTCGTCTACAAGCCCTAGATCATTTCATGCACTCTTTGTTAATTTCCCTCCTCCTCAGCCAATTCAAAACCCTAATCAAATGAGGTATGATTTCCTTACTTACATTTTTAGTGACTATGATGGCGAGGTGTAAGATTCGTGAAGAGTATGCATACAACTAAAAGCGAGAGAACAACCAGTATCTAAACTGAAATTCACAAACTTTGGATCTGAAGATATTTCACTAACTTTTCTCCCACCAAATACTAGATCTGAAGAAAGCTCATTGATTGGAGTTAACAAAGACCAAAACAGAAGATATTTCACTAATTAGTGCCATCAAGGATTAAACATGAGAAGATTTCACCGGTGAATGCCACTAAAGACTAGAGTTACAGAGGTCTCGTCGATAAAAATTATCAAAAATAAGATATGGGAAAAAAATTCACCAATTGAAATAATGAAAGTCAGAAGTCCACTAATTACAACAACCAAGAAAAAATTTTGAGGAAGTATTTCAAGAAATTTTCTTTACTTTTGATTTATCAAAGTAGAGAAAATTGTGGGCATGATGCACTCCATAACTCCTACTTCTCAAACCAGTGGAAGTACACTATACAATTTCTTTTAATTTCTTGAGGATTTTATTTATGTGTAAAATAAAGTATTTGCATTATCAAGATATGAAAATCTCAAAAATAAAATAAAAATAAAAACAATAATCAATTAGGGTCATAAATTCCTAAGACTAACTTAAGATTTGACTTGACTATGCAAGATTCGACACGATTAATGTTTTCTTTATGCATGGACCATCAATATTTGAGTAAAGAATATTGATACATTTAGCATGTGATTTGGACCTAACTTAATATTTAGTGCATTGGGTATACATCCAAATAAAAATTTTGTTTTGCACCATGTGTACATGATACCTAAATCCTAAATTTCACAATGATACACATTGTACTTGCATTATGTATATTACATATTTTTGGCATCGTCCAAAACATCCATGAACGAACTCTATTTTTTTATGGCTGAAGCTCAGCTTTCATAAGGAAGTAGGATTACACCAATTCGATAAGGAACCCAACTTTCATAAGGAAACAAGACTACACTAATTCGACAAGGAAAAGAAAGAGAATCTTTGTAGAATGAAAGAAAATCTCAATCTTCCAAAGTTTTTTTACTCTTCTCTGTCCAAATGCAGGTTTGAAAAGAAAAGGAAGATGGAATATGTGTAGTTGAAAATAAAAGCTTTTTGAAAAGAGGTCAGCTAAATATCGGCAAAAGTACTCAAAATTTGTGTACTTAAGCATATGGTCAGTTTTGCTTTCCTTGACCCGAACCCTCCTTAACCTTCGAACTCTGTTGCATAATAATAGTACTATTATGTTATATCATAAGCATATGCCATTTTACAAATTAATATATATTGCCATTTATACATCACTCTGATTGATACATATGACTAATTCATTTCCAGACCATTATAAAATGTCAACACTTGGTATAACATGGATGTACCCACATAATTTGATATTTAATCTGTCATAATGTTTAACAATACACTAAAAATTGTGTATTTTTATCTTTTTTGGTATTACGGATGAGTTTGTCAAGATTAAAAAACAATTCACTTGGAATCAAGCTAGATGCCATAAATATATTGGGAACTCATCAAGCATAGCCGAGAATCACCAAGTAGCACACCGGATCACCATATGGATGAGCTCCTCGAGTTAGAGTAGCTCAATAAACATGACGAGTCTAAGATCTAAAGAAGATTGAACCTCGCCAAAAGAAAAGACATAATAGATCACGATTACTACCAAGGAAGTGCTAAGGTCAAATCTAGGGCCCAAAAACTTTACAACGACTGGATACCTAGAAGAGAACGTCTGAATACCTAGAGGAATCTGAGTATGAAAAAAATTAACTTCGTTATGTACTCCTAAATAACCAAGTGATTTAAAAGACCTGAGGGATGCTAGCTTTGAAAAGAAGACGACTATCTAGAAAGAGTGGAGATCCTATCAAGATATTTGACCCACTCAAATGACTGCCACCGAAAGGAGGACAACCCACTCTTCCTCACTTGTTCGAACCATAAGCTCGATCAATGAAGAGTTGTGTTACGCGAAGAATAAGAGACAACTCTCATTTTCTCCCTACCTATTTTTATTTTAAGCCTATATACACATGTTGATATATAAATGCCCGAATATATTAACAGGTCTCGTTTTGTTATAGGTTACTCGACATTTATGAAGAAAATATTTTTTATAGATCATCTTCGGAGTAGATGAATCCTACAACTACCTCTATTAATATCTTCCAAACTAACCCTGCTAGCCTATGTGTTTAACACCAAATTAGGATCATGACTTGTTTTATAAGCTCTATTAATGCAATCAAAAGCATTAAGTACTTCAGCACTTTCCATGAAAGTGTCATCTGCCACATCCTCTGGCAATTCATTTTCTTCAGGTGAATTTATTATGGGCTCAGGTGGAACAAGATGAGGTGAATTGATTATTGGCTCATGTGGAACAAGAGAAGGTAAATTAATTATTGGCTCATGTGGAATAAGAAGAGGTGATTCATCGTTAACAGGAGATAGGAGTAGTTGGCGTAGACAAATGCCAACTCTAAACTATTAAGAATTTAATAAACAATAATATACGGGACCACATGTCCCCTAACAGTCAACACCTAACTTAAACATGGACCACATGCAATGACCATCTTTTACCCATTAACTCATAAAATGTCAGTAGTCTATGCACTTTCTTAATCAAAAGCAGAGATGAAAGTACCTACGAAAAGAGCAGAGATTCCTTCTTCGTAGCTTCCTTCGACTTTTTGCCCTCCTTTTTCCAGTAACACCTTCGATCTATCAGGTGGTTTCGGTAGGGTTGATTAGACTTGGCTTCGACGAACTTAGGTGCTTCGATTTCTTCTCTTCGGTAGAGCTGATTAGGGCTTTTCCCTCCTTTTGGAATATGGACCGGGCTAAATTACTCTCTTTATACCTCGTCAAAAAAAAATTTCCAGGTGTCAACCCCCTTTGTCTAGCTGGCAGTATCGTTAACGAGATAGGCGTAGTTGAGCTGAGTTTTATAACGTCAGGGGTACTTTTGAAAAAAAAAAGTTTCAGGACTAAGTGGAACTTCGACCCAAACCTCAAGGGCAATTATGCACCTTTTCCACTATTTTTTTATTATTTAGTTATTTATATAGTTTGTTTATAATGAATTACAACATTAATTGAGTTTAATACTTAATAGTTTTGTAATATTATTTATTTATATTTGAGATGTTAAAAAAATGGAGAAAATGTCAATTGAGTGAAACAAATTAGGACATTAAATGACCAACGCATGAAAAAACGAAGAGAGAAGTAGATTAATATGAAACCTAATAAGCAAATTAATAAATGAATAAAAGTATAAAATTAAAATATTCTAACTAATGTAAATGAAAAAATAAGATTAAATTGATTTTTTTGGGGGAGTTGAAAGGAGGAGATTTTATAAGCTTGTAGATGAGAAAAAAAAATAAAAAAATGAGTGATGGACAAAAATTTAAGTAGTTGGTTGTCATATACTATGAACGAGGGTATTTTAGATCTGCATGCAGGGTTAATATGACTGTTGGATCACTCGCTTTGGACTAGTGAAGACCACTTGTTATTAATTTAAATAAAAATAAGATAACTTAATATTTGAAGGCAAATCACATATGATAAATTGATAGTTTTCGAATTACATCTGGTGACTCAAGAATTTGGATAAACGGTAAACCACATGCAATTTTTTGAATTTTAGCCTTATTTGAATTTTGAGTGTTAGGCATGCTTTAGAGTTAAGCTACTCATCCACCGTAGTCCCCATCAATGACTTTGTTACGGATACAATATTTATATTCCAGGCCCACAGCCACAGGAGCATCATTTATTAGTATTAAATAGTATTAATACTAAATTAAATATGGAGTATTATTTCCTTGGTGGAGTAACCGAAGAATGGCAGCTGCAAATCTCACTAGCGCTGACCAAACCGAAAATATTTCAGACATGGAGAGATCATATTACATATATATGTACAAGAATCTGTATATGCATTTAATTCCACCCCCCCCCCCAAATAAATAAATAAAATACAGCTTTTTATTGGGGTTGTTCCATCATGTGCTAATTAATTTTGTTTTTGTTGAGGTTTTGTTTACTGCTGTTTTAGCGATGGAGATCAACAAGAAAAGCAGCATGATGAGGACATTGCAAGCTCTGTTTCTGGGTCAGTTGATTTCTTTAGTATTGGCAGTTATCAGCTTCACTTCATCTCTAGTTGCTAATCTTGGTAATCTATCTTCCTCTTCCTCTCTCCTTTTAGTGATTTCTTGTTATGTTCTTGATTGTTTCTCTCATTGGGTATTCTATGCATTTGTTCTACATTGGTTATTATTATGATGTTTGAAATGTACGTTGAACAAATTATTTACTTTTTGTTGGGTTTGCAATAATTGCTGTCTGAATGGCTAAATTGGGATTCCTAGGATCATTTGAGCAAGTATTTCCTAATTGAGATTACTGAAAATTTTGAACTTGAGCACTTTGGGTCCCTATCTGTTCTTTGATTTACATTATTTGTGCAGGTGTTGATACCCCACTTCCTCTGTCATTCTTCTCTTATGTTACGTTTGGATTGAAAGAATGAAATAGCGGAGGAAATGAAATAGGAGAGGGAATGGAATAGGAAAAGGAATGGAATGATTTTTTAGTATTCCATGTGCATGTTTGGTTGGTCTTAGGAATACATCCAACTGTCCAAGAATGGAATAAATAACATGAGAGTGATCTAAATACCCTCAAATGTTCAAATTTAACTTAAATTCAATTTACATTTAAAATTTGACTCATATTTCTCTAGATTTTTTTTATAATTCTATCTTTCTTCCTTTTTTCTACTTATAATTTTTTATATAATTTTTTTTATAATTTTTTTCTTACTTATAATTTATCTTTTTTTATATAATTTTTTTTATTTCTCTAGAATTAACATTATTTTAATTGATGAAAACTAAAGATAAGTAGTGTAAAATAAAATACAACCAACAAAACTAAATAAACTAGTAGTAGTACATTTAGCAAAAAAATAAAAATAAAAAATAAATCAACTAGTATAACACCCCACTCAATAAAATAAAGTGATGATAAAATCCAATAATATAAACAACCAACTACTTAATAAATTGTCTGATCAACTAATAATGCATCTCATCATTAAATCCTAGACAAAATCCCAATATCATCATTCAATAACCAACATAGTAAAATGTCTAAATAACTAGAATAGCACGCCACTCAATAAATCCTTGACAAAACTCTCTTTTCGCTCATCGGGAAGGCTAAAGAAGACCACCATCAACTCCTCCTCACGAGCAAGCTTGCACATGACCTTATTACGCTCGCTATCACTTAAACCGGGCACATTACTCAACGCATTATTGAGATTCTTGCGTTGCTCATTTAATGAAGCCTCCAATCCAAGAAAGTTAGCAAATTGAGTAGATGATTTCTCGAGTTGTACAGCGAGAATAGTAGCGGCCCTCTCCATAGCAGCTTCAAAATCAATATCGAAACTTGACTTTCTCTTCCTCTTTTTGAAACTAGAGGACTTGCTAGATATTTTCTCACTGCGGGTTGGAGTCAAACCATCATCTCCATCATTTGTTTGGATCTCTTCATCTAACTCGATCATTTCTGCAGCCAATAGAGCATCTTTTCCAGTTGCTCTATCCTTGCCAAATATAATACAGAGATCCAAATAATTTGGAAAATTCTTATTCTGCCACTTTGCTCTCTTTTGGTGCACCTAAAATAAGTTAGAGAAAAAAAGATAACACAGTAATTAAAAAAAATAAAACAGTAAAACACAATAAAAAGGCAGTAAAAAAATATGATGTTTCCAGACACATAAGCTAAACTACAGATTTTGATTTAAAGAGGTGTTATGGTCAAGGTAGTGGTAAAGATTCGTTATTAAACAAGTAAACACTGGTATAAAGATATGATAGGTACTCTATACAGAATTGAAACTTTTAAAAATAGCAAATGGAGATAGCAAGTCTAGAATTTGTTAAAAAACAAAATCAATTTGTTCTAATATTTTATTTTTTTAGTCTCAATTTGTTCTGTTGTTTTTTCCCCCCACGTTACGGATTCCTAAACTGAACTCTAAGTCAAGAATAAATAATTAAGAGAAGGAAGCAAGAAGATGAGTTGATGACATATCTGAATTGGTAGGGATTAATTGGTTCGAGTACATTCTCATTCTCATAAAAAAAAAAAAGTGAATATAAAACAGAAGACAACATTGTCAAATTCTAGTCAGCACATAGAATAGAAAATTATATATATATATATATATATATATATATATGCACATTTTGTCTGGATACTATATATATATATCCTACACCCCATCAATTGCTAATATATACTCTGAACACCACTTGCTTACAAGTACATGCATGTTCTTTCCAACTATTGCACTAGTTAAAAGGCAAGAATACAACCACCTACACCTACAGTACTTCAACCTTTTATATTTTAATTCATTTTACACCCAAAAAATAAATAAAAAGGTACACTATTTCATATGCCATATTACATTATTAGAATATCTTTGACTAACATCTTTTAAAGACTCTCAGCCAAAGTGAAAAACATGGTTTAAGACGGTAGCATTATTCTATTATTATTATATAAACTATATTTATTTGGTAAAAGCAAATAAAGACATTAATAAACCAGTAGTGCAGCTTTTACCACAAATTAATTGAGTCGTAATTCTAAGGACAGGATCCTTTTAAAGGGGGAAAGATGTGACGAAAGAGAATTTTGTAATTTAACTTAAATATTTATTGAATTGAATAAATATTTTTCGATGATTTGATTGTTGAATTAATTGATTAATTGATGAAATTATGGTAGATTAATTTAATTATATGTGCTACATTAGTAAATCAATGTGGAGAATTTGTTTTATTTAAAGTATGTGTTTAATTGAATTTATTTGATTAAATGTATTATTTAAATAAGTATAATGTTATTTCTAATTAATTAGAGATTTAATAATTTGTCACTGTTAATAAAGGAGAATTTTATTTATGTGACTATGTGATTTAATTATTCTATTTTATTTAATTGATTTTAGTAAGATTATTTGATTGATTAAATATGTGACATGAACTTTATAATAAGTAAGTTATTAAAATAAATTAGAAATAAGGAATAAATGGGTAACCAAACATGGCCTTAGTGGGAGTTGGTGTCAGTTATTAACTGACACCATGTTCTGCCATTTAATTTTCACGTACTGATCATTATTCATCAGTTTCTAAGAGTTAGCACAGAGAGAAAAAGAGAGAGATTTGAGAGAATTAGAGAAGGGAAGAAGAAATTAGTTCGTTTGTTGCTTAATCTAGACTACTAATCAAGGTAAATTCCTTAAATTCAACTTTGATTCATGTTCTTCCAAGTTTTATTCCATGAACGTACACTGTGTTTTCTGTAAAGTAAATTCTATGGCTAAATGTTTAATAAATTGATGTTAGATATTTGTAAGCATGCATAAACGTGTTTTATATGATTTATATGTGATTTAGAGTTATTAAATCCATGAAATTACGTTTATATAAAAATTCAGAAACTTACAGAGTAGTTATACATGAATATGAACCATATGTATGAAATTGATGTTTGTTTCGCATGATTATTGGTTAAATTGATGATTAATTATGTTTATGCATGTAAAAACGAAGAAAACAAGAATTAAACGAATTAATTTGGTTTTATAACGAACCTGGTATGTGTGATTTCATGGAAATTGAAGAAACTTTGATAAAATGATAAAAACCTCATAGATTCATGGTTTATGCGATTTAAGTTGTTAGAATCATGCTAGAAGGCTTGGGTAACGATTATATATGAATTATAGTAATTGGGTATGTTTAATTTGATGTAAGAATAAGAAGATTAGTCAATCAAGAGTCAGAAAGCGCAAAACTTTAAAGTGTGTAAATCTCCTTATAAGTTATCATATATGTAGTGTAAAGCACTTAAGAACATTATGCATACTCTATAAAAAAAAATTTCATTCCAATCGCAACCAAATACAATTTTTTCATTCCATTCTCCTTATTCCACCAATCCAAACATAACATTATAGTTTTTGTAGGTAAGACGCTGCTAAAATTCTCAGCAGACTGAATAATTAACTACATCCACACCTGGTTACGTAGCTTGAATACATAATCCCTACACTCAAATATATAATTCCCCTGTATATCAAAAAAGAAGATTATCTATATACATACATATGTGTATATAAGTTAGAGTATGTTTCCTGGTTTGGGGGTTTTAAATTCGAATCTTGTTCGTTAAACTCATTGCAGCATTTTTGGTGCTCAACTGCATACCAAGACAAACAAGTCCTTAATGATATGAATTGTACAAAATGTATTCTTAACAGTAAATTTGTATTAGACCAGTAAAATCCCAAAAATAAAACTCAGGAAAATAAAAAATAGACTTGACAGCCTCCCATCTCAAATGAAAGGATGAACCCTAACCCCGTGACGATAATAAACTAACACATACCAATAAGGCATTGTTTTGTATGCAATGGAAGGATTTCAAGAGCCTGATACAAGCTAAGTCATCAAAACCATGTTCTACTCATGCAACAAAAACTATTACAGCCATAATAACAAGTGATCTAACAAGGACCCATGCAAAAGACAGAAACTATACTACTACATTCAGAATTTACTTGCTAGTATTCTCTTGCATGATGTCCTGTCTGTATGCTATACTTTAAACAGTCATAGACAAGGGCAACAGATTGTCACATTTTTGGACAGAGAATTTAAAAGTAATACCCACTTCTTTACTTGTCCTCGCAGACTCAATGATTTATCAAATTTCCCATTATTTCTGGAAGAATCCTCTGTTTACTGTATATTGGTAGGAGAATTTGTGGCTTTAAGGTGCTCAAAGGGAATAAAATATTACCTCTCCAGTCTCAAGAGAGTGAGACTTCTGTTTATTCATTGTTTTTTTTATATATAATTATATAAATTTATATTTAACACATTTAAACATAATTTTTGTTTACGATATATATTTCAACACCATTCATTTTATAAATAAGTACAAGTTGCAAAAAGATATTAAATAAAGCTATAATACATTATTTATGAAAGATAGACAAGAAAATGTAGTAAATGTATGTTTGGAACTTGAATAAAAACAGAGGGGAAAAAAGGAAAAAGGAAAAGAAAAGTAAACTGTGTTCATGCACATAAACCCAATGATTCTCTGTACTTTAAAAAAAAATTCTAATATCGATAACAGTGTTGGTGTTAAGAAAGTAGAAGTGTTATAGATAATTAAGAATTAACATGAATTATTTTCCCAAAACAAATTGTCAGTATATTTTTCTAATGATACTACTAATCATGATAAATATTGATCTTGTCAGTTGCGATTTCAGGACCGGAAGAAAAAAAGATATTTGTATCTGAATAAAACCATGTACTCATCAATTGGCCATACCACAATGTGCTAAAAAAGTTCCCAAATTCAGAAAAGAGAAAATTAGAGGGATGCTTTCGGTGATGGGTGCTGTGAAAATGGCTTGAGAAGATAAAGAGAGCACACAAATGAAGTGAAATCTACAAACCGAGAAATAACAAGTACTCCTAATTAAAAGAAGTTAAAATCTACTGCAGGACCATCCACAACAATTGTATGCAAAAAGACAACACTTACCATGCCAACCCCTTTAATTTTCCCTCACTGCAATTCCCAAATTCATACAAAAATAATCCCCGATTTATTTGCCAAATTCCTTCATCTAGCAGAATTATTGACTAAAATAAGACCAAGTGATCATTGTTATGAATAAACAATGGAAGCATGTTTGAGTTCAGAGAGAATTTTAGGGTTTGTGATTGTGTGGAAGCAGCGAATGAATATCAAATAAACTCACTAAATAAACTCCAAACAGAGAATGAACATCAAATAAATTGAACTAAAGCCACTATCAAATTAATCCTCAATGTCACACCAAACAGAGATCTGTAATTCCAACATGATCCAAACAAATAGATGAACTAGAAATCACAACGATACCAAAATCTCAGGAAGAAGAGCAAACCGAATAGATGGATCAACAGGCGTTAGTTTTGTGGATCGATCGATTGGAGATTTGAATCTTCTCTTTTCGGCTCCTTCTCTCCTCGGCTCCTCCTCTCTCGCGTAACAGATAGATCGATCGAACGAATATGGAACCCATAAAAAACCTTATATCAGGGGCATATTTGTCAATTACTTAAAAAATAATAGATGGAATGATTTATTCCTGACCCCACTTCCAGGAATGAAAATTATAATTTTCAGTTAACTCTATTCCGGTAGGAATACATTATTCCAGTAGGAATAAACAAACCAAACAACATTTTTATCATTCCAACGAAATAATTTATTCCATTCCCCCTCCTATTCCATCGATCCAAATGTAGCATTACTTGGCTTCAACTTTGGTGTATGGAAGCATATTGCTTTACCGTCGTCAGAAACTAATGGTAAAATGATCTTAATTTCTCATCATCTTGATAAAGCATTGAATATAGACTATGAGTAAAGTTTACTCCATTGGTCCCAAAATGAGAGTCCCATTTTTCTTTTGTGCAGCCTGAAATGAGAACTCCACTTCTGATATTATACCAAAAAGTGACATGATGTTTCAAAGTTCCCTTAAAATTGAAAGTAAATTAAAGCCTTGTGAATGTATGTTGATGTTGAATATGAAGTTATTTTTGGAAATTGGCAGTTTCTTAAATTGTGCGAGTTTTGATAATGAGACTCTCATTCTTGGAACGAGGGAGCATCTTACTTGTGAAAGCATCTATAAGACTACAATCTTATTAATGTACCTTGGATCTGCTTTTTTTATGTATTGGTGTTAGTTTCAAGTTTTTGAAACTAAAAGTTCTAATTTTACTGGGTCTAAATCCACCAGTAGGTCCTTTGGCTTTAAGTTTGGCTTGAGAAGATTGCTCTTCTTTATTATATAGAGCTGAACATTTTCATATTTCTTGTAATGTTCTGGCATCATTATTGAAGATGCTAATCAGTTTTAATAGACTGTTTCTAAAGGCTTCAGGGTTTTTATTTATGTGCAATATTTTATGTGGGATTTGCAGATTCCCTGGTATTGGTATCTGTTCTTAGGCTTTGTTGATGTTCAAGGCAATTACCTTTGTAAGTAATGGTACTCTATCTCTCTCCTCCATGCACCTTATAGACTGAGGCGGACCATTTAACATTCCCTGATTAGCCCTCCTTTCTTGACATCTTAGTTGAACATTAGTTTCCTGGTGAATGATATTTGATTCAACATAATGGAAAACTTAAATGACCAGTCTGTGGTTTTAGGAACTCGCACATTATACTCTCGAAAATCATGGTAGAGAGCCAGGAATAATGATAAATCTTAGCAATACATCTTTCATACTGAACATTGGGTGGACATACGTAACGTAACCCAAGAGAAAGTTGGCAAATTAACAAATGTAACATTAATGGTGGAAAAAGTAATAATCTGCCAAAATTAGGTTGGGTTGTGTATACATCTACATGATTGTCCTAATACTTGAAGAAATTTTGAATACACGTACCATAGTTGTCAATAAATCCACTTCCACTAAATTCCTATACGACTTCTAATCGGGAAAGACTGAACACAAGTCAACGAGGTATCCATTTTCTTGGAGAGACGGATAAGATATTCTGACATAGTGGCGTCTTGATACCAATTATAAGGAATCCAAAAAATGGAAAAATTGGATCAATCAAGCCTCACATATGATATTAACAAATATTTAAAGCAAATTTTGAGAAATTTCAAATGTTTTTCTGCTTATTGATTTCCAAATATTTACTTTGTGACACTTTGCTGCAGATAATAAAGCATACCAGTATTCATCAATTACAAGTGTGACAATTTTGGATTGTTGGACAATTGCATGGGTAATAATTCTCACTTGGCTGTTCCTGGGAGCACGATATTCCCTGCGGCAATTCCTTGGTGCGGCAATCTGTCTGTTAGGCCTTGGTTTAGTGCTGCTCTCTGATGCTGGGGTAGGTGGTCGAGGTGACATTATCTGTTCCACCCTTAATATTCCTTATTTTCACCTGCCGTTTTCTCAACATGGTTGTGAATATAAATCAATGTAGACCTTGATTGTAGTCTGTTGTTAGTTCCTTAATTCATATTCATCTGCAGGAAACACATTATAAGGGATTTGATAACAGATCCCAATTCCCCCAAGTTCATCAACTTCATTACTGTAGTTACTTCTGTTGAAGAATTATGTCACAACTGTATGCATTTCAGGCGGTACAAAACCTGTTCTGGGAGATACACTTGTTATTGCAGGGACATTTTTCTTTGCAATGAGCAATGTTGGTGAGGTTGGTGAATATTTCTCCCTCTCTCTCTCTCTTGCTGCATTAAGTTTTCTAGCGAGACCCATTAGCAGTTACTCTGATGCCTAAGCATAAAAAAGTGGAGAACTGTACTCGAGTTTAACTACTACTCCTTCGGATTCAATTTGGATGCCCTCCTAAGATGTTCCAAATCCTTGGAACTATTCAAATTTTTTATACCATCTCCTTTACCTTCTTAAAGTTTGTGAAATTCCAACGGGGACAGAGGGGTTACAATTATTAAACATTATCATAACTATTACGTCTGGTCTCTTAAATATTGTATGCATTCTTATGGCTTCTTACATGTAGGAATTTTGTGTTAAGAAGAAGGATCTTGTTGAAGTAGTGTCAATGATCTGTCTTTTTGGAATGCTTGTTAGTGTATGTGAAATGTATCCTTTTTATCCAACAATATAGAGACTTCTTAACTTGCTTCTGTATAACATCAAGTTTTTTAGCTTGGGTAATGATTACTTTCAGTTACTTTAAGAAGAAAAAGTGCTCATATAGTCATGTTCCATAACCTTATCTTAGAGCCATATTGGAGAGGAAGAGTCTGGAATCAGTGGAGTGGACTGCTGAAACTGTAAGCATTGAAATTACTTAATTTTTCTACATTACCTTGCCAAGCTCACATCATATCTTCAAGGCAATAGACATCATTATTATTTCTTAAAATGTTCAAAGCTTATTATCGTTATATTTTCATATGAAAAATGTCAATTTTACTGTTCCTTGCCAATGGATTAGTTTAATGACTTCCGCCAACACAAACAAACCCATTCATCGAGGAAGACACTATATGTCTGTACCATCTCCCGCAATAATCCAGTTACCTGACCTCAGCCAAATGTCCAAAGCAATAGTTCTCACTTTATATACGATGATCTAATTTTTTGTTGTTTCTTGCGGTATAGGTTCAGATATAATCAGGTGTTTCCGAGATTTTGTCTTGTATGAATTATCCATTTGATAGATTGTTTTTACCTATCCTTAAATAGTGCCCAACCTTTAAGCTAGCTAAATATATGTAACTAGCTCAGTACTGAAAGTTGAACAAAGAGCAATATTCATTCATCTCTTTTCAGTGTTTCAGTTATTTTTTTTCTTTTCTGTTATATATATATATATTTTTTCTGATTTCAGATTCAGTTTCTTTGACTTGGTACCTTCCTCATTAAGTGAGAAATTTGTTTATATTGCTTTCAGATATTAGCATTCGCTGGTTATGCACTGGCAAGCTTTATGTTCTACACTTTTGTTCCTTTTATTCTGAAGGTCAGTTTTCTTCCCACTTATAGAATTAATAGGATGTACTTAATTTTCATCAAGTCTGCAGGATTTTGGATCGAATTTATGATATCATGCAAATTCTCTAAAATTAGCTTATTTACAATTCGCTGCAAATGGTTTCTATGATTAAGATAGTATAAATGAAATGCCTCAGACTGCCCAAGTATGTTCTTAAATCAATTTGTATATTCTGGTCTACAATGATTCAAGAATTCTGTCTACCTCTCAACCCCCAGAACCAAAAGGAAAATTCAAAAGAAAATATAGAAATTAGATTTAGTTGTTCGGTTGCTATGAAGCACAAACACTTCTCGGAAGTTAATGAGTCCGTTTTGAGGGCATCCCTTACATGGACACGCCTTGGACTCGTGACGTGTCTGCAACACGTCCTAGAAGTTTATTTTTCTTTTTGAATTTCAGACACGCTGGACATGTCCCCACACTTTATTAAGTTATTTTTTCAATTTTGTTATTTTTTTAATTTATTGAATATTGGCTATTTTATAAATGCAAATGCTAGACTTAGATATGTTTCGGCAAAAATACCATTTCTCATTGAAGTTGGCACACTTTGTTGTATAGACCACTAAACTAAAAAAAACTGCAATTAACCAATTGAATTAATTAAAATGTTAAAATTACACCATTTCGTTAAATCAATTGGATGTACGTTTATTTATTATCTTCATGACATTTTTATAAAAAAAGAAACTCTTAACAAATGATATGGAAAAATTTAGGCAGCCACATTAGATATTAAGATGAGTCCTGTGAGATGAATAGATGTACTTATGTATTACATAGTTGTCAGAATCGTATGATACGATACGAAGACAATCCGATACGTATCGCAGGGTAAATCAAAAATGACACTGTATCATACGATTTAGTTACGATTCTTACAATACGATACAATGTAAGATACGTTTTAAAATTAGCAACCGACTTGAAAAAGCTTTTATGTAAATCTAAAAGAGTAAAAATAAAACTTTTAAGCCTTTTACCATTTCAATTAAAGAGGTTTTTTAGCACAAACATATTCTATATTGCTTGACAAGCCTTTAATCACTTTTTAGAGTTATAACTTCTTTAGAATGTCGCTCTATTTTACTCATGTCACTTTCCATAAGCAGATACATAAATATCCAAGTGTTAATTTGAATTATTCTCTTTTATTTTATAGATTAAAGGTGAATCTGAATTTTTATTTTCTCTTGTTATTCTATAAAGATTACTAAAAATAATATCTAATAAATTAATATAGAGTATTTTGGCTACTATTTAACTTTAAAATTTATTTTTAGTCTATAATAATATTTACTTGACTATTTTTATATATAGTCAAAGCTAATATTGTAACGACCGGGAATTTCGGAATTTGTCTTGTGATTCGAATTTTTGAATATTAATGAATATATTATATTTTATTAATATTATTTTTGTGTTGCATGATTAAAGGTTGTGTGACAACTTGGATAAAGTGAATGTGTGAAATTTATGTGTTGTAGCTTTGTATAAGTGAATAAGTGATTTCGCGTAGCGTCGCTAAATCTTTATTCACGGGGTACGTCTCCCGAGGCACTATTCACGCCCAAATATTTTTGCGTCTTTTTCGATATTGAATAATTTAGTTAATGCGTGTATATGAATGAATAATTTTTTCAAGCGTCAGAAATTTTATTTGAGCTGATACGTGATTTTATCCGTATCCGAAATGTATAATATGGGTGTTCCGAATAAATGGACAAATCCCATAATAATTATTTTTACCCATCCCAATATTTATGGTAATATCCATTTTAATTATGGGTAGAGTTATTGAGCAAATTGGGTACAAAAGTGGGAGTTTTCGGATATATTTTTGGTGTATTTGTGTATTATTTTTGCATGTTACTCCAAGAGGGAACAAACCCCCCATTTTTAGACCAATCAAATGAGAGAGTAGAGGGGAGGGTCGGACAACAGTGAGCAACCAACCCATTTCTCCCTAAATCACTCCCTCCACTTCTCCCAAATCATTCATTCTCTCCTATTCCATCAGCAGAAAGAGAGAGAGAGAGAGAGAGAGAGAAAGCTGCAGAGAGGAAGAAGGAAGGAGGAAGTCGCCGGAAAAAAAGGAAGAGAGTCGCCGAAAAAGAAAGGAGGAAGAAGAAGAAGGCACGGGTGGAGGAAGAAGAGAATCCAAGCAAGAAGAAACCTTCAAAGCAAAGCCTAACAATCTTCTTAACCTCTAGGAAGGATTTACATATGTAAACAATCAACCACAATCCATTTCATTTGATTTTTGTTAAGGTTTTTGAGTTTTTCTTAGTTTTGAGCTTTTAGCCTTGTGGGTCGGATTTATGACAATTCTTGATATTTTTGTTTGTTCTAGATGTTTGTAAATGTTGTTAAGAGGTTATGTAAGATATTAATAACATCAAAGTGGAACAAAAATAGAACAAATTCGTACCTTTGCTTAATGGAGCAAGAACAATGGACTTTGGACATGAACTTGGACAGTTTGGACTTTTAGAGGACTGTAAAGCTATGATTTCGTGTTTATTAATTTTATTTGTTGTTATGGTATTGTAGTTCCACGGGTTACCTTCATAACCCAGTTGGAATGGAGCAGAAATGAGTTAAAACGAGTTCGTAGTAATGATTTTTGTAAAACTTGTCAAGAACTCAAAAAACATAGCATAACTTTGTATTTTGATCAAAGATTTGGACTTGTTAATGTTTATGGGTGCTTCTACATTTTTGATATGTTGTAGCCCATGAATTAGGAGTCCATAGAGTCTGAAATGGACCAATTTGAACGTGTATAGGAGGAGATATGAAGGTTGGAGTGACCGGAGGTCGGAATCGCGAACTGGGATCAAACCCAGAATCCGGCTACTGATGAATGACGTTGCGACGTCATTCATAAGCTTAACAGTTGTCGCCGCAGCGAGGGGCAAAACAGGAAAATGAAACGGAACTCACGCTGCAGCGTGGCTTCTAATACTAAGTTTCACGCCGCAGCGACGCCACGCGGCAGAGTCAGAACACGGGACTCACGCCGCAGCGTGAGCTCTAGCAATGAGCCTCACGCCGCAGCGTCAGCACCGTGTCTGGACCGAGTCGGGTCAGTCAGACCGGGTCAGGTCGGGTCGGACCCAGTGAATTTTTTCAGCGAGTCCAAAACTTATATTTTTGTATAGAATGATTAGACACGTTAGTTAATTATATCTTGTTAAAGCCTTATGTGCTTAATTTTATGCCAGTGTCAACCAAAGTGATGTTATTTTAAGGCGTAAATTGATTAACCGGATTGCAACTTACGTTTGGCTTTCAGGGGGTGCTGTCCCCTTAGACCCCCGACTGGGTAGTCGTAGTGGCAATCAATGTGTTTTAATGATGCGATGTCTGTTTCGAACCTAATCCTTATGTGACTAATTGTTATATGAATATGTATTTACATGTGTAGGATATTAAGGAGCGTGTGTTGTAATATTGTAGCAGACGCATCAGGCAAGTTTCTTTACCCTAACTCAATTTAATATTGGGCAAGTTCTTCTTTAATCCTTATCTAACCCTTGTGTTGGGCAAGTTTTCATTTCTTTACTCAAGATTGTATTTGAGCAAGTATTATATCGTGTTGCAAGTTTTCCCTAACCTTACTCGAATTATATTGAGCAGGTTTCCTATTTTATACAAATATTGTATATTGTTGCAAGTTTCATGACTCAAATCAAGTTATTACTTCAAATTATATTAGTGGATTAATTATTGTAAATTACTCCACATCAAGGATAATTATTGATATTCGCACATTGTGCATTTGAATTCATAATCTGTTGTTGGACTGTGAAACATTTACGTTCTTCATTCATGAACTGTTTAAGGAAATAGTCTACAACAATTGTTTCGGCTAGACAGGTACATGTTATTATTTAAAAGTCATCCACACCAATAGTTGGTATGGATTCTTGGACTGAGAGAGCAACCCTTATTAGGGGATTTTAATGTGCCGGTTATTCGATGCAGTCAAAGTTAAGTGTTATGCATATACATAGGGTACGAGAGGCTGATCCCCTCGAGTACTACTGACGGGCCATGCGTTTAAAGGGGTCAGTTGAATGACTGATCCTTTGGCCAAAAGTTCATGGTCTATTGGACCACTCAGCAGTAAATAATCAATATTCATTTCTTCATTTGAACCTTGATTATATTGTCAGTTATTTCTTCAATGTTCTTAAATTGTTGAACTATGCGATTATTATTCTCATTCATTCATGATATATCTCTATTATTCATTTTAAACTTGCTGAGCAAACTCGTTGCTCACCCTTGCTATATCATGAACCTATTGTAGTTAGGCCGGAGAGTTCCAAAGCGGACAAAGGCAAAGGAAAGCTTAAGGAATAGTTATATTGTACTATCCCATTATGTAATCGTGGAATCGTTTTGTATTATTAATGTATTCTGTGATGTATTTATTTAAGGTTATAGACCTTGGGACTGTAGTAAATCTTTTGTAATGAACAATATATGTTTATTTATTTCCGCATTAGTTATCATATGTTGTTTAGAGCTGTATGGATGTACTTTATCGTGAGCACCAAAATTGAGGTATTGGTACCTGAATTTGGGGGTGTCACAAATATGCTTGATTGTCCAATAATTATGTGTTTTATATGTTTAATATATATTACCACATTTTTTATTTCATTTCTGTATTGTACGATACGATTCACGATGCGATACATGAAACACGGTATGGGGATTTTCGATACACGGTACGATTCACGATTTGACAACTATGGTATATATATGTATACTTTTTTTTGGTCTTTTCTTTCTCTCTCTATTATCACTTTATCTTCTTCATCTTTCATCTTTCTAATCCACCGGCGGTCGCCGGCTCCGCCATATCTCTTCAACGATCGCCACCCATGTTTTCTAAAGATTCATTGTGAGCACCTCCTCCATAGCCATCGTCTAAACTCCATAGGCAACGTCTGTAAAGTGAAATCATATTACCCATCTTCATATATATATATATATATGTATATGGAGATTGATCCATAACCAACGTTGTAAGGATAAGGTTATCCTTACAATAGATTTCAGTCGTCCATCCGTGCATCGAATTGTAAGGAGAACCTCCCATCTGTGGGGGAGCCCGCAGTTTAGTTTTGCAAACGGAAAAATTGTCCAAAATATCCCTCCGCCCGCATAACTAAATTGTGAACGCTAGGTATGCCAGGTGTTAATATCATTAACATGACGAAGTTTTGCTCATCTCACCCATCCGCAGAACTAAACTGCGAACGCTGAGTATATTCCCAATTAAAATTCAAACAGTGGCGTTTTAAGGTAAATCACTTGTTTGCAGAACTAAACTACGAATGCTGAGTAACTTCTATACTAGATACGTAATTGTTGTTTCTTCCTCATATGAGATTTAAATACCCACAACGATTTTGAGAGAAAAACAACCAAGCAAAAACGAGATTGCAAATCTTTGTTACAAACTTACATCTTTGCTAAATCCAACTCATGTAAGTTATAAATTCGTCATATGTATATATTTTCTATTCTTCCTCATTGTATACAAACTCCATAGTTGTTGTATAGAAAGTTATTGTATACAAAGACTTGTTGGCTACAAACGTTTCTTTGTATACAACAAAGAAACATTATTGGTAGGTTAGAACTAAACTATATACTATTTGAGTATAATGTTTGAATTAGGATTTTCTTAATTATTTTTGATATGTAATAATAATAGCATCAATGTCTTCTTGGTATATGTTTATTTTGTTTATGTTAGTTACAAAAATGAAATTTAATTCCGGACAAGCCGATAATATTGTGGGATCAAGCTAACCACATTTCTACTATTGTATGGAATAATCCTCATTTTAGTCGTTCCCTAAGAACAGATGAGAGTGGATGCTCTTTGAATATTTGGGTTTTAACTGATGCCCAAAAACAATTATTACAACAACGAGGTTTTGGAGTATTTGCAAACACGAATGTGTGTAACCAATTAGATACTTCGTTGATAGAAGTATTGGTAGAGCGTTGGCGGAGTGAGACAGATATATTTCACTTCCCCATGGGCAAGATGACAATAACTTTAGAAAATGTTTTTCATTTTAGGATTACCGGTTATAGGTACACCTATTACATGTACTTTAATAAAAAATCCAAAAGAACTTTTTGATCAAAGTGAATTTAGTAAATACTTAGTGGAGGATGAGAAGGTTTATAACCGAGGGGGCATTATGTTGTCATGGTTGGGCACTAGATTTTGCAAACTTCCAATAGATACATACATGGGAACGGTGGTGACCTACACCAAAGCGTACATCTTGTTTCTTATTGGGAAGATATTATTTGCTTCATCAAACTGCGACGTTGTGCATGCTAGACATCTTATATTTCTAGAAGATATTGATAAAGTATGTGATTATGCATGAGGAGCTGCAGTTTTGGCTTGTTTGTATAGGAATTTACACAAAGCAACCCGTACTAACGCAAAAGTTTTCTGGTTGTTTAACACTTCTTCAGGTATCTTATTGATTGTAGTTTGATATTTATTTATATTGATATTGGCTCTCATAATGTATTTGTGAATTTTTAACTTGATCAATTATGACACATGTTTGGGCTTACGAATGCCTGTCTATCAGGAGGCCTAATTATGCAAAAGGGATCGAGCATTGGTTTCCCCATGCAAGAGCATGGGTCTACCGAAGAAATAAAGATACCATGAAAGAAACATGAATAATATACCCCCATCACAACCAATTTTTTTATAGAGGCAAATTTGATGGGATGATGGCTGCAATGGTACGGTGGATGCTATATTCAAACTTTGATCATTAAGTGGCATAGGAGTATCAAGCTACATGGTATAGTGGGGCCTTGCGTATTCCTCTCCTTTGGCTCGATGTTGTTGAAATCCAAATGCCAGATCGTGTCTTGAGGCAATTTGGGGAAAGACGAGATATTCCCGAGGCTCCGATAATATGTTTGAACTCTGCCAGGAGAGGGGTTAAATACTTTTTACATCATTATACTTTAGGTCAATTTACAAATGACTAATTATACTTTTTTTTCTTATAGTCAATTAACTCAACTTTTGTTTTTTTACAAAACGTTACAAAATCTGTTAAGTTATGTTGACTTTAAACAATTTGATCACATAAGAGAGAGAAAGCTGACATGAAACTTTCGTGTATGATGTAGCTACGCTTAAGTGGAAATGAATTTTTTTTATGGAGAAAATGAAAGAAATTCTTTTAAAATAAAATATAAATATGAAAACTTAGTAAAAAAAATAAAAACTACAAGAACATAAATGAAAAAATATATTTAATTATTTTTGTAATTAAGATCAAAAGAGTTTTTATGTAATTATTAGCAAATATAATTAAGGAAATTATAAAACATAAAAATTATAAATATACTTAAAAATCTTTTCAAAAACTTTATATATGTACATATTTATAACTTCTTAGTGACTTTATAACAAAATACATGTATTTTCTTAGAGTACTTGTAAATAATAAAAGAAAAAACCAAAATAATAATAATAAAATAATACTAAAACTTGAAAGCTCCTCCTGATGCTTATCCCGTGCTTTGCTTTTGTGAGACATACTAGTGATGCTCATCCTCCTTGTGCCACTACAAGAAAAAGGGATATTTTCAACGGAATTATCCGTCGAAAATAAGCTTAATCCGTCGGAAATAAGCTTAATCCGTCGGAATTAGCTTATTACCGACGAAATATTCCGTCGGCATTTCCGTCGTATTTACACTCATCGGAATTTAGTCCATCGACACTTCCGTCGAGGATAAGAGTTGTTATGGGCGACGGGGTATTGTCGATGGATAAATCCGTTAGAAATAATAGGACACGTGGCAACCATAGAAGTAATTCGACGCAGACAAATTTCCGTCGGAAATAAGGAATATTCCGCTGGCATTAAATATTTTTTTTATTAAATGTAATTCCTTATCCCCGACGGAATTTTCGTCGGAATTACCTTTTTCCGTCGGAATTATCTTCTTTTTTTTTAATGTTTTTTTTTGTTTTTGCACTTTTCAGGTTTTTAAACCTTTTTTTTTGTACCTGTAACCTGCTTTATCCTAACAATACATAAAATACATAACCATTCACTACATCCATGCAACTTATATGGTAATCAACACAACGTAACTACTTTGAAGAACAATATATATACACGTTTATGTTAAACTACAATGTTTTAACTTGTAAACTACAAAGAATAACGAGTCTCTTCAATTATTTACTAAACACGATGTAAAATACATTGATTTACAAATAAACAAGCTAAACTACAATAATTTACAATTGTTTTACATAACATCTAAACTACTGCTATACAAAATATCAACCTAATCTAGTAATACCACCGGTAGGAGTATCAACGGGCGGGGATCGACGTCGCTGCTCTGGCTTCTGAAAATCCTCGTCATCGTCAGCGCCATCACCATCGCCAGCACCATCGCCATCGCCACCCTGTTGATACAATAAAAAATACAAGTCATTAGTCCGTATGAGAGTATTAAAAAGACAACTAAGTGAAAATTAAATAACATGCAGAATAATGAACTTACAATAAAAGATAAATTATACCTGAGTAATCGAGGGCTGACTCAACAGCGGGCCAAAAGCATCCGTGAGTAGGGTAACTACCATCCGGAGCACCTCGTCGCGTATCGTGTAGAACTGCTCCAGAGAGATACCCGTAATCTCGACGGTGGCCTCTGCTGCGATGTCATGCGCAAGCTGGTGGAGGAGACCACGGGTAGGCAGGACCTGATGAAGGAATATCGGATCAGTACCAAACGTCCCCGATACCGCGACCATAACCCTCTGGAACATGGCATCGTCCAAGCCAGCACCCGTATGTGATAGTCCAACAGGTGCTCTCCAACGCTGGCTAGAGCCTGCGAAAATAAATATAATATTACTAATAATAATTTATAGTATGTGATAAATTATGATATAACGAGAAACAAAGGAAATATTATTACCTCCTGGTAATGTATACGCGGGTATCATCGGCAGACCCAACACTCTATACCTATTGGTACTGCTACTAGGGGGATCCTAAGATGCGACCCATAGTCTCAGCTCCTCATCCCGAGATAATTCAATCTCGGGCGGAGAGATGGTGGAATAATTCCGTCGAGTTTATCCTTTTTTCTTGTAGCATGCTCATCCTCCTAATGCTTATTAACACCTTTGATTTGGAGCCTTGCTTGCATGTATATGGAATTACCGTGATCATCATCCGTTGCCATCTTGGAGAATTAGGAACACCTTTAATTAGGGTTTCTTTTGGGATATATGATGAGGTTAGGGGTGGCAATCTGTTGTCACAAACCAAACAATTGACGACTTTGAAAACCCAAAATCAATCAGATAATTAGACGCAAATCTAATTTTGAAAATTCAGATCTTGAACTAGATTTTTGTTAGAATCTTAAAAAAAATAAAAAATCCAGAAGAAGTTTCAATTGATTCAGCTTTTAAGCTTTGTAATTGCTTTCTACAAAATATAGGAACTCTTATTAGAACCCATCATCTTCACAATCTTTGTTTTTCTTGGCAATTGAAGATGTGGATGAAGAAATTTTGAGGAAGAAGATGAAGAAAAAACATTCAAAGTATACCTTTTATTTATTTATTTTAGATCTATTATTATTATTATTATTATAATGATAGTAGTTTAGTTGGGTTGGGTTGGATATTCATAGGTTTGCATGGGTAAGTTTATTTTTATGGGTGGATTTCAAATGACGTGTAAAAAACTATTAAAAGAACATTCCAAATAGGGTTTAGTGCATATGTGGCACTGTCATGTCAAACTTCCATTAAAAAATTTAACGCCACTGATGGACATTCAAAAACAAAAGTTGAGTTGATTGTAAGAAAAAAAGTATAGTTAGTCATTTGTTAGTTGACCTAAAGTATAGTGATGTAAAAAACGGAAGAGAGAAGGGATCCAAGCTATAGATTATATTTATGAGTGGAGAGATTATATTGCCACGTGGTATGCATGGCAAGATATTGTATTGGACATTGTGGTGGCTACTAGATAGGAGATTACTCTGGCCGAATACCTAAAGTGGTATCGACAGATAACTCGTACAAGAATTAGCCACCACAACTTGATCTAGATGACACCTATATGCCATGTGTTTATTTCATCAATACTAGGCTGCAAACCTTGTAAGTTTCATATTGAAGATTTTGTTTAAAACATTTGCAATATATTATATATTGTTTGCTAATCATATGTACACTTATATTTTAGATTGAGTCAAGGCGAACTTTTGTGCGGAACATTTTGCGAGTACCACCTGTGCACAACCCTCGCCATGTATATGAGGAGTGGTATGCCAGATCAGTACTCTTCAATGAAGAACACAAAGGCGTCTATGAAGATCCGAACAACACAGTCCCAAATGTGGCGCCAGATTAATTCTGCCAAGAGAGTACCTATCATGGGTTCGACCCATTTAGTCAGGGATCTCCGTACTAGCCCCAGCTCCCATTTGTGGTGGAGGAGGAATCAATTTTGTAGTTAAAACCTCCTCCCCCCTACATGTACAAGCCTACGTATAGTGTTGACTTTGAGAGTGTACAATATTCATGTACTTGAGTCTTATTCTTGAAGAAACACCACACAGTGAAGCGGGGTCGAGCTAGAGTTGGTTGGAGGGGCAGTTCAATTATAACCCACTTTGGTTGCAAATCCCCCGAGGGAGTAAATTTAAAAAAGATCCTCTGAAGCTACTTATAGCACATAAGGTGGAATCGCTGAATTTGAACTAGTTCTCAGACAGTGTCGACGAATCACAGTTCCCTCATGTAGACCCTGAGAACGAGTATAGATTGGTTCATAAAGATGTATAATCACTTCGGTCTCGAACGCTTATATGGGATCAAACCATATATGCCTTTTGAAGCTAGCTTAAGATAATAGAAAAGACTCCAGAATGCAGCGAGTTGTGAACGGGCTAATTTCTTTCTTATGCCATGTTGCTTCTTTCAATTACTGAGTTATATCCCTTCCCTGCCCCCATAGAGAAATAAAATTGACTAATCCTAAGGCAAAGGGTCGAGAAACTCAACGCCATTATTCTTGAATAACTAGGAGTTGGGCCTTCCTTTCACACTATTACGGGAAATAACTCGAACTTCAAATCATTCACTTGCTTTAACTACTCATGCAATGGATGTGGGAGCATTAACTCCGTTCTTATGGGCTTTTGAGGAGCGGGAGAAATTGTTGGAATTCTATGGAAGAGTCTCGGGAGCCAGGATGCATTGCCTGCGTGGTATAATAAATATAAGACAATGTCGGTGTCTCAAAGGAGTCGCTTTGATATTTTTGATGTTACCCCATTTTTTATCAACTAAGGAGAACAATCTCCTTTACCGGATTATGATTTTGCATTCCTTCCAGTTTGTCACGATATGAGTCACTATTTTTTGTTCGTCGTATCGCTTAAGGAGTGGTAGGTCCTCCTACTAGATTCAATGTTCGACGATGCAAAAGGCAATAAAATGACAAGTCGGTACAGAGACGAGATTGAATATGTGGTACGTTCACATATCTAACTAAACTAAATCTTACTTTGGAATGTTCATCAATGTTATTGTGTCATCTTATGTATCATATATATTTTTTTGTACAAAGTAATTTTCTTGCAAGTGCCTTAAGAATTTTTGCGAATGTTCATCGTATCACTTAAGGAGTGGTAGGTCCTCCTACTAGATTCAATGGACGATGCAAAAGGTAATAAAATGACAAGTCGATACAGAGACGAGATTGAATATGTGGTACATTCACATATCTAAGTAAACTAAATCTTACTTTGGAATGTTCATCAATGTTATTGTGTCATCTTATGTATCATATATTTTTTTTACAGAGTAATTTTCTTGCAAGTGCCTTAAGAATTTTTGCGAAGGAGAAAAAAATTTCCAAATAAGAAAATGATGCTTTCAATCAAAGCGAAGCGTCTAAAACAAAAGAATACTTATGATTGCGGCGTGTACGTTATGTAGTATGTTGACTACACCATGCAAGACATTCCTTTGACCACTCAAGATTGGTTGGAGGACGATGCAATTTTGTTTAGATATAGGATTGCCCATGAATTACACACTAATAAAGCTAGAGAAATGAATTATGTATACATGAATTCAAAAGTGGATGATTTATTGTAATTTGTACAATGTATGCTAGTATTCATAAAAGATTTTTTTAGCTCATTGTATACGTTTTATAAAAGATCATTTCTTTGACTACAGAGAGTATTATGTTTTGTAAATTTGATGTTATGAAATGGTTAGGTATTTTTGATTGCTTTTGTTGGTTGTGTTTGATGAATATAAGGAGTATTTTTGATTGCCTGTGTTGGTTGTGTTTGTTGAATACAGAGAGTGCAGGTTGTGATCCTGCTTTGATATAACCTGACTTAGTTTTTTTTTTTAAATGTAGAGTTCGCAGCTTAATATTACGGACGGAAAGGTAGGATCCACAGTTTAGTTCCGCGGACGGAAATTCTTTAAGGGAGTTTTAAACCTTTTTCATTTTATTAGTGTCCGCATAACTACACTGTGGACTGAGGGAATATACTAATTAAAACGACGTCGTATTAAGTTTTCCAACATAATACTCAGTGTCCGCAGAACTAAACTGCAGATGGAGGTGAATTTAAAAATAACTCAAACGACGTCGTATTGAATATAATGTTATGATACTTAGCATTTGTAGAACTAATATACTAATTAAAACGACATCGTATTATGTTTTCGTTTATAATACTTAGTGTCCGCAAAACTAAACTGCGGACAGACATCCATCGAATATCTCTAACTATATTTCGCACATCTGTCTTAAAGAACCCAATATTGCTCATACCTCCTCCCAATGAGCTAAGAACATTCATCATCCTACTTGGACCAATCCCAGCATTATTAAGTGTTTCAATCAAATCCCTAACAACTCCTGAAATATTTTTGTGTGTTTGAATTTGTGAAACTTTACTTGGGGACACAAATTCATGATTGTGATTCAGTTCAATAATAGACACAAACCAATTATCTTTACTCTTATCATGCACAACGTAAAATTTTGCTATACATTCTGTTCTATCAATAGATTTTTTTTCCCTTGTTATTATTATCTTCATCATCAGTGACAACCTCATTTTTCTTAACAACCATATATCCAGCTTTATGACACTGATATAATCTAGAAAAAAAATCTTCAAAATTCACATGTTTTCTGCTAGTTTTTATTCTTCAAATCCAACACGTTTTGCTTATTTTCTATAAAAAATTTTAGCATCTTCCAATGTATCAAAAATTTAACCAACATAAGGAATGAAATCATCACCTAGACTTGTTATATTATTATCATGCAATTCTTCCTCAGTACTTGAAATTGAATGAAATGATTCCTCAGCAAACAAATCCATGGCAAAACAAATGAATCACTTGTAAAAATTAAATTATAAATTACCAATTTTAGCTGATGTTTATCTCCTGGTATGCTTGCTAGTAGGTTATGCTCTCTCGTATGAGCAGGCGAGAAAGGAAGAAAGAAAAACGATCTAGTATGCTCAGTACTTGTTATGCTCTCTCAAGTTGATTAAACCTTTTACGAGAATAGAGGATCAATTAGGGTAAGCACCGTCTGTCCGCAGTTTAGTTCTGTGGACGGGTAGAATAAAACTTTTCACAGTCCGCACTTTAGTTCTGCGGATGAGGCCTCAAACAAAAAAAGTTTGATTTAAAACTATCAATCTTCCATTCCGTTGTTGTTGCAGATTCATGTTTTCTAGGATGATGAGAAACATGCATGGTTCAACAAATGGAATCTAGCAATGGGGTGATGTGTTTTCTCATATTATGAAGCATACGAGACAACATATTACGGTATATATACTTACATATGTTTAGCCATGCATGTTTCTCATCATCCCATATCACATGAATCAGTAAGAACAATAATATGCAAGAAGAAATAGAAAATTTGATAGCTTTAAATCAAACTCTTCTAGTTCCAAATCATTATTGCCAAAATGAGATGAGATCCAAAAGTCATGCTATGATATGAATAACACAAATAGATTGTAGTATTTGACTGTTTTATAGAAGTTACTCAGCGTCCGCAATTTAGTTCTGCAGATGGGTGACATGAGCAAAACGTCGTCTTGCTAATGAAATTAACACTTGGCATACCTAGCATCCGCAGTTTAGTAGTGCGGACGGTAAATATCATAACATTATACTCAATATGACGTCATTTGAGTTAATTTTAAATTCACCTCCGTCCACAATTTAGTTCTGCAAACGCTAAGTATTATAAACGCAAACTTAATACGACATTGTTTTAATTAGTATATTCCCTTTGTCCGCAATTTAGTTATGCAGACTGCCGGAGTCTAATAAAATGAAAAAGTATAAAACTCCTTGGAAGAATTTCCGTCCGTAGAACTAAACTACGGATCCTACCTTCCCGTTCGTAGTATTAAATTGCAGACTCTACATTTAAAAAAAAACTAAGTTAGGTTATATCAAAGCAGAATCACAACCTGTACTCCCTGTATTCAACAAACACAACCAACAAAGATAATCTAAAATACTTTCTGTATTCAACAAACACAACCAACAAAGGCAATCAAAAATACCCAACCATTTCATACCATCAAATTCTTTTATGAATCCTAGCATACATTGTACAAATTATAATAAATCATCCACTTTTGAATTCATGTATACATAATTCATTTCTCTATCTTTATTAGTGTGTAATTTGTGGGCAATCCTATATCTAAACAAAATTGCATCGTCCTCTGACCAATCTTAAGTGGCCAAAGGAATGCCTTGCACGTTGTAGTCAACATACTTTATAGCGTACATGCCACAATCATAAGCATTCTTTTGTTTTGGAAGCTTCGCTTTGATTGAAAGCGCCATCTTCTTATTTGGAAATTTTTTCTCCTTTGAAAAAATTCTTAGGGCATTTGCAAGAAAATCACATTGTACAAAAAAACATATAGATATATATGATGACACTAACATTGATGAACATTCCAAAGTAGGATTTAGTTTAGTTAGATATGTGAACGTACCACATTCAATCTCGTCTCTGTATCGACTTATCATTTTATTGCTTGTTGCATCGTCAAACATTGAATCTATTAGGAGTATGTGCCACTCCTTAAGCGATACGATGAACAAAAAATAGTGACTCTCATCATGACAAACTGGAAGAAATGTAAAATCATAATTCGATAAAGGAGGTTGTTCCCCTTGGTTGATAAAAAATGGGGTAACATTAGAAATATCAAAGCGCAACCTTTGAGACGCCAACATTGTCTTATATTTATTATACCACGTAGGCAGTAATTGAAAGAAGCAACATGACATAAAAAAGAAATTAGCCTGTTCACAAGTCCCTGAATTTCATAGTCTTTTCCCTTATCTTAAGCAAGCTTAAATAGGCATCTATGGTTTGATTCCATATAAGCTTCTGGGGCCGAAGTGACTATACGCCTTTGTGAACCAATCTATACTCGTCCTCGAGGCCTACATGAGGGAATTATGATTCGTTAACACTGTCTAAGAACCAGTTCAAATTCAGTCATTCCATCTTATGTGCCTTAAGTAGCTTCAGAGGATCTTTTTAAAATTTACTCTCTCGGGGGATTTGCAACTAAAGGGGTTATAATTGAACCGCCCCTCCAACCAACTCTGGCTCAGCCCCACTTCACTGTGTGGTGTTTCTTTAAGAATAGGACTTGCATATCTTGAACATTTTCCACTCTCAAAGTCAGCACTATACGTAGGCTTGTATATGTAGGGGGAGGTGTTAACTGCAAAGTTGGTTCCTCCGCCACAAATGGGAGTTGGGGTCGGTATGGAGATCCTTGACTGAATGGGTCAAACCCATGATATGTACTCTCTTGGCTGAATTGATCTGGCGCCACATTTGGGATTGTGTCGTTTGGACCTTTGTAGACGCCTCTATGTTCATTGAAGAGTACTAACCTGGCATACCACTCCTTGTATACATGGTGAGGGTTGTGCACAAGTGGTTTTCGCAAAATGTTCCGCACAAAAGCTCGCGTTGACTCGATCTGTAATATAAGCGTACATATGATTAGCAAACAATATATGATATATTGTAAATGTTTTAAGCAGAATCTTCAATATGAAACTTACAAGGTTTGCAGCTTCGTACTGATAAAATAATCCACATGACGTATAGGTGTCATCTGGTTCAAGTTGTGGGCGGATAATTCTTGTAGGTATTCGACCAGAGTAATCTCCTATCTTGTAGCCACCACAAAGTCTAGTATAATGTCTTACTATACATACCACGTGACAATATAATCTCTCCGCTCATGAATATAAACTATAGCGCGGATCCCTTCTCTCTCCCGACGGAGTTCAAATATATCTATCGGGGCCTCAAAAATATCTTTTCTTTCCCCAAATTGTCTCAAGACACGATCTGACGTTTGGAATTCAACAACATTGAGCCAAATGAGGGGAATACGCGAGGCCCCACTATAGCAGGCTGTTGATACTCCTGTGCCACTAAATGATCTAAGTATGAATATGGCATCCACCGTACCATTGCAGCCGTCATCCCATTAAATTCGTTTCTATAAAAAAATTGGTTGTGATGGGGGTATAGTCTTCTTGTTTCTTTCATGGTATTCTTATTTCTTCGGTAGACCCACACTCTTAGACGAGGCAACCAATGCTCGAGCTCTTTTGCATAATTAGGCCTCCCGATAGATAGGTATTCGTCAGCCCAAACCTGTGTCATAATTGATCAAGTTAAAAATTCACAAACACATTATGAGGGTCATATCAACATAAATAAACATCAAACTACAGTCAATAAGATACCCAAAGAAGTGTTAAACAACCAGAGAAGCTTTTTGCCTCGATGTGGGTTGCTTTGTGTAAATTCTTATACAAACAAGCCAAAACCATAACTCCCCATGCATAATCAGAAAGTTTATCAATTGTGAACAAAGAAAGAAGGGAGAAGACTCTTATTATTCATATCATACAATGTATAGTAGAGAGCCTTTATATAGGCTTAGAGTTGCAGTACATTTGGAAAGTAAATCATTATCCCTAATCATGCAATCCCCCAAATTATGTAATCCCCAAATCATACCTTTAGAAGAATATATAGAATCCTCTAGAATATCTACTAACACTCCCCCTCAAGCTAGAGCATGTATATCAATCATGCCCAGCTTGTTACAAATATATGTAATTCTATTAGCTTCTAAGACTTTGGTAAACACATCAGCAAGTTGTTCGCCAGTCTTAACATGATTTGTGTATATAATTCCTTCTTGGATCTTTTCATGAACAAAGTGGCAATCAACTTCTATGTGTTTAGTCCTTTCACGAAACACCGGATTAGAAGCAATGTGAAGAGTTGCCTCATTATCACACCAAAGGTGCATAGGTACCAACCTGTTGAATCCTAGTTCAGTTAACAAATGCTTCATCCAAATCAATTCACACGAAACATGAGCCATTGCTCTATATTCCGATTCCGCACTGGATCTAGAAACAATATTCTACTTCTTACTCTTCCAAGCTACGAGATTTCCTCCAACAAATACGCAATACCCTGTAGTAGACCTCTTATCTGATGGAGCCCCTACCCAATTTGCATCTGAGAATCCTTCTACTCTATTATGTTCATGATCACGAAACACCAATCCACGCCCTAGAGCACCCTTAATATACTTCAATATCCTCATAACCGCATCCCAATGTGAGGACCTCAAAGAGGATAACAACTGACTTACCACACTAACAGGGAAGGCAATGTCTGGTCGTGTGACCGTAAGGTAATTGAGTTTTCCCACAAGTCTCCTATACCTTTCTGGATTTTTTAATAGGTCTCCTCCGTCTGTTGTTAACTTTTAACTAGTATCCATGGGTGTGTTAGCTAGTTTACATCCTAATAAGCCAGTCTCCTCTAAAAGATCTAAAATATATTTTCTCTAGGACAAGAATATACCCCTGCTTGATCGAGCCACTTCAATCCCCAAAAAATATCGCAGCTTTCCCAAATCCTTAGTGTCAAACTTTTGCATCAAGAAGGACTTTAAAGCAATAATACATTCTTTGTCATCCCCTGTAATTACGATATCATCTACATACACAACTAATAAAATTCGCCCTGCTGAAGTCTCCCAATGAAACATCGAATGATCACTATCATACCTTGATAAACCAAACTCAAGAACCACCTCTTTAAATCTGCCAAACCATGCCCGTGGAGATTGTTTCAATCCATACAAAGATTTCTTTAGTTTACATACCAAACCAGACTCCCCCTGAGCAACGAACCCTAGAGGTTGTTTCATGCACATAACCTCATGTAAATCACCATGGAGAAATGCATTTTTAACATCCAACTGATGTAACGACCAGTGATAAGAAGCTGCCAGAGAAATCAACAAATGCACAGAAGCCATTTTTGCAACAGGAGAGAATGTCTCGGAATAATCAACACCATAAATCTAAGCATATCCTTTGGCAACCAGTCGAGCTTTTAAGCATGCAAGAGATTTATCAGGATTCACTTTGACTGTGTAAACCCATTTGCAGCCAACTATGGATGTGTGAGGAGGTGGCACAACTAAATCCCAAGTACCATTTTTCTCTAAAGCCATCATTTCTTCCACCATTGTCGCCTTCCAACCAGGATGAGATAATGCTTTTGAGACAGTCTTAGGGATAAAATGAGATGAAATAGTAGATAAACAAGTAAGATAGGAAGAAGATAAGCTAGAATAGGACAAGGAAGTTGAAATTGGATGTTGAGTACAAGTGCGTTTACCTTTCTGAAGGGCAATAGGCTTATCTAAGTCAGAGTCCTCAAAAGGCATCTCAGAATCTTGCGATGAAGAAGATGGAGTGATGGTAGTATCAATCGGCATGGCAGGAGGGACTATATCTGTTCGAGGTCGACGAGAATATACATACCGAATGTCTTGAGTAGGACACGGTTAAGACACAGAAGGTGGAATATGATGGATGACATATGTAGGGATGTCCTCATCTAAATCTGTACGTGACTCGGACTGAAAGGTAAAGGGTGTGGTCTCAAAGAAGGTGACATCTGAACTAACAAAATACCGCTTGAGTTCAGGAGAGTAACATCTATACCCTTTTTGAGTCCTAGAATATCCAACGAACATACACTTTAGAGCTTTTGGAGCCAATTTGGACACATGAGGACGATGATCCCGAACAAAACAGCCACATCCAAATATCTTTGGTGGTAATGAAAAAAGTAACTGAGAGGGAAAAAGAACTGAATGAGGAATATTCCCATTTAAAATAGATGAAGGCATGCGATTAATTAAATAACATGTTGTAAGAACCGCATTTGCCCAAAAACCTTTAGGAACATGCATCCCAAACAATAATGCACACACAACTTCCATAAGATGTCAATTTTTTCGTTCAGCTACACCATTTTGTTGTGGTGTATCTATACAAGAGGATTGATGAACCATATCATGTTGTGCCATAAATGTAGTGAATGGAGAAGAAAAATACTCAAGTGCATTGTCACTTCTTAAAACACGAATTGGAATACCAAACTGAGTGGCAACTTCACAAACAAAATTAGTGAAAATAGAGAATAACTCAGAACAATTTTTTATTAGATAAAGCCAAGTAACCCTCGAATAATCATCCACAAAAGTAATAAAATACTTAAATCATAACGGAGATGTTACAGGACAAGGACCCCAAACATCAGAATGAACTAAATCAAATAGGTTCGCAGACCGCTTATTGACTCTGGGTGGGTAAGGCACCCGATGATGCTTCCCAAACTGACACGACTCACACTCTAAGCTAGACAAGGAATGAAAGTTGGGCATCAACTTCTTCAGGCTAGATAAAAAGGGATGTCCTAACCGACAATGGACTTGAAGAGGTGATGCAACAGCAGAACAAGCAACTGATTTTTACACTCCAAATGCAGACTCATCAAGCAAATATAGGCCCCCAGATGCACGACCTCTACCAATCATCTTCTTCGTCGTAAGATCCTACAAAACACAAGAATCAGGATAAAAGGTAACTGAACAATTAAAAGTTTTTATCAATTTGCTAACAGAAATTAGATTAAAGGGAAATTTTGGTAGAAATAAGGTAGATTCAAGAGAGAGAGAAGGGCTCAACGGAACAGTGTCTATGCCTTTAATATTGACTGTGGACCCATCCGCTAGAGTAACACCAGCATGGGTTGATACTTTTTGAAAAGAAGAAAGATTATTAGAATTACCTGTCATATGATCAGAAGCCCCAAAATCAATTACCAAGGGATGAGAAGTACTAAGGCAAGCACTAACATTACCTGTCTGGACAAAAGTAGCAGTGGAAGAAGATGGTGGTTGATGAGAAGCTTGGTACTGAGTATATTATGCATATTCGTGAGCACTCATAGTCACTGTTTTCTCCTCAGTACTTTGGGAAACCCCTGGTTGTACTCCAGTATCCGACCCAGTAACAATATTAGCATATTGGGGTTGCCCCTGAGGGGATCGACCTTGTAAATGTCGACAATATCGCTGAATATGGACAGGCTCACCACAATGAAAACAAACAATATGACCGGATCCAGAATTGTCAGAACTCTGACCCTTGCTACTTCCTCGGCCTCCATTAGTGGTACCACGCCCATGACCATTCCACCGACCACCACTACGACCTCCTCCTCGAAAAATAGAGGAAGTACTGCCTCCAATGCCTCTTCCATGAGTAGTAACAAGTGCAACCTTCTCGGAAGACACATGAGAAGTAGATCCTTCACGAGATATCCGTAGAACTCGTTCAAAAGCATCAGTAAGCAAGGGCATTTCAGAACTACTTAAGAGTTGTGAGCGAACCAATTCAAATTATGGACCTAGAGCACTAAGAAACCCCATGACCGCCAATTACTCCCGTTGAGCTTGCATTTTTGTTACATCGTTTGTGATAGGAAGCAAAGTATTCATCTTTTCATACATTTTCTTATAATCCGCAAAGAACTGAGTGAATGGACGTCTATCCCGTGTAGTCCTATAAAAATTTTGAGAGACATCATAGATACGAGCAAGATTATTTTTACCAAAATAATGAACCTCTAAATACTCCCATAATCCCTTAACTGTATCAATATGAGTAACCAAATCCACAATCTGGCTATCCATAGAATTAAGCAACTGATACAAAATGCGAGCGTCCGTCAAGTCCCATTCTTCTGGTGCAACTATAGAGGGTCGTGTTTGGGTCAAATCTTCTCCGGTTCCCTCCCAATTAAACATAAGCGAACAATTTTCCGCCATTGTGGATAATTATGGAGACCCTATAACTTCTTGTCTGTAAGGCGATTAGAGGATGAAACCACCTCCGTAACCATAGGAGAATTCTTCGAAACCATTACCGTAGACATCTCGCTTGTCATCTTGCAAGTATTAAAAACTCAAAAAAAAACAAATATAGTCCAACCCTTAACACTAAAACATCTAGGAATAAGACAACCAATTGTCAACCGACCATCAGCTCAAAAACAAACTTCATTAAAAGAATCTAATCCACCTTCTAAATCATTCAACAAGACTACAATCGAAAAACAAACTTACTGACAATAGCGATGAAAAGAACCCTACTATCGTGTCGGTGAATAGTGTTTCTGCTACAGTACCGATGAACAGTGTTTCTGCTACAATATCGATGAACAATGTTTTTGCTACAGTGTTGCTGAACAGTGTTTCGTCTATAGTGTCGATGAACAGTGTTTCTGTACAGTGCCAATGAACAATGTTTCACTTTTTCCTTTTTTTTTGAAGAAAGGAAAAAAAAATTAAGATACCGCAAAAATGCGGAACCCTAGCTCTGATACCATGTGAACAAAGAAAGAAGGGAGAAGACTCTTATTATTCATATCATACAATGTATACTAGAGAGCCTTTATATAGGCTTAGAGTTGCTGTACATTTGACAAGTAAATCATTATCCATAATCATGCAATCTCCCTCATTATGTAATCCCCAAATCATACCTTTAGAATAATATCTAGAATCCTCTAGAATATCTACTAACAAATATCTTCTAGAATATAAGAATCTAACATGTGCAACGTCACAGTTTGATGAAACAAATAATATCTTCCCAATAAGAAACAAGACGCACGCTTTGGTGTAGGTCACCACCGTTCCCATGTCTGCATTTATTGGAAGTTTGCAAAATTTAGTGCCCAACCACGACAACTTAATCCTCGGTTATAAACCTTCTCATCCTCCACTACGTATTTACTAAATTCACTTTGATCAAAAAATTATTTTAAATTTTTTATTAATGTACATGTAATAGGTGTACCTATAATCGACACTCCTAAAATGAAATGAACAACTTCTAAAGTTATTGTTGTAGTAAAATAATTGGGAAACTACTATTTAAATTAAAGGAGAATTAAGAAGATATCACCAATATGAATTGAGGCGTGCGTAGAGCATTGTCCTTAAGGATAATTTTTGCCCCTTCGATATTATATATTAACGGTGCAAAAGGTCAGAACGGATACCCTCCAGGATTCAACAATTACGTCTTCTCTATTGTGCACTCAAATAGAGAAGTTGACATGAACAACCCATTGCTTTTCCTTGAATTTTGAAACAGATAGTTAAAGAAATGTATTATAGTGCAATATTTTTTATGGAGCAGAAGACATCCTAAAAATGTATCTAAGAAGAAAATAGTTTTATATATAAAAGATGAAGTTGTCTGCTATTCTTATTTTGAAGCAGAAGCCAACAATATACCTCTATTGAGAGAGTAGTAGTCCACCTTTTTTTATCATGCACGACAGATGTATTGATATAGCCAAGATAAGTTTTGCAATGGTTACAATAAAATTAAGGCAAGAAACATGGAAATAATCAGTTACTCAATAAAGGAAAATCAATCTCATTGATTTTGTATCGGAAGGAAATCAATTTTGTAACTCAAATAATATGGAATGTAATCTGACAATAAAGCACACTAATTAACTTGAATTTGAAATTCCTTTCAATTTTTCATAAAAAATCTAACAATCCCCCACAATTTCAAAGACAAGTATTAAAAGAAATATGACTAAAAATCAAGAAGTGAAAATGGAATGCATAAGTATTGGTGCCTTTTGGGCTATAAACTAATACATAGAATAAATACAGCTAAATTCATAGGAAATAGGTGAAAGAATAAGTTTATATGAACCACATTCCTTTAGAATGAATTTAAATATTATCATTCACATTACAATTTCAAAGCGGGCTTGTTCAACGCGGTTAAATTTGGCACATGATTTTCCCACAATTCAAATGGAGTCTTGCCAGTCCTTTTATAAATTATTCTATTTTGAATGTGACATGCAAATAGAATAGTGTTAGGAATCATGGTTTAAATTTGATGTTATGCTGTTAATGAATATGTGTATCAGTAGCTAAGATTGTGAAGTCCTTAATGAAAGACATATGTACAAGGACTTAGGAAAGAGAAGATCAAATATGTTAGGATGATCTAAGCTGTATTTAAGTATCTGTCATATCCTAAGAAATTGTAAAGTCCTTTATTGAAAGTGATGTACAAAGGACTTAGTATAGAAAAGATCAAAATTGTTAGGTTGATCTTATGTGCTGATCATAGAGTACTGCCATACTCCAAGAAAAAGGACGTAGAGCTTCCTCGGCAGGACACAGAGCTTTCTCGACAGAACGTAGAGCTTTGTCGTCCGGACGTAGAGCTTTGTCATCAGGATGTAGAGCTTCCTCGGCAGGACGTAGAGCTTCCTCGGCAGGACGTGGAGGTTTGTCGACAGGACGTAGAGCTTCCTCGGCAAGACGCAGAGGTTCCTCGGCAGGACGTAAAGCTTTGTCGGAAAGACATAGAGCTTCCTCAGCAGGACGTAGAGCCTTGTCAACAGAACATAGGGTTGTCCCTGCATCTCAAGACAGACTCTCATATGTCATAGTGAAGTTTATGCCAGTACTCACAGCAGCACCTCTTATGAAGAAAACGAAGGCAAGACATTGATGCTTTATCAGAATAAGCAAAATGAAATGTGAAGATCACAGTGAATGTCAGCAAGCATCAAAGTACTGAAAACACACTAACGACACTACGGCTAAGCAAAAACGCGGAGTCGGACGTCAGACGAGCAACTCAGATCTGAGAATGAATATTTTAAGTTGCCCATAACAAATTGACAGTAGAATGATCTGCCCAAGACAGTTGCTGAATATTAAACAAATAAGTGGGGAGCAAAAATCTACAGTCTGCAGTCGGTCAGAGCACTATCCCTACCACTATCTTCAATCAGACTAATGGAAGCTGACTCACCCCACTTATGTAGTCAACAAGAAATAAACTATTCCTAAAGCTCAACAACACATCTCAATGGGAGAATCATATACAACGACCACATTTCAACGGAATGATTCTCAAGAGCATCTACATAAGACAGAAGGATTGAAGTTTTAAGGTAAACAAGAACAACGAAAAAGAAGATCATACTTGAAACACTATCATTCTACAATTCAAGAGAAACATCTTGCTTCGTTGCTGAGTTTATCAAACCATATGCTTCAAGTAACTCAATAGCAACAAAACAAATCACTCTCCATTAAGTGAAAGGGTCAACAGGTGACCAACCAAAGACAAGTCTGCTGGACTTGCTGAGTACCATAGGGTACAGAAGATTCTAAGGCTGCTGGTCTTAGTTTACAGAGTTCCAAGGCTATTGGCTTTGAAGAGTACGTTGAGTACTGGTGTTCTAAGACCGAGGGTCTTGAAGGAATCTTTGTGATTCAGTTGTAACGATATCCTTAGTGGATTTACTACTTGAGGAGTAGAAAAGTAGAGTAGGAGTCTTGTGTGCTCCGAACCACTTAAAGCCTTGTCTCTATCTCTTTGCACTTATCAATTGCCATAACTGCTATAACTGCTTTATCACTGCTTTATTATATTCTCTACTACCAGTCTATTTTCTACAAGGGGTTCTTATAAATTATATTCTGCTGTGCTTAATTATTGGATACATTAACTAAATTGTTAAGTCATTATATTTGAAAAGAAAAAGAAAACACAAAGTTTTAAAATATCTATTCAACCCCCCTTCTAGATATCTTTTGTGCCTCTGGAAACTAACAATTGGTATCAGAGCAGGTTCTCTTATTTAAAGCTTAACCCGTTTGAGTAGATCAATGGCACAAACCAGAAATGGATCTGAGCAAGGCGGAGGAAACAAACCGCCCATGTGCAACAAAGACAAATTTGCCAACTGGAAAGTTCGCATACAAGAATACATGGATGCCATTGACGAGGATCTATTTGAAACTATCATCTATGGGCCTTATATATCAACCAAGCTAACGCCAACTGATGAAGATCCAAATAAAGTCTCAGTCAAACTAAAGAAAGATTGGACTGATGTAGAGAAGAAAACAGTTCAGTTAGATAAAAGAGCTAAAAATATTCTGTTCATAGCTCTAGAAGATGGATTATTTGAAAAGGTAGTCAACTGTACAACAGCTAAGAAAGTATGGGATGCACTACTGATCATGAATGAAGGAACAGAAGAAGTCAGAGAAAACAAGCAATCCTTGCTCACTCAGCAGTATGAAATGTTCACCCACATTTCAGGGGAAAACATCACTTCCACATATGAAAGATTCAACGTACTACTCAACTCTCTTCGAGCATACGGAAAGACCTATCCAAATAAAGATCTCATCATCAAGTTCATGAGAGCTCTACCAAGCAAATGGGATGCCAAAACCACTGCCATTAGAGAGTCAAAGAATCTTCATGAAATGACTGTTCAGATGTTGTATGGAAATCTTCTCACTTATGAACTGGAGTTGACCCAACGAGTTGAAACACTGTCAGAAGGAAAGAAGAAAGAAAGAGGCATTACTCTAAAGACATCTACTTCAAAAATAGCTGACTCAGATGATGATGAAGGTGATGAACTCAATGATGAAGGAGTTGTTATGCTGGTCAGACACTTCAAAAGGTTTATAAACAGAAACAACAGACAGAGGAAGTTTGATAACAACTCTAAAGAACAAGTTAATGACTTGTGCTACAACTGCAAACAATTAGGTCATTTCATCGCAAACTGTCCCAAGCCTCCAAGAAATGATCCAAAGAAGGACAAGAAAAAATTAGAATTCAAAAGCCACTACAAGGCCAAGAAAAAGGAAAGAGGATTTGTCGCTGAAAGCTCATGGAGTGACTCAAACAACGACTCAAGTCCTGAATCAGGTGAAGATGAAGAAACTCAAAAAGCCAACCTATGCTTAATGGCCAAAGAAGGAAAAAGCAAGAAAGAATTCAATGTGGACGAGGTATTTGACTTTTATTCTCCTGATTTAACTATTGATGACCTTAGAGATGGCATGCATGACTCTATGATAGAACTGCATAAATATATGAAACTGTTCAGAATTCTATCAAAGGATCATTCTCTCCTTCAAGAAAAAAAAGAGAAAGCGGTCGTAGAGTTGGAAACTGCTCTATGAACGGCTAACTCATGTACCAATCTTGAGGCTGAGAATGCTAACTTAAGACTTGTAAATGAGCTTAATACTCAGAAGAAGTTAATTCTAGTCTCCAAAATCCAGGAACTAGAAAAGACTATCTCATCATGGAACAAGTCCTCTCTGTCTATGGATACCATAATCTCTAGTCAAAGATCAGTGGCTAACCGATCAAGATTGGGTTTCTGCAATTCTCCTTCAGAAATCTTAGTGGCTGAGCCTATAGAAGCTAATGATAATAGCTCTCCTAACTTTAATAAAAAATTGTTTTTGTGAAATCCCTACAGAATATTAACACCTTTCATTCAAATTTTGCAAATCAAAGTATTGTCTCTCACACCACTCTAGGATTCAAGAAATCAAAAAGTAAGTCAAATTCTGCATTCGAGTCACGAAGGGTCGTAGAACATGACAAGACTCTCTCTACGAACCAACCTGACAAGAATCGTAGAGATAACTTCAACTCTACGAAAACTATAAATCATAGAAGTGAAAGGAAGCAAAAGGGAGTTAAGCTAAAAGGTGTGAAGTACTATCATCCATACATCTCTAAGACAAAAAGGAATCCATACTCACACATAAGCATGCATTACATTCAATGTTACAATTGCTATAAACATGGTCATAAAGCTGCAAAATGCTATTTTTACCCTATACTGCACAGACCCAAGATCAAACAGATTTGGGTTCCCAAAGTTACTAATGAATATGGACCCAAGCAATATTGGGTACCAAAATGAAAGCTGATCCTTCCTACAGGTACAAAGCTCCACTGAATCAACATGGTACTTTGATAGTGGATGCTCTAGGCACATGACTGGCAACAAGGCCCTTCTGTCAAACTTTGAAGAAAAAGATGGTCCTGCAGTCATCTTTAGTGATAACAATTTTGGAAAGACAAGAGGATATGGTTCTGCTGGGAATGGTGTTGTGTCCTTCAGCGTGGCATACGTTGAAGGACTAAAACACAATCTTCTCAGCATCAACCAACTGTGTGATAAAAATCATCAAGTCACCTTTCTCAACAATCAGTGTCAAGTCAGGGACATGAAGACCAACTCTTTGAAACTGATAGGAATCAGAGAAGGAAATGTCTATACTGTCAACCTTGTTGTGTTAAGACCTGATGAAGCTGTATGTTTTCTTGCCAAAGCTTCTGAAGATCAGTGTTGGCTATGGCATATAAGGTTGTCTCACTTAAACTTCAAAAGCATGTCAAAACTTACCTCAAATAACCTAGTTGCTGGACTGCCAAAGCTCAACTTCATCAAAGAGAAACCCTGCAAAGCATGTCAGTTTGGAAAACAAACAAAAAGTTCATTCAAAAGCAAAGCAGTCAACTCAAATGATAAGCCCCTTATGTTACTCCATATGGATCTCTTCGGGCCTATCCCAACTACAAGCCTTGGTGGAAAAAAAATACTCTCTGGTGGTAGTGGATGACTACACCAGATTCACATAGGTATTCTTTCTGAGTTCTAAAGATGAAACCAGCTCTCACTTGATCAAGCTGTTCAAACTTGTCATGAATGAGAAAGAGGAGAAGATCAAGGCCATAAGGAGTGATCATGGAAGAGAATTTGATTTCACTGAGGTAGAACTTTACTGTGAAGAAAATGGCATCAATCACAACTTCTCAGCTCCAAGAACTCCACAACAAAATGGAGTAGCTGAAAGGAAGAATAGGACATTGATTGAAGCAGGAAGAACATTACTGGCAGCTGCTCAACTCCCTAAGTACTTTTGGGCAGAAGCTGTCAGCACTGCATGCTACACTCAAAACAGGTCTCTCATTCACTCCCTATGAATTATGGAAAGGAAGTGAGCCAAACATTAGTTACTTTCGTGCCTTTGGTTGTTTATGCTATATCCTCAACAACGGCAAAAAACATCTAACCAAATTTTAACCCAAGTCAGATGAAAGAATCTTCCTTGTTTATGCTATGGACAGCAAGACCTACAGAGTATTTAACAAGGAAACATTAAGTGTTGAAGTCTCTATCCATATCACATTTGATGAGTCAGAGTCAAAGGAGAAAACCTCCTCACTGAATGAGCCGGCAGAAGAAGACTCTACAATCAATGAGTCCAAAATCGTAGAGTCAGGCTCTACGATCATCGAGCCAGAAGCAGAAAGCGCAGAACAAGAAGAAGCAAACGTAGAGCTCACTATGCCTGAAATGAGTCTCTACAACCTGAACCAGAAATCAACCTGGAAGAACTCAGATAAGAAGGCACCAGAACTGATGTTCCGAGAAGAAGATGGACAAAGGATCATACTGAAGATCTGATAATTGGAGATCCTAATGTAAAAGTCAGAACACGAACAACAACTCAAAATGAATGCATCTACCTAAGTTTTCTTTCTCAAATAGAACCCAAAAAGGTAGAAGAAGCCTTAGGAGATTCAAACTGGATAGAGGCCATGCAAGAAGAACTCAACCAGTTTGAAAGAAGCAAAGTCTGGAGATTAGTTGAAAGGCTAACACAACATCCAGTCATAGGCACCAAATGGATTTTCAAAAACAAGATGGATGAAGATGGTATTATCACAAGAAACAAAGCAAGACTGGTAGCCAAAGGTTACTCACAAGAAGAAGGGATTGACTATGATGAAACCTTTGCTCCAGTCACAAGATTGGAAGCAATCAGAATCTTTCTTGCCCATGCATCCCACATGAGATTTAAAGTCTTCCAAATGGACGTCAAGAGTGCTTTCCTCAACGGAGAACTTCAAGAAGAAGTCTATGTAGAACAACCTCCAGGTTTTATCAATCCTACCCTTTCTAATTATGTTTACAGATTAGACAAAGCATTGTATGGATTAAAACAACCACCTAGAGCATGGTATGAAAGACTCACCAACTTTCTCACAGAAAAGGGATTCACTAGAGGTAGAGTAGATACCACTTTATTCCTAAGAAAGCACACGGACAAATTACTTCTAGTTCAAATCTATGTGGATGATATTATATTTGGTTCAACTGATGAAAACCTGTGTGAAAGGTTTGCCAAACTAATGCAGAGTAAGTTCGAAATGAGCATGATGGGAGAACTGAATTTCTTTCTTGGAATTCAAGTAAAGCAAATTGATGAAGGTATATTTATCAACCAAGCCAAATACATCAAAGACCTATTAAAGAAATATGGCATGGAATTAGCTTCCATCATGAAAACTCACATGGCACCTGCAACCAAGCTTGACAAAGATGAGAAAGGTAAAAGCATTGACATTACTCAATACAGAGGTATGATTGGATCTCTCCTATACCTAACTGCCAGTAGACCAGATATCATGTTTGCCACTTGTATTTGTGCTAGATTTCAAGCTGATCCCAAGGAATCTCATTTATTAGCTGTAAAGAGGATCTTCAGGTATCTTAAAGGAACACCAAATTTGGGACTCTGGTATCCCAAAGAGTCACCCTTTGAGTTAACGGGATATTCAGATGCTGACTATGCAGGATGCAACATAGACAGAAAAAGCACAAGTGGTACATGTCAATTTCTTGGAAATAGACTTATCTCCTAGTTTAGTAAAAAACAAAACTCAGTTTCAACCTCTATTGCAGAAGCTGAGTATATTGCTGCAGGCAGCTACTATGCACAAATCCTATGGATGAAAAATCAGTTAGCTGATTATGGATTTGAGTTTAAATCTATCCCAGTTCATTATGACAATACTAGTGCAATTGCTATAACTCATAATCCTGTCATGCATTCAAGAACCAAGCACATAGATATAAGATATCATTTCATAAGAGATCATGTGCAAAGTGGAAATATAGCACTACATTATATTCCTACTGAAAATCAGCTTGCTGATGTATTTACAAAACCCCTAGATGAATCTTGATTCAACATGCTGATAAGTGAACTTGGAATGCTAAATTTACATCCATAATATTATGCTTTGAAATCTACTAACTCTGAAGAAAGAAAGTTCGTAGAGTAACGAAAACTGAAAAAACAGCTCAAAGGAAATCAAGCTGCCTAGACGTACTCTACGATCGTCGAGAAAGTTAGAGGTCGTAGAGTAGAAAGGACTCTACGATCACCGAGACATACTCTACGATTGTCAAGCAAGATGGAGGTCGTAGAGTAGAAAGGGTTCAAAAATGGAACGTAGAGCTCAGAAGAAACTAAGGGCAAAACAGTCTTTTTCCTTCGGCTTAAAACGAGCACGCACCCAACACGTGACTCCTAGCCCACTCAACAGAAAAAGAGGGAAGTTTTCACTAACTCATTTCAAATTATTTCTTCTGAAAAACTCTTCCTCTCCATCTTCGCTGAAACCCTAGCTCTCCGCTTTAATTGAACTCTGAGCAAAGTTCGTCCTTGTGCAGCAACATCAAAGAAATTCTCAAATGGCACTCTCACCAGTAATCTCAGGGAACTCCCTCGACTTTGAAGATTTTGCTTTAGCTGAAACAAAGTACAAGAGAATCATCTCCTTGCTGCGACGATCAGGACTCTACGAAGCCCTCGACACCAACACTCTGATATATCTAGCTTTGGTGAGAGAATTCTATTCAAATGGAATTATTGGAGACGGAATCCTGTCCACGAAGGTCAAAGGGATCCCACTTCAGCTATGTGCCTCAGAGATCAATGTAGCCCTAGGTTTCAAAAATGACGAACTCACAACTATCCAGTTCATCAACACAAAAGAAGGGCTGAAGCGAATGCATCATGAGAACAACCCAAGGCTAAGGGGATTAAAGAAAAAGGAATTCCCTCAAAAGTATGAATTCCTTGTTGATATTGTTGGTAAATGCATTCTATGCAAAGATTCAGCTCATGATTCTGTCAATGACACTCAGCTCAGAATCATGACTTCTATTGTGAAGAAGATCCAACTGAACTATGGTGTTTTTCTCTTACAATGGATTGAAAACTGGATATCAAATGATGGAAAGACCTAAGGGGCAAGGAAAATGTTTTATGGCGGATTCATCAGTATTATCATTCAAAAAGCACTGGGAGACCGCATTGGGGATGATGAAGGAGAGGCTATCAATTTCCACAAAAGGATAACTCAAAAGTTATTCGTAAACTGGAAAAAGAATCCAGCTGGGAATTTGAAATCAGCTCAGACAGAAGACAGTGAGAAGACTCAAAGTGAAGCAAGAAAACCTTCTATGTAAAATATGTCTGTTGTTGCAGAAACTGATGAAGTAGAACAGGAGGTGCCAGCACTAACCAGGAAAAGCAAAGGGAAAAAGAAGGCAGTATCCCAAACTGAAGAAGAACCTCAAGGGTCATCAAATGAAGGACCTACATCATCTGCGGTTCAAGGTAGGCCTTCCATATCCTCTGAAGCAGAGAAGAAGAAGAGAAAACAAATAGAAGAAGCTTCTGGAGAAACACAACCTACCTTAAGAGTGTATCATAAGAAGGGAAGACGCAGCTCTAAGCAAAGTCTCCCAACAATCACTGAAAATCCTCACTCTACGTTCGTAGAGTCAAGAACAGAAGCAGCTGCTGAAGAAGTTGGTCAGCCTGACCCAATATCCACCAATGTTGAACAAATGGCTGTAAAGGTTGCTGACCTCAATCCAAAGAAAACAAAGAAAAGGCTGATGAGCTTAGCTCAAAAAGAGCTAAATGAAGCAATGCTGAGGATCAAAGAAGAAGAACTCAGAATGGCTAATCAAACTGATGCTCCGACTGAGGGGGAGAAACAAGAAGCTCATGAACAAAGAGATACTCAAGTTGAGGGGGAGACACCTGATGCTCCTGCATTCGTCACTGCTCGGATTGAGGGGGAGCAATCTGAAGATTACTATGAAGGTTCGTCCATCCCTGAAGAGACTAACCAAGAGAATATGGAGTTCAGTGATGAAAGGGAAGAAGGAGAGACAGAAACAATGCCTGAACCTATTGGGGCTATGGAGATCAGTGATGAATCTAAAGATGAAGAGGAGGATGAAAGCCTAGAAATCATTGTTGAAGGCAGAAATGGAGAGAGGCATTTCATCTACAACTGCCTATTTAACTACTTACCAAGAATGCCATTTCATCAAGCACTAATGGTCAATTCTTGTTATCACATGTTTTGGGCCTTCAAGGCCTATCCAGCCATTACAGTGCTTGCCTAAGAATTCCCCAACACTGGCTCTTTTGCTCAGAAGCTACTGACAAACCATCCATTTCAGGTTAACGAGCAAAAGGTATACTTCATTCCCTCATCAATTAAGTCAAAACACTCTCTATTGTCATACTTTTATCGTTTTGATGAGATTCCAAGATGGAATGAGGTCATCTGTGACCCAACAAGACCACTTCCAGTTATAGGGTCTCAAAACTCTATCTCTGATGAACCAGATGCTCAACCATCCCCAGTCGTAGAGTCTCTAAACCCTACGACAAATGATGCGCTCACCCTCCTTACACAGAATGTAGAGTCAACCCACTCTACGATCAACTCTACGATCGTAGAGTGTGCTAACCCTATAAACCTAAATCAAACTACTTCCTCTCCATCACTTCAACCAACTGCCCAAAATATTCCCACTGACATACCATCCTCCTCCCATCATGAATACTTTGACCTGGCCATTGCTCTGGCACATCTCCAAGATAACACCAAACGAGAATCTCCAAATGAGATCAAACAAATACTTGAGCGTGTCCAAGTCATTCCTACAAAAGGTGAACTAACTGATCTCACGGTTGGAATGGCTAAAGATATGGAGGAAAATCTTGAAGCAAATTCCCTTGCCCTCCATAAAAGGTTCAATAACCTTATTGATGCTGCCAATGCTCACACCAACAATCTTGGTACTAAATTAACCAAAAGACTGAGGGAAATCATCCAAGAACTAATGAACGACATTGACAAAAGGGACAAATTCTATCAAAAGGAAATTGCTGACCACAAATCAGCAATTATCTCCCTTCAGCAAACCCAGACAGCTCAAAACAGACTCGTAACTGAGAAACTCTTTGATTTGAGCACCTCTATCAACAACTTCCAGCGAATATCTCTCCAACAGATGGAAAGGACTGACAATGCTCTAGCCCTTATGCACCAGCAACGAGAGAGGACTGAAGCTCAGCTCGTAAAGCAAAGAGCTGACAACACTCAGTCTAGGTCACAAATGCAAGAACTGGTACAAGGTATTGAGAAACTCTCCCAAGAAGTTAGAAGGTTGGATGCTGACATAAAGGGGGAGAAATCAAAAAGTAAAGAAAGAGGAGAATCAAGCAGCAGTAGGGGAAGAGAGCACCCAAGGCCAAGACAGACCAGGCAGCATGCATCATCAATACCAGGAGAAGTGGAGCCCATCAATGCAATTCCCATAAGGAGTGAAGTTCCTGGATCTTACAGAAGAATGCCTGATGTAACCCCAACAGGAGTTCGCATACCATCAGGAAATCCTGCAGTTTTAAATAGACACTTGCATGGAACTCACCCATATGGTGAAGGAGGAAGTTATGTGCCCTCTTCCGGTCTCAGTCGAGAGCAGATTGAAGAATTCCAGCAGATGACTGAAGAAGGCAGAGAAATCTACAGAAGAAGAACTGCTTATGAAAGAGCCAATCCCCCAAGGACCAAGAGAGGAGCAACACGAGGAAAGAGAAGCTAAGGTTTGAAATCGTTTGTAAATCTTCTCTTTCCCTGTATTGATGAAACTGTCCTACAATGTAATATTCATCTTATCATCAATAAAATTCATGATTTCATCTAGAAATACAGTTACTCATTGTATTATAAGACATGTTTTATTTCTTTAAGCATCTGCATTAGAACTGATGATATAATTCAACTACTGGTTATGTCAACATCAAATAGGGGGAGATTGTTAGGAATCATGGTTTAAATTTGATGTTGTGCTGTTAATGAATATGTGTATCAGTAGCTAAGATTGTGAAGTCCTTAATGAAAGACATATGTACAAAGACTTAGGAAAGAGAAGATCAAATATGTTAGGATGATCTAAGCTGTATTTAAATATCTGTCATATCCTAGCAAATTGTAAAGTCCTTTATTGAAAGTGATGTACAAAGGACTTAGTATAGAAAAGATCAAAATTGTTAGGTTGATCTTATGTGCTGATCATAGAGTACTGCCATACTCCAAGAAAAAGGACGTAGAGCTTCCTCGGCAGGACACAGAGCTTTCTCGATAGAATGTAGAGCTTTGTCGTCCGGACGTAGAGCTTTGTCATCAGGACGTAGAGCTTCCTCGGCAGGACGTAGAGGTTTGTCGACAGGACGTAGAGCTTCCTCGGCAAGACGCAGAGGTTCCTCGGCAGGACGTAGAGCTTTGTCGGAAAGACATAGAGTTTCCTCAGCAGGACATAGAGCCTTGTCAACAGAACATAGGGTTGTCCCTGCATCTCAAGACAGACTCTCATATGTCGTAGTGAAGTCTATGCCAATACTCACAGCAGCACCTCTTATGAAGAAAAAGAAGGCAAGACATTGATGCTTTATCAGAATAAACAAAATGAAATGTGAAGATCACAGTGAATGTCAGCAAGCATCAAAGTACTGAAAACACACTGACGACACTACGGCTAAGCAAGAACTTGAAGTCAGATGTCAGACGAGCAACTCAGATCTGAGAATGAATATTTTAAGTTGCCCATAACAAATTGACAGTAGAATGATCTGCCCAAGACAGTTGCTAAATATTAAACAAATAAGTGGGGAGCAAACAGCTACAGTCTGCAGTCGGTCAGAGCACTATCCCTACCACTATCTTAAATCAGACTAATGGAAGCTGACTCACCCCACTTATGCAGTCAACAAGAAATAAACTATTCCTAAAGCTCAGCAACACATCTCAACGGGAGAATCATATACAACGACCACATTTCAACGGAATGATTCTCAAGAGCATCTACATAAGGCAGAAGGATTGAAGTTTCAAGGCAAGCAAGAACAACGAAAAAGAAGATCATACTTGAAACACTATCATTCTACAATCCAAGAGAAACATCTTGCTTCGCTGCTGAGTTTATCAAACCATATGCTTCAAGTAACTCAGTAGCAACAAAACAAATCACTCTCCATTAAGTGAAAGGGTCAACAGGTGACCAACCAAAGACAAGTCTGCTGGACTTGCTGAGTACCATAGGGTACAGAAGATTCTAAGGCTGCTGGTCTTAGTTTACAGAGTTCCAAGGCTGCTGGTTTTGAAGAGTACATTGAGTACTGGTGTTCCAAGACCGAGGGTCTTGAAAGAATCTTTGTGATTCAGTTGTAACGATATCCTTAGTGGATTTGCTACTCGAGTAGTAGAACAGTGGAGTAGGAGTCTTGTGTGCTCCGAACCACTTAAAGCCTTGTCTCTATCTCTTTGCACTTATCAATTGTTATAACTGCTATAACTGTTTTATCACTGCTTTACTATATTCTCTACTACCAGTCTATTTTCTGCAAAAGGTTCTTACAAATCATATTCTACTGTGCTTAATTATTGGATACATTAACTAAATTGTTAAGTGATCCTATTTGAAAAGAAAAAGAAAACACAAAGTTTTAAAATATCTATTCAACCCCCCTTCTAGATATCTTTTGTGCCTCTGGAAACTAACAAATAGCTTCTCCCCACAAGTTAGAAGGTGCACCAGAACTAATCAACAAAGCATTCATCATTTCTTTTAAAGTTCGATTTTTTCTCTTAGCAAAACCGCTAGATTCCGGTGAATAAGGAGGAGTGGTTTCATGCACAATACCATGTTCTTCAAAAAAAAAAATATTTAAAGGTTCATATTCACCACGTCTATTAGATCTAAGCCTTTTAATTTTCTATCCAATTTATTTTCAACTTCAGCTTTATATTTAACAAACATATCAAATGCTTCATTTTTATGTCTAAGCAAATAAACCTTAGTATACCTTGAAAAATCATCAATAAAAGCCACATAATATTTTTTTACCACCTCTTGTCATATTTGATTTCAAGTGTCCCAAGTTTGAATGGATAAGACTAAGTAATTCTGATTCTCTTTCTAACACAGTTGCATGGTTTCTTGGCTATTTTAGTTTTAACACAAGTGTGGCATTTATCATGTTCAGAAATTGAGATATTTTTAAGGATGCCTATTTCTTTCATTTGTTTAATATATGAGTAATTAACATGACCAAGTCTAGCATGCCACAAAGAATCACACTCAAGCAAATAAGTGGAAGAAATAGCATTTTCATTCAAGACATGCAATTTTAATGCCACAAATGTGCTTGGTTGCACCAGAGTCTACCACCAGTTATTGTCACGTGCCACCATGTTAACCTTAGAAATGACCGCAACAATAACATCTGCCTCAGCCAAATTTGCATTTGGTGGGGCAAGTTTGTCGTTCCTTTTCTTGTGTCTGCATTGCGCAACATAGTGTCCAGGGTTACCACAAACAAAACAATTACCTTTTTTCTTACCAATTTGATTTTGCGCCTTGAGATGCCCATTTTTGTCGTCGTCGTTGTTGTTGTTGCTCCCTCCTCGATTGTTGTTGTGTTTGAAGGCTTGATTCCTCCCTCTATTATTGTTTCCATGTTGACAATTGACATTGTTGCTACCAAATTCTCCTTTGTAGTAAGCTCCTTAGCATTCTACATTTTGTTATACATTCGGTTCGTTTCCTCGATTCTTTGTGAACGATAACCTCCTCTAAATTCATGTCTTTCTTCTTGTGTTTCATGATATTCTTGTAATCCTTCCATGATTCCGACAATTTTTCAATTAGTGCTCCCACCACAAATGGTTTTGGTAGTAACATCTCTTCTTTCCCAAGTTCGGAGACCACCAAATGATACTCATGAATTTGCATGGATACATCTTTATCTTCAGACATTTGGAAATTCAAATAATTCCCAATAGCATACTTTTTTGTTGCGGCATCCTCCACAATGTATTTCCTATTCAAAGCATTCCAAATCTCCACAACATCTTTCATTAAACAATAAACATTAAATAACTCATTTGAAAGAGCATTTAACAGAATACTCTTACAAATTTTGTTTGCATTTTCCCAAGAGGATAGTTCCTTTTCATATTCAGTTTGACCACCTTTTAGTTTTTCTGGTTTTGGTTTGTAAGAACAAAATCAACCTTTGCAATATCCAAAACTAATAAAATCTTAGTTTGCCATCTCTTAAAATTATAACAAGAAAAAGCCTCAATTTTTGTGACATCGGGAATGGCCTTAGTAGCGGTTAACATAGCAGAATCCATGATTATCCTTAAGATTGTAGTAAAATAATTGGGAAACTACTATGTAAATTAAAGGAGAATTAAGAAGATATCACCAATATGAATTGAGGCGTGCGTAGAGCATTGTCCTTAAGGATAATTTTTGCCCTTCCGATATTATATATCAATGGTGCAAAAGGTCACAACAGATACTCTCCAAGATTCAACAATTCCGTCTTCTCTAATGTGCACTCAAATAGAGAAGGCGACATGAACAACCCATTGCTTTTCCTTGAATTTTGAAACAGATAGTTGAAGAAATGTATTGCAGTGCAATACTTTTTATGGAGCAGAAGACATCCTAAAAATGTATCTAAGAAGAAAATAGTTTTATATATAAAAGATGAAGTTGTCTGCTATTCTTATTTTAAAGCAGAAGCTAACAATATACCTCTATTGAGAGAGTAGTAGTCCACCTTTTTTTATCATGCACGACTGATGTATTGATATAGCCAAGATAAGTTTTGCAACGGATACAATAAAATTAAGGCAGAAAACATGGAAACAATCAGTTACTCAATTAAGGAAAATCAATCTCATTGATTTTGTAACGGAAGGAAATCAATTTTGTAACTCAAATAATATGGAATGTAATCTGACAATAAAGCACACTAATTAACTTGACTTTGAAATTCCTTACAAATTTTCATAAAAAATCTAACAATTGTCATCTCACCCGTGGGGAAGTGAAATGTATGTCTCACTCTGCCAACGCTCCACTAATACTTCCATCAACTAAGCATCTAATTGGTTACATACATTCGTGTTTGCAACTCCAAAACCCCATTGTTGTAATAATTGTTTATCGGCATTAGTTAAAACCCAAATATACAAAGAGCATCCACTCTCATCTGTTCTTGGGGAACAACTAAAATAAGGATTATTCTATACAATAGTAGAAATGTGGTTACCTTGATCCCACAACAGTGTATTATCGGCTGGTCCGGAATTGAATTCCATTTTTGTAACTAACACAAATAAAATAAACATATATCAAGAAAACATTGATGCTATTATTATTACATATCAAAAATAACTAAGAAAACCCTAATTCAAACATTATACTCAAACAGTTTAGTTCTAACCGACCAATAATGTTTCTTTATTGTATACAAAGAAACATTTGTAGCCAACAAGTCTTTGTATGCAACTTTTTATACAACAACTATGGAGATTGTATACAACAAAGAAGAATAAAAAATATATACATATGACGAATTTATAATTTACATGAGTTGGATTTAGCAAATATGTAAGTTTGTAACAAAGATTTGCCGATCTCCTTTTGCTTGGTTGCTTTTCTCTCAAAATCGTCGTGGGTATTTAGATCTCATATGAGGAAGAAAGAACAATTACGTATCTGGCACTGTTTTGAAACCCGGACCGGACCGGTCGGTTCAACCGGAAACTGGTTTAATGTCCGGTCCGGTTTGACCCAGTTCAATTGATTTGGTTAAAAATCGATATAATCGGTTGACCACTGTTCGAACGGTGGTTTAACCGGTAAAACCGGTGAAGTTGACCCAGTGAACCGGTTTTTAATTATTTTTTATTTTTTTTTGTACCAAATTTTTTTTAATATCAAAACTAATCATTTTTTAGTAATATTGTAACTCAACTTTATTATGTTTTAGTTTATAAAAAACGAGATTTTTTAAAATTTTATTAATTACTAATAATATATATTTTTTATATTAATGATGTCACTAGATCAATAACGGTTCGACCACTAGTTGAACCAGTGATCCTTTTCCGATTCGATGGCCGGTCCGGGTGTGAAAACTTTGGTATCTGGTATAGAAGTTACTCAGCGTCCACAGTTTAGTTATGCGGAAGGGTGATTTACCTTAAAACGGTGGCGTTTGAATTTTAATTGGGAAGTTACTCAGCGTCTGCAGTTTAGTTCTGCGGACGGGTGATATGAGCAAAACGCCTTTGTCTTAATGATATGAGCACCTGGCATACCTAGCATCCACAATTTAGTTCTACGAATGGAGGGGAGTATTTTGGACAATATTTCCGTCAACATAACTAAATTGCGAGCTCCCCCATATTAAACTGCGGATGAGAGGTTTTCCTTACTATTCGATGTGGGAATGGACGACTGAGATCTGTTGTAAGGATAACCTTATTCTTACAACGTTGGTTATGGATCAGTCCCTATATATATGTATATATTATATATATATATAATGTGTATGTGTATACTCATATATACACATTCATCTATCTTCACCCATTTGAATTTCAAAGATTGTGTTTGCATCTAAAGTTACAAGCTCCGGAAGTTGTGCAGTTTAAATCAGGTAGTTTGAGTTCAAATTGAAACCCAAGTTTTTTCACCAAATTAATTATAAGAAAACTTGAGAAAGAAGATGGAGATTTAGATTTTGATGGTGGAAGATGGTAAGATGAAGGTCACCCGCCAGATGAAAGGAGATGAAGAAGAGAGAGAAAGAAAAGGTAAAGAGAAAAAGAAAAAAAGGAAATTAAAGTTCATTTTAAAAAAAAAAACAATTCTAAGTTATTAATGCAACTTGCATCCATCTCAGTCATGGTCAGCTGATGGGGCTGCATATTTATTTTCCATGTCATTTTCTTTTTTGTTCCACTACGCCGCGTAGGAAAAAAGAGGTCAATTTAGACATCGGTTTGATTAATTTGACATAATAGGTTGATTGCATATTTTTTTTATAGTTCAGTTGGTTAATTGCAATTTTTTTTAGTTTAGTATTCTATTACACAAAGTGTGCCAACTTCAATGGGGGTAAATATTATTTTTGCTGATATGTTTCTTATAAGAAATGCTAGTTTTTTTTAACTATTTTGCTTGATATTTATTGTGCTATATGAGTAATTAATTTTTTTTATTATAAAAATACATTTATATTATATATAGATATGCGCACACACACAAAAGCATCATATCCTCAAATGCATCGTACCTTTTTATGGAAAAATGTCATGTCGTATCCGTGTCGCTTATCTGTATCATGCCTCATAGTTTGGCAGAATAGTGTACCGACATTCTAAGAACAGACTGTTTTGACAATGGACAATAGTTTGAAATGCCTGTTACACTTTTCTTTTGCTGAAGGATTTATTGTATCATCTTTCTAACACGAGGATTATTTAAGTACAGTTGAGTGGATCCACACTGTTCAATCTCTCCCTTCTCACATCTGATTTGTGGGCAGTGGTCATTCGCATATTTTTCTACCGCCAGCAGGTAATGTTTTCAGACTTATGTCAATGTCAATTTAAATGACCTAAGGTCTGAGCTTACTTTTGATTTTTACAGTTTCTAATCATCTTAATTTGATACGTGTGCTTTTTTTTCTGTGTTTTTTTCTTTTCCACCTGGAGAATCCCCATTCTATTTTCACTAAGATCAAATCTTCGACTGCAGGTTGACTGGTTGTATTATCTATCTTTTGCAACTGTAGTTATTGGTCTTGTCATATATTCAAAAATGTAAGTCCTTTTATTGCTGGTTTATCTTTTATTTTATGTCGCAGATTCTCGATATATAGTTACTTCCTGTGAGTACCCCTAATTGTAGCTATTTTTATTTTTCCTGGTTTGAGAAAAAGAGTTTATCCCCCTATGGTGACTAATGGAAATAAGATGAAAAGCCAATGCTGAGTTTCCAAAAAAAAACCCTCAAAAGTACCCAACTAAGCTCCTAAGCATTCTATATTATCATCGTGTGTGGAGTAATAAGATGGTGTTCATAAGAGGACTGTCAAAGTGTTAATGCAATATTGCTTATCTAAAAACCCGAAGTGGCCATGCAAAATTCAAATGCTTGAGATTGGCATCTTATCACTGATTCGAGCATAAAAAAGTGATTAAAAAAATATGAAACTAGTATAATTAGTCAAATTTTACACAACATAATCCATAACTAGTTAGCTTTGTGGAAAAAGCCAAATATATAATGCCTGTTTTGAGTAAATGATGCATTTCAGTTTTGAATCTTTGATACATTTGTAGGATCTAAGTAATTATCAGAACTTCAGTAGTATGGCAGTGAAAAGAAGTGCAACTTGTTCTGCTTATTCCTTTGTATGACAGTGAGAAGGATCCTATTCCCATACCACCTCCTGAGGATGGAAATCTTAATACACAATACCAACTGCTTCAGGAAGAAAGTGCTTTGTGAAGTTCAGAATAAGCTCGTCAGTGTTATATATCGAAAATGTAATTGTATCATTTGAACGTACCTCACATTATTACTTACATTTCAAGCCTGGGTCCTTTCAATCAACGAGGAGCCAAAAATATGCAGGAAATGTGAACTTTTATTCTCAAATGCTCTATTAACTGTTCTAGTTGTTCTTAAGAGAAGCATTATATATGTTCGAAATTAAGCAGGAACTAAGGCATGGAGTTGATATAATTAATGGAGAATTTGAGGGTCTCTTCATTGCTTCTACAGAACCTTATTTTGATCCCTTAATTGTGTTTTGAAACCCCGTCCTTCTCTCAATATAGTCCTTAGTTACTATTTTATGTAGCACACACTATCTGCGTGCAATAAAGGAAAAAAAAAAGAAGTTAAGATATTTGAATAAAACTAGAAAACACAGATGAGAAAAAATAGGGAATAACATAGGGATAAAAAGTGGGAGAGAGAAAAAAAGTGGTGAATTTATTTTTATTCAAAGATGCGACACAGTTTCATCAAAAAGTAGTTACTTTTTTTTCCTCTTCTTTTATAATAAGAGATACGTGTTCAGGCAGTTTTATTTTGCCATATTTATTTTCGTAGCAGGATCACCATTTTAGTGTTTTGTATTTTATATATTATCAAGGACGTTTTGGTCTATCATTTTATTTCATTACATTTCCCCACAATTTTTAATTGACGAACCAAATTAGGTTAATAAAATGTTGGATTTACCCCTCTCATTTGGCACTGGTTGATGAGAAAGATAACTTAATCTCCTTTGTCACAGAGCTGGCGAATACTCAATCTTAAGACATTCTGATGAGTCAATTTTATACTTATAAATTAATTCTTTTTAACTTGATGATTTGTGAGTTTTTGAGTAATTTATGTTCTTTTTTATGTGTTTTTATCTTATTAGTATAAAATGCGTCTTTGTATCACTTTTATGTGTTTTTACTTTGTTTTATAGGGAAAAGAAATAAAATGGTACTTGGATTAATGCAAAGAATTTATCATTAACATAGCAGCCCCTTGGAGCTCAATTTAGTCCTTCGTCCAACCAATATCTCTCAATGCTCAAAGAAGAAAAGTTGTAAATCTGTTTCTTAGCTTTCCGGAACATCTTGAAACGCCTAAATCAGGGTTCGGATGAGAGAATTATGACTATTTTACCAACGAACGTCGAAGCTGAATATTCCAGGAAATTACTCGGTTGGACAGATTGACCTCTGGAGCTTCATTTGCGATTTTGATGGTGTTAAAGTTTTCAAATGAGAATGTGTTCTTCTTGAAGATTTTAGTAGACTTCTCAAGCTTTCCGAAATGGTATGGTGAAAAAAAATCCAAGTTAATTTGGGCCTCCAAACATTGCTTTTTAGACAGCTAATCTGAATCCCGCCTAGACTAAATTCCTATTCGGACCAGTTGGAGTATTTTGCCATAACTTGAGCTTCTCAACTCCAAATCAAATGATTCAAAAGCCCAAATTCATTTGAAACTCCAGGGCTACAACTTTCGTTCTTTGTTCAAGGTCCAATTCGGTGGTTTGCTGATCCAAAATTGGCTTACAAAGTGTTTATCAGTTTAGTTGTTAGATTTGGACTCTTAGCACATCACATGTGCACGTTTTTGGGTGGATTCCTCCTTGTATGGCTGATGCACATGTGTTGATTGGGTGTTTGATTTTGACTTATGATGATAGGTTAGCACACCATGAGTTCCTATAAATACCAAGTGAAGCTATGCTTGTATTTTGCTAATTCATACACTAATTCACCACCAATTCTTTGTATCCATTCTCCACATTAGTTTGTTAGTATAGGAGTAGGGAGAGGAAGTAGATCTCCAGGGGGAGGCTACTCTCTTCTCCATTTTTATAGTTCAAGAGAAAACAAGGGATCAACACTTATGAAGGTCAAGAATCGAAGGCGAAAGCTTGGAGATTGAAGATTGTGATCCATAGTGACAGCCAGATGTCAAAACATAGTTTTTCTTCTCTAAACTCTTCTTTTATTTTTGTATTATATTATTGTTGAATATCTTGTAAATTATATTTTGCATATTTGCTATGAACTCTTCTCATTTCTTTTATTTAGTTCCAAAGGGATGTTGAACTTTATTTACACTATTCATTCCTTATTATATGAAGTTCATTCTTGATAATCTATTTTAACTGTTGAATGTTATTTGGCTTAACTAATTTAGTTTCTGCAGGATTAAATTGGTTAACTGATATCATCTGCTAGATCAAGGGATAGTATTACGTGTAATTGATATTGTTCCTAATCATTGGTAGCAATTAGTGATACATGATTGTGGTCAAGCTTTTGAGTATTGCTATGATTATTGGAAGGCGAGTTAAATAATCCGAGCTTGTGTGATTATTTCTTGGAATAGTCTAATTTCCTAGATCTTAATGCTACTGTTATATTAAATCTAGAGAGCTTGTTCTAGGTTATATAATGGGTAGAATCTTGTGAAGAGCTTGTTTCATTGAGTGATAATTAAGGGGAGTTTCGGGTAGCAGAGCTTGTTGTTACCTAGGGCTATTAATTTCATTGAAGGATAAATATTGCTATGATGAGGTGATATTGAACGGAATAACTAAAATCTTTATTTTATTCTTATTTTGTTTTAGTTAATTAGTTAAATAAAATTCCAAACCCCTTTTTTTTGGTTTACAAAGTATAAATTTAGACTAATCATTCTCTGTGGGATCGACTCTTACTTGCACTACTACATTATTATCTTTTGCAGTAAGGTTTTATTTTTGGGTGCTTGCGACAGTACAACAAATTTTGGCACTGTTGTTGGGGAATGATTTTAGTTTTATTTTTGTGCTTTTGTGAACCTTATTTCATTTTACCAATTTTCTATCTTAATTTAAACTCGTGTTGCTTTTTAATTTCGCAGGGACTCTTGTTTTATCCACCACGATCTCAAGGTCTCGAATAAAAAATAAAGAAGTCGGGCTGACGACTATAAATCAAGCGCTACTTGGGAGGCAACCCAAATTTCGCATCCCTTTATCTAATTTTATTTTACTTGAGTTTATTTTCATTTAGTTTAATCTTTCGTGTGAGGTTGTTCTGCCTACCAAGCGTCGGGGCGTTGTATCAAAGTCATCAAAGCCAAACATTCTACAGTTCCAGCGCTCCAAGATTATTGAGATATTTCCAGGGAAGTCCTTTGCATTTGATTCGTTTATTGCTTACATTGAGGACAATGTCAGTTTTAAGTTTGGAGGTAGTATTTAGTATTTGTATTTTTATTTGTATTTAGTATTTGTGTGTTTTTATAAAAAAAATGTTTTTATATATAAAAAATTATATGATTTTTTTTTAAAATAAAAATTTAGGATTATTAGTTTTTTGTTTCTTGAGCATTGACTTGATTTAGAACTATGACCAATGATTAAAAAAAATAAAAACTTGATTGAATAAATTATAATTCATGAAAAATAGACAAATGTTGCTTAGTCTGTGTGCTTAACTTTTTTGTTAGTTATTATATTTCTTGTGATCCCTAACGCATTTGAGCACTTATACATTTGTAATGAACCAGTAATACACTTAGAGAAGGCTTATATATGACCGAATGCTTGTGTGAGAGATCAATAAGCTCTAGAACTCGTTTAAATATCACTCGAAGCAATGTAACCAAGTTGATTTTTTGGTCATGTGGTGAGTTGAGATGGAGCGTAAAACGCACTCACTCATAAACACATGCTTAGGGGAGATAGAGCGTAAAACGCACTCACCTATATAAAATAAAATAAATGAAGAAAGTAATAAATCATAAATCGTGCAATGGGTTGAGATGGAGCGTAAAACGCACTCGCCCATAAGGGTGGACTTAGGATGAGATGGAGTATAAAATGCACTTACCTAGAGTCCTTTGATTTTAAAATTTTGAAAATTTATGATTTGCTTATATTTGCGGTGAGTGATGTATTAAGCATGTAGTTTTTTGAGTTTATTTAGATTTATTTCATAAGGTAATGTGGTTGAATAAGTTCATCCGAGCTATACTTAGTTTAGTGCAAATGGATATACACACACGCACGGAAAGGATCTAAAGCAAGGTATGTCTAACAAATAAATTAAAATCCTAAACATTGCGATATTTTGAAAGTTTTCTAGAGTTATCATGTGTTGACATCTTTGAGGTCATTGTTCGAACTTTTTGTCTCATTGCTCAAGTTAGATTTCATTAGCAGAGTTTAATTTTTATAATTTATGTTTGTTTTGCTTGAGGACAAGCAAAGATTCAAGTTTGGGCGTATTTGATGAGTCAATTTTATACTTATAAATTAATTCTTTTTAACTTGATGATTTGTGAGTTTTTGAGTAATTTATGTTCTTTTTTATGTGTTTTTATCTTATTGGTATAAAATGCGTCTTTATATCACTTTTATGTGTTTTTACTTTGTTTTATAGGGAAAAGAAATAAAATGGTACTTGGATTAATGCACATAATTTATCATTAACATAGCATCCCCTTGGAGCTCAATTTAGTCCTTCGTCCAACCAATATCTCTCAATGCTCAAAGAAGAAAAGTTGTAAATCTATTTCTTAGCTTTTCGGAACATCTTGAAACGCCTAAATCAGGGCTCGGATGAAAGAGTTATGACTATTTTACCAACGAACGTCGAAACTGAATATTCCAGGAAATTACTCGGTTGGACAGATTGACCTCTGGAGCTTCATTTGCGATTTCGATGGTGTTAAAGTTTTCAAATGAGAATGTGTTCTTCTTGAAGATTTTAGTAGACTTCTCAAGCTTTCCGAAATGGTATGGTGAGAAAAAATCCAAGTTAATTTGGGCCTCCAAACATTACTTTTTAGACAGCTAATCCGAATCCCGCCTAGACTAAATTCCTGTTCGGACCAGTTGTAGTATTTGGGTCATAACTTGAGCTTCCCAACTCCAAATCAGATGCTTTAAAAGCCCAAATTCATTAGAAACTCCAGGGCTACAACTTTCGTTCTTTGTTCAATATCTTGTAAATTATATTTTGCATATTTGATATGAACTCTTCTCATTTCTTTTATTTAGTTCCAAAGGGATGTTGAACTTTATTTACACTATTCATTCCTTATTATATGAAGTTCATTCTTGATAATCTGTTTTAACTGTTGAATGTTATTTGGCTTATCTAATTTAGTTTCTGCAGGATTAAATTGGTTAACTGATATCATCTGCTAGATCAAGGGATAGTATTACGTGTAATTGATATTGTTCCTAATCATTGGTAGCAATTAGTGATACATGATTGTGGTCAAGCTTTTGAGTATTGCTATGATTATTGAAAGGCGAGTTAAATAATCCGAGCTTGTGTGATTGTTTCTTGGAATAGTCTAATTTCCTAGATCTTAATGCTACTATTATATTAAATCTAGAGAGCTTGTTCTAGGTTATATAATGGGTAGAATCTTGTGAAGAGCTTGTTTCATTGAGTGATAATTAAGGGGAGTTTCAGGTAGCAGAGCTTGTTGTTACCTAGGGCTATTAATTTCATTGAAGGATAAATATTGCTATGATGAGGTGATATTGAACGAAATAACTAAAATCTTTATTTTATTCTTATTTTGTTTTAGTTAATTAGTTAAATAAAATTCCAAACCCCTTTTTTTTGGTTTACAAAGTATAAATTTAGACTAATCATTCTTTGTGGGATCGACTCTTACTTGCACTACTACATTAATATCTTTTGCAGTAAGGTTTTATTTTTGGGTGCTTGCGACAACACACCACATTCCACAAAGGCTACCTAGTTGAAAGATATAACACCATTCCCTATGGAGCAATAACCTCTCATCCTGCTAGAGTTGTTATCTCCAAAGATAACAACATGTCCATCATTATATTTGAAGTTAGATAGTAGAGCTTTATTACTTGTCATATGCCTTGAGCAGCAACCTTCCAGATACCAGTTGATGAAGTGGTGCTCTTTTCTTGCAAAATAAATCATATTTCACTTTGATACTCATGCTTGCTTTGGTCTTGCTTGGTTAGTCCTCTTGAGAACCTACATTTGCCTAATCTTAGGCCTCACATATCCTGAATATGCAACAAATTAACACATAGCAACAATATAACCATAACAATAACATTTATAATAAATAATATAATACATGCTTGTGTGTATGGCTAAATTCATTCTCTTCAAGAACATGTGTGGGATATAAGGACCTCTTGCCTTTCCTCTAGGCTGGTACTTTTTTTTTGTTTCCACATTGTTTTATATTTTTTAAGTTTTATAGGATAGAAGTCAATTCTACGATTCTTGCCTTGTTGGTTCATAGAGTGAGCATGCACTGACTTTATGATCCTTCGAGACTTAAACGTAGTGTTAGCTTTACTCTTTGGTTTCTTAAATCCTAAACCAGTATGTGATCCGTTGCATTCTGGGACCACAATCTGATCAGCAGAAATCATAGAGCTTTAAATCACAGGCTCTGCTACTTATGTGGATTTCACAAGCACAATGCTTCTATGGAAAGTAGAAGCAATGTTATTGTTAGTTTCCAAAGTTATCCTCACACTACGATCTGAGGATAAATCCTCAAATCATAAACGTAGTATGTCAAAATAGCATCTTTCACTAGTGATTAGGGAGTCCATAGAAGAAGAAGACATATTCCATGTAGAGATGGTTTATTCAAACTCCTAAATCTTGGACTTAAGAATTGACTTTCTTTGTGTTGACTACTCAATGATGCTTCTTAATCTCTTATTCTCTTCCTTAAACTTGGAAAGGGAAGGAGTATTTTCTTTCATTGTTTCCACTTCCAGTTGTACACTTTCCCTATCCTCTTGAAGTTGAGAATGGTCATTTGATAACACCCCAAACTACTTTATATATTTATGTAACTCAGAGGTTATCACATAAAGTAGTTTTAAGATCAGCAATATCAACATCAGGGAAATCAAAATCAAATACCTCACTGATATTAATTTCTTGATGATCAGTGGCTTTGCTTGCAACTGCTTCTATGGCTATAAGACAGAGGTTGTCTATCTTTGAACCTTCATCATCACTGGACTCAGAATCTGAGTGACTTTCACTTTGGCTCCATGATCCTTCAACTATCAGTCTTTCTTCTTTACTTCAACAGATGTAATTTCTGATATATAGTTCAGCTCTAGCTCGTAAGTCAACAGGAAATATAGCTTCTGAACAGTCATTTTATGGAGATTCTTAGACTCTCTAATAGTAGTGATTTTGATATCTCACTTACCAAACAGAGCTCTCATGAACTTGATGTTAACTTCTTTGTTGGGATAGACTTTCCCATAGGCTCTAAGAGAGTTGAGCAAGATGTTAAACCTCTTATATGTGGCTATGATGTCTTCACCAGCATTGTGAGTGAACATCTTATATTGCTGAGTGAGGAAAGCTTGCTTATTTTCTTTAATCTCCTCACTGCATTCATTCATAACTAGAAAGGTTTCCCATACTTTTTTTATTGTTGTGCAGTTGACAACATTCTCAAACAGCTCATCCTCAAGTGTCATGAAAAGGATGTTCTAAGCCCTCTTATCAAGGCTAACCAACTTCTTTTCATGCACTGTCCATTCTACTCTCTATTTGGTAACTACCTTTTTGGGATCATTAGAAGTAAGCGCAAGCTTGGTAGACACATAAGGCTCATCCAACTCTATGTCAAATAGTTCATCATCAATAGCATCCATGTATGCCTGTATATGAACTTTTTAGTTAGTAAATTTGTCTTTGTTGCATAAAGTTGATTTATTTCCATCACTAAGCTCAGAACTAGTTTTGTTATGTGTCATAGATCCATGCTCTGATACCACTTGTTAGGTCTGAAAGCATAAAAGTTAGAAGGGGTTAAATAGATTCTTTTAAATTTTATTTTTAAGTTAGACATGTACGACACTCTCGCAAGGAGCGGGCTAGTTTATGAAATTGTTAGTGAAAGGATATGAATTCATTTCTCAATAATTTAATATATACATATATATATATACACACACACACACACATACACACATATATGTTATTCTTTAAGGCTTTGAAAGAGATATAGAAGGGGAGTTAAATAGATCTATGAAATTATGCACAATGGAATACAATTTTAAAATCCCCTTTAAAGATTATATGAAAACTCACAATTCTAAATTTAGTGCATAGTGTAGAAATAAGTCACTCCATCGCGGAGTATGATATTCAAACCATTTGAATGAATAAATATGTCTGACTAATTTCTTAAACTATATCCCAAGCAAACTTTGTCATTTCTATTTATGTTACAGTTATAAAAGAGAACATGTATCATCATATGAGGGATTCTATTGTCTTTCAAGTCACAAACAAAAAAGATCACCAATAATTGATTAAAACTTTGCAAAAGTTTGATACAGTTTGTACATACCTTGTAAAGTAATCTTGTTCGACCGAATATGAAATCAACTATTCCCTTACAAATCTAAAAAGCTTATTTACTGGCATAAAAGTCACCTCAAAATAATATATATAATAGAGTCAAGGATATCTAAATCTATGTAATTGAATGTTAAAATGACCAAGTAAGACCTCTCTTTGTGTCATTCCATTAAATAACATATGAAATTAATCAAAAACAACTGACCCATTACTATATTTGTGAAATACTCTAGTCACATAGATGTAGGGGTAAAAATGATCCCAAGTAGTTCAAAACTCGGTGTGGGATCGACTCGAAAAATTCAAGCAAGACTTGGATTCGATACCTAAACGAGTCGAATTCGAATCCATTTTGTTACGATTGATGTTTATTCCCAAACCAAAATATTGGGAGACTATTTTTTTATGTTTTATTTTTTTTACAAACACACAAAGTCGAACATTTATACAAGTCGAATCCGAGCAGCCTATTGTTCGCTCATTTAGAGTATCGAATCTTCATTACCTAACAGATCCCTACTCAATACATGTTTGATGATCCGTACTCGTTTATAGTATCGAGTATACTCGATTAATCAGTATATATAATTATAAAAATTATAAATTATGTATTACTATTAATTACATTATTTAATCCTTACGCTTCAAACTAAGAGATCAATATTAATTTTTTGAAGTTAATTTAAAATGATTTTAAGTTAAAAATTGATACAAAATTATTTTGATTTTAAGTTATACAATTAATAAAACTGTAAACTATCTGAATAGTGGTATTAATTACAAAATTTGTTAGTTTTAAAATTTTAATAAATTAATCAAATTTTGAATTATAAAATATCTCAAATTAACTTTGAAAAATAAAATTTGATCCTATAATTTTAATTTTGAAACGGTAAAAGTCTTATTTTTTTAATAATGGTTACAGACCCTGAACAGAACTCTAATCTCCATTTGAACTCAAAAGGAAGAGATATCATATTTAAATGATTTCCTCAAATATTAATGAAATCATATATCTTCCATTCAAGAATGAATGTCATATATTACTAATTTACTTTACTCAATTTATTTTTGAATTATAAATATGTTAAATTGATTTGAAAAAATAAAACTTGATCCTATATTTTGGAATGGAGAGAATATTATTTTTTTAATGATGGTTTGTTTTATTTAAATATTAATTTAAATATTTTCTTAATATAAAATTTTCATTTTGTTTTACATATGTAGCTAATTTTTTATATAAAAAATATACCCTGTTGTTTAGACTATCTATTAAAGACGAAAAATAAATTAATTAGGAACCCATATTTGAGTCAAATGATGTTATATGTAGTTTCATCAATATCACCAAAACATTATCTAATAGCAATTTTAAACTAAACAAGTATTATTTAAGGGTAAGAATAGAACAATATTATTATTAACTACTATATTGGATTGAAGAAAACTGATTTTGAAGTTGATGTAATGTACTAAGTAGTATGTAATCAGTGGTCTTGTAATTTTAAAAGTAATAATGTAGTAACATATAATTTTCTGAATCTTATGTAATTTTTTGAATTATGAAATACATAGTTGAATGAGTTAATTTTTTTACATCATCATAATATTAATGATCTAGTTCTAATTTGTGTATGTCTCAAATACTCGCGAGTAGTTCAATTAAAAAACGAGTCGAGTCAAGTCGAATTCGAGTATAATAAAACGAGTCGAATTCGAATATGAGCAAAGATTACAAAATTATATTCGAACTCTAGTACGAATTCAAGCACCTTAAAAAAGTTTCGAATAGAATCTGAATAAAATACTGTTCGACTTAATTCGAGATCATTTCACCCCTACATAGATGACATACAGTACCCCAATAGGGAATGAGATCCTATTTCAAACTTTTATTAATTGCACAACTGATTGTAATAAGCATGCAAACTAACGCACATCATCCCATGTACTACTTTTTAGACATTAGGACGATCAAGCATTTTAATAAGCATGTCTTGTACATTGCCTTTTATTAATATATTAAATTCAGAAGAAAAAAAAAGAAATTGAAGGTTATATTAAACTTCGGATTTAGAGAATTGCCTCCATCTATATACTAATACTTCTATATCAACTGTGAAGCATTAACTTGATAAGCATCATAGTCATAATATTTTTTCATGTAGTTATTGAAATACTTACAGTCAATATAGTGACACTAGCTCCAATTATACTATGCGAAAAATTTTTCATCGCGGATGCAGGTCCTCTTACTCCTTTTTGGGTTTCTTATTACTATAACCTCTGTTTGGTTTCAACCATGAGTTGTCTTCTAATTTTGTATGTCAAATATATGCAAAATAAAAATCTGCAAGCATATATCTCTTTTAGGGTAAAGGAAGCATATATATACTCGAAGAAAGCCTGGAGATCGGTGAAAGCCTTTTTAGGGTTTTGAAATAGCCCAATTAGTTCTGCTTCCAAGTTCTTCGTCGTCTTTGAAACGAAAAATTTATTTGGGATTTTTCGTCTATTGGTTGTGTTGGGTTTCTCGATTTAGACGATTGACAGTGAGAAGAGAGGAAGAGGCGACTGACAATGAAAAGAGAGGAAGAACGATTGAATTTAAGTAAGGAAACCGAAGAGGCGATTGAATCAGAGAGCGATTGAATTTTAAATTGGACCAAACTCGGTATATTAACTTTGTACCAACGAAATTAACTCAAATTGAGATCACCTTTTGCGACTTTATATATTTGTATTGATTACCAAATAATTAAACAAGTTAATTAATTGATAGTTATGCACAATGGAATAAGTTATATATAAAACCCCTTCAAAGATTAATAGAAAAAATCTTCGTTCTAAATTTAGTGTAATAATAGAGTTAAACCACAAACGTAGAGTACAGAAAATAAGTGCAGAAAGAAAATGATACAACAAGTTTTAAGATATTTTGAGCACAAAAGTTTATTAGTTCTCTCTTCTACTCCGCGAGTAGGGATGATCTACTAAAGATGGGTAAGGTGACAAAAATTACAGTTCACTAAGAACTATTACACAATGATTCACTAAGAATCCTTCAAGTTACAAAGACTTGGTCAACTAAGATCACTAAGATCTGCACAAATTTCATAAGAAATAAAGCTTGTGTAAGGTGCTACTAAGTTGCTATGAACGCTTCTCTCAATAGACTTAGCAGTAAAAGATTGTTCTTGTGATCGTAGAGTGAAGCTGGACACTTGAACTTTTGAGTGCTAGAATTCAGAGTTTTAGTAGCAGTTAAGTGTTAATGTAGCAATCCTTTTATAGTTGCGCTTTGAAATTTACCCGTTGAATTGCTACGGTTGCTCCAATAGTCAGGGACACTTGTTAATGATTAATTCTTTTGACTTGAAATATTTATTTGCTGGACCACAACATGTCGCTTTCAGTCGTACTATGTTTGGTGCAGTAACAAACGTGTGTCCTTGTCTTTGTATAGGTAGCTATTGGGAAAAACTGAGTTGTCTCCTTTGTCTCTAGTGCTGACTCATAATGGATAGTGACTAAGCTAAATGACTAGCTTTACATTCCTTCAGTGGCTTCAACGATCCAGCTCTACACTTTTAGACTTCCGCTAAGCGATCTTAGTCTTCTAAAACGAATTATCTTTTACTCTGCGGTCTTAGAGCTTTTTAGCTTTTGCATGATGAATATGCATAACTCTTTAGTCAATCTTTAGCTATACGATTTTACATGGCTATTTTACGATCATGGATCTATCTAACAAGTTAGATCACTAACTAAGTCCTTTTACAAAGATTATCATAGATCACTAAGTACATTTTGAGGTCATATCTAGTATTCAGAGTTCGTCTTGATTTGGTACCGCTCTCGCGGCCCACACCAAAACAATGTTTTACCCAAATGTCCAGTCAACTGCTGCGCCTCAACGCATTTTGGGGAGAACCAGCTAATTCTAGGGGTGTTCATCGGTAATTTAACGTACCGAACCGATTACCGAAAGAACCCAAAACTCTGTACCGAAATCGATACCGGTCGGATCGGTATCTCGAACCGGTTAGCTGGTTCGGTACCGGGACGGTACCAGTTTTTACCTAAAACTATACCGGTCAACAAAATAAGAACCTGTTATTTATGTGCATAAAGACTACAGTTCTAAATATGAGTGAGGTATTTTTACAAACATGATAACTGCTTCTACAGTTATAACTCTTCATAGATTTCAGGATATAAATAAATAAACAATTAATTTACTTATTTTTCATTTTTGAAAACAAAATTATTGTATTAAAAAATAAAAATAAAAAACAAACTCAACTAAATAAATTTTCATAGAAGGAGATAAGGGTTGAGACTTGAGAGTGATCAGAGAGGTGGCGAGCAAAAAAGCGTCAGATAGAGAGGCGGCAGCCTGCGAACGGAAGGCCTAAGGAGAGGCGGCAGACAGAAAAGCTATGGATGGAGAAGTGTCCGACGGGGGAAGGCACAAGAACGAACAGAGAAAAAGATGAAATTTTTTGAGAGTGAAGTGGGGCATGAAATGTTGTAGACTGGAGAGAGAGAGAGAGAGAGAGAAAGAGAGAGAAATGTGGTTGTGGGTACTGACTCACATAACATGGTCACATGGACTCGGCCCACCTAAACTTTACATGCAATTATGCACCAAGTACTAAATAGTAAGTCCACTGCGCTATTGAAAATTTAAAGTTTTTTTAATTGAACCGATAAATGGTACGATCCGATATTTATCGGCTCTTCAAATTCTTATCCCGACCCGATCCTAAAAAAGCGGTATGTACCGATTAATTTTACCGATACTGAACCAGTTTTTGTTGTAAAATGATAGATAAAACAAAATGTATATTGATAAACTCTTGTATTTAAGTGGTCATCCATACTTCTCTTTCATTATGATATTCTTATTTCTTCCAATACACCAGCAACCATGGACTTAATGGTTAATAGTTAATACTAATCTATCAAAATTGATATCTATTTGATGCTTTATATATAGGCATGGGGAGAGAGAACGTGGAAGATGAAGAGAGAGGAAGAGGAAGAGACAAGAAGGCCAAAGGTTTTCTAACACTCCCCCTTAGATGACCACTTTTTAAGAATATGCCTCGTTAAAAACCTTACCAAATAAAAACCCTGTGGGAAAAAATTTTGGCTAAGGAAAAGAGTACAATATTCTTGTATATCTTCTAGTGCGTTAGGATTGACTCATTAAAACCTTGTAAAGGAAAACCCAGTGGGAAAAAACCTTAGCGAAGGAAAAAGAGTATAATCAGCACACATCCTTCAAAAACTTTACTCCCCCTCATGAGTACCACTGTTCATGGTAAAAATATCCTTAAGTCGGCCCATGTCAATGTTGTGCACCATCTTCTTAAAAGTCGTAGTTGGTAATGGCTTAGTGAATATATCAGCCAAATTATCACATGATTGTATCTGCTTGACATCAATATCGCCACTCTTCTGGAGCTCATGTGTATAAAAGAATTTTGGTGCAATATGCTTGGTTCTATCACTCTTGATATAGTCTCCCCTAATTTGAGTGATACAAGCAGCATTATCTTCGTAGAATATCGTTAGACTATTTATGATTGATGATAATCCACAATTCTCACGAATGTGTTGAATTATCGATATCAACCAAACACATTGACGACTCGCTTCATGAATTGTGATAATCTCTACATGATTTGATGAAGTAGCAGAAATTGTTTGCTTAACATATCTCCATGAAATAGCAGTATTTCCATAAGTAAATAAATATCTTGTTTGTGATCTGCCTTTGTGTGGATCGGAAAGATAACCCGCATCAGTATATCCAACTAACTGTGGTTTTGATCCATTTGGATAAAATACTCTCAAATCAGTAGTCCCACGAAGATATCGCAAAATATGCTTAATTCCATTCCAATATCTTCGAGTCGGTGCAGAACTGTACCTTGCTAGTAAGTTAACTGCAAATGCTATATCAGGTCGTGTGAAATTTACAAGATACATCAAAGTACCAATTGCATTAAGATATGGTACTTCAGGACCAAGAGTTTCTTCATCATTTTCTTGTGGTCAAAATGGATCTTTCTTGATATCAAGTGACCGACCTATCATTGGAGTGCTCAATGGATGAGCTTTATCCATGTAAAAGTGCTTCAGGACTTTTTTGTGTATGTTGATTGATGAACAAAAATTCTATTTGGAAGATGTTCAATTTGTAAGTCAAGGCAAAATTTTGTCTTACCAAGATGTTTCATCTCAAATTCATTCTTTAAACATTTTGTTGTTTTTGTTAACTCTTCTGGAGTCCCTACAAGATTTAAATCATCAACATATACTGCAACAATAACAAATCCGGATTCTGATTTTTTGATAAAAATACATGGACAAATTGGATTATTCTCAAATCCTTCTTTCAAAAGATATTCACTGAGGCGATTATACCACATACGTCCGGATTGCTTTAACCCATATAAGGATCTTTGTAACTTGATAGAATACATACTTCGAGATGTAGAATTATATGCTTCAGGCATTTTATATCTTTTAGAAATTTTCATGTATATATCATTATCTAATGATCCATACAGATATGTTGTAACAATATCCATTAATTGCATATCCAAATTTTCTTTTGCTACCAAACTAATTAAAAATCTGAATGTAATTACGTCCATTACAGGAGCATATGTTTCTTCATAATCAATACCAGGTCTCTGCGAGAAACCTTGGGCTATAAGTCGCGCTTTATACCTTATAATTTTATTTTTCTCATTTCGTTTACGTACAAATACCTATTTGTATCCAACAGGCATTACACCTTCAGGTGTTCGGACTATAGGTCCAAAAACTTCACGTTTATTTAGTGAATTTAATTCCGCTTGAATCACCTATTTTCACATTGGCCAATCATTTCTACGTTGACATTCTTCAACGGTTTGTGGTTCATATACATGATCATTACTTCTGGTAATATCAAGAGCAACTTTATATGAAAATATGTTGTCGACAACAATTTTATTTCTATCCAATACTTCTCCTGTATGTACATAATATATCGAGATCTCGTTATTTTCAGGTACCTGATCCTCTTCAGGGGATAACTCTTTAAGAGTTTTATTTTTAGGAGATTTTTGCTCATAAGTTTTGGATAAATCAGTTATTTATGTGGCCTGTTTTATGGGTATAGCCTCTTTATAGGTCGCAACTTGTTTTTCTTGTACTTTCTTCTTCCGAAATTTTTTATCTTTAACACTGATTAGTCTTCCACGCTTCAGGTGTGGTTTTGATTCATTTACTGCTGTATTAATTGATTATCCTACACGGACTTCAATTCGTGTTGGAGTATTAGCAGCTGAAATATGAGATTTCACTATTTTCTTATTATAAATGAATACATCCGGTAATTGATTTGCAATTCCTTGCAAATGAATAATCCTTTGAACTTCCAGTTCACATTGATTTGTACGAGGATCAAGATGAGATAACGTCGAAGCATTCCATGTAATCTCTTGTCGTGCTTCAGGCAAACGTCGTGCTTCAGGCAACGACTTTTCTCTCCCTAATGGTGGGAAGATTGTTTCATTAAAATGACAATCCTCAAAATGTACTTTAAAAATATCACCAGTTAGAGGTTCAAGATATCTAATGATAGATGGGGAATCAAAACCCATATAAATTTCAAGTAGACGGTGAGGATCCATTTTAGTGTGTTGTAGGGGTGCAATAGGTACATATACAGCACAACCAAATGTGCGCAGGTGAAAAATATTTGGTTGTTGGCCAAGTACAAGTTACAATGGTAAAAATTTATGATAAGCAATTGGTCTAATGCGAACTAATGATGCAGCATGTAAAATAGCATGACCCCAAGCAGAAACTGGTAATTTTGATTTTATAAGCAAAAGGTCGAGCAATAATTTGAAATTTCTTGATAAGTGATTCAGCTAAACCATTTTCAGTATGTGTATGTGCAACAGGATGTTCAACATCAATTCCAATAGACATGCAATAGTCATCAAAATCTTGAGATGTGAATTCACCAGCATTATCTAAACGAATTTTCCTAATTGGATAATCAGGAAATTGTGCTCGCAACCTAATTATTTGAGCAAAGAGCCTAGCAAATGCCACATTTTTAGTAGAAAGTAAACATGATGGGTGTATTGGTCCACATATATCACCCTGAATTCTCTCTAAGAAAGATGGACACTCAACAACATTATTTGAATGTGATGGTTTGGTAATTAATTTACCTTGAGAACAAGCACTACATGGATAATCAGTAGGTAAAAGAATCTTCTGGTTCTTTAAAGGATGTCCATGAGAGTTTTCAATAATTTGACGTATCATTATTGATCCTAGATGACCAAGACGATCATGTCAAAGCATAAAAACCTTTGGATTTTGAACACTTCTGGTGTATTACATTTGTTTCAACTGTTCTTATTGTAGTTTAATATAACCTAGAAGAGAAAATAAATAGTTTTTCTAGTATGAGCTTCTAGCCCGATACTATTGAAGGAATATAAAGAAATTCTTCACTGCCTTCATTATTGGTTTCAACATGATAACCATTATAATGTATATCCTTAAAGCTGAGTAAATTTCTGCTTGACTGAGTAGAATATAAAGCATCATTAATATAAAGTTTTGTGCCTTTTTGCAATATTATAATCACTCTTCCAGAGTCTTCAATTATAATTGCTCTTCTAGAGCCTTGATTAAGTTTGATGAATAATCGCTCTTTCAGAGGTTTCAATTAAGTTCAATGAACCTGATATGGTATTGACATTGGCTTTGCATAATTTTAAAAATCATTCTATATGATAATCGCTCTTCTAGATCCTCCAATTACCAGTAGGACCCATACATCTTCATATATGTAAAACATAAATTAAACTTTATTACTTGAAACATAAATCAAACATGTCAAAATAAAAATGCTTATTATAATACCATAATATAATGAAAGAAAAATAAATAATTAATATGGCCATTTCTATTTGGAAAGTCAAGATAATTCATGAGATCTTCAAGATCATTATGATCATTCATAGGATTTTCAAGATCCTTATGATCAACAAATTTTCGTTTCAATTCCCTTTCCCTTTTTCTTTTATGAAAGCTTGGTACAAATCTACCAAATATTTAGGAGTACGACAGGTACGAGACCAATGACCTTCCATTCCACACCTACAACTATGACCATAATTTCCTCTATGTTTATCAAATGAGGTTCCATTCACTTCAAGAAAATGGAGTAGAACTGGTCGAACGAGATTGGTGATTTTTTAGCAAAAACTCATTATTTTTGTTCAGCCATTAGAAGACACGATATCACTTCAGGGAACATAATTTCCTCTATCGCTTCAGAAAATATTTTGTGAACTTATGCTCTCGATATTGCTACTGTAGGAGCATATTTGAGACATGAATGTAGTCAATATTTTTTTTCTAACATGTCTTCATAAGTGAGATGATGGCGAATAAAAATCATTGATTTTTGCATGATCCTACAGGGATGTATGATTTCTAACCTTAATTGTATCTTCAAGATTCTTTGCCTCTAGATGAATCTCAACATCAAGAGTCCATGACAAATAATTCTTGCTCAAGATATCAAGGGTAACAAATTCAAGTTTTGTAAGGTTTAACATTTATATAAATATATAGCTTGATTTCTAGCACAGTATGAATCTTTCCTTGTCACTGCTTTAACTTACTAAAACAATTGAATATACACGATCAAATTTAATTGTAACGAAATAATACTTACAATGAGTTGAAAGAACTTCCTTTTCAAAATTGGGTAGAAACTCGTGCTGATAACGTGTTATAAAATGATACATAAAACAAAATGTATATTGATAAACTCTTGTATTTAAGTGGTCATCCACACTTCTCTTCCATTATGATATTCTTATTTCTTTCAATTTACAAGCAACTATGGACTTAATGGTTAATACTAATCTATCAAACTTGATATCTATTTGATGCCTTATATATAGGCATGGGGAGAGAGAAAGTGGAAGATGAAGAGAGAGGAAGAGGAAGAGACAAGAAGGCCAAAGGTTTCTAACAGTTTTAATATATATCGAATCGGTCGGCTCGAACCGGTCTGGTGTACCTATTTACCAAAAAAATGATTTTTTTGAACACCTCTAGCTAGCTCTGAGTTCGAGTGGCAATTCACCCCTAACCACAACTCATCCCCTGATTCTTTAACATCAGTCAGTTCAGACTTCCACTTAGTTTCACCCAAGCTTTTACAAAACTTACTTGTTATAAATATAAATTGATTTTCAGTCACCATCAAATTTAAAATAGCGCAATATAAATGCATGTACTAACAATATTCCCATATTTTTTCGTATTTTAATATTATGATCTAGACTCATAATATTAATGATTAATATTAGGCTTTGGACTCTACATAATATTTAAAGAGAAAGATGAAAAGGAAGAAGTTTATTAGATTTAAATATCTTATTTTATTATTATTATTATTATTTAGGTATGTTTTTTTATATTGGTAGTTTAAAAATATTAGCCAATGAGAATGTTTTATTTTGGGAGGAGAACTTCTCTCTTACTACCTTTATATATTTTTTAGCAAAAGGCAAAATAATTTTATTACTGAAAAATATAAAATCCAAAGAGGCTTGAACTTTGTAAGAATAAGATTATTGATACTACTAGTGCAAAACATGTGCAAGGCATGTGTTAATATAGATTTTTTTGTTCCACTATTTTCTCGTATAGGATTATTGATGTATATACTTTTATTGTCGAACATAATTAATTTAATTTAATTCAAAAAAATGTAATTTGTGTTCAGTAAAACTAAAATAATCCTCTTTAGTTATCTAAAATTTTAGACTTTATAAGAACTCTCTATTTCTCAAAAGAGAATGCGAAAGTTTTTTTGTTTCAAATAATTAAATATTTCTCCTAATTAACGAGAAATGTAAAAAAAATTAATGGTTCACATTATAAATTAAATTTAGTCAAATAATGAGGAAAAAGTTATATATTAGCATTACTACAAGCATAGACACTCACATATTAAATTATTAAATATAATTTTGATTTAAAAATATTAAATAAAAGAAGTCTTTAATATTTTTTAAAGTTTTTTATAATTAATGCAAAAATCACTTAACATGGCAACCTTTGTGTGACAAAATTTTACAATTTCCTCGGAAGTGATATTTTTACCCAACATTAGTTTTTTCATAAAATGTGAATTCGTCAAATTAAATTTGTGCATAACACTAACTACTTAAATTAATTTTAACCAAATAAATTATGAACAATTAATTATAGAATAGAGAAAAAAAGTACAACATATTTATTGTACAATAGTATATTAATATAGGTATTTTTTACATCTACATAGTAATCTAAATATATTTTATTTTTTTGTCTTAAAATATGTTAATACACTTATAGATTACCTTACATATCTTTAATTACTTATAAATTATCGACTTTTAGTTTTAGATAATTTAATTATTTTTGAAACCCCTTAGTAGAGTATTTGAGAAGTCTAATTTTGTGTCAGCGAACTTTTTCTATACTCATATTATAAGAAAAGACCTTAATTCCGATGTAATTATTTTCGACGAAATATATTTTGTCGAAATTAGTATATTTTCGACAGAGACATCTGTCGGAATTAATTCCCCTGAAAATATATAAATCTCGACGGAATTCCGTCAAAAATATCTACAGCCATTAACGCGAAGAAAACCCGCTAGTGCAAACAATAATCTCGACGAAATTGCTACTATTTTCGATAGATATTCCGTCGAAATTAATTTATGTTCGAGGGAATTAATTGATGAGTGGGTTTTATACCTACGAATTGAGTATTTTTGGCTTGATGAAATTATGAGTTCTTGGATATTTTCTATTTTTTATGTGTTTTATTGTCTTTGCATCGGAACTGGAAACTAAAATGAGAAGCGTAGTTTTTGGAACGAAATGGCTAAATCTGTGTCAACGTTAAGCGGACATTGGTTCAGTGTGCAACAAATTGGCCTCTGGATGCATACATGGTGCATCAAAGTGTGGCAGGTGTTGGCAATGGGGCGCACTTAGGCGCGGTGATCAGCAAATGAGCAGCGTGGGCGGCAGCAGAGCGCGCTTTCACATGGATGGCAAAGGGTTAGTGTGCTAGGGCGTAATAGACAGCAGCAGTGTGCGAATATGAGCAACAACGCGCAGAGAAGTACTAGTGCCGCAGCGCTGGGCATGCAGAAAGGAAACGCAATAGTGCTGGGGCGCCATGACGCTGACAGGCTAGGTTGGCTGGTCAAGTCCTGTTGTTGTTCTATCCAACTTAGGATGCATCAAGTGTTGAGTTGGCTTTGGATACTACTTCCACTAGTTGCGTGAAGGGCCTATAAGTATACTTGGATGCTGATACATAATGATTGATCATCATCAAAGCTAAGATTAAATTTCAAATTTCCAAGGATCGTGAAGGAAAACACGCGAAGAAGAGCAGAGATTAAAGACTAAGCGTGAAGATTGAGAGCTGCTACATAGTTTTTATTCTCTTCTCTATTCCTTATATTTTTGTAATTCGAGGATGCTATTTGATTCAATGATGATGTTTTCCAACTACGTTATAAACTAATTTTCAATTAAGATTGCAATAGAACCCAATGATTAGTTTAAATTAAATTACTCTCGTTTTAATTATTGTTGATCTTATGTAATTTGTTTATCATATTTTATACGTATGATATAATTACTTGGTCAGTGATTAATTGAATAACCTAGACAAAATTGGAAGAACAATTCTAGGTTTAGATCTGAATATATATGATAACATGTATCTAGATTATTCTTCTTTGGATTGAATAACATGATTTGTGTATAGGATAGGAATATACTTATACGCCGTATGTAACCATTGTGAGAATCTGATCTTAAGGAATTTGTTCTAAATTATTTCACATAAGAATATAGTGATTTAATTAGAAGAGATGTTTTTATATAGCCATCGGAAGAGGTTTTATAAATAAATTATAATTCTCGGTTAACAATTTGCAATGATCAATTAATTGAAAGAGAGTACAGAGATTTAGATGAGGCATTGGGGGAAATTGTAATCTTATCTTTTGAATCTGGTATCAATCTTTGCTAGTAATTTAGTTTAAATTTAAAATTAATAATTTTATAATCTTAAATTATTTGTTTAAATAAAATTGAATTTATATAAAGTTAGTACTTGATTATTGTTAGTTTAATTCCTCATGGGATCGACACTTTACTTATCATTATATTACTTGTTGATCGTGTATACTTGCACGTAAATTGTCAATACCGAAATCGGACAACAAGTTTTTGGCCCTATTGTTGGGGAATATTACTAATAATATTTTCAATATTAATTTTAATCAGTTTGATCTTAGTTTAAACGTATATTTCTATTTTAATTGTTCTTGCATGCACTCTTGAGTTTTGTATGCAAATACGATCAAAGGTTAGGAACCACTACCATACGAAGAAGAAATCGAGAGAATGTTCTGAAAACTGTGAAAATTTTCTCAAGATACAAAACTAAGAGACAATGGTTGCAAACAAACAAAAATCGCTAAGGGATTATGTTATGCCACTAGTTACGGAAATTCAGTCGAGCATTCAAAGGCCCGCGATTCAAGCGAATAGTTTTGAGATTAAGCTGGGTACCATCCAGATGATCCAAAATTCAGTGCAGTTAGGGGGTTTTCCTAACAACGACCCAAATGATCATTTGGTGAGCTTTTTGGAGATCTGTGATACTTTCAAGTACAACGGAGTTACCGAGGATGCTATTAGACTCCGACTTTTTCCTTTCACACTATGTGATAAGGCAAAGAGTTGGTTGCATTCATTTCCAGCGGGGTTAATCACTACATGGAATGATTTGGCTTAGAAATTCCTAGCAAAGTTCTTTCTGCCAGCTAAGACTGTAAGGATGAGGAATGACATTACATTATTTACACAACATGACTCTGAGTCTCTCTATGAAGCTTGGGAGATATTTAAAGATCTACTCCGAAAATGTCCTTATCATGAATTCCTAAGTGGTTGTAAGTCCAAAAATTCTATAACGAGTTGTTCAGTTCAACTCGGACTAGTATCGATTCAGCTGCAGGTAGGGCTTTAATGACAAAGAATTTTAATGAAGCTTACGAGCTGTTAGAGACAATGGCAGCTAATAACTATTAGTGGCTTTTTGCAAGGATGAACTAGCCAAAGGTAGTAGGTATTTATGAGCTCAATGTAATTACGACATTGGTTTCATAAGTTGCTACGCTGACAAAGAAGATTGGTGCTTTAGGGATGCAGCCTATTCGGAATGTGTCAATGGTTTGTGAGTTATGCGCTGGAAATCATCCTACTGAGCAATGTGCAATAAGTTCATAATCGGTACAGTATATTGGAAATTACCAAAGGCAACAAAATAACAACAATCCCAACAACTACAATCCTGGTTGGAGGAATCACCCGAATTTTTCTTCGAGTAATAATCAAGCCCAAACTTTTGCGCCGAGACAATCATACCCACAAGGATTTCAGAATCAAGATCCACCACAACAGGGAAAAAAGTCGAATTTAGAGGAGCTGCTTTCCAGGTACATAGTACAAAATGAGATGAGGATAAATAGTCAGGAAGTATTAATCCAGATTTTAAAAAATCAAATGGGACAACTTGCTAATGCCATCAATAAACGACCTCAAGGGACCTTGCTGAGTGATATGGAGATTAATCCCAAGAGGGAAGGCAAGGGGCATTGCAAGGCTGTTACACTTCGTAGCGGTAAGGAGTTACCTGAGGCTATTGGAGGAACCCCAAAGTGGAACCATGGAGATGATAGTGATGTTGTGAGGAAAGATAGCAAGAGCGGGGAATATAAAAAGAAGAAGGAAGAAGATCCAGTTGAAAGTTCTACTGGAGGCAAGTCGATTCCTATTGTGCCACCCGTGCCATTTCCATAACGTTTGCAAAAATAGAAGCTGGATAAACAATTTTCTAAGTTCTTAAAGGTGTTTAAGAAGCTTCAAATAAATATCCCGTTCACTGATGCATTAAAGCAGATGCCTAGTTATGTGAATTTCATGAAAAATATCTTGTTAAAGAAAAGAAAGCTAGGCGAATTTGAGACAATGACTCTCACGGAGGAATGCAGTGCTATATTTCAAAAGAAGCTACCACCAAATCTTAAGGATCCGTGTAGCTTTACAATTATGTGCACCATTGGCAGTCAGTTTTTCAGGAGGGCGTTATGTGATTTGGGAGCTAGTATTAATTTGATGTCACTCTCGATATATCAGCAACTTGGTTTGAAGGAGGCAAAGCCTATGAATCTTACACTGCGGACAGGTCATTCACTTATCCGAGGGGCATAGTTGAAGATGTTTTGGTTAAAGTGGATAAGTTCATCTTTTCGGCGGATTTCATTGTCCTAGATTTTGAGGAAGATCGTGAGATACCTAATATTCTTGGGCGACCATTCTTAGCAATGGGGAGAACACTCATAGATGTGTAAAAAAGTGAGCTAACCATGCAAGTCCAAGATCAAGAGGTCACATTTAATGTATTTAAAGCTATGAAATTCCCAAATGAAGCGAAAGAATGTTTTCGGGTTAACTTGGTCGACGATGTAGTGAATGAGGTATTCATAGGAAGCTGTAGTTCAGATCCTCTTGAGACTTCACTTGTTAGTCCCTCTGATTCGGACTTTCATGTAACTTTTGAATATGTGCATTTGCTTCTCCACAATTTGTCAAGTTCAAGCAACAGTTTGAGAGTTTGGATCATTCAAGGAGCTCTACTACTCATGCAAAGTCATCATTGGAAGAACCACCTTCATTGGAGCTTAAACCTCTGCCAAATCATTTACGATATGCATATTTGGGTGATTCTTGTACTTTGCCTGTTATTATTTCTACTTCACTTGATGAATTTCAGGAAAATAAGCTTTTGCGAGTACTTTGATAGTACAAAACGGCCTTGGGATAGACTATTAATAATATTAAGGGTATTAGTCCCTCGATTTGCATGCATAAAATCCTTCTTGAAGATGATGCTAAGCTCATGATTGAGCAACAACGTCGACTAAATCCTATCATGAAGGAGGTGGTTAAGAAAGAGATAATCAAGTGGCTTGATGTAGGAATCATCTATCCCGTCTCAGATAGCTCGTGGGTAAGTCTGGTTCAATGTGTTCTAAAGAAAGGTGGCATGACAACGGCGTCGAACGAGAATAAAGAGTTAATTCTGACGCGGACAGTAACCGGGTGGCAAGTATGCATAGATTATCACAAACTCAACAAGGCAACTCGCAAGGACCACTTTTCTCTTCTATTCATTGACCAAATGCTTGATAGATTGGTTGGGCATAAGTTCTATTATCTTTTGGATGGTTATTCCGGGTATAACCAGATTGCAATTTCACCCGATGATCAAGAGAAGACAACATTCACTTGCCCGTATGGAACCTTTGCATTTCGGAGGATGTCTTTTAGATTATGTAATGCGCATGTAACATTTCAGAGGTGCATGATGGCCAAATTTTCTGACATAGTGGAACAAAATCTTGAGGTATTCATGGATGATTTTTCTATTTTTGGAGATTCGTTCGACTTATGTCTAGCGAACATAATTCTTGTGCTAAAAAGATGTGTGAAACAAATTTAGTATTGAATTGGGAAAAATGCCATTACATGGTTCAAGAAGGCATAATTTTGGGGCACAAGGTCTTTTCTAAGGGGATAAAAGTGGACAAGGCAAAAATCGAGACTATTGAGAACCTTCCACCGCCATTATCCGTGAAGGGAATTCGAAGTTTTCTAAGCCATGTAGGGTTTTACATGCATTTCATCAAGGACTTCTCTAATATCACAAAGCCTCTTTGCAATCTTCTAGAAAAAGATGTGCCCTTCAACTTCGATAATGCATATCTATAGGCCTTCAATGTGTTGAAAAAGAAGCTTATAACTGCTCTAGTGATAGTTGCTCCAGATTGGGACCTTCCGTTTGAGCTGATGTGCGATGCTAACGACTTTACGATTGGCGCGGTTTTAGGCTAAGAGAAAATATTTCGTGCTATTTATTATGCTAGTAAAACACTATCCAATGTACATCTTTACTATACTACCACCGAAAAGGAGTTACTTGCAATTGTTTATGCTTTTGACAAGTTTCGATCCTATCTCATTGGGACAAAAGTTTCACGGATCATTCTGCCATCAAGTATCTAATCTCAAAGAAGGACGCTAAGCCACACTTGATTCGATGGGTGCTTTTACTCCAGGAGTTTGATCTTGAGATTCGAGACAGGAAGGGGACAGAAAACCAAATGGCGGACCATCTTTCCAGACTTGAGAATACCGAAAAGGGAGATGGTACAATGATCAATGTATCCTTCCCAGACAAATAACTATTTTCTCTTACGAAGGAAGCACCATGGTATGTAGATTACGTGAATTATATAGTGAGTCATGTGCTTCCCCCTGAATTGAGCCATCAACAACGGAAGAAGTTCCTGTACAATATGAAACATTACATGTGGGACGAACCTTTCTTATTTAAACAATGTGCGGATTAGATGCTTAGAAGGTGTGTACCCAAGGAAGAAATTGAAAGTATACTTCACCATTGCCACTCAACAAGTTATGGAGGACACTATGAGGGAGAGAGGACAGTGGCGAAAGTGCTTCAAGTAGGTTTCTATTGGCCAACTCTTTTCAAGGATGCTCATTTGTTTGCATTACGGTGTGATGGATATTAACTAGTTGACAATATTTCCAAGCGACAAGAGATGCCCCTCAACAATATTTTAGAAGTTGAAATATTTGATGTTTGGGGCATTGATTTCATAGGCCCGTTTTCGTCATCCTACAATAACCTGTACATATTAATTACGGTCGATTACGTCCACAAGTGGGTGGAAGCAGCTATTTTGCTCGCTAATGATTCTAAGGTGGTTGCGAATTTTCTCTAAAAAAACATTTTCACGAGGTTTGGCACACCAAGAGCGATCATTAGCGATGAAGGCACTCATTTTTGTAATAAACACTTCGTAACTCTTTTCGCTAAGCATGGGGTCTCCCATAAGATCACTATAACTTATCACCCTCAGAAAAGTGGCCAAGCCGAAGTTTCAAATAGAGAAGTGAAGAGAATATTGGAGAAAATTATGAATTCGAGCCGAAAAGATTGGTCAAAAATGCTAGATGATGCTTTATGGGCCTATCGATCTGCATTCAAAACACCAATTGGGATGTCACCATATCGGCTAGTATATGGTAAAGCTTGTCATTTTTCGGTTAAATTGGAGCATAGTGCATACTAGGCTATTCGGAAGCTCAATTTCGACTTGCATGCAACTGGTGAGAAGCGTCTCTTGCAGTTGAATGAGATGGACGAGTTTCGTCTCCAAGCATACGAGAACGCTAAACTATACAAAGAGAAGACCAAGAGGTGGCATGATAAGAAGATCATTGAGCAGAAATTCGAGCAGGGGCAATCTGTACTACTTTTCAATTCACAATTAAAGCTTTTTTCGGGAAAACTCAAATTGAGGTGGTCGGGACCCTTTATCATTACTAAGGTGTTCCCATATGGAACGGTCGAAGTTGAGGAAACCAATTCGAAGAGAACTTTCAAAGTGAGTGGGCAGAGACTTAAGCACTACTGGGCGGCGACATTGATCGTCAAAAGACCTTAATCAGCCTAGCCGACCCAGAATGAGACAGGAGTAGTCAGGCTGAAAACTACAAAACAAGCGCTAATTGGAAGACAACTCAAATTTAGTTTTTATTTCATTTTATTATATTTTAGTTTTTATGTGAAGTTATAATCTTTGATAGTTTATTGCATTTTAATTAGTCATGTCAATTGCTTGCAGGTACCAAATATTTGAAAAAATGGGCGCAAACACAATTGCCAAATTGCAGCCAAGCATATAAGACACAGTCAAGCGCGGCAAGCAACAAATTGGTGCGACCGTGGGCAAATGTCCTATCAAGACGTGCAACAACACTATCAAAGTGCGTAGCAACGTTAAGCCAGCAGAAACCAAAGCGCCGCAACGCTATTAGGGTGGCAGCAACACTGAGCAAGTAAAGACCAAGCGTCGCAAGGCCGAGTCCTAGTGCTACAGCGCTGGGCTACTAACTCCATAGCGCCGCAGCGCTGGAGTCAAGCACCGCAGCACTGCAGGCACATATCATACAACTTAAAAAGCAACATCGGGTAGTTTGGGGCAATCTTTACAAATCCTAAGCCTTCCCCAACTCCAAGTCTAAAACCCTATTCTTCACTCATACATACAAATCCTACTAAACCTTTAATCCTAATTTCATTCACTCATATGAATAAACAACCTTCATATATACAAACTCCATCCCAATTTGCATCAATTATCATCAATTTCAACCAAAGGTAACAAGGGTTCAACCTAATCATTATCTACAAAGAATTACTTCTCTTCTCCAAGTAAACACTTGTACATGATCTTTCTTTATGCACAATTATTAATTAAACGAAAGAGATGGAGAATAAAAATTATACCCTTGTAGAATTCTAGCTTCCTCAGGTACAAGTTTAACTCCAATTCCTTCGCGTTCTCCTTGAATTTTACCGATTAAATTTCTTCCTTTGATCAACGTTATCCACCCAAGTATTTGGCCTCTAGAGGTGATCCACCAAGGAATAATATTTGTTCAACAAGATGGTTGTTGACAAAACTCTAGTTTCTATCTCTATAGAAATTGTAAGTACTCTCCACAATTCTAATGCAAGAGTGTGTAACCACAATCTATGATAAGACTTCTCTTATTTATAGATGTAGGAAAAATTCCTCCCCTAAACTATTTAGGATTAGGGTTTCTATTCTAATTAAACTCCTTTAATTAAATTAAACTCCTAATCTAATTAGGAATTTATGAGAGAGTACTTCTACTAATTAATAAGACTCCTCTTATTAATTTATATTTAATATTTTCAAAATATTAAATAATAAATATTAAGCTATTTAATTTATTCTATCTCCATAGATTACATTAAATACACTTAACTTATTATTACAATTATGTTATTTACTTCTTAAATAAATATTTTTCTTTTGCGGTGTGACCCTTTTTGTTCTCCATATTAAACCGGTTGTGAATAAATCAATTAGAACAATTATAATCTTATTTAAATAAATTAAATTATTTAATTCATTTAAATAAATAATATTTATTCTACAATAAGGGTAAGCCCCCTTAGCGATCAACGACTTTCTAGATAATATAGATTTCAACATTAATCACAAAAGAACCTTTTACTGAATAGTTACCGTACAATTCAATCCTTCTACCGTACAATGTCCCAATTAAATATAAGACATGGATTTATTGTCAAGTCTTATTTTATTTAATTATATGTATTTCGATTCCCAAATGCACAACTGTAAATAATACAAATTAAAACTGTCTTGGTCAAGGACTACTGAGTCGTCATTTATCGAATCACATAGGACATTCACATCTTTTACTAGATGTAGTAGATTCTTTGTTGATCATTCACCTATCTCCATGTATAACTTATTATACCCAATCATACCCTTTGATATACTCTAAAGGTCTTAAAGGACATATCAAAGTATAACTCATCGTACACAAGATACTATGATGATCTCAAGTCCAATAATCACTTATACTACTATCACTAGAGGAATTCCTATTGACAGGCGAGTGAAACTCCATTAGGTATTCCTTAGCAAGCCACGTTCAGTGAACTTATTCTCCAATAAGCACCTACATACTTGCTTTAGTGTCTCCATATAAATGATTATGAGATCAATCATCCTCTTCCTAAGAGCAAGCAACGTATGTAATAATCTATCCGGATTCATAATCCCCTTTTTAGTAATTCAACGATTAGGAATGATTTTAGTTTTAAGATATCTAAGAATTTAGATCTCATTAGCATAATCTCCATCATGATTCTAAAAGCATTGCTCAAAACTATGGGTTTATCACATTTAATGTAACAACACCATGTAAATAATGAAAATGCCTTTAATATATGAATAAGATTACAAAAGTATATGCTAAATCATATCAAATATGATTGGCTTGTGTGCATACTACTTTCAATCTCCCACTTGCACTAAAGTCAATCGTCATGGTATCTAATACCCTTCTTCTCTAAGTGACGATCATCTTATTGTTGGATAAAGCTTTAGTAAATGGATATGCAATGTTGTTCTTGAGAGTCCACTATCTCTATAGTGACTTTTCCTCTTTCAATGATTCTTCTAATCAAATGAAAGTGCCGCAACACATGTTTGAATCCAAGATGAGAGTTAGGAACTATTCCTAGTTTAGTAATGAACTTTTCATCCAAACAATCAACTTGTAGCTTCATTTACAGCTATATACTTTGTCTTTGTCACTAGACCAACAACTCTTTGCTGTTTGGAACCTTTTCCAATTCATTGCACCACTATTCAAGGTAACGATTTACCTTAAAGTGGATTTGTTATCGTCTTGGTCAGTCTGAAAAACTTGAGTTTGTTTAGCCCTCTAGTTTTAATTCAGACCCACCATTAATCATGATTACATCCTCAATACCTGTTAAGTATTTAAAGATGTTTTTCACTGTGCTACAGTGATCTTCTCCAGAATATGACTGATCAACATCAGGCATTATATATTCATTGCATACATGATAGTAACTCATGTGATCTCTCTTTCATTGGGGACAATTTTAGAGATATTCACTCTATAGCTCATCATCATGAGACCTTTCTTAGAGTTTGTCATGCTAAATGCCTTTAGTAACGAATGAATATATGTTCTTTGGGTCAAGCCGAGCATCCTTTTAAATCTATCTGTATAGATTTATATCCCCAATTTATAGGATGCTCCTCCCAAGTTATTCATGGAAGAATGTTTAGACAATATTTATCTTTACTGATTATAGAATTGGTATATCACTCCTTATCAGTAGTATATCAACATATAATATTAGGAATGTCAAAGCGCTCCCAGTGACCCTTTTGTACACACTAAGTTCATTCACGTTTTTGATAAAATCAAACTCCTTTAATTGTCTTATCAAAACGAATGTTCCGTCTTTGAGAAGCTTATTTCAATCCATAAATGAATCGTTGTAGCTCATATACATGATTTGCTTCATCCATTGAAACAAATCCATCTGGTTGTATTATAAATACATTCTCCTCAAGTCTTCATTGAGGAAGGACGTCTCCACATCCATTTGCCAGATTTCGTAATAAGCTGCAATCACAAGCAAAATCCAAATAGACTTGAGCATTACCCGGTAATAAGGTTTTATCACAATCAACTATTTGACTTTATTTGAAACCTTTTAAACAGATCTGGTTTTATACGTCTCTACCTTGCCATTTTCTTCAGTATTTTTCTTAAAGATCCAATTTCACATTACAGGCACTATGCCTTTCAGTGGAGTAACCAGAGTCTATACTTGGTTCTTATACATAAAGTCCATTTTAGATTTAATTGACATCTGTCATTTCTCTGAGTGTCTACTACTCATAACCTCATCGTATATAACTAGGTCATCATCCTGTATGATGCGTACCTCATCATCATCCTCTATGATGAATCCATACCTCCTAGGTATCTTCGGTACTCTTCCAAATTTACGATTTGGTTGTGGTACAATAGGTCTATCTACAGGTTCCTTGGTTTGACTTATAGTGCTTTATGGTTCTTGAACTCCTTCAAGATCTATTACCCTCCCACTAGCTCCTTCATTAATAAACACCTTTATCCAATAAGGCAACGCGTATGATTATAGTAATAATACCCTAAACTTTCTTTAGGATATCCCACAAATTTGCACTTGTCAGATTTTGTCCTAAACTTATCTTTTAAAACCTTTTTCACATAAGTTGGATAAACCCTTATCTTAACATACTTAATATTAGGAATCCTCCCTATTCATAACTTTTATGGAGTCTTGGGGTTGGATTTTGAGGTTACCTTATTTTGTAAATATGCAGCCGTTTCTAGGGCATAACCCCAGATGGATACTAGAATGTTGATAAAATCATCATGGACTGCACCATATCCAACAAGGTATAATTTCTCTTTTTAGACACACCAATTAATTATTACGTATCAGAAGGTGTCCATTATGAGAAAAATACCATTTTGAGATGATTTAGAAACTCATTTCACAAGTATTCCTTCCTCGATTTGATCAAAAAATCTTAATACTTTGTCAATTTGTTTCACTTCTGAATTCTTTGAACCTTTCAAATGATTCAGACTTATATTTCATTAAATACAAATATTCAACTCTTTGAATGACCATCTCCTTTTTCTTTTACTAGTTTGTTCAATTTGTAAAATTATTTTTCATGCAAGTCAAGTATACAAAGTCCATCAAGTAATCACCTAGTTTCAAACAAAAACATTATCATTATAAATAGAACAATAATTGTTCTTAAATATAATACCAGAACCTTCCTTATCCAACAACGGAAAGAAATAATATTTCTAATGAGAACTAGAACATAATAATAACTTATTAACTTAATAGACTTACCCGTGGGCAACGCTAAACAATAAGTTTATACGGCTAATGTAGCAACCATTGCTCTATTTCGCACACATAAGATTACTTGCTCTTTGTTTAGCTTTCTACTTCGGTTTGGTCTCTGCATCGAATGCATATGTGATAACTTCAGTCGGTATCCAATATCCAAGTAGAAACTTGATTTACAGAAAAATATATTTCAATCATGAACAAACTTATATCTGTAACCGAAGCTTCACTAAGCTTCTTTCGGTGCCTCTGCTAGATACTTCTTACAGTTTCCTTTCCAGAGTCTAGGCTTATTGCAGTGGAAGAAAACTCTTTTGCTATCTTTTGTTCTTATTATCCTTTGTTTTTACCTTTTCATATACCTTCATTGAATTATTTTTCTTTTCAAAAGATCCTTTGGCCTCTACCAGTAAGACTTGGTCTTTCTTGGTTGGAGAGGGACTCTCTATAATTTTTAACATGTTTAAGCAACTCAGGCAGGCTGACAAATAGCTTATTCATGTGGAAATTCACAACTAATTATGAGAAAGAGTCCAGAAGTGATTGCAAGATCAAATCTTAGATCAATTCTCCATCCATTACAAAACCATTTGTCCCAATTGTTTAATCAGATTGATCATTTTTTAGAGCATGTGTCTGTACTGTAGTGCCATCGGTAATTCTAGATTAGAAGAACTCCTCAGATATCTAATATCTAGTAGTCCTACTTTTCTCACCATTCTACTCCTTGAAGGTGCAGGAGTATAGTAGGAGCATCCATAGTTACATGTTGACGCTGAAGCTTGTTACTTATGGATGCGAGCATGATGTATTGAGCCAACTGTGCATTATCTCGCCATTTTCTAAAAGTAACAATCTTTTCCTCAGAGGCATTTTCTGTAACCATTGCAGGGATAGACGTATTAAGGACATAAAATAGTTTTTCAGCCTTGAGAACTATTCTTAGATTTCTTAACTAGTCCGTGTAATTCGGTCCAGTTAATTAGCATCTAATATGCTACGCAGTGATAGTGAATTAGACATTGTAAAATTCTGTTAAGTGAATTTGTAATTTAACAACATTTTAGCTACATTCATTTCTTTAATTACCAAAATAAATTAGGCCTTTATTTAAATTGGTATCTCCCATTATTTTCATCAAACTATATTACCCTCATTATATAGTTCGGCAAATCTAATTAAAGACTTGCTAGTGAGAATAAAGATCCCATTTGAAATATATATAGCCTTGTGGTGACACAACAAACGATATATAAATAAATAGGTAGACAACTATTGTCAATTACATCATCATGTAACTCCTTGTATTTTGCCTCTTAAATTATTTTGATCAAGTGGTGACACATCCGAATCAAAATTATCCAAGTTAAGTCTTCATATATGTGAAGAGAAAATACTGTCCTTGTGGTGACACAACAAAACAATAATGTTCAATTCCTTAATAAGCATCAAATGCGATATGACAACATCTTAAATATTTAATACTTTCCTTGTGGTGACACAACAAGCTCATATTAAATATTTAATACTCTATCGCTTTACCATGCTAGAAGGTGACGTTCGATATTCCAAATATCTTTGAACGTTTAGGACTTAATATGATTTCTTTGAGGGGTTTGTTATTATTTGTCTCATCTTGTTTAGCGCGTATGCACACACATATATATAAAATACGAGTCATATTATTTAACATGCAAAGCATGTTGGATAATATAATATATATATATATATATATATATATAATATATATATATATATATATATATATATAGTAAGCATGCACATATAGAATACTATATTCTACCCGGATTGATTATGGACTTTTATTCTACTTTAGTTCACTAGAGCCATCAAGTGAACCAAAAGGTCAAACCTAGGGTGCAAGAATTAAATTTAAATATAACTATTATATTTAAATCCCGGGCTCCATTACAAACGGGTCTTCAAGCGCTCCTTGCTCCTTTGTCTCCAATTCTTCAAAATAATTCTAACTAATCCTATTACATAAACTATTTACAATAAATATAAACCTTGATCAGCAATCAAGGGAAAGTACATATGAGGGAGATAGAATTTAGATTAAGAAAAATTAGAGAGAGACGAGGTATGCAGACCCCATTTATAAAAACTCATTCATTCAAGCATCCTTTAAAATAAATTCAATCACACATTGGTCAATAGTCCATAATCAATTCCATTTATTATCATACATATCTCCATATGCATCAATAAATAATATTCATCTCATGAAATTAAAACATTCAATATATATATTGATATCATTTAATGGGCAATTTAAGTTAATATAAAATCCAATTAGTTATCATGGAATCCAATTCTAACTCTGATTAGTTATCATGAAATACTATCCCAATTAAAATAAACATCTTTATTTTAATCTCTTTTCAAATCAAAATAAACTCTTTATCTTAATTTTAAAAACTGCACAAAAATTTAAAAACATCGGATTTTCTGTCACACCGGCGCGCCCCGCGTTGGTCCTACAGAAGGTCGGTTCGCCCCGCGCCATATCGACGCACCCCTGTCGATTTCTGATTTTTTCAAATCGTGATTTTTGTTATTTTTCTCCAAAAATATGATTTTATATCCACATTAATGCCCAATCAAATTGTTCTAAACACATATCAACATATATATGAATCACAACAATTAATAATTCGCGTAAAGTTTGGCTCTTGATACCATTATTAGGTTTGTATAACGCGAACATGCAATCAAATTACATAAATAAAGCAGAAGAACGATAAAATCAGATTTTAAAAATTTATACAAACCATCACCATGATCTTTCTTTATGCACAATTATTAATTAAACGAAAGAGATGGAGAATAAGAATTATACCCTTGTAGAATTAGAATTATACCCTTGTAGAATTCTAGCTTCCTCGGGTACAAGTTCAACTCCAATTCCTTCGCGTTCTCCTTGAATTTCACCGATTAAATTCCTTCTTTTGATCAACGTTAGCCACCTAAGTGTTTGGCCTCTAGAGGTGATCCACCAAGGAATAATATTTGTTCAAGAAGATGGGTGTTGGCAAAACTCTAGTTTTTATCTCTATAAAAATTGTAAGTACTATCCACAATTCGAATGCAAGAGTGTGTAACCACAATCTATGATAAGACTTCTCTTATTTATAGATGTAGGAAAAAACCCATCCCCTAAACTATTTAGCATTATGGTTTCTACTCTAATTAAACTCCTTTAATTAAATTAAACTCCTAATATAATTAGGAATTCATGAGAGAGTACTTCTATTAATTAATTCTCAATCTCTATTAAGAATTAAATAATAGTAATAGTAATAGTAATAATCATAATAATAATAATAATAATAATAATAATAATAATAATAAGACTCCTCTTATTAATTTATATTTAATATTTTTAAAATATTAAATAATAAATATTAAGCTATTTAATTTATTCTATCTCCATAGATTAAATTAAATACACTTAACTTATTGTTATAATTATGTCATTTACTTCTTAAATAAATATTTTTCTTTTGCGGTGTGACATTTTAGGTTCTCCATATTAAACCGATTGTGAATAAATCAATTAGAACAATTCTAATCTTATTTAAATAAATAAATTAAACTATTTAATTCATTTAAATAAATAACATTTATTCTACAATAAGGGTAAGCCCCCTTAGCGATCAACAACTTTCCAGATAATATAGATTTCAACATTAATCATAAAAGAATCTTTCAGTGAATAGTTACCGTACAATTCAATCCTTCTACCATACAATGTCTCAATTAAATATAAGACATGGATTTACTGTTAAGTCTTATTTTATTTAATTATATGTGTTTCGATTCCCAAATGCACAACTCTAAATAATGCAAATTAGAAACTCTTTTCTAATTTTATTCTGCCTTGGCCAAGGACTACTGAGTCGTCATTTATCGAATCACATAGGATATTCACATCTTTTACTAGATGTGGTAGATTCTTTGTTGATCATTCACCTATCTCCATGTATAACTTATTATACCCAATCATACCCTTTTGACATACCCTAAAGGTCTTAAGGAACATGTTAAAGTATAACTCATCGTACATAAGATACTATGATGATCTCAAGTCCAAGGATCACTTGTACTACTATCACTAGAGGAATTCCTATTGACAGGCGAGTAAAACTCCATTAGGTATTCCTTAGCGAGCCACGTTCAGTGAACTTATTCTCCAATAAACATCTACATACTTTCTTTAGTGTCTCCACACAAATGATTATGAGATCAATCATCCTCTTCCTAAGAGCAAGCAACGTATGTACTAATCTATCCGGATTCACTAATCCCTTTTTTAGTAATCTAACGATTAGGAATGATTTTAGTTTTAAGCTATCTAAGAATTTAGATCTCATTAGCATGATCTCCATCATGATTCTAAAAGTATTGCTGAAAACTATGGGTTTATCACATTTAATGTAACAGCACCATGTAGATAATGAAAATGCCTTTAATATATGAATAATATTACAAAAGTACATGCTACATCATATCAAATATGATTGGCTTATGTGCATACTACTTTTAACACTTACTCTAATAGAATATATTATGTGTTGGGGTTTTCTTTGTTGGTTGAATTATGGTATTTTGGAAGTAGATTTGGGTTGTAGTTGCTTAGTAGTGATAGTTATTAGAATTGTGGGAGGTGCATGTTGGATTTGTGTTAGATTGGATATTGCACATTAGGTGTTTGACAGATTGTGTGACAGACATAACATTGGCTAGTTTGTGGACTGGGTTATATTTGGTTCTTGAATTCTAGTTGGGTGTGATCAACCATGTCTTCCAAGCGTCAACGCGATATGAGCTCTAGACCCTCCATGCCCTATGACAAGAAAAGGTTTGTTATTGAAGCGACGTCGGAGTGGTTTAACAATGTATTGGCTGGTAAGACATTGATTCCAGAAAGAGGCCTTCGACCTCACGAGACTCAAGATTGTAGCGTTGCCATGATTCTAGAGCGGGGTTGGGTGGAATTCACAACACAACCGAACACTGCAATAGTTTTAATTGTTAAAGAATTTTATGCAAACGCCAAGGAGGCCCAACACCTTGTGGTTCGTCACTTTCTCATACATGCATCAAACATTTGATAACTTACAGCGAAAATAAAGGAATATTTATATTGATATAACATAAATAATCTTGTCCCAAGTCTCGAAACCAAAACTTATATAAAACGTAACTTAATACATAAGGGTAATTAAGTCTTAATACATCACAAAAGTCAACGAATCTTAGTACATAATCAAAATGGTAATCTTAACGGTACAAAGCTAATCAGTAGATATGTCTTTGCCTTTATCCTTCCCTGAGCTTTCACCACGAGCTCCACTAACTGAAATATTTTAAGAAAAGCAAGGGTGAGCAATAAATAATCGCGAATCATCAAATGAATACTTGATAGCTTACAAGGATCAAGAGATTAAAAGATAGCTCAAGAATTTGCACAATCTCAACGAATGATCTCTTTAACACAATTGTAGGGCCTCTATGGACCGAATGATTTTAATGTTTCCAAATGGAGGAAATATTCTATACTGAGTGGTCATCGTGACACTGAACTTTTACTAGAATTACCATAAGTTCATCTGATAACCCAACATACTAATACACTAGGTGATCAGCCTAATGTACCCGGTGTTATGCATAACCCCTTTTACATACTGCTCGCGCGCGTGTCGGTTTCCCGACATACATACTATTTCCCCTGTTATGAGAGTTGTTCATCTCAGCTTTACATAGGAATCCAAACCAAACAATTTGATTGGATAGCTTTACTTAACAACAATGATGATTAAACATACGTCTAGCCGAAACAATTGGCTTTGACATTTATGTAGTTCATGGAATATAGAATTTGAAAGCTTTAATAACATGCGTTGAAGCATAGCTAGATAACGTGAATGATTATCAGTTCATTATAAGAATATTTGCAATATAACAATGATTGAAGTAAAGGAACATGTACAGAATATCTTGAATAAGATAAGAAACTCACTTAATGGAGTAATACTTGCAACAATATACAACATTTGTATAAGATAGGAAACTTGCTCAAATATAAATTGAGTTAAGTTAAAAAAAACTTGCATAACCTATACCTGTTTGCACAAAATAAAAATAGTGCATAAGGTTTAGAAACTTGCCCAACACAAGGGTTAGACAAGGGTTAAAGAAGAACTTGCCTGAAGCGCTGCTACAATAATACAATACACGCTCCTTAATATCCTACACAATCAAGTATATATTTACATAACAATTAGTCACATTCCAAATAATGGTTCAAAACGGACGCTGCATCATTAAAACACATTGATTGCCCTACGACTACCTAGTCGGGGGTCGGGGGGCAGGGCCTCCTAGAAACCAAGCATAAATTGCAATTAGATTACTCAATTTCTGCCTTAAGACAATACCAATTTGGTTGACATTTGGAAAACAATTAAGCATTTAGGGCTTAACAAATTAAGCTTAACTAACCTGTCTAATTATTTAGTACAGAGAAATATGTAAGTGTTGGACCCATTGAAAAGGATTCATTAGGTCCAACCTGACCTGACCCAACCTGACTGGTCGACCCGGTCCAGACACGGAACTGGCATTGCAGCGCCAGGCCTTAGTGCTGGATCTCACGCTGCGGCGCGAGTCCCGCGTCTTCTCAATGACAGGGCCTCACGCTGTGATGTGAGCCTTAAACCTTGGGCCTCACGCTGCGGCGTGAGTCTCGGTCTTTCCGCAGTAGCCGGATTCTGGGTTTGTTCCCAGTTTGCGACTCCGACCTCCGGCCACTCCAACCTCCATAACTCCTTCAATACACAAGCAAATTGGTCCATTTCGGACTCTATGGACTCCTAACTTATGGGGCTACAACATATCAAAAATTTAGAATTACCCATAAACATTAACATGGTCAAATATTAAGCCAAAGTGCAAAGTTCATACTCTGTTCTTTGAGTTCTTGACAAGTTTTACAAAAATCATTCCTACGAACTCGTTTTAACTCCTTTTTACTCCATTCCAACTGGGTTAGCATCATAACCCATGGAACTACAACACCATAGCAACAAATAAAATTAACAAACATGAAATCATAGCTCTACAGTCCTCTAAAAAGTCTGAATGTCCAAGTTCATGTCCAAAGTCCATTGTTCTTGCTCCATTAAGCCAAGGTAAGGATTTCTTACATTTTTGTTCCACTTTGACGTTATTAATGGCTTCTATAGTCTCTTAACAACATTTACAAATAATCACAACAAACAAAAACACCAAGAATCGCCATAAATCCGACCCACAAGCTTAAGAGCTCAAAACTAAGAAAACTTGAAAAACTTAACAAGAAATCGAATGGAATGGATTTGGTTGGTGTTTACCTCTGTAAATCCTTCCTAGATGATTAAGAAGCTTGCTAGGCTTGCTTGGCTTGAGTTCTTCTTGCTTGGATTCTCTCCTTCTTCACCTGTGCCTCCTTCTTCTTCCTCCTTCCTTTTTCCGGCGACCTTTTTCACTTTTTTCGGCGACTTCCGGCGACTCCTTCTTCCTTTCTCTTCTGCAGCTATCTCTCTCTCTCTCTCTCTCTCTCTATCTATCTGCTGAAGCAACTTGGACAAAGAATGGAATGGGAGGGAATGAATTATTTGGGAAAAGTGGAGGAATTTTGGGAGAAAATGGGTTTGGTGCTCAAGGTTGGCCAACAAATTCAAACTTGCCGGCAACCTCCTTCTTTGGTCTCATTTGATTGGTCTAATGTGGTTGGGTGGTTCCCACTTGGAGTAACAAGCCAAAATAAATACCCGAAAACACTAAAAATATATCCGAAAACTCCCACTTTTGTACTAAAACTGGTAAATAACTCTACCCAAAATTAAAATGGGTACTCCCATAAATATTGGGATGCGTAAAAATAATTATTATGGGATTTGTCCAAATATTCGAAACACCTATATAACACATTTCGGATACGGATAAAATCACGTATCAGCTCAAATAAAATTTCCGACACTTGGAAAAATTATTCGTACGCATACAAGTATTTATAGAATTTATTAAGGTCGAAAAAGACGCAAAAATATTATAGCGTGAATAGTGCCTCGATAAGCGTGCCCCATAAATAGTGATTCTGCGATTTTTCGCGAAGTCAGTATATTCACCCTAACGATAGTACAACACGTAAAATCCAATACGTACACATATTCTAGGTTATAACACAACCTTTAAGCACATAACACATAATAATCTAAATAAAACAAATTCATTTCATTCACACATAAACTCGGGTTACAAGGAAATTAGAATTCCCGATCGTTACATAGTGTGTATAACCTTATTTAATATTTTGTTTCTAATAAGAGTGAATCATTATAGAGTAGTATAAACCAATATTTGGTATCCATTATGTGATTAATTATTATATGAATATGTACCACATTGTGTAGGATATTTGAAGAACAATTTGCGTTAAGCCTAATCAACGAAAGAGGCAAGTTCCTTATCCTACTCATGTTATATTTTTACAAGTCCCCTAATTCCATTCTTTATATATATTGAATGCAAGTTTCCTAACTTTACTCAAGTTATGTGTTGAGTACAAGTATTACAATATTGAGCTAGTTTTCTAAACTTTCACAAATTATTTCATTGTGCGAGTACTCTTATGATTATTCAAATGATTTGACATTCATTCAAGATATCTACCTATGTTATAATGCATGTTGTTGAGAGTTGAAGTTTTTTATTCCATAAACTGTTTCAAAGCTATGTTAAAGCCAATTGTTTCGGTTAGACACATATTGATTTGTTTATTGAAGTGAGGTTCCCTCAAACTATTATTGTTGTTAAGTAAAACTATCCGATCAAATTGTTTTGGTTCAGACTCCCATGTAAAGCTCAGAAAAACAGCCCTCATGGCAGGGGTAATTGTATAAACGTCGGGGAACTGACACATGCATAAATAGTAAGAGAGGCTTATGCATAACGTTAGGTATTTTAGGTTGATCACCTATTGTACCGATTTAGTGGATTATCGGATGAATTTTCAGTAATTCTAGATAGAGTTTTGTGCCTTGGTGCTCACTCAGTATTGATTAGTCCCTTTCTTTGGGAAACTTTGAAATCCTTGGATACTTCAGAAATCCTTCGGTCCATAGTGACCACTATAATGGTGATAAAAGAAGTTGTTTATTTCCTTGAGTTATCTAAATTTTTACTCCTGAGAGCTATAAAGTTATTCATGTGATTATTCACTGCTATTATACTTACAGGGAAAATTTGTTGCTCACCTTTACTTTCCTTAAAATATTTCAGTTAGTGCGGCACGTGGCGAGAGCTCAGGAAAGGATAAGGGAAAGGGCAAAGCTACTGATTAGTTCTGTTTTATTGTATTAGAATCACCGTTTGTATTACGACTTATTACTTGATGTTGTGTATCAAGACCTATTTACCCTTATGTATTAAGTTATGTTTTATATTAGTACTGGTTTCGATACTTTGGACAGGATTATTTATGTTATATCAATGTAAATATTCCTTTATTCCGTTATTAGTTATCGATTGTATAACGTTTGTATTAGATAGTGACGAACCAGGTCCGTGGCTCAAGTGTCCCAGATTTGGGGGTGTCATAGGTTGGTATCAAAGCCTTAGGTTATAAACCTTTAGAGAGAGGTCTTTAGGTTATAACCTTAGGAAGTGTATAGAGAATAAGAGTAGATAAAACTCATGTAGAGTTTTACGTGGTGAAGATTTATCTTAGAGGGCCTATAGTATTATGAAATATATATTCATTCCATACAATGAATTTATATTTTGTTGTGTGATACTAATAGAAGTTATTTGTTTGTGGTTGTGCTTGTGGGATACTCTAGCTTTTTTCCCAGCTGAGGATGAACCCAAGTTAGAGTCCGACCCGAAAGAGGATCCCGAGGAAGAGCCCATAGAAAGTGAACCCCTAGAAGAACCAGAGGAGGTACCGTCCGATGACAACACCTTCGAGTTTAATCTACTTGATGAATATGCCGACCGCATAATTCACCAAGGTGATAGAATCTAGGAGTTAGAAGTCGAGGTCCATGAGGGTAAGAACAGGGTTCAGGAGCTCGAGGGCGAGGTCCAGGAGGGTAAGAACCGGATCCAGGAACTAGAGATGGATGTGCTAGGGCAGCAAGGGGCCTCCACACAATTGGCAGTCATGCTACATCACCTCTTGGCGAGGAATGCAGAATTAGCCGGAAAGCTAAAGCAATCGGAACATCAAGGAGTTAATTTGCAGATGGATAATGAGATCCTAAAGAACTAGTTAGGTAGGGAGGTGGTAAACCGTGTCCGAATCAAGGAACAACGGGATGCTGCCATAAAACAGGCTGATGACCTAGAGGATGAAATGAAAAGGGGTAAGAGAAAAATGAACCGGATGGGATATGCTTTCCACTCAGCAATGGGTAGGTGGATAGATGGTGTGTAGTACCATTACCCAGCTGAAGAGTGATAGACTCATCACACCCTGAGTCGAGACTTGATGATCCATATGGGTTATAGGGAGTATGACGGCATTGGGAGCGCAGTATGCTCGGATAGGTTGCTTAACTTATGTGTCTAGCTGTATATAATCTTGTATATGTTAATCCCAACATTTTTCTACATGTGTGGGATAGTATTGTAAGACAGTAATTTTTGTGCATATCTAAGGGGAGTATGTCGGTGAACCCCTCATCATTTTGTTATATCAAGGAACGTTTGATGACATCTATAGTAGTACGCTATAGCATAGTCATGTATGTTGCAACAGCTGTTAACACTGAATGCAATCGTTATTACTATATATGTTGTCTACTTGTAGTACTCATGATAGATATTCTCGTAGTATAATGAAATGATGACATTAAGTTTTCTTATGTTAAGCAGAGAATGCCGCCCAGACGTAACATACCAGCCCCACAAACACTTGAGGGATCGGTTAATAATGAAGGAGGTTCGACGGATCCCATACAACGGTTAGCGGATATACTGGAGAGAATGGCCCAAGGGAGGAATACGGGACCCGTGAATCCCCATCTCCCGGCAGCACCCATAACAAATTTTAAAGACTTCAAGAGCGTAGGACCCCCAGAATTCAAGGGAATGACTGATCCGATTGAAGCCCAATCTTGGGTGAAGGAAATGGAGAAGGCTTTCATCATCGCACACGTGGGATATGACCAGAAAATAGTATTTGCCACCTATATGATGAGAGAAAAAGCAAATTATTGGTGGAAGGCTAACCAGCAATGAGCAGGCGAAGGAGTGATATCGTGGGACAAGTTCAAGGAATTATTTTTCGAGAATTATTTCCCAAAGAGCATGGAGAGACAAATGGTAATGAAATTCTTAGAACTGAAGCGGGGGGACATGACGGTAGCTCAGTATGCCGCAAATTCAATGAACTTGCATGTTTTGCACCGCTTCAAGTAAGTACTGAAGAGCTGAAGACGCAAAGGTCCAAATAAAGGCTGAAACTGTGGTTATATAACAAGGTAGACGTTCTTCAGATCGAAACTTTTAGTGCGCTGCTGGAAAAAGCCATCATCGCCGAAGGAGGGATCGAGGCCCTGAATCAACACAAGAAGAATAAGAAGAGTGGAGGAGACTACTATGGAAGTGGCAGTAGCGGTGGAAGCAATTCGGGAAAGAGGAAATGGACGGCGGTAATAGCAACAGCCACAACACCAACACTAATCGGACGGGGAATAACTAGGGAGGATTTAAGAAGAAGATTGAAACGTGTTTGAAATGTGGGAAAAATCACAAGGAAGAGTGTTGGAAATGACGTAATGGGTGCTACAATTGCAACCAGGAAAAGTATATAGCACCGTACTGCCCAAACCCAAAGAAGAATCATGGATGTTATTCATGTGGATCAATGGAGCATCAGTTTAGAGACTGCCTGAAGAAAGGAAGCAGCGGTGGAAGTGGTAACCGAGGAAGAGGCAGCAAACTGATGATTGGAGGACCGACTCCACCGAACCGAACCCTTGCCCGAACATTTAACATGACTGTCCAAGATGCAGTGATTGCTAAGGACGTGGTGTCAGGTATTATCCCAATCAATAATATAAATGCCTGTGTATTATTTGATTTGGATGCTACCTGTTCTTTTGTGTCTGAAGATTTTGCTAAACGGTTAAATTTACCCCAAGAACGGTTAGAAAAACCTTTGAGCATAGAAATTGCTAACGAATAGGTAATCCCCATGGAGTTCATATACCGTAAATGTTGTGCTGAAATTAGGGGTCATAACCTAAATGTAGATTTGATCCCGATTAAATTAGGAGAGTTTGATGTGATATTGGGAATGGACTGGTTGTACGACCATGCGGCAGTGATCGACTGTCAGAAGAAAAGTGTGAACCTTCAGGCCCCGAGCCGATCGAGGGTAGTATTTTATGGTAGCACATCGCTGAGACGTTCGTGTTATCTCACGATGATACAGGCCAGGAAGTTGTTAAAGAAAAGTTGTGAAGGTTATTTAGCCTATACTGTAGATACGGAGAAAAGGGCTAGAAATTAAGAACATACCAATAGTGAGAGATTTTCCAGATGTGTTTCCAAGCAATTTACCTGGTCTTCTGCCAGACAGGGAAATTGAATTTGTAATAGATTTAGTGTCAGGCATGGCACCAATTTCAAAAGCCCCATATCGTATGGTGCCAGTGGAAATGAAGGGATTGTTGATACAACTTCAGGACCTGCTGGACAATGGGTATATACAGCCAAGTGTGTCTCCATGGGGAGCACCAGTTTTGTTTGTCAAGAAGAAGGACGGATCAATGAGACTCTGCATCGACTACCGGGAGCTGAACAAATCGACGATCAAGAATAAGTACCCATTGCTAAGAATCGACGACCTGTTTGATCAACTAAAGGGAGCCAGACACTTCTCGAAGATAGATTTGAGGACCGAATATCATCAGCTAAAAGTAAGGAAAGAAGATGTACCTAAAACTACGTTTCGGACGAGATACGGTCATTACGAGTTTTTAGTGATATCTTTCAGTTTGACTAACGCGCCAGCAGCATTCATGGACTTGATGAACCGGATTTTGAAGCCGTAGTTAGATAAGTTCGTAGTGGTTTTCATCGACGACATTTTGATTTATTCAAAGACCGAAGAAGAGCACGTCGATCATCTAAACGAAGTATTGGAGACACTGAGAAGGGAAAAGTTATACGCGAAATTTTTCAAGTGCAAATTCTAGATGGAAAAGGTGCAATTTTTAGGGCATATGATCCACAAAAACGGTATCTCGGTGGGCCTTACGAAGGTAGAAGCAGTTAGTAACTGGGAGCAACCGAAGACACTGATAGAAGTGCGAAGTTTCTTAGGGTTAGCTGGGTACTATCGAAGATTTATCCAAGATTTTTCCAAGATAGCAACCCCGTTGACCAATCTGACGAGGAAGACGGTGAAGTTTATGTGGTCTGAAAAGTGCGAAGACAGTTTTCAGGAGTTGAAGAAGAGGTTAAGTGAGGCACCGGTATTATCCCTATCAGATGATACCGAAGGTTTTGTAGTGTATAGTGATGCATCACACAAGGGTCTTGGTTGTGTGTTAATACAATACGGCAAGGTCATTGCGTATACGTCACGACAGTTAAAGGATTACGAGAAGCGATACCTTACCCATGACTTGGAATTAGCGGCTATCGTTTTTGCATTGAAGATTTGGAGACATTACCTTTATGGGGAGAAGTGTGAGATATACACGGACCATAAGAGTCTGAAATATATCTTCACACAGAAGGAGTTGAACATGCGACATAGGAGGTGGTTGGAATTAGTCAAAGATTACGAGTGCGAAATTCTTTATCCCCTAGGAAAGACAAATGTAGTAGTAGACGCATTGAGTAGAAAGGGAAAAGAGAAATTATTTATGTTGACAACTCACAAGGAGCTACTACGGGAAATGGCGAGATGGGAGATTGAAGTGAAAAGTCCCACAGAAGCAGCAAAGAAGCTATTCGTAATTGAAGCTCGTCTGACGTTACTCGACAAAGTGAAAGAATCACAGGAAAATGATAAAGAGTTTGAAAGAATACGGAAGAGGGTCGCAGAAAACGAGGAAGAGAAATTCCGGATAGATAAGGATGGTATCTTGAGATACGAAGATCGAGTGTGGGTGCTAGTAGTGATTGAATTAAGAGAGAAAATTTTGCATTAAGCACATAATTCAGCATATTCTGTTCACCCAAGAAGCACAAAAATGTACCGAGATCTTCGTCAATATTTTTGGTGGCCCAACATGAAACGAGATGTAGTAGAGTACGCCAATAAGTGTCTCACATGTCAACAAGTCAAAGCGAAACATCAGAGACCGAGTGGGTTACTTCAACCACTGAATATACCGGAATGGAAATGGGAGCACATCACTATGGACTTCGTGATAAGACTTCCAGTTACACAGAAAGGTTTTGATGTCATTTAGGTTATCGTGGACCGATTGACAAAATCAGCACACTTTCTACCGATAAAAATCCGATTCAATTTGAACCAGTTAGCCAAGTTGTACATAAAGGAAATTGTTTCGCGACATGGAGTGCCAGTGTCAATTGTCTCAGATCGAGATTCGCGCTTCACGTCTAATTTTTGAAAAAGCTTGCAAGAGAATAGGAACACAGTTGCGACTAAGTACTGCTTACCATCCTCAAACTGACGGACATAGCAAACGGACAACACAAACACTAGAAGATATGCTTAGAACTTGTGTGATGGATTTCAAAGGGAATTGGGATGACCACTTACCACTTGTGGATTTTGCTTATAACAATAGCTATCATGCAAGTATCGGTATGCCACCGTATGAAGCCCTCTACGGAAGGAAATACAAAACACCATTAAGCTGGGATGAGGTCGGGGAACAGCGACTGTTAGGACCAGAGTTGGTACAACAACAGCAGAAATGGTCAAAGTGATTAGGGCAAGATTAGTTGCAGCCCAAGACCGATAAAAGAAGTATTCAGATCAACATCACCAGGCAAGAGACTTCGACGTCGGCAGCTACGTATTTCTGAAAGTATCTCCCTAGAAGGGGAAGATACGTTTTGGAAAGAAGGAAAAGTTAAGCCCGAGGTTCATAGCACCGTTCGAAGTATTAAGAAGAGTGGGTGAAGTGGCGTACAAGGTAGCCTTGCCTCCTGAACTAGAGCATATCCAAAATGTGTTCCACGTCTTAGTTCTACGACTATATAAACCCGACTATAAGCACGTGATATCCTATGAGCCCGTTCAGGTAGAGAAAGATCTTACGTACAAAGAAATTTCTATTCAGATAATTGATAGAAAAGAACAAGTATTAAAAAATAAAGTTATACCTTCTGTAAAAGTAGTTTGGCGAAACCACAATGCCGAAGAGGCTACGTAGGAATTGGAAGATAATATGAAGGAGAATTACCCTCACCTTTTTGTTTAACCTTGTATTGTGATTCTAAGGACAGAATCCTTATAAATAGGGAGATTGTAACGATTGGAAATTTTGAATTTCCTTGTAACCCGAGTTTATGTGTGAATAAAATGAATTTTTATTTTTATTTATATTATTCTGTATTATGTGCTTAATGGTTGTATTACAACCTATAATATGTGTATGTGTCAAATTTTATGTATTGTTGTGTCATTGAAGTGAATAAATTGATTCCGCGAAAAATCACTATTCACGGGCACGTTTCCCGAGGTACTATTCATGCCATAATATTTTTGCGCCTTTTTCGATTTTAATAAATTTCATTAATATGTGTGTGCAAATAGATAATTTTTTCAAGTGTCGGATTTTCATTTCGAGCCCAATTGTGTTTATTCGGTATCCGAAATGTATTATTGGGTGTTCCGAATAAATTGGCAAATCCTATAAATATTATTTTTACCAATCCCAATATTTTATGGTAATATCCATTTTAATTATGGGTAGAGTTATTGAACAAATTTGGTACCAAAGTGGGAGTATTCGGGTATACACACTTGATTCACTTCCCATAATAAAGTTATTGTTTAATTGAACCTTGAATGATCTTATCTATTCCGTGAGTGGTTTGAAGCTTATTTTAGAATGAATCATAATCTTGATTAGTTGGCAAAAAGTTAAGTCTTTCTTATTCATCTCCCTGACTTCATGTCTATATAGTTGATTTTATATAATATCTTTATTCCTGAATATAATGACAACGGCTATGTGCTTAATTTTTGGGCTGTCTATGTGTTATTTCTCAACGGACATAAAGTTTCTGAGTCTATAAAAAGGACTGTCCTGATTCAATAAAGGATACGAAATACACAGTACTCAAATTAGAAAAGAAAAGGCATAATATTATATACTTGAAGGAGTACTCTGTTGCTATTGTGGAGTCTTAATCAAGCTGTTGTGCATTGAAGTCTGATAAATTCTCAGCCTTTAATTCGTGCGCTTACTGGGGTGATATCTTTATTATTGATCATTGCACATTCACATTAGTTGAGCCTTGAATTATTAATATAATTATTGTTTTGATCATAATTTATTCTGTTGTCATATTTTAATTTATTCTCTAAACAATTGGTAGATTAAGTGGTTAGTCTATAGTTTTCTAATTCGGATTGGATTAGAGGTTTTATAAGCAAGTACAAGGAAGTATAGGTGTTTAAGGTTGCATAGATGTACAGGAAGCAAAGGTACTCGGAGAGTACAAGTACTCAAAAGTTGTGGAAAACTTGTCTTGTAAAGGGGTTTAATTGTAAATCAAGTCAATTAATAAAAGAGTCTCTAATACTAGTTGGTATTGGACGTGGATTAAGACACTAGAATAAAGGTTAAGGTCCGAACCACTTAAAAATTTCATGTATTCATGTGTTTGATTGTGCTTATTTTAATTGCTCATAGATACTTTGATTTGAATTGAAAAATATAATTTGAATACCTTAATTTATATACTTCATCAGGATATTAATCAATATAACTCAGGTCATCAGTTAGCATGAAACTATGATTATTGAAAACTAATCAATAAACTGCAATATCTGATAATCTGTTAAAACTGTTAATCCAACAAGTTGAATACATAATATAGCATCCTGCATTGTTAATCCAGTAAATTGAATTCATAATATAGTATCATGCATTGTTAAACCAGTAAACTGAATTCGTAAATATAGCATATTGCATTATTAATCCAGCAAGTGGAACGCTTAAATACCGTATCATGCATTTTCAGAAAGAAATTTTTTACCCTAAACAAAAATTTGACATCATTTGTTCCCGCACTTATTCACCCCTCTTCTAAGTGTACCTATTGGAATTTCATTCTACGATTGGTTGTCTTACTCTACGATTCAGTGTTTCACTCTACGATTGACTAGTTCAGTCTACGATCTCACTTTACGGCTGAACAGTTCACTCTACGATTTCACTCTACAACTGACTGTTTTGCTCTACGATTGTTGGTTCACTCTACGATTTACTCTACGACTGACCAGTTCACTCTACAATTGTCTGGTCCACTTTACGGTCATTCTATTGAGGAAAGACTTTATGATTTCTAGTTTAAGAGACACTCTTTGACTTATTGTACATAGATTATACTCTATGACTTGACTTGACTTATGAATATGGAATTGGGTCTAATTTGGAGCCTTAGATTACTGGTTTAAGGAGTTAAAATCTGCAAAAAGGGAACTACAACAGATTTTGCAAAATTAGAATCTGATATGGAAACCAACTTTGGTTTGTTATTCTAGGTTTATGAAACCTGATCATCACTCACACTATGCAAAAACTCAAGGACCTAAACTTAGCTCACTGGTTAGATCACTGAGGACAGTCTAAATCAGCATATTAACAGATGGTTTAAACTGCTTTGGTAGAAGATTCACCACACATGACAAAGTGAATATTTTTTCATTTGTTTTACTAGGATTTGTTCATAAGTTCGACAGCCAACACTGATAGTCTGCATACACCTTGAACATAGAGCACTAAACTCATTCAAAACTTTTGTTTATGAGTTTAAGGCTATCTCAGTAAGGTGTTTTATGTTATTCTTTTCAGTCTGCTTTGAGTTGTTACCTATTTTAACACATACCAGCATATAATCTCCATCAACAGTCACCTTATAACTTTGGAATCCACCATAATTTCCACACAAAAATCCTCCCACAAGCAAGCATGCAAGATTACTCTATAACTAACTTATATTATTTTAAGTTAAAGATTTGAAGTTAAGGGATTGTGTACCTTATTGAAGCTTTTCTTCTACTAATAAAGAATCTGTGCAAGCTGTTTACTTTCTTCTTTCTTCCTAAACTCCTCTGATTACCGAAGTGCTAGAATTTCTCTTAGTTCTTTCTTTTTATCTCCCAAGCTCTCTATTTTTCTCTATATCAACACTTAGCAGATGGGAACAGACCTTGTAAAATGAATTGGGAGCTCCTATTTATAGGAGAACCCCTATATGTATATTATCCACATACCTGTACTACTATCAGTATTTAGTCTAGCACAAACTGATTTTGTCTAGCTTGAGTTGGTATTGTTTAGTGGTTAAGGAAGATTAGGTAAAAAGTTATTTACCAAACCACTTTTAGGCCATGTTGTAGAGTAATCATTTTACTTTAAGCAACATAGGGGGCGCAGTCCATATTGCCAGATTTGGAGGGAGTACTTTTATTTACCTGCTTATACAAGTTTCTAGATTTCGATTTAATTCTTTGGACCAACATCCCAGGCTCACTACTTTAACTCCCAGTGGACTTAACAACAATATAAGACAACATAACATCATTGGGTTGAGGTATCAACACCTGCATAACTCGTTGAGTTCTAGCAGTCTGCTCACAACATAATCAATTGGGCTAACTTTAATTATTCTACTGGACTCATCCCCTAAATAGGTACTCACAACAGTCCATGATTAACTCCCTTCTTCCATTTACTGCTTAAGACAACTCCTCTTAACATAGTTAATCAAAATTTGATTTTAACATAATCAACATTCAATCCATTATACTTTCCTATTGCTACATGCCTAATCCTACAGTACACGGTTAACTTAACCTTCATTATAAACTTACTATCAATTTAATTAAACACTTTCTTGATTCATCATGACTTATTATCCCACACAAGGCTCATTCTTTCAAATTTAGTTAATTCATAGCTTGAGCTTATCATACATTACAATTTTACCTTGGCTTCTCCTCATTATTCGCACATGATTCAATTTCATTAAATTATCAAACTTCATAATCACACATCACACATAAATGCATACAACTATTTTCAAATAATCTTATTTTCATTAATAATAATCCTTTCAATTTCTTGGGTATTACAATTTAAATCTCATTAGCATGAACTCTTCATAATTCTAAAAGTATTGCTCCAAAATTATGGATTTATCACATTTATTAATTCAACCAATTAACATGGATAAAGAATGCATTTAATTAATTGAATTTCTTTTATTAACACTTTTTCAAACCATCAGGATACTTTCAAAAAAAAACCTAATTTCAAATTTTAAAACTTGAAAAAACTTCAAATGTCTTCTCCCTTAAGAAAAAGGGGCTCAAAATTGCTTTCAAAATAAAAACACTCACAATTTGCATAGCACAAACACACACTTACACTTATGGAATAATATTCGTTTAGGCACAAAACACTAAACAAATACTTTATTTTCAGGACAACTTATTTAAGTTTTAGAAAAAATATTAGGAAAGCAATAACTGTGGTTCATGTATGTCAGGAGGTGCTTAACACATTTCCTCCGTTTAAACAAATTCCCGAACTCTTGAAATCTCAGTCTTGGGTCAATTTAAAATTTTGAAATGAGTTGGACATCTATTTATAGTCAAATTTTGAAACCAAGTCGAACAATAAGTCGGTTTTCACGAACATCACAATAATTCACCCAAAATCACATAATTCTAATTTTTTTAAAATGTGAAAATTTTCGACATTGACAAACATAGTAAATTTTAATAAAATAAATAAATAAATTCATTGTGTCACAGTAACGATGGTTCTAACAAAATTTTTATACAATTTTAATGTTGTCGCATGATTTATAAAGACAGTCTTCTTAGACTCCCTAAAAATTATGTCGTTTTTAATGATTAGACTTACCGGCATGACTCATAAATAGTTATAATTTTTATCATTGTATCTAAACTATTGAAAAGTAAACATATTTTTGTAGAATTATACACTATATTGCCTAAAATTAATGACTTCATTAGTACTAGACAAACAATGCTCACAAGCGAACCCAAAATTACGCAACGAGATCTAGGAAGAACATGCACAAAAAAATATGATTTTTTTTGTAATGGAACTACCATTAATAAACAAAATGATATGTTCTTATATATATTTATAGAAGAACCCAACATACACTCAAAAATAAAGGACTAATACTTTCACGTACAAACACAGAAAATGAAAGGCCATGACAATGATTGTACCACTCTTACATGATTGTACATCCTTGTGAATTTTCGTCACTGAAATAATCACTACTAACACAACAACTTTTATTTCTACCATAACAATACCAATACCTGTACTCGTACCAGTACCCATATCTATTATAACATGGGTCTAGCGGTGGTGGCACGGGTCTTCCATATCCATGGTAACATGGGCCCACCCCATAACCTTCATAACATGGCCCACAACATACCCCACCTGGATTGGTCTTTTCTGGAGCTTTGGGCTTCTCAGGCTTCTTGGGCTTTTGGGGTTCCTTAATCTCAATACTCTTGATTACCTTCTGGCCTTTGCAACAAAGCTTGTCACGCATTTTCTCTGGGTTGCAGCATACTATGGTGATCGTCACCGTATTTTCCTTCACATCATATACCTGGTCTCTTATTTCTCCTGTCCCAAAAAATAAATTGACACCCCATACAACTAACTAAGTTCTCATCCAATAAAACAAAAGTAAAAAATCAAACCACTAGTGTAATGACAAAATAAGAACTAGTATGCATGCACGCACTATCCATGTGATAGTAAATTATTTTTAAAATATATTTATTAATTTTTAAAAATATTCTCTTTGTTCCGTATTAAATGTTTTAATTTTTTTTAAGATATCCCATAATAAATGTCTTATTTTTATATTAATAAATACTTTTATTTTATTTTTCCACTTATACGCTCGTAATCTTTTTAGTTAACTTTTGTTAGAAACTAAAGAAATGATTCATGTGGGAATGAGTAATAAATGTTGGGGTCATAGAAAAGTGTGGATATTTAATTAATAAGTAATTCAGAAAAGCAATTTAGGTAAAAAAGAATATTAATCTGTGTGCCGAAATTAATTAAGACGTTTATTTTGCGACGACAGGAGTATAATATAAAAAAAATAGATAAAGATAATAAATATAACTTAATAATATAGATAATGCCACAGCGCCCGAAAATTTTGCAAAACTGATGCATTTTCGAGTAATATGAGAATAAAAATTTTGTGCGCCAATGATTTATCCCTTATGTAAGTGCTCCTGGAGTTAAAATTATTTATGGAGTATATTGTAGAAGTCCCTAGAAAAAGTCATTGGTATCGAAAGCAAAAACAAATTAAGAAAATAAATAAAAAAGCATAAAAATAAAAATAAAACGTTGTAGTATTTCTTATTCCCTTCGTCCCATAATATATGACATTTTAGATGACTTTATTTGTCCCAAATTATTTGACGTTTTATATAATCTAGGAGAATTAGTCACAATTTTTTCAAAATTATCCCTCATGAGAAAATGTTACAGATGAGAGAGAGTGTATGAGATAATTATGATAAAGAGTATTATAGACAATTGATATTATATTTAATGTTATAAAAATTATTTTTTTAATAGTTGTGTCCAACTCTAAAACGTCATATATTATGGGATGGAGAGAGTAATAAATAGTGAAATTAATGTATGTAATGTCATTAATGAAAATGACGAAAAGACAAAGATGCTATTAATAAATGAGTGTATCTATAGTCAAGCTTGACTAACTATGATAATTCTCGTATCCCCAAATATAATCAGTATTTATTTTTTAAAATTAATTTGAAAATATTGTCAAATTCAAATTTGATATCAATTATTTTAGTTTTAGATAATAAAATTAGAAAAATTGTAAACTATCCAACTGTACAGCTAATTACAAGATTTGATTGTTTCCGGTAATTAAATGAATCACATTTATTTTTAATGAAAATATTTTAAATTGACTTTGAAAATATTTTAAATTGACTTTGAAAAATCAAATTTGATCGTATATTATAAAACGAAGGGACTACTACTTACTATTTATTTGTTTATGGCATATGAAGTGTTTGACGCGTTTAGAAATTCAAACGCACTTGAGAATTTTCTTATTCTACAAACTGTTTATTTTAAATATACAACTTATTTAATTCACAAACATACTCTTTGGACAAATTATTGTGAGTTTAGATCGACTTCCAAACATAAAAAATGCTTTCGCAATAATTGCTATAAACGAGGAAATAAGTAAAACAGTAAAGGGACTTACCAGGAAATTTGCAAAGTACTTTCTTGACCTTCTTGTAGCAGCAAGAACACTGCAAGTCTACCTTCAGAATCAGAACCATTACCACCGTCACCTATTGAATAATTTACCAATCAGTACAATCAAATAAATGATAAATGTATATAACTTTTTTTTTTATCACCGTAGCAAATTATAGTTTTAATATATTTCAATTAGATTATAATTTTAATATATTTCAGTCAAATTATTAAAAAAACATTAAATGATCAAAGAGAAAAGCAGAAAGCCAACTCGTAAAAACGAAATCGTTATCGAAGGGAGTGAATAAATAAATCGATACAATCATGAGATTGCCAAGAGGAGATGATAATTTGTGTACCTTCTCAGCCATAGATGTGAATTCGGAGTGATCAGATCGGTAATTCACAGGTTACAAGTGGGGTGAGAGAGAAAAATGAGTAATAGAGCAGTATGGAGTTAAGGAGTTTGCTTTAAGAAAAACGAGCATCTAAAGTAGACTCTCATTGACCATTGTCCTAATATTACGAAAAGTTGTTGATTACCGATTTAACCTCCTCATTTAATTTAAATAGAGTAAAATACAGGGACACCCCATGTAAATAATTATAATAATACTTACCACCCCTCTAATTTTTCAAGTAACAGTTAGTACACCTCTAGTTTACAATATGTAACATTCACTACCCCTAACGTGATTGATCAACTAATATCCAAAATTAATTTTAATATAATGTCTAATTCACCCTTCAAATTATAATGTTTAATATATCTACTAAATATAAATTTATATATTATAATTTTTACTTAACTTGATCTAATTAATTAAATTATGAACTTGTGCAATAAATAACATAAATGTCAAAAAATAATAAATATTCATTTTATCAGGAAAATAAACTCATACACTTTTTACTAATTAAATTTCTCAAAGATTAAAATTTACATAATATACATTCAAATATATTTTTTTATAATTAAAAAGTAAAATTTTAATACCCATAAAAAGTACAAATTAACGCAAAAAAATTATAATTATTTTTCTCAAATATTAAAATTTACGTAAAATAAACTTATTATTAGATAACGAATCTTATTATTCATATAGAAAAAGTATTAAAAATTATATTAATTATTTTTCTCAAATATTAAACTAAACATAAGTCACATTTAGGCATAATTATTTACAGTAAAAATGACAAATATTGTTACTCCAAAAATATATATATATATTTATAAAAAAAATCTTTTTACAAGATAAAGGTAGTAATAAATATTATTCTATTTTCTTTTATTCAACATTGCATAAAAACAACACCAACTGTATACTAAAAAATGTAATCAAAATCATAAATATTCCAAATTTTGATATATACTCAAGAAAAATTAACATATAAAAATCATAATATGAAATTAAGAATTCAAATAATAATTTTTGTTATTAAACACCCAAAAACTAAACTATCAACATATTCAATCACTCTAATTAAAACAACTCCATTAATAATTTAATTTAAAATTTTTAATATTTGTATCACTTATCTAAAAATATGTGTGAATTAAACTAAATTTTTTTTTATAAGTTACCAACAATTTAAACGAGATAGTCTTAATTACAAATAAAACTATAATTAAAATATATTGTATTAAAAAAGGATAATTAAACATATATATTATTCAGTAATTAAAATTTGATATTATATAAGGGTAAATATGTAATTTTATCTATTTACTCAACCCTAAAAACTTGCAGGGGTACTAACTGTTACTTAAAAAACTAGAAGGAATGTGAGTATTATTATAGTTATCTAGAGGGGTGTCAGTGTATTTTACTCATCTAAATATTACTCCCTCCGACTCAGGATAAAAGTACTTATTACTATTTTAGGTAGTCCCAAGTTAAATGTCTACTTACCTTAAATAATCTATTTTTTACAATAATTTACCCACAATACCCTTAGTATTAATTGTCATATTTCTATTCCCTATGCATATTTATGGAGTATCATTAGTCATGTGTAAAAAACTATGCAATTAAATGAGAATTTAAATATGGACAATTTTGTTATTTTATCTTATTTCTTAATATGCGCAAAAAGTCAACCAAGACTTTTATCCTGGGACGGAGGGAGTAATAATTATATCAAGAAGCAATTGTTAGGATTTAATTATGTGGGTTAAGATGGTCCAAGAACATACTCCCTCTGTCTGAAATTAAATGTCCAGTTTTAACTTTTTTGAGCCAATTTGACCATTTTTAGAACTAATTTTTATACTATTTTAGTTAAAGTATAGATTAAGAAATTATAATCAAAACAAAATATATACAATTTGATACCAACCTTATTTTTTATAATTTAAAAATATATTTATATATGCTTAATTATTAATTGAAAAATATAATGAATTTGATCAAAAAAAAGTCAAAACTGTGCATTTAATTTGAGACGTAAGGAGTACTATTAAGACATTAAATTTTGTCTTGGCACTTTATGATTTGATCGTACTAGAAATGTTAGTCGTATTATCCCACAATGGACAAAGGACACAGATGTGAGGACATGACAATTACTGATATTATAATATAATTACTTGAAATGCAAAGATTATGTACGATGTGTAATTATGTCTTCGACCTTGATGGTACGTCAATTAAGTGGATAAAAAGTATATTAAGAAAAAAAATGTTTAAATTCAATTATATATATTTTATTAAATAAAATTATGATGAAATATTATTTTAGTTAGAATGATTTTTAATCAAAATAGAATTCGCGGGAGATACAAAAAGAGAACTCTATATCTATATTTTTATTTTCTATATTATTTCTTAATTTAATAATGAGAAAAACCAAAATAATAATTTAGAGTATAAGCTGATCGATATATGAAGTTCATCATTTATATTATATAGATTGAATACTATCAATACCTTTATTGTTTTGTTTTTAACAAATATTATATGTTTGATAATAATTTGTTTAAAATAATATTTACCCTGTGCTCCCTCTACGTCTGAGGCCTAAAACCATCACTCCCTGAGAGTGAGAAGCTGTCAAAACCATTGAAGTTTTCACATGATAAATTCTCATATTTATATGGCCATCACTATGTTCACATACATATTTAAAAAAATTATATGATCATCTCACATATAAGAGTAGTATAGGTCTCATCTCTATGTCAAAGAATCACATGTCAATATATTAAATATGCATCTAAAAATATTATTTTTCTATCTATATTATTAAGAGAGATAAAAAGTTTAATCGCGACTCTTGAAGTCGTGAATATAACTTACTATAAATTAATTAAAATTTCTCTTTGACATTCCAAATTTTTTTTTTTCCATTATCTCCCAAAAACAACTTTCTATTTTCTCTCAAAAAAATTCTTTTTTTTCTCTTCATTTTCCTATAAACCCATAATTTTTCTCAAATAATTTTTAACTGCACACACAAATTGTAACAATGTAACAAGAACACTAGTATATTGAGAGAGGATAATCTATAGTTATAATTGGAAAGAAGGCTTCTAGCTCTTTTTTCACCATTTAAAATTTGATCGTGTGATTAAAAATTAAAGAATACAAATAACTGTTTAATATATTTTGAAGACATTTTCTATATAAACTATACTGCAGACGTGCAAAAGGACGTGAAATATCATGGGATAATGGATGAAGTTGTCAGTATACATCAAGATGGTGGCCTATTGAAAAAGAAAACTAAAAAAAGAATCGACAATTTAATTGTCGTGGTGTCCTATTATTGCTGAACCCCTATTACTCTCCCCCATTTACATGTGCTGGCTTCGATAGACCCAGTTCACCTTCCGCAAAACTAAATAAAATTTAAAATTGATAAATTAATTTAAGAAGGTGCCTAGCTAGTTAGTTAGGTCAATTTCAACTGAGAATTAGGATCCTCCATTATATTTATTTTTCAATTTTTCTCGATACACATTTAACAATACAAATATTATATTTAACGACAATTTCAGCGACTCAATTATTTGCGATGAATTTTATTGTATTGTTAATTATTTGCGACGAATTTTAAATTGTAGTTAAATATAATATTTATGTCGTTAAATGTGTACCGAGTAAAATTAGAGAATAAATGTAATAGAGAAGATCGTAATCCAATTTTTAGCACATGGGTCATGCATCCACGTGGCCGTACTACAATTGTTTTTTTTTTTTGTGGTAGTATTAAGGCATTCGATTAGTACATGACATAAATTAAGAAGGTGCGTAGTCAGTTAAGTCAATTTCAACGGTTGGCATATGGGTCATGCACCGTACTATAACCCTTTTTTTGGGGGTATTATTAAGGCATTCTATTAAATGGCCGTACTACAACTAGTTATGTTTGTTTGAGGGAATTACTTTTATGATTTTACCATTTTCCAGTTTTCCAATGCCGGTAATAATCTTCTATTGTTTGAATAGTTTTTCTTTTAAATTTTTCCTTAGAGAAGAACCAATGCATAAAGGGAATGATAATTTTATTATCATTAATATAACTATAGAATTCCTCTTTTAGAGTTTTTAACTCTTGTTGATTATAATTTTTAAAATACCATAAGATTTTATATTTATCCTGAAGAAAGTCTTTATGTCATTCTTTTCTATCTATTTTGAATTCTTTATTAAAAACATTAATTGTAAAATTTAATTTAAAAGGAGTAGGAGATTCTTATCTAACAGATTTCCTTTTTTCTTCCCTATATACTCCACGAGGAATATGATGAAAAGACTCCTTAGTACCTATAATTAGACCTGACAAAGTAGGCCCGGGCCCGCGGGCCGAGCTGGCCCGTAAAAATTGGGCTACGGGTTTAGGATTTTTAGGCCATGAAAAGTTGGGCCGTTTTGGCCCGGACCGATTTTGGCCCGGCCCGTGATAGCAATGTTTCTGTGAGATATTAATACTTATATGCCTTCAATCAAAGACTCATAAATTTATGTTGACTTTAAACATTTGTGTTAAAATATTATTCCCTATATTATAAAATTAAAAATATATTTGTAAAATTATAAAATTTTAAAGATAATTTTATTTGTACACATTTATCTTTAACATTAATTAAAAATTAATATTTTGTAGCACCCAATAACTTAATCATAAAGATAATAATATGTCAGAAATTTAATGTCACTCTATAATATGAAAATAAAAATCTATCACTAATATTGTAATGGACCAAAAATATATATGATCTAATATTTTTGGTCCATTACAATATTTGTTATTATTTATTTTCCTCTCTCTCTATATATATATATATATATATATTAGTAACGTGTATATATATATAATTATATATATATATATATATATTATTACACGTTACTAATATATATATATATATATATATATATATATATATATATATTAACGTGTATATATAACAATATTTGTTATTATTTATTTGTCTCCCTCTAAGTTACATTTTCCTTTTCCAAGATTTTCAAAAATTTTACAAAAATTGTTATATATATACACGTTATTGTTATATATATATATATATATGTATATATATTATTAACGTATATAATGTAACAAATATATTGTAGCTCAGTTGGTAAGAGTTCTCATTTAGTTTCAAGAGGTCATGAGTTAAAGTCTTGGCAAAAGCATTAGTTTTTTTAAGAAAAATAAAAAGCCCGCGGGTTGGCCCGGCCCAACCCGGGCCACGGGCCTATAAAATTCAGCCCATAAAAATCCGGGCCTTTTTGGCCCAGCCCGTATTTAGCCCGACCCGTCTCTAGCCCGGCCCGTTTGGGTTGACCTGACCCGTTTGCCAGGTCTACCTATAATACTCTCAGCGACCATACTAAAAAGAGAACTAAAAAAGTACAACCCTTCTTTTTTCTTTTTCTTTTTTTTTGTGGGTTTTATTAAGGCATTCCATTACATGGTCGTACTACAACTAATTATGTTTGTTTGAGGGAACTAGGCAGATGCCACCCGTTACGCGCAAGAATTTTAATACTTAATAATTCAAATTTAATTATTTTATTAATTTTAAAATATATAATTAATTTTAAATTTTAAATTTTTTTAAGAAATTCAAAATTAATATGAATTTATTTAATTTTTAACAATACAAATATAAGAATTGTAGACTATCTATAAATAATATTTCCTCCGTCCCCAAAAAGATAATTAAAGGTATAAATCTTTTTTGTCCCTAAAAAGATGAGATAAAATATATGTGGAGCTATTAAGGATAAATTTGAAATTATTTTACTCTTTTTTCTCTACTTTTACTTTTCTTAATATGTATGTAAATTGTACTTTGCTAATCCTTTTAGGGAGGGATGGAGTACTAATTACATGATTTATTATTTACAAAGTTAAATGCTAATTTATTTTTGTCTTATTGATAAAAAGAAAAGGTTTTAAAATTGTGTTAGAATAAACAAGCTCACTAATCCCGTGTGAAGCACGAGCAGTATGAATAATGGTTTATTATATTATTAGATAGATAAATACTAATTAGAATTTTTAGAAGATAATTGTAATTATTAGATTATTAAATATTTATTAAATAATATATATTAATTTATATATTATAGGTTACTTCCGAGCAATTATTAAGCTAAACATTTGAATAGAGTGTGTAATATCCTAAATATTTATAATGAAAATGTCAATGAAGGATGATTTTAAACCCTACTATATTCAATTTGTAAATTAAAATTACGAATTAAAAGTAACTAGAAGGAAAAGAAAGGAAGAAAAGAAAAGTTATAATAGACCAAAACTTAAATTTGAGTTCGAGATGAAATTTTGAGTCACAGGCTTCATCATTGAGTCCGGAACGTCGAATTTAAGAGGAAAAGATTGTATACACAATGGCATGTAGGGGTTAACTTTGGTGGTCAAAGTCAACAGTTGACTTTTAGGATTAAAAGTCAACAGTTGACTTTTAGGATTAAAAGTCAAATTTGAGTTTGAAGGCAAATTTGACAAAATAGAAGTTTTCATGATGATCAGGACGTCAACTGTAATAAGAATCAAAAAAACAAAGGAAACTAAGCTAGATTAGTCTGAAAATTTTAGAATATGGCCTAAAATGATAAAGGACATAACTTCTTGTGTATAATGAATTTTTGAGTGAGATTTGTGGTGTTTAATAGATCTATGAGTTAGCTAAATGTTGGCAGAGGTTTGAGGATAAAATACTTTGAGATTTGTTTTGTGTAGTTTCTACCAAAGTAGGACAGAACTGAAAATAGAGAAAACACACTGCCCTAATTTTTTTAGGGACAGTTTCAAATGGTTAATTTGTGACATAAATTCAGGCCTTTTGAGGAATGATACCTAGTGGTATAAGGTATGTTGTGTCCAAAGACGAACAAAATTGGACTTAAGATGGAGTTATTGAAAGTAATATGTCAATAAGCTAATCACATTGGATGTAATAAGCATTTACTTTGTAATCTTGTTCATTTATTAATAAAAAATTCATTTAATTAAAGGCATACTTTATCCATTTTTAATTAGTTGAATTAAATAAATGTGATAAACTCAAAGTTTTGGACCAATGCTTTTAGAATCATGAAAGAATTCATGCTAATGAGATCTAAATTTAAGATAGCTCAAAACTAGAACGTTCCTAATCGTTGGATAACTAATGTGGGATTACTGATTCCGGATAGATTAGTACTGTTGAAGAGGATGATTGATATCATAATCATTTGTGTGGAGACACTAAAGCAAGTATGTAGGTGCTTATTGAAGAATAAGTTTATTGAACGTGACTCGCTAAAGAAACACTCAATGGACTTTTACTTGTCTGACAATAGGAGTTTCTATAGTGATAGTAGTACAAGTGATCCTTAGACTTGAGATCATCATAGTATCTTGTGTATTCTGAATTATACTTTGTCATAGTCCTTAATACTTCAGAGTATATTATAGGGTATGTTCGGGTATAATAAAGTGTACATGGAGATAGGTGAATGATCAACAAATTATCTACCACTTTTAGTAAAGGGAGAGAATGTCATATGCGATTTGATTAATCCCAACTCAGAAATCCTTGGCCAATGTGAATGAAAATTAGAAAGGGGTTTCTAATTTACATTAATCAAAGTTGTGCATTTTAGGATCGAAATACATATGATTAAATAAATAAGATTTGTTAGTAATTTCATGTCTTATGTTTAATCGGGACATTGTATGGTAGAATAATTGAATTATACGGTAACTATTACTGAATAGGTTTTATGTGATTAAACGTTGATTTCATATTATACAGATAGTCATGATATATTATCATATCGTAAGGTGTCTCTCATGATTTAGAATAAATATTGTTTATTTATATTTGAATTAAAGTAGTTTAATTAATTTTAAATAATATTAGAATGGTTCTAATTTATTTATTCTACTACCAGCATAATATTGAATCTAAAGGGTCACACCGCAAAAAGAGAAATATTTATTTTAGAAGTAATTGGCTCAATAATAATAATTTGTATTTGAAAAAATACTAATATTTATAATTAAGTATTTGGAGAAATACTAAATTATAAATTAATAAGAGGTGTCCTATGATTATTATTATTATTATTATTATTATTATTATTGTTGTTGTTGTTGTTGTTATGAATTAATTGGCTTGATAATAATAAATTAAGTATATTTAATTTATCAGTGGAATAAATTAAATATCTTAATATTTATAATTAAGTATTTGGAGAAATACTAAATTATAAATTAATAAGAGAAGTCTTATTATTATTTATTATTATTATAAATAATTTAGTTCTTAATTAGATTGAGAATTAAATTAAAACCCTAAGTCCTAAAAGGTTTAGGATGTGGAGTCTATATAAGGAGATGCCTTATGATGGATTAGGGTTGATCAGCTAGATGAGTTAGATAAATCAGCCATTAGAATTCTACAATTCTCTATAATCTAAGGAGTTAAGTGAGAGAGAGAATTAGGGCAAGCCACCAAAGGTCAAGGAGAACCTAAATTTACTTCTTCAATCTATATTCTCTTGGTGAATCACCTTTAGAGCGTTATATACACTTTGTAACTTGCGTTTAATTAGGTGAATTTGGAGAAGAACGTGAAGGGTTAAGAAGGTGAACTCATAACTGTTCAAAAGTTGAATCTACAAAGATATAATCTCTTATTCTTTATCTTGAATTAATAATATTGCATAAGATGATTCCTGGGATTGCAGAAAATTTTTAAATTCGATTTATGTCATGCTTCCGCTAATTTACAATATGATTGCATGCATGTTCTCATTTCTACAAACTTACAGTGGCATCAAAGCCATCCTTATGCGAGTTATTAATTATTTTTATTCATATATATGTTGATATATATTTAGAACAATTTAATTGGGCATAATTATTGGTATAAAATTATGTTTTTGAAGAAAAACACAAAATTCGCGATTTTGAAAATTGGAATCTGCCCAGCAGCACCACCGCGCCCGATTACAGTACAAATCAAGCGTCGCTACACCGGTTGCCAGGATTTGAATATACATATATATATATATATATTATTCTGTTGATTTCAAATTAAGATAAAATGTTTATTTAAATTAAATTGGATTCCATGTTTTTTAGAAATTCTAAATTAAAAAAAATAAAGGAGTTTATTTTGATTTGAAATAGGATTAAAATAAATATATTTATTTTAGTTAGAATTGTATTTCATGCTAATTAATTAGAGTTGGAATTGGATTTCATGCTAACTAATTGGAGTTGAAATTGAATTTCATGCTAATTAATATTTTCCATTAAATAATATCAATATATATTGAATGTTTTATCATATATGATAATAAAGGGGATGATTATGAACCATTGACCATGTGGATGGATTTAATTTTTGATGGATGCTTGAATGAATAGGTTTTATAAATGGGGTATGCATACCTCGCCTATCTAATTTTCTAATGTAAATTCTATCTCCCTCCTATGTATTTTCCCTTGACTGTTGATCAAGGTTTCTGTTTTATTAAAAAATAGTTTGTAATAGGATTTTGTAGAATTACTCAAAAATTAGAGCTGAAGAACATGAGTATTGAAAACCTATTTGTAATGGAGCCCATGTTGAATGTAATAGTTATATTCAAATTTATTCTTGCATCCTAGGTTTGACCTTTTAGTTCACTCGGTAGCTCGAATGAACCAAACTAAAATTAAGTTCATAATCATCCCAAGTAAAATATAGTATTTTATATGTGCATGTTAATTGTATAATAATATATTATTATACATGGTGATGTATGTTTAATATGATGCGTATTTTATATATATATTTGCATGCGCACTAAACAAGATGAGACAATTAATAACAAAAACTCTCAAGAAAGAAAATATTAAGTTGATTAGGTTCAAAGGTATTTACAATGTCGGATGTAGCCTTCTAGCATGATAAAACAATAGAGTATTAAATATTTAATATAGTTTGTTGTGCACACACAAGGCTCATATTAAGTATGTAAGATGTTAGTTTTATTACATTGGATGTTTATAAGGAATTGAACGATATTTTTTTGTTGTGCACACATAAGGACCGCATTTTTCTCTTCACTTATATGGAAATGCTATGTTTAACTCAACTTAGATAATTTTAGTTCGGATGTGCACACACTTGACCATCATTATCTAAAATGCAAAATAAAAGGAGTTACATAGTGGATGTAATTGGCAAAAGTTGTCTACCTATTGAATAAATCTATAGTTTGTTGTGCATACACAAGGCTAGAAATTTATGCCAATAGGATCCTTTCTCACTAAGCGAATTTTACAAAGTCGTTTAAACAAGATCTATCGAACTATGGAGGATCATATAGTTTGATAAAAAATAGTGGGAGACATCATTTTAATAAAGACCTAAATTAATCTGGTGATTAATAAAATAAATGCATGTTAATGTTGTTAAATTAAAAATTCATTTACAGAATTTTACAATGTCTAATTCACTATCACTGTGGAGCATATTGGATGTTAATAAGTTAATTGGACTGAATTATACGGATTGGTTAAGGAATTTGAGAATAGTTCTCACAGCTGAAAAACTATCTTACATCCTTAATTCGTCTGTCCCTGCAACGGTTGCAGACAATGCCTTTAAGGAAGAGATTTCTACTTTTAGAAAGTGGCAAGATGATGCACAGTGGGCTCATTGCATCATATTAGGTTCCATGAGTAACGAGTTATAGCGTCAACATGAGAAAATGGATGCAACCTATCATTTTGTTTCACCTCAATAAGTTATATGGTGAGCAGAGTAGGTCTCCTAGATATAAGATATCTAAAAGCTCTTCCGATCTAGAATGACCGATGACACTACAATATAGACACATGTCCTCAAGATGATCAATTTGATTGAACAATTGGGACAACTGAATTTTATAATGGATGGAGAATTGAGCCAAGATTTGATCTTGCAGCCACTCCCGGACTCTTTCTCACAATTTGTTGTGAACTTTCACATGAACGAGCTAGATTTTAGCTTGTCAGAGTTGCTTAACATGTTGAAAATCGCAGAGGGTCACTTCCATCCAAGAAAGACCATATCTTACTTGTAGATGATTCTTCCAAGAAAAGGAAGAAGACTAAAGTTCTTCTAAAAAAAGAAAGATAAGAAAGCAATAACTAAGGACAATAAGATGAAAAATTGATGCGGATAGCAAAGGAGTTTGCTTTCACTGCAATAAGTCCGGATACTGGAAAAGAAATTGCAAGGAGTATCTTGCAGTGGCTAACCAGAAGAAGCTTAGTGAAGTTTCGGTTACAGATACAGGTTTGTTCATGATTGAAATAAATCTTTCTGTAAGTCAAGGTTCTATTTAGGTATTGGATACCGGCTGTAGTTCTCACATATATAGCTCTATGCCGGAACTAAGCAAAAGTAGAAAGCTAAACAAAGGGAAGTAATCTTGCGTGTAGGGAATGAAGCAAAGGTTGTTGTATTAGCCGTATGAATTTATAGTTTAGTGTTGCCTACGGGCAAGTCTATTAAGTTTATAAGTTGTTATTATGTTCCATTCTCATTAGAAACATTATTTCTTTCCGTTGTTGGATAAGGAAGGTTTTGGTTTTATATTTAAGAACAATAGTTGTTCTATTTATAATGATAATGTTTTGTTTGGAACTGGAAGATTACTTGATGGACTTTATGTACTTGACTTATATGAAAAATATTTTTCAAATTGAATAAACTAGTAAAAGAAAATAAATGATTATTCAAAAGTTGAATATGTGATGAGTGTATTTTATATACACAAATTAGGTACTTTTAGCCTTAATAATTTGTAAGTCTTTAGCTATTTCATTTGGTTTTATGTGTTTTCATCTTATTGTTGTGTAATGTACTTTTGTAGTACTTTTATATGTATTTGTGTGCTTTTATGTGTTTTTACGTTGTTTTGTAGGTATTGAAATAAAGGCCCCTTGTACCGTTACGTTCTTGGCTCGAATCTAGCATTTTCGCTGCTTGTTTCTCAATTTGACCCATGATGCAATCCGAATCTCTCAAACCTCAAAGAACGAAAGTTGTAGATTTTAATCTTAGCTTTCCAGAACATCCGGAATCATCCAATTTGAAGTTCGTATGCGAGAGTTATGGTCATTTTACCATCGGATTTTGCATGAATTTTACATAGCAGCTGCTTCGGGGCCAATTTGCGCCTTGCTCCGGCCATTATCTCGACGAGCTCCAGTTATGCAAGTTGTAGAGCTACGTCTTAGCTTTCCATAGCCTCCTTAATTGCCTTAATCCGAGTTCGCACGAAGAAGTTATGACTATTTTACCAACAGACGTCGAAACTGTCTCGCGGTACAGAGTTCCATCGCCGGGGCGACGGAAGTCAGGCCAAAATTGGCGCCGGGGCGATAAATGCTTCTGACTTTGCGAATTTTTTGGTCCAAAACTCGGGAAATGCTAGGGTTTGAGACACCCATCTCTTATAACACCAAGGTGGCGGCTAGAAACACATACCCACTCATTCTAACTCATCCTAACAACTTCTAACACAAAATCTAGAGAGAGGAAGCTACCAAATACATCAAATTAGAGAGCCAAAGTGCTAAAATCAAGCTACATCAAGCAAGGCCAAGGAGCAAAAATATCAAGGATTGCAAAATCAAGGAGGAGAAGCTAGTGTTCATCATCAACCCATCAAACATCATATGAAAATCTACAAAAGTGGTTCTATCTCTAGTTTTCTCTTCTATTTTGTAATCCAACATGATGTGTAATTTGAATATGATGTTATTTGTAGTTGCCATGAACTAGAACTAATTTTCTAAGATTTCAATGGAACCCAATATGTAGTTTGAATTGAAAAAAAAAAAAAAAAAAAAGAATAGGCGCCGCTGCCGGGGAATTATTTTTCTAGTGTTTTTCCAATATTAATTACAATCAAATTGATCTTAATTTAAACTTGTATATAAATTTGTTTTTATTTTATTTTAACATTTTTTTGTTTTAATGCTTTACGAGGTACACCACGGATGACTTTGCTTGTCAATGGCCATACACGAGTATGACTCAACCAAGGGAAACTGGGATTGATGGACTCAATGCACTCTCTGCATTGTCAACACAATTTGAAACGCTATCGAGGAAGTTGGATGCCTTAGTAGCAGAGAGCACTCAAGGTATAATAGTTACTTGTGATTATTGTGCTGACAATCATCCGAGTCATCAATGCACCGTCAGTTTTGGACCGGCACAATACGGTGGTGAGTACTTCAACAACTATGATTATCCCGATTATCACCAAGATTGGGGGTATCACCCAAATTCTATATGGAGCTACAATTATGATGATCAATACTATACTCCAAGTCCAGTTGTTGCACCGGAATTCTCATGTCCACCTCCATTGCCACAAGAAGAGAAGAAGTCAAACTTTGAGGAACTTGTGTCCAAGATCATGGCTTCGAAGGAGGAGATGTTGAAAAGTCAGGAAATATCAATTCAAAATCTTCAGAATTAGATTGATCAAATGTTCAAAGCTTTGAACAACCCTCCTCAGAATAATTGGTGTTATGACATGGATTCCGAGACTTATGGTGAGCCCGAGCCAAATCTGCAACTGGATGAGCCACGAAAGGTAGAAATGGAGGAGACAATTGGGGATAAGGTTAACACAATCGGCAAAGAGATTTGTATGAGTTCAAACGAAGATGAGTTAATTGTGTTAGTGCCCCAAGTGCCTTCTCCGCCAAAGTTCAAGAATCCAGTCAATTTTGCAAAACCGTGCCCAATTGGTAGTCATGTCTTAGGCAAGGCTCTATGTGACAATGGAGCTAATATAAATTTGAACCCATGGTGTGATGAATTAGGGGTCCATGAGAAGAAAGCTGAAAATTCTATTGTGTTTGTGGAGCTTCAATTTAACATTCTTTTCACAAACACAATGGAACAATCATCTAGTTTTGTGAAGTCCTTAAGTGAGGTTGTGCCTAAAAGTACAAAGCTAGGTGAACATGATACAATGACCCTTACTGAGGCGAAACCCTCAAATATTACATGGCTATTAATGGATGGAGGGTTCCTCAACTTTCGAAGGGGAATTGGATAAAAGTAGGGAGTTAGTCAGGCCGAAGACTTTAAAACAAGCGCTTCTTGGGAGGCAACCCAATTTTATTGTTTTGATTTTGATTTTTTTCAATTGCTTTTGAGTTTGTTTAATTGCATTTTAATTTCTTTAGTCAATTGCTTTCAGGTACCGAATACTAAGCAAATTGGGGTGCGCTCCCAACTTAGGGGACTTGAAAGATGATATTAATAGCGTTTGACACGTTCTCAGGAAAGTCTTCTATTTTAATTTTTCCTATATCATACATTGAGGACAATGTCAAGTTTAAGTTTGGGGGTAATACTTCGTATTTGTGTGTTTTTAATTTAGTTTTTATATGATTTAAGTTATGTGTTTTTGTTCAAAAAAAAAAAAATTCATTTATTTTTAGGATGTGTCTCTTGAGCATTGTTTTAATTTGATTTGAACTACAATCCACGGTCTATGATAAGAACTTGATTGAATAGTTTCTAACTCATGGAAAATGGATAAATGTTGCTTAGTCTTTGTGCTTAATTGTTATTGTTGGTTATTGTGTTGTTTATGCGTCCTTTCACTCTTTTGCACTTACCCATGTGTATTGAGCTAGTTGTATGCTTAGAGAAGGCTTTTATAACCGAATGCTTATGGGAAATATCTATAAACTCTAGAACTCGTTTAAACATCACTCGAAACAAGGTGTCCAAATTTGTTGTGTTTGAATTGTTGGTCATGTGGTGAGTTGAGATGGAGCATAAAACGCACTCATTCATGGACACATGCGTAGGAGAGATAGAGCGTAAAACGCACTCTCTTATAATTTTGATAAAAGTGGGACATCTATGTTTATCAAACCTTGTGTTGAGTTGAGATGGAGCGTAAAACGCACTCACCCACAAGAGTAGACTTAGGATAAGATAGAGCATAAAATGCACTTACCTAAAGTCCTTTGATTTCATATTTTTGGAAATTGTGATTTGTATACCTTTGTATTGAGTGGTGCATTAAGCATGTTGTTTTGGGGTGTATTTTGATTATTTCATAAGGTAATGTGGTTGCATAGCTTCATTCGAGCTTGATTGGTTTAGTGCTATTGGGTACTCACACACACACGGAAGGGACCTAAAGCAAGCTATGACTAGCTAATTGTAATTCTAGACTTGCAACGTTTTGAAAGTTTTCTTGAATTTTATTGTGTTTATGCTTTGAGACCATTGGTTAACTTATTAACTCATTGCTCAAGATAGTTTTTATTTAGAAATGATTAATTTTTATAGTTTGTGTGTTTTGCTTGAGGACAAGCAAAGGTTTAAGTTTGGGGGTATTTGATGAGTGTATTTTATATACACAAATTAGGTACTTTTAGCCTTAATAATTTGTAAGTCTTTAGCTATTTCATTTGGTTTTATGTGTTTTCATCTTATTGTTGTGTAATGTACTTTTGTAGTACTTTTATATGTATTTGTGTGCTTTTATGTGTTTTTACGTTGTTTTGTAGGTATTGAAATAAAGGCCCCTTGGACCGTTACGTTCTTGGCTCGAATCTAGCATTTTCGCTGCTTGTTTCTCAATTTGACCCATGATGCAATCCGAATCTCTCAAAACTCAAAGAATGAAAGTTGTAGATTTTGATCTTAGCTTTCCAGAACATCCGGAATCATCCAATTTGAAGTTCGTATGAGAGAGTTATGGTCATTTTACCATCGGATTTTGCATGAATTTTACATAGCAGCTGCTTCGGGGCCAATTTGCGCCTTGCTCCGGCCATTATCTCGACGAGCTCCAGTTATGCAAGTTATAGAGCTACGTCTTAGCTTTCCATAGCCTCCTTAATTGCCTTAATCCGAGTTCGCACGAAGAAGTTATGGCTATTTTACCAACAGACGTCGAAACTGTCTCGCGGTACAGAGTTCCATCGCCGGGGCGACAAATTCCAGCACTATTTCGCCGCCGGGGCGAGCCCATCGCCGGGGCGACGGAAGTCAGGCCAAAATTGGCGCCGGGGCGATAAATGCTTCTGACTTTGCGAATTTTTTGGTCCAAAACTCAGGAAATGCTAGGGTTTGAGACACCCATCTCTTATAACACCAAGGTGGCGGCTAGAAACACATACCCACTCATTCTAACTCATCCTAACAACTTCTAACACAAAATCTAGAGAGAGGAAGCTACCAAATACATCAAATTAGAGAGCCAAAGTGCTAAAATCAAGCTACATCAAGCAAGGCCAAGGAGCAAAAACATCAAGGATTGCAAAATCAAGGAGGAGAAGCTAGTGTTCATCATCAACCCATCAAACATCATATGAAAATCTACAAAAGTGGTTCTATCTCTAGTTTTCTCTTCTATTTTGTAATCCAACATGATGTGTAATTTGAATATGATGTTATTTGTAGTTGCCATGAACTAGAACTAATTTTCTAAGATTTCAATGGAACCCAATATGTAGTTTGAATTGAAAAAAAAAAAAAAAAAAATAGGCGCCGCTGCCGGGGAATTATTTTTCTAGTGTTTTTCCAATATTAATTACAATCAAATTGATCTTAATTTAAACTTGTATATAAATTTGTTTTTATTTTATTTTAACATTTTTTTGTTTTAATGCTTTACGAGGTACACCATGGATGACTTTGCTTGTCAATGGCCATACACGAGTATGACTCAACCAAGGGAAACTGGGATTGATGGACTCAATGCACTCTCTGCATTGTCAACACAATTTGAAACGCTATCGAGGAAGTTGGATGCCTTAGTAGCAGAGAGCACTCAAGGTATAATAGTTACTTGTGATTATTGTGCTGACAATCATCCGAGTCATCAATGCACCGTCAGTTTTGGACCGGCACAATACGATGGTGAGTACTTCAACAACTATGATTATCCCGATTATCACCAAGATTGGGGGTATCACCCGAATTCTATATGGAGCTACAATTATGATGATCAATACTATGCTCCAAGTCCAGTTGTTGCACCGGAATTCTCATGTCCACCTCCATTGCCACAAGAAGAGAAGAAGTCAAACTTTGAGGAACTTGTGTCCAAGATCATGGCTTCGAAGGAGGAGATGTTGAAAAGTCAGGAAATATCAATTCAAAATCTTCAGAATCAGATTGATCAAATGTTCAAAGCTTTGAACAACCCTCCTCAGAATAATTGGTGTTATGACATGGATTCCGAGACTTATGGTGAGCCCGAGCCAAATCTGCAACTGGATGAGCCACGAAAGGTAGAAATGGAGGAGACAATTGGGGATAAGGTTAACACAATCGGCAAAGAGATTTGTATGAGTTCAAATGAAGATGAGTCAATTGTGTTAGTGCCCCAAGTGCCTTCTCCGCCAAAGTTCAAGAATCCAGTCAATTTTGCAAAACCGTGCCCAATTGGTAGTCATGTCTTAGGCAAGGCTCTATGTGACAATGGAACTAATATAAATTTGAACCCATGGTGTGATGAATTAGGGGTCCATGAGAAAAAAGCTGAAAATTCTATTGTGTTTGTGGAGCTTCAATTCAACATTCTTTTCACAAACACAATGGAACAATCATCTAGTTTTGTGAAGTCCTTAAGTGAGGTTGTGCCTAAAAGTACCAAGCTAGGTGAACATGATACAATGACCCTTACTGAGGCGAAACCCTCAAATATTACATGGCTATTAATGGATGGAGGGTTCCTCAACTTTCGAAGGGGAATTGGATAAAAGTAGGGAGTTAGTCAGGCCGAAGACTTTAAAACAAACGCTTCTTGGGAGGCAACCCAATTTTATTGTTTTGATTTTGATTTTTTTCAATTGCTTTTTAGTTTGTTTAATTGCATTTTAATTTCTTTAGTCAATTGCTTTCAGGTACCGAATACTAAGCAAATTGGGGTGCGCTCCCAACTTAGGGGACTTGAAAGATGATATTAATAGCGTTTGACACGTTCTCAGGGAAGTCTTCTATTTTAATTTTTCCTATATCATACATTGAGGACAATGTCAAGTTTAAGTTTGGGGGTAATACTTCGTATTTGTGTGTTTTTAATTTAGTTTTTATATGATTTAAGTTATGTGTTTTTGTTCAAAAAAAAAAATTCATTTATTTTTAGGATGTGTCTCTTGAGCATTGTTTTAATTTGATTTGAACTACAATCCACGGTCTATGATAAGAACTTGATTGAATAGTTTCTAACTCATGGAAAATGGATAAATGTTGCTTAGTCTTTGTGCTTAATTGTTATTGTTGGTTATTGTGTTGTTTATGCGTCCTTTCACTCTTTTGCACTTACCCATGAGTATTGAGCTAGTTGTATGCTTAGAGAAGGCTTTTATAACCGAATGCTTATGGGAAATATCTATAAACTCTAGAACTCGTTTAAACATCACTCGAAACAAGGTGTCCAAATTTGTTGTGTTTGAATTGTTGGTCATGTGGTGAGTTGAGATGGAGCGTAAAACGCACTCATTCATGGACACATGCGTAGGAGAGATAGAGCGTAAAACACACTCTCTTATAATTTTGATAAAAGTGGGACATCTATGTTTATCAAACCTTGTGTTGAGTTGAGATGGAGCGTAAAACGCACTCACCCACAAGAGTAGACTTAGGATAAGATAGAGCATAAAATGCACTTACCTAAAGTCCTTTGATTTCATATTTTTGGAAATTGTGATTTGTATACCTTTGTATTGAGTGGTGCATTAAGCATGTTGTTTTGGGGTGTATTTTGATTATTTCATAAGGTAATGTGGTTGCATAGCTTCATTCGAGCTTGATTGGTTTAGTGCTATTGGGTACTCACACACACACGGAAGGGACCTAAAGCAAGCTATGACTAGCTAATTGTAATTCTAGACTTGCAACGTTTTGAAAGTTTTCTTGAATTTTATTGTGTTTATGCTTTGAGACCATTGGTTAACTTATTAACTCATTGCTCAAGATAGTTTTTATTTAGAAATGAATAATTTTTATAGTTTGTGTGTTTTGCTTGAGGACAAGCAAAGGTTTAAGTTTGGGGGTATTTGATGAGTGTATTTTATATACACAAATTAGGTACTTTTAGCCTTAATAATTTGTAAGTCTTTAGCTATTTCATTTGGTTTTATGTGTTTTCATCTTATTGTTGTGTAATATACTTTTGTAGTACTTTTATATGTATTTGTATGCTTTTATGTGTTTTTACGTTGTTTTGTAGGTATTGAAATAAAGGCCCCTTGGACCGTTACGTTCTTGGCTCGAATCTAGCATTTTCGCTGCTTGTTTCTCAATTTAACCCATGATGCAATCCGAATCTCTCAAAACTCAAAGAACTAAAGTTGTAGATTTTGATCTTAGCTTTCCAGAACATCCGGAATCATCCAATTTGAAGTTCGTATGAGAGAGTTATGGTCATTTTACCATCGGATTTTGCATGAATTTTACATAGCAGCTGCTTCGGGGCCAATTTGCGCCTTTCTCCGGCCATTATCTCGACGAGCTCCAGTTATGCAAGTTGTAGAGCTACGTCTTAGCTTTCCATAGCCTCCTTAATTGCCTTAATCCGAGTTCGGACGAAGAAGTTATGGCTATTTTACCAACAGACGTCGAAACTGTCTCGCGGTACAGAGTTCCATCGCCGGGGCGACAAATTCCAGCACTATTTCGCCGCCGGGGCGAGCCCATCGCCGGGGCGACGGAAGTCAGGCCAAAATTGGCGCCGGGGCGATAAATGCTTCTGACTTTGCAAATTTTTTGGTCCAAAACTCGGGAAATGCTAGGGTTTGAGACACCCATCTCTTATAACACCAAGGTGGCAGCTAGAAACACATACCCACTCATTCTAACTCATCCTAACAACTTCTAACACAAAATCTAGAGAGAGGAAGCTACCAAATACATCAAATTAGAGAGCCAAAGTGCTAAAATCAAGCTACATCAAGCAAGGCCAAGGAGCAAAAACATCAAGGATTGCAAAATCAAGGAGGAGAAGCTAGTGTTCATCATCAACCCATCAAACATCATATGAAAATCTACAAAAGTGGTTCTATCTCTAGTTTTCTCTTCTATTTTGTAATCCAACATGATGTGTAATTTGAATATGATGTTATTTGTAGTTGCCATGAACTAGAACTAATTTTCTAAGATTTCAATGGAACCCAATATGTAGTTTGAATTGAAAAAAAAAAAAAAAAAGAATAGGCGCCGCTGCCGGGGAATTATTTTTCTAGTGTTTTTCCAATATTAATTACAATCAAATTGATCTTAATTTAAACTTGTATATAAATTTGTTTTTATTTTATTTTAACATTTTTTTGTTTTAATGCTTTACGAGGTACACCATGGATGACTTTGCTTGTCAATGGCCATACACGAGTATGACTCAACCAAGGGAAACTGGGATTGATGGACTCAATGCACTCTCTGCATTGTCAACACAATTTGAAACGCTATCGAGGAAGTTGGATGCCTTAGTAGCAGAGAGCACTCAAGGTATAATAGTTACTTGTGATTATTGTGCTGACAATCATCCGAGTCATCAATGCACCGTCAGTTTTGGACCGGCACAATACGATGGTGAGTACTTCAACAACTATGATTATCCCGATTATCACCAAGATTGGGGGTATCACCCGAATTCTATATGGAGCTACAATTATGATGATCAATACTATGCTCCAAGTCCAGTTGTTGCACCGGAATTCTCATGTCCACCTCCATTGCCACAAGAAGAGAAGAAGTCAAACTTTGAGGAACTTGTGTCCAAGATCATGGCTTCGAAGGAGGAGATGTTGAAAAGTCAGGAAATATCAATTCAAAATCTTCAGAATCAGATTGATCAAATGTTCAAAGCTTTGAACAACCCTCCTCAGAATAATTGGTGTTATGACATGGATTCCGAGACTTATGGTGAGCCCGAGCCAAATCTGCAACTGGATGAGCCACGAAAGGTAGAAATGGAGGAGACAATTGGGGATAAGGTTAACACAATCGGCAAAGAGATTTGTATGAGTTCAAATGAAGATGAGTCAATTGTGTTAGTGCCCCAAGTGCCTTCTCCGCCAAAGTTCAAGAATCCAGTCAATTTTGCAAAACCGTGCCCAATTGGTAGTCATGTCTTAGGCAAGGCTCTATGTGACAATGGAGCTAATATAAATTTGAACCCATGGTGTGATGAATTAGGGGTCCATGAGAAAAAAGCTGAAAATTCTATTGTGTTTGTGGAGCTTCAATTCAACATTCTTTTCACAAACACAATGGAACAATCATCTAGTTTTGTGAAGTCCTTAAGTGAGGTTGTGCCTAAAAGTACCAAGCTAGGTGAACATGATACAATGACCCTTACTGAGGCGAAACCCTCAAATATTACATGGCTATTAATGGATGGAGGGTTCCTCAACTTTCGAAGGGGAATTGGATAAAAGTAGGGAGTTAGTCAGGCCGAAGACTTTAAAACAAGCGCTTCTTGGGAGGCAACCCAATTTTATTGTTTTGATTTTGATTTTTTTCAATTGCTTTTTAGTTTGTTTAATTGCATTTTAATTTTTTTAGTCAATTGCTTTCAGGTACCGAATACTAAGCAAATTGGGGTGCGCTCCCAACTTAGGGGACTTGAAAGATGATATTAATAGCGTTTGACACGTTCTCAGGGAAGTCTTCTATTTTAATTTTTCCTATATCATACATTGAGGACAATGTCAAGTTTAAGTTTGGGGGTAATACTTCGTATTTGTGTGTTTTTAATTTAGTTTTTATATGATTTAAGTTATGTGTTTTTGTTCAAAAAAAAAATTCATTTATTTTTAGGATGTGTCTCTTGAGCATTGTTTTAATTTGATTTGAACTACAATCCACGGTCTATGATAAGAACTTGATTGAATAGTTTCTAACTCATGGAAAATGGATAAATGTTGCTTAGTCTTTGTGCTTAATTGTTATTGTTGGTTATTGTGTTGTTTATGCGTCCTTTCACTCTTTTGCACTTACCCATGAGTATTGAGCTAGTTGTATGCTTAGAGAAGGCTTTTATAACCGAATGCTTATGGGAAATATCTATAAACTCTAGAACTCGTTTAAACATCACTCGAAACAAGGTGTCCAAATTTGTTGTGTTTGAATTGTTGGTCATGTGGTGAGTTGAGATGGAGCGTAAAACGCACTCATTCATGGACACATGCGTAGGAGAGATAGAGCGTAAAACGCACTCTCTTATAATTTTGATAAAAGTGGGACATCTATGTTTATCAAACCTTGTGTTGAGTTGAGATGGAGCGTAAAACGCACTCACCCACAAGAGTAGACTTAGGATAAGATAGAGCATAAAATGCACTTACCTAAAGTCCTTTGATTTCATATTTTTGGAAATTGTGATTTGTATACCTTTGTATTGAGTGGTGCATTAAGCATGTTGTTTTGGGGTGTATTTTGATTATTTCATAAGGTAATGTGGTTGCATAGCTTCATTCGAGCTTGATTGGTTTAGTGCTATTGGGTACTCACACATACACGGAAGGGACCTAAAGCAAGCTATGACTAGCTAATTGTAATTCTAGACTTGCAACGTTTTGAAAGTTTTCTTGAATTTTATTGTGTTTATGCTTTGAGACCATTGGTTAACTTATTAACTCATTGCTCAAGATAGTTTTTATTTAGAAATGATTAATTTTTATAGTTTGTGTGTTTTGCTTGAGGACAAGCAAAGGTTTAAGTTTGGGGGTATTTGATGAGTGTATTTTATATACACAAATTAGGTACTTTTAGCCTTAATAATTTGTAAGTCTTTAGCTATTTCATTTGGTTTTATGTGTTTTCATCTTATTGTTGTGTAATGTACTTTTGTAGTACTTTTATATGTATTTGTGTGCTTTTATGAGTTTTTACGTTGTTTTGTAGGTATTGAAATAAAGGCCCCTTGGACCGTTACGTTCTTGGCTCGAATCTAACATTTTCGCTGCTTGTTTCTCAATTTGACCCATGATGCAATCCGAATCTCTCAAAACTCAAAGAACGAAAGTTGTAGATTTTGATCTTAGCTTTCCAGAACATCTGGAATCATCCAATTTGAAGTTCGTATGAGAGAGTTATGGTCATTTTACCATCGGATTTTGCATGAATTTTACATAGCAGCTGCTTCGGGGCCAATTTGCGCCTTGCTCCGGCCATTATCTCGACGAGCTCTAGTTATGCAAGTTATAGAGCTACGTCTTAGCTTTCCATAGCCTCCTTAATTGCCTTAATCCGAGTTCGCACGAAGAAGTTATGGCTATTTTACCAACAGACGTCGAAACTGTCTCGCGGTACAGAGTTCCATCGCCGGGGCGACAAATTCCAGCACTATTTCGCCGCCGGGGCGACGGAAGTCAGGCCAAAATTGGCGCCGGGGCGATAAATGCTTCTGACTTTGCGAATTTTTTGGTCCAAAACTCGGGAAATGCTAGGGTTTGAGACACCCATCTCTTATAACACCAAGGTGGCGGCTAAAAACACATACCCACTCATTCTAACTGATCCTAACAACTTCTAACACAAAATCTAGAGAGAGGAAGCTACCAAATACATCAAATTAGAGAGCCAAAGTGCTAAAATCAAGCTACATCAAGCAAGGCCAAGGAGCAAAAACATCAAGGATTGCAAAATCAAGGAGGAGAAGCTAGTGTTCATCATCAACCCATCAAACATCATATGAAAATCTACAAAAGTGGTTCTATCTCTAGTTTTCTCTTCTATTTTGTAATCCAACATGATGTGTAATTTGAATATGATGTTATTTGTAGTTGCCATGAACTAGAACTAATTTTCTAAGATTTCAATGGAACCCAATATGTAGTTTGAATTGAAAAAAAAAATGTGTATTTGCTGAAATACAAGTCTTAATCATTTGAAAAGTTCAAAGAATTCAGAAATGAAATAAACTGGCAAAGTATTTGGATTCTTTGATCGGATCGAGGAAGGGAATACTTAAGTATTAAGTTTCTAGATCATCTCAAAGATAATGGTATTTTCTCACAATGGACGCCTCCTGATACGTAATAATTGATTGGTGTATCTGAAAGGAGAAATCGTACCTTGTTATACATGGTACAGTCCGTGATGATTTTTACCGATATTCTAGTATCCTTCTAGGATTATGCCTAGAAACGGCTTCATATCTACTAAATAAGGTACCCTAAAAATCCATCCCTAAAACTTCATACGAATTATGGACAAAGAAGAAACCTAGTCTTAAGCATGTTAAGATTATGGGATATCCAGCTTATGTGAAAAGGTTTCAAAAGGATAAGCTTGAGACAAGATCTGACAAATGCAGATTTGTGGGATATCCTAAAGAAAGTTTAGGGTATTATTTTATAATCTTATTGAGCAAAAGTTGTTTGTTGCGAAATACGTTGCCTTCTTTGAAAAGGAGTTTACGTGACGCCCCCAAAATAGGGTCCATACAACCCAATTTTGGTCACCAAAAAACATACCATAAACATACTTTCACATATTATAAGGTCGTACATAATACGACAATATTAACATCCAAATTAAGACATAGCCGTATAAAATACAGCAATACATATTACAAGTCCTTGCCACACTATTTTACAATATAGTAAAGGCTACTATAGTAACTCCCTCCGACCTTTACTCCACACCCCGGCTAGTCCTAGCTACACTCTCATTTCCTGAGAAGAACAATGGAACAAAAGGAAAATGGTGAGCTCAATTAGCCCAGTAAATAATATCATGACTAAGATAATGAAGAATAAATTATCCTTAGCCTTCAACAATGAAAAATTTGATAAAATATAATAGACAACAAGTTTTAGATCAATAACTGCAGCGGATATATAAATCAATTAGGAGAGTAAAATAGATCATAATGTCCACAATCTTCTCCAAAAATTTCACCATCAATAATTTATCCCTGTAACACCCATAAATAGTTCATGTTCATAATCATACAAATTCACAGTTCCTGATCATAACGATGTAAATCAACAGTTCATCTTTGCTCTATGGGCCAAAGATATTCAATTGTAAAACCAATGGTCATAATCATACCAATCAATAGTGACTCATTGCCACAAAGGCTATAGAGAGCTTTTCATTTTTTTAGCCCTGTAACACCAAACAACAGTAACTCATTGCCACACGGGCTATAGAGAACTTCCACTACACATCCTTGCCGCAAAGGCTAAAAAGAACTTTCATCACTTGTCCTTGCCACTGTAACGAATGCAATTTTTGTGATTGAATAAAAATATTTATTGAATTATATACATATTTTTATTAATTTATTGAGCTAAATAAATAATTTATTAAGTTTTTGGTGGAATGGGTATATGTTAAGTTTAATGATGTTAAATGTTATTTGAATGTGATTTGTTATGATTATTCTAATTTAATTTAATAATTAAATTAGATTAATTAAATTAGATGATGAAAAGGTTTATTTGAATAAATGATTTATTTGAATAATATAATTTATTTGGTGTTATTGTTATTGGTTAAATAAATTTATTATTTAAGTTAGTAAGGTTTAATAGAATTTATTTAATAATAAGTTCAATTAAATTAGAAGTGTGACATTTAAAACTATATGTTATAATGATTTATTAAAATAAATGAGAAGTGTTTTAATTTAGTTTTTCCAAACAAGACCTTATGACCTTTGGTTGAAAATAATGGATTATTCTATTTTAATTTAACCAAACAAGCCTTAGAGGCTTTTGAATTGTGTAACTGATGGATTAAATATTAGAATACGTTATATCAGTTTTTATCTTTTTGCTTATCAGTTGTTAAAAATAAGAAAAACACAGAGTTAAAAAAAAAGAGAGAAAGAAAGAAGAAAGAGCAGAGTTCTATCAAGTGAGAATAGAGAGAAATTGTGAGTTGGAGAGTTTGTGGATTCAAAAGAGTTTGTGATTGAAGAGAATTCTAAGTTCTTAAAGCAATAGAAGGTATAATTCTTTTCCTCTTTGTTTTACTTTACTGTATATGGTTTCTAGTTTTCTGTATGTGGACTCAAAAGATGAAATATTTGATATAATTGTTAGAAAACAAGTGTTAGATGATTATATGATGATTATAAGTTAAATTAAAGGTGTTAATTTATGAATGCATGTTTAGAATTGAGTTTTAGTTTTCACAGAGTTTATTTCATGAATTATATATATGTATGAAAATTGATGCTTAAATTAGTTATTAATTGGTTAATTGATAATTGTTTATGATTATATGATGAAAAAACAAGAATAATGCAAGAAGAATGGTGTTAATTGGTTGGAAAATGAATTTACAGAGCTTAATTTCATGAAAATGGCCAAAACTTGAATAAATTGTTTAACAGTGAAATTCTTGGGTTTAAATTGGTTGTTTATGTGTTAGAATGATTAAAATGTTTAGAAAACATGTTGGGTAAATGTTTTGTATCATATATGATGTCTGGGTATATTTAATTTATGTATTGGATGGTAGAATTCGGAAAATTTGGCCAAATTTGGCCTAAGTTTTCACTGGTTCGCGAGCTGGGGAAGACGACTGCCGAGTCTCTCGCCCCGGCGAGAAAAATGTAAAGGAATCTTCGCCCCGGCGAGATTTTTGTTCTGTAAATTCCCGCCCCGGCGAGGTCTCGCCCCGGCGAGAGTTTTGTTCAGTAAATTTCTGCCCCGGCGAGGAACAGTAACTGAAATATTTTTATTTTTTATTTTTATTTTATTATGATGTCGTGTACATGATTAAAGCTTAAATTAAAGTATTTAATGATAAATAAGATACTATAATGAGTGGTAAGCAAAATGAATATCAAATGACATTTGATATATTAAGTAAAATAGGATAAGAATAAATCCCAAAGTGTGTATATTGTTCTGTAGCTAATTACTGTTACTATTTTATAATCAAAATGTATAGGGTGATTAAGGAACGTGCATTGTTTAAATTTGTAATCTACGCTTGAGGCAAATTTTCCTTCCTTAAACTTGAAAATTATTTATAGCAATTTGTTCTTCCCTTTTAACTTGTTAATTTATTCAAAGCAAGTTTATTTATATTGAGCAAGCTTATTGACCTTAGCTTATTGATATTCAAGCAAGGTTACTATCATGTTACGTACTTGAGCTTTATTCCAATCATTGTTTGTTATTCAAATTTTGAGTATAATTTCTATTGAACAAACTTTATTGTTGAATCGAATGTATTAGCGACTAGCAAACCCTTATTGATTCAGCTAGTCCTTAGTTGATGAGCGTTTCAAAGACTTAGAATATTTTCTATACTTGTTCCAAGCCAAGTTCCTTTTGGTACGGATTCAAACGATAAACTGAGCTGAACAACCCTAATATAGGGGATTACTTACGCGACAGCGTTAAAATGTTTGTGCACAATACATTGTACAAAGGGCTGATCCCCCTGAGTACGAGATGGAAGGTCCATAGTCTTTAAGACTGTTAAAGGTTACGGTAGAGATACCAGTTAACCTAGGACATAGTTCGAGGTCTTGTGACCCTCAGATATAATTTTTAAATCTTAAAATCTATTTTCCTTGAATCGAGCATTCTAACGAGCTTTCAGACGTTGATTCCTTATTGATTCAATTCAGAAAATTATTATACCTCAGTTGAACTCTGTTTTATTTGAATGTTATTATTATCATACTTGTGGGCAATTGTTTGCTCACTCTTGTACTAAACATTGCAGCTAAGTCAGAAAAGCAGGACGAGCCGTCCACGAGTAAAGGAAAGGGCAAGTTGCAGAAGTAGCTTAAGACTGGTTGTCTAGTTGATGTTTTATGTAACAAGACTTGTTTAAATTAAGTTTTATTCCGCATTGATGTATTAAGGTTAAGATAACCTGGGATTTGATTCTTTAAGAGTTTGGTGATGTAACCCAATTTTGGGAAGATGTTTCATTAAGTTTATTTAATTGTTCTTACTATGGATAGTTAGTTTAAATGTATGAGTTAGTGAACATCAAATTAGTGGGAATTAAGTACCCGGATTTGGGGGTGTCACAGGTTGGTATCAGAGCTGTAGGTTATGAACCTTTAGGTGGGGAAAACCTTAGGGTAGTAGCCTTTTAGAAGATAGAGAATATAGAGGTGATAAACTCTTATCGAGTTCTAAGGAATGGATTACGGAAATTCATAAAAGATAATAAAATGATTATGTGCTATGTGATTATTTGATAATAAACTTATGTGCTCGCGAGTATTATCGATTAGTAATTAAAACTTAAAATTTTGTTATCAGGATGATTGATAGAGGAGAGCCCAGCCAGGCTAGGGAGGAGGAGCCCCGAGATATTCACGTAGTTCATGAGCAGCTAGTGCAGAGGGAGCCATCCCCATTGGTTACAGTTGTAGGAACTGAGTATGAGCCTGCGACTGATCCTGAGGAGGACCCTGAGGAGGACCCTGAGGGGATATCACTATCTTCCTTAGGTGTTCAGATGTATGAGCAGGTGTATGATCGCAACATTGAGTTGCAAGATAGAGTGGAGGAGTTAGAGAGGCAGCTGGTCGAGCGACAGACTGTCTTGGAGCAGAAGAACAGTGAGATAGAGGAGCTAGATATACGTCTTGGAGACGTAGAGTGGTAGCTGGTTCATGTAGAGAGTGAAAAGGAGGAGTTAGAGGAATAGGTTGCAGAACGTCAAGCCACTTTAGAGCAGAAGAATGCTGAAATCCAAGACCTTTCATCACGTCTTGCAGAGGTTGAGCAGAGGCTAGCACAGTCTGAGTATCAGCGAGGACAGTTGATAGCCAGGAATGAAATTGTACGAGATGAGTTGAAAGAGAAGTCAGCTAAGCGGGCGAGAGCTGAAACTGCTTGGTTGAGAGAGGCTAACCGCACAGATCGTGTTGAATGTGAACTGCGGTCAAAGAAGGCCAAGATTGATGAGATGGAGTATATCTTTCACACCACGGTGGATAGAGTTCAGGATCGCGTTTATCGTCATCCAGATATGGTGGATCGAAGAATGGTGACTCGTATTATGGAGCAGGAACGCAAGGAAGCGGTGCGCCGTGGGATGTCATCGTAGATTATGATTAGATATGTTATTATGAAATCTATGAAGATTAATAAGTTGTTAATCCCAATTTTATATAATGGGATAGAATAATGATGTAATCCTGAAACTTTGTGATTTCAGGAAAAATGATGTAAATAACTACGATTTTATCTTTATTATGTTTTGAAGCAGTAAGTGAATAAAATGCGAAAGTTTATCAGATGTGCTATGGGTTAAATGTTGTTTATAAATGTTTAAGTGAAGACTTAAATGTTTAAGTAATTGAGCAATAATCTAATAGTGCGAATTCTTAACAGTAAGATGCCGCCAAGAAGACAAACTCGTCAACAAACTCCTGAGGGATCCACCAATAACAACGAAGAAGTCAACGCTAATCCAATGCAGCAGTTGGTAAATTTGCTAACGGGAGCATTGCTAATCAACCCCAAGCTCAGGCTACGATTTTTAAAGACTTCAAGGCTGTCGGACCTCCGGAATATCACGGCTCTATGAATCCAATTGAAGCTCAAACTTGGATCATGGAGATGGAGAAAGTGTTTGATGTCGCCAAGGTCAATGAGGACCAAAAGACGGCATTTGCAACCTTTATGCTGAAGTCAGAAGCTAGCTACTGGTGGCAAGCAAATAAGACTCGAGGTGGCCAAGGGATTATTCCGTGGGAGCGATTTAAGGAGATATTTTTCGAGACTTATTTTCCAGCAAGTACCCAGAACCAAATGGAAGTACAGTTTCTAGAGCTGAAGCAAGGTACCATGACAGTACCTGAGTATACTGTAAAATTTAATGAGTTGGCAAGGTTGGCACTATACCAAGTCAACACGGATGAGCGAAAGGCTAGGAGGTTTGAGCAGGGACTGAAGCCCTGGCTGTATAGCCGAGTTTTGATGTTCCAATTAAACTCATTTACGGCAGTTCTGGAGAAGGCAATTATCGCTGAAGGAGGCAGTGATGCTCTGTCCAAGTATAATCAGGAGTAGAGGAAGAAGAAGAATGAAAGTGAAAATAAGGCAAGTGGTAGTCATGGGGGAAGTAGCCAGAAGAGGAAGTGGAATGATAGTAACTCTACGGGAAGTCAGCAGGGTAATCAGAAGAAGAAGATGGAGGTGTGCAGCAACTGTGGAAAGAGCCATATGGGTGCTTGTTTGAAGGGTAAGAGGGTATGCTTCAATTGTGGACAGGAGGGTCATATTTCACCAAATTGCCCTAATCCGAAGAAAGGAACATGTTTCATCTGCGGGTCGAAGGATCACTTTGCCAGAGACTGCCCTAAGAAAGCAACTACAGGTGGAGCCAGTACAGGAAAAGGAAACAGCGGTGGAGGCAATCTGACTATCGCAGGACCGACTCAGCCAATCGACCTACCGCTCGAACATTCAACATGACGGTGCAGGATGCTGTGCAGTCAAAGAATGTAGTGTCAGGTATCATTCCAGTTAATAATGTTAATGCTTATGTATTATTTGACTCGGGTGCTACTTTCTAATTTATATCCGATGATTTTGCTAAGAAATTAGAGTTACCTCAGGAAGAATTAGATTACCCCATGAATATAAAAATTGTGAATAGGGAAGTGATTCCTGTTAAGTTTGTCCACAAGAACTGTCAGGTAGATATTAAGGGTCATGTGATGGCAGTAAACTTGATTCCAATTCGTCTTGGGGAGTTTGATGTTATTCTAGGAATGGATTGGTTGTTCAACTATGGGGCAGTTATTGATTGTCAAAAGAAGTGTGTAAACCTTATGACTCCGTCGAAGGTAGTATTTTATGGCAGCAAGTCGCCTAGACAAACAAGTTGTCTGACGATGATGCAGGCCAGAAAGATGTTGAGACAAGGATGTGTAGGATATCTAGCCTACGTAGTCGATACCCGAAAGGTGAGTGCGAAGCTAAAGGAGATACCGGTAGTTAGGGATTTTGCGGATGTGTTTCCTGATGATTTGCCAGAATTACCGCCAGATAGGGAAATTGAGTTTGTAATTGATTTAGCACCGAGTACAGCTCCTATATCAAAAGCCCCATATAGAATGGCTCCGGTAGAAATGAAGGAGTTGATGGTGCAATTACAGGAGTTGCTAGATAAAAAGTATATTCAACCGAGCGTTTCGCCATGGGGAGGGCCGGTATTATTCGTCAAGAAGAAGGACGGATCAATGCGTCTTTGCATTGATTATAGAGAGTTGAACAAGGTCACGATTAAAAACAAGTATCCGTTGCCAAGAATCGATGACCTGTTTTACCAACTGAAGGGAGCGAGATATTTTTCAAAGATAGATCTATGAAGTGGGTACCATCAGTTGAAGGTGAGAAAGGAAGACATACCAAAGACGGCATTTCGAACTAGATATGGTCACTATGAGTTTTTGGTTGTCATTTGGTTTAACGAATGCGCCTGCAGCATTCATGGACTTAATGAATAGGGTGTTCAAACCATTTCTAGATAAATTTGTAGTGGTATTCATAGACGACATTTTGGTTTACTCTAAAATTCAAGAAGAACATGTGGAGCATTTGAAGGTGACATTGGAAGCGTTAAGGAAGGAGAAATTGTATGAAAAATTTTCGAAGTGCGAATTTTGGTTAGAGCGTGTTCAATTTCTTGGACATGTGATTGATAAAGACGGGATTTCGGTGGATCCAGCTAAAGTTGAAGTTGTAATGAACTGGGATCAGCCGAAGACACCGTCAAAAGTGAGGAGTTTCCTAGGTTTAGCAGGTTACTACAGACGTTTTATTCAAGATTTCTCCAGGATCGCCACTCCGTTAACGAATTTAACAAGAAAATCCGTGAAGTTTGTTTGGACGGAGAAGTGCGAAGAGAGTTTCCAAGAACTAAAGAAGAGACTAAGTTCGGCGCCTGTGTTGTCTTTGCCAGATGATACAGGAAATTTTGTGGTGTATAGCGATGCATCGCATAAAGGACTTGGTTGTGTGTTGATACAGAATGGTAAGGTTATTGCATATGCATCGCGCTAACTAAAAGACTATGAAAAAGGGTATCCGACCCATGATTTGGAGTTAGCAGCTGTGGTGTTTGCTCTGAAAATCTGGAGGCACTATCTCTATGGGGAGAAGTGTGAAATATATACAGACCATAAAAGTCTGAAGTATATTTTCACACAGAAGGATTTGAATATGCGGCAGAGGAGATGGATAGAATTGATCAAAGACTATGACTGTGAAATTCTATACTATCCAGGGAAGGCTAACGTGGTTGCTGACGCTTTGAGTAGAAAGGGTCGGGAGAAACTACTTTTGTTAACTGATCAAGAGAAGCTCGTAGCGGAAATGGTTAAATTGGAGCTAGAGGTGAAGTGTCTGCCATAGTCTAATGAAAAATTGTTCCAGATGGAAACCCAACTAACTTTGGTAGAAAAGGTGAAGGAAGCGCAACTTCACGATGAGGAATGTCATAAGATACGGCAAAGAGTGCTTGAGGGAGAAGAGCTTAAATACAAAATCGACACTGAAGGAATGCTGAGATTTGGGAGCAGAATCTGGGTTCCGTCAGTGCCAGAGATCAGAGAAGAGATTTTGAACGAAGCTCACAGTTCAAGATTTTCGATTCACCCGGGTAGCACAAAAATGTACCAGGATCTTCGACAATATTTTTGGTGGCCAAACATGAAAAGAGAGGCTGCTGAGTATGTTGCGAAGTGTCTCACTTGTCAGAGAGTTAAAGCGGAGCATCAACGACCAAGTGGTTTGTTACAGCCCTTGGAGATACCAGAATGGAAGTGGGAGCATATTACAATGGACTTTGTGGTAGGGCTACTAACTACTCAGAAGGGTTGTGATGCAATATGGGTTATAGTGGACCGACTGACGAAATCAACACATTTCTTGCCTATCAAAATCAGATTCACTTTGGATCAGTTGGCGAAATTATACGTAAAGGAGATTATCTCAAGGCACGGTGTTCCAGTGTCAATAGTGTCAGACAGAGATCCACGTTTCACCTCAAAATTTTGGAGGAGCCTGCAAGCTTGTTTGGGAACGCAGCTGAGAATGAGTACAACCTACCATCCTCAAACTGATGGCCAGAGCGAAAGAACAATTCAAACGTTAGAGGATATGCTTCGGGCGTGCGTCATTGATTTCAAAGGCAACTGGGATGATCATTTACCTCTGGTCGAATTTGCCTATAACAATAGTTATCACGCGAGTATTGGAATGCCGCCATATGAAGCGTTGTATGGAAGGAAATGCAGAACTCCGTTATGCTGGGATGAGGTTGGTGAACGACGACTATTGGGACCCGAGCTGGTACAACAAACTGCTGAAATTGTCAAGGTGATAAGAGCCAGACTGATAGCCGCTCAAGACAGACAGAAGAAATATGTTGATCAACACCGACAAAATCGCGAATTTGAAGTCAACAGTTTTGTGTTTCTCAAGGTATCTCCCTGAAAAGGCAAAATCAGATTTGGTAAAAAGGGTAAACTCAATCCGCGATTTATTGGACCCTTCGAGGTGCTGAAACGAGTAGGCGAGGTGGCTTATGAGGTAGCTTTACCTCTTGAGTTAGGCCACATTCACAACGTTTTCCACATATCGGTGCTACGACCGTACAAGCCAGATTATAAACATGTAATAGAACATGAACCGATACAATTTGAATAAGATTTATCCTAAGAAGAGGTTCATACACAAATCATAGACAGGAAAGAACAGGTACTTAGAAATAAAGTGATACCTTCTGTTAAGGTAATCTGGAGGAACCACAGTGCTGAAGAAGCTACGTGGGAACTCGAGGAGAAAATGATGTAGAATTATCCTCAATTATTTGTTTAGTTTTTGTATCACGATTCTGGGGACAAAATCTTTGTAAGGAGGGGAGAATGAAATGGATGAATTAATTGCGTTGTGATTCTGGAGATATAATCCTTTTAAGGAGGAAAAGATGTAACGAATGCAATTTTTGTGATTGAATAAAAATATTTATTGAATTATATAAATATTTTTATTAATTTATTGAGCTAAATAAATAATTTATTAAGTTTTTGGTGGAATGGGTATATGTTAAGTTTAATAATGTTAAATGTTATTTGAATGTGATTTGTTATGATTATTCTAATTTAATTTAATAATTAAATTAGATTAATTAAATTAGATGATGAAAAGGTTTATTTGAATAAATGATTTATTTGAATAATATAATTTATTTGGTGTTATTGTTATTGGTTAAATAAATTTATTATTTAAGTTAGAAAGGTTTAATTGAATTTATTTAATAATAAGTTCAATTAAATTAGAAGTGTGACATTTAAAACTATATGTTATAATGATTTATTAAAATAAATGAGAAGTGTTTTAATTTAGTTTTTCCAAACAAGACCTTATGACCTTTGGTTGAAAATAATGGATTATTCTATTTTAATTTAACCAAACAAGTCTTAGAGGATTTTGAATTGTGTAACTGATGGATTATATATTAGAATACGTTATATCAGTTTTTATCTTTTTGCTTATCAGTTGTTAAAAATAAGAAAAACACAGAGTTAAAAAAAAAGAGAGAAAGAAAGAAGAAAGAGCAGAGTTCTATCAAGTGAGAATAGAGAGAAATTGTGAGTTGGAGAGTTTGTGGATTAAGAAGAGTTTGTGATTGAAGAGAATTCTAAGTTCTTAAAGCAATAGAAGGTATAATTCTTTTCCTCTTTGTTTTACTTTACTGTATATGGTTTCTAGTTTTCTGTATGTGGACTCAATTGCTCAAAAGATGAAATATTTGATATAATTTTTAGAAAACATGTGTTAGATGATTATATGATGATTATAACTTAAATTAAAGGTGTTAATTTATGAATGTATGTTTAGAATTGAGTTTTAGTTTTCACAGAGTTTATTTCATGAATTGTATATATGTATGAAAATTGATGCTTAAATTAGTTATTAATTGGTTAATTGATAATTGTTTATGATTATATGATGAAAAAACAAGAATAATGCAAGAAGAATGATGTTAATTGGTTGGAAAATGAATTTACAGAGCTTAATTTCATGAAAATGGCCAAAACTTGAATAATTTGTTTAACAGTGAAATTCTTGGGTTTAAATTGGTTGTTTATGTGTTAGAATGATTAAAATGTTTAGAAAACATGTTGGGTAAATGTTTTGTATCATATATGATGTCTGGGTATATTTAATTTATGTATTGGATGGTAGAATTCGGAAAATTTGGCCAAATTTGGCCTAAGTTTTCACTGGTTCGCGAGCTGGGGAAGACGACTGCCGAGTCTCTCGCCCCGGCGAGAAAAATGTAAAGGAATCTTCGCCCCGGAGAGATTTTTGTTCTGTAAATTCCCGCCCCGGCGAGGAACAGTAACTGAAATATTTTTATTTTTTATTTTTATTTTATTATGATGTCGTGTACATGATTAAAGCTTAGATTAAAGTATTTAATGATAAATAAGATACTATAATGAGTGGTAAGCAAAATGAATATCAAATGACATTTGATATATTAAGTGAAATAGGATAAGAATAAATCCTAAAGTGTGTATATTGTTCTGTAGCTAATTACTGTTACTATTTTATAATCAAAATGTATAGGGTGATTAAGGAACGTGCATTGTTTAAATTTGTAATCTACGCTTGAGGCAAGTTTTCCTCCCTTAAACTTGAAAATTATTTATAGCAAGTTGTTCTTCCCTTTTAACTTGTTAATTTATTCAAAGCAAGTTTATTTATATTGAGCAAGCTTATTGACCTTAGCTTATTGATATTCAAGCAAGGTTACTATCATGTTACGTACTTGAGCTTTATTCCAATCATTGTTTGTTATTCAAATTTTGAGTATAATTTCTATTGAACAAACTTTATTGTTGAATCGAATGTATTAGCGACTAGTAAACCCTTATTGATTCAGCCAGTCCTTAGTTGATGAGCGTTTCAAAGACTTAGAATATTTTCTATACTTGTTCCAAGCCAAGTTCCTTTTGGTACGGATTCAGACGATAAACTGAGATGAACAACCCTAATATAGGGGATTACTTACGCGACATCATTAAAATGTTTGTGCACAATACATTGTACAAAGGGCTGATCCCCCTGAGTACGAGATGGAAGGTCCATAGTCTTTAAGACTGTTAAAGGTTACGGTAGAGATACCAGTTAACCTAGGACATAGTTCGAGGTCTTGTGACCCTCAGATATAATTTTTAAATCTTAATATCTATTTTCCTTGAATCGAGCATTCTAACGAGCTTTCAGACGTTGATTCCTTATTGATTCAATTCAGAAAATTATTATACCTCAGTTGAACTCTGTTTTATTTGAATTTCATTATTATCATACTTGTGGGCAATTGTTTGCTCACTCTTGCACTAAACATTGCAGCTAAGCCAGAAAAGCAGGACGGGCCGTCCACGAGTAAAGGAAAGGGCAAGTTGCAGAAGTAGCTTAAGACTTGTTGTCTAGTTGATGTTTTATGTAACAAGAGTTATTTAAATTAAGTTTTATTCCGCATTGATGTATTAAGGTTAAGATAACCTGGGATTTGATTGTTTAAGAGTTTGGTGATGTAACCCAATTTTGGGAAGATGTTTCATTAAGTTTATTTAATTGTTCTTACTATGGGTAGTTAGTTTAAATGTATGAGTTAGTGAACACCAAATCAGTGGGAATTAAGTATCCGGATTTGGGGGTGTCACAGCCACAAAGGCCAAATACACTCACAACACACTTAGTCTTGATGATTAGTACAAAGAATAATGATATCAAAAATGAACGGAAGTTGTAAGAATAATAAGATAAATGAATAAACATTCGAGATTTGATATTTAATTTGTCCAAGTTCAATAATGTCCAAATTGTCAACATGATGACCAAATGTGGAGTGAAATTCAAGAATGATATTTAAGTTTCATATTTCAAAGATAACGAATAAATTCAATAAGAAGGTTCATGCAAACAGAAGTTCAAATGAAATGATACTAGATGAAGCACAAACCATTAAGGAGATTCTAATCCTTTAGGGAATTTTCACAATTTAATGGTAAGACTATAGAAACGAATAATAGTTTGTTATCATAATATGAAGTATGAAAGGAAATGATATCCTTTACCATAATATGGAGTATGAAAGAAAATGACATCTTTTACCTTATTATCAGGTGACTGGATGTTGCTTTGAAGTTTACCAACCTAAATATATTTATAATATAATTAGTAACTATCACAAATGGTGAATACTAACTCATATATTATAAAATCAACAAAAGTGACTATGTAGTATAAATTTGTGTAGTGTACAAAATAAATTTCAAAATAGTTTTTGAAAGAAAATAACATTTCAAAATAAAGTCTTCCAAAGGAAGATTTTCAAAATAACTCTTTTAAAAGAAGAATTATAAATACCGTGTAATGTTTGTGGGTGTTTGACTAACTTTTATAGAAAAACTTACTTGAACAATACTTGAACTCTTACTGATTTTCACAAATGCTCAAAATAGCCTAGCACCCTTAGAGAGAACTTAAGAAATTTTTAGAGAGTGGGATGAAGTATAGTAAGGAATTTATGAATTTTTCTTATGTTAAGCCTTCCTATTTATAGTCAAAGTCTCCCACATTTGAAAAATATATTATTCATCCATTATTATTATTTTTAAAAATAATGATTACCCATTTTCATCCATTATCTATACTTTAAAAATAATGATTACCCATTATCAATATTTATTCAAAAAGATAAATCCATTATCAATTTTTATTCAAAAAGATAAATCCATTTCATTTTTTATAAAAAGATAAATCCATTATCAATATTTATTTCAAAAGATAAATCCATTATTATTATTTATAAAAAGATAAATACATTATCAATATTTATTTCAAAAGATAAATCCATTATCATTATTTATAAAAAGATAAATCCATTATAAAAAAAACAATCCATTATTAATATTTATTCAAAAGATTATTCCATAATCATTATTAATTTAATTTGTACCTTTCATCAATTATTATTGACTTAATGTACAAAATATCAGTGTTCTTTAAATAATGAGTATGTCTAACAGTTTAATACCCGTGACTTTTAATTACATAACTTTCCTTTATTATCCTTACTACAATGCCAAATAGTATGAAATGTTGTAACAATTATTGTGACAACCAGATCGTTCTTAGGAAAGAGAGGGTCTTCCGTATAAACGGCGCGCAATTAAATAACTCCTTTTCTTGATAGAACTTCTAGACATTACCAATAATGTCAATAATATTAGTTACTGTGTCGTGACAATTATTGATTTAATATAAAATATTGTGCAGAGTACTACTGTAACAATTATTGAATCAATAATTATAAAATATTGTGTAATACTGTGTGCTATTGTGGAGTGTCGTGTGTTACTGTGTAATACCGCGTGCTACTATAGAGTATTGTGTGTGTGCTATTGTACTTTTATCACCGGGTATTTAAATAGTTGAAAGTGATAGTACCGTTGATAATTTTTATTAAAAAGGTTATTACTGTCGTTTTCTATATCCGATAATTACGTCATTGTGGGGACCACCAATGATTGGTTGTTTAGGCGCCATTGTACTTTATCGAATTTTTTTCGACAGAAGGAATATTCTCCGACAGGAGGAATATTCCCCGACAAAATGAATATTTGCTGACATACTTTATAATTTGCACATATCTACCTTAACTATATTAGGTCATCAATTTAACACCTCACTGTTTAGAAAATAATTATAAGAAGAAAAATTAAATTTTATTCAATAGAAGTTGGGGTCTTACGGTTTATCCTTGAAGGGGCTAGTGGGAGGAAAATAGATCTTGAAGAAGTTCAAGAACCACAAAGCACTATAAGTCAAATATAGGAACCTGTAGATAGATCTATTGTACCACAACCAAATCTTAAATTTAGAAAAGTACCGAAGATACCTAAGAGGTATAGATTCATCATAACGGATGATGATGAGGTACGCATCATAAATGATGATGATCCAGCTATATACAATGAGGCCATGAGTAGAAAAGACTTAGAGAAATGGCAAATAACCATGAAATTCGAAATGAATTCCATGTAAATCCAAATATATTGAAACCATTAGTTTCAAATACCAACACTCTTAGAGAGTAATTGGTCATACAATTATTAAATAATTATCATATTAATGCGAGAAATAGGTAATAAATAGAGTATTGTAAAAGTCTTTTAATTAGATTAGCATCAAAAACACTCCAAATTGAGCTGCTATATACTCCTAATCAACTATTCATATTCTCTAATCATCTTTTCATATTTCTAGAATACCCAAAATTTTATGTGCATTTATGTAGACAATCATTTATGCAATTATAAATAATATTTGTCATTTGACAACATCAAATCTATTACTCAATTACAACACCAAATTCAATCGCAGATCAAAAGAAAAAGAGTGCAAATAAAAAAATGAGAAAGATCAGAGATGATGAGAGAGGAAAAAGAAGAAGAATAAGATAAGTGAAATATAGTCATCGTCTCTGCTATTGACCGATCAGTATTTGTTGGCAATTGTCGGTATTTGACGGTAATATCTGGTATTTGACGACCTAAATCTAAAAATCTAGATTTTATGGGCAGATGAATCTTCTTCACATCATTATGGAGGGCACATTTTATGAGTAAAATTCGAAATTGAAGTGGGGGAGTCAGTTGCCCATGATGGTGAGAAGTTTTGCAGATTGGAGATATTTACAAAGACCATAAAAGAGGTGATGAAGTGAAAATCAATTTTGCTAAATTGGGTCTTCTAAAGAGGATAAATGAATGGTTTTAATAGTGACCACGTGTCTATGTAACAGGTTATAACTTTCTTTTTCTTTCTTTATTTTCTCCCTAATTTTGGATACTTTGTTGAAATGATAATACATGTTCATACTACTCTATTGTTTTCACATATATTATCACACAAAATAAAAAATTAGATATTTATGAATCAGTAAAATTTTACTTATAATATATAATATTATACGTATATATCGCGTATATATAATATTGTAATATTTATACATTACATAAATACTACAAAACATAATATTTTTTTTATATACATATATATATATATATATATATATACTATTTGCAACAAATTTTTAGAAACAGTTTAATAAAACTAGAACATCTAAATAAATAAATAATTTAATTTACAATAAAAACACTAAATTGTACCGTATAAAAATAATAACAACACATGATGATCAATATTTAAATAAAATAAATAAATATAATACCTATAAAATAAATTAAGATATTTTTGTAAAAAAAAACTTCCACACTAGCTCGTGTCTTGCACGAGTTATTAAACTAGTACTATATATAATAAGCTAAGAGAAAATTTTATCCAAATTAATTTACCACTCCTTAATATGATAATTATATTTAATAATGGCAAATGACCATGAAATATGAAATGGACTCCAAGTAAAAATATAAAAGTTAATATTGGTCTCTTAGAGAGTTGAGCAGTACGTTGAATCTTTCATACGTCGCGGTGATCTTCTCTCCAGGCACATAAGAGAATATTTTATATTGTTGTATTAGAAGGGACTACTTGTTTTCTCTGACTTCTTCAGTGCCCTCGTGCATCACCAACAAGGCTTCCCAGACTTATTTGGTTGTGGTGCAGTTGACCACATTTTCAAACATCTCATCTTCTAGAGCCATGAACAGAATGTTCTTGGCCCTCTTGTCTAGCAACACCATTTTTTTCTCATTATATGTCCACTTTACTCTTTGTTTGACAACCATCTTGTTCGGATCTTCAGTTGTTGGTGTCAACTTTGTTGGAATGTATGGACCATTGATAACAACATTAAATATATCATCATCTATTGCGTCCATGTATGCCTGTATATGAACTATCCAGTTAGCAACTTTTTCTCTATTAAGAAGGGGTGGCTTATTTCCACCACCAAGCTTAGAACTGATTTTATTGTGTGTCAATTGATCAACTCAAAGTATTTAAGTTTTATGTTCGTGAGAACCTACTTTGATACCACTTGTTGTTTCCCAAAGGCGCAAAAGAGATCTAGAAGGGGGGTTGAATAGATCCTTTAAAACTTTTTGCTTAATTAAAGAATGTATTACCAGATAATTAATTAATCAATGTTAATTAAGCGCAATAGAATATTAGTTTGAAATCCCCTTAAAAATATGATGAAATCATAGTTATGAATTTAGTTTTTTGTGGATGTAAGTCACAAACAAATATAACAGTTATAGAATAGTAAGGAAATGCATAAGGTAAATGACACATGATGTTTTAAGTGTTTTGGAGTATAAATAACTGCTAGTCCACTCTTCTACTTTACGAGTAGGAAATTCATTAAAGATATAGATCACTAAGATCTGAAACAACGGGATCACTTAAATCCCTTCGAGTCACTAAGTCTCGGTATTAGTCACTAAGACTGAGACACTTAGTTTAGATCACAAAGATCTCTTCAAGTCACTTAGACTTGGAATATTATCACTTAGACAATGAATAATAGTAAATAATATTGTTGTTTGAGATGCTACTAAACGGTGTTAATCACAGCTTCTAATGTACTTAGTAGCATAACAAGTCGTTCAAGTTCGTAGAGTAGGTCTCTTTTAGCTTTGGCAAATTTTTAGCTTAGTACTTGGTGATTCCTACTTGGATTTGAATCCTCGTACTCTTTTAAAGTCTGCCTCTAGAGTTTCCCGTTGCAAAATTGTCATTTGTGCATTTAATGTGCTGATCCTAGAAGATCTTTGATGTTGATATTAAGGTGGGAGATGTTAGTGTACTTTAGGCTTCGACTTGTCACATCAGACTGCTGCTTCACCAACCATATGGGTGTTGTCACATTACCAAGTGAGCTGTTAGACACAAACATGCTCTAATCTTCGATTTTCAACTAAGGATGTTTCGTAATGTCTTGGATTCTTCAATCTGCAACGCTCCTTATTGTTAGTCCTGACTTGCTCTATGAATTTGGTTGATTGTAGAGTTTCATGAAGAACGTAGAGTCTGAAGTTAGTTTACTCAACGTTCAACACTCTGCGATCTGCTCTACGAGTAGAGACACACTCTACGATGTACTCTCTACGAGTAGAGACACACTCTACGATGTGCTCTCTACGATATGCTTTACAATCCTTTAGCAGACTTTGTGATATTTCTCCACTAAACGATATTCGAGGCACTCTGCGAATTATACTTCACTATATGATATTTGAGTGAACTTTACATTCTGAATGCAGGCTCTGCGATCAAACACTTGATACTCTACAAAAGTATAGCTTACTCTGCGATCCTTGCTTGCGCTATGAACTAGCAGAGTAACTATACGATCGTTTAACTTGATTCTACGATCAAATCGATCCTATCATCTATACATCAATTCATCTCATAAGATCAACCTAATAAGTTTGATCTTTCTATTCTAAGTCCTTGTACAACATATTCATATTAAGGACTTTACAAAAATTACATAAGAAATATACTTTAATCATATCATCAAATAAAAAATGCAGTATATAACCGAACATATTGGAGAGTTCTCAGTCTTTGACTAGTGAACCTTATAATCAGTTCTTAGTCTCTACAACCACTAAGTTATCTCTTTAAAAATATTGAGATTCTTGTGAGTAAGGATGTGATGAAATTTCATAGACATTGAAATCCAAAGTTGGACATTTTGTGATGTTACGTCGTTGATTCTGAGTATTTCAAAAATTCTAAGATTCTTTTTGAATAATCAGTTTTAAAGTTATCTGTAATGTTAATTCCGTGACTGAGATTTATACTTTTGCTTATGATTCTAAACTTTTTAAAAAAAACTTGTTGAGCAAATTTGTTGTTCACTCTTGCATTCTATTTAAATTTTCAGATAAGACAGAAGAATCGAAAAGATCTAGAAGATAAAGATAAAATGAGGAAAATAGTTGTTAGGAAGAATGAATAATAATGATGTAATAAACTTTGATATTATATTTTTTTTTGTAATAATGTAAGATATGTTATGGTTTAATCAAATATTAAATTGTGTAAGGAGAAGAGATGTGGAATTATGAAATTTCATTTGCGTGAAATTTGTTGTAAGTGAGTTTAGTTTATATTATAGGCAAGTGTTGTAAATGTGAGGGTTAAAACGCGGGAAAGAATGAATAGATGTTTCCATTATTTTGATGAGACATATATGAAATAAATGAAGAATTTATGCTTTAATAGTAAGTAAGTGATGGATGTATTTCAGTATTTGGATAGTGATGCACCAAATCAGCTGTAGAGAGTACATGAATTTGAGGGCATCAGAGAGTGCCTATTTATTTAGTTATAATTATGAGAAAATAATTATTTTAATTTTATTTAACTTTGTAATAGAATTATATATTACTGTTTATATTGACAAAATTTACTTGAAATTCTAATCCGGATAGAAGTATGAAACTCATGCTCTAATAAGTTTTAATTTAGTTATGATAATTAGTTAGTAATGAATTCACTATTATTTTTCATCTAAATTTATAGTTATTATGTTTTAAAAAATCATGTATATTATTAATACAATTAATCATGTGGTTTTGTTTAATTTTTTTTTAATAAATTTAGGTAATATATAGTATAATGTATTATATGTCTTGATTAATTACATAAAATTGTGATAAAATTTTGTAATTAAATTGGTAAAATAAAAAATAAAAATTCTTTTACAAGTTACTTTTTCTATTATTGATTGGTTGAGATTTTTTTAATACTTTACAAATTTGGAAAGTAAATATTTAATCATTATAAATTTGTATTGTACTTATACTAATTTGAATATGAAAAAAGAAAGAAAAAGATCTTCCTTTTTTTCTATTCCTATTAGAGATAGTATTTAATTGATACAAATTTGGCTAATACTTATACTAATATAAATAGGAAAACTGATTCAAAAAATTATGAAACCAAAAAATGATAAAACCAAAAACTAGTGAAATCAAGTTTATGCTTTTAATTATTTATTTGATTACATGTCATATCATACTTTTTTTCTTATGTTAGATATATAAATATTCGTTTCGTTTAGAAATATATAATTAATTTTAAAATTAATATTTAAAAATTTAAAATTGACATGAATTCATTTAATTTTAAAAATATAAATATGAAAATTGTAGACTATCTATAAAATAATGCTAATTACAAAATTATTATTTACAAAGTTAATTGCTAGTTTACTTGTTGTCTTATTGATAAGAAGAAAAGGTTTTAAAATTGTATTAGAATAAATTACATGTCATACGATACTTTTTTTTTTCTTATGTTAGATATTATAGTTGATGATTGCTAGAATAAACACATTGGTGAGATCTTTTCCTTTTTTTCAACTTCTTTTCTCTCTATTTTCTAAACAAAAATCCTAACCACCATCTTAGATCTTGGAAGGGTTCTCCTTATTTTAGAGATACCCTCTCCTAGATCTCTCTTCTTGTGCTATAATAATTTTTTCCTTCTTGTGGGGTTTATTTTTCCCTTTTGTGGGACTTGTTTCTCCACGATATATATGACAGATTTCTTTTTTATCTCTTGGGAGTTGCTTTCTCCAGTTGGGAGATTTTTTTCGTTCATGAAATTTTTTTCGGTGCATAAATGGTTGAAAATAGATTGTTCAGATTTGGATATAATATTATCATGACAGCCGGTTTTTACTTTGCTCGTATTGAAGAACTGCTCAGATCTGCATATTCTGTTATTACTTTGGAATTATGACTGTTTTTTAGGAGTATATCTGGTGTCCATTAGCTATTGTTACAATTAACCTTTTTTCTGATTATCTGTTATTATGTTTGAAAGATTACTATTTCAATTTTTTGTTTTGTAATTTATTTTATCGTTTGTAACAGTTTACAGTTTCAATATATTTCAGTCGATTAGACTGTTTCATAAAAAAAATTGTTAGATATTATAGTTTATAGACAGTATTCGACATTTTTAATTGCTAAATTATACATAAATTCATTTATCTCAGTAAATACACTTATAAGAATTGTATGTTGTTTAAAAAATACTACTTATTACAAGATTTTATTAATTTAAAATGAATTACATCAACAATGTATTTAAGAATATGTGATTAATTAAATTGCAAGAAATAAAATTTGATCTAAATTTTGGGTGAATGAAGTATATTTTAAGGATAAACTGTTTGTTGTAATTATGTTTTCCTCCTTTTGAGTTTCTTAAGTTATAACTATTTCTAGTGGAATACATAGCAAAATAAACAAACATTGAAGTTATTATAATTTTAGATATATTTTATCATTGTGTCTAAACAATGAAAAGTAAACATATTTTTGTAGACAAAGAATGCTCAAAATCCAATCCATAATTAAATAGACAGATCTAAGAAGAGCATGCACAAAAATGAAATTCTTTTTAAATGGAATTTCCATTAATATAAAAATGATATGCTACAGAATGTCTTTGTCAACAACCGTTTGGCCAGTAACTTCATTATTATAATTCTTTTCCAATATTATAAAGTTCTTACATATATTTATAGAAGAACCTAACATACACCCAAAAAATAAAGGACTAATACTTTTACAAACACAGAAAATGAAAGGCCGTGACTTTGCACCACCCTTAGATGATTGTGCATCCTTGTGGATTTTCTTCATTGAAATAATCACTACTAACACAACAACTTTTATTTCTATGATAATCATATTGATACTCGTACCCGTACTTGTACCCGTATCTATATTCGTCATAACATGGGTTTGGCAGTGGTGGCACAAGTCTACCGTATCCATGATAACATGGGCCCCCAACATAACCTTCAGAACATGGTCCACAACATACCCCACCTGGATAAGTTCGATTAGGAGGGGGCGGGGGCGGGGGAGGGGGTGGCGGCGGCGGGGGCGGGGGCGGCGGCGGGGGCGGGGGAGGCGGCGGCTGCGTGTGCGGCGGCGGCGGGGGCGGGCACGGCTGGGGCGGCGGCGGCGGCTGGGGCGGGGGCGGCGCGGGCGGCGGGGGCGGGGGCGGCGGCGTTTCCTTGATCTCAATACTCTTAATAACCTTCCGGCCCTTGCAACAAAGCTTGTCACGCATTTTCTCTGGGTTGCAACATATTACGGTGATCCTCGCCGTATTTTGCTTCACATCATATACTTGGTCTCTTATTTCTCTTGTCCAAAAAGATAAATTGACATGTCATACAACTAACTCAATTCTCACCCAATGAAACGGACGAAAAAAAAACAAACCACTAGTGTAATGACAAAATATGTAAGTACAAATTTGCATACATGAAATGATAGCCCTTGAATAGGAATTACTCCCACCGTCCTCAACAGATAAACAAACTATATTTTTTACGCATTAAAAAAATAATAAAGTAGGGAAAAGGGAGTAATTTTTTTTAAATCTATCCTTAGAAGCCCCACAAGATTACATAAATTGATGAGTACTTTTAGTTTTTTTATATTTTTGGACCCCACTAAATGACATATTTATCATTTACTTTATGTACCTAACAGGGCCGGTCCTAGACTTTGCGAGGCCTAGGGCGAATTTTCTCGAGGGTGCCAGTGGCGGGGGGTTCGGGGGCAGCGCCCCCGAGCTAATTTTTTAATAATATTTTTGTATTTTTTTTAATTTCGCGAGGGTTCGTAGTGTGTTAAAATAAAACACTTTTTTTAATATAAAGGTTTGACAAAAAAAATTTACAACATAATTAAAACAGTATCAACAATTGTAAAAGTGTTTTTGAAAAAAAATAAATTAAAAAAATAGTAAGGTTGCCTTTGTAGTCAATATTGTGTCATTTAAGGTTATTGTATGAAATTAACCCTATGATTGGTAATTTGTCATATTAGGCTAGTTCTTTTTTTTCCCCTTAGAATTTAAACATTGAAAAATTACAAATAGGAGTTTGACATTTAATGTTGAAACTTTTTTTGGACAGTTAGTGAAAAAAAAATGGAAAACAAAATCAAATTGCACTCGCTAGGAATTGAACCCAAGCTTATACCAAGGCAATAAACTCTTCTAACGCTGGAACGCTAGAGCTTTACTTATAAATAGACATATATAGATATATATACACAAACTTATAATTAATTTTGGGCCCTCTTGAACTTTGGGCCCTGGGCGGTCGCCCTGGTTGTCCTGGCCCAGGGCCGGCCCTGGTACCTGAGCTCATCCTTTTGTGGATAAAAAAAATTGTATATTTAGTCATTCTTTTGGGAACGGAAGGACTAATATGCGCACACACATGCATATAATAGTAAATTATTTTTAAAATATATTTATTGATTTTCAAAAATATAATATAAGAAACAAATAGATAAAGATAATAAATATAACTTCCGCACTAAATTTAAAAAACTGTTAGGTAGTTTTCTTTTGTAATGTCTGATAATTGTTCTAAAAATTAGGGGTGATGGAAACTATGAGTATAAAAAAATATTTTTATTTTGAGAGATCAAAAAGTCAAAAAATAACTAACTTTTTTTGCTCTTTCTTAATAATATAGATAATGCTACAACGCCCGAAAATTTTACAACACATGCATTTTCGAGTAATATGAGAATAAAATTTTTGCGCGCCAATGATTTGTCCCTTAAATAAGTGTTATTGGGGTTTAAATTATTTATGGTTTATGGAGTATATTGTAGAAGTCCCTAGAAAAATAATGAAAATGATGAAAAGACAAAGATGTTATTAATGAATTAGTGTATCTATAGCCAAGTTTGTTATGACAAGCCACATATTCTTGAATCTCTAAATATAAATATTGATCTTTTAAAAATTAATTTGAGATATTTTCAAATTCAAATTTAATATCAATTATTTTATTTTAGATAATAAAATTATGTAAATTGTAAACTATCCAAATGTACAACTAATACAAGATTTGATTGTTTCCGGTAATTAAATGAGTCACATATATTTTTAATTTAAAAATATTTTAAATTGACTTTGAAAAGTTAGATTCTCGAATCCCTAAATATAATCAATATATATTAATTTTTTTTAAAAGTCAATTTGACATCTTTTCAAATTCAATATCAATTATTTTGGTTTTAGATAATAAAATTATGAAAATTATAAAGTATCTAAATATACAACTAATTATAAGATTTGATTCTTTCTAGTAATTAAATGAATCATATTTATTTTTAATTTAAAAATATTTTAAATTAACTTTGAAAAGTCAAATTTGATCATATATTATAGAACGGATCGAGGGACTAATACTTACTACTTATTTGTTTATGGCTTATGAAGTGTTTGGAGATCCAAACGCACTTAAGAACTTTCTTATTCTACAAACAGTTTATTTTAAATACAACTTATTTAACTTACAAACATATTGTTCGAGACAAAAATTATATAAACATTGGTATCCGATATACTCTTAATAAATAAAATAGGTGCACGGAAATAAGTAAAACAGTTAAGGGACTCACGAGGAAATTTGCAAAGTACTTTCTTGACCTTCTTGTAGCAGCAAGAACACTTCAAGTCTACCTTCAGAATCAGAACCATTACCGTCACCTATTGAATAATTTGTGGGTGCATATTTATATATATATCAGAAAGGATTTACAAATCAGTACAATCAAATAAATGATAAATGTATATAATTAATTTTTTATCACCGTAACAAACTATAGTTTTAATATATTTTAATTAGATTATAGTTTCAATATATTTCAGTTAAATTACAGTTTTCAAAAAAAAAAAAAAAAACAAAAACTTAAATGATCAAAGAGAAAAACAGAAAGCCAACTCGTAAAAACGAAATCGTTATCAAAGGGGAATGAATAAATAAATCGATACAATCTTGAGATTGCCAAGAGGAGATGATAATTTGTGTACCTTCTCAGCCATAGATGTGAATTCAGAGTGATGAGATCGGTAATTCACAGGTTACAAGTGGGGGAGGGTGAGAGAAAAATGAGTGATAGAAAAAGTATGGAGTTTGCGTAAGAAAGACGAGCATCTAAAGTAGACTCCCAACTATTGTCCTAATATTATGAAAAGTTGTTGATTACCAATTTAACCTTCTCATTTAATTTAAATATTAATAAGTATATTAAGAAAAAATTGTTAAGATTTAATTATGTGGGTTAAGATGGTCCAAGAACATACTCCCTCCGTCTGAAATTAAATGTCCAATTTTAACTTTTTAAAGTCAAATTGACCATTTTAAAAACTAATTTTTATATCATTTTAATTTGTCAAAATATAAGTTAAGATATTATAATCAAAACAAAGTATATACAATTTACTAGTAACCCTAATTTTTATAGTTTAAAAATGTAATTATACATGCTGAATTATTCATTGAAAAAATAGTCAATTTGAAAAAAAAAAAAATCAAAACTGGGCATTTAATTTTGAATGGAGGGAGTACTATTAAGACATTGAATTTTGTCTTGGTACGTTATGATTTGATCGAACTAGAGATGTTATTCGTATTATCCCACAATGGATCAAGGAACAGAGGTGAGGATACGAAAGTTGGTATTATTACGAAATGACTTAAAATGCAAAGATTATGTACGATGTTTAATAATGTCTTCAGGCAAACATCAATATTTTAAGTGAGGGGATTGTAACACTATAATCTCAGAATGTAACATGTCAGATAATTTCATATGAACACATAGTCCTAATATAATACCAATAATTTAAGTATTAAAAATTATATTAAGAAAAAATTGTTTAGATTCAATTGTATATAATTTATTAAATAGAATTATGGTGATATTATTTTCTAAAAGAATTTTACAGTATTAATTACTTATGCATGCTACGTGACGAATTTATCATATACTCTTTGTGTTGTAAAATTATGTATTTAACTTATTATAAATTGATTAAAATTTCACTTTGTTATTCCATTTTTTTTTTCATTTTCTCCCAATTGTTTCCCATTCTCTCTCAAAAAAAATTCTCTTTTTCCCCATTTTTTTATAAACTCATAATTTCTCTCTAATAATTTTTTAACTGCACATGCACACAATGTGTAACAATGTAACACGAACAGTACAATATATTGAGAGGATAATCGATAGTTATAATTGGAAAGAAAGCTTCTAACTCTTTTTTCACCATTCAAAATTTGATGGTGTGATTAAAGAATATAAATAACTATTTGGTATAAATCGAAGACATTTTCTAAACTATACAGATTAGAGGTGACAAATGAGTTGATTTAATGGATAATGGATAAAGTTTAATAAGTAATGAATAATGAGTCATTAATGGATAATGAATTGATCATTAATAAATAATTTTAAATGAGTTGAATGTGAATAAATTTAAATGGGTATGGGTTAAACCCATCAACCAATATAAAAATCTAAAGTTATAAGTTTTACAACATTTTCAATACACTTAGTGACCTCGTTTTGGGACAAATTAGTATAATTTTTTTTATTAATAAATGAATGAATATAAATAAATCACGATAAATGCAAGTCATCACTATGTTTGTGCTGTTTGTCTATTTGATAACTAAGAGCAGCAGTATTCGTATGTATATAATGAGTCCTTATTAATAAATCCAAAAGTTACAGCAGTAAAAGCCCAATAGAAGAGGACAAAACTTAGGTCATTTTATTATTTATATGAACCAAGGACGTGAAATATCATGGGATAATGGATACATCAAGATGGTGGCCTATTGAAAAAGAAAGCATATTGAAAAAGAAAACTAAAAGAATCGGCAATTTAATGGTCGTGGTGTGATGGTGTCCTATTATTCCTGACCTTTAGCTTTACTCTCCCCGACTTTACCTTCTACAAAAATAAATAAAATTTTAAAAATAACAAATTAAGAAGGTGCGTAGTCAGTTGGGTCGATTTCAATGAATGGTATATGGGTCATGCATCCACGTGTCCGTACAGTCCGTACTACAACTAGTTATGTTTGTTGTGAGAGAATACAAGGATGAAAAAAAAAATTGCTCATGCGGTTTTATATTATTTGATCATTATTAATTTTTTTTATGTTAATTTAAAAAATTTTTAAATTTAAAATTGACATAATTCTTTTAATTTTAATAAATATAATGATGATTATTGTATACTATCTGAAAAGTATTACTCATTGTAATTTTATTGTTTCATAATTTTTAATGAGTTATCTCAATTTTGAGTTTGAAAATATCTTAAATTGACTTTCAAAAATCGATAATGATTATATAATTTGGAATTGAGGGAGTATTATTTTTATTTTTTATGTTATATATATATATATATATATATGTGTGTGTCTGGATGTCAACTTACAATTTCCAATTTCCAATTTATAAACATTTTTTTTATATTCTTGGAAAACAACTTATCTACACCAAAATATAACAAAATAAATACCGAATTATTTTAGTTGGTACTGAGTCAAGTCAGTAATTCAAGTTTGGTGTCTCGGTAGCTTAAAAGTTTTTTTATAATTTTTTTTTATTTCCATACCTTCTTGGTCATAAATTTTGATATTCCCAAAAGATAACTAAACAGCTCAAAAGTTTAGTTTTTCACAAAATTTGAGTACACATTTATTATTAAAGATACAATATATCTATTGTCACTAGTAATTGAGTAAAGATAAATAAAATAAAAAATAACAAAAAAATACCTTTTGGATTACCGAATCACAAAACTTAGACTACTGAGTTGATTCAGAACTAATTAAAAGGTCGAGTGACACTTTTGACCCTTCAAATTGGCACCAACTTTTAAAGTCGTTCTTAAAATTCATTTTTCGTCAATTAGGTCATTAAAGTGACATTTTTTGTCGATTTTGTTCCTTTTATCCGATTTGACTCCAACCCGGCCTATTTTTATCAAATTTTGACACAACCCGACCCAGTTTAACCCGACCCCAATTTTACTAATTAATTTTTAAAAAAAAACTAAAAAAATTTAAAATTATTTTAAAAATAATTTTTTATTTTAAAATATTAAAAATAATTATTATTTTTAAATATTTTAAAAACAAATTATTATTTTCAAGAAAAAATAAAAGAAACTTTAATGTTTTTCATAAAATGAGTAAAGTTTCATAAAATATAGATTCAAAAAAATTAAATAAGAAAATAAAACTTTATTTTCAAAAAAAAAGTAGATTTTTTTCATTTTTTTATGTAAAACTTTATTTTCAGAAAAAAAAGTTTACGTCTTTACCATTATTATATGTATTCTTAATATTAGAAATTTTAAAAACAAAAACTAAAAATAGAAATTAAAATACAAAAAACACTAAAAGATAAATAAAAAAAACTGATTCAATTTTTTTAAAAAAAGATATTAAAAAGTTTTAAAAATAATTATTATTGTCAGGGAAAAAAATTAGAATTTTTTTCATTTTTAAAAAAAAATGAGTAAAGTTTTATAGAATATAGATTCGAAAAACTAAAACAAAAAAATAAAACTTTACTTTTAAAAAAATAGAAAATTTATTTTTTTTAAAAATGAGTAAAGTTTCATAAAATATAGATTCAAAATAAGTAAATAAAAAAAATTTATTTTCATAAACAAAATTAGAATTTTTTTATTTTTTAAAAGATGTGTAAATTTTCATAATAATAATTAAAAAATTTAAACTTTAATTTTTTTTGAATCTATATTTTATGAAACTTTACTCATTTTTGAAAAAATAAAAGTGTCTAATTTTTTTCATGAAAATAATATTTTATTTTAAAATATTAAAAATAATTATTATTTTAAAATATTAAAAATAATTATTATTTTCAAATATGAAAAGTAATTATTATTTTAAAACTTTTTTGTTTTTTTTAAAAAATAATTGATGAAATTGAGGTTGGGTTAAACTGGGTCGGGTTGGGTTAAAATTTGGTAAAAATGGGTCGGGTTGGGGTCAAATCGGGTAAAAGAACAAAATCGACAAAAAATGTCACTTTAAGAACCTAATTGACGAAAAATGGACTTTATGGATGATTTTAAAAGTAGGTGACAACTTAGAAAGTCAAAAGTGTCATTTAGCCTAATTAAAATAATGCTCAAATATTTCATATTTAAAACTTACCTAATAAGTCGATTTTAAGTTTACCGTGCTTTGTACGGATTATTAAACTTGTACAAATCTAAATTCTTAACTCTTTATTTCAAGTGGTTGTCTTCTATTTATCTCCCTCTATTCCTTCCATAGCTCTTTGTTTTTTTTTCCTTAGAATAATATATTTTTATATTTTTGATTATGTTTGATTGAAGAATTAATATTGTTTAATACTCTATCTGTTCCAAAATTAGAGATACAATTTGACTTTTGAGGTCAAACGATGACATATTAAATTTTAAATTAATGTAAATTTATTTAATTTTAATTAATACAATTATTATAATTGTATATATTATATATAACAAAAACTATTAATCACAAAATTTATTTCATTCTAAACTTTTATGAGTTATACCAATTTTGAAGTTTAATATGTCGTCGTTTGACCTCAAAAATCAAATTGTATATCTAATTTTGGAACGAAGAGAATAATATATGCTAGTTTAACATATTTAAGTACATTTTTATTCTTGAATTAGTTGTAAAATGACAATCTCGTGGATTTATTTATTTATTTATTTTTTTGCTTATAACGAGTTCAATATCTCGCTAGTATTATCTCATAATGACTTGAAATAGAAAGATCATGTACAATGTATAATTATGACTTCATGCTTGACGGGACGTCAATATTTTAAGTGGAGGAATTTCAACACCACAATTCCATATATAACGTGTGAGATAATTTCATATGAATATAGAGTCCTAATATACTATCAATAATTTAAGTATTAAAAATTATATTAAGAAAAAATTGCTTAGATTCAATTATTATATTTTATTAAATAAAATGAAAATCATTTTCTAAAAGAACTTGCTATTACAATATTAATTATTTATGCATTCTACGTGACGAACTTATCATATAATCTATCTGTTTTAAAATTATGTAATTTCATAATTTAATTTAAAATTTTAAAAACAAAAAAAATAATTTAGAATATAAGGTGATCGATATATGAAGTTCATATAACAAGTCATTTATATTATATAGATTGAATACTATCAATACCATTCCTACTTTATTTCAAACAAATATTATATGTTAGATAATAATTTGTTTAAAATAATAGTCTTTACCTTATGTTATGCTCTCTCCAGGTCAGAGGTGGCTAAAACCATTGTAGACAAGGACGGGGCAATGAAGGGGCCTGGGGCCAGGCTACCATGACTGTTTTAGTTTTTTTTTTTTTTTTTTTGACCTTTTAAATTTTTTCTTTAGCCCCCCAAGGATTTTAGTAAAAAATATGAACATGTAGAAGAAATTGCTTTAAAATATTTGATAGTGAATATTGAGAGAGAAATTACTGAAATTTTTTCATTAGAATCAACTACGAAAGAATTGATATGTATATATAAAAGAATGAAGATTGCAATTTTTGAAGTTGTAAGGAAAGATTTAAAAATGTCAATGTTTAGTATATTATCATTATTTTTGTTAAATAAATGCATGTCACATTATTTTTGCCAGGGACGGATCCAGGAATTTTTTTCTGCCGGGGCAAAGTTTTAATGAGACTAGTATTATTGGGTGCTGTGACTGCTGTCTACAGCAGCCCAACCCTCTCCCCTTCCTAGCTCCTAACTTGGAAATTTTATAACTTTTGATCCACCATTTCGTTTGTACCAAATTTTCAATATGATTTAGATATTATAGCAACCTATTTAAGAAAAATATTAGGCCTTTTCTTTGGGTTCTTCAAGCTGCCCAAAACAGTGTACAAAAGTAGCTTGACATACTAAATTCTAACTTTTTGTTTTAGCTTGAAATTACTTTTCATTTCCATTTGATATGTCAAAATTCTTTGTTTAGCATCATATATGATATATATGTCCAACCCAAGCTTTAGTTTTGTCTAATATTTGGTTTTTAATCAAAACAGTTCATAGAAGACTTTTATCAAGCACTTGGTGTGCACTGTTTTGAGACTCTCAAGCCATAGTCATTTGGTTGTGTTAACCTCTCATTTCAGCCTCCTTATAACATCACACAACCAACCTATCTCCTCTACTTTATTAACTATTTATTTATTTATATTCAAGCAGTTACAACATGTGAAATGTCATAAACAACATTACATTTATATCAATTTTAACTAATTTTTTAACTAATCAAAAACCCCCAAAAGTCATAAACAACACTGCATTTATATCGATTTTAATTAATGACAACATGTCAACAAACAAATCAACGGACATTGGACAACAATAACCAAAAATCCCTAATTTTTTAAAACCCTAAAACATTTAAAGAAATATTCAATTAAATATTTAAAATGACAAGTGAGAAGTGAGAAGGTTGAACCACTTACCGGTGAGGCGGTGACCGGAGCAGAGGTCGGAGGAGGAGTCCGACCGGCGACCGACGAGGATTGGAGGTCGGAGGAGGGGCGCTGCCGGCTGGGGCTGAAGAAATGAAGAAACGGAAATGAGATGAAATGGAGGCTGCTGGCAGAAGAAGATGACTTAGGTTTTTTTTTTAAAAAAACTTATTAAGTGAAACGACGTCGTTTCACTTAGTAAGTTTTTTTAAAAAAAAACCTAAGTCATCTTCTTCATCAGACCAGTCGGCGTCTTCTTCATTTCGCCGCCGCTCCTCCGCTCCTCCGCAGTCCGCTCCTCCGCTCGCTGCCGGGGCAAACTAAGACCTAATGGGTGGGATTCTCGTCGGCTGCCGGGGCAGCTGCCCAGGTATGCTAAAGGGTGGATCCGTCCCTGATTTTTTCCCCCCACCCCCCTTCTCCCCCCCGCCCCCCTCCGCCCTCCGCCCTCGAAAAAAATCATGGCTTCGTTATTGATTGTAGTTTTCACATGATAAATCCTCATATCTATACGGACAACACTATTTTCACATGTGATTCGTCGCCTCTACCACCGGATCCGAGTTCTCTGAGTAACTTTAAATAAACGAACGCGCAGAGAGATTTTTTCTGGATCCGCCTCCGATGGTAAAGTCAATAATAACTTTTAAGAGGTTTTAAGATTCTGATTGTGTGTATATCATACATACCAGAGGTTTCTCGTAATTTATAGCCAATATTTAGGTCACGTGTCCGCGTCGTTCTCGGAGACGGTTATATTCATGATAAACCCAAATATATCTCTAAATAATCTATTATTTGGATGATAAGAGTCCAAGCGTAACAAAACTGATCTCCAAATTACTTGTTGAGTTGTGGAATATCTTAATTATGCACTAGGCTTTTGGACCCTTTAGGTTCGGACACCACACTATGCCTTGGGCAACATGAGTTTGGGTATTGTAGTAGGAGTCGGGCTTGGATCTTATGCCATGCACCTCCTTGAAACCGTTGCATTTTGCATGTTGAATTCGGGCACATAACATATTCGGGGTTCGGGCATCGCATCACATCACATGGTAGGCTTAAGTATTATGGAGGGATCGAGTATTTCATTAGGTTCGGGCATGGCATGAGCCGTTATTCCTTAACAAGCTCCCACTCTCCTACTTCATTTATAATGGAGCATGAGAGTATAGACATCGTCTCACATGTATTGGCCATGCAATTAACTAGTTTTACATGGGGGCAGTTTAAGTACTCAGTGGGGAAGGAGATAGCACACATGCATAGTGTAGAGGTCCTAACTTATAATACACTAGCATGCATGCATTACAGGCCATAGTTGTCACATGATTCGGGGGACCAACTAGATTGGGCTTAGGACCTTCCCACCAATAGTGCTAGAAATTACGCCTTATTTTATATATTGTGGACTTATATTTTGTCATCTATATATAAGCTTGATAAAAACTCATTAGTGGACATAATTTAAGTTGGTATAAAGTGTAATTTACTTTTCCTATATGTGAAAATAAGGGAGTAATTATTCATTTGATTCAAGTAGGAATCATTTGATGTGTGGTTATCAAGCTTAGAGTGAGGAATTTGATAAGGTGCAAATTGTTTGAAAAAACTAAATTATATTTGTTTCATTTAAATAAAATATGGCTACTAGTTGCTTTATGGTGATCATAAGGTGTGGTCTTATTTTATTTTGGAACAAGAGATATACTTGTGAGACTTTTGAAATTTTATTTAATTATAAATTTATTAGTAATATGTAACTTACATCATTAATAGTAATATGTATAATTAAAATATGAATAAATAATAGTTAAATGTTGAAACTATTATAGATATATGTATGTATCTATATGTGTAGATATAGATATATTACATTTATGAAGATTGAGAGAAGCCTTAGATACATTTTTATATAATAATTTTTGCACCATGAAAGTTGAAAGTGATATGCATATAAGTCAATCACATTTGATGTGATGTTGCATATACTTTGTAATCTTATTCGGTTATTAATAAAAGAATTAATTTATTAAAGACATTTTACTTTATCTACATGGTGTTGTTATTTTATATGTGATAAACCCATAGTTTTGAGCAATACTTTTAGAATCACGATGATGATCATGCTAATGAAATCTAAATTCTTAGAAAGCTTAAAACTAAAATCTTTCCTAATCGCTGGATTACAAAAAAGGGGATTAGTGAATCCGGATAGATTGGTACATACTTTGCATGCTCTTAGGAAGAGGATGATTGATCTCATAATCATTTATGTGGAGACACTAAAACAAGTATGTAGGTGCTTATTGGAGAATAAGTTCACTGAATGTGACTCGCTAAAAGAATACCTAATGGAGTTTTACTTGTCTGTCAATAGGAATTTCTCTAGTGATAGTAGTACAAGTGATCCTTAGACTTGAGATCATCATAGTATCATGTGTATGATGAGTTATGCTTTGACATGTCCCTTAAGACCTTTAGGGTATATCAAAGGGTATGATTAGGTATAATAAGTTATACATGGAGATATGTGAATGGTCAACAAAGAATCTACCACTTCTAGTAAAAGATGAGAATGTCCTATGTGATTCGATAAATGACAACTCAGTAGTCCTTGACCAAGGCAGAATAAAATTAGAAAGTAGTTTCTAATTTGCATTATTTAGAGTTGTGCATTTAAGAATCGAAATGCATATAATTAAATAAAATAAAACTTGACAGTAATTTCATGTCTTACGTTTGATTGGGACATTGTATGGTAGAAGATTGAATTATACCGTAACTATTCACTTAAAAGGTTCTTTTGTGATTAATGTTAAAATTTATATTATTTAAAAAGTCGTTGATCGCTAAGGGGGTTTACCCTTATTGTAGAATAAATATTATTTATTTAGATGAATTAAATAGTTTAATTTATTTATTTAAATAAGATTAGAATTGTTCTAATTGATTTATTCACAACCGGTTTAATATGGAAAACCTCTTTTGGTCACACTGCAAAAGGAAAATATTTATTTAAGAAGTAAATGAAATAATTTTAATAATAAGTTAAGTATATTTAATTTAATCTATGGTGATAGAATAAATTAAATAGCTTAATATTTATTATTTAATATTGTAGAAATATTAAATATAAATTAATAAGAGAAGTCTTATTATTATTATTATTACTATTATTATTATTATTTAGTTCTTAAATGGTTTAGGAATTAATTAATACGAGTACTCTCAAATAAATTCCTAATTAGATTAGGAGTTTAATTAATTAAAAGAGTTTAATTAAAATAAAACCCTACTCCTAAATAGTTTAGGAGGGTTGTCTATATCTATAAATAAAAGGAGTCTTATTATGAATTAGGGTTAGACAGTTACACACTTCCATAAGATTTGGGAGAGTACTCATATATTCTCTAGAGAGAGAAAGCTAGGGTTTTGCCAACACATATCTTCTTGAATACATATTATTCCTTGGTGGATCACCTATAGAGGCCAAACACTTGGGTGGCTAACGTTTGATCAAAGGAAGGAATCTAATTGGTGGAGTTCAAGGAGGACAAAAGGAATTGGAGTTGAACTTATACTTGATGAAGCTTTGTTTTACAAGGGTATAATTCTTAATATTCCTTTTGTTATTCAATTAATAATTGCGCATAAAGATTGTTCTTAGTTATGGTTTGTAAAAATTTTAAATTCTGATTTTGCCATGCTTTCGTTGTTTATATGTAATTTGATTGCATGTTCAGAGATATTACAAACCTAACAGTGGTATCAAGAGCCAAACTTTATGCGAATTATTAATTATTTTGATTCAGTATACACATTGATATGTCTTTGGAACAATTTAATTAGGCATAAAATTTAGTATGAAATCATGTTTTTGGAGAAAACACAAAAAATCGCGATTTGGAAAAACAAAAAACAAATCTGAAATTCACGTCACTGGGTTTCTGACGCTTACGCGCAGCAGCGCAAGGCTCGGGCGCAGCAGCGTATCTCCCTCAAGCGCAACAGCGCTTACGCGCAACAACGCATTGCCCTTAGGCGCAACAGCGCTTACACGCAACAGCGCAAGGCTTGTGCGCGTAGTAGCGCATGGCACAAGCGCGCAAGCACAACAACGCACGACCTTCATGCGCTGCAGCGCTTGTTCGTCAGAATGTCCGTTTTGAATTTTTTAAGTTAAAATAAATGGTTTATTTTGAACTTGAAATTGGATTTTATACTAACTTAAATTGTGAATTAAATGATATCAATGCATATATGGACATGCACTGGGTTTTTGACGCTTAAGCGCAGCAGCGCAAGGCTCGGGCGCGCAGCAGCACATTGCCCTTAGGCGCAGCAGCGCTTACGCGCAGCAACACAAGGCTTGTGCGCGCAACAGTGCATGGCCTTCATGCGCTGCAGCGCTTGTTCGTCAGAATGTCCGTTTTGAATTTTTTAAGTTAAAATAAATAGTTTGTTTTGAACTTGAAATTGAATTTTATACTAACTTAAATTGCCCATTAAATGATATCAATGCATATATGAAATGGTTTTAATTTCATGAGATGAAAGTTATTTATTGATGCATATGATGATATGTATGATAATAAATGGGATTGATTATGGACTATTGACTAATGTGCGATTGGATTTATTTTATGTGGATGCATGAATGAATGAGTTTTATAAATGGGTCTGCGTACCTCGTCTTCTCTAGTTTTTTTTGATGTAAATTTTATCTCCCTCCTATGTACTTCCCCTTGACTGCTGATCAAGATTTCTATTTATTGTAAATAGTTTATGTAATAGGTTTAGTTAGAATTATTTTGAAGAATTGGAGATAAAAGAGCAAGGAGCGCTTAAAGACCCATTTGTAATAGAGCCCGAGTTTTAAATGTAATAGTTATATTTAAATTCAGTTATTGCACCCTAGGTTTGACCTTTTGGTTCACTTGGTGGCTCTAATGAACCAGACTAGAATAAAAGTCCATAATCAATCCGGGTAGAATATAGTATTCTATATGTGCATGTTTACTATATATATATATATATTATATTTTATAACATGCTTCACATGTTAAATAATATGACACGTATTTTATATATATATATGTGTGTGTGTGTATGCGCGCTAAATAAGATGAGATAAATAATAAAAAAAACCTTCAAAGAAATCATATTAAGTTGTAACATTTAAAGGTATTTGGAATATCGAACGTCGCCTTCTAGCATGATAAAACGATAGAATATCAATTAATTATTATAAATTTGTTGTGTTACCACAAGGTTTATCTTAATTTATTGAGATGTTGTTTTATCACATTTGATGCTTATAAAGGAATTAAACGATGCTGTTTTATTGTGTCACTACAAGGACATTGCTTTTTCTCTTTACTTATGTGGAATTGCTAGGTTGAACTTAACTTGGACAATTTTGATTCGGATGTGTTACCACTTGATCAAAATAATTTAAGAGGCAAAATATAAGGAGTTATATGGTGATATAATTGACAATAGGTGTCTACTTATTTATTTATATATAGTTTGTTGTGTCACCACGAGGCTATATACATTTAAAATGAGATCCTTATTCTCATTAGCAAATCTTTAATTAGATCTGCCGAACTATATATTGAGGGTAATATAGTTTGATGAAAATAGTGGGAGATACCAATTTAAATAAATACCTAATTTATTTTGGTAATTAATAAAATGAATGTATGCTAATGTTGTTAAATTAAAATTTCACTTACAGAATTTTATAATGTCTAATTCACTATCACTGCAGAGCATATTGGATGCTAATAAGTTAACCGAATCGAATTATGCGGATTGGTTAAAGAATTTGAGAATAGTTCTCACGGTTGAAAAGCTATCTTATGTCCTTAATACACCTGTCCCTACAACAGTTGCAGACAATGCCTCTGAGGAAGAGATTGTTAGTTTTAGAAAGTGGCAAGATGACGCAACCGTAACTCAATGCATCATGCTCGCATCCATGAGTAACGAGCTTCAGCATGAAACTATGGATGCTCCTACTATACTGTTGTACCTCAAGGAGTTGTATGTTGAGAAAAGTAGGACTACTAGATATCAGATATCTAAGGAGCTCTTCCGATTTCAGATGACCGAGGGCACTACCGTTGAGACTTATGTCCTAAAGATGATCAATCTGATTGAACAACTTGGACAGTTAGGGTTCGTGATGGACGGGGAGTTGAGTCAAGATCTGATCTTACAGTCACTCCCGGACACCTTCTCACAATTTGTTGTGAATTTTCACATGAATAAGTTGGACGTCAGCTTGTCTGAGTTACTTAACATGTTGAAAACTGTTGAAGGTTACTTCCCATCCAAGAAGGACCAAGTCTTATTGGTGGACGATTCTTCCAAGAAGAGGAAGAGGCCCAAGGGTTCTTTTGAAAAGAAGAAATCTAAGAAGGTAAAAGGAAAGGTACATACTGAAGACAATAAGATAAAAATTGGTGCAGATAGCAAAGGAGTTTGCTTCCACTGCAATAAGCCTGGACACTGAAAAAGAAACTGCAAGGAGTATCTTGCAGAGGTTAACTAGAAGAAGCTTGGTGAAGCTTCAGTTAGAGATACATGTTTGTTCATAATTGAAATAAATCTTTTTGTAAATCAAGGTTCTACTTGGGTATTGGATACCAGATGTAGTTCTCACATATACAATTCTATGCAGGAACTAAGCATAAATAAAAAGCTAAACAAAAGGGAAGTAATCCTGTGCGTGGGGAATGGAGCATAGATTGTTGCATTAGCCGTAAGAACTTATAGTTTAGCGTTGCCTACGGGCAAGTCTATTAAGTTAATAAGTTGTTATTATGTTCCAGTTCTCATTAGAAACATTATTTATTCTGTTGTTGGACAAGGAATGTTTTGGTATTATATTTAAGAACAATGATTGTTTTATTTATAATGATAATATTTTATTTGAAACTGGAAGATTACTTGATTGACTTTATATACTTAACTTATATGAAAAATATTTTACAAATTGAACAAACAAGTAAAAGAAAAGAGATGATTATTCAATAGTTGAATATGTGTATTTGATGAAATACAAGTCTAAATCATTTGAAAGGTTCAAAAAATTTAGAAGTGAAACAAATTGGCAAAGTATCAGGGTTCTTCGATCGGATCAAGGAAGGAAATACTTGAGCAATGAGTTTCTAGATCATCTCAAAGATAATGGTATTTTCTCACAATGGACACCTCATGATATACAATAATTAATTGGTGTATCTGAAAGGAGAAATTGTACCTTATTGGACATAGTGCAATCCGTGATGATTTTTACTGACATTTCAGTATTCTTCTGGGGTTATGCCCTAGAAATGGCTGCATATCTACTAAATAAGGTATCCTCAAAATCTGTTCCCAAGATTTCATATGAGTTACGGATAGGACGGAAACTTAATCTTAAGTGTGTTAAGATTAGGGGTTATCCAATTTATGTGAAAAGGTTTCAAAAAGATAAATTTGAGACAAGATCTGACAAGTGCAGTTTTGTGGAATATCCTAAAGAAAGTTTAGGGTATTATTATTTTATAATCCTACTAAGCAAAATGTATTTGTTGCAAAATACGTTGTTTTCTTTGATAAAGGAATTTATCCTTTGTAGGGGTTAGTGGGAGTAAAGTAGATCTTGAAGAAGTTCATGAACCACAAAGTACTATAAGTCAAATATAGGAACCTATAAATAGACCTATTGTACCATAACCAAATCGTAAATCTGGAATAGTACCGAAGATACCTAAGAGATATAGATTCATCATAGTGGATGATGATGAGGTACGCATCATAAATGATGATGATCCAGTTATATATGATGAGGCTAAGAGTTGTAAAGACTCAGAGATATGGTAAATGACCATGAAATCCGAAATGGACTCCATGTATGAAAACCAAGTGTAGATTTTGGTTAACCCTCCGGAAGGCGTAAATCTACAAGGTGTTTATAGGTCTTTAAGAGAAAGACTAGGGCAAATGACAAGGTAGAGAGCTATAAGGCCAGACTGCTGGCAAAAGGTTTCAAATATTGTCAAGGAGTTGACTGTGATTAAACCTTTAACCGGTAACAATGCTCAAGTCCATTTGGATTTTACTTGCGATTGCAGCTTATTATTACGATATCTGGAAAATGGACGTGGAGACGCCTTTCCTCAATAGAGACTTGAGGAGAATGTATGTATGATACAACCAGAGGGATTTGTTTCAAAGGTTGAAGTGAATCAAGTATATAAGCTCTAACGATCCATTTATGGATTGAAGTACACTTCTCAAGGATGGAACATCCGTTTTGATGAGACAATTAAAGGAGTTTAATTTTATCAAAAACGAGGATGAACTATGTGTGTACAAGAAGGTCAATGGGAGCGCAGTGACATTCCTAGTATTATGTGTTGATATACTACTAATAGGAATGACATACCAATGTTATAATTAGTAAAGATGTTGTTGTCTAAACATTCCTCCATGGAAGATTTGGGAGAAGCATCCTATATTATGGGGATAAAGATCTATACAGATAGATTTAAAAGGATGCTTGGCTTAACCTAAGGAATGTACACTCATTTGATGCTAAAAGGGTTTAGCATGACAAGCTCTAAGAAAGGTCTCATGTTGATGAGTAATGAAGTGTATCTCTCTAATAATTTGTCCCTAAAGACACCTGAAGAGAGAGATCACATGAGTAACTATCATGTATGCAATGATACGTACGAGACTTGATGTTGCTTAAGCACTAAGCGTGACAAGCACATATCAGTCATTTCCTGGAGAAGTTCATGTAAGACAGTGATATATATCCTAAAGTACTTAAGAAGAACTAATGATGTGTTAATCATTAATGGTGGGTCTGAATCGAAATTAGAGGACTATGTACAAACTCAAGTTTTTCAGACTGACCGAGACGACATCAAATCCACTTTAGGGTATATGATTACTTTGAACGTTGGTGCAGTGAGTTGGAAAAGTTCCAAGCAGCAAAGAGTTGTTGATTTAGTGACAAAAGACAAAGTATATAGCTGTAAATGAAGCTGCAAGGTTAGTTGTTTGGATGAAAAGTTCATAACATAACTAGGAATAGTTCCTAAGTCTTATCTGAGATCCAAACATATGTTGTGACACTTTCATTTGATTAAAGGAATCATTGATAGAGGAGAAGTCACTTTAGAGAAAGTGGACTCTCATTACAATATAACAAATTCATTTACTAAAGCATTATCCAAACAGCAGGATGATCGCACTTAGAGAAGATAGGTATAAGATACCAGGGTGATTGACTTTAGTACAGGTGGAATATTAAAAGTGATATGCACACAAGTCAATCACATTTGATGTGATATTGCATATACTTTATAATCTTGTTCGTTTATTAATTAAAGAATTAATTTCTTAAAGACATTTTACTTTATCTACATGGTACTGTTATTTTATATGTGATAAACTCATAGTTTTGAGTAATGCTTTTAGAATCATGATGATGATCATGCTAATGAGATCTAAATTCTTAGAAAGCTTAAAACCTAATCGTTGGATTACTAAAAGGGGATTAGTGAATCCGAATAGATTGGTACATACTTTGATTGCTCTTAGGAAGAGGATGATTGATCTCATAATCATTTGTATAGAGACATTAAAGCAAGTATGTAGGTGCTTATTAGAGAATAAGTTCACTGAATGTGACTCGCTACTAAAGGAATACCGAATGGAGTTTTACTTGCCTGTCAATAGGAATTCCTCTAGTGATAGTAGTACAAGTGATCCTTAGACTTGAGATCATCATAGTATCTTGTGTATGATAAGTTATGCTTTGACATGTCCCTTAAGACCTTTAGGGTATATCAAAGGGTATGATTGGGTATAATAAGTTATACATGGAGATAGGTGAATGATCAACAAAGAATCTACCACTTCTAGTAAAAGATTACAATGCCCTATGTGATTCGATAAATGACAACTCAGTAGTCCTTGGCCAAGGCAGAATGAAATTAGAAAGTAGTTTCTAATTTGGATTATTTAGAGTTGTGCATTTGAGAATCGAAATGCATAGAATCAAATAAAATAAGACTTGACAGTAATTCCATATCTTATGTTTGATTGGACATTGTATGGTAAAAGGATTGAATTGTATGGTAACTATTCACTGAAAGGTTCTTTTGTGATTAATGTTGAAATCTATATTATCTGGAAAGTCGTTGTTCACTAAGGGGGTTACCCTTATTGTAGAATAAATATTATTTATTTAAATGAATTAAATAGTTTAATTTATTTATTTAAATAAGATTAGAATTGTTCTAATTGATTTATTCACAACCGGTTTCATATGGAGAACCTAAAGGGTCACACCGCAAAAAAAAAATTATTTAAGAAGTACATGACATAATTTTAATAATGAGTTAAGTATATTTAATTTAATCTATGGTGATAGAATAAATTAAATAGCTTAATATTTATTATTTAATATTTTGAAAATATTAAATATAAATTAAGAAGAGGAATCTTATTATTATTACTATTACTATTATTTAGTTCATAAATGGTTTAGGAATTAATTAATAAGAGTAATCTCAAATATGTTCCTAATTGGATTAAGAGTTTAATTAATTAAAAGAGTTTAATTAAAATAAAACCCTACTCCTAAATAGTTTAGGAGGATTATCTATATCTATAAATAAGAGGAGTCTTATTATGGATTAAGGTTAGACAGTTACACACACTTCTATAAGATTTGAGAGAGTACTCATATATTCTCTAGAAAGAGAAAGCTAGGGTTTTGTCAACACCCATCTTTTTGAATACATATTATTCCTTGGTGGATCACCTATAGATGCCAAACACTTGGGTGGCTAACGTTGATCAAAGGAAAGAATCTAATTGGTGGAGTTCAAGGTGGACAAAAGGAATTGGAGTTGAACTTGTACATGAGGAAGCTTTGTTTTACAAGGGTATAATTCTTAATATTCTGTTTGTTATTTAATTAATAATTGCGCATAAAGATTGTTCCTGGTTATGGTTTGTAAAAATTTTAAATTCTGATTTTGCCATGCTTTCGCTGTTTATATGTAATTTGATTGCATATTCATTGATATTACAAACCTAACAGAAAGTCTATCTTATTCTTTTAGCTATTCTTCTTACAAACATAACTACTACAAAGTAGTGTTTAGTTAGAAATATTTTGTAAATTGCTATTACGGATAATTTACCAAAGGCTTGACATATATTATGGACGTATATCGTCTTTAACCCTTAGCAAACCAATCGTGATGGGGACAATAAAGACCTTATGGACATGGATCACCCATGTCATGTCTCTCATTCTTATTATCAATTCTAATTCTATGAAGCTACGATTCTAATAAATAGTACACGTCTTCACTTGGGTTCGGGAGGTAAAGATCCTACTTAATAAAGGAATAGATATTAATATAAGGATCCCACCTATTGTTAGGTTTGTAATATCCATGACATGCAATCAAATTACATAAATATAGCGGAAACATGGAAAAATCAGATTTTAAAATTTTACAAACCATAATTATAATATATCTTTATGCGCAATTATTAATTAACAAAAATAAAGAGATAAAAAATTAGAATTATACGCTCGCGAATCAAAGCTTCCTCGGGTACAAGTTCACCTCTAATTCTTCTCGTTCTCCTTGAATCCATCAATTAGATTCCTTCCTTTGATCAACGTTAGCCACCCAAGTGTTTGGCAAAACCCTAGTTTTCTCTCTCTTGAGAATATGCAAGTACTCCTCTCAACTCTTGTAAGAAAGTGTAACACTAATCTATGATAAAACTCCTCTTATTTATAGATGTAGGCAACCCTCCTAAACTATTTAGGAATAGAGTTTTATTTTTAATTATTTAAACTCCTATAATTAATTAGACTCCTAATCCAATTAGGAACTTGTGAGAGTACTCTTATTAATTAATTCCTAAACTCTTTTAGAAATTAAATAATAATAATAGTAATATTAATAATTAGACTCCTCTTATTAATTTATATTTAATATTTATAAAATATTAAATAATAAATAATAAGTTATTTAATTTATTCTATCACCATAGATTAAACTAAATATACTTAACTCATTATTACGATTATCCCATTTACTTCTTAAATAAATATTTTCCTTTTGCGGTGTGACCCTTTAGGTTCTCCATATTAAACCGGTTGTGAATAAATTAATTAGAACAATTCTAATCTTATTTAAATAAATAAATTAAACTATTTAATCTATTTAAATAAATAATATTTATTCTACAATAAGGGTAAGCCCCCTTAGTGATCAATGACTTTTCAGATAATATAGATTTCAACATTAATCATAAAAGAACTTTTGAGTGAATAGTTACCGTACAATTCAATCCTTCTACCATATAATGTCCCAATTAAATATAAGACATGAAATTTCTGTCAAGTCTTATTTTTATTTAATTATATGTATTTCGATCCTTAAATGCATAACTCCAAATAATGCAAATTAGAAACTCTTTTCTAATTTCATTCTGCCTTGACCAAGGACTACTGAGTTATCATTTATTGAATCACATAGAACATTCTCTCCTTTTACTAGAAGTGGTAGATTCTTTGTTGACCATTCACCTATCTCCATGTATAACTTATTATACCCAATCATACCATTTGATATACCCTAAAGGTCTTAAGGGACATGTCAAAGTATAATTCATCATACACAAGATACTATGATGGTCTCAAGTCCAAGGATCACTTGTACTGCCATCATATTAGGAATTCCTATTGACAGACGAGTAAAACTCCATTAGGTATTCCTATAGAGCGTCACATTCAGTGAACTTATTCTCTAATAAGCACATACATACTTGCTTTAGTGTCTCCACATAAATAATTATGAGATCAATCATCCTCTTCCTAAGAGCAAGCAAAGTATGTACCAATCTATCCGGATTCACTAATCCTCTTTTAGTAATCCAACGATTAGGAACGATTTTAGTTTTAAGCTATCTAAGAATTTAGATCTCATTAGAATGGTCATCATCATGATTATAAAAACATTGCTTAAAACTATGTGTTTATCACATATTAAATAACAACACCATGTAGATAAAATAAACCGCCTTTATGAAATTAATTCTTTTATTAATAAATGAATAAGATTTCAAAGTATATGCTACATCATATCAAATATGATTGGCTTGTGTGCATACTACTTTCAATCTCCCTATTGCACTAAAGTCAGTCGCCATGGTATCTAATACCCATCTTCTCTAAGTGACGATCTGTAATATTGTCTTGAGAATCCACATGCTCTAGGGTGATGTCTCTTCTTTTAATGATCTTTCTAATCAAATGAAACCGCTGCAACACGTGTTTGGATTTCTGATGAGACCTGGGTTCCTTGGCCTACGCAACAGCTCCAATGTTGTCGCAGAATAAAGGTACGGCTACTTTAATGCTAGGAACCACTCCAAGTTCGGTTATGAACTTCTTCATCCAAACAACTTCCTTTGCAGCTTCACTTGCAGCTATATACGCTGCCTTTGTCACTGAATCAGCAACTGTTTGCTGTTTGGAACTTTTCCAACTCATTGCGCCACCGTTTAAGGTAAACTCATACCCAGAAATGGATTTACTATCCTCTTGGTCCATTTGAAAACTTGAGTCTGTATAGCCTTCTAGTTTCAATTCAGACCCACCGTAGACAAGAATTACATCCTTAGTTCTTCTTAAGTACTTTAGGATGTTTTTCATTGCCTTCTAGTGCTCTTCTCCTGGATTCGACTGATATCTGCTTGTTAAACTAAGTGCATGAGTAACATCTGGTCTAGTACATATCATACTGTAAATGATAGATCCTATTGCTGAAGCATAAGGAATCTTACTCATACGGTCTCTCTCCTTATGTGTCTTTGGGGCCTGTTTCTTGGAGAGATGTATTCCATGTCATCTTACCTCTTTTGGAATCTTCCATGCTAAACGTCTTTAGCATCGAGTCAATGTACGTTCCTTGGGATAAGCCAAGCATCCTTTTAGATCTATCTCTATAGATCTTTATCCCAAAAATATATGATGTTTCTCCCAAGTCCTTCATGGAGAAGTGTTTAGATAATCAAATTTTGATCGATTGTAGCATAGGAATATTATTCCCGATCAGTAATATATCATCAACATATAATACTAGGAATGATACAACGCTCCCACTAATCTTCTTGTACACACAAGGCTCATCCTCATTTTTGATAAAATCAAACTTTTTGATTGTCTCATCAAAACGGATATTCCACCTTCGAGAAGCTTGCTTCAATCCATAAATGGATCGTTGTAGCTTACAGACTTGATTTGTTTCAACCTTTGAAACAAAACCCTCTGGCTGTATCATATATACATCCTACTCAAGTTTCCCATTGAGAAAGGCCGTTTTCACGTCTATTTGCCAGATTTCGTAGTTATAATAAGCTGCAATCGCAAGCAAAATCCGAATGGACTTGAGCATAGCTATTGGTGAGAAAGTTTCATCGTAGTCAACACATTGTCTTTGTTTGAAACCTTTTGTAACCAGTCGGGCCTTATAGGTCTCCACCTTGCCATCCGCTCCAGTTTTTCTCTTAAAGACCCATTTGCACCCAATAGGCTTAATGCCTCAGGTGATAAAACCAAAGTCCATTCTTGGTTTTCATACATGGAGTTCATCTCAAATTTCATGGCTTCTAGCCATTTCTCTGAGTCTTTACTACTCATAGCCTTTTCGTAAGTCAATGGATCATCATCATTTATGATGCGTACCTCATCATCATCGTCTATGATGAATCCATACCTATCGGGTATCTTTGGTACTCTTCCAAATTTACGAATAAGTTGTGGTACAGTAGGTTCTTCTACTTGGTCAGGTACCTGACTTTGATCCGTAGACTTCTTCAAGATATATCTTACTCCCATTGACCCCTTCACGGTAAACTTCTTTTCCAAGAAGGCAGCATGTTTCGCAACAAACACCTTTCGATCAGTAAGATGATAGAAATAATACCATGATGTTTCTTTAGGGTATCCCACAAATCTATATTTTTTGGATCTAGTCTGTAGCTTATCATCCTCAAACTTTTTGACATAAGCTGGACAACCCCAAGTCTTAACATGCTTGAGATTTGGTTTCCTCCCTGTCCATAATTCATATGGAGTCTTTGGGACGGATTTGGTAGGTACCTTGTTAAGTAGGTATGCAACCGATTTTAGGGCATAACCCCAGAAGGAAACTGGAAGGTCGGTAAAACTCATCATGGAACGAATCATGTCGAACAATGTTTGATTTCTCCTTTCAGATACACCATTCAACTGTGGCGTCCCTGGTGGAGTCCATTGTGAGATTATACCATTATCTTTGAGACAATTTAGAAACTCATTACTTAAGTATTCCCCTCCTCGATCCGATCAAAGAATCTTAATACTCTTGTCAGTTTGCTTCTCTACTTCACTTCTGAATTCTTTGAACTTTTCAAATGATTCAGATTTGTATTTCATCAAATACACATATCCAAATCTTGAATGGTCATCAGTGAAAGTAATAAAATAAGAATACCCTCCTCGTGCAGTCGTTATCATAGGTCCACATACGTCTGTGTGTACCAACGCTAATAACTCTGTGACTCTTTCTCCTTTTCCACTAAAAGGAGATTTGGTCATCTTACCCATGAGACAAGATTCACAAGTTAGATATGATTCATAATCAGATAGCTCTAAAAGCACATCTTTATGCAACTTAGATAATCTTGTTTCATTAATATGACCGAGTCTACAGTGCCACATAAAGGTATAGTTAATATCGTCTCTTTTCCTTTTCTTAGTTTGTTCAATTTGAAGTATATTTTCATGCAAGTTAAGTATGTAAAGTCTATTCAATAAATTGCCAACTCCATATAAAACATTTTTATTATTAATGGAACAACTATTGTTCTTTATTATAATATCAAAACCATCCATATCCAATACAGAAATTGAAATAATGTTTCTTATAAGAGTTGGAACGAAATAACAATTATTCAAACTAATGGACTTGCCCGTAGACAATACTAAACAATAAGTTCCTACAGCTAATGCAACAACCTTTGCTTTATTTTCCACTCGTAGGACGATTTCATCTTTGTTCAGCTTTCTACTTCTGCTTAGTCCCTGTATAGTATTACATATGTGAGAACCACAGCAGGTATCCAATACCCAAGTAGAATTTTGACTTTCAGAAAAATTTATTTCAATCATAAACAAACCTTGATCGGAAGTCGAAGCTTCTCCAAGCTTCTTTTGCTTTGCCTCTGCAAGATACTCCTTGCAGTTCCTCTTCTAGTGACCCGACTTATTGCAATATAAGCATATTCTTTTGCTATCTGGATCAGCTTTCTTATTATCCTTTCCTTTCGCCTTGCCCTTAGCCTTCTTCATTTTCTTCTTTTCAGAAGAAACCTTGGGCCTCTTCCTTTTCTTGAAAGAATTATCTACTAATAAGACTTGGTTCTTGTTGGATGAGAAGTGACCTTCATCAGTTTTCAATATGTTAAGTAACTCAGGCAAGCTGACGTCCAACTTATTCATAAAATTCACAACAAATTGTGAGAAGGTGTCTGGGAGTGACTGCAAGATCAAATCTTGACTTAATTCCACGTCCATCACGAACCCTAACTGTCCAAGACGTTCAATCAAATTGATCATCTTTAGGACATGAGTCTGAACTGTAGTGCCCTCGGTCATTCGAGATCGGAAGAGCTCCTTAGATATCTGATATCTAGCCATCCTACTTTCCTCACCATACAACTCCTTGAAGTGCAGGAGTATAGTAGGAGCATCCATAATTTCATACTGACGCTAAAGCTCGTTACTCATGGATGCGAGCATGATGCATTGAGCCACGGTTGTATCATCTTGTTACTTTCTAAAAGTAGCAATTTCTTCCTCAGAGGCTGTTTCTGCAACAGTTGCAGGTACAAACGAATTTATGACATAATAAATCTTTTCAGCATTGAGAACAATTCTCAGATTCCTTAACCAGTCCATGTAATTCGGCCCGGCCAGTTTGTTAGCATCAAGTATGCTACGCAATGATAGTGAGTTCGACATTTTTAAAATTCTGCATGTGAAATAGACAACATTTTAGCATACATTTATTTTATTAATTACCAAAATAAATTAAATTGATATCTCCCACTATTTTCATCAAACTATATTACTCTCAATATATAGTTCGACAAATCTAAATAAAGATTGCTAGTGAGAATAAGGATCTCATTTCAAATGTATACAGCCTTGTGGTGACACAACAAACGATATATAAATAAATAGGTAGACAACTATTGTCAATTACATCACTATGTAACTCCTTGTATTTTGCCTCTTAGATTATTTTGATCAAGTGGTGATGCATCCGAATTAAGGGTTAAATACATTTTTCCCTACTCTACTCAACCTCAATTTACAAATGCATTACTGGACTGAATTTTTTTACAATCGAGCCAGTGAACTACAAATATTTATCAAATCGTTACAAAATCTGTTAAATGAGTTGACTTTTAACAGAACCTATTACATCACTTTTATATGACCCCACATCCAAGTCCACGTCACTTGATTTTTATTAAAAAAATAAAAATTTTAATATTTTGCAAAGTTTAAACTAATGATAGATTTACAGAATTTATAAACCTAATTATACATTTAAAACAAATTAAACAAGTAAAACAAGCTAAACAAATTAAACAAATGAAACCCATCACACAAATTAAACACCACCCACCAACGGGGATGTTTCTTTTTACCGTTTTCTATTTGTCTTTCTTCAAAGTCTGCATCAATCCAAATGTCAAAAGCAGTTAGATCTATTTAAAAACTAATTGCTTCAACCCAAATTGCATTCGGGCATGTTAGATCTAGATAGACAATTTTAAAATTGATATAGATCTACTCCAACAACATTTTCATCTCTCTCTAGATTCATATCGTTAGAAACAAGTACAGAGTATTGAGATAGAATTGAATGCCTTGGATTCTTTGCTGGAAGCTTTACCTTTCAATTTCTTGAACTATGATGCATTAATGGTGATTAACAGCAGTCGTCGTTTTCACAAAGTTAAAAAAAATTCGGTTATCTGGTTTATTTTTTAGATCTGCTTTTTATTTTTATTTTTTTGAGTTTTTTAGTTGGACGACAATAGTTCTTTGACAGAGATCAAATCGGAAGAAGATGTTTTAAAATCGTTGAGTTATTTCAGATCCAATCGGGAGATTTTTCAGATCTGATTTTTCGTTTAGTTATGTTGTGAGTTTTTTGTTGGGCTAAGTTGGTCTGTATACTCGGGACGAAGATTAAATCCATGGCAATTAGCATCAATTTCATGGAGCATGGTTTACTCTTCTGCCGAAAATACCATTGATTGAAGATAGAGCAGATGAATGAAGAGAGAGAGAGAAAGGAAGTTTCTGGGTTTTGAATGAAGATGAAGATGGGTCTCTTCTCTCCTTTTCCCCACTCCGCCCAATTGAAATCAAATAATAATAATAATAATAATACATTTGTAATAATAATAATAATAATAATAATAATAATAATGAATTCATTAATTTTATATAAATACATTTGTAAAAATTATACATTAATATATTTTATTATTAATTTATGTAATTAATTTAATTAATATATTTATTATTAATTTATTTAATTATTTGTTATGTATATTAATTTGATTTATATTTTGTTTAACTATTTGTTATAAAATTGAGAATAATTTAATTTAATTAATTATCCAACAACTTCTCTCTCCTTGTCAGCATGACACATAGATTTGCCGTTAATATTTTAATAGAGTGGACGTCTTTTTGAATTTTTGTAAAAAATTTATAGTTCAATGAGTTGACCGTAAAAAAATTCAGTTCAGTGATGCATTTATAAACCGAGGTCAAGTAGAGTGGGAAAAAAATGTATTAAACCCTCTGAATCAAAATTATCTAAGTTAAGTCCAACCTAGCACTTCCATATATATGAAGAGAAAAATACCGTCCTTGTAGTGACACAACAAAACAATAATGTTCAATTCCTTAATAAGCATCTAATGTAATAAAACAACATCTCAACAAATTAAGATAAACCTTGTGGTGACACAACAAATTTATAATAATTAATTAATACTCTATCGTTTTATCATGCTAGAAGGCGACGTTCGATATTCCAAATACCTTTGAACATTACAACTTAATATGATTTTTTTGAGGGTTTTGTTATTAATTGTCTCATCTTGTTTAGCGCGCATGCGCATATATATATATATATATATATATATATATATATATATATATCTATATATATATATATATAAAATATGTGTCATATTAATTAACATTCGAAACATGTTTGATAATATATAATATATATAAATAACATGCACATATAGAATACTATATTTTACCTAGATTGATTATGGACTTTTATTCTAGTTTGGTTTACTAGAGCCACCAAGTAAATCAAAAGGTCAAACCTAGGGTGCAAAAATTAAATTTAAACACAACTATTACATTTAAACCAGAACTTCATTACAAACGGGTCTTCATGCGCTCCTTGCTCATTTTGTCTCCAATTCTTCAAAATTAATTCTAACTAATCCTAATACATAAACTATTTAAAATAAATAGAAACCTTGATCAGCAGTCAAGGGGAAATACATAGGAAGGAGATAGAATTTATATTTAGAAAAATTAAAAAAGACGAGGTACGTAGATCCCATTTATAAAAGACCCATTCATTCAAGCATCCATATAAAATAAAATCCAATCATACATTGGTTAATAGTACAAAATCAATCCCATTTATTATCATACATATCACCTTATGCATCAATAAATAATATTCATCTCAAGAAATTAAAACATTCAATATATATATTGATATCATTTAATGGACAATTTAAGTTAACATAAATCTAATTTCAACTCCAATTAGTTATCATGGAATCCAATTTTAACTTTAATTAGTTATCATGAAATTCAATCCCAATTAAAATAAACACCTTTATTTTAATCCAATTCCAAAATAAAATAAAAGTTTATCATATTTTTGAAAATTGCACAAAATAAAAAAAATCGAATTTTCTGCTAGACCGACACGGCCCGCACTAGTCCTACAGAAGCTCGACGCGCCCCGTGCCATATCGGTGCGCCCCGCGCTACGGTGGATTTCTGATTTTTCCAAATCGCGATTTTTTGTTGTTTTCTCCAAAAACATGATTTTATATCAACAATAATGCACAATCAAATTGTTCTAAACACATATCAACATATATATGAAAAACAATTAATAATTCGCGAAAGTATGACTCTTGATACCAATGTTAGGTTTGTAATATCTATGACATGCAATCAAAATACATAAATATAGCGGAAGCATGGCAAAATCAGATTTTAAAATTTTACAAACCATAACCAGGATCGATCTTTATGCGTAATTATTAATTAACAAAAATAAAGAGATAAAAAATTAGAATTATACCCTCGCGAATCAAAGCTTCATCGGGTACAAGTTCACCTCCAATTCTTTCTTGTTCTCCTTGAATCCACCAATTTGATTCCTTTCTTTGATCAACGTTACCCACCAAATTTTTGGCCTCTAGAGGTGATCCACCAAGGAATAATAATTATGGAAGAAGATGGGTGTTTGGCAAAACTCTAGTTTTCTCTCTCTTGAGAATATGCAACTACTCCTTTCAACTCTTAGAAGAAAGTGTAACACTAATTTATGATAAGACTCCTCTTATTTATAGATGTAGGCAACTCTCCTAAACTATTTAGGAATAGGGTTTTATTTTTAATTGATTAAACTCTTTTAATTGATTAGACTCCTAATCCAATTTGGAACTTATGAGAGTACTCTTATTAATTAATTCCTAAATCCTTTTAGAAATTAAATAATAATAATAGTAATAATAATAATAAGACTCCTCTTATTAATTTATATTTAATATTTTCAAAATATTAAATAATAAATATTAAGCTATTTAATTTATTCTATCACCATAAATTAAATTAAATATACTTAACTCTTTATTACGATTATGCCATTTACTTCTTAAATAAATATTTTCCTTTTGCGGTGTAACCCTTTAGGTTCTCCATATTAAACCGGTTGTGAATAAATTAATTAGAACAATTCTAATCTTATTTAAATATATAAATTAAACTATTTAATTCATTTCAATAAATAATATTTGTTTTACAATAAGGGTATGCTCCCTTAGCGATCAACGACTTTCCAGATAATATAGATTTCAACATTAATTATAAAAGAACCTTTGAGTGAATAGTTACTGTATAATTCAATCCTTCTACCATACAATGTCCCAATTAAATATAAGACATGGAATTTCTGTCAAGTCTTATTTTTATTTAATTGTATGTATTTCGATCCTTAAATGCATAACTCCAGATAATGCAAATTAGAAACTCCTTTCTAATTTCATTCTGCCTTGGCCAAGGACTACTGAGTTATCATTTATCGAATCACATAGGACATTCTCTCCTTTTACTAGAAGTGGTAGATTCTTTGTTGACCATTCACCTATCTCCATGTATAACTTATTATACCCAATCATACCCTTTGGTATACCCTAAGGGTCTTAAGGGACATGTCAAAGTATAATTCATCATATACAAAATACTATGACGATCTGAAGACCAAGGATTACTTGTGCTACTATCACATTAGGAATTTTTATTGACAGGCGAGTAAAACTTCATTAGGTATTCCTATAGCGCGTCACGTTCAGTGAACTTATTCTCTAATAAGCACCTACGTACTTGCTTTAGTGTCTCCACACAAATGATTATGAGATCAATCATCCTCTTCCTAAGAGCAAGCCAAGTATGTACCAATCTATCTGGATTCACTATTCCTCTTTTAGTACTCCAACGATTAGGAACGATTTTAGTTTTAAGCTATCTAAGAATTTAGATCTCATTAGCATGATCATCATCATGATTATAAAAGCATTGCTTAAAACTATGGATTTATCACATATTAAATAACAACACCATGTAGATAAAATAAAATGTCTTTATTAATTTAATTTATTTTATTAATAAATGAATAAGATTACAAAGTATATGCTACATCATATCAAATATGATTGGCTTTTGTGCATACTACTTTCACCTATTTGTATAAGTGTTTTATTTAAAAAAGGAATGTATATCTTTTATGCTTTTTGGTAACGCCAAAATCTGATCGCTCGCAGAAACACCAAACAACGAGCGAGAAACCTGCACATGGAACAAACGACACACTAAGAAGCCTGACAGTTGGGGTCGCCGGGGGATAGCTTGTGGCGCCTGCAAAATAGGGTCCACACAACCCAATTTTGGTCGCCAAAATACATACCACAACATACATTCACTTATTACAAGGTCGTATATAATACGAAAATATTAACACCCAAATTATTGTAATGCCGTATAAAATACGACAACACATATTACAAGTCCTTACCACACTATTTTACAATATGGTGAATGCTACTATAATAACTCCCCCATACCATCATTCCACACCTCGGCTAGTCCCAACTACACTCTCATTTTCTGAGAAGAACAATGAAACAAAAAGAAAAAAGGGTGAGCTCAATTAGTCCAGTAAAGAATATAATGACTAAGATAATGAAGAATAAATTATCCTTAGCCTTCAACATTGAAAAATCTGATAGAATATAATAGACAACAAGTTTTAGATGAACAACTGCAGCAGAAATAACAATCAATTAGGAGAGTAAAATAGATCATAATGTCCACAATCTTCTCCAAAAAGTTCACCATCAATATTTTATCCTTGTAACACCAATCAACAGTTCTTATTCATAATCATGCAAATTCACAGTTCCTGGTCATAACGATGGAAATCAACAATTTATCTTTGCATTACGGGCCAAATATATTCAATTGTAACACCAATGGTCATGATCATACCAATCAACAGTTTCTCATTGCCATAAAGGCTATAGAGAACTTTTATTTTTATCCCTGTAACACTAATCAACAGTTTTCTCATTGCCACAAAGGCTATAGAGGGTTTTCATTTTTATCCCTGTAACACCAATCAACAGTTTCCTTATTGCCACAAAGGCTATAGAGAGTTTTCACCACATATCCTTGCCACAAAAGCTAAAAAGAACTTTCACCACTTGTCCTTGTCATAAAGGCCAAATACACTCACAACCACTTAGTCTTGATGATTAGTACAAAAAACAATGATATCAAAAATGAACGGAAGTTGTAAGAATAATGAGATAAAAGAATAAACATTCGAGGTTTGACATTTAAACTATCCAGTCCAATAATGTCCAAATTGTCAACATGATGACCAAAATGTGGAGTCAAATTCAAGAATGATATTCAAGTTTCATATTTCAAAGATAATGAATAAAATTCAATAAGAAGGTTCAGGTAAATAAAAGTTCAAGTGAAATGATACTAGATGAAGCGCAAACTATTAAGGATATTCTAATCCTTTAAAGAATTTTCACAATTTAATGGTAAGGCTGTAGAAACGAATAATAGTTTCTTACCATAATATGGAGTATGAAAGAAAATGATATCATTTACCATAATATGGAGTATGAAAGAAAATGACATCCCTTACCTTAATTATCAAGTGACTGGATGTTACTTTCTATGAAATTTATCAACCTAAATATATTTATAATATAATTAGTAACTATCACATATGGTGAGTACTAACTCGTATATTATCAAAAGTGATTGTATAGTATAAATTTGTGTAGTGTACAGGATAAACTTCAAAATAGTTTTTGAAAGAAAATAATATTTCAAAATAAAGTCTTTCAAAGGAAGGTTTTCAAAATAACTCTTCTAAAAGAAGACTTATAAACACCGTGTGATGTGTGTGGGTGCTTGACTAACTTTTATAGAAAACTTTATTTGAACAATACTTGAACTCTTACTGATATTCACAAATATCCAAAACAACCTAACACCCTTAGAGAGAACTTAAGAAATTTTTAGAGAGTGGGAGGAAGTATAGTAAGGAAGTTATGAATTTTTCTTATGTTAAGCCTTCTTATTTATAGCCAAAATCTCCCAAATTTAATAAATATATTATTCATCTATTATCATTATTTTTAAACATAATGATTACCCATTTTCATTCATTATCTTTACTTTAAACATAATGATTATCCATTATTAATATTTATTCAAAAAGATAAATTCATTATAAAAAAAGTAAATCCATTATTAATATTTATTCAAAAGATTATTCCATAATGATTATTCCATTATCATTATTTATACAAAAAGATTATTCCATTTCAAAAAGATTATTCCATTATCATTATTTATGCAAAAAGATTAATCCATTATCATTATTTATAAAAAGATTAATCTATTATCAATATTTATTCAAAACGATAAATTCATTATCATTATTTATAAAAAGATAAATCCATTATCAATATTTATTCAATGATTTATATATTTTAATTCACCATTATTAATTTAATTTGTACTTTTCATCAATTATTATTGACTTAATGTACAAATATCAGTGTTCTTCAAATAATGAGTATGTCTAACAGTTTAATACCCGTGACTTTTAATTGCGTAACTTTCTATTACTACCCTTACTACAATGTCAAATAATATGAAATGTTGTGACAATTATTGTGACACCCAGATCGTTCCCAGGAAAGAGGGGGTCTTCCGTATAAACGACGCGCAATTAAATAACCTATTTCTTTGACAAAATTTTTAGACAATGCCAATAATACTAATATTATATTAAATAATATGAGTTACTGTGTCATGACAATTATTGATTTAATATAAAATACTGTGCAAATTATTACTGTAACAATTATTGAATCAATAATTATGAAATACTGTGCAATACCGTGTGCTACTGGTGCGCATCGTGTGTTACTATGTAATACCGCGTACTACTATAGAGTACTGCGTGTGTGCTACTATACTTTTTATTACCGGGTATTTAAACAGTTAAAAGTGATAGTATCGTTGATAATTTTTATTAAAAAGGTTATTTTTGTAGTTTTCTCTATCCGACAATTACGTTACTATGGGGTCCACCAATGATTGGTTGTTTCGGCGCCGTCGTACTTTACTGAATATTTTCCGACAGGAGGAATATTCCCCGACAGAAAGAATATTCCTCGACATACTTTTTATTTTATAATTTGCACATATATTCCTTAACTATATCAATTCATCAATTTAACACCTCACTATTTAGCATAATAATTATAAGAAGAAAAATTAAATTTTATTCAATAGAAGTTGGGGTCTTACATAGCTCCGGTGTGAGAATCAGTACAGGCCAGAATACGTCAACAATGGAGGCATATAGTTACTCTAGTGTGTAATAGTAAATTGTAAGGTACCTGGATTATGACCTTGTATTTATAACTGATCACACCTCCTCAATCTTCTACGCCCTTCCCGAATAGGACTCCTTATTACGTGAGTTACCATAGTAGGATAAAAGTCAATCTCCTTAAATAAGGGAAGTCGAATATAATCATGACTCTTTCCTTAGAAACTACAATCTAAATACAGTTAGGACTGTAGATTCCTTAACTACCAAACATCCCAATCAGAATATACCTCCACGTGGGGAGAAATCTGTTAGTTTCTAGAGGCACAAAAGATATCTAGAAGGGGGGTTGAATAGATTCTTTTAAAACTTTTTAACTCGTAATCAAAGAATGACTTATCATTCTGGTTAATAGATAAGTAATTAAGCACAGCGGAATATATGTTTGATAAAATCCCCCTTAGAGATAGAATAGCTATAATGGATGTGATAAAATAGTAATAAAACAGTTATAGCAGTTATGGCAGTTAAAGAGTGCAAAGAGATAGAGACAAGACTTTAAGTGGTTCGGAGCACGTAAGACTCCTACTCCACTGTTCTGCTCCTCGAGTAGCAAATCCATTAAGGATATCATTACAACTGAATCATAAAGATTCTTCAAGACCTGCAGTCTTGGAACTCTAGTACACAACGTACTCTTCAAAGCCAGCAACCTTGGAATTCTGTAGACTAAGACCAACAGCCTTAGAATCTCTTGTACCCTTTGGTACTCAGCAAGTCCAGCAGACTTGACTTAGGTTGGTCACCTGTTAACCCTTTCATTTGATAGAGAGTGATTGTTTTGTTGCTACTAAGTTGCTTGAAGCATTTGGTCTGATGAACGCAGCAGCGAAGCAAGATATTTCCCTTTGGATTGTAGAGTGATACTTTGACAGATTTGATTTCTTCTCGTTGTTCTTGCTTGACTTGTAATCTTCAAATCCATCTGCCTTATGTAGATGCTTCTTAAAATCTTTTCCGTTGAAATGTGGCCGTTGCATCTAATCCTCCCGTTGAGATGTGTTGCTGAACTTAGGAATAGTTTATTCCTTGTTGACTACAGTAGTGGGGTGAGTCAGCTTCCATTAGCCTGTACCAAGATAGTGGTAGAGATAGTGCTCTGAGTATCTGCAGTTTATAGCTGTTTGCTCCCCACTAATTTGTTTAATATTCAACAGCTGTCTTGGGCAGGTCATTCTTCTAATCACTTATTATGAGCAACTTAGAATATTCAATTTAGATTTTAGTTGCTTGTCTGACGTGTTGACTCTACGATCTTGTTAGTCGTAGTGTCGTTAGTGTGACTCTACGATCTTCTACTCGTACTATCTCATAGTACCATCTATCCGGAGCATTGAGCTAAAATTTTTAATCATACAATTGATCGTCTGCCCTTCTATGACTTAATCCAATCACGTTGTGATCTTACTCTACAATCGTTTTACATTACGATGTTCCTTAACCTACGATCGTTTCATCCTACGATCTTCTTTATTCTTCTCTTTAATCATATTATAAAACTTTATGCCTCTACACCTTTACACAAGTTCTTGAACTTCACTCTTTTATTGTGCAAGTTTTCTAACTCTATTACTTTATTGAGCAAGTTCTTTATCCTAATTCATTCAATTTCATGAATCCAATTGAGATATCCTAAATCCCTTTTAGTAATATTTCACTCATACAGAGTTTATTCAATTGTACATTTTGTGAGCTTCAGTCTTTGGTTCTTCAATACCATTTACATTTTAATTATTGAATCTTGATTGACTAGCGATCCCTTATTGATTCAACTAGTCCATAGTTGATGAGCGTTCTAAATTCTAGAAATGTTATTGAAGTAAATCCAAATCAAACTTCCGTTGGTGCGGACTCTGATGTCAAACTGAGATGAACAACCCTTTTATAGGGGATTATTTTACGCGTTAGCGTTTAGATGTTGTGCACATACATGGTACAAAGGGTTGACCCCCCTAAGTACGAGAAGTAAGGTCCATATAGTCTTACGACCGTTAAAGGTTTAAAGTAAATATAGTTGATAACCTAGGACATAGTTCGTGGTCTTGTGACCCTCAGATGTTCTTTTGATTCTTGTTTTCTAATCTTGATTCAAAAGCCGAGCTTTCGATTATCCGGTATCCATTAATTATTCGCATGTTATTACTATTGTTATTATTATACTTACTGGCAATCGTTGCTCATTCTTGCATAATAATATTGCAGCTAAGGTTGAAAGAGTTGACGAACCATCTACTAGTAAGGGAAAAGGCAAGGCGAACAAGTGATGAAGACTTGTTTAATTTATTTGAAAGATGTTTATGTAATAGACTCATGTTATTTATGTTATATTTCCGCATTGATGTTTTGTTTAAGGTTAGATGACTTGGGATTGATGTTATTAAGATGTTGTAACCCTTTAATGGGAGATTTCTATTTCAATTAAGAATTTTCATTTATATTTGAATGGGTAGTTAGATGTGATGTGATTTAATTGGATAGTGAACACCAAATCCTGTGGGAATGAAGTACCCGGATTTAGGGGTGTCACATAGATGCCTTAAGAGCAATTCCTCTTTCTTTCTTCTTTCCATCTGACAGAGTTTTTGCTCGTTGGGTTAGCTCCAATTCATAAGTAAGAAGATTACCGTATAACATCTGAACAGTCATTTCATGAAGATTCTTTTACTCTCTTATGGCAGTGGTTTTGGCATCCCATTTGCTTGGCAGTGCTCTCATGAACTTGATGATGAGATCTTTATTTGGATAGGTCTTTCCATATGCTCGAAGAGAGTTGAGAAGTACGTTGAATCTTTCATATGTGGAAGTGATGTTTTCCCCTGAGATGTGGGTGAACATTTCATACTGCTGAGTGAGCAATGACTGTTTGTTTTCTCTAACTTCTTCAGTCCCTTCATTCATGATCAGCAGTGCATCCCATACTTCCTTTGCTGTTGTGCAGTTGACAACGTTTTCAAAGAGCTCATCTTCTAGGGCTATGAACAAAATGTTTTTGGCTCTTTTGTCTAACTGAACTGTTTTCTTTTCTGTATCAGTCCAGTCTTTCTTTGACTTGATTGAGACTTTATTTGGATCTTCAGTAGTTGGCATCAGCTTGGTTGGTACATAGGGCCCACTATTGACAGCATCAAATAGATCCTCGTCAATGGCATCCATGTATGCCTGTATGCGAACTTTCCAGTTAGCAAATTTGTCTTTGTTGCACATAGGTGGTTTGTTTCCTCCCCCAAGCTCAGATCCATTTCTAGTTTGTGCCATTGATCTACTCAAGTGGGTTAAGCTTTAGATAAGAGAACCTTCTTTGATACCAATTATTAGTTTCCAGAGGCACAAAAGATATCTAGAAGGGGGGTTGAATAGATTCTTTTAAAACTTTTTAACTCGTATTCAAAGAATGACTTATCAGTCTGGTTAATAGATAAGTAATTAAGCACAACGGAATATATGTTTGATAAAATCCCCCTTAGAGATATAACAACTATAATGGATGTGATAAAACAGTAATAAAACAGTTATAGCAGTTACGACAGTTACGGAGTGCAAAGAGATAGAGACAAGACTTTAAGTGGTTCGGAGCACGCAAGACTCCTACTCCACTGTTCTACTCCTCGAGTAGCAAATCCACTAAGGATATCGTTACAACTGAATCACAAAGATTCCTTCACGACCCGCAGTCTTGGAACTCTAGTACACAACGTACTCTTCAAAGCCAGCAACCTGGGAACTCTGTAGACTAAGACCAGCGGCCTTAGAATCTCTTGTACCCTTTGGTACTCAGCAAGTCCAGCAGACTTGACTTAGGTTGGTCACCTGTTTGACCCTTTCACTTGATAGAGAGTGATTGTTTTGTTGCTACTGAGTTGCTTGAACCATTTGGTCTGATGAACTCAGCAGCGAAGCAAGATATTTCCCTTTGGATTGTAGAGTGATACTTTGACAGATTTGATTTCTTCTCGTTGTTCTTGCTTGACTTGTAATCTTCAAATCCGTCTGCCTTATATAGATGCTTCTTAAAATCTTTCCGTTGAAATGTGGTCGTTGCATCTAATCCTCCAGTTGAGATGTGTTGCTAAACTTAGGAATAGTTTATTCCTTGTTGACTGCAGTAGTGGGGTGAGTCAGCTTCCATTAGCTTGTACCAAGATAGTGGTAGAGATAGTGCTCAGAGTATCTGCAGTCTATAGTTGTTTGCTCCCCACTGATTTGTTTAATATTCAGCAGCTGTCTTGGGCAGGTCATTCTTCTAATCACTCATTATGGGCAACTTAGAATATTCAATTTAGATCTGAGTTACTTGTCTGACGTGTTGACTCTACGATCTTGCTAGTCGTAGTGTCGTTAGTGTGATTGCAGAGTTGCAGCTTCTACGATCGTTTGATGTTTGCAGACGTTCACTGTGATCTTCATATGCATTTTGATCATTCTGAAATAGTATCAATACTTTGCCTTTATGTTCTTCTTTAGAAGTGCTGATTTAATCTTTTAGACCCTTGGCAGAGATTACTCTACGATCCTGTACTTGGTTGTAGACAGTCTTTGTGAAACGTAGAGTGATAGGCTATGAAGACTTTACGATCCTGAGAGTTAGCACATTGATGCCGAGATAACTCTACGTTCTGCCGAGAATGCTCTATGTTCTGCCGAGAGAACTCTACGTCCTGCCGAGAGTGCTCTACGTCCTTCCGAGAGTGCTCTACGCTCTGCCGAGAGAACTCTACGTCCCGCCGAGAGTGCTCTACATTCTGCCGAGAGAACTCTACGTCCCACCGAGATTGCTTTACGTTCTGCCGAGAGAACTCTACGTCCTACCGAGAGTTACTCTACGTTTTCCTGGCTAACTCTATGATGGCATTCTTTGACTCTGCAAAGTTTGCTGAACCTGTGGTACTCTACGATTGGTCTATTTCAACTCATGAGATCAACCTAACAAGTTTGATCTTTTCTAAATCCTTTGTACATCACCTTTGATAAAGGACTTTCCAATACTCATAATTACAAATATGCTTTGATCAGATAGATATTGAATACAGCTTAGATCAGATAGATATCTCAAACCGAAGTTACAAATATTCTTTGATCAGATAGATATCTCAAACCGAAGTATATCGAACCCCGGAGTATACACCCTTTTTACAATTCGTTCCCCGAGGTTTAAACGCTCTCATCTCGCTACCCAAAGTACCGTTAAGTAACCATTAGTGACCCTTTTGTTATTTTCGGCCAAAAAAGTGGCCAGAATTGCCATGTGTTCCGGTAGGCATAGTATAAGTTCAATTTGACTAGATTTTTATACATTTGACCATATAAAACCTGTGTTAACGCCAAGATTCGTCCACGCGCACAATCACCAAATCTACGCACTCAATCCTGCACAGAAACAAAACCACACTGAGAGAGTGTAGACACCCGAAATTGCACTTTCTTTACACCAACCCTACAGGAAGACAAAAGCACAAGGTCACCCCGGCAACCCCGCGGAAGAGCCAAAACTCAAGATTAGCACGACAACAATCTCGAGGGCACGCTAAGGCACAACGCCACCACAACAATCCAAGGATCGCAAAGCTGAGGACAAGGCCATAAGAAGCCACCACAGCCACCCTAAAACACCAACTACTCGAGGAAGGCCAGCCGACTACCTTCGGACACCGGAAGATACCTTTCAGCTTTTTGCTTCATCTTCTCGGACCCGAAATAGTCTGATTCAACGCCTGTTTTCAGCGCTCGGAGAGAACTTTTTCAGAATAGTTTGATGCAAACTCCAACTATTCCCGAACCAGAAGACACAGACGACCAAAGGAACAAACCGCGACCGCGGCTAGCTGTAGGTATATCTGCGGCTACCCCGGGATCCTTAAATGAGCAGCAGTAGCTCATTTAAAAAAAAAGAGGAACTCATTTGATAGATTTTCAGAGAGAGAAAAAGAGAGAGAAAGTCGTGAGTCTAGCTAGGAATTCTCTAATCTTGTTCATATATACTCAGATCTCTAGCATATAAAGGGATATAGCTTGGATTCAAGTCAGAGGAAGCTTGTTTCTACATTCTACAAGGTGAAATGCCTTATCTTCAGCTTATTTCCTTTGTACAGACTGTAGATCTACGAGATCTGGTGCAATGTAGCTTTTAAATTTCATTCGATTATATCCTATTACGTTTTAGGGTACTAACCCATAACTTCATTTGTTTACTAATTATTTTGTGTATTTCATATAGTTAGTAAACTATTTTATCCGCTATATCTACCTCAGATGTAGCCAGATCTAGTCCTCAATCAGTTCCTTGGCTTCAAAGCTGGAACTTTTATGCTAGATTGGCTTAGATCTAGGTTAGATCTAGCTATTTACTATGTTTTAAAGTGTATTTTCAAGATTCTCTGAAACCCCGGATCCATATCTGGTGGTAAGGAGATCCCCTTTACCTGTAATAGAGATCCGGACAAGTAGATCATCTAATATGGTTTAGGGATATATATTATACATATATACATTTAAATACTCTTTTGCTTGTGTTTGAATATCCTGCTGTGAGCCTAGGAATCATGGAGTGAAGAGCCCCGAATAGGATCTTAACTCGATTCCCATGATGGGTAAATTTCAGTTGTAAAGTTGTTATTCATTCCTTGTACATGTAAACTCCAGGTCTTAAAGCGACCTCAAGACGAGGAGACGAGTTTAAGGCACCTACATAGTGAAAACATGCGACTGTGGGTGTTTGGGTCTACTTAGACGGCTTCCATGCCCATGGGGGGCCCGACCCTTTTATATACTTTATTATATATGTCGCCACCAAAACAATGTTTTCAAAGCAAACATCAAAAGACTTTCTAAAATCAAATTCAAACCGCTCGGGTTAGCAAGACAACTTTAAATTAAAATTGAAAGAAATGGAAAGTCTCGATTCCTATTTGGCGAAGGATTTGAAAACATGTTTTCTAAAACATCACCTTGAAAAGCCTTTTATCAAAAATCAAATCTAAGAATGAAACTTTTCTTCAAATCAAACCCTTCGCGCATAGGTTCAAAGAGATTTGACGTTGCTTTCAAAATAAAGCACTAAGCATAATTTCAATTCAAAGCTAAATAACAATTTCTTTCAAAATCACACACACACTTGACACTTAAGGAAATTAACAAGATGCGGTAACCGTGTTTCACAGAAGTCGGGGGGTGCCTAACACCTTCCCCTCGTTTACGTAAGCCCCCGAACTCTATGAATCTCGATTTCAAGACCAATTTTACGGAGTCACATATTGGGCCATATTGCGAAAACCTCAAAATTCGGATGAGTTGGTACATCCATTTCAAATCTTTACCAACTGGCGACTGTTTAATTTGGCCCAATCATTAAAATCAATCTTTTCAAATTCGTCGACATTTATGTCGGTCTTTTCCCTAAAGCTCACCCTTTAAGCGAGATAAATAAATCCAAATCTTAAAAAGGGGTAATTAGGAGGAAAAAGAATAAACTTTTCCCAGTGTCGACAGGTGGCGACTCTGTTGGGGACTAAAGAGGGCTTAAGCCGCATTTTAATCTTGTTAATTTCCTGCTTTATCTTCGTATTGTGTGAATGATTTATGTGTGTGCATTATTTTCAAGCGCTTTATATTAGTGCTTTGCACAATGTCATCATATACATGCGGTAAAGCGCGGTGAATGTATGTTGTGTGATTCCTCCACTAGGAGGTAAACCCATCGGTTGTTGATTACTGGACTCAAAGGGGCGTTCCCCCGCGAGGCTCAGGAAAGGTGCCACTCAGATCCGCTATAATTGAAAGATCGGATCTATTCCCATTAAGTAAATTGCGAAGATCTGGGACCTTCATGCCGAAAAGCCCGCGAGAGTAACCCTATAGCAGGTCAGCCTCAGATAAACCCAACGTAAAGGGAAGTCTCTTCATGCCCTCTTACTCTTTCATATGTACAAATGTCATTCATCTTAAACTAATCATCATATATCTTCTTATCCTAGCATTAAACAACTAACCCCTGTTTTGCAGGAAAATTTTAACAAACCTCAAACCTAATGCATCGCACAACATGCATATGCACCTTCTATTTACATCCAAACTAAACTAGGTACTATCTATGTGTAGATTGGTCCTCAAACAAGATCTCAAGCCAAAAAGGCCCGAACCCTACCTGATCCAATGGTCAAAACGTCTACATCTGAATTTATCCCTGTTTCCCGGGACGAATTCGAAGAGATCAAAAAATAAATTATCGAAATGACCAACCTCTTGAAAGAGCAATTCAAAATCACCTAGGGTTCAGGACCTTCAGCTCAGCCTGAGTCTTCTACATAGAAAGCCAGTCAGGCAACAGGCCCATCAGGTAATGCACAAGTACCCCATCCCATATTCTAATTCAATATTGGAGCTACCAAGGGAGAGGTTGTTAAAAGCTAGAAAAAGGAAATTATTGACCTCAAGGAGGATAGAGAAACTGGGGACATTAGAAAGAAAACGCGACAGATGGAAGAAACCATCCGGTCTATCAAAGGAATCAGATCCCACGACAGTGTCAACTATTCTGACCTTTGTATTTTACCTGGAGCCCGATATCCGGATAAATTCCAAATCCTAGAGTATGAAAAGTACAATGGGCTAGGGGATCCCTACACCCACCTTAACGTCTACATCGGCGAGCTAGGCTTCTACGCTGAAAATGAAAGCCTTATGATGCAGTTATTCTAGAAAAGTCTCACGGGGGAAGCTAAAACGTGGTATGCCCTGTTAGATAATTCTAAAATACACAATTGGGAAGAGCTGGCCCACACCTTCCTCAACCAATACAGCTTTCAATCATAGATGGCTCCTGATCGGTATCAGGTAACCAAGATTAAGAAACAGGCCAATGAATCATTTCAGGAATACACCCAGAGGTGGAGGCAAATGACAGACCAAGTAATTCCGCCTATGAATGAGGCTGAGTTATTAATGACCTTCATTGATATACAAGAAGCTCCCTATTACGAGAGAGTCCTGGCCGGGATAGGAAAACCATTCTCTAAGATGATTAAACATGGGGAAATGGCTGAGATGGGCCTAAAGGCTGGCAAAATCAAAGATCTTACAACCTTAGAAGCAGTGGCGGAACATATCTAGGCTGGCAATTATGCAAATCCTCCCAGGAGAACTCACAAAAAAAGGGGAAGATGTCTCTCTAATATTGCAGGGATAGCTCAAACGGAATGATAGCAAACCATCTATCCACAAATTGGGCGGTTTTTCCCCAGTGCAACTATCAGCAAACCCCTAACACACTACCTCACAGAGAGCAGGGGAAAACCGGCGTAGGAGGACATTTAAACCCCCTGGGGATTCATTGGAGAATGTGTTGGCACTGCTAATTGCGCAGAAAAAGATCACTGATCTCGCCCCTCCCACTGATCCGAAGGGAAAGTAGTACGATCCCAGCAAGAAGTGTGCCTATCATTCCGGAGCTTCAGGACATGACACCTAGGATTGTTGGTCTCTAAAGCACAAAATTCAGAATATGATCAATAGTGGGGAAATCGTGGTCAAACCACTAGAGTCTCCCAATGTCAATGCTAACCCCTTACCTCAGCACAATGCTGATGAAGTAAACATGATCAGTGTTGAAAAGCAAGGAAATCGCCAATACTTGAAGAAAGTGGAAGAACTAGCACAACCCTCCAGAGTCCATCCCGTGAAGTGGGAATATCCAGAAGGGGGACATGCAATAGAGAAAGAGATAGCCCTGGTCAAGGTGCAAATGAATCAATTGGTAGAGCTGATTGTGTATCAACACCAAATCACCCGGCAGTTAATCAACCAGGTCAGTTAGGGCCAGACAACTGTCATCTTTCCTAAGTCCATCCCAATCACAAAAGGGGACTAAATTCGCATCCATGATCAAAGAGGGTGGATGGACAGAATCGCAACAGAATCTCGGATCCGTCGGGAATTCGCGGCCAACCAGAAATTCACCCCGCTTAATCAGCCAAAAGAAGAAATTCTGCATATACTAATTGCCCAGGGAGAGATTACCGAATTTTTACCTCCCCCCGACCCGAGGTCAAAGAGATACAATCCTGCAAGGATTTGTGTCTATCATTCTAATGCTCCTGGCCATGATACAGAAGATTGCTGGGCTCTTCATCACAAGATCCATAATCTAATCGAAGTAGGAAGGTTGAATGTGTTAATTGGCCGAGTGACCCTGCCAATGAAAGAACCTCTATTGGAAGCAAAAAGGTTAACACGTTCCCTAGGAACAGTCAACCCTGGGAACATTGTCGCAGTCATCACTTCTATGGATGTCACCTCCACAACACCTTTAATAATCTCGGGATCGTTTGGCCAAGCTGAGATGAGACCCGTAAGATTAGCCGCCCCGGAGCCAATAATATTGGCTTCCCGGTTACAAATTCCTGTTGTAAGCCTGAAAGCAGTCCCTTGGAATTATGGAGAGGACAAGGGAGCAGCATCTGATTGTACGGCCGTCTTACAAAAGGATAATCCATTATACCTTCTTAACCGGGTAATGAAGCAGACCGCAAAGACCACAGGGGCAATTCCTGAAAATGAAGTTGTGGAATTCCTGGTTAAGATGAATCATAATGAGGTAAAGGTGGTGAAGCAGCTGAAGGAGGCACCTGCCCGAATCTCGATCCTGGATCTGATTGGTATCTGAGGACCACTGCAATATCCTAATACGGGTCCTAGAAGAAGCACACCTACCCAAAACAGTGGACACAAAAAAGTTCCATCATCTAATCAGCCACATTTTGGACAACAACGTAATATCTTTCATAGATGATAATATCCCTGCCGAAGGAACGAGGAACCGCAAACTATTGCATATCGCAGTTATATCATCAGGATATGTGGTAGGCGGAGTGTTGATTGATGGCGGATCTACCTTAAACATCTATCCCCATGACACATTGAAAAGAATGAAGATTAATCCCAACAGGATTCGAAGCAGCCACATCGTGGTCAGGGCTTTTGACGGATCGCGAAGGGATACAATGGGAGAAATAGAACTTCCCGTGGAAATTGGCCCATATATTTTCAACATCTCTTTCCAAGTGCTCGATATCACTACGGGGTACAATCTGTTATTGGGAAGGCCACGGATCCACATGGCTAGGCCAGTTCCATCCACACTCCACCAGGAGTTGAAATACATTATCAATGGCAACTTAGTGATCGTCAATGTAGAGCCAGAATATCCAAAGCATTCACAAGGCGAGTTACCTTTGATAAGCCTAAGTGAGGGTATTGAGCCTACCAGTTTTTAGGCTTTTGAGATAAACACTGCCCATTATCACCATGTGGGCTCCCTGGCCTCGAAACCAAGAGTATCCCTGGAAGTAATGTCAGTTGGTCAAGAAATGATCATACGAGAATTCCAACTAGGGCGAGGGCTAGGCAAGGATGGCCGCGGGATCAAAAGCATAATCCAAACCCCTACTCAGCTAGGAAAAGCCGTACTAGGGTACCCCACAAGCGCTCTGCATCGAAATCCTTACAAGAAGAAGCCAATTCACATGTCAACCCTTCTATTGCCAAATTTCAGTAGTGCAAATTTCAAGGAACTATTGAAGAAGGTCCCCGCTAGAGTATCATCCTTATTAATGCTCAGAGTTAGCCATACGAACGGTAAATGAGCAGACGAAGATATGTCGATTAAGAACAATCAAAAGAAAGATCAGAATGAGAAATTCCTGCAAGAAATCCAACAGCAGTTTGAGGAGAATTTCCACTTGTCCTGTGCTGAAGGGCATCCTACGGAGAATGACCGAATGGACAGTTAGCCCATCATCCTATTTATCGATTGGGCCAAGGTAAGCATCCTTGAGGAATGCACTGACCCTACGAACACGCTAGTGATGGTCATCATTAAGGAGGGCAACGGGCATGTTGGTACCTCTATCTTTCCTATTGACAAGGGAATGACCACGAACAACTGGTCGATCGCACCCTCTATTGTGGGGAAAGGGTAAAAAATGAAGGTCGTATAGTGACTTGGGAATGCGGGGCTCCTTTCCCGTTTTTGTTGATCTTATCTTCAGCATGCTATCCTTTTTTTGTCATGCTAACTGCCGAAGCTTTTGTATTAAAAGACTGTTATATATATATATATATATATATATATATATGAAGTAGTTGTGTTTTGTTTTCAGGTTCCCAAGTTCGAGTATGTCTAGCCATGTTGATGACTTGCCATATTTGAACGGTGACTATAATTTTGATATAGAGCTGGACTTTGACTTGATGGGAATTGAGCAGGAGGAGGAGAATGATACAGAGGTGCTTGAGGAGATCAAAGGATGGGTCGAAGACAAACCCAAACCCAACCTCGAACAAATCACCACCATCAACATTGGAACCTCTGACAGCCCCAAGGAGCTCCAGATCGACACCGACCTTACTCCAGATTAAAAGGCCGAAATGATCAAACTTCTGACACAGTTTGAGGACGTGTTTGCATGGTCTCACGATGACATAATCGGGCTATCCACAGACATAGTCGTCCATCGATTACCTATCAAAGAAGGGTTTAAACCTGTGAAACAGAAATTGAGGAGGTTAAAACCTGAATGGAGCCTGAAAGTCAAAGAAGAAATCATTAAGCAGTTCAAAGCCGACATTATCATGGTATCCACTTACTCATAATGGTTATCTAATGTAGTCCTTATGCTAAAGCCAGGTGGGAAAGTACGAGTCTGCGTAGACTACCAGGACATTAAGAAAGCAAGCCTAAAAGATGATTTCCCGGTACCTTTCATCCATTTGCTAATTGACAATACGGCGCAATTCGAGATGTACTCTTTTGCCGATTGCTTTGCCGGATACCATCAGATCATGGTCGCCAAGGAAGACAGAGAAAAAACTACTTTTATCACCCCATGTGACACTTTTTTCTACAAGCGATTAGCCTTTGGCCTCACAAATGTCGGCGCCATATATTAGCGAGCCATGATGGCTATTTTCCATGACATGATGCACAAAGAAATCGAAGTCTATGTGGACGACATCATCGTAAAGTTAAAAAGGGAAGGTGACCATGATGCCCACCTTCGGAAGCTGTTTGGTCGCCTGCGTAAGTACAATTTGAAGTTAAATCCAGCAAAGTGCGTCTTCGGCGTGAAATCTAGCAAACTTTTGGATTCCTTGTAAGCAATCGGGGCATTGAATTAGATCCAACAAAGATAAAAACTATAAATGAAATGCCTATCCCGCAGGCCGAGAAAGAGATACGGGGTTTCTTGGGAATGATCAACTTCATTAGCCGATTTATATCCCAATTGACTTTGACTTGCGAGCCAATCTTCAAATTTCTTAGGAAGAACGCTTCTCGCAAGTGGAACGAGGATTGCCAGAAAGCATTTCAACTCATCAAAGAGAAATTGCTCGAAGCTCCAGTCCTAGTGCCTCCTAGGGGTGGAGTTCCCCTTTTCATATATATTTCTGTCAATCACAATGCCATGGGATGCATGTTGGGGTAGAAAGATGTGAAAGGCAAGGAGAGAGCCATTTACTACCTAAGCAAGCGGTTCAGCAGCAGTGAATAAAATTATACATTAATTGAAAAGACCTACTGCGCCTTGGCCTGGGCCGCCATGAAACTACAACATTACCTACATGGCCATACGACGTACCTCATTTCCCGTATGGACCCTTTAAAGTACATCTTCAGCAAACTAATATGGAATTGTCGGGTATCGAGGTGGCAACTAGTTCTCCAACAATTTGACATCCGTTATGTAACCCAAAAAGCCATCAAAGACCAGGGAATTGCAGATCAATTATCAGAAGCTCCCTCAGGAGGTTTCGAACCTTTGGAAACATATTTTTCTGACAATGTTGTGATGATGGCTCAAACTAACTAAGCCCGGAAGCACATGTCAATTCTGGAAACTGTATTTCGACGACGCTATGATACAAACGACGCTAGACAGGAGCTATCCTCGTGTCTATTACTGGGGAGCAGTACCCCGCATTGGTGAAATTATAATTCAATAATTCCAACAACACTGCAGAATACGAAGGATGCATTCTGGGATTAAGATTGGCCCAGTCCATGGGAGCTCAGCGATTAGCAGTCTTTGGGGACTCGGAGCTGGTCATCAAACAAACCATGGGTACATATGACACCAAAGAGTTGCACTTGATACCATATCATCGATATGTCATTAAGCTGGCCAACAAGTTTAAGGACATAACATTTCTGCATATTCCTCGAAATTAGAATGATTTTGCAGATGCATTGGCCACTATAGCGTCCCTGGTCCGCATATCAGCCCGGAAGGGAGCCTCTGACATCGGCTTCACGATACAGCATGCCCTCTCTTACGAAAATAGCATCGGTGAGATATCAAACAAAATGCCTCTTCTTGAACCCACCTGGTTCCAGAACATCAAAGAATATTTACAAGACGGATCACTTCCAGCTAGGGCAAGCCAAGCTGAAAGGCAGCAGATCCCGAGAATGGCAATGAAATTCTATTTGAGCGGTGATACCCTCTACAAGAGAGATGTCGGCATAGGACTCCTAAGATGTTTAGACAAAAGTCAAGCCCAAAGATTCATGAATGAGGTACACGGCGGAGTGTGCGGTCCGCACATGAGTGGCCCATTACTCGCCAAAAAGGTATTGAGGACATGTCACTACTGGTTATCTCTTAAAGCTGATTGTGATGACCATGTCAGGCGATGTTATCAATGTCAAATCCATGCTAATGCTATACATGCACCCCCAAATTGTTAGGTTTGTATATAACGCGAGCATGCAATCAAATTACACAAACATAGCGGAAGCGCGAAAAAAATGGATTTTAAAATTTAAATACAAACCACCACCACGATCAATCCTTGTGCTAAATTAACGATAAAACGAAAGACATAAAGAATTAGAATTATACCCTCGCGAATCAAAGCTTTCTCGGGTACAAGTTCACCTCCAATTCTTTCTTGTTCTCCTTGAATTCCACCAAATAAATTCCTTCCTTTGATCAATGCAAGTCACCCAAGTGTTTGGCATCTAGAAGTGATCCACCAAGGAATAATAATTATGGAAGAAGATGGGTGTTGGCAAAATCCTAATTTTCTCTCTCTTGAGAATGTGCAAGTACTCCTCTCAACTCTTGGAAGAATGTTTAACCTTAATCTATTATAAGACTTCTCTTATTTATAGATGTAGGCAACCCTCCTAAACTATTTAGGATTAGGGTTTTATTTTTAATTAATTAAACTCCTTTAAATAATTAGACTCCTGATCCAATTAGGATCTTGTGGGAGTACTCTTATTAATTAATTCCTAAACTCTTTTAGAAATTAAATAATAATAATAATAATAGTAATAATAATAATAATAAGACTCCTCTTATTAATTTATTTTTAATATTTCCAAAATATTAAATAATAAATATTAAGCTATTTAATTTATTCTATCAACATAGATTAAATTAAATATACTTAACTTATTATTACGATTATGCCATTTACTTCTTAAATAAATATTTTCCTTTTGCGGTGTGACCCTTTAGGTTCTTTATATTAAACCGGTTGTGAATAAATCAATTAGAACAATTCTAATCTTATTTAAATAAATAAATTAAACTATTTAATTCATTTAAATAAATAATATTTATTCTACAATAAGGGTAAGCCCCCTTAACGATCAACGACTTTCCAGATAATATAAATTTCAACATTAATCATAAAAAAACCTTTTAGTGAATAGTTACCATATAATTTAATCATTCTACCATATAATGTTCCAATTAAATATAAGACATGGAATTTATGTCAAGTCTTATTTTATTTAATTATATGTATTTCGATTCTCAAATGCAGAACTCTAAATAATACAAATTAGAAACTCCTTTCTAATTTCATTCTGCCTTGGCCAAGGACTACTGAGTTGTCATTTATCGAATTATATAGGACATTCTCTCCTTTTACTAGAAGTGATAGATTTTTTGTTGACCATTCACCTATCTCCATGTACAACTTATTATACCCAATCATACCCTTTGATATACCCTAAAGGTTTTAAGGAATATGTCAAAGTATAACTCATCATACACAAGATACTATGATGATCTCAAGTCCAAGGATCACGTGTACTACTATCACATTAGGAATTCCTATTGACAGACGAGTAAAACTCCATTAGGTATTCCTTTAGCGAGTCACGTTCTGTGAACGTTTTCTCTAATAAGCAGCTACATACTTGCTTTAGTATTTCCACACAAATGATTATAAGATTAATCATCATCTTCTTAAGAGCAAGCAAAGTATATACCAATCTATCCAGATTCACTAATCCCCTTTTTTGTAATCCAATGATTAAGAACGATTTTAGTTTTAAGCTATCTAAGAATTTAGATCTCATTAGCATGATCATCATCATGATTCTAAAAGCATTGCTTAAAACTATGGGTTTATCACATATTAAATAACAGCACCATGTAGATAAAATAAAATGCCTTTAATAAATGAATTCTTTTATTAATAAATGAATAAGATTACAAAGTATATGCTATATCATATCAAATATGATTGGCTTGTGTGCATACTACTTTCAATCTCCCACTTGCACTAAAGTCAATCGCCATGGTATCTAATACCCATCTTCTCTAAGTGACGATCAAACTGCTGTTGGGTTAAAACTTTAGTAAATGGATCTGCAATATTATCTTGAGAGTCCACACGCTCCAGGGTGACGTCTCCTCTTTCAATGATCTCTCTAATCAAATGAAACCACCGCAACACATGTTTGGATTTCTGATGAGACCTGGGTTCCTTGACCTGCACAACAGGTCTAGTGTTGTCGTATAATAAAGGTACGACTACTTTGATGCTAGGAACCACTCCAAGTTCGGTTATGAACTTATTCATCCAAACAACTTCCTTTACAACTTCACTTGTAGCTATATACTCTGCCTCTATCACTGAATCAACAATTGTTTGCTGTTTGAAACTTTTCCAACTCATTGCGCCACCGTTTAAGGTAAACACATACCCAAAAACGGATTTACTTTCATCTTGGTCCGTTTGAAAACTTGAGTCTATATAGCCCTCTAGCTTCAATTTAGACCCACCGTAGACAAGAAATACATCCTTAGTTCTTCTTAAGTACTTTACGATGTTTTTCATTGCCTTCCAGTGCTCTTCTCCTGGATTTGACTGATATCTGCTTGTTACACTAAGTGCATGAGCAACATCCGGTCTAGTACATATCATACTGTACATGATAGATCCTATTGCTGAAGCATAAGGAATCTTACTCATACGATCTCTCTCGTCATGTGTCTTTGGGGCTTGTTTCTTGGAGAGATGTATTCCATAGCTCATTGGCATGAGACATCTTTTGGAATCTTCCATGCTAAACTTCTTTAGCATCGAGTCAATGTACGTTCCTTGGGATAAGCCAAGCATCCCTTTAGATCTATCTATATAGATCTTTATCCCCAAAATATAAGATGCTTCTCCCAAGTCCTTCATGGAGAAGTGTTTAGATAACCAAATTTTGATCGATTGTAGCATAGAAATATCATTCCCGATCAGTAATATATCATCAACATATAGTACTAGAAATGATACAATGCTCCCACTAACCTTCTTGTACACACAAGGCTCATCCTCATTTTTAATAAAATCAAACATTGATTGTCTCATCAAAACGGATATTCCACCTTCGAGAAACTTGCTTCAATCCATAAATGGATCGTTGTAGCTTACAGACTTGATTTATTCCAACCTTTGAAACAAAACCCTCTAGTTGTATCATATATACATCCTCCTCAAGTTTCCCATTGAGGAAGGCTGTTTTCACGTCCATTTGCCAGATTTCGTAGTCATAATAAGCTGCAATCACAAGCAAAATCCGAATGAAACCTTGTCAACACCTTGTCTTTGTTTGAAACCTTTTGCAATCAATCGGGCCTTATAGGTCTCTCCTTTGCCATCCGCTCTAGTCTTTCTTTTAAAGATCCATTTACACCCAATGGGCTTAATGCCCTCAGGTGGTGAAACCAAAGTCCATACTTGGTTTTCATACATGGAGTCCATCTCGGATTTCATGGCTTCTAGCCATTTCTCTGAGTCTTTACTACTCATAGCCTGTTCGTAAGTCAAAGGATCATCATCATCTATGATGCGTACCTCATCATCATCCTCTATGACGAATCCATACCTATCAGGTATCTTCGGCACTCTTCCAGATTTACGAATAGGTTGTGGTACAGTAGGTTCCTCTACTTGGTCAGGTACATGACTTTAATCCGTAGTATTTTGTGGCTCTTGAACTTCTTCAAGATATATCTTACTCCTACTGACCCCTTCAAGGATAAACTCCTTTTCCAAGAAAGCAACATGTTTCGCAACAAACAACTTTTGATTAGTAGGATGATAGGAATAATACCCTGATATTTCTTTAGGGTATCCCACAAATCTACATTTTTCGGATCTAGTCTGTTACTTATCATTCTCAAACTTTTTGACATAAGCTGGATAACCCCAAGTCTTAACATGCTTAAGATTTGGTTTCCTCCCTGTCCATAACTTATATGGAGTCTTTGGGACGGATTTGGTAGGTACCTTGTTAAGTAGGTATGCAGCTGATTCTAGGGCATAACCCAGAAGGATAGTGGAAGGTCGGTAAAGCTCATCACGGAACGGACCATGTCCAACAATGTTCGATTTCTCCTTTCAAATACACCATTCAACTTCCCTAGTGGAGTCCATTGTGAGATTATACCATTATCTTTAAGACAATTGAGAAATTCGTTGCTTAAGTATTTCCCTCCTTGATCCGATTGAAAAATCTTAATACTCTTGCCAATTTGTTTCTCTACTTCACTTCTGAATTCTTCGAACTTTTTAAACGATTCAGATTTGTATTTCATCAAATACACATATCCAAATCTTGAATGATCATCAGTGAAAGTAATAAAATAAGAATACCCTCCTCGTGCAGTCATTATCATAGGTCCACAAACGTCTGTGTGTACCAACGCTAATAACTCTGTAACTCTTTCTCCTTTTCCACTAAAAGGAGATTTGGTCATCTTACCCATGAGACAAGATTCACAAGTTGGATATGATTCATAATCAAATAGCTCTAAAAGCCCATCTTTATGCAACTTGGATAATCTTGTTTCATTTATATGACTGAGTCTACAATACCACATAAAGGTATAATTAACATCGTCTCTTTTCCTTTTCTTAGTTTGTTCAATTTGAAGTATATTTTCATGCAAGTCAAGTATGTACAGTCCATTCAATAAATTGCTAACTCCATATAAAACATTTTTATTATAAATGGAACAACTGTTTTTCTTTATTATAATATCAAAACCATCCATATCCAATACAGAAATTGAAATAATGTTTCTTCTAAGAGTTGGAACGAAATAACAATTATTCAAACTAATGGACTTGCCCGTAGGCAGTGCTAAACAATAAGTTGCTACAGTTAATGCAGCAACCTTTGCTCCATTTCTCACTCGTAGGACAACTTCATCCTTGTTCAGCTTTCTACTTCTGTTTAGTCCGTGCATAGTATTACATATGTGAGAACTACAACCGGTATCCAATACCCAAGTAGAATTTTGACTTTTAGAAAAATTTATTTCAATCATAAACAAACCTTGATCGGAAGTCGAAGCTTCTCCAAGCTTCTTCTGCTTTGCCTCTGCAAGATACTCCTTTCAGTTCCTTTTTCAGTGTCCAGGCTTATTGCAGTGGAAGCAAACTCCTTTGCTTTCTGCATCAGTTTTCTTATTATCCTTAATATTTACCTTGCCCTTAGCCTTCTTTGTTTTCTTCTTTTGAAAAGAGACTTTGGGCCTCTTCCTCTTCTTGGATGAGAAGTGACCTTCAGCAGTTTTCAACATGTTAAGTAACTCAGGCAAGCTGACGTTCAACTTATTCATGTGATAATTCACAATAAATTGTGAAAAGGTGTCTAGGAGTGACTGCAAGATCAAATCTTGACTTAACTCCCCATCCACCACGAACCCTAACTGTTCAAGTTGTTTAATTAGATTCATCATCTTTAGAACATGAGTCTCAATGGTAGTGCCCTCGGTCATTCGAGATTGGAAGAGCTCCTTAGATATCTGATATCTAGCAGTCCTACTTTGCTCACCATACAACTCCTTGAGGTGTAACAATATAATAAGAGCATCCATAGTTTTATGCTGACGCTGAAGCTCGTTATTGATGGATGCGAGCATGATGCATTGAGCCATAGTTGCATCATCTTGTAACTTTTTAAAAGTAACAATCTCTTCGTCAAAGGCTGTTTCTGCAACAGTTGCAGTGACAGGTGAATTTAGGACATAAAAAATCTTTTCAGCAGTGAGAACAATTCTCAGATTCCTTAACCAGTCCATGTAATTCGGTCCGGTCAGTTTGTTAGCATCAAGTATGCTAAGCAGTGATAGTGAGTTTGACATTTTTGTAAAATTCTGCATGTGAAATAGACAATATTTTAGCATACATTCATTTTATTAATTACCAAAATAAATTAGGTCTTTATTTTAAATTGGTATCTCCTACTATTTTCATCAAACTATATTACCCTCATTATATATTACCCTCATTAAATATTTTCTAGCGAGAATAAGGATCTCATTTTAAATGTATATAGCCTTGTGCTGACACAACAAACGATATATAAATAAATAGGTAGACAACTATTGTCAATTACATCACCATGTAACTCTTTATATTTTGCCTCTTAGATTATTTTGATCAAGTGGTAATACATCCGAATCAAAATTATTCAAGTTAAGTTAAACCTATCACTTCCATATATGTGAAGAGAAAAATACCGTCCTTGTGGTCACACAACAAAACAGTAATTTTCAAATCCTTAATAAGCATTAAATGTGATAAGGCAACATCTTAAATATTTAATATTTGCCTTGTGGTTACACAACAAACTCATATTAAATATTTAATACTCTATCACTTTACCATGCTAGAAGGTGACGTTTGATATTCCAAATATCTTTGAACGTTACAACTTAATATCTTTACTTTGATGGGTTTGTTATTAATTGTCTCATCTTGTTTACCGCGCATGCACACACACACACACATATATATATATATATATATATGTATATGTATACATATACATATACATATATATATATATATATATATATATATATATATATATAATACGCGTCATATTAATTAATATGCGAAGCATGTTTGATAATATATAATATATATAATTAACATGCACATATAGAATACTATATTCTACCCGGATTGATTATGAACTTTTATTCTAGTTTGGTCCACTAGAGCCACCAAGTGAACCAAAAGGTGAAACCTAGGATGAAAGAATTGAATTTAAATATAACTTTTACATTAAATCCGGGCTCTATTACAAACGGGTCTTCAAGCGCTCTTTGCTCATTTGTCTCCAATTCTTCAAAATTAATTCTAACTAATCCTATTACATAAACTATTACAATAAATAGAAACCTTGATCAGCAGTCAAAGGGAAGTACATAGGAGGGAGATGAAATTTACATCAAGAAAAAGTAGAGAAGACGAGGTACGAAGACCCCATTTATAGAACCCATTCATTCAAGCATCCACATAAAATAAATCCAATCACACATTGGTCAATAGTCCATAATCAATCCCATTTATTATCATACATATCACCATATGCATCAATAAATAAATTCATCTCATGAATAAGAAAACTATTCCATATATGCATTGATATCATCTAATAGGCAAAAGTTTGCTAACATTTACTTTTGAAACAAAATAAAGTCTTTTATTTTAATCAAAAACCAAATCAAAATTAAACTCTTTTAATTTTAGCAACCTGAAATCCTATTCTAGATAAAATAAACATCTTTATTTTAAACTTATTCCAATTAAATAAACCATTTATGTTAATTGAAGAAAAATAAAAATTTTAATTCTGTAGAACGGCGCGGCCGGGCCCAGAATGAACTAAGAATCGGAGCGGCCGTGCTGCACCACCAAAAACGATTTTTGGGTTTGGGCGGCACGGCCGCGCTGCATCGCAGAATAGATAAATTCAGATTTTTGCCTAGAAAATTCGATCCAATCGCATACCATACATACATGGAATCAACAAAATCAATAATTAGCACAAAGTTAGGCTCTGATACCACTGCTAGGTTTGTATATAACGCGAGCATGCAATCAAATTACACAAACATAGCGAAAGCGCAAAAAAAACGGATTTTAAAATTTAAACACAAACCATCACCATGATCAATCCTTGTGCTCAGTTAACGATAAAACGAAAGAGATAAAGAATTATAATTATACTTTCGCGAATCAAAGTTTCCACGGGTACAAGTTCACCTTCAATTCTTTCTTGTTCTCCTTGAATTCCACCAAATAAATTCCTTCCTTTGATCAATGCAAGCCACCCAAGTGTTTGACCTCTAGAGGTGATCCACCAAGGAATAATAATTATGGAAGAAGATGAGTATTGACAAAACCCTAGTTTTCTCTCTCTTGAGAATGTGCAAGTACTTTTCTCAATTGTTGGAAGAATGTCTAACCTTAATTTATGATAAGACTTCTCTTATTTATAGATGTAGGCAACTCTCCTAAACTATTTAGGATTAGCGTTTTATTTTTAATTAATTAAACTCCTTTAATTAATTAGACTTCTAATCCAATTAGGAACTTGTGGGAGTACTCTTATTAATTAATTCCTAAACCCTTTTAGAAATTAAATAATAATAATAGTAATAATAATAAGACTCCTCTTATTAATTTATATTTAATATTTTTAAAATATTAAATAATAAATATTAAGCTATTTAATTTATTCTATCACCATAGATTAAATTAAATATACTTAACTCATTATTACAATTATGCCATTTACTTCTTAAATAAATATTTTCTTTTTGTGGTGTGACCCTTTAGGTTCTTCATATTAAACCGGTTGTGAATAAATCAATTAGAACAATTCTAATCTTACTTAAATAAATAAATTAAACTATTTAATTTATTTAAATAAATAATATTTATTCTACAATAAGGGTAAGCCCCTTTAACGATCAACGACTTTCTAGATAATATAGATTTCAACATTAATCATAAAAGAACCTTTTAGTGAATAGTTACTATATAATTCAATCCTTCTACCATACAATGTCTCAATTAAATATAAGACATGGAATTTCTATCAAGTCTTATTTTATTTAATTATACGTATTTCGATTCTCAAATGCACAACTCTAAATAATGCAAATTAGAAACTCCTTTCTAATTTCATTCTGCCTTGGCCAAGTACTACTGAGTTGTCATTTATCGAATCACATAGGATATTCTCTCCTTTTACTAGAAGTGGTAGATTCTTTGTTAACCAGTCACCTATCTCTATGTACAACTTATTATACTCAATCATACCCTTTGATATACCTTAAAGGTGTTAAGGAATATGTCAAAGTATAACTCATCATATACAAGATAATATGATAATCTTAAGTCCAAGGATTACTTGTACTACTATCACATTAGGAATTCCTATTGACAGGCGAGTAAAAATCCATTAGGTATTTCTTTTAGCGAGTCACGTTCAGAAAACTTATTCTCTAATAAGTACCTACATACTTGCTTTAGTGTCTCCACACAAATGATTATGAGATCAATCATCCTCTTCTTAAGAACAAACAAAGTATGTATCAATCTATCTGGATTCAGTAATCCCCTTTTAGTAATCCAATGATTAGGAACGATTTTAGTTTTAAGCTATCTAAGAATTTAGATCTCATTAGCATGATCATCATCATAATTCTAAAAGCATTGCTTAAAACTATGGGTTTATCACATATTAAATAACAGCACCATGTAGATAAAATAAAATGCCTTTAATACATGAATTATTTTATTAATAAATGAATAAGATTACAAAGTATATACTACATCATATCAAATATGACTGGCTTGCGTGCATACTACTTTCACAAATGAGCTCCATTGCATGACGTCACCATAACCCTTTTATGTGTGGGGAATGGACGTGATCGGACCAGTCGAGCCCGAGGCTAGCAATGGTCATAGATTCATATTCACTATGATTGACTACTTTACCAAGTGGGTGGAGGCAGCTTCCTTTCCCAGGGTTACTAAGGAAATCATCGTCAGCTTCATCAGGAATAACATCATATGTCGTTATGGGCAACCAAAGATCATTGTATCAAACAACGCGAAGAAGCTGAATAATGAAATGATGAGGGAGCTATGTGATAAGTTCAAGGTTAAGCATCTCAACTCCGTCATCTACCATCCCAAAATAACTGGCGTTGTTAAAGCCGCTAACAAAAACATTAAAAAGATCATGCAAAAGATGTCCGCTAATCATCGAGGGTGGCCTGATTCCCTACCGCTACCCCTACTCGCCTACCGAACGTCAGTCTGTACTTCAACTGGGGCAACACCATATTCCTTAGTATATGGCACGGAGGTCGTACTCCCCATAGAAGTTGAGATGGAATCACTAAGAGTGTTGATAGATGCCCAGATTGACGAAAGCCAATGGTTGCAAGATCGATATGATCAGTTATCTCTTATAGACGAGAAGAGGTCTGTGTCCATTTTTCATGGATAACTATATCAGCAGTGGATGTCCCGATCCTATAATAGAAAAGTGCAGTCTCGGGAATTCAAGGAGCATAACCTGGTGCTAAAAAAATATCCCCGGCCAAGATATAGCCAAAGGGAAGTTTGTCCCTAGATGGGAGGGACCCTTCATAATCAGAGCAGTCTTATCAAGCGGAGCCTTAAGATTGCAAGAAATAGACGTCGAAGAATTCCCACAACTGATTAATGCCAACTTGGTCAAGCAATATTATCCCTAAGTGATAACAATCAAATCAAATCATCAAAAATCAAATCCATTGGAGACAAAACCCAATGAAGGCATCGGAGACAATAGCCGGTGGTGTAATCCGTTGGGGACAATACCCAATGAAGGCCATCAAATAAAATTATCAAGCATGAACTACAAAAGACCTGATCTCCTTTCAAAGGAATACGTAGGCAGCCATCAACGGCGCGGTTTCATCATCTCAAAGCTTTCAGAATCCTTTAAAAGTTCATCAATTTCAAGAGACAATGAACTACATAAGACCCGATCTCCTTTCAAAGGAGTACGTAAGCAACCAATAATGGCGCGGTCTCACTATTACAAAATTCTCGAAATCCTTCAACAATTCAGCCATCGCAAGATGTGGCCTTTCAGTCAAATCATCAAACCGTGAACTACGTAAGACCTGATCTCCTCTCAAAAGGAGTACGTAGGCAGCCCGTCAACGGCCCGGTCTAACCAACAACAAAACCCTTGAAAATTGCAAGACATAATCCTTCAACCAAACCTCCCATAACCTATTCCAAATACTAACCATTGAAAACAGCCAAATACCTATACTCAAAGAACCTCAAGTCAAAGGCCCATTCAGAGGAGATACTGACGACATCTTTGTATCATCCACTAACTCTGGCACGGGTCCCTGAAGTGGAAAAAAGCAGACATATATCGAAATTACAAGTCATAAGGATAAAATGGCAATCAGCGCAGGGCCAAGACACGCTCAAACAAGGGAAGTAAACTAAACATGTTACTTTTCATATATATAACTGTTTTGATATACAAAAGACTTTCATAAGTACATGACAAAATATCATAGTATACATACGATAATAAACAAAGAACTACAAGCTAGAGGTCAGGCAGGACAAAAGCTCTAAAAGAGCAGCTCCCTCAGCTGTCGGAGGAACTGATCGGATCTCCCACTCCGCGTCGTCAATACGCCGTAAAAGGTCCAATGCCCTCCGAACTGTCCCATCCTGGCGCTCTATAATCACCTGCGCCTCCCTCGTAAAGTCATCTACATAGGATGTGAGGGAATCCCTCTCAACAATTGCTGTGTCCCTAACAGTGTAAGCCACATCCCTCTCTGCAAGCGCCATATCCCTACTAACGAGGACAGTCTGTAAAAGGGCCCGTGCCTGGTCCCGCTCAAAAGTAAGGATACGAATACGGCTCTCCAGATCAGTCCCCAATGTATCCGGTGTAACCGAAGTAGAGGCATGAAAAGAAACGTTTCCCGCCAATGCCTCTGTCAAGCCAGCAAACAAATCGCCCTCTATAGGATCAAAGTGGCCATCCTCAAAGTCATCTGACGACCCCTCCTCAACAAACCCACCTGCAACCTCAGTGGGACCATCAGCTACATCAGTCATGTCAGCCTCCAGTTAGGCTAGATACTCAGCTGATCGACCAGGGCGAGTATCCCTAAACTCGGATATGTGCCTATGGGCCAAAAATCCATATACTCGAGCCAAGTCTGCCTCAGTAGCAGAGCCAGTCGAGAAGCGATAATTTGTGGCTCCCTCAAACAAAGGAGCCTCCTGATACTGATCGAACGAGCCCATCACCGCCAAAGGATGGTAGGTCGTCGCTCCTCTCAAACCAACTAAGGGGAGAAAATCCAAACCAACCACATGGATGATAAAGCGGAAAGGCGAGCACAAACCAGAATATATCATAACAGAAAATGGCTCCTCAATAAAAGAGAGAAAAATGGCCCACGATGCTGAATCAGTACACGATAATGGACGAAAAGAATATGACATCACAATGCTATGCCCGAAGCAATAACCGAGAGGATGGAAGGCGCCTATCGGCCTCAAATGGGACATCAACCATACATACAACATAACGGAGCTGCCGCGAAACTCCCTATCTGTAAAAGTCTGGCAGTACAAGGCAGAAATATATGTCTCAGCCAAAATCATAGGCAGAATGGTCTGGTCATCTCGTAAAGCACAAACCGTCATCACTACTCCCACATCCATGTGATCCAGGTAAATGGGCATGCACAAGCAGGTAAGGAGGCACATCATAAGGGCGTCAACCCAGGCCACCCTCCATCTATCCTCAGGAATGGCAAAATCCTCCCTGTGTACTACAAAACTGTCTGAAGAAGTAAACAGGACAATCAAGAAATTTGTGACACCCCCAAATCCAGGTACTTTAATTCCTCAGATTTGGTGTTCACTATAACATACATTCAGAACTAACTACCCATGATAAAAAAAATATAATTAAACTGAATAAATTATCTTCCCACAATAGGGGTTATAACTTAAATCTTTAAGTAAACAAATCCTAGGTCATCGAACCTTTATTACATCGTTGCGAAATTAAAACATAAAATTAAATAAGTCTTATTACATAAATTCACCAAACAGATAACAACTCGCCAGCTACTTCTGCAACTTGTCTTTGCCCTTACTAGTGGACGGCTCATCTGATTTCTCAGTCTTCGCTGCAATGTTTAATGCAAGGGTGAGCAAACAATTGCCCACAAGTATGATAACGATAGCAATTGAATAATCAATGGGGTAGAGTTTAACTGAGGTATAATAGCTTATCCAAGATCAATCAGTAACAATTCAAAGGACTGAGAGCTCAATAGGAAACTTGGCTCAAGAATTGAACATATATTTTAAGATCAATAATATATCTGAGGGTCATAAGACCTCGAACTGTGTCCTAGGTTAACAAGTATCTCTACTGTAACCTTTAACAGTCTTAAAGACTATGGACTATCCATCTCGTACTCCGGGAGATTAGCCCTTTATACAATGTATTGTGCACAAACATTTAAACACTGTTGCATAATTAATCCCCTATATTAGGGTTGTTCATCTCAGTTTGATTTCAGAATCCATACCAAAAGAAACTTGGTTTGGAATAACCTTAAAATATTCTCAGTTTTTAAAACGCTCATCAACTATGGACTAGCTGAATCATTAAGGGTTTGCTAGTCACTAAAGTATTTGATTCAACAATAAAATCATACAATGGAATTTATGTTTGAAGTATGATCAACAATTCATAATAATTTAACAGATGACTTGAAAGGTACATAAGCATTTGATACTATAACAACCTTGCTTGAACAATAATAAGCTAAGGTTAATAAACTTGCTCAATGAAAATGTAGAGTTGAGAAACTTGCTTGAGTAAAATTAAGTTTTGGGAACTTGCTTTCAACAAAATAAAGAGAACAAGGATAGAAAACTTGCCTCGTGCGAAGATTACAGGTTAATATTCACGTTCCTTAATCAACCTATACATTTCGTTTATAAAGCGGTAACAATGATTAGTTACAGCATGATAAGCACTTTAAAATTCGTTCTTATCCATTTTCACTATTAATAAATCAATCACCATTTAATATACAATAGGTCTTCACTTATTATCCATCGTAGTAGCTCATTAATCATTTGATACCTTAGTCTAGGTTTTAAACATGCTTAGGGTGACATAGCGTAACTATAAAGAAAAGAAAAAAAATTAACTTTTCCTGCAATGAGCTCGCCGGGGCAAGAATTTTCTTTACATTTATCTCGCCGGGGCGAGAAAATACAGTTCGTTTTCCACCGCCGGGGTGAGAAACTCAACTGCCATCTCCTACAGTTTGCGAACCAGCGAAATTCAGACCAAATTTTCCAAATTCTATCATCCGACTCACAAATTAAACACACCCAGACATTAAACATGTTGTAAAACAAATACCTAACATGTTTCTAACAATTTTAATCATTATAATACACATAATCAACCAATTAAAAACCAAAAAATCACTGTTTAACCAAAATATTCATGTTTTGGCCTTTTAAAAGAAATTAAACACTGTAAATTCATCTCTAAGCTATTTTAATCCATTCCACTTACATTCTTTTCGTTTTTCATCATATTAACACAATCAAACGTCAATTTACCGATTAATAATCTAATTGGACATCAATTTTCATACATGAAATAAAACTCTGTAAAACCAAAAACTCAATTTTAAAGCATGTTTTTCATGGATTAATTCCTTCAAATTGGTTTATAAACTTCATATAATCACTAATACATGCATATTATCAAATACAACCAACTAATTCATGCATTGAGCGATTATAATCACATACAGATAAGTAAAAATTCATATACAGTGAAGAAATTATTTTACAATAAAGTGTTCTTAGAAAATATAACTAGACTTTAGAATTCACCTTTTATTGCTTTGAAATCTTGGTTAATCCTTCTTGCTTGAATTCTTGATTCCAATTTCCAAAAATTCTCTCTCAATTTCTCTCTTCTTCTCTGTATTTTATCTTTTTCTGGCTTATGAAAATAAACTGATAAAACGTCACGTGGTTTTATCAATTCACCAGTTACAAACCAAACAACTTTATCAGTTAAAAAAACTAAAAGGTCACAAAGCCTTGTTTGGCTAGACCCTAAAGAAAAAAAAATTCATTTTTACCAACCAAGGGCAACAAGGCCTTGTTTGGTTTAGCTAAATAAAACCCTTCTTCCATTTATTTTAATAACTCATTATACTATATAGTTTAATTGCCACACTTTCAATTTAATTAAACCTATTATTAAATAAATTCAATTAAACCTTACCAATTTAATTATAACTCTTATTCAAATAAATCATTTATTCATCTAATTTAATTATTAAATTAAATTAGAATAGACACATCAAATTACATTTAAATTATAATTACTCCACAATAACCTTATCAATTATTTATTCTACTCAATAAATAAATTAACAAAAATATTTATTTAACTCAATAAATATTTTTATTTATTCACAAAAATTACATTTGTTGCATCCTTCCCTCCTTAAAAGGATTCTGTCTCCAGAATCACAACGCAATTAATTCGACCGCTACATTCTCCCCTCCTTACAAGGATTCTGTCCCTAGAATCGAGATGCATGGATTAAACAAATAATTGGGGATAGTTTTGTATCATTTTCTCTTCGAGTTCCCACGTAGCTTCTTCAGCATTGCGGTTTCTCCAGATTACCTTAACAGAAGGTATAACCTTATTTCTGAAAACCTGTTCTTTCTTGTCAATTATCTGCACAGGAACCTCTTCATAGGACAAATCTTTCTCAAATTGAATTAGTTCATATTCTATAACATGTTTATAATCGGGCTTGTATGGTCGTAGCACCGATATATGAAAGACATTATGAATGTGGGCTAATTCGGGAGGTAAATCTACTTCATAAGCCACCTTACCTACTCTTTTCAACACCTCAAAGGGTCCAATAAATTGCGGGCTCAGCTTACCCTTTTTACCAAATCTGATTTTTTCCTTCTAGGGAGATACTTTAAGAAACACAAAACTGCCGACGTCGAACTCTCTATTCTGTCGGTGTTTATCTACATATTTCTTCTGCCTGTCTTGAGTAGCTAACAATCTGGCTCTTATCACCTTGACGACCGCAACAGTTTATTGTACCAGTTCAGGTCCCACTAGTTGACGTTCACCAACCTCATCCCAACATAACGGAGTTCTGCACTTTCTTCCATACAACGCTTCATAAGGTGGCATTCCAATGCTTGCGTGATAGCTATTATTATAGGCAAACTCGACCAGTGGTAAATGATCATCCCAGTTTACTTTGAAGTGCATGACGCACGCGCGTAGCATATCCTCCAACGTTTGTATTATTCTTTCACTTTGACCATCAGTGTAGGGATGATACGTTGTACTCATTCTCAACTGCATCCCCATATAAGCTTGCAGACTCCTCCAAAACTTTGATGTAAAACGTGGATCTCTGTCCGACACAATCGATACTAGAACACTGTGCCTCGAGATAATCTCCTTGACGTATATTTTCGCTAACTGATCAAGGGTGAATCTGATTTTGATGGGCAAGAAATGCGCTGATTTTGTCAGTCGGTTTACGATAACCCATATTGCGTCATAACCCTTCGGAGTAGTTGGAAGGCCTACCACAAAATCCATCGTGATATGCTCCCACTTCCATTCTGGTATCTCCAAGGGCTGTAACAAACCACTTGGTCTCTGATGTTCTGCTTTGACTTTCTGATAAGTTAAGCACTTCGCAACACACTTAGAAACTTCTCTTTTCATATTTGGCCACCATAAATGTTGTCGAAGATCCTGGTACATTTTTGTACTTCCCAGGTGAACTGAAAATCTTGAACCATGAGCTTTGTTCAAAATCTTTTCTCTAATTTCTTGCACTGACGGAACCCAGATTCTACCTTCAAATCTTAGCAACCCTTTGCTATCAATTTTGAATTTAAGCTCCTCACCGTCAAGCACCCTTTTCCGTATTTTATCACACTCCTCATCCTGAAGTTGTGCTTCTTTTACCTTGTCCACTAGAGTTGATTGGGTTCCCATCTGAAATAATTTTTCATCCAGATATTTTACCTCTAATTCCAACTTAGCCATTTCTGCTATGAGTTTCTCCTGAGCAGTTAACAAAGATAACTTCTCCCTACCCTTCTTGCTCAAAGCGTCGACAACCACATTAGCTTTCCCCGGATGGTATAGAATTTCACAATCGTAATCTTTGATCAATTATACCCATCGTCTTTGATGCATATTTAAATCCTTCTGTGTGAAAATATACTTGAGACTTTTATGGTCCGTGTATATCTCACACTTCTCCCCATAGAGATAGTGCCTCCAAATTTTTAAAGCAAACACCACGGCTGTTAACTCTAAATCATGGGTCGGATACCCTTTTTCATAATCTTTTAATTGGCACGATGCATAGGCGATAACCTTACCATTCTGTATAAGCACGTAACCTAACCCCTTGTGCGATGCGTCACTATACACCACAAAATTTCCTGTATTATCCGGTAAAGACAACACAGGTGCTGAGCTCAAACGTCTCTTTAACTCCTGAAAACTTTCTTCGTATTTCTCCGTCCAAAAGAACTTCACTGATTTCCTTGTCAAATTCGTCAACGAAGAGGCGATCCTGGAGAAATCTTGAATAAAGCGCCTATAATAACCTGCCAATCCCAAGAAACTCCTTACTTTTGACAGTGTTTTGGGCTAATCCCAGTTCATTACATCTTCCACTTTCGCCGGATCCACCAAAATCCCGTCTGTATCAATAACATGCCCAAGGAATTGAACACGCTCCAACTAAAATTCACATTTGGAGAATTTAGCATAAGGTCAAAAGCATAAGGCACCCTGACAACAACCCCGGGGGAGAGCCAAAACTCAAGATTACCACGACAACAATCCTGAGGGCGCACTAAGGCACAACGCCACCACAACAATCCAAGGATCACAAAACTGAGGATAAGGCCACAAGAAGCCACCACAGCCACCCTAAAACACCAACTACCCGAGGTAGGCTAGCCGACTAACTACCTTCGGACACCGGGAGATACCTTTCAGCTTTATCTTCCCAGACCCAGAAATAGTCTTATTCAACGCCCATTTTCAGCCCTCAGAGAGACCTTTTTTCAGAATAGTTTGATGTAAACAACTGTTAGGAATCATATGGCTTTAAATTTGATGTTGTGATACTAATGTATATGTGTATCAGTAGTTATATTGTAAAGTCCCTAATGAAATACCTATGTACAGGGACTTAGAATAGAAAAGATCAAATATGTTAGGATGCTCTAAGCTATATTGAATATCTATCTGATCAAATCATATTTGTAATTATGAGTATTGGAAAGTCCTTTATCGAAGGTGATGTACAAAGGACTTAGAAAAGATCAAACTTGTTAGGTTGATCTCATGAGTTGAAATAGACCAATCGTAGAGTACTGCAGGTTCAGCAAACTTCGCAGAGTCAAAGAATGTCATCATAGAGTTAGCCAGGAAAACATAAAGTTCTCTCGGCTGAATGTAGAGCAATCTCGGCGGGACGTAAAGTTCTCTCGGCAGAACGTAGAGCACTCTCTGCGGGACGTAGAGTTCTCTCGGTAGAATGTAGAGCACTTTTGGCAGAACGTAGAGCACTCTCGGCAGGACGTAGAGTTCTCTCGGCAGAACGTAGAGCATTCTCGGTAGAACGTAGAGTTATCTCGGCATCACTGTGCTAACTCTCAGGATCGTAGAGCCTTTATAGCCTGTCACTCTACGATTCACAAAGACTGTCTACAACCAAGTACAAGATTGTAGAGTAGTCTCTGCCAGAGGTCTCAAAGATTAAATCAGCACTTCTAAAGAAGAACATAAAGGCAAAGCATTGATACTATTTCAGAATGATCAAAATGCATATGAAGATCACAGTGAACGTCTGCAAACATCAAACAATCGTAGAAGCTGCAACTCTGCAATCACACTAACGAAACTACGACTAGCAAGATCGTAGAGTCAACACGTCAGACAAGCAACTCAGATCTAAATTGAATATTCTAAGTTGCCCATAATGAGTGATTAGAAGAATGACCTGCCCAAGACAGCTGCTGAATATTAAACAAATCAGTGGGGAGCAAACAACTATAGACTGCAGATACTCAGAGCATTATCTCTGCCACTATCTTGGTACAGGCTAATGGGAGCTGACTCACCCCACTACTGCAGTCAACAAGGAATAAACTATTCCTAAGTTCAGCAACACATCTCAACGGGAGGATTAAATGCAACGACCACATTTCAACGGAAAGATTTTAAGAAGCATCTACATAAGGCAGACGGATTTGAAGATTACAAGTCAAACAAGAACAACGAGAAAAAATAAAATCTGTCAAACTATCACTCTACAATCCAAAGGGAAATATCTTGCTTCGCTGTTGAGTTCATCAGACCAAATGCTTCAGGCAACTCAGTAGCAACAAAACAATCACTCTCTATCAAGTGAAAGGGTCAATAGGTGACCAACTTAAGTCAAGTCTGCTGGACTTGCTGAGTACCAAAGGGTACAAGAGATTCTTAGGCTGTTGGTCTTAGTCTACAGAGTTCCAAAGCTACTTGCTTTGAAGAATACGTTGTGTACTAGAGTTCCAAGACTGCAGGTCTTGAAGGAATCTTTGTGATTCAGTTGTAACGATATCCTTAGTGGATTTACTACTCGAGGAGTAGAACAGTGGAGTAGGAGTCTTGCGTGCTCCGAACCACTTAAAGTCTTATCTCTATCTCTTTGCATTCCTTAACTACCATAATTGCTATAATTGTTTTATTACTGTTTTATCACATCCATTATAGTTGTTCTATCTCTAAGGGGGATTTTATCAAACATACATTCCGTTGTGCTTAATTGCTTATCTATTAACCAGACTGATAAGTTATTCTTTGAATACGAGTTAAAAAGTTTTAAAAGAATCTATTCAACCCCCTTCTAGATATCTTTTGTGCCTCTGGAAACTAACAATTGGTATCAGAGCAGGTTCTCTTGTCTAAAACTTAACTCGCTTTGGTAGATCAATGGCACAAACCAGAAATGGATCTGAGCTTGGTGGAGGAAACAAACCACCTATGTGCAACAAAGATAAATTTGCTAACTGGAAAGTTTGCATACAAGCATACATGGATGCCATTGACGAGGATCTATTTGATGATGTCATCAGTGGGCCCTACGTACCAACTAAGCTAACGCCAACTGTTGAAGATCCAAATAAAGTCTCAATCAAGTCAAAGAAAGACTGGACTGATGCAGAAAAGAAAACAGTTCAGTTAGATAAAAGAGCCAAAAACATTTTGTCCATGGCCCTAAAAGATGAGCTCTTTGAAAACGTTGTCAACTGCACAACAACAAAGGAAGTATGGGATGCACTGCTGATCATGAATGAAGGGACTGAAGAAGTTAGAGAAAACAAACAGTCATTGCTCACTCAGCAGTGTGAAATGTTCACCCACATCTTAGGGGAAAACATCACTTCCACATATGAAAGATTCAACGTACTTCTCAACTCTCTTCGAGCATATTGAAAGACCTATCCAAATAAAGATCTCATCATCAAGTTCATGAGAGCACTGCCAAGCAAATGGGATGCCAAAACCACTGCCATAAGAGAGTCAAAGAATCTTAATGAAATGACTGTTCAGATGTTATACGACAATCTTCTTACTTATGAATTAGAGCTGACCCAACGAGCAGAAACTCTGTCAGATAGAAAAAAGAAAGAAAGAGGAATTGCTCTTAAGGCATCTACTTCAAAGAAAGCTGACTCAGATGATGATGAAGATGATGAACTCAATGATGAAGGAGTTGCTATGCTGGTCAGACACTTCAAAAGGTTTATAAGCAGAAACAGCAGACAAAGGAAGTTCAGCAGCAGCTTTAAAGAACAAGTTAATGACTTATGCTATAATTACAAACAACCAGGTCATTTCATTGCAAACTATCCCAAGGCTCCAAGAAATGATCTGAAGAAGGACAAGAAAAAGTCAGAATTCAAATGCCACTATAAGGCCAAGAAGAAAGAAAGAGGCTTTGTCGCTGAAAGTTCATGGAGTGATTCAGAGGACTTAAGTCTTGAATCAGGTGAAGATGAATGACCATAAAAAGCCAACCTATGCTTAATGGCCAAGGAAGGCAAAAGCAAGAAAAAATTCAACGTGGATGAGGTATTTGACTTTTATTCCCCTGATTTAACTATTGATGATCTTAGAGAAGGAATGCATGACTCTATGATAGAACTGCATAAATATATGAAACTATTCAAAATTCTATCAAAGGATCATTCTCTTCTTCAAGAGGAAAAAGAGAAAGCAATCTTAGAGTTGGAAACTGCTCTACGAACTGCTGACTCTTGTACCAGTCTTGAGGCTGAGAATGCTAATTTGAGATAGATAAATGAGCTTAGCACTCAGAAAGAGTTAACTCTAGTTTCCAAGATTCAGGAACTAGAAAAGATAATTTCTTCATGGAACAAGTCTTCTCTGTCTATAGACTCTATGATCTCTAGCCAAAGATCAGTGGTTAACAGGTCAGGTCTAGGTTTCTGCAATTCTCCGTACCTCTGTGGTTAAACCTATGGAAATAAATGATGGTAGTTCTCCTAAATTCAATAAGGGACTTGTGTTTGTTAAATCCTCCCAGAAAGTTAATCCAAATCATTCAAACTCTGTAAATTAAGTTGTTGGACCCCACACAAATCTAGGATTTAAGAAATCAAAGAGTAAGTCAACTTCTGCATTCAAGCCTCGAAGGATCGTAGAGTATGGCAAAACTCACTCTACGAACTAACCTGGCAAGAAACGTAGAGTTGACTTCCACTCAACGAAAATTATAAATCATAGAGTTGTGAGGAAGCAGAAGGAATTTAAGCCAAAAGGAGAAGCTATGAGCCGCTACTACCTACGTATGTTTAAGACAAAAACGAATCCATACTCACACACAAGCATGCATTATATTCAATGTTTTACTTGTCATAAACATGGTCATAAAGCTGCAGAATGTTATTTCAATTATTTCTATCCTGTACTGCACAAACCTAAAATCAAGCAGATTTGGGTTCCCAAGACTACTAATAAATCTGGACCCAAGCAATTTTGGGTAGCAAAATGAAAGTTGATCCTCTCTGCAGGTACAAAGCTCCACTGAATCAACATGGTACCTTGATAGTGGATGCTCAAGACATATGATAGGCAACAAGGCTCTCCTGTCAAACTTTGAAGAAAAAGATGGTCTTGTAGTCATCTTTGGTGATAACAATTCTGGAAAGACAAGAGGATATGGTTCTGCTGGGAATGGTGTTGTGTCTTTCAGCAAAGTGGCATACGTTAAAGGACTGAAGCACAATCTTCTCAGCATCAGCCAACTGTGTGATAAAAATCATCAAGTCACCTTCCTCAACAATCAATATCAAGTCAGGGACTTGAAGACTAACTCATTGAAGCTGATGGGAACCAGAGATGGAAATGTCTATACTGTCAACCTTGTTGAGTTAAAACCTGATGAAGCAATATATTTTCTTGCCAAGACTTGCTGGCTATGGCATAGGAGATTATCTCATTTAAACTTCAAAAGCATGTCAAGACTTGCCTCCAAAGATCTTGTAGCAGGACTGCCAAAGCTCAACTTCATCAAAGAGAAACCTTGCAAAGCATGTCAGTTTGGAAAGCAAACAAAGAACTCATTCAAAAGCAAAACAGTCAATTCAAATGATAAGCCCCTTAAATTGCTCCATATGGATCTCTTTGGGCCTATCCCAACTGCAAGCCTTGGAGGAAAAAGATACTCTCTGGTGGTAGTGGATGACTATACCAGATTCACATGGGTATTCTTTCTGAGATCTAAAGATGAAACCAGCTCTCATCTTATCAAGCTGTTCAAACTTGTTATGAATGAGAAAGAGGAGAAGATCAAGGCTATCAAGAGTGATCATGGAAGAGAATTTGATTTCTCTGAGGTAGAACTTTACTGTGAAGAGAATGACATCAATCACAACTTCTCAGCCCCAAGAACTCCACAACAAATGGAGTAGCTAAGAGAAAGAATAGGACACTGATTGAAGCAGGGAGAACACTACTGGAAGCTACTCAACTTCCTTAGTATTTTTGGGCAGAAGCAGTCAGCACTGCATGCTACACTCAAAACATGTCTCTCATTCACTCCATCCTTAAGAAGACTCCCTACGAATTATGGAAAGGAAGGAAGCCAAACATCAGTTACTTTCGTGCCTTTGGCTGTCTATGCTACATCCTCAATAATGGCAAGAAGTATCTGACCAAATTCCAACCTAAGTCAGATGAAGGGATCTTCCTTGGTTATGCTATGGACAGCAATGCCTACAAAGTATTCAACAAGGAATCATTAAGTGTTGAAGTCTCTATTCATGTCACATTTGATGAGTCAGAATCAAAGAAGAAAACTTCTTCACTCAACGATCCAGCAGAGAAGAACTCTACGTTCACAGAGTCCAAAATCGTAGAGTTAGACACTACGATCGTCGAGCTAGAAGCAGAAAACACAGAGCAAGAAGAAGAAAACGTAGAGCTCACTATGCCAGATAATGAGACTCTACGACCTGAACCAGAAATCTACTTGGAAGAACTCAGACAAGAAGGCACCAGAAGTGACATTCCAAGAAGGAGAAAATGGACGAAGGACCACACTGAAAATCTGATCATTGGAGATCATAATGCAAAAGTTAGGACAAGATCAACAACTCTGAATGCATCAACCTAAGCTTTCTCTCTCAATTAGAGCCCAAAAAGGTAGAAGAAGCATTAGGAGATTCAAGCTGGATAGAGGCCATGCAAGAGGAGCTCAACCAGTTTGAAAGAAACAAAGTCTAGAGACTAGTTGAAAGGCCAAAACAACATCCAGTCATTGGCACCAAATGGGTTTTTAGGACCAAGATGGATGAAGAAGGTGTCATCACAAGGAACAAAACAAGATTGGTAGCTAAAGGTTACTCACAGGAAGAAAGGATTGACTATGATGAAACATTTTCCCTTGTTGCAAGATTGGAAGCTATCAGAATCTTTCTTGCCCATGCAGCTCACATGAGATTCAAAGTCTTCCAAATGGATGTCAAAAGTGCTTTCCTAAATGGAGAACTTCAAGAAGAAGTCTATGTGGAACAACCTCCAGGTTTTGTCAATCCAACCTTCTCTGATTATGTTTATAGATTAGACAAAGCATTGTATGGATTAAAACAAGCACCTAGAGCATGGTATGAAACACTCACTAATTCTCTCATTGAAAAAGGATTCACTAGAGGTAGAGTAGATACCACTTTATTCCTAAGGAAACATAAGGATAGATCACTTCTAGTTCAAATCTATGTGGATGATATTATATTTGGTTCTACTGATGTAAAATTGTGTGAAAGGTTTGCCAAGCTAATGCAGAGCAAATTCGAAATGAGCATGATGGGAGAACTGAACTTCTTCCTTGGACTTCAAGTGAAGCAAACTGATGAAGGAATATTCATCAACCAAGCCAAATACATTAAAGACCTATTAAAGAAATATGGCATGGAGTCAACCACCATCATGAAAACTCCCATGACACCTGCAACCAAGCTTGACAAAGATGAGAAAGGTAAAAGTATTGATATTACTCAATATAGAGGTACGATTGGCTTCCTCTTATACCTAACTGCTAGTAGACCAGATATCATGTTTGCCACTTGTATTTGTGCTAGATTCCAAGTTAATCCTAAGGAATCCCATTTATTGGTTGTAAAAAGGATTTTCAGATATCTTAAAGGCACTCCAAATTTGGGACTTTGGTACCTAAAGGAGTCACCTTTTAATTTAATGGGATATTCAGATGCTGACTATGCAGGATGTAAAATAGATAGAAAGAGCATAAGTGGAACATGTCAATTACTTGGAAACAGACTTGTCTCCTGGTTTAGCAAAAAGCAAAACTCAGTCTCAACCTCAACTACAGAAGCTGAATACATTGTTGCAGGCAGTTGCTGTGCATAAATCCTATGGATGAAAAATTAGTTAGCTGACTATGGATTTGAGTTTAAGTCTATTCCTATTCATTGTGATAACACTAGTGCAATTGCTATAACTCATAATCCTGTCATGCACTCAAGAACCAAGCATATAGATATAAGATATCATTTCATTAGAGATTATGTGCAAAGTGGGAATATATCATTACATTATATTCCTACTGAAAACAGCTTGCTGATGTCTTTACAAAACCTCTGGATGAATCAAGGTTCAACATGCTAATAAGTGAACTTGGAATGCTAAATTTACATCCATAATATTATGCTTTGAAATCTACTAACTCTGCAGAAAGAAAGTTCGTAGAGTGACGTCAGAAATCGTCGAGTGAAATTGGAAAAACGTAGAGCTCAAGGGAAGTCAAGCTGCCGAGACTCACTCTACGATCGTCGAGTAAGATGGAAATCGTATTGTAGAAAAGACTCAAAGATGAAACGTAGAGCCCAGAAGGAGCTAAGGGCAAAATAGTCTTTTTTGTCAAACTAATACGTGCACTCATTTAAAGCTTGTCACGTGACCCACTCAACAGAACAAGTGGGAAGTTTTTACGAATTCATTTCAAATTTTTCATTTCATCTGAAAACCCTCCCTCTTCCTCTTCGCTGAAACCCTAGCTCTCTGTTCCAATCAAACTCTAAGTAAATTTCGTTCTTGTGCAGCAAAATCTAAGAAATTCTTAAATGGCACTCTCTCCAGTCATCTCAGGTAACTCCCTCAACTTTGAAAATTTTGCCACAGCTGAGACGAAGTTCAAGAGAATCATCTCTCTGCTACAGCGATCGGGACTCTACGAAGCCCTTGACACCAATACTCAAGTATACCCAAAATTGGTGAGGGAATTCTACTCAAATGGAATTATTGGAGATAGAATCCTGTCCACTAAGGTTAAAGGGGTCTCACTTCAGCTAAGTGCTTCAGAAATCAACGTAGCCCTAGGATTCAAAAATGACGGGCTTACAACTCTCCAGTTCATCAACACCGAAGAAGGGCTGAAGCGAATGCACCATGAGAACAACCCAGGGCTGAGGGGATTAAAGAAAAAGGAATTTCCTCAAAAGTATGAATTTCTAGCTGATGTTGTTGGTAAATGCATTCTGTGCAAGGATTCAGCTTATGATTCTGTCAATGACATTCAGCTTAGAATCATGACTGCAATTATGAAGAAGATCCAACTGAACTATGGTGCGCTACTCCTAGAGTGGATTGGAAACTGGGTCTCAAATGATGGAAAGATCAAAGGGGCAAGGAAGATGTTTTATGGCAGATTTATAAGCATCATTCTTCAAAAAGCACTAGGAGATCGAATTGGGGATAATGAAGGAGAAGTTATAAATGTCCACAAAAGGATCACCCAAAAGCTATTTGAAAACTGGAAAAGAAATCCAGCTGGGAATTTAAAGTCAGCTCAGACAGAAGACAGTGAGAAAACCCAAAGTGAAGTCAGGAAGCCTTCCATGAATAATATGTCTGTGATTGTAGAAGAAACTGATGAGGTAGATCAGGAGGTACCGGCTCTAACCAGAAAGAGCAAAGGGAAAAAGAAGGACCTGCATCTTCTGCTGCTCAACCAAGGCCTTCCCTCTCTTCTGAAGTAGAGAAGAAGAAAAGAAAAGAAATGAAAGAAGCTTCTGGTGAAATATCACATAATCTAAAGGTGTATCATAAGAAGGGAAAACGCAGCTCTAAGCAAAGCCTTCTACGATCGCTGAGAATCCTCACTCTACGATCGTAGAGTTAAGAGCTGAAGTCGCTGCTAAGGATGTTGGTCAGCCTGAATCCATGGCTGTTGATGACGAACAAATGGCTGAGAAGGTTGCTGAACCCGAGCCAAAGAAAATGAAGAAAAAGCTGATGACTCTAGCTCAAAAGGAGCTTAATGAAGCAATGCTAAGGATCAAAGAAGAGGAAATGAGACTATTAGCCTTTGATCAATCTGTCGCTCCAACTGAGGGGGAGCAACAAGAAGCTGCTGAGCAAGGATGTGCTCATATTGAGGGGGAGACACTTGATGTCCCTAAGGCAGTCACTGCTTAGATTGAGGGAAAGCAATCAAAAGATCATCATGAAGATCCATCAAACCCCGAAGAAATTAGAACTCATGTTGAGGAGCACGAAGACCATATGGAGATCATTGATGAAAGGGGAGAAGAAGAGGAAGAGACAACGGCTGAGAAAACTGAGGCTGTTAAAATAAGTGATGAAAGCTATGAGAGTGAAGATGAAAGCCTAGAAATCATTGCTGAAGGCAGAAATGAAGAGAGGCATATCAATTACAACTGCCTATTTGCCTACTTACCAAGGATGTCATTCCATCAAGCTTTAATCCTCAATTCTTGGGATCATATGTTCTGGGCCTTCAAGACTTATCCAGCTATTTCAGTGCTTGCCCAAGAATTCCCTAGAATTGGCTCCTTTGCTCAGAAGCTGCTGACCAACCATCCATTTCAGGTTAACGAGCAAAAGGTATACTTCATTCTTTCATCATTTAAGTTAAATCACTCTCCATTGCCATATTACTATCGTTTTGATGAGATACCAAGATGGAATGAGGTCATCTTTGACCCAAGGAATCCACTTCCAGTTACAGGGTCTCAAAACTCTGTCCCTGATGAACCAGATGCCCAACCATCTCCGGTCACAGAGTCCCTAAACTCTATGACTAATGCTCAGCTCACCCTCCAAACCCAAAACATAGAGTCAACTCACACTACGATCGACTCTACGATCGTAAAGTGTGATGACCCTATAAATGACAATCAAACTGCCTCCTCTCCCATACTTCAAACAACTGCCCCAACCATTCCGGCTGATATTCCATCCTCCTCCCACAATGAATATTTTGACCTAGCTATTGCTTTGGCAAATCTCCAAGAAAGCAATAAGGAAGCATCTCCACCTGAGATCAAGTAAATTCTTGAGTGTGTCAAACTCATCCCCACAACAGATGAATTGATTGATCTCACAGTTGGCATGGCTAAAGATGTGGAGGAGAATCTTCAAGCCAATTCTCTCACACTCCATAGAAGATTTAATGAACTTGTTGATGCTGCCAATGCTCACTCCAACAATCTTGGTACTGAATTGACCAAAAGATTAAGGGAAATTATCAAAGAATTACTGAACGACATTGACAGCAATTCTATCAAAAGGAAATTGCTGATCACAAATCCGCAGTTCTTTCCCTTTAGGAGTCTCAGATAACTCAAAACAAGCTAGTAACTGAGAAACTCTTTGATTTGAGCACCTCCATCAACAACTTCCAGCGCCTATCCCTCCAATAGATGGAAAGGACTGACAATGCCCTTGCCCTAATGCACCAACAAAGAGAGAGGACTGAAGCTCAATTAGTAGAATAAAAGAGCTGACAACACTCAGTCTAGATCTCAAATGCAAGAATTGGTGCAAGGTATAGAGCAGCTCTCCCAAGAGGTTCGAAGGTTAGATGCTGACATAAAGGGGGAGAAAACCAAAGGCAAAGAAAAGGAAGAATCAAGCAGCAGCAGGGGAAGAGAGCAACCAAGGCAGCCTAGGCAGACCGAATCATCACTCCCAAGTGAAGAGCCCATCAATGCCATTCCCAAAAGAAGTGAAGTCCCTGGATCCTACAGAAAGAATGCCTGATGTAACTTCAACAGGAGTTCACATACCATCAGGTAATACATTTATATTTACTAATACAATAAATTACAAATTTACAAACATAATTTTGTTTTCTTTTTCCTCTTCTTCCCCATCTTCATCATCTTCCCCATTACCATGGAACTTACCAAAAATTTCAAAATCCAAAATACTTAAATCATTCATCCTCTTCCCTATAACCATTCATAAAGCTCGAAAATCTCAAACTAAAAATCTCAATTCGTTCATCATCTTCAAAATTTTGCTTAATCTCAAACCCACATCATTTTCCCTCTCCAAGACACAAATGTGAAGGAATCCCCAAGTAAATAGATTTTCTCAAGTTGGGATTCTGAAACTTTCTGCACTTCCCTGAAATTGTTTGCCAAAAGTAAACAACAGCCAAAACTCTTGTTTCATCTTTCGCAATTGTCTGGTATTCTTAAATTCTAAGAACTCTAATGTTGCTGAAATGCACAACAGAGGCACTCCATTTTCCTTGTATCCATGAACTATTTGATTTTCGAAGCAAATACTCGACCTTGCCATTAGCCCACTGTCATATAAAAGGTCATATATTCATGTATTTCTGTCTTCAAGTCGACAATTCTTTCATCTAAATCTTGCAAAACCCATGATTTCTCCCCCAAATTCCTCACTAAATTCGGAGATAATTCGGGTCGTAAAACCTAGAAACCACCCAAGAAACCACAAAAATTAACCCCACACCCAAAATCAACCTCATTAGCATAACCCCAAATCCCATCTTTCCTTTCTCCTTTTTCCTTTTCCCCTGAAAACTCATTCGATTTGGCGGTGGATTTAAAAGGCGGCGACACCATCCTCACCGGAGAAATTCTCGATTTGGGTGTCGAAACTGAAGAATTGGAGGAAATGGGGGTTCGAGAAATGGGTTTGGAGATTAGGATCAAATGTGAAGGAATTCATGCATAGATCCCAAAGGGTAAGTCCCCATCAATTGCTTCAAAATCTAACGCACAATGTAAGGTTGATCTTCGGATCAAGATCTGGAAATGGACTTTTTTAATTTGTTTTTTTAATTTTCACTGATCAATTATTGAAGATGAAGATCAAATGAAAATGAATGAGATGAAGATGGAGATTTTCACTCTTTTTTGGTTTGATGAACGAAATGAGATGCAATTAGTTATATATATTGCATATTTGTTTAACTTTATTTTGTTAATCTAGTATTTCACATGTATTTCTACAAATTTATTAAGTAAAATACGACATTTATACGGTCAACAATATTTAAATATTAAATTACGACACGTGGCCATTTTCTGGAAAAAATTGACTAAAAATCTAAATAGGGTCCATCGTGGTTACTTAACGGTACTTTGGGTAGTGGGATGTGTGGCGCCCCCAAATCCGGGTACCTTCGTACCCGTATTCAGTGCTACACGGTACTATTCATCCATTCACAAACATCTATAAAATCTTATCGACATGAAGGTAAATACTATTTATTACAAACATATCCTTACATTCCCAGGTTTTCGGACCTTAAAATCTTCATACATCGTGATATGTAAAATAATATTACAAATATTCCTAACTATTACAAATAGCTCTACATTCTCTACTCGTTCGTCTTTCCTTTTCCTTTGTCCTTACCGGAGCCTTTTATACGCTCAGGTTTCGCTGAAACATTTAATTTAAAGCAAGAATGAGCATTTATACAACACTTCTACAACTGAACAATAGTTGTGAAGAGACTTCGAATTGATCTAAATAACAAGATCTAATGTTTCAAATTTTTGAAACTACATACTAATTATACATGCTGAGCGGTCGAAGGACCATGAACATTTTTATTTTCGTAAAGGTTCGGTAGTAATTCAACTATGAACCGACTACCTTACGAGCACGTTGGGTGATCAGCCCTTTGTACCCTGTGTTGTACAATACTCTAGCTAAACGACTATATGCGTTTATTTGACCACCTAAGGGGTCAGTCGAGATTTTTTCGACGTATAATTCCTCAATATTAGAGGGCGGTCATCTTAGACATGAATTCAAACCAAAACAATTCAATTGAACAACTCTAGTTAATCTCAATAACATTTCAAAGATTTATTTTTGAATCAATAAAATGTTTTAACATGCGTCTAGTCGAATCAAATGGCATAGACTATCTTCTAAAACAGTTCATGCATATTAGAACATAAAGGTATGCATTATAGCAAAGCTTGAACAATTTATGTCATAACATAGCTTGAATACTTGTACAAATATCAAAAGATTTGTATAAGTCTAGGAAATTTACATAATATATAAGCATTGAGTAAATTTGAACATCAAGGCATCTCAAAGCATTTATAAGAGCGTAGTCAAATGAATGAAAAAGCTTGCACACTATAACAACTGTACAAGGTTAGTGAACTTGCAAAAACATAGACAACTTGCACAATATAAAACATTGCATAGGTTAAGAAACTTGCCTTTCGCGTGCTTTAAACGTGATGTTAATCATTCTTTAAAATATCCTATACATTTAAGTTCATATACACAAACCAATTAGTCATACAACGATGCTAATTTATGGCTTACGTTAACTTTATTTTTAGTTTACGTTTTAACATGTTTGTTTCTATCGAAACATAACCTTAACTCGCATCTTATAAGACTTGGTATCATACCACCATATATACATAACATGCTTTATCATATCTATATGAACGTCCCGTCTTAAAACCAAAAGAAATTCATTTTTGGTTCTTGACCCGACCCGGAGCTGCGGCGCCCGAATTTACCCTATATTCGGCGCTGCGGCACTGGCCATTTTCCCATCTTCTATAAGTCAGGCGCCCAAATGAACTAAATGGGAGGCGCTGCAACATCAACCTGAAATTCCCCAATTTTTTTCTAAGTCTTTTAGCTTGCAATTTCATGCCTTCTTCGTAACTTCATAACTCGCTCATTCCTTATCGGAATGAGTTCATTCTTAAGCCATTTTCTAGCTCGTAACAACATTTATAACTTCCCTTGGACAAAATAATTTTTTCTTCTTCCTAACAAGCCTAAAAAATGATTCAAAAGTCCTTCAGCAACTAGTTTTTCGATAAGTGACGTTTCAACGTCGGATTTTCAAATTAACATAACTAGCTCATCTGAAGTCGGATTGAGCTCGTTCTCTAGCCTATGACTCACATTTTTTTTATTAACTCTAAAAGACCTAACAAATTGGACTTATCCGAAAAACTTATTTAACCGCTAACTTAGTACGAAAATTGTACCAAGCTAGGGTTTTTGACGATCGACGCCTTTTACAAAAATTTTTGCCATATCTTCATTATGGAGTATTTTTTTCTCCGTTCCACTTGGAACATTACCATAACCCACTTAACTATATTTCCTTCTTCCCAGATTCCACAAACAATCCACGGAGAGAAAGATTACAAGTTCTAAATGTAAGTTTGTAATATCCTTGAACAAACAATCAAATTGCATATCAATAGCGGAAACATGGTAAAATCAGAATTTAAAATTTTACAAACCATAAATAGGATCGATCTTTATGCGCAATTATCAATTAACAAAAGGAGATAGGGAATTATACAGTGTAGAACAAAGCTTCATCACGTACAAGTTCAACTCCAATTCCTTCACGCTCTCCTTGAATTCCACCAACTAGATTCCTTTGATCAACGTTAGCCACCCAAGTGTTTGGCCTTTAGAGGTGATCTACCAAGGAATAATAAGAATTCAAGAAGTGGGTAATGGCAAACCGTAGTTTTCTCTCTATAGAGAATTTATGAGTTCTCTCCCAAATCTTATGATAATGTGTGTAATCCTAATCCATAATAAGACTCCTATTATTTATAAATATAGACAACCCTCCTAAACTATTCAGGAGTAGAGTTTTATTTAATTAAACTCCTAATCTAATTAGGAACTTATATGAGACTACTCTTATTAATTAATTTCTAAATTATTTAGGAATTAAATAATAATAATAATAATAATAATAATAATAATAATAACAAATAATAATAATAAGACTCCTCTTATTAATTTATAATTAGTATTTCCAAAATACTAAATAATAAATATTAAGTTATTTAATTTATTCTATCCCCATAGTATAAATTAAATATACTTAACTTATTATTACGATTATGCCATTCACTTCTTAAATAAATATTTTTCTTTTGCGGTGTGATCATTTAGGTTCTCCATATTAAATCGGTTGTAGAATAAATCAATTAGAACAATTCTAATCTTATTTAAATAAATAAATTAAATCATTTAATTCATTTAAATAAATAATATTTATTTCACAATAAGGGTAAGTCCCTTTAGCGATCAACGACTTTTCAAATAATATAGATTTCAACATTTAATCATAAAAGAACCTTTCAGTAAATAGTTACCGTACAATTCAATCATTTTACCATACAATGTCCCAATCAAATATAAGACATGAAATTACTGTCAAGTCTTATTCTATTTGATTATATGCATTTCGACTCTCAAATACACAACTCTAAATAATGCAAATTAGAAACTCTTTTCTAATTTCATTCTACCTTGGCTAAGGACTACTGAGCTGCCATTTATCGAATCACATAGGGCATTCTCATCTTTTACTAGAAGTAGTAGATTCTTTGTCGACCATTCACATATCTCCATGTACAACTTATTATACCCAATCATACCCTTTGATATACTCTAAAGGTCTTAAGGGACATGTAAAAGCATAACTCATCATATACAAGATATTATGATGATCTCAAGTCCAAGGATCACTTATATTACTATCACATTTGGAATTTCTACTGACATGCAAGTAAAACTCCATTAGGTATTCCTTTAGCGAGTTACGTTCAGTGAACTTATTCTTTAATAAGCACCTACATACTTCCTTTAGTATCTCTACACAAATGATTATGAGGTCAATCATCCTCTTCATAAGAGCAAACATAGTATGCACTAATCTATCTGGATTCACTAATCCCCTGCTTAGTGATCTAACGATTAGGAACGATTTTAGTTTTTGGCTATCATGAATTTAGATTTCATTAACATGATCATCATCATGATTTTAAAAGCATTGCTCAAAACTATGGATTTATCACAATTAATTCAACAGCACAATGTGGATAAAGAAAATGCCTTTAAATAAATTAATTATTTTATTAATAAACGAATAAGATTACAAAATATATGCTACATCATATCAAATGTGATTGGCTTGTGTGCATACTACTTTCACTAAATAAAGTCCTCTACGATTATTTTTCATCCTTATGCTTAAGCTTACCGTTTTAACTGCCGTGTTCACTTTTCATGCAGTTTAACAAGTGATTTAACATGACTACACTACATAACTCCTTATTACTCCAAGATCCTCCATGATCTTCCAATCAAACAATAACATCCACCAACAAGGCACTTCATATCATACTACAAAGCTTTTAAAAGAAATAAGATGAAGTAGATAGGTTTCTAGGGTTTCTTACCTTTGATGATCCTTCTTCTTCTTCTTCTTCTTCCTAGCTTATGCTTGATTAATTAAGGCTTACAAGTTTGCTAGACCTCTCTCTTTCTTACTCTCAAGCTCTTGCTTTCACTTTCTCTCTTGTTCTTATTTTTTCTCTTTTCTCTCTAACTCTTGTAATGAAGATGAAAGATTCAAATGGCTAAGTGTTAGACTAACCTAGCTTATTCTCCAACAACTAACCTAACCTCACCCTAAGGTTAGGTTAACTCTTACAAGGTTAAGGAACTTAATGATTAGCTAAGGTCTTGCTTGGAAATCAACATTGAGTGGGAGGGAACGAAGCATTTAATGCTAGCTTTTCTTGGATAAAACTTGCCAAAAATGGCAAGTGACTCACCTGAAAGTAGTATGCAAATAATCCAATCATATTTGATATGATGTAGCATATACTTTATAATCTTATTTATTTATTAATAAAAAATTTGATTCATTAAAAATATTTTACTTTATCTACATGGTGCTTTTATTTTATATGTGATAAACTCATAGCTTTAAGCAATGTTTTTAGAATCATGATGATGATCATGCTAATGAGATCTAAATTCTTAGATAGCTTAAAACTAAAATCGTTCCTAATCATTAGATTACTAAAATGGGATTAGTAAATCCGAATAGATTGGTACATACTTTGCTTGCTCTTAGGAAGAGGATGATTGATCTCATAATCATTTGTGTGGAGACACTAAAGCAAGTATGTAGGTGCTTATTAGAGAATAAGTTCACTGAACTTGACTCACTAAAGGAATACCTAATGGAGTTTTACTTGCCTGTCAATAAGAATTCCTCTAGTGATAGTAATACAAGTGATCCTTAGACTTGAGATCATCATAGTATCTTATGTGTGATGAGTTATGCCTTGACATGTCCCTTAAGACCTTTAGGGTATATCAAATGGTGTGATTGGGTATAATAAGTTGTACACGGAGATAGTTGAATGGTCAATAAAGAATCTACCACTTCTAGTAAAAGGAGAGAATGTCATATGTGATTCGATAAATGACAACTCAGTAGTCCTTGGCCAAGGCAGGATGAAATAAGAAAGTAGTTTCTAATTTACATTGTTTTGAGTTGTGCATTTGAGAATCGAAATACATATAATTAAATAAAATAAGACTTGACAGTAATTTCATGTCTTATATTTAATTGGGACATTGTATGGTAGAAGGATTGAATTGTACAGTAGCTATTCACTGAAAGGTTCTTTTATAATTAATGTTGAAATCAATATTATCTAGAATGTCGTTGATCGCTAAGGGGGCTTACCCTTATTATAGAATAAATATTATTTATTTAAATGAATTAAATAGTTTAAGTTATTTATTTAAATAAGATTAGAATTGTTCTAATTAATTTATTCACAACCGGTTTAATATGGAGAATCTAAAGGGTCACACCGCAAAAAGAAAATATTTAATTAAGAAGTAAATGACATAATTGTAATAGGAAGTTAAGCATATTTAATTTAATCTATGGTGATAGAATAAATTAAATAGCTTAATATTTATTATTTAATATTTTAGAAACATTAAATATAAATTAATAAGAGGAGTCTTATTATTATTATTATTATTATTATTATTATTATTATTTCTATTATTATTATTATTATTTAGTTCCTAAATGGTTTAGGAATTAATTAATAAGAGTACTCTCAAATAAGTTCCTAATTGGATTAGGAGTTTAATTAATTAAAATAAAACCCTACTCCTAAATAGTTTAGGAAGGTTGTCTATATCTATAAATAAGAGGAGTCTTATTATGAATTAGGGTTACACACACATCATAAGATTTGGGAGAGTACTCATCAATTCCATAGAGATAGAAACTTGGGTTTTGCCAACACACATCTTCTTGAATATGTATTATTCCTTGGTGGATCACCTCTAGAGGCCAAACACTTTGGTGACTTGCATTGATCAAAGGAAGGAATTTAACTGGTGAATTCAAGTAGGACGCGAAAGGATTTGGAGTTAAACTTGTACCTAGTAATGCACAACAGGCCGACCTGGCTTGGTCCGGCCTGGGCCTGCCAGGCCTTGGCTGTTGACTAGGCCAGGTCAGACATTGACTTCCGGACTGCTAGGCCAGGCGAGGCCAAACTTTGCCCAATAATATGTAGCCTGTTGAGGCCTACAGGCTAGGCCAGGGCCAGCCCAGACGCAATTTATAATAAAAATAAACTGTTTGCAAAAATTGACCAAAGTATGAATGGATGATTCTTAAGAGTTGACCCCTAAGTTATCTTCAATTTAATTTAAGTAAGGAGGCGATACCCTAGATTTTCCTTCAATTCATAGAGGCGCACACACACACACACGAGCATTTCACACTTCATTCTAGGAAAATATTAAGAAAGTGGAAGCCGTATTTTCACGGAAGTTGGGGGGTGCCTAACACCTTCCCCTAACTTAAGCAAGCCCCCGAATTCTATGAATCTCGATTTCAAGACCAATTTCTCGGAGTCACATTTAGGGTCATTCAAAACAAAAAATTTGATGAGTTGGTACATCCATTTGAATCTTTACCAACTGGCGACTTTGTCAAATTAGCCATTCATTAAAATCAACCTTTAAAAACCCCCTTGACATTTATGTCAGAGTTTTTCAAAAATCACCCTTAGAGATTAAAAGATATGAATCGAAATATTAAAAAAGGGTAGAAACAACATTTTAGAAAAAATATTATTAATTTTCTCCGGCGTCGACATTACCCATGGGCTTGTAAGCCATCTTAAGTAACCCCAAACACCTCAAAATATTTTTTTTAAAAATCCACTATAAAAGGGCCTTAAACTCAATTTTTGGACACAAAAGTCATCTAAATTATTTTAATGCCCAGTCACAATTACAACTATCAAATACAAAAATTACAATTATATCTCTAAGTCCATTATAAGAATATCCTTCAATTCCCGTTAAACAAAAAGTTTAAGGGCCTTAAATTAATTCACCGACTCGCATAATTCTTGTTCCAAGCCCAACAAAATATCAAGATCTATTAAAAAGGATTTAGACTCTGTGAAAGAAAGCCCATAAACTCCACAACCATATATCAAACAAAAATACCAAAAGAACACAAATATAACATTAATTACATCATGGGAATCTATTTAAATCAATAAAATCTAATAAAGGATTTAGGTGTAAGTTTGCAGAAACGAGAACATACATACAATCATATTGTAATAAAGCAGAAGCATGGCATAAATATAATTTAAAATTTTATGCAATCCCAGGAATCACCATATGCGATATTATTAATTGAGGAATGATAAAAGATATACCTTTCCGAAGATGAAACAACTCCTTGATTAAATCTTCAAGCTGTAATCCTTTTCTCCTCCGTGTTTCTCCAAATCCTCGGATCAAACGATTGCTACTCAGTGTGTGCAACAGTCTAAAGGTGATCCACCAAGATAATATCAATTTGAATAAGTAAATTTAGATTCAATGAATCTTGGGTGACTAACCCTAATTCTCTCTCTCACCTAACTCCTTAGATTGTAGATAATGCTAGAATTCCAATGACAAATAGGAATTGTCTAACAATTGAATGTGTCACCCTAACCTATCATAAGGTCTCTCCTTATATAGACTACACATCCTAAACCTTTTAGGACTTAGGGTTTTAATTTAATTCCCAATCTTATTAGAAACTAAATTAATAATAATAATAAATAATAAGACTTCTCTTATTAATTTATAATTTAATATTTCTCCAAATACGTAATTATAAATATTAGGCTATCTAATTTATTCCACTAATAAATTAAATATACTTAATTTATTATTATCAAGCCAATTAATTTATAACAATAATAATAATAAGACTCCTCTTATTAATTTATAATATAGTATTTCTCTAAATACTTAATTATAAATATTAGTATTTCTGCAAACTAAATTATTATTATTGAGCCAATTACTTCTAAAATAATATTTTTCTGTTTTTGTGGTGTGACCCTTTAGGTTCAATATTATGCTGGTAGTAGAACAAATAAATTAGAATTATTCTAATATTATTTATAATGAATTAAACTCCTTTAATTCAAATATAAATAAATAATATCGAGGAACTAGAGAAGACTATCTGCACAGAGAGAATTAACTAGTTTCTAAGATCGAGGAACTAGTGAAGACTATCTCTACGTGAAATAGGTATTCTTCTTCCATGGACTCCCTGATCACGAGTTAGAGAGCAGTCTCAGATCTATTAGGGTTTGGGGATTTATCCTCAGATCGTAGTGTGGATACAGTGCAGGAGATTAACAATAACAGTGCTTCTACCCCCCATAGAAGTATTGTGTTGTGAAATTCATAGAGGTTGTGGAGCCAATTATTCCGAGTTGTACGATCTCTGTTAATCAAGTTGTGATTCTTGAGAACAACAGATCACACGCTGGTCTAGGATTCAAGAAACATTAGGGTAAGCCAAATACTACCTTCAAGCCTCGAAAGATCGTAAAGTCAGGTCATACTTACTCTACGAACCAACCAGACAAGAAATATAGAGTTGACTTCCACCCTATGAAATCTCAAAATTGTAGAGAGAGTATGAGCATAGAAGAAAGGCTATAAATGCCTATCGTCCACAAGTGTCCTAGAAAAGAACGAATCCATATTTAGCAAAAAAAAAGAAAAAAGAAAAGAAAAGAACGAATCCACGCACACACACAAGCATGCATCATATAAAATGTTATAATCGTCATGAGTATGGACATGTTGTTGCCTTGTGTTATTTTAATGATTATCCTATTTTTTATAGACCTAGAATCACGCAAATATGGGTCCTAAAAAGAACTAACAAATCAGGACCCAAGAAAATTTGGGTACCAAAATAAAAGTTAATATTTATTACAAGAAAGGAACAACACTAGCTCAATCTGGTATCTTGATAGTGGATGCTTAAGGCACATGACTGGCAATAAGGCTCTTCTGTCGAACTTCAAGGAAAAAGATATTCCTGCAGTTATTTTTTGGAGACAACTGTTAGAGTCTGCATGATAATAATTTGATGATGATTGTATAATTAATGTATATCTATAATCAGCAAATTTTATAAAGTCCTTATTGAAGATTTGATGTACAAAGACTTAGAATAGAAAGATCAAACATGTTAGGTTGATCTATTTCAGTTGATCTGATGTATAGTCGATAGGGTCAAATTGTTCGTTGAGTTACTCTGTCAGTTTGTAATGAAGATGATAGATCGCAGAGTCAACTCATGTCCGTAGTGCATCAGATGGATCGCAGGGCATTTGCACTTATCGTAAAGATTCACTTTAACTCGCAAAGTAAAGGCCAGTTCGTAAAGTGAACCAGGAATTGCAAAGCCAAGCAAAGCTCATTGAGTAAAGACTGAGCGTAGAGTACTCTAAGCAATCGCTGAGTAGAAGGCATATTATAAAGTATTTCGAGGATCGTTCAGTAAAGACAAGGTCGTAAAGACAGCTCATGAATCGTAAGGCAAATCTTTGGAGAGCTGATTGTAGAGTACCACTCCCTTCGTAAAGCACTCTTCGTAAAGATCAGGACATAGAGCAAGTTCTATGATCCTCCATCCTCGTAGAGTGAAGTCAGGTATGACAAAAGATTGACATGGGAGCGTTGCTGATTAAAGGTCCTGATGCATCATCCAAACATCCTTGGTAGAAATCAAAGATTAGAAGATGTGTCTACCAGCTAGTTTCCTGAAAGCGACAACTCAGTGGTGTTAGGTGAGAATACAGGCTGATGTGACAGGCAAACTAAAAAGGAGCTGACATATGTCTCCAAACATCAACATCAAGGATCCCAGAATATCTGAAGCATTAAATGCGCCAACGGGAACCTAGCAACGAAAAGATTTTCAGGCAGACTATAAAAGGTAGCAAGGATTCAAATTAAAGTAGAATGAACTCTGATAAAAAAGCCTAAGCTCTGCCAATGTAAAAAGAACACACTCTAGGATTTTGAACACCTAGTTCAAGCTGCTAAGTACCTGAGAAAAGAAGCGTATTTTCAATTAGCAGCACCTCAACAATCATTCCAACTGTGGTTCTTTGGTCTTAGTGACCTGTATTTTGAGACTAAGTGACTCGAAGGATTCTGAGTGATTCAAAGGACTAAGTGTCCTGGTTTGAGTGACCTTTCTGAGACTAAGTGACTCGAAGGAACCTTAGTGGTTCAGTTGTAAAGATCTTTGTGATCTATATCCTTAGTGGATTTCCTATTCTGTAAAGTAGAAGAATGGACTAGGAGTTATTCAATCTCCGAACCACTTAAATCTTGGTGTGTCATTTACTTTCTTGTTTTTACTTTCTGTCATACAGTATATTGTTTGTGACTTGTACCCCTAACTAAATTTGGAACTGAGATCTTTTCTTTAATCATGAATGGTGATTTCAAAAAGTTTATTCCGTTGTGCATAATCAATCTGATTAATAAATTATTTGGTAATATCCTTAATAAATCAAATTTGAAAAATGATCTATTCAACCCCCCTTCTAGATCTCTAAGTACCTCTGGGAAACAACAACTCTGGAAAGACTAGAGGATACGGATCTATTGGAAACGGTGCAATATCCTTCAGTAAAGTGGCATTTGTTGAAAGCTTGAAGCATAATCTCTTAAGCATCAACCAATTATGCAATCAAGGGCATCAAGTAATCTTCCTCAACAACCAGTATCAAGTTAGAGACCTGGAAACGAACTCGTTGAAGTTGACTAGAACTAGAGAAGACAATGTTTATGTGGTAAATCTTACAGAACTAAGTTCAACTGAAACTGACTGTTTTTTTGCTAAAGCATCAGAAGATGTTAGCTGGTTATGGCATCGAAGATTATCTCACTTGAACTTCAAAAATATGTCAAAGCTTGCCTCTAAAGATCTAGTTTTGGGCTTACCAAAGCTCAACTTTGTCAAGGAAAAGCCTTACAAAACATGTTAGCTAAGAAAGCAAACCAAAGTCTCATTCAAAAACAAGACAATCAACTCCAATGATAGGCCTCTGCAACTGCTTCATATGGATCTCTTTGGGCCTATCCCGACTGTCAACCTTGGAGGAAAGAGGTACTCACTAGTTATAGTAGGTGACTATACCAGATTCACATGGGTATTCTTCCTGAGCTCTAAAGACAAGACCGGCTCCCAATTGATCAAATTCTTCAAGCTGGTTGAGAATGAGAAGGGCGAGAAGATCAAAGCTATAAGGAGTGATCATGGAAGAGAATTCGATTTCTCAGAAGTGGACAAGTTATGTGAAAATAATAGTATTTATCACAACTTGTCAGCTCCAAGAACTCCACAACAAAATGGAGTAGCTGAAAGGAAGAACATAACTCTCATAGAGGCAGGAAGGACTCTTCTAGCCGCAGCTCGTCTACCTGAATATTTCTGGGTTGAAGCTGTCAACACCGCTTGTTACACTCAGAATCGATCACTTATTCACTCCATATTTAAGAAGACACCCTACGAGTTGTGGGCAGGAATGAAGCCTAACATCAACTATTTTCATGTCTTTAGTTGTGCATACTACATCCTCAACAATGACAAACGATACCTGTGCAAGTTTTAACCCAAGTCAGACGAATAAATCTTTCTTGGATACTCTATAGACAGTAAAGCTTATAGAGTGTTCAACAAGAAATCGTTGAGCGTTGAAGTATCAATTCACGTGACCTTCAATGAATCTGATATTGGTGAACCAAGAAAAGCTGCGTCTTTCGATGAAATCGTAGAGCAGGATCCAGCAGTCGTAGAGCAAGAAAACCGTGCGATCAAAGAATCAGGAATTATAGAGCCAAATCTAACGATCATAGTGTCGGAACAAAAGATTGTAGAGTCAATAAATCTCGAGATGGAAACTCTACGAATTGATGATTCTGGTGAACAAGAACTAGGGCTTGAAGAACTCAGATAGGAAGGCATAAGGACTGATGTTCCAACTAGAAGTAGATGGGTAAGAGAACATACTCAAGACCTGATTATTGGGGATCCCAATGCAAGAATCTGGACTAGGTCGACAACTCAAAACGAATGTTTAGATGGAACAAAAGAAGATCAAAGAAGCCTTGGAAGATTCAAGCTAGATTGAAGTCATGCAAGAAGAGCTAAACCAGTTTGAAAGAGGCAGAGTTTGGAAACTAGTTCCAATACCTAAAGATCATCCAGTCATCGGCAATAAATGGGTATTCAGAATAAGATGAATGAAGATGGGGTGATCACAAAGAATAAGGCAAGATTAGTGGCTAAAGGATATTCACAGGAAGAAGAAATCAACTATGATGAGACCTTTGCTCCTGTAGCAAGACTGGAAGCCATCAGGATGTTTCTTACATATGTTGCCCACGTGAACTTCAAGGTATTTTAGATGGATGTCAAGAGTGCTTTTCTGAATGGAGAGCTTCAAGAAGAGGTCTATGTCAAACAACCACCAGTTTTTGTCAATCCAACTCACTCTAATTATGTTACACAAAGTGACAATTGGGTGATGGGTCATCATTACACATTGGTACTTAATTTTTAATCCTTACAAGCAAGCACTTAAAAACACAACACCTCACCCTCATGTGGTACCATCCTTGCCGGCAGCCCTCTTCCTCTTTTTGCTTCATTTTTGCTTTTTCTTTTATTATTTTAATGAATTAATTAAGTTGATCAAAATATCTTTCAAGTGGGCTAGCAATTGGGCTTCCTTTAAAATCAATTTGGGCTCACTTTTGATTAGTTTGGGCCACTAGTTTTCCAAAGTTATTAACCCATGCTTGGTTATTAATTTAATAAGTGTTGGGCTAATTTAATTAGTCCACACATTAAATATCCAAGTCCATGTTCAATTAATTGATTGAGCTTGGTTAGTAAACTAATTAGGCTAGTCCACTAGTATTTTCTTACTAATTGGACTATTAAAATAAATTATACATATAACACATAATTCTCATTAATTAATACCCATATTAATTCATGTACAAAATTTATCCACTTACTATATTCACTTTAACTAAATAATTAATTAACCAACTATCTTATCAATTGTTTAATATTAATATTCTTAGGTTAATCAACTAATTTAAATAACTATTAGTGGGACATGCTTTAAGTAACAATTAGTCACATATATTATTCACATAAGTCATAACATATTTATCATTATTGATAAATAATTATTATACCCATTGAATCACATATTGTACATACATACATTCAAATATAATCAATACTTATATTTAGTATTTGAATTTCCTTAAGAAAATAAATTCTTATTATCCATAATATACATATATTCATTTAAATACAATTATAACAATAATTATATTAATCATTAAAATTCATAATCATAGATCAAATTAGGTTTTGATCATCCCTTTATCTTTGTCTCATTTACCATACTTAGTCAATTTAAAATAAATTGACTAGTCTTACAAATTCATATCATAAAGAAATACTTATAGTATTAATAATAATATTAATAATCATTTCTTAAAATATACATTTATTATTTAAATAATATAGTAATCATATTTTGTAAATAATCATATATCTTTAATAAAAAAAATTAACTTATTAATAGAATATAATTTATAATTGTCAACTATTTCTTTAATAAGAAATTTACTTGAAATCATATATGAAATAAATATATATACATATTACATATTCACATTCCTTTCCTTGTACACATTCTCATACTTGCTTTAATATATAATAAAAATAATTTTATATATATAAAAAAATTCATACGTAAAATTTTTTATTTTAATATATCAAAAATCTTGGGTTATTACAGATGTATGATCAGATCTCTCCTCTACTTAACTGCCAGTAGACCAGATATCATGTTTGCTGCTTGTATTTGTGCTAGATTTTATGCTAACCCTAAGGAATCACATTTAATAGTTGTCAAAAGAATTTTCAAATATCTTAAGGGCACTACATATTTGGGACTGTGGTATCTCAAGGAGGTCACCCTTTGATATAATAGGGTATGCAAATGTTGCTTTTACAGGATGCAAAATAGACAGGAAAAGCACTAATTGTACATGTCAAATGCGTGGAAACAGATTGGTCTCATAGTTCTAGAAGCAAAACTCAATATCAACTTCAACTGTAGAAGCTGAGTATATTGCTACTAGTAGCTATTGTGCTCAAATTCTCTGGATAAAGAATCAACTAGCTGACTATGGGTTTGAATTTAAATTAATTCCTATATTTTGTGGTAATACAAGCGCTATTACTATCACCCATAATCTTGTCATGAATTCTAGGACTAAGCATATAGATATCAGATATCATTTCATAAGAGATTATGTTCAAAATGAAAATATATCTTTGCATTTTATCCCTACTGAAAATCAATTAGCTGATGTTTTTACTAAACTATTAGATTAACAGTTAATTTGTGAATTAAGAATGTTAAATTTACATCCTTAATATTATGCTCTGGAGAAAACTAACTTTGAAGGAAGAAATCGTAGAACAGAAGAAGTGAGGCAAAGATCGTAGAGTGGGTCATAGAGTGAAAAGGTATCGTATAGTTAAAGTGCATGCCTTATAAAAAAGAGTTCTACGATATCCACCAAATCGTTGACTGGATAGAGAGAAGTTACAGAGCGTGCAAGTCAGATCCAGATCAAGCGAGTGAGATAGAAAAAGTAATTGCCCAACAGCTGTAAATGGCAGTTAAGACGTAACGTGCGCCTAATAATCTCTCAAAACGTGTCTCACTCAACCGAAATAGAGCGAAATACATTTATATTTCAAAATTTTCAATTTAACTTCTCCTATTCAACTGATCTAAGCATTTTAGTACTCAAACTCTCTCTCTCTCTCTCTCTCTTCCAAGCCTTAGTTCATCTTACAAACTTGCAAACTTAGACAAAATTGATTCTTTTTAGATTAAATCAATCGTGCAAAATATGTCAACCAGACAAGTTGTCTCTAGAAACCAGTTGTGCTTTGATGAATTTGAAGGTGTTGAAGCCCATTTCGGAGCAGTGCTGAGATTGGTGCGAAAGGCAGGGTTCTATGAATCGTTGAGCATGAGCACAAGAATCTTCTCTAAAAGAGTTGAAGAATTATACCTAAATGGGTCTTGTGCAAATGGAGTCCTCACTTCAAAAGCAAGAGAAGGTACTCTCTCATTCGACGTGATGGCGATGAACCATAACTTAGGGTTCATGACCGAAGGAATCACTACCTTCAATGACATTGATGTCAAGTATAAGTTAAAGCTTATGGGGTACAAAAAGAACCTGGAGCTTAAGGGGATAAAGAAGAAGTTCCCCTAGAACTATGAGTTCCTCGCTGACATCGTTGGAAAGTGTATTCTCTACAAGGACTCAGCTTAGGACTCTGTTAGCGAACTCCAACTGAAGATTATGTCTGCAATTGTGATGGAGAAGAAAATAAATTTCGGAGCAGTATTGATGGGCTGGATCTCCAAGTGATTCAACGATGTCGAGAAGAAGAAGAAAGCGGGAAAGCCTCTTCCCAAAATGTTCTTCGGAAGGTTCATCAGCATCCTTCTGAAGAAGAGGTTGAAGAATAGCCTTGAGGACAAGGAGGGAGATGTCCTGAATATCAATAAGAAGATAACAAAGAAGCTCTTCGACAACTGGAAGAGGAATCCAATTGAAATCACGCGGTTAAGGCAATCTGAGGGGAGTAAGAAGACCCTCAACAAAGTGCAAAAGCCTACAATGGCTAAGGCAAATAAGAAGATTGTTGAGATAGAGGAAGAAATCTCTAGGGTTTCTACAACCCCTAAGGTTCCTAAGGCATTGGCTTCTACTACTGAGAAGTCTCCTCGGATGAATATGAAGAAGAAGGAAGAAGGAAGGAAAGAAATTCCTAAGGAGTCTCAGACAAATCAAATGTTCCTGAGATGAGGGATTTAATCAAAGAAAATGTGGATGATTATGTCTCTCTCACTCAACTAGTCAAGGAAAAAGGTTTGAAAGGCAAACGATTTAGAAAGATTACTGTTCAGCCTCCTCCCAAGTCCACTCGAGAACAGGATGAAGAATATTATGAAGAGATTAACAGAAGACATTCAGAAGAAGCTGTCAAAGAAGGCCTAACCCTGGTTTAATGGGAAAGGCAGCAGATAAGGAAAGGAAGGTCTATTAAGATGGCTAAGTCCGGCAAACTCATAGAAATTAAAGACTCTATTTTTGTTGAGCCGATCGTAGAGTCTGAAGCAGTAGACGAAATGATGGCTAGGATGACTTATGAGCCAGAGCCAATGAATGTTTATGAGATGACTGAGATCATTGATATGTCAGAGCCACAACAAGAGAATGAAGAAACTGTTGTGTGGGTATCTGAACTTGAGCAAAAGAAGAGAAAATTAATAAAGAAGTCTAAGAAGAAGAAGAGGACCCCAGAATTAGCTAAGCCAGTTGAAGCTACTTCTAAAGGGGAGAAGCCAATGGAAAGCTCTTCCGATGATTCCTTGGAACTTACAAGGATCATTGAATCAGTGGTGCAGGATGTCGAAAGAGAGCCCAGTCAACCTGTTTCTGAACCCAAATATGTTAAATCTCAAGGGGAGAAAATTGATGTTGTATTTGAAGATCTCTCAGTCTTTGAAGAGACACATTTAGGACCAGTTAATCTAGAATTCTTGGGTATAGGAGTTTGTGCTTTGTGCTGATCTCGAAGACCTGGATATAAGCACTATTAACTATCAAAGTAATAGTGACTTATTGTTCTACTTCATTCCAATCATGCCTTGGTTGAAGGCTCTTCTTCTAAGAGATCTGAGCTACATCAGTTAAACTTACTCGTCATATCCTAATGTCAAAGTGGTGCCTTATATAGTTTAATTCATTTATTTAAATAAGATTAGAATTGTTCTAAGTTATTTATTCATAACCGGTTTAATATGGAGAACCTAAAGGGTCACATCGCAAAAGAAAAATATTTATTTAAGAAGTAAATGGCATAATCGTAATAATATGTTAAGTATATTTAATTTATGCTATGGTGATAGAATAAATTAAATAGCTTAATATTTATTATTTAATGTTTTAGAAATATTAAATATAAATTAATAAGAGGAGTCTTATTAATATTATTACCATTATTATTATTTAATTTATAAAAGAGTTTGGGAATTAATTAATAAAAGTACTCTCATAAATTCCTAATTGGATTAAAAGTTTAATTAATTAAAAGAGTTTAATTAAAACCCTATTCCTAAATAGTTTAGGAGGGTTGCCTATATCTATAAATAAGAGAAGTCTTATTATGGATTAGCGTTAGATAGTTAGACACACTTCCAATAGTTGGGAGAGTACTTACAATTTCTATAAAGATAGAAACTAGGGTTTTGCCAACACCCATCTTTTTGAATACATATTATTCTTTGGTGGATCACCTCTAGAGGCCAAACACTTGGGTGGCTAACGTTGATCAAAGGAAAGAATCTAATCGATGAATTTCAAGGAGAACGTAAAAGGATTTGGAGTTGAACTTGTACCCGAGGAAGCACGATTCTACGAGGGTATAATTCTTACTCTCTATCTCTTTTTTTAATTGATAATTGTGCATAAAGAAAGATCATAGTGATGGTTTGTATAAAATTTTAAAATCTAATTTTATCGCGCTTCCGCTATATTTGTGTAATTTGATTGCATGCTCGCGTTATATACAAACCTAACAAGGGGTTGTCTCCTAAGATAAAATCATGAAATCTAGGGTGTCGTCTCTTAGATTTGAGTCGCATTGTGAATAACCTAGGGTTTGTCTCCTAAGGTCAAGTCGTGGTGGGTGTATTATCTTGGAAGAAAATTTGAGCCTCTTTGAACCTATACACGAAGGATTTGATTTGAAAAAAAAGTTCGTTTTAGTTTTCATTTGACAAAAAAACTTTTTGTATGTCGCTTTAAAGAAAAACATTATTTTCAAACCCTTCATCAAATAGGAATCAAGGATCTCCGTTGCTTTTAATTTGAGCCTAACATTAATCTAATAACCTAGTTTGATTCAAATTTAAAAGATCTTTGCGATTTCATTCGAAAATCGTTTTTCGTGTGTTAAAAGATAAAATCAAGCATCAGAATATGGTTTGAGCTACCCGTGGGCATGTAAGCCATCTAAATAGCTCCAAACACCTAGCAATAAAGTTCACTATCAAGGGGCCTTAAATCCAATTTTTGTGGGATGGAACCCTCGATATCGTTTTAAGGACCGAATTACAATTACAATGATCAAATCGCAAATATTATAATCGCAAACTATGTCCATCGTAGGAATTTCATCAATTTCCATTAAACAGGATATTTAAGGGCCTTGACTTCATTCCTAGGCTCACATGGTTTGGAATCATACCTAAAAATACATCGAGATCTATAAACGAAGTTTAGAGTTTAGGAAAGGACTCTCGTAAACCCTAAATCCGTGGATAGCATAACGAACAATAATATCGCGAGGGGACTATTACGTATTGACGAGGTCTATTAAAAGAACTTAGAATCTAGGAAATCAAATTCATAGATCTAAGATCCTATATGTGACGCCCCCAAAATAAGTCCACACAACCCATTTTGAGTCGCCAATAACATTCTACAAAAATATAAATACAAATACGAATTTTCCTATATATAAATAATATTTGTCGTACAAAATACGACCACACATATACTGTGACTTTCCAAACAAATATCGTACCGTATGGTACCACAGTATCCAAACCCAAATTATTACAATGCCGTAAAAAGACAGCAACACACGTTTTAATTCTCCAGTGCAATTATTATTAAACTATGCTATAACTTGATGAGGACAACCAATAACTCGGACCATTACTCCATTCCCCGGCTAGTCCCAGCTACATTTTCCTTTCCTGAGAAGAACAATGGGACAAAACTGAAAAGGGTGAGCTCAAATAGCCTAGTAAGAAATATCATGACTAAGATAATGAAGAATAAAAATTATCTTTAGTCTTCAACAATAATAAATCAGAGATTTAAAGATATTATATTTGTTCAACAATAACAACTGCAGCGGAACGAACAATCCATTGGAAAAGTCAAGTAGATTATAATATCTACCATCTTTTATAAGTTAAAGGATCACCACCAATATTATGTCCCTGTAACACCAATCAATAATTCATGTTCAACAGCCTCTCTTTGCAATACATGCCAAAGATATTTATTTGTAACACCAATCAATAATTCATGTTCAACAACCTCTCTTTGCACTACGTGCCAAAGATATTTATTTGTAACACCAATCAACAATTTCAACAGTCTCTCTTTGCACTACGTGCCAAAGATATTTATTTGTAACACCATCGATCATGATCATGCCAAACGCCAGTTCATCTTTGCACTACGGGCCAAAGAGAACTTTCACCATACGCCTTTGTTTGTAACACCAAAAGTCATGATTATACCAATACACAGTTTGGTCAAAATCATGTCACGCCAGTTCATCTTTGCACTACGGGCCAAAGAGAACTATAACCACAATTTAAGTATGAGAATGAGGATGATGACAATGATACAAAATAAATACAGTGAGACTAAGGATAAGAAAAGATTTATAATTTAATCAGTATCAAAGATTGACCAAATTGCCAACACGATGACCAAATTGTGGAGTCAAATTCAAGAATGATATTCAAGAAATAAGTTCAGAATTCAACTATAACGTATAAAACGAAATAGAAAGATTCAGGTGAAAAGATATTAGATGAAGCAAAAACTATTAAGGATATTCTACTAATTTTCAGGAATTTTCACCATTTACAAATAAGGTTTTAGAAACAAACAAAGATTTCTTATCACAAATAGAGAAATGTGAAAGAAAAAGATATCCCTTAAAGAGTACGAAAGAAAAGATACGTTATACGAGTATAACAGAATATATGAAACTGCAAATGGATTTGCACCCGTCATGCGATAATTCGCGTAGACAGGTTATTTCCACAAAAGATTAATAAGGAATGAATACAAAGGGTTATTCACCAGGTACGACACTCGTACATACAGGTTATTCCCACAGAATAATAAGGAATCAATATAAAAGGATATTCACCAGGCATGCGTCATACCGCACGGACAGGTTATCCCCACAAATTAATACAGAATGAATAACAACCTTTTTGAGTATAATATCACTTACGAACATGAAAGCAAATGATATTATATATGAGTATGAAAGAAATGATATTCCCTACCTTTGTTAACAAAATACTGGATGTTGCTTTCTATGAAGTTTACTAACTTCGGATAATACTAGTATTCTCACAAATACTCACAATAGCCTAATACACTAAGAGAACTTGAGAAATTTAGAGAGAGAAATGAAGTATAAGCAAGTAAGGAAGTTATGATTTTTCTTATACTAAACCCCCTATTTATAGTAAAATGTAATCAATATCTACCACACATTAATTATCACACTCTTTTTATATCATCCATCCATTTTTTATTCAATTTATATCATCCATCCATTTTTTCTTTAATCTACATCATCCATCCATTTTTTCTTTAATCTATATCATCCATCCATTTTTTCTTTAATCTATATCATCCATCCATTTATTCAAAAAGATTAATCCATTATCAAAAGATAACTCCATTATCAAAAAGATAAAACCATTATAAAAAAATAACTCCATTATCACAATAAATCCCTTTTTCTGTATTATTGTGTTAAATGTATTAATATCACCGATAGCATATACTCGCAATACTGGCAACCAGATTATTCCCAGGAAAGAGGGGGCCTTCCATAAAAATGGCGCGCAATTAAATAACCCCTTTCCTTGACAGAATTTCTAGACATTGTCAATAATGCTAAAATATCCTATCAAATAATATGAGTTACAGTGTCGTGACAAATAATAAAAATATTATGCAGATGCTACTGTAACAATTATTGAATCAAGATATTGTGCAATTGTTACTTTAGCAATTATTGAATCAATAATATAAAACACTGTGCGACACCGTGTGCTACTGTGGAATAACGCATTTTACTGTTCTTTTTATCACCGGGTATTTCAACAGTTATCGGTTAAAGTTTTGCCGCCAATTTCTATCACTTTCTATATCCAACAGTTAATCCGTTGTGGGGCCCACTATCATTGGCAATATTGCCATTTTAGCGCCGTCGTACGGTACCGAATATAATATTTCCCGACAAAAAGAATATTCCCCGATAAAAAGAATATTCCCCGACATACTGTTTATCAGATAATTTGCATGTAACACCCTTAACTATCATTTATAACAATTAAGCACTTCACTATTTAAAAAAATAATCATAAAGAAAATAATAAACTTTTATTTCATAAAGTTGGGATCTTACAATCTCCCCTCCTTATGAAATTTTGTCCTCGAAATTGACGTATGTACCTGACATTTCGAAAAGGTGAGGATACCTTACTCTCATTTCATATTCTAACTCCCAGGTCATATCCTTTATATCATGGTTTCTCCATAAAACTTTGACTTGAGGTATAACCTTTGAGCGTAGAATCTGCTCCTTCTTATCTAAGACCTTGACAGGTATCTCCTCATACGTTAAATCCTCTGCTATCTCGTCTGGTTCTAATTCAATAACGTGGTTTGGATCTTTCACATATTTATGTAGCATAGATATCTGAAAAACATTATAAATACGAGACATGCTTGGTGGTAAGGCGAGTCTGTAGGCCACAGTTCCTACTCGATCGAGGATTTCAAATGGACCGATAAATCGAGGGTTAAGCTTTCCTCTCTTTCCGAATCGCGTAACACCTTTCCACGAAGCAACACGTAAAAATACATGATCTCCGACATTGAATTCCCCGTCTCTTCGATGAAGATCAACATAACTCTTTTGTCGATCTTGTGCTGCTTATATACGTTATCATCTTCACGTGGGTTCGTGGAGTCTTTAACTCTATATTCATCCTTTGTAAGTCATCCAAAATGGGCCTTTACGTTGTCAGCATCGTACTTGTACTTGCATACGTTCTTCTACGCAATGCATCAGCTACTACGTTTGCCTTTCCAGGATGGTATTGAATGGTATGGTCATAATCCTTCAACAGCTCGAGCCACGTCATTGTCACATGTTGAGTTCCTTCTAGGTGAAGAAATGTTTGAGGCTTTTATGATCTGCATAGAAATAGGAGCACCCCAAGGCGATGTATTAGAACGTATGAAATCAGTATCTAACAACTCCTGTAGTTGGGTTTTTAACTCCAGAAGTTTAATAGGAGCCAAACGTACGGGGTCTTGGAAATGGGTTTTGTATTGGGTTCAAAGTCGATACAAAAATTTGATTTGACGCTCTAGGGGTAGGCCAGGAAGTTCTTCGGAAAATACGTCATGAAACTTATTAATAACAAAAATATCAATCAAATTTGACGTATTTTTGTTTAAATCAGTTACATGGGCTAAGAAATTTTGACATCCATTTTTCAATAAACGAATGACTTTGTGGATAGAAATGACAGTTATTGATTTCAATGGTTTGGTTGCTTGAATTCGAATAATAGGTTGATTAGGAATATAAAAACTAGCGACCTTACAAAAGCAATCACTTTTAACATGATGAGTAGATAACCAATCAATTGATTTTTCCAAAGAGGTAATATCAATGGGTAAGGTGAGTGTACCGCCTTGAACAAAACAAGATTTATAGACTGTAGATATAACGAATGTTTGTCCCAATGGTGTTTCAACAAATAAATCAAAATTTAATTTATCAGGGGTCAAGTTTAAACGTTGGGCACAAGCAGATAAAATAAAAGAGTGGGTAGAACTAGTATCTAATAAGGTATAGACTCGCAAGAGTTTATGATTAGCTCACCGGTTATGACATCATCTAGTTGTAGTATTTCTTTCTCCTGCTCCACTAATTGAGCCCTATCCACGGCATCCGAATATAGATAAATTTTATGAGAAACGAGATACTTACGAATTTCTGGTTTCAAACCTCATAGAAACATTTGTGTCATCCGTTCCTCAGTGTCCACCAAATGGGATGCAAAACGCAACAACTCTGTAAACTTGGCTTCGTACTGTAACACCGTCATGTTGTTCTGTTCCAGTTTGATGAATTCCACCACCTTCATATGGAGAATACTTTCCGGGAAATACTTCTCGTTAAATAATTCTTGGAATTCGACCCAAGACATCTCGAGTGCCGAGTGACGGGTACGTTTCACGGATTCCCACCAATGATCCGCTTCTCCTCGCAACATAAAGGTGGCAAAAGGAACCTTTTGGTCGTCCGTGTAACGCAGTACATCAAATATCTTTGTTAATTGTTTAAGCCATGACTCTGCCTTGAGTGGATCTGGCTTGCCGAAAAATTCAGGTGGTCCCAATTCTTTAAACTGCTTGGCAGTGACCATCCGTACATTATCAGCATTTCTGCCAGTATTGTAGACAGGAGCTCTTCTCGCCTGGTTCTGTATATATTGCATGAAGTTCCTAAAAAATTCATCATTCATCCGGTTGTTAGCATCATGATTAGCATCATGATATTCTGAGTTTGCACCCGTATTATTTGTAGCTTCCTAATTTTCAGCCACACTTGTCTCATAGTGAATCTCTTGGTTTTCAGAAGCCATTCTGAAATGTGATCACAAAACAAATATAGTTAAAGAAATAGACATGCAACATCTTATCCCTATAACCAAACCAATTACTAAAAAAAACAAAAAGCTTAGGTAGGACACACTATCGAAGGATTTTACTCGTTTCTCCCCTCCTAGTTCTAATCCCTGATCTCTACCAAAGATCATATCCCTAAGCTCTAATACCAACTGTGCCGCCCCCAAAATAGGTCCACACAACCCATTTTGAGTCGCCAATAACATTCTACAAAAATACAAATACAAATACGAATTTTCCTATATATAACTAATATTTGTCGTACAAAATACGACCACACATATACTGTGACTTTCCAAACAAATATCGTACCATATGGTACCACAGTATCCAAACCCAAATTATTACAATGCCGTAAAAAGACGGTAACACACGTTTTAATTCTCCAGTGCAATTATTATTAAACTATGCTATAACTTGATGAGGACAACCAATAACTCGGACCATTACTCCACTCCCCGGCTAGTCCCAGCTACATTTTCCTTTCTTGAGAAGAACAATGGGACAAAACTGAAAAGGGTGAGCTCAAATAGCCCAGTAAGAAATATCATGACTAAGATAATGAAGAATAAAAATTATTTTTAGTCTTCAACAATAATAAATCAGAGATTTAAAGATATTATATTTGTTCAACAATAACAACTGCAGCGGAACGAACAATCCATTGGAAAAGTCAAGTAGATTATAATATCTACCATCTTTTATAAGTTAAAGGATCACCACCAATATTATGTCCCTGTAACACCAATCAATAATTCATGTTCAACAGCCTCTCTTTGCACTACCTGCCAAAGATATTTATTTGTAACACCAATCAATAATTCATGTTCAACAACCTCTCTTTGCACTACGTGCCAAAGATATTTATTTGTAACACCAATCAACAATTTCAACAGTCTCTCTTTGCACTACGTGCCAAAGATATTTATTTGTAACACCATCGATCATGATCATGCCAAACGCCAGTTCATCTTTGCACTACGGGCCAAAGAGAACTTTCACCATACGCCTTTGTTTGTAACACCAAAAGTCATGATTATACCAATACACAGTTTGGTCAAAATCATGTCACGCCAGTTCATCTTTGCACTACGGGCCAAAGAGAACTATAACCACAATTTAAGTATGAGAATGAGGATGATGACAATGATACAAAATAAATACAGTGAGACTAAGGATAAGAAAAGATTTATAATTTAATCAGTATCAAAGATTGACCAAATTGCCAACACGATGACCAAATTGTGGAGTCAAATTCAAGAATGATATTCAAGAAATAAGTTCAGAATTCAACTATAACGTATAAAACGAAATAGAAAGATTCAGGTGAAAAGATATTAGATGAAGCAAAAACTATTAAGGATATTCTACTAATTTTCAGGAATTTTCACCATTTACAAATAAGGTTTTAGAAACAAACAAAGATTTCTTATCATAAATAGAGAAATGTGAAAGAAAAAGATATCCCTTAAAGAGTACGAAAGAAATGATACGTTATACGAGTATAACAGAATATATGAAACTGCAAATGGATTTTCACCCGTCATGCGATAATTCGCGTAGACAGGTTATTTTCACAAAAGATTAATAAGGAATGAATACAAAGGGTTATTCACTAGGTACGACACTCGTACATACAGGTTATTCCCACAGAATAATAAGGAATGAATATAAAAGGATATTCACCAGGCATGCGTCATACCGCACGGACAGGTTATCCCCACAAATTAATACAGAATGAATAACAACCTTTATGAGTATAATATCACTTACGAACATGAAAGCAAATGATATTATATATGAGTATGAAAGAAATGATATTCCCTACCTTTGTTAACAAAATACTGGATGTTGCTTTCTATGAAGTTTACTAACTTCGGATAATACTAGTATTCTCACAAATACTCACAATAGCCTAGCACACTAAGAGAACTTGAGAAATTTAGAGAGAGAAATGAAGTATAAGCAAGTAAGGAAGTTATGATTTTTCTTATACTAAACCCCCTATTTATAGTAAAATGTAATCAATATCTACCACACATTAATTATCACACTCTTTTTATATCATCCATCCATTTTTTATTCAATTTATATCATCCATCCATTTTTTCTTTAATCTACATCATCCATCCATTTTTTCTTTAATCTATATCATCCATCCATTTTTTCTTTAATCTATATCATCCATCCATTTATTCAAAAAGATTAATCCATTATCAAAAGATAACTCCATTATCAAAAAGATAAAACCATTATAAAAAAATAACTCCATTATCACAATAAATCCCTTTTTTCTGTATTATTGTGTTAAATGTATTAATATCACCGATAGCATATACTCGCAATACTGGCAACCAGATTATTCCCAGGAAAGAGGGGGCCTTCCATAAAAATGGCGCGCAATTAAATAACCCCTTTCCTTGACAGAATTTCTAGACATTGTCAATAATGCTAAAATATCCTATCAAATAATATGAGTTACAGTGTCGTGACAAATAATAAAAATATTATGCAGATGCTACTGTAACAATTATTGAATCAAGATATTGTGCAATTGTTACTTTAGCAATTATTGAATCAATAATATAAAACACTGTGCGACACCGTGTGCTACTGTGGAATAACGCATTTTACTGTTCTTTTTATCACCGGGTATTTCAACAGTTATCGGTTAAAGTTTTGTCGCCAATTTCTATCACTTTCTATATCCAACAGTTAACCCGTTGTGGGGCCCACTATCATTGGCAATATTGCCATTTCAGCGCCGTCGTACGGTACCGAATATAATATTTCCCGACAAAAAGAATATTCCCCGATAAAAAGAATATTCCCCGACATACTGTTTATCAGATAATTTGCATGTAACACCCTTAACTATCATTTATAACAATTAAGCACTTCACTATTTAGAAAAATAATCACAAAAAAAATAATAAACTTTTATTTCATAAAGTCGGGATCTTACACTATAGATCTAGAAAATAACGTAATCGAGATCTAATCGGAAATATATCCTAGATTGGCTATAAGGATATTCTATTCGTGAGAATTTCCCGTCGGCCAAAAGGTGGGATCTCCTCACCACTAGATATCAATCTAGGATATTTGGGTGACCTAGAAATCAATAGCAAACCACTCCCTGTAACGATTGTGATTTTTATAAATAATTAAAAATATTTATCGAATTAAATAAATATTTTAGCTGGTTTATTTATTGAATAAAATAAATAAATTATGGAAATTATTATGGAATGATTTATTTATGTGTGAATATGTTGGTTAAATTCGTGTTAGATGATTTATATTTTGGTGCGTAATTTTATTACGCTAATGGAATGGTAATATTCTAATTTAGTTATATAATTAAATTAGAGGATTAATGATTTATTAAATAAAGTGATTTATTAAATAAAATTATAATTATGCTTGGCTAAATAGAAATTATAATTTTATTATTAAGGTTTAAATTGGATTTATTAACAATTGAGTTTAATTAAATAAAGTGTGAGAAGTGTATCATATTATAAGGAAGTTATATTAAAATAAATTAAAAAGGAATTTTGGGTTCTATCCAAACATGGCCTAGAGACCCTTTGTATTTTTTAACTACTGAGACTATTGGTTTATGTAACTGAGGGCTAAGTAAAATATACGTAACTTGTTTTTCTAAGGCTAAGAACACGGAAGAGAGGAAGGGAGAAATTGAGAGAGATTTCTCTGTAAATTGAGAAGAAAATTCTGAGAATCAAAGAAGAAGAAGAAGAAGAAGAAGAAGATTAATCAAGCTTCTCTAATCATCTAGCTAATTAAGGGTAAGCAATCTAGTTTAAAGTCTCTAGTTCTTAGTTTTGTTTTCTAAGTTCTCTGTAATTGAAGCTCTATGGTTAATTTGTTGAGAAATTGTTGTCATGTGTATTGGGTTTGTATAATCTAATATATGTTGTCTATATATGATTTTGGAGTAATCAAATCCATGAAAACTTGTTTAAAATAAAGAATTTGAGTTTTGATATAATATGTATGTTTTGGCCTATTTTGGGGTTAGAATTGGTTAGGAATTCTTGTAGTAATCTGTAAATTGATGGTTTTTTGTGTTAATATCTTGAAATCCGAAAAGATGCAAGTTGAATGAATCAATTTGGTTCAGAAACGAAGTCATGGTGTGTGATTTCGCTTAAGTTGTCAAAATATGAAAATAAGCATGAATTCTAATTTTTGAACCTTTAAATTGGTTTTTTATGTGATTTATGTTGTTAGAATTGTTGTGTACATGTTGGATTTTAGTTTTATAAAGTTTATAACACCTGGGTTTAGTTAATTTGTTGATTGAATGAAGAAATTGGGTGTTTTTGGCTTTGGGATTGAGCTGTTCGCGAACTGAAGAATCTAAGTCTGATGAACGGCGCCGCAGCGCCGCTTCCTAGTTCAAATCGGGCGTCGTAGTGCCGATCCGGCCCGAACCAAAATATAACCAGCGCCGGTTCCTTAGTCAAATTGGGCGTCGCAGGGCCGGTTACCAATTTGGCCCAGAAATGAGATTTTAATTGTATGGTTCTAGGATTGTTTATGTAACCTTAATAAATGATTGTAATAAAGTGTAAAACATGTTATAAGACTTAATATCATGTTGTATCCACACAGTTGATGATTATATGTTAAGAATTATTAAGTTATATGAGACTAGTTTGATGTTCTTGAGGTTTAGTAATGTTGTTTAAGTACTAAGCCTTATGTTATATGTTAAAAAAGATTTCAAGATTCGTAAAATGTGGTTAGTATAGTCAATTAAAGTTAAAGACTATAAACTTAGCTAAGATAACTAAGTTAAGTGAAATGGAAGTAAAACCTATAAATATAGTTGGAATGTAACTAATTAGTATTGTGATCCTTATGATATATGTAGGGTATTTGAAGAGTGTGAATTGTAAGTTTGTGTAGCTAACGCACGAGGCAAGTTTTCTTACTCTACTTTTACATTGTGCAAGATTCTAAACTCTACTTTTCATTGAGCAAGTTTTCTAACCTTGGCTATTATTATTCAAGCGAGGTTTTCTATAATGTTCAATGCTTATATATTGATTGCGCTTTCTAGATTTTCAAATGCGATAATTCAATGTATTCGTTTACAATCATTGTATTGTAATATCGTTGACATTCCACTTTACCAAGATTATATTGTTGTTGATATTAGACTGTTATATGGCTAGTGAAGCTTTTTTAATTCGACTAGTCCATAGTTGATGAGCGTTCTAAAATCTAGAACTTCTATTGAAGCTGTTCCAAACCAAACTTCCTTTGATATGGACTCTAATGTCAAAGTTGAGATGAACAACCCTATATAGGGGATTATATTACGCAATAGCGTTAAAATATTTGTGCACAATACATTGTACGAAGGGCTGATCCCCCGGAGTATAAGATGGATGGTCCATAGTCTATAAGACTGTTAAAGGTTACGGTAGAGATACTTGTTAATCTCGGACAAAGTTCGTGGTCTTGTGACCCTCAGATGTACTATTGATCTTGCTTTCAACTCTTGATTCAAAAGTTGAGTTTTCTATTGAGCTTTCGGTTCTTGATTATCGTTGACTGATTTCACCGAAGATTGTATTACTCAATTGGAATCTATTCATTGATTATCTCGATGTTATTATTGTTATTGTTATTGTTACCCCGGTGGGCAATTGTTTGCTCACCCTTGCATAAAACATTGTAGCTAAGGTTGAGAAGTCTGATGAACTATCCACGAGCAAGGGCAAGGGTAAGATGAACAAATAATGAAGAATAGTTTTCTTTTATTTGGTTAAGCTTATGTAATGAGACTTACATGTTATTGTGTTTTTATTCCACAAATGATGTAATAAATGTTAGATAACCTGGGATTTCGTATTAATTATGTAACCCTTTAATGGAAAGTATTGTTTATCGATTATTATGAAGTTTATTATCTTTTATTATGGGTAGATAGATGTGATTGTGATGGATCTTGAGCACCGAATCCGAGGGTTAAGACACCCGAATTTGGGGGCGTCACAGGTTAGTATCATAGCTTTAGGTTATGAACATTAGGTGGAGAAACCTTAGGCTATAACCTTATAGGAGATCGAAAACATAGTAGTGATAAAACTTTTATCGAGTTCTAAGGAATGAATTAAGGAATTCCTTGAAGATAAATAATAAAATACTTTATGTGCTTATGTGTTAATAAACCTATGTGCTCGCGAGTACTATGAGTAACGACTAGTAATTCAAATTTAAAAACCTTGTTGTCAAGATAACTGATGTAAGAGGAGCCCCAAGTGAAGAAGAAGAAGAGGATCCTGAAGGGATACCACTTAATTCTATCGGAGTTGAGATGTTCGATGAAGTGTATGACTGTAATATAGAGTTATGGGATAGGGTCAAAGAGTTAGAGGGTCAAGTTGTAGAGCGTCAAACTGCCCTAGAACAAAAGAGATGATGATTCGCATCATGGAGTAGGAGCGCAGTGAAGCTGTGCGGCGTGAAATGTCTTAGTGGATTATGAGAAAAAGCAATAATATAATATGTTAATAGTTAAGAGAGTTAATATGATGTAAATCCCAAATGTGAATATAAAATGGGATATGATGGATGATGTAATCCTGAATTTTATTATTTCAGGATAGATGATGTAAATAACGATGATGTTATCTATGTTATGTTTCAAAGCATTGAATGAATAAAATGCAAGAGATTATTGAAAGTGTTATGTATTATCTAAAAGTGTTTAAGTTAAGTCTTAAATGTTAATTAATTAAGTAATGATCTAATCGCGCAAATTTTTAAACAGTAAGATGCCGCCAAGAAGGAGACAACCACGTCAACAAACCCTCGAGGGGTCTACGAATAATGACGAAGCTGATGTTAACCCAGTTCAGCAGTTGGTAAATCTGGTAACGGGAGAGTTTGCAAATCAACCTCAGGCTTAAGCCACGACTTTTAAGGACTTCAAGGCTGTTGGACCTCCAAAATTTCAAGGGTCTATGAATCCAGTTGAAGCCCAAACCTAGATCATGGTAATAGAGAAAGTATTTGATGTTGCTAAGGTCAACAAGGACCAAAAGACTGCTTTTACAACATTCATGCTGAAGGCAGAAGCTAGTTACCGGTGGCAGGCGAATAAGTGTCGAGGTGGTCAGGGAATAATTCCTTAGAATTGATTTAAGGAGATGTTCTTCGAGACGTATTTTTCGCCGAGTTTGCAGAACCAAATGGAGGTTAAATTTTTGGAGTTAAAGCAAGAAACGATGACGATGCCCGAGTACACCGCGAAATTTAATGAGTTGGCGAGGTTTGCGCCATATCAAGTCAACACTGATGAGGGGAAGGCGAGGAGATTTGAACAGGGACTGAAGCCCTGACTGTATTATCGAGTCTCTATGTTTCAACTTAACTAATTTGCAGCAGTGTTAGAGAAGGAAATAATAGCAGAAGGATGAAGTGATGCCTTGACAAAGTATAACCAGGAGCAGAAGAAGAAAAAGAATGAAAATGAGAATAAAGTAGGTGGTAGCCATAGTGGCAGTAGTCAGAAGAGGAAGTGGAATAACAGTGTCTCTGTTGGCATTCAGCAGGGAAATCTGAAGAAGAAGATTGAGGCTTGTAGGAATTGCAGAAAGAATCATACTGGTGTTTGCTTGAGAGGTAAGGGAGTATGCTTTAATGTGGATCAGAAGGCCACATTGCACCAAATTGTCCTAGTCCGAAGAAGGGAGCATGTTTCACTTGTGGGTCAAAGGACCACTTGACTCGTGATTGTCCTAAGAAAGCAGCGGGAGGGCAGAGCGACGGAAGGGGAAATAACAGTGGAGGCAATTTGACTATTACTGGACCAGCGCCATCAAATCGACCAACTGCCCGAATATTCAACATGACGGTGCAGGATGCTGTGTAGTCAAAGGATGTGGTGTCAGGTATCATTCCGATCAATGATATAAATGCTTACGTATTATTTGATTCGGGTGCTACTTGTTCATTTATATCTGACGAGTTTGCTAGAAAATTAGAATTTCTTCAAGAAGAATTAGATTATCCTTTGAATATAGAAATTGCAAATAAGGAAGTGATTACTGTTAGGTTTGTACACAAGAACTGTCGTGTAGATATTAAGGGTCATTTAATGACGGTAGACTTAATCCCAATTAGACTTGGGGAGTTTGATGTTATTTTGGGAATGGATTGATTGTTTAACCATGGTGCAGTAATTGATTGCCAAAAGAAGTGTGTGAACCTTATGACTTCGAAGAAGTCAAAGGTGGTGTTTTATGGCAGCAAGTCGCCTAGACAAGAAAGTTGTCTAACGATGATACAGGCCAGGAGGTTGTTGAGACAAAGGATGTGTAGGATATCTAGCCTACATAGTCGATACGCGAAAAGAGGGTGCGAAGCTAGAAGAAATACTAGTCGTTAGAGATTTTACGGACGTGTTTCCAGACGATTTACCGGGACTTTCGCCTGATCAAGAAATTAAATTTGTGATCGATCTAGTACCAGGGACTGCCCCTATATCGAAAGCCCCGTACCGAATGGCTCTAGTGGAGATGAAGGAGTTGATGGTTCAACTGCAGGAGTTATTGGATAAGAAGTATATTCAACCGAGCGTATCAACGTGGGGAGCACCCATGTTATTTGTCAAGAAGAAGGATGGACCAATGCGGCGTTGCATTGATTATAGAAAGTTGAATAAGGTCACTATTAAGAATAAGTATCCGTTGCCAAGGATCAATGATTTGTTTAATCAATTGAAAGGAGTGAAGTACTTTTCAAAAATAGATTTGAGAAGTGGATACCATCAGTTGAAGGTGAGGAAAGAAGATGTACCAAAGACGGCATTCAAAACTCGGTATGGTCATTACGAGTTTCTGGTAATGTCATTTGGTTTAACTAATGCACCGGCAGTTTTTATGGACTTAATGAATAGGGTGTTTAAACTATTTTTAGATAAGTTTGTGGTGGTGTTCATCGATGACATCTATGTAGAACATTTGAGGGTGACATTGGAGACGTTTAAGAAGAGAGAAGTTATATGCGAAGTTTTCAAAATGCGAATTTTGGGTGATGCGTGTATAATTTCTTGGACATGTGATTGACAAGGACGGAATTTCGGTAGATCCATCAAAGGTAGAAGCTGTGATAAATTGGGATCAGCCGAAGACACCGTCAGAAATAAGGAGTTTCTTGGGATTGACAGGATATTATAGACGATTTATTCAGGATTTCTCCAAGATAGCCACTCCATTGACAAATTTGACAAGGAAAGCGGTGAAGTTTGTTTGGACAGAGAAATGTGAAGAAAGTTTTCAAGAATTGAAAAAAAGGTTAAGTATGGCACCTGTATTGTCTTTGCCGAATAATACAGAAAATTTTGTGGTGTATAGAGATGCATCGCATAAGGGACTGGGCTGTGTGCTTATACAAAACGGCAAGGTCATTGAGTATGCATCGCGACAATTGAAGGACTATGAAAAAGGGTATCCGACCCATGGTTTAGAGATAGCTGCAATAGTGTTTGACCTGATGATTTGGAGGCACTATCTCTATGGGGAGAAATGTGAGATATACACAGACCATAAAAGTTTGAAGTATATTTTCACACAGAAGGACTTAAATATGCGTTAGAGGCGATGGTTGGAGTTGATCAAGGATTATGATTGTGAAATCCTATACCATCCGAGAAAAGCTAATGTGGTTGCTGACGCCTTAAGCAGAAAGGGTCAGGAGAAATTGTCATTGTTAACTGCTCAGGAGAAGCTCATATCAGAAATGGCGAAGTTAGAGTTAGAGGTGAAATATCCAAGGATATCGGAGGAAAAATTATTCCAGATGGAGACCCGTCCAACCTTGGTGGACAAAGTGAAGGAAGCACTGTAACGATTGTGAATTCTGTAAATAATTTAAAATATTTATTTATTGAGTTAATAAATATTTTATTATTTATTTATTTATTGAGTAAAATAAATAAGTGATAAAGTTATTGTGGAATAATTCATGTTAAGAGTAATTGTGTTAAGTGTATTTGTATGTGATTTGATGTGTTTATTCTAATTTAATTTAATAATTAAATTAGATGATTAATGGATTTATTGGAGTAAATGATATATTTGAATAAAATAATTTATTTGGTAATAGTGTTATTGGTCGAATAAAAGTTATAATTAAATTAGTAAGATTTAAATGGATTTATTTAATAATGGGTTTTATTAAATTGTTAGTGTGACAATTAAACTATATGATATAATGAGTTATTAAAATAAATGGAAGAAGAGTTTTATTTAGTTGAACCAAACAAGGCCTTGTGGCTCTTGGTTGGTAAAAAATGAGTTTTTTTCTTTTGGGTTTAGCCAAACAAGGCTTTGTGACCTTTTAATTTTTTTTAACTGATGAAGCCTTCTGGGTTTGTAACTGGTGAACGTGTTATTTTATCAGTCTATTCTTGTAAGCCAAAGAAGAAGAAAAAATATACAGAGAAGAAGAGAGGAATTTGAGAGAGAAATTGAGAGTGGAGTTTTGGAAAATTGGAAGCAAGAATTCAAACAAAGAAGATTAGATAAGTTTTCAAAGCAATAGAAGGTATAATTTCTTTTAAAATTTTGTTAGAAAGTTTTCACAGTATATGATTTTTGCCTTCCTGTATGTGAATTTATTTGCTAAATGTATGAATTACTTGGTTGTAATTGATAGTAAGTATGTAGTAGTGATTGTATGATGTTATAAACCAATTTGTAGGTATCAATCCATGAAAACATTCTTTAAAAAGAGTTTTTGGTTTTTACAGAGTTTTACTCTCATGTATGGCTTATATGTATAAAATTTCATGTTCAATTCGGATATTAATCGGTAAATTGACTTTTGATTGTGTTAATATGATGAGAAACAAAAAGAATGCAAGTGGAATGGATTAAAATGGTTTAGAGATGAATTCACAGTGTTAAATTTTATCAAATAGGCCAAAATATGAATATTTTGTATAAACAGAGAATTTTGGGTTTTAATTGGTTGATTATGTGTTTTATAATAGTTAGAATTGTTAGAAACATGTTGGGTAGCTGTTTTACAACGTGTTTGATGTCTGGGTGTGTTTAAATTGTGTTTTGGATGATAGAATTTGGAAAATTTAGTCTGTGTTTCGCTGGTTCGCGAACAGTGGGAGGTTGCAGACGAGTTTCTCGCCCCGGTGAGAAAATTGTATAGAAAACTCTCGCCCTGGCGAGAAAATTGTAAAGCAAACTCTCGCCCCGGCGAGAAAATTGTTAAGTAAATTCTCGCCCCGGCGAGAATCATTGCTGGAAAAGTTTTTTTTTCTTTTCTTTTCTGGTAATTGCGTTATGTCACTCTATGCAGGATTAAAACTTAAAATAATATAATAAATGAATACCAAGATGTAAGATGGATTGTAAGTGAATATTTGATGATGATTATATAAAATTGTTATACCTTAACTTAAAGATAAGTTTTGGTGATTCTTAAAGTGTTATATTGTTGTAGCCAAGTTTGTAGCTTCTGAAATAGGATTAATAATCAGTGATTAATTGGAATTGAGATGAGGATTGGAGTGTTAATGTACGTGAATATTATAACTAATTATTTCTGTTGCTATACAAACGGAATATGTAGGTTGTTTATTGTACGTGGTTTGTAATTAGGAAAACTACGCACGAGGCAAGTTTCCTATTCTCAACTCTTTCATACTAAACATGTTGTCAATCTTAAATTTGCTTGTCGCAAGTTTCTTTATCTTACCTCAATTTCAGTTTATGCAAGCTTCTAAATCCCACTTTCTCATTTAGCAAGTAATCATTGCATGTCTTAAACTTCTGACTTTTGGGTTCTTGTTATTCAAAGCTCAAGTTAATTAAAGTTATTATTCTAGTATCTTGGATATATAAATTCTATATCATTGTATATCACTATTGTTGATCTTTGGTCATAATCTAAGTTGTTTAAATTCTATTTTGTTGAATTGAGAAGAACAACCCTGGTATAGGGGAAAACTTACGCAAAAGCGTTGAATGGTTGTGCACAATACATTGTACAACGGGATGATCACCCCGAGTACGAGAAGGATAGTCCAGTTACAGTTTATTAAACTGTTAAAGGTTACAGCAAACTTATCTATTAACCTAGGACAAGGTTCGTGGTCTTGTGACCCTCAGTATATCACTTTCGGAATATCTTGATGTTCTATTTATTTTCTATCAAGCTTCCAGATGTTTCCATTCTTAACTATCATTCAGCAGAAAAGTCATACCGTGCAAATTAAATTGTTTGAAGAGTGTTCATTGTTATTTTGGTGGGCACTTGTTTTGCTCACCCTTGCATACTAAACCCTTGCAGCTAAAGCAGAGATAACAAATGAGCCGTCTACTAGCAAAGGAAAAGGAAAAATGAGCAAGTGACGATAATTTGCTGTTACGTAAAGACTTAGTTATTTCTTTTATTTACATGACTGTACCGAACTTATTAGCTATTTGTGTTTCCGCGTTTAAATGATGTAATAAAGGTTAGAAAACCTGGGACATATTTTGAGAAGCTATGTAACCCTTTTATGAGAGATATTACTTTTGCTTATTATTTAGTTTGCTTTATTTAAAACCTTTTGTTTATGGGTAAACAGTGGTTGTGTATGGATAGTGAGCACCAAATCTGTGTGGTTTGAGGTAACTTGGATTTGGGGGTGTCACAAGCACAACTCCACGATGAGGAGTGCGACAGAATAAGGAAAAGATTGTCTAAAGGGGAGGAACTGAAATTTAAAGTCGATGCTGAAAGATTGTTGAGGTTTGAAGGCAGAATCTGGGTTCAGCCGGTACAAGAAGTCAGCGATAAAATTTTGAATGAAGCTCATAGCTCGAGATATTCGATTCACCTGGGGAGTACGAAAATGTACCAGGATCTTCGACAACATTTCTAGTGGCCAAATATGAAAAGGAAGGTTGTCGAATGTGTTGCAAAGTGCTTAACATGTCAGAAAGTCAAAGCAGAGCATCAAATGCCAAGTGGTTTGCTGCAACCGTTGGAGATACCGGAATGGAAGTGGGAGCATATTACGATGGATTTCGTAGTAGGTCTTCCAACTACTCAGAAGGGTTATGACGTGATATGGGTTATCATGGACCGACTGACGAAATCAGCACATTTCTTGCCAATCAAGATTAGATTCAATTTAGATCAATTGGCAAAACTGTATGTCAAAGAGATTGTTTCAAGACACGGTGTTCCGGTGTCATTTGTGTCAGGCCGAGATCCGCGTTTTACATCTAATTTCTGGAGGAGTTTGCAAGAACGCTTGGGGACACAAAGAATGAGCATGGCGTACCATCCTCAAACCGATGGCCAGAGCGAAAGGACAATCCAGACATTGGAAGATATGTTAAGAGCTTGTGTCATGGATTTTAAGGGGAATTGGGACGACCATTTACCTCTAGTTGAGTTCGCTTACAATAATAGTTATCACGCAAGTATTGGCATGCCGCCTTACGAAGCGTTGTACGGAAGAACGTGCAGAACTCCACTATGCTGGGATAAAGTTGGTGAAGGTAGACTGTTAGGACCTGAACTGGTACAACAAACTTCGGAGATCGTCAAGGTGATAAGAGCCAGATTGTTAGCTGCTCAAGACAGACAAAAAAAGTATGTCGATCAGTACCGACAGAAGTGAGAATTTGATGTCAGAAGTTATGTTTTCTTGAAAGTATCTCCCTGGAAGGGGAAGATAAGATTTGGCAAAAAAAGAAAGCTGAGTCTGAGGTTCATTGGACCTTTTAAAGTACTGAGGAGAATAGGAGAAATAGCTTATGAGGTAGCTTTACCTCCAGAGTTAGAGCACATTCACAATGTTTTCCATGTTTCGGTCTTGCGACCGTACAAACCTGATTATAAACATGTCATAGAGTATGAACCCTTACAAGTTGAGAAATATTTAACATATGAAGAAGTTCCAGTTCATATAATGGACAGGAAAGAGCAAGATCTTAGAAATAAAGTGATACCTTCTGTAAAGGTAATATGGAGGAACCATAATGCTGAAGAAGCTACGTGGGAACTCGAAGATAAGATGATGAAAAACTATCCTAAGTTATTTGTTTAATCCATATATTGCGATTATGGGGACAAAATCCTTGTAAGGAGGGGAGAATATAACGGATGAATTAATTGTGTTGTGATTCTGGGGACAGAATCTTTTTAAGGAGGAAAGGCTGTAACGATTGTGAATTTTGTAAATAATTAAAAATATTTATCGAATTAAATAAATATTTTAGCTGGTTTATTTATTGAACAAAATAAATAACTCATGGTGCGTAATTTTATTACGCTAATGGAATGGTAATATTCTAATTTAATTATATAATTAAATTAGAGGATTAATGATTTATTAAATAAAGTGATTTATTAAATAAAATTATAATTAAGCTTGGCTAAATAGAAATTATAATTTTATTATTAAGGTTTAAATTGGATTTATTAATAATTGAGTTTAATTAAATAAAGTGTGACAAATGTATCATATTATAAGGAAGTTATATTAAAATAAATTAGAAAGGGATTTTGGGTTCTAGCCAAACATGGCCTAGAGACCCTTTGTATTTTCTAACTGCTGAGACTATTGGTTTGTGTAACTGAGGGCTAAGTAAAATATACGTAACTTGTTTTTCTAAGGCTAAGATCACAGAAGAGAGGAAGAGAGAAATTGAGAGAGTTCTCTGTAAATTGAGAAGAAAATTTTGAGAATCAAAGAAGAAAAAGAAGATTATTCAAGCTTCTCTAAACATCTAGCTAATTAAGGGTAAGCAAACTAGTTTAAAGTCTCTAGTTCTTTGTTTTGTTTTCTAAGTTCTCTGTAATTGAATCTCTATGGTTAATTTATTGAAAAATTATTGTCATGTGTATTGGGTTTGTTTAATCTAATATATGTTGTCTATATATGACTTTGGAGTAATCAAATCCATGAAAACATGTTTAAAAAAAAGAATTTGAGTTTTTATATAATATGTATGTTTTGGCCTATTTTGGGGTTAGAATTGGTTAGGAATTCTTGGGTTTTAGTTTTATAAAGTTTATAACATCTGGCTTTAGTTAATTTGCTGATTGGGTGAAGAAATTGGGTGTTTTTGGCTTTGGGATTGAGCTGTTCGCGAACTGAAGAATCTGAGTCTGATGAGCGGCGCCGCTTGCTAGTTCAAATCGGGCGCCGCAGCGCCGACCCGGCCCAAACCAAAATATAACCAGCGCCGGTTACCAATTTGGCCCAGAAATGAGATTTTAATTGCATGGTTCTAATATTGTTTATGTAACCTTAATAAATGATTGTAATAAAGTGTAAAACATGTTATAAGACTTAATATCATTTTGTATCCACACAGTTGATGATTATATGTTAAGAATTAGTAAGTTATATGAGACTAGCTTGATGTTCGTGAGGTTTAGTAATGTTGTTTAAGTACTAAGCCTTATGTTATATGTCAGAAAAGATTTCAAGATTCGTGAAATGTGGTTAGTATGTGACAACCCCAAATCTGGGTACTTCATTCTCACAGTATTTGGTGTTCACTATCCAAATAAATCACATCATATCTAAACACCCATTCAAATATAAATGAGAATTCTTAATAAAAATAGAAATCTCCCATTAAAGGGTTACAACATCTTTAACAAATAAATCCCAGGTCATCTAACCTTAATAAAACATCAATGTGGAAACATAACATAAGTCTATTACATAAACATCATTCAAACAAATTTAGCAAGTCTTCGTCACTTGTTTGCTTTGATTTGCCTTTGCCCTTACTAGTGGATGGCTCGCCAACTCTTTCAACTTTAGCAGTAATGTTATTATGCAAGGGTGAGCAACAATTGCCCAGCAAGTAACACAATAAAATAGTAATAGCATGCGAATAATAAATGGATATCGGATAATCGAATACTCAGCTTTTGAATCAAGATTGGAATACAAGAATCAAAAGAACATCTGAGGGTCACAAGACCACGAACTATGTCCTAGGTTATCAAGTATTTCTACTTTAAACCTTTAACAGTCGTAAGACTATATGGACCTTACTTCTCGTACTTAGGAGGATCAGCCCTTTGTACCATGTATGTGTACAACATCTAAATGTTAACGCGTAAAATAATCCTCTATAAAAGTGTTGTTCATCTTAGTTTGACATCAGAGTCCGCACCAAAGGAAGTTTGGTTTGGATTTACTTCGATAACATTTCTAGAATTTAGAACGCTCATCAACTATGGACTAGTCGAATCAATAAGGGTTCGCTAGTCAATCAAGGTTCAATAATTTAATATGAAAGGTATTCGAGAACAAAAGACTGAATCTCAAAGATATATAATCGAATAAACTATGTATAACCAAAACATTACTTAAAAGGAATCAGAATAACACATTTGAATTCATGAACTTGAATGAATTATGATAAAGAACTTGCTCAATATGAAATAGAATATAGAAACTTGCATAAAAGAGAGATAGGGTTTTAGAACTTGTTCAATGAAAAGTGGAGTTAAGAAACTTGCTTTCAACGAAATAAAAATATTAAGGGTAGAAAACTTGCCTCGTACGTAGATTACAATTTAAAATTCACGTTCTTTAATCAACTTATACATTTCGTTTATAAAGCAGTACCAATAATTAGTTACAGTATTATAAACACTTCAGGATTCATTCTCATCCAATTTCATTTTAATATCTCAATTGTCACCGGATAATTAATAGGCATTTGCTAACATCTATCACAATATCTTAGTATTCATTTAATATATTAGTCTAAGTTTTAAACACGAATATGGTAACATAACTTGACCACAAAGAAAGAGGGAAATTTTTCATTTCCTGTTCCACCGTCGGGGCGGTAGATTCCTTCACAAACCAGCGCCAGGGCGAGGCTACCGCCGGGGCGGTTAAGTTAGTTCATTTTAGGCGCTGGGGCGAGGACACCATCGGGGCGATAAAATCAGTTCATTTACACCACCGGAGCGGGGACACCGTCGGGGCGACTAATTCTAGTGTAATTCCACTGCCGGGGCGGTGGACCCGAAACCCAGTTCCTGCAGTTCGCGAAAAACACAGAAAATGCCAAATTTGGCCAAAGTTTTTCATTCAATCGACGATTTAATTACTATCCATTCATCATATGTGTTATAAAACCAAAACCCAGTATAAACACAATGATTTAACATCATAAATAATCTAAATAACCAATTTAAAGGCTAAAACTTCACTGTTTATACTTTATTATCATGTTTTGATACATTTAGCATAATCAATCACTATGAACTCGTTTCTTAACCAATTTAATCCATTGAACTATCGTTCTTTTCGTTTTCACATGCCTAAACATAATCAACCATCAATTAACCGATTAACATGCAAATCAAGCATCAATTTTCACACATTTAAGCCATATTCATATATTACTACTCTGTAAATTTCAGAACTTCAATGTAACATAATTTCATGAATTTGATTACTCTAAATCACATATAAATCATATTAAACACACTTATACATGCTTACAAACATCTAACATCAAGTTCTTTAAAATTTAGCCATATAATTCAGATTACAGAAAACTTAAAATATACGTTCATGGAGAAAAACTTAAAAGGATATAAATTAAAGGCTTCAATTTAAGGATTATCTTGATTAGATGCTTTAAACTATGCAAGCAGATGAAATAATTTCTTCTTCCCTTCTCTAATTCTCTCAAAACTCTTCTCTTTTTTTTCTCTGGCTTAGTTTTTAGGAACTGATGAACAATGATGTGTAATGAAGAACTGACACAATATGGATGTCAGTTAATCCCATAATGGGTTAACTGACTCCAACCCCCACTAAGGCTATGTTGGCTAACCCTTTTATTCCCCCTTTCTAGTTTATTTTAATAATTTGCTTATAATATAGTTTAATGTCACATTTTTAATTAACTAAATAATCTTATTTAAATCAATTAAATAAAATAGAATAATACCACATTAAGGGGGTGTTTGATAAAAACTTAATGAATCTGAATCTGAATCTGAATGAGCTGAATCTAAATCTGAATTTGAATAAAAAAAGCTGTTTGATAATTGACATGTCTGAAACATCTGAATGACAGAATTTTATTATTTTACCCCTCTGAAAAAATTTAAAATTGTTGTAAATTTATTTAATATTACTTAATATAATAGTTAATATTTTTTTATATTTTTTAATTTTTTTTACTCATTCAGCTGCTCATTCAGCCATTCAGCTAAAAAAATCTGACTTAGCCATTCAGCTCAATCATCTAACCGATTCAGTCATTCAGACCAAAACAAACGCACTGACCAATTCAGCCATTCAGCTCTATTCAGCTCTAAACAAACACCCCTAAATCACATTGTCACATAATTAAAATTCTCCTTTATTAATTATGACAAATCATTAAATCTCTAATTAATTATAAAATTAATTAGAATAACAATATAATTATCTAAATAATGCATTTAATTAAATAAGCTCAATTAAATACATACTTTGAATATAAAAATTCTCCACATTAATTTAACTAATGTAACACATATAATTAAATTAATCTGCCACAAATTCATCAATTAATAATTTAATTCAATAATGAAATCATCAAAAAATATTTATTTAATTCAATAAATATTTAAATTAAATTACAAAAATCTCGTTCGTCGCATCTTTCCCCCCTTAAAAGAATTATGTCCCCAGAATCATGACTCAATTAGTTCGTCCCGTTACATTCTCCCCCTTTACAAAGATTCTGTCCCCAAAATCGCTACACATAGACTAAGCAAATAGTTGTGGATAATTTCTCATCATCTCATCTTCGAGTTCCCATGTAGCTTCTTCAGCGTTGTGGTTCCTCCAGATCACCTTAACAGAAGGAATTATTTTATTTCTGAGTACTTGTTATTTCCTGTCAACTATCTGAATAGGCTCTTCTTCGTAAGATAAATCTTTTTCAACTTGCAGGGGTTCATATTCTATAACATGCTTATAGTCGGGTTTGTATGGTCGTAACACTTAGACATGAAAAATATTGTGAATGTGTTATAACGCCGGAGGTAAAGCTACCTCATACGCGACCTCTCCAACTCTTCGTAACACTTCAAAGGGTCCAATGAACCTCGGGCTCAGTTTTCCCTTTTTACCAAAACGAATCTTCCCTTTCCAAGGAGATACTTTCAAGAAAACGTAGCTTCCATATTCGAATTCTCGATTCTGGCAGTGTTGATCGTCGTATTTCTTCTGCCTATCCTGAGCGGCTATCAATCTTGCCCTGATTAGTTTGACGATTTCCTCTGTTGTACTAGTTCTGGTCCTGGCAATTGACATTCGCCAACTTCATCCCAACATAATGGAGTTCTGCACTTTCTGTCGTACAACGCTTCGTAAGGCGGCATGCCAATACTTGCGTGGTAACTGTTGTTGTAAGCAAATTCTACCAATGGTAGGTGATCGTCCCAACTTCCTTTGAAATCCATTATACAAGCTCTTAACATATCTTCCAATGTCTGAATTGTTCTTTCATTCTGTCCATCGGTCTGTGGATGATATGTCGTACTCATACGTAACTGCGTTCCCATGCATTCTTATAGTCGTTTCCAGAAGTTTGATGTGAAGCGCAGATCCCTATCTGAGACGATAGAAACTGGAATACCGTGCCTCGAAACAATCTCCTTCACATACAACTTCGCCAACTGTTCTAGGTTGAATCTGATCCTGATCGGTAGAAAATGTGCTAATTTCGTCAGTCGATCTACGATAACCCAAACTGCTTCAAACCCTTTCTGAGTCGTCGGAAGACCTACTACGAAATCCATTGTGATATGCTTCCATTTCCATTCTGGGATTTCTAACGGTTGTAGTAACCCGCTTGGCCTCTGATGTTCTGCTTTAACTATCTGACATGTCAAACACTTGGCTACACAATCGGCAACATCCTTTTTCATATTCGGCCACCATAAATGTTATCGAAGATCCTGGTACATCTTCGTACCCCCCGGATGTGACGCCCCCAAATTCGGGTCTCCAAATACCCGGATCCGGTCATCACGATCCAATACATCATTCACCTCCAACAACATATATTGACTAAAATGCGGAAATAAATATATGTTGTTCATTAGAAAGGTGTTACTAGTCCCAGAATACAATAACCTTAAACACATTCACAAATCCATACTCTAAATAACAAACAGGGTTTAAATTACATTAACAGTGATTAACTACACATAAATTTAAAATCTGCTACATGAAGTCTATCACTTCATCTTTTCTTTCCCTTTGTTCTTCCCTGACGTCTCGGGTTTAGCTGCAATGAAGTCATGATATAGCAAGGATGAGCAACGAGTTTGCTCAGCAAGTTTAAAGTACAACAATAAGGATATATCATGATGAAAGGGATATAGAAAGAGATTTCAACAATAGAATTATCAGAAGCAATAACAATAAATGCTTTTAGAACAATTGATAGTCAAGTAGACTTTGAACAATAACTTCCAAAGGAGTCAATAGCTAGTTGACCCTCTGGTTACTGGCTACAGAATAAGTACTTGAGGGGATCAGCCTCGCGTACGCTATGTGTATGCATAACATTTAACTCTGCTATTTGTACCTTATATACGGTACCTGGGGTACTCCCCTATGATAAAAGGGGTGTTCATACAGTCTAAGAATCCTTACCATCGATTGGTTCGGATATCTTTTATAAATTCTCACATACTTGCCTGACCGAACAAGGGTTCAGACTTAACCATAAATAGTTCATAAATTTCTGAACTTAAATAAATATACGAATTCAAATGCACGAGTGCGAATGTTAATAAATACACAGATGTGGAATAATTTTAAAAGTAATTAGACCACTTAAGGCATGCTTGGAGATAAGATTCAAGCTTAAAGAATAACTTGCAATAATATATACCTTTTTGCACAAATTAAAAATAGTGCATAAGGTTTAGAAACTTGCTCAATGTAAAAGTAGAGTAAGATAGAACTTGCATTCAATATACTGAAAGAATGAAGTTAGGGAACTTGCCTGTTTGCTCAGCTACAATTTATCTTAGCTTTAACTAATTGATCTTGGATAACCTACCAGTTGATAAAGTCGGTTTATCCATTAGCATTGCATAACTGTATATCGATACACTCACTTATGCTATCTATTTAGCAGATAAACAAATTACTATATATATTTAATTACCATCTAGTCATTAGCTAAACAGAAATTAATTTAATGGCCTCTAGCTATTATTTAAAAATAAATAATAATTAATCATGGTTACCCATCATCTGAGTACTCAACTATTACCCTTATTCGTCTCCAACTATGGGTTAATAATCCTTATTTATTATTTATAATAATTTATCATGGTTTTAATAACAATTAACCACTTATTACATTTTACTTGCGCTTAATTACCATTCACCCTTAAGGGTAATTAAGTAATTATGACCCCTTAATCATTAATAATAAAAAATTTAATGTATTTACTCTCTTAATACTATTAAACAATAATTAAGTAACCATTTTATTAACTTGTTCATACTTAATTGTTATTTAATATTAATTAAACAATAATTAAATATTTATTATTTTTATTTATTATTTATTAATAAATAATAAATACTTACTTACTAACTTTATTCATACTTAATTATTATTTAATATTAATTAAATAATAATTAAATATTTACTATTTTTATTTATTATTAAATACTTATTTATTATTAAATAATAATTAAATATTTATTTTCTTTATTTATTATTTCATTTAATTATTATTTAATATTACTTAAATAATAATTAAATATTTAAAGTAAATAATTAATTTACTAATTATTATTTAATGTCAGTTAGATAATAATTCAATAATTATTACCTTTATTAATAATAAATTTGTTAACTTTGTTCATACTTAGTTGTTAGTTAGTATTATTTAAGTAAAAATTAAATACTTGTTATCTTTATTTATTATTTATTGCTAAATAATAAATAATTAATTACTAACTTTATCCATACTTAATTATTATTTAATATCAACTAAATAATAATTAAATATTTATTATCTCAAGTTATAATATATATTTATTACATTTCCTTATTATTCAGTGATAACAAAAATAATTAAATAACGATTTTATTAATGTTATTCGTACTTATCTATTATTTGATACTAATTAGACAATAGTTATTTAAAATAACAACTATTTGTTAAATTATATTCATACGTAATTATTATTATTAAATAATTAAATATTTGTTAACTATATTTATTAATTAATATTAATTAAATATTTATCCCCTTTATTTATTATTTATTGATAAATAATAAATAATTATTTTATTGGCTTATTGTTGGCAATTTGCCCAACCAGTGACCCAACAGTTACTACCCAACAACTGGGTTCCAGTCACATTAAGCCATTCAAAGAAAACGTTTTATGCAGAGTTGCTGCCGTATAGGGTGTACCTTTCCTTGCTTCAAGGTTTGCAAAACAAAATCACACCTAATCACACTCAATATCACAGTTGGGACTCATACACAGCTACAATTAACAAAATATATACTACTGATTTCTCAGCCCAACATTACCACACCAAGAGAATACCAAGGTTTGATTTTATAGTTATATTGCCGACAGAACAAATTAAATACCAAAGGAAGCAAGAATCTGGTTCAAGCATTATCACAAACACATAGCATACTTCCTACAACACCACTGACCTAATCGCAGTGTAAGAATCACGTTGCCTAGACCTTAAGGTCCTTCCATATACAGAAGTTTCAAACCCAAAATCAACCCAATACAACCAACACCAAACCAACTACAAAAAGAAAAAGAAAACAGAGAAATCAATTCATAGGGAGGCTGTCACAGCAGCTCGGTTGACAAGGGACCATTGTTATACCTTAAACTTGCACGGATTGCTGGCCTTCTCCTTCTCCCAAAATACGTAGTGAAGTTAGAGGGCATCCGTCCAACTGTCGACGCCTCCGAACGGTAATCGTACCCGGCAGTTGGCCCTCCCCTGTTTCCCTCTTATCTCTCAAAATTTCCCTCTAATTGGAACTCTAAACTGCAGCAGTTTCGCTAAGTGCCTATGGGTTCCCATTTATAGGAGAATACAAGCCTCGATTTGTCGGTCAATACCCCAATTGAAACGAGATAATACCCAAAGGTTAGAGAGGAGTAGGCTGTCAATGGTCAGCGTCACTACCCATCCGAGCCCAGCTAAGCCTGGTCAGCCCCTCGAGCCGTGCGTCTTCTCCATCACGTCGCCGCGCGCTTGAACCCTTTGGTCCATTCGCTGGTTGCTCGGTCGCCCACCTTGAACCCTTGACAGCCCGCTGGTCGCTGGACCTTTCCCTCAGTCCCCGTCGCCAGTCTCTTTGCCGACACACCAGCCATCTTCACGCCGGCGCTTCCTGTCCCATCCGATTGAACTGGCTAACCCCTATTTCTTCCCCAATTCTTCTCGGCTTGGTCTCAGTTGCGAGCTTAGTTCGATAGACTGTGATTTGAACCCAGCTCTGCTCCTAATTTGGTTCCACAGAGATGGATTTTCTTTTCCCCCAAACCCGATTGTAACATGATTTAACCCGGCATGAGATTGGACTCGACCCAATGGGGTTGGGCCGGACGAATTTAATAGGAACGGCCCAATAGGAATTAAAAAGGAAATTGGGCTCAGTTAAAATTTGGGTCCGATTCCAGAAATAAATAAAAGCAATGGGCCAATCTAAATAAAAGAAAAGTGGACCAAATTAATTTAACCGCATTGTATTCCTAATACTTTAAATTAAATAGCTAACCCAATTAATTATTTATTTAAAATATTTATTTTAACCATAATTCTTTATTCGAATTATTTAATCCGATAATGATAAAATTATTTATTTAATTTCCCCAAATTTTCTTGCCAAATCAAATGTTAGGGTTAACTCATTAATTTATTCAACTATTAGTGAGCCCCTTTAAGGCAAAGAAAATTATTGGACCACGTATTTATTAAATAATAATACCTACATGGCTCCAATTAAATTCGTAAAATTAAATAAAATGAATTTCATATATTAAAATAAATTAATACAATATTTAAAATTTCCTGGGCATTACACCGGATGAATTGAATATCTTAAATTATGAGCCTCACTCAAAATTTCCTCCTTAACCTCTTGTACTGGCAGAACCCAAATTCTTCCCTCGAATCTCAATAATCCTTCATTGTCAATTTTAAATTTCACTTCATTACCTCCAGATATTCTTTTCCTGATTTTCTCACATTCCTCGTCCTGAATTTGTGCTTCCTTAACCTTATCTACCAAAGTTGGGCTGGTTCCCAATTGAAACAATTTTTCGTCAGACTCCTCCGGATATTTCACCTCCAACTCCAGTTTCGTCATTGCTGTAATTAGCTCTTCCTGAGCGGTTAACATAAACAGTTTTTCCCGATCCTTTCTGCTTAAGGCGTCGGCCACAACGTTCGCTTTACCCGGATGGTATAAAATATCGCAGTAGTAATCTTTTATCAATCCCAACCATCTCCTCTATCACATGTTCAAGTCCTTTTGTGTAAAAATATATTTCAGACTCTTGTGGTCCGTATATATTTCACACTTCTCCCCGTAAAAATAGTGCCTCCAGATCTTCAAAGCAACACTACCGCGACCAATTCTAAATCATGGGTCGAATACCCCTTCTCATAGTCCTTTAATTGTCGTGACGCATACGCAATGACCTTACCATTTTGCATAAGCACACAACCTAGTCTTTTATGCGACGCGTCACTGTATACCACAAAATTTCCTGTGCGATACGGTAGAGACGACACATGCGCCGTACTCAACCTCTTCTTTAATTCTTGAAAACTTTCCTCACAATTCTCCGTCCAAACGAACTTCACCGTCTTCCTAGTCAAATTCGTTAATAGAGTCTCAATTTTGAAAAAATCCTGAATGAATCTTCTGTAGTAACCTGCCAATCCTAGGAAACTCCTTACTTCCGATGGTATTTTCGGCTGATCCCAGTTAAGCACTGCTTCAACTTTTAACGGATCCACCGAAATCCCATCCTTGTCAATCACATGTCCAAGAAATTGCACTCGCTCTATCCAGAATTCACATTTCAAAAACTTAGCGTACAACTTTTCTCTTCTTAATGCTTCCAATGTCGCCTTCAAATGTTCTGCATGCTCTTCCTTGGTTTTGGAATATATTAAAATATCATCAATGAATACTACTACAAACTTATCTAAAAACGGCTTAAACACCGTGTTCATTAAGTCTATGAATGCTGCAAGAGCATTCGTTAGACCAAATGACATCACCAGAAACTCGTAGTGACCATAACAAGTCCTGAACACTGTCTTCGGTACATCTTCCTTCCTCACCTTTAGCTGATGATAACCACTTCTCAAATCTATCTTCGAGAAATACTTAGCTCTTTTCAATTCATCAAAAAAGTCGTCGATCCTTGGCAATGGGTATTTATTTTTAATCGTGACCTTGTTCAACTCTCTATAATCAATGCAAAGTCGCATCGATTCATCCTTCTTCTTAACAAATAATACCGGCGCTCCCCAATGCGATACGCTCGGCTGAATATACTTCTTATCTAAAAGTTCCTATAGTTGTACCATTAATTCTTTCATCTCTACTGGAGCCATACGGTACGGAGCCTTCGATATCGGGGCAGTTCCTGGTGCCAAATCGATTACGAATTCAACTTCCCTCTCCACTTCAGGCATATCCCCACGTGATTCTTTCCGCATGTAACACACACTTCCACTTTCTTCTTCTGACCTCCCTGTTGATTTCCAGCCGATCCATTGTCATTCCACTTTCTCCTCTAGTTGTGACCACCACTTCTACTACCACTCACTTTATTATTCTCATTTTCACCCTTCTTCTTCTTCTGCTCCTGGTTATACTTAGTCAGAGCATCGCTCCCACCTTCTACGATAATCGCCTTTTCCAAAACTTCGGCAAAAGTGTTCAATTGGAACATTGACACCTTGTTGTACAACCACGGCTTCAATCCCTGTTCAAATCTCCTCGCCTTCCTCTCATCAGTATTCACCTGATAGGTTGCGAACCTAGCCAACTCGTTAAATGTCGTTGCGTACTCCGGTACAGTCATGGTACCCTGTTTCAACTATAGGAATTGAATCTCCATCTGATTACGTGAACTTGTCAGAAAATACGTCTCAAAGAATATCTCCTTAAACCTATCTCATGCGATTACACCATGACCTCCTCGAACCTTATTCGCTTGCCACCAATAGCTGGCCTCTGACTTAAGCATGAACGTTGCAAAGGCAGTCTTTTGGTCATCACTAACCCTAGTAACGTCAAATACTTTCTCCATTTCCTTTACCCAGGTTTGGGCTTCGATCAGGTTCAGGGAACCCCTAAACTCTGGCGGTCCTACAGCTTTGAAATCCTTCAATGACGTCACTAGTGGAGCTTGCGGCTGATTCGCAAGTGCTCCAGCCAAAAGGTTCACCAACTGCTGTACAAGATTAGCATTGGCGTCGTTGTTGTTATTGTTAGTAGAGCTTTCTTGAGCTTGTTGACGTGGTTGGCGTCTCGGCGGCATTTTCTGTTTAAGAATATGCACTTATTAGTTCATCACTCAATTTCTTAAGTGTTCAATACTTAACTCAAATAATTCAGATTTAACACATAACACGTAACATCTTCAAATATATTTTGATATTCCATTCATTCAAAAGTCTTAAACATAAAAAGATAGCATCATTGCTATTTACATCAACTATCCCGAGATCAAGCAATCTTTAGGATTAAATAGTCATATTCCGTTGTGTATAATCACGCTGGAATTTACATCACTAACTACCATAAATATTTACACATATTTTTCAATACTTTTCCTATCACAGCCTACTAAGGCGTCGAACCGCCTTTCTGCGTTCTGCCTCCATGATACGGAACATCGTCCTACGATCCAATATGTACCATGGCAAGTCCTCGAACTGAACTGGATAGTGGAGAACTCAATCCTGGGCCCTATCAATCGTTGTCTAAAAAGTGTAGTTTGTCTCCTCAATCTTAGCCCTCTTTGCCCGTTCGCCTTCTTCAAAAATTTTTGCACATCGAGCGGTGTTCATCCAAACATCCTCTGCTCTAGCACGTTCCGCTGACTCCTCACTCAGGTTATCCTTCAATTTCTCGATTTCTAGTTTCATTTTCTCATTCTCAGCAAAAAGATCTTCCTTTTGGCTTTCTGCCTAAACTAACTTCCATTCTACATCTCCAAGACGTATATCCAGATCCTCAATCTTCTCATTCTTCTGGTCTATAAGAGTCTAGCGTCTATTTGTTAGCCCCTCTAAGTCTCTGACTCTATCCTGTAACTCTATGGTACGATCATACAGTGCATCGTACATCTCAACATCGATAGAGGTAAGGGGTACCTCCTCGGGATCCTCATCATCCTCCTCAGCCTCTACCTCTACCTCCTCAGAATCCTCCTTTGGATCAGACTCAGGCTCATGCTCCTGACCCACAATAGTGATCAATGGAGATGGCTCTCTGTGTATCAACTGCTCCCGGATAACATGGATATCATGGGGCTCCTCTTCTCCAGCCACTCGGGGCTCAACCTCCCTAGGCTGACTGAATCCTCCAACATCCGACATCCTGACAATAAAGTTTAAGTTTTAATTAATACTCGGTACTAATCGCGAATAAGTTGTTAACACATAAGCACATAGCACATAAAGTCTTTTATTATCTTTAATGAATTCCTTAATTCATTCCTTAGAACTCGATAAGAGTTTATCACCACTATGTTCTCTATTTCTTAAAAGGCTACTACCCTAAGGTTTCCCTACCTAAGGTTCATAACCTATAGCTTTGATACCAACCTGTGACACCCCCAAATTCGGGTACTTCATTCCCACAGTATTTGGTGTTCACTATCCAAATAAATCACATCACATCTAACTACCTATTCAAATATAAATGAGAATTCTTAATAAAAATAGAAATCTCCCATTAAAGGGTTACAACATCTTTAACAAATAAATCTCAGGCCATCTAACTTTAATAAAACATCAATACGGAAACATAACATAAGTCTATTACATAAATATCATTCAAACAAATTTAACAAGTCTTTGTCACTTGTTTGCTTTGCCTTTGCCCTTACTAGTGGATGGCTCGTCAACTCTTTCAACTTTAGCTGTAATGTTATTATGCAAGGGTGAGCAACAATTGCCCAGCAAGTAACACAATAAAATAGTAATAGCATGCGAATAATAAATGGATATCGGATAATCAAATACTTGGCTTTTGAATCAAGATTAGAATACAAGAATCAAAAGAACATCTGAGGGTCACAAGACCACGAACTATGTCCTAGGTTATCAAGTATTTCTACTTTAAACCTTTAACAGTTGTAAGACTATATGGACCTTACTTCTCGTACTTAGGGGGATCAGCCCTTTGTATCATGTATGTGCACAACATCTAAACACTAACGCGTAAAATAATCCCCTATAAAAGGGTTGTTCATCTCAGTTTGACATCAGAGTCCGCACCAAAGGAAGTTTGGTTTGCATTTACTTCGATAACATTTCTAGAATTTAGAACGCTCATCAACTATGGACTAGTCGAATCAATAAGGGTTCGCTAGTCAATCAAGGTTTAATAATTTAATATAAAAGGTATTCGAGAACAAAAGACTGAATCTTAAAGGTATACAATCGAATAAACTCTGTATAACTGAAACATTACTGAAAAGGAATCAGAATAACACATTTGAATTCATGAACTTGAATGAATTATGGTAAAGAACTTGCTCAATATGAAATAGAATATAGAAACTTGCATAAAAGAGAGATAGGGTTTTAGAACTTGTTCAATGAAAAGTGGAGTTAAGAAACTTGCTTTCAACAAAATAAAAAGATTAAGGGTAGAAAACTTGCCTCGTACGTAGATTACAATTTAAAATTCACGTTCTTTAATCAACCTATACATTCCGTTTATAAAGCAGTACCAATAATTAGTTACAGTATTATAAACACTTCAGGATTCATTCTCATCCAGTTTTATTTTAATATTTCAATTGTCACCGGATAATTAATAGGTATTTGCTAACATCCATCACAATATCTTAGTATTCATTTAATACATTAGTCTAAGTTTTAAACATGAATATGGTAACATAACTTGACCACAAAGAAAGAGAGAAAATTTTCATTTCCTGTTCCACCGTCGGGGCGGTAGATTCCTTCACAAACCAGCGTCAGGGCGAGGCTACTGTCAGGGCGGTTAAGTTAGTTCATTTTAGGCGCCGGGGCGAGGACACCGTCGGGGCGACAAAATCAGTTCATTTACACCACCGGGGCAGGGACACCGCCAGGACGACTAATTCTAGTGTAATTCCACTGCCGGGGCGGTGGACCCGAAACCCAGTTCCTGCAGTTCGCGAAGAACACAGAAAATGCCAAATTTGGCCAAAGTTTTTCATTCAATCGACGATTTAATTACTACCCATTCATCATATGTATTATAAAACCAAAACCCAGTATATACACAATGATTTAACATCATAAACAATCTAAATAACCAATTTAAAGGCTAAAAATTCACTGTTTATACTTTATTATCATGTTTTGATACATTTAGCATAATCAATCACTGTGAACTCGTTTCTTAATCAATTTAATCCGTTTAACTATCGTTCTTTTCGTTTTCACATGCATAAACATAATCAACCATCAATTAACCTATTAACATGCAAATCAAGCATCAATTTTCATACATTTAAGCCATATTCATATATTACTACTCTGTAAATTCCAGAACTTCAATGTAACATAATTTCATGAATTTTATTACTCTAAATCACATATAAATCATATTAAACACACTTATACATGCTTACAAACATCTAACATCAAGTTCTTTAAAATTTAGCCATAGAATTCAGATTACAGAAAACTTAAAATATACGTTCATGGAGAAATCTTAAAAGGATATAAATTAAAGGCTTCAATTTAAGGATTACCTTGATTAGATGCTTTAAACTATATAAGCAGATGAAATAATTTCTTCTTCCCTTCTCTAATTCTCTCAAAACTCTCTCTTTTTTTTTCTCTTTGGCTTAGTTTTTAGGAACTGATGAACAATGATGTGTAATGAAGAACTGACACAATATGGATGTCAGTTAATCCCATAATGGGTTGACTGACTCCAACCCCCACTAAGGCTATGTTTGGCTAACCCTTTTATTCCCTGTTTCTAGTTTATTTTAATAATTTGCTTATAATATAGTTTAATGTCACATTTTTAATTAACTAAATAATCTTATTTAAATCAATTAAATAAAATAGAATAATACCACATTAAATCACATTGTCACATAATTAAAATTCTCCTTTATTAATTATGACAAATCATTAAATCTCTAATTAATTATTAAATTAATTAGAATAACAATATGCTTATCTAAATAATGCATTTAATTAAATAAGCTCAATTAAATACATACTTTGAATATAAAAATTCTCCACATTAATTTAACTAATGTAACACATATAATTAAATTAATCTGCCATAAATTCATCAATTAATAATTTAATTCAATAATTAAATCATCAAAAAAATATTTATTTAATTCAATAAATATTTAAATTAAATTACAAAAATCTCGTTCGTGACATAGTATAGTCAACTAAAGTTAAAGACTATAAACTTAGCTAAGATAACTAAGTTAAGTGAAATGGAAGTTAAACCTATAAACATAGTTGTAATGTAACTAATTAGTATTGTGATCCTTATGATATATGTAGGGTATTTGAAGAGTGTGAATTGTAAGTTTGTGTAGCTAACGCACGAGGCAAGTTTTCATACTCTTCTTTTACATTGTACAAGATTCTAAACTCTACTTTTCATTGAGCAAGTTTTCTAACCTTGGCTATTATTATTCAAGCGAGGTTTTCTATAATGTTCAATGCTTATATATTGATTGGGCTTTCTAGATTTTCAAATGCGATACTTCAATGTATTCGTTTACAATCATTGTATTCTAATATCGTTGACATTCCACTTTGCCAAGATTATTATATTGTTGTTGATATCAGACTATTATATGGCTAGTGAACCTTTTTTGATTCGACTAGTCCATTGATGAGCGTTCTAAAATCTAGAACTTCTATTGAAGTTGTTCCAAACCAAACTTCCTTTGGTACGGACTCTAATGTCAAAGATAAGATGAACAACCCTATATAGGGGATTATATTACGCAATAGCGTTAAAATGTTTGTGCACCATACATTGTACGAAGGGATGATCCCCCGGAGTACGAGATGGATGGTCCATAGTCTATAAGACTGTTAAAGGTTACGGTAGAGATACTTGCTAACCTCGGATATAGTTCGTGGTCTTGTAACCCTCAGATATACTATTGATCTTGCTTTCAACTCTTGATTCAAAAGTTGAGTTTTCTATTGATCTTTCAATTCTTGATTATCGTTGACTGATTTCAGCGAAGATTGTATTACTCAATTGAAATCTATTCATTGATTATCTCGATGTTATTATTGTTATTGTTATTGTTACCCCGGTGGGCAATTGTTTGCTCACCCTTGCATAAAACATTGCAGCTAAGGTTGAGAAGTCTGATGAACCGTCCACGAGCAAGGGCAAGGGCAAGATGAACAAATAATGAAGAAGAGTTTTCTTTTATTTAGTTAAGCTTATGTAATGAGACTTAAATATTATTGTGTTTTTATTCCGCAAATGATGTAATAAAGGTTAGATAACCTGGGATTTCGTATTAATTATGTAACCCTTTAATGGGAAGTATTGTTTATTAATTTTATGAAGTTTATTATCCTTTATTATGGGTAGATAGATGTGATTGTGATGGATCGTGAGCACCGAATCTGAGGGTTGAGACACCCAGATTTGGGGGCGTCACACTCCCAAATAAGAATAATCAGTAAAAAGGAGTCGAATCAAAGACAAAATCAATAAATTATCAAAATGATATCATCAACTAATTAGGAAGAGATTTCATCTATAAGAAATCCTCTCTAACTATCCATAATCCCGCAAGTAGGATCAAAACACCTCTAGATATGATCTAGGATATTAGGAGAGCCTCAAATGGAGAGTTTAACTAGAAACAACAAAACTCAACCACAACAATTTACAAAATAAACAAGATCTAAGCTAGATTTAGACTAGATTTAGCATAAAAGTGAGAACTTTCACCTTGGGAGTAATAGATTCTTCCTTCTTGACCCTTAATATTGAAGGCTTAACTCTAAATTGGCAAGAAATTTGATGAAAAATTAGATCTAGATTGGATTTAGAGAGGTTTTTCTCTCCCTTTTTCTATTTCTCTCTCTAGATAACACTTTTTCTCTCTAAAATCTTTCTCTTATCTAAAAAATGAGTAAAAACTGCCTTATATAGTCACCTAGGCCTGTCGCAAGTCCTCCTACGGCTGGCCGCAGATCCTCATGCGGCAGCCTAAGGCGGGGCCAAGCTGCTCGGGTTTTCGTGTTGCGACGTCGATTTTTCGTGTTGCGCGCTGAAACGTCCATAACTTTCAAACCAGGAAGTGTTAGCAAGCGTACCATACCAATCCATAAAGCTCTTTTTGAGAGATACACAATGACATCAAGTTTGGTTAATTTTGAATTTGGGGAGATAGAGAAAAAGGAATAAACCTTTCTTTAGTAAACGTCCGTTAGTTATTCGCCTTACTTTACATAGTTTGTTGCTTGGAGTTTATCGTGGAAGCTTCGAATACTTGTTCTAAGCCTTGTAATATTTGCTTGGATATCTTGTCTTTCGGATGAAATGAAGTTTTTGTCCTCCTATCACTGTTAAAGAAATGATGCACAAATTTTGTGTGTCTACAAAGAACACAAGAGATTTTTAAGAGGTTCAGAACATAAAAGTCTCCTAATCCTCTCTTCTATTCCAAGAGTAGGGATTGTCCACTAAGGAGGGTAATCTCCAAGATTACAGTTCACAAAAAACTTTTACACAATGATTCATAAAGAATCCTTCAAGTCACACAGACTTGGTTTACAGAAGATCACTTAGATCTTACTAATCACTAGGAGAAGTAGTTTATTTTGAGTCGTTTCTAAGTTGCTTTAAGGTTCTCTTCGAATGACTTAGCAGTATGGTATGTTTCTTGGAATCGTATAGTGGAGCTAGTATGAACTCAGAGTTTAGCACTTGGACTTGATCGATGTGTATGTTTGGTGCTTAAAAAAGCTGACTTTATATAGAGTTCTTTAGGGATCTTCCCAATGGAAAGTTACCGTTGCTCCATTCTTGCTTGGACAATTGCCTTTCAACAATTAATTGACTTTGAATTGTTTCCTGCTTGGACCATCTCAGGTTGTTTTCTTTAGTACTATGAACGGTGCAGTAGCAGTCACGTGTCCTTTGACTCTGCTAAAATAGTTGTTAGATAGAGGCTTTGTCGACTTGTCTTTATCACAAAATCATCTGAAAATAACGTCGGAGGGTCTAGTGTTAAGGTTAATGAACTTGTCATAACCTGCCACTGACTTGACAGATGTCTTCGCTCTACGATTTTTGGCTTCCTCGGAGTGAAATCATAAAGTAATTCTTCTGCTTTACGAATGAAGGTGACTCTGCGATTTTAACTTTAGGCTTGAACTCTACGATCTATCTTGTACTCTACGATCTTCTAGCTGTCTTCAGTCAACTCTGCGATCTTAGAGTAATATTTCTTCTAGCACTACGATCGTCTTCTGGTCTAGACAACTTAGTTATTATAGAGTTTTAACTCTACGAATTTTGGATAACCTAATATTTTTAATCCCTAAACTAAGTCCTTTTACATCAGATTTATTTTACAAAGACTTCACAAAAACTATTTGAATACCAATATACACTTAACTCATATCATCGTCAAATCAAATATGTACATCACAAATTGTTACTAACAGAAATGAAGCATTGAGGTAATTCATTTGGTCCAAAAAAAAATGATGGATGAAAATCATGAGATTAAATCATTTTAGCTTAGATGGACAAAGACCATTTTCCCTTTTTCCTAGCTTCGGCCGAGAGGGATAAAGGAGGAGGATTGAAAGTTTTAGCCCATTGACTTGATGACTTGATTAGCTAGTTTAGCACATATCAATTTAGCACATGGCTCTTTTTCTTTGGCCCTTTGTTTTGCCGGGTAAAAGAGGAAAAGATACCATTTGTTTCAAAAGTTTCACTCATGTGAGCTTGGAGCCAAAAAGAGAAAGGCTTGGCTTGAATTTATTAATTTTGATCCAATTTACTTCATATGGCTTAAAGAGAGTAAATTATTTTGAAGTCAAAATAAATACTTTAAGGAAGCCTTTTAAGATATAGTTTGAAATATTTTTTTATAATTTTCTTGCCTTCAAAAATGTTACTCTATGAATTAAATTTTTCAACACTTGATATCGATATTTTTGAGAAAAAAAAATATTGAAAGAGTTTTTGAGATAAAAAAAAAAACAAACTTAAGGAGAGAATTCTATTTTCTTATTTTACTTTATTTTTATAATCTATTTATTTGTTATCATCAAAATCCTATAAAAAGTGGAGACCTAACACTTTGAAACCCTAATCAATAGTCCAACATCACAACTCAAGAGATATTCAACATAGATTGTCACCAGTAACTTGAATTTCCTTTTTTTTTTTTTTTTAATATTTCATACTTTTATATAATTATATCGAATTACCCTCGACGCCCCCGTCTCACAATTTATAGTCTATTCACTCCGGATAAGTCAAATGACATCTAACAATAGACTAAACTCTCACTTATGATTTTTCAATCAAACTTTATATTTTTTTTTTAACAATTTCACCATTTTCTTAATTTTCTTTATTAAATCATTTAAGAAGCCTTGGAAATTAGAATAAATATCCTCAATTATTTTTCTAACTGGAAAATTATCCTAATATTATTATAATATTAAAATAGACTTTTCCACCAAAAAAATCACATTATTTCTCGATTTTCTGTAAATTAAAATCACTAAAAACCTATTTTTAGTTAGCTTAAAAACAGAAATATTTCTTCTGGTATTCAAAAATTACCCAATTTTTCTCAAAAAATCATAAATAATTCCAAGATGTCATAGTAAAAATTTCAACTTCAAATATTATCCAGCAATTAAAATATAATTTTTCAAAGTATAACAACTTGAAACTGATTTCCGGAGTTTTCTTGATTTTCTTTCTCTGGTTATGATCTACTCCCTCTGTCCCTTTTTAAATATTATTTTAGAGAAGTGTTTTTGTCTCTTAATAATTGTCGTTTGAGAATTTTAATTAAGCATTAATTGCTTAATTTTTAATATTACCATAAGTATTAAATATAACTTTGGTTTTTTCACTATTTTCTATTCAATAAGTAACACTCTTTTTTCAATACAAGAACAATATTAACATTTAAAGTTATTTTTAACTAAAATATATAGTATTAATTGTTTTTCTCAATATGTATATGTACTTCTAAAAAGATAAATAATAAGGGACGGAGGGAGTATATGGGAACTCTAAATATCCTTTAAACACATATAATTACTCCCACAAGTTTATAATATACGAAAACAGTAAAAAAAAACTTGAAATCCTTACCTGAATGCTTGTTTTTCTCTTTGTTTTCAAAATTTTCCTCTCTTTATAGGCTCACTCCCTCATCCTCCTCATGCTCCAAGTGTTACTCCCTTGAGAGGAGTCACCCCAACCTCTCAACAACAGCTAATGGACAGCTCCTGTTGTGTCCCTCTCCACCTCCTCCTTCCTTTTCCTTAACCAGCAAGCAAAAATTTTAGAGAGAAGATTTTAATTTTATAAAATTTAAAAAGTCAATGGTTGACTTTGACTTTTAGAAGTCAACCCCCGTACCCATTCATGTTTACAATCGATTCTTATTAAATTTGACGTCGCAATCGTCATCGTATTAAATTCGACGTCGCAATCGTCATCGTGATGTCTGATTTCGTCAAATTCTGTCCCAGACACAAAGCTTGACTTTTAATCCTAAAAGTCAATTGTTTAATTTTGACCGTAAAAGTTAATCCTAACACTCCATCATATTTAATCGTTTCCAACTAAATTCAATATTTCAAACACAATGGTGAAGTCTGCCCGGCGTCTCAAAATTTCATTCTGAACTCAATTTAGGGTTTTAGACCTTATAAGGGCATCTTAGTCATTTCATGCCAAAAATTCGATTTGACCTATCTAACCTATTTCTGTCACTCCGGATTTACCCTTGACACCTATTCTAGTATTCAGATCTCCTATTTATCAAGTATACGACAATTAATTGACCAAACCCACAAACCCTAATCGTGAGTTAAATTAGGGTTTTTAGAAAACATTTTGCAAATTGCTTGAATTGACCTTAAATTTGTTATTCCTTATTAATATTATGTCATAGATACGCAATACATTTAATTTAGGACTAGGATCTCATAGCTAGACAGTTGAATAAAACCTTATATTATTAAGATATTTTCTAACCTTTACAAGCTGGATCAATACATCGTTAACAAAGTGCAAAGCAAATCAACACAACCTTATATGGTCTGAATGCAAGAGAACAACTAAAATTGAACATACGACTATCTCCATGTGGGCATAACAAGTTGCAAATCTAATAAACTACACATATACTGTTAACTAAGACAAGTGTTGGTGTAACAAGTTAAATGTTGTAAAAACTAAGTTATTCCTATTGGAAAACAAATTTGGAAATTCTAGACTGAATGTATGTGTTTTTACGCGCAAAGTGCACTTCTCCTATTTATAAAACTGGTATGAAGCCTTCTGAACCGACTTAGATGCCCACTTAGCCATGTTCCCTAGATATTCGGCCCACTAACCCATTTTCTGCTAATGCATCGGTTACTAGAACGTAAGCTTTCTATGTTGTTGATATGAAGAAACGTGTTTGCCTAACTGCTACTCCATGCGTTTGATTGCTTCAAACACGTCTTTAACCGTTTTCTTAATTTTTCGCTTAATTCGCATTCTTGTCTGAACGCCTTTACTCAAAACTCATCAGTTCCTGTCATCATCTAGTTAACTGATAATTGTATCTAGCCGAAAATCACTTAAATCCAAAACTAAAATTTAAGATTTGGGTGTAAATAGAAGATGACACATAACATTATCTAATTAGTGATATTTTTGATATCCTCGCAATTGTAATTGTAATGCCCCCGAATTCGGGCGTTGGCCGCCCGAACAAGGGTCCGACGTTATCTCGTACTTCTATCGTAACTTAACCAATGATCCCATAATCATATTAGTTGAATTAGTCTATTACAGACTATAAAATCATAAATTTCTTTTATCTTCATCCCTAGATTTTAACTTGATCTCGATCTCGATCTCATTCTTTCTACAAGTATCAACTTGTAGTTCATTCGTATATATGGATAATACCATATATATCGGTCAAATTTTTAACCTTATGATTTAAACATTCTATACTTCTATATACCCAAGGTTCACAGCATTAATAATAAGAAGGTTCTTAGGAACAGAAGAATCTTGCGATAAATGTGTGCATCTTTATCCGTGACAATATTCCTTTTCTTTACAGACTAAGTTAGAGATAATTTCGAGGACGAAATTCTTATAAGGAGGAGAGAATGTAATATCCTGAATATTTATAGAACATATAAATATGATATTGAATGATATTGAGAGTTCTGTAAACACTGAGGTTACACTTAATGAGCGTCGGTAAGGTGCCACCTTTACCGGAATGCGCCCCTCGGTTCCAAGAACAATCTTATCATTAATACTGTGAATTTTAGATAGATAGGGAATATCGATATAAAGAGATATCTCTATAACGATATGTATTCAAGTGAGGGTATTGAATAATACGGTATGTTCTGTAAAGAAAAGGAATCTTGTCACGGATAAAGATGCACACATTTATCACAAGATTCTTCTGTTCCTAAGAACCATCCTATTATTAATGATGTGAACCTTGGGTATATAGAAGTATAGAATGTTTAAATCATAGGGTTAAAAATTTGACCGATATATATATATGGTATTATCCATATATACGAATGAACTACAAGTTAATACTTGTAGAAAGAATGAGATCGAGATCAAGTTAAGATCCAGGGATGAAGATAAAAGAAATTTATGATTTTATAGTCTGTAATAGACTAATTCAACTAATATAATTATGGGATCATTGGTTAAGTTACGATAGAAGTACGAGATAACGTCGGACCCTTGTTTGGGCGGCCAGCGCCCGAATTCGGGGGCGTTACAGTAATGGTGTTGTGGATTGGGTGTAAACAGAGATGAAACATAACATTATCTAATTAGTGATATTTTTTATATCCTCGCAATTGTAATGGTGTTGTGATCCATGGGTTGAAAAGCTTTGAGCTGGTAGTGTACACTACAAAGAAAAGGTTTATTTTCGATGGAATATTCTGTCGCCTTAGACTATTTCCGACGGAATATTCCGTCGGAAATTCAGTCGTAGATAGACAGGTCAGAATTTAGTCCGTCGCAAATTTGTTCAGAGATAATAAAACTTGACAGAATAATTGCGACAGATAATTCGGTTGGCATTTATATAGTGTCGACGGAATATTTCCGACTGAATATTTTCGTCAGTGTTAAGTATGACAAGTGGCGCCTTCTAACAGGGGGCTTTAAAATCTATTTCCGACGGATATTCCGTCGGACTTGAACTATATTCCGTCGAAATTAATGTTTTAATATATTAAATTAAATATACTATGGCCGACGGAATTTCCGTCGGAATTAGTGTATTCCGTTGACAATAATATTTTTTTTTAAATATTTTTTTTTGTTTTGGCAGTTTTCAGGGTTTTAACCCATATTTTTGTACTTGTAAGCCTTCTTTATCCTAACACCACATGTCTTGTCCAATACGAATTACATACATATAACTATCCAATACATATAAGTACATACAACGTAACTATCCAATCACTTGTACATAAAGTACTCTAGCTTAATTATGTAAGTCCAATATGAATTACTAAGGCCAACAATAACAAATATAAATTATTTTTCCATAAGATATACAAAAAATTTAATTAAATTACAATGATTTACAATGTTTAAACTACAATACGTCAAACATCAACTAAACTACGAGGATTTCCATCCTATCAAGTAAAACTAAAGTTAAGATAAATCAAATATGTACAAATCATCTACAAAACTAAATCAAGCTAGTAGTACTACCCCCGGTATGAGGAGGATCATCAGGCGAGGGTCGACGTTCTCGTGTATGAAAATTGTCGTCGTCCCTCCCGTCGTGTTCAGCATTACCAGCCTCCTCGGCATAGCCATCCTACTCGGGATCGCCACCCTGTTGATGCAATTAAAAATATAATTCATTAGTCCATATGACAGACTTAAATATACAACTAAATGAAAATTCTATAACATGCAGAATAATTAACTAAAAATGAATAGTATACCTGAGTAGTCGGGGGCTGACTCAGCATCGGCCCAAAAACCTCCGTGAGTACGGTAACCACCATGCGGACCACCTTGTCGTGTATCGCGGCGAATTGCTCCGGAGGGATATCCGTACTATCGACGGTGGCTCTAACTGCAATGTCCTAAGCAAGCTAGTGGAAGCGAGCACGGCTGGGCAGGTCCTGCCGACTGAATATCGGATCAGTACCAAACCTCTCCGACACCGCCTCCATAACCCTCTGGAACATAGCATCGTCTAAGCTAGTGACCGTATGTGATAGTTCCACGGGTGCTCTCGGACGCAGACGCTGGCTAGAGCCGGCGAAAATAAATATAACATTAATAATAATCTATTAAAATTATTCATAAACGAGAAATATACTAAAATTAATACCTCCCAGTAATGTATAGGCTGGTATCCTCGACAACCCCAGCACGCGATATCTGCTGGTAGTGCTACTGGGGGGATCCTAAGATGCAACCCAAAGAGTAATTTCCTCATCCTGAGATAAAATAATCTCCGGCGGAGGGATGGTTGAATCTTACATCTTGGAATCGCCCCTAGCAGCCCGCAACTCAGCTATACGCTGATCTCGTAGCTTCTCAAACAAGTCCTGTAATTTATTAAGTATATGTGACTTAATTAAATCACTATATTAATTACGTAATATTAATAATTACCAATTATTATAACTAATTGTATTACCCGTATAGCTAATGTTACGGGAGACATCGTCGACTGCTTCGACGTGTGGGCCCTATCCCAGAACTTGACCATAGTAGGAGGTCGGCCCAAACTCGCCCGCATTGCCTAATAAATACATTAATTAATATCACATTACTTTACTATGAATCCCGACAATGTTAAACTAAACAACCAATTATAAATACATACCGACTTAACCTCCTAAAACGACTGTGAGCCAGTCGTATGTACGATCCGAAGCTGGCCTCGATTCTTCTTCATCTGCTCGGACTGGTCTTGAATGCATCATCATCCCAGTACATACACATGGCATCCCAGGCTGCCCCTGAGACTATATGCGGCTGATGATCTCGTAATGTACTCCCGGGCTTGTCTTCAACTGCCCGGGCTGCCCTCTGTCGCATCTCGTATAGCCAGCCGACGTAATTCTTCGCGATGTATGCAATAATAACATCATCACCGACTGCAACAGAGACGCTCTCCTCATATCTAAAATATGTCTAAAGTAAATTCATAACGTACGTATAAGTAAAAATTTGATTATATTTTAAAAATAAGTAGGATCAATTTTTAGTTTAATTAATAAAATGCGACTTACGTGAAACTCGCGCAACACCGTGACCATAAAGGATGGATCATACCGCGTGTACTGGATAAATTGCATGCAGCCAGTCGGGAGGTGCGTCAAGCAAATAGCGTGTACGGTCGCCTTAGCGACATGGTCCATAATACTACAGCATAAAAAAACAAATGGACTTTAATTTAATTGTGCAATCACATAATAGGACCAATTTAATTAAACATGACATATTATAGTTGAAACTTACTGGCTCGAGCCGACTTCAAGACGGACTACACGAGGAACTGCCGGCGGATGACCTAATAAACCGAGGTTAGCCCCTCGATTACGTCGACGTCCAACATATGTAAGTATATATGATGACATTCTGTTAATATATTAGATAGGCTTTTGAAAGTGACTATAAAAGAAATAATTATAAACTTGACCAAAAAGACGTTAACTTACTAGCTGATGAAGATAACCACCTTGGGAGCCGTCGCCAGCTCCTGTACGGCCACCACCACCAGGACCTCCACCAGAATGTCTAGGCATAACTGTACTACTGAAATAACTAACATTAAGTAATTAAATTGCAGGTAATTTCTTTTAATAATAATCTGTATTAGTGAATTTTTTATAAAGCAACAATTAGTTTAGACTTAGTACGTCGTCAAAATCGTCAGAATCAAGATCATTCAATTCATCCTATGATTCTGTCTCTTCCTCTTCTGTATCAATTTTTTCGTCAGTATCATCTTGTACGACGAAAGAGTTATTGACAACCACGTCTTCCTCCACTTCGTCATCATCGGGTACGTCAACTATATCATCTACCTGCACATCATCCTCATTTAGTACTACGTTGCTGGGATTGTTAACTTGTTATTGCAACGGGTCATCCGTTTCAGACACATTAGTACCATCAAATGTCCAAGTCTTCATTGTCACAACTGTATACCATGGGCTTCTAGAATTTACGATATTAGGGGCGCAGTACACTTGAGTCACTTGGCTAGCTAACACGAATACGTCTTCAGATCAACTTTAACACCTTTTTTAGTATCAAACCAGCGACACTTAAATGTAACTACCTTATTACCCTCGGGATAATTAAGCACAACAACTTCCTCTAATCTTCCATAGTAATTGGACTCGAAATCTTGGTAACAGCTTCCCAACACAACAACGCCAGAGTTGACTGATGTCAGTTCATTCAAATCATCAACCTTGAATTTGTACCCATTAACGATGCAACCGGAAAATGAACTAATAAGTTTTTACGGACTTGAAATAAAATCTCTAAAACGCTCATAAGCGTTATCTTTTTCAACCCTTCTCTTAAACCACTGTTGAAATTTTCAGTAGTGAATGCTTCCAACTATGTTGCAGTTAGTCCCGGGTTAGAAGCATAGGCTTCCTCTTCGAATGAACTGAAATAATAATAACAGGGTTTAATTGTTAATTACGCTTCTAAATATTAAACTTTCGACAAATAATAATACATACTTGATGTATGACGATACTTCGGGCATATTTAGAAGCACGTATGTAGATACAATCTTCAAATCTTTGTCAGTTAAGTTAGTCATCGTCTCATGGCCAAATGGTTTAGCCGGATAGGTGAATATAGTTAACTCAGCAGCCCGAGATTGGGTCCGACAACCTCATTCCGACTTAAACGGTTGTGCTTCATTGAGACTATATCGTCAAAGTACAAGGAGCAGAAGTTGACAAGTTCTTCCTCCGTATAGCGTTCAGTTATCGAACCCTCTACACGAGCTTTGTTTTTCACTTTCTGCTTTAATCGACACATATACCTAAAATACGATGATTGAACACAATTAATTCAGATTATGAGTTATAAATTTCATCAAAATTGCACAATGTAGATGATATTACCTCTCAAAAGGATACATCCACCGATAATGTACCGGCCCTCCAACCTTAAGTTCATATGGTAGATGAATAGGCAAATGCTCCATCAAGTAAAAGAACCCCGGTGGTAAGATCATTTCGAGCTTGCACATTGTCAGCACTATATTTTTCTTCATTTGCTCCACATCACTATACCTTATAACCGTTGAGCAAAGATCCTGAAAGAAATTTGAAAGTGCGATCAAGACATCAACAATATTCCTGGGTAACATCTCACAAAATGCAATTGGCATCAACTTCTGCATGAATACATGGCAATCATGACTTTTGAACCCAGTAATTTTCAACTACTCAACCTTACTACAACGAGATATGTTAGAAGCATATCCATCTGAGAGCTGCAATACACTTACCCACTTGCAAATGTCTTCAACCTGTTGTTTGGTAAGACAAAATGGAGCTTTTGGTTTTGAGTTGTTAGGTCGAAGCCATAATTCTTGCCTGATGTTCATTGTCTCCAAGTCTTTACGCGCGTTATCCTTGACTTTTATTTTACCACTCGCATCTAGCACTGTGTAAAATAAGTTCTCGAATACATTCTTTTCTGTATGCATGACATCTATACAATGTCAAAGTGATAGTGTGACACAGTATGGCAACTCAAACCACATTGGCGAGTGTGTCCAGTTATGAGTTTTCTCGTACCTTATTGCTCTCAACTTACCATGCTCCTTCCCTGGCGGTGGAAATGTCAGATCATCTATCCAGCTCAATACCTCGCTGCCCAACAAGCGTCCAACAACCCCATTCTTCTTTATCTTTCTGTTGAACTGTCTAGACATCTTTCTATAACTGTGGTCAACAGGCAAGAATCTACGAGCAGTTCCAAAGAAACTAGTTTTCCGCCCATGACGTAGTTGTGTGCCTTGCACATCCCCCACACAGACTGGACATCCCGTGAGTCGACCAACCACTGATCATCTCAAGTGCCAGAAAGTCAGTGTTAGTCCACAACAAGGCTGCCTTCATCACAAAATTTTGTCTGACCGCCTTATCGTAAGTCTGAACACCCGTTTCCCACAACATCTTAAGCTCATTGATTAACGGCCTGAGGTACACATTGATGTCTTTTGTAGGACTCTTATCCCCCCCGGTATGAGTAAAATCAAGAAAAGATACAGATCCCTCATGCACATTAACGGAGGAAGATTGTAAGCTACCATGATCACTGGCCAAACAGAGTAGGCTGGCTAAAATTATTAAATGGACAAAAGCCATCTGTAGTCATCCCAAGCCTAACATTCCTAACTTCCTTAGCAAATTCTAGATAATTTTCATCAAACTTTTTCCATTCATCTCCATCTACAGGGTGAGTCAGCTGACCAGGCACGACATCCCTTGTTCTATGCCAACTCATATGCGCAGCAGTGTGCGACGACATGAATAGATGCTGCAACCTCGACGCAATAGGAAAGTACCATAAGATCTTTTTAGGCACATGTTTCTCCTTCACCCCACATTTTGTCGTCTAGTACCGAGACAAGTTGTAGATATCACATTTCACCTTATCTCCGTCCTCCCCATAGTATAACATACAAACCTGCTCACAAGCATCGATCTTCTCATACCCGAGATTCAACCCCTTTACCATCTTCTTCACTTCATAGTAATTCGCGGGCAGAGTATGATTCCTAGGCAAAAACTCGCTGATAATATCAAGCAAATCATTGAAACCTCTCTCGCTGCAGTCATGCTCATTCTTGAAGTGTAAGAGTTTCGTCACTGCAGATAGCCTGGTGTGCTTATCATTTTCAGTATACAATGGAACCCCCGATTCAGATAGCATCTTGTAAAAGGTAGCAGCTGAATCATTTGGCTTTTATTGAGCACTGCTTGACGAATGCTCGTTATCAGCCCAGTCAATATTAGTAGGGCCATAAGCATTGATCAACATTTCCACGGCATCATAGTTATCGGCGTATGAATCCCCGTGAACTGATTGGTCTACATTGTTGGTTAGCTCTCTTAACTCAGTTGTTTCCCCGTGATGAATCCATACCGAATACCCATCCACAAACCCACGTGAAAATAAATCAAATTTAATTTTGTCAACAGTGTTCCAGGTGATGTTTTTACACTTGAGACACGGGCATCTCATCTTTCTATTCGGATCATCAGCATGTTCTATTGCTTTGTTCATAAAATTGCGCACCCCATCACGGTACGCATCAACTAATCCCTTCCCATCAACCCATATCATACGGTACATCCAACTCCGGTCGGCTGACATCTTTAATTGAACAAAATACACAATTAGAACAGGAATATAAATGAATGTGGTCCATGCATGAATTATATTCTCCTAGTATATCCACTCTACAGGGGTTAGGCTTCTATCCCGTTTCTGGATCCATCTCCTCACTAGTGTCAACCTGTTGAGCACGTTTCTTCTGTTTCAAGAAAATTTCGACAGCACCTCGCCATGGTCTCCAAGACATGAAATAGACTAAGATAACTTAATCTAAGTATGAACTCGAAGAACATGTAGAGATAACAGGCGAAAATTCCTCAAAACAAAAAAAATGTACTCAACCCATTGACACCGCCCTAAGTGAGAGACATAACATCCAATAACAGTCCAAAACTGGGGACTATTCGACATTCACTCCTAATGAGTGAATGTCAAAAGGGTTTCTAAGCTCCAAATTAACTATACTACATGCACAAGTATATATTCAGTTTATTGTAATTGTTGAAAACTAAGCAAATGCTACTTAGTTTTTTTTTCAATAATAAACTAAGTAAATGTTACTCAGTTTATGAGAACTATTATTTGAATATATTATACTATTTTTACATTACTATTTTCTATTATATTATATTATTTAAATTAATTAATTTAAATAATTTATTTCATTTTATTTTATTTTCTTTACTTTATTTTTTATTATTTTATGTTATATTAATTATTTTATTTATTTAATTTATATGTTATTATATTTCATTTCATTTCATTTATTTTATTTTAATTTATTCATTTTATTTTAGTTTATTATATACTGTATTATATTATATAATAATGGGTATAATATTATTTAATTTAATTTAATTATATTAAATTAAATTATTATGTTAATTCATTTTGTTTGCTTATTTATATGTTATTAAATTAAATTAATTTTACTTTTATTTATTTATTTTTTATGATATTATATTATATTATATAAATTAATTAATTAATTTAATTAATTTATTTCATTTCATTTTATTTTATTTTATTTTCTTTACTCTATTTTTATTATTAAATTAAATTAATTTTACTTTTATTTATTTATTCACTCGAAGAACATGTAGAGATAACAGGCGAAAATTTCTTAGAACAAAAAAAAAACGTACTCAACCCATTGACACCGCCTTAAGTGAGAGACATAACATCCAGTAACAGTCCCAAACTAGAGACTATTCGACATTTACTCCTAATGAGTGAATGTCAAAAGGATTTATAAGCTCCAAATTAACTATACTACATGCACAAGTATATATTCAGTTTATTGTAATTGTTGAAAACTAAGTAAATGCTACTTAGTTTATTTTTCCAATAATAAACTAAGTAAATGCTACTAAGTTTATGAGAACTATTATTTGAATATATTATACTATTTTTACATTATTATTTTATATTATATTATATTATATTATATTATTTAAATTAATTAATTTAAATAATTTATTTCATTTTATTTTATTTTCTTTTCTTTTCTTTACTTTATTTTGTATTACTAAATTAAATTAAAATAATTTTACTTTTATTTATTTATTTTGTATTATATTATATTATAGTATAGTATAGTATATTATATAAATTAATTAATTTAATTTATTTAATTAATTTATTTCATTTCATTTTATTTTATTTTATTTTCTTTACTCTATTTTTTATTATTAAATTAATTTTATATTTATTTATTTATTTTGTATTATATTATATAATTTTTATTATTTAGTAGTGCAGAACTAAGTAAATGCTACTTAGTTCATTTCCTTTTATTGTATTAATTAGTAGGTAGGAAACTAAGTAAATACTACTTAGTTTATTTTAATATTGACAAACTGAGTAAATTATATAAATAAAATAAAGTAGGGCCCACATATATTGTAAGTGTATAATCCTGACGGATATTCCGTCAGAAATTAAATAACAAATATACCACACAAAAAATATCAGGCATGATATTGGCAAGAACACGAATTCAAATAAAAAGGATCACAAATTGAAGCAATTATATACACTACGTAAAAAGGAACACAAATTAAAGCAATTATTCGCCTATCAATACACTGACTGAACTCCTCAATATCAAATTATGAACATGTAGTACTGCAATTGTACAAATTAAACCCAAATTGAAGCAATTGCAAGATTCATACTTCAAATCAAAGTACATAGCCAAATCAAACTCAAATCACTACAATAGTACAAATGTAACCCAAATTATGAACATGCATTGCAATACTACAAATGTAACCCAAAATTAATTGAAACTAAATAGCCAAATCAAACTTAAATATTTTCAACAGCAATATACTTCAAAACAAACCCAAATTGATAAATATAGACGGAATGTTATAATATCAGTAAGGTTGTAATGAAGTATTTTGGGGATTAACACATGAACTGAGCATATTGCACTGCCACTATTGAAATAAGAAAAAATGGAGTACATACCTTCAATGGAGATAAACAGTTGTTTATGGGTTACTCGTCGCCGGACCAAGCTCTCCTGCCGCCGATGCTAGATACCGCCGCTGAGGTGGATGCAAATAGGAACCAAGTAGAGTAATATGGAAATGGAGGGGGACGATCAGAGGTAGGGCCAGCAAAGGGGGTGGTGGAGCGATGGCAGGTGGTCGGTGGTTGGTAGCAGCAACTGGGGGGCTGGGGGAAAAAGAAGAGAGAGAAGCAGTTGTAGAGACAAAGACAGACAGAGAGAAGTAACTGTTGTGGCAGAGGGGGGAGGAAATGTTTTAGGGTAAAACACTTATTATTTTCGACGAAATTCCGTCGATATTACATCTGTTGACATTAAGTTATTTTCGACGGACATTTTGTCGACTATTGTGACGCCCCCAAATCCGGGTCCCTCATACCTCAGATTCGGTGCTCACGGTACATCATATACATCACATCTATCTACCCATCATTGATGAATTACATTATTCATTACACTGCCTTAATAAAAACATACCTTAAAACTTAATTATAACATCATCTCAGGTTAACTAACCTTAACATTACATGTCTACTTATACAAAAGGCTTAAGTCAAAATATAATACAATAATCATTACACAATTGATACTACTCAGTCGCCTTCGCTTTGCCTTTATCCTTCTTAGAACCCTCGGCTACCTCGGTTTTAGCTGAAATATTTTATTTAAGCAAGGGTGAGCAATTAGCTTTCTCAACAAGTTAATAAGTACAATAAAAGATATATAAGAATCTAACTTTCTAGAACTTCAACAATATTCAAAAGATTGTGAAATATCTGAACAATAAATCATTTTCCATAACAAGGATTTTTTTCATGCTGAATAATACTTCAAGAATGAAAGAGTAAAATTCTTTCGAAGGTTCAATAATATTCAATTGACTAAGAAGAGTCTGCAATGCTGCAACAATATTCAATAAAGTGGGATACTCCCAGATTTCATGCTGAGTGATCACAAATGGATCAAAAACTGCTAGAGGAATTATCAGTTAATAAAACTGAATTACCTCAAGAATATAAGTTAGTTATAAAAACCAAATATACTCCTCTGCGAGTACATGAGGTGATCAGCCCCATTGTACCCTATATTATGCATAATACTCAAAAATAGCACGAGGGGTCGGATGTCCGACAATAATGTTCCCCTTTTTTATAAGGGTTGTCCATCTCAGTCTTACATCATAAGTTCGTACCGCAGCTATATGGTTTGGATTGCTTTCAAAAAAATACTATGATTTCAACATATAATATCAATATTGATCTAGCCGAAATAAATGGCATAGATCTTCCAATAATAAATCAGTTCATAATTAAGAGAACGTTTCATGATTTAACAATTTACTATTAGTTCAGCCGATACAACTAGCTGAAACATGGCTCACAAACAGTTCAAATAATAAAACAGGAAATCAATTGCACTATGTGCGAATAAGAATAATCATTATGGATGTGAATAATCAACAATAATTATCCACTAACATGCTTTAAATATAATAACTCGAGTTTGAGTTAGAAAACTTGCCTCGTCTGCAGACTACTGCTACGCAATTTAATTTAACTTCTTTTGAAAAGGCCTAGCATTAGTAAGGTTGATCTTTAAATTAGCATCACATATCTTTTAACTCTTATCACTACTGCTCGAATAATAAATTATCTAACATGTAATCACATCATCAAACATCATATACTATCATAAATCATTAGTAATATTATCATCTTTTGATAATATTTTATCACACATCAATCATCTTAAACTCCCATCTAATCTCAAATAATATCCCACAACTTCTTAACATTATTAATTACTTAATAATATTTTAATCGCCTTCTATTATTAACCATTTAATAATATTTCAATCATTTAATAATAATTTATTCACTTCCTAATATTATTATTTATTTAATAATATTTTAATCCATTACTGATATTATTAATCATTTAATAATATCTTAATTACTTACTAATATTATTAATCTCTTAATAATTTTTTAATCCTTTACTAATATTATTAACCTTGTAATAATATTAACTAATATTATTAATCATTATCTAATATTATTAATTATTTAATAATATTTTAATCTAATATTATTAGTCACTTAATAATATTATAATCTAATATTATTAGTCCTTTTAAATAATATTTTAATCTAAATATTATTAATTACATAATAATATTTTAATATAATATTATTAATCTTTTAATAATATTATAATTATTTATTACACTTATAAATAATTAAGTTTAATTGTTTATCCATTACTAGTTCATTCATTTAACAAACCTAAAATGCTATACATATAACATTTTATTAAAAATAACCAAAATACCCTTATAAAACCTGAACATATCATATTAAAGGTCATTTGCCAATAAAATCACATTTACACCATTTTTTAACTTCATTTAACTTAGTTTTCTCATTTATTCATAACTTAAACCAAGGCATGAAAAATACCAAAACGGTTCTGAAAATTTTTTTCCCCCGGGAATCATCAGAATATAGTTCCCTTATGAACATATAATTTTTCTGGAATTTTTCAATTTCATTTACAATTTTTAAATGGTCTAAAACAGTCATAACTTGCACCATTTATCATAAATTATTCCTTTGTTTAAATATTACTACATTTTCAGGGTGAACTCCTGTTATGAACATATATCTCTAGTAAAAACTTTATAATTTTTGGAGTTACACAGAAAAAGTTATTTCGGATCGCTTTTAAAAATACACTTTCTTATAAAAGTCATAACTCTCATTTTATACATCAACAAAATACCATCTTTGGACAAGACCTTCATAACTTAGCATATTAACATACTAAATTGTTTCAGACTTTTTAAAGCAAAGGAAGTGGCCGAAATACCCTTTTTCCAAAACTGACCTGGACAGTTTTAACCCTTCCAGATTTTTGCTTCTAGCTGGACTGTTTTTAGGTAAAACGACTACCATTTCTTGCACGGTTAATATATTTGAGTGCTACCACATGGATTTGAAAGGAAACTTACATATCTAACACCCCTCTTTGATGGATCGTAAAAAGAATGTGTAGATTTTAAATGGTAACCATTTAAAGTAGAAGAAAGCTAGGGTTTTCTCAAGCATAAAATTATTTTTCTTTTCTTTTCTTTTCTTTTCTTTTCTTTTCTTTTGTTTTTCAAACAAATCAACACCCAACATAGCATGATCTAAGTATAATATATTATGAAATATGTAGATCTAATATTCTAGAGTTTAAAATCATAAACTCATGATTTATTTAAAAACATCCACAAGAAATTACATAAGCTAATTTATCGTTAGGGTTTATGCCTAAAGTTATGAGCAATCTTTCTTCTTCTCCCACAATATATTATGAAATTGAATGGCATGGAAAAATAAAACTCCTCCTTCTTCCCTTATAGTACCCACGGATCTCTCTCTCTTTCTATATCTCTCTTTTGCTCTCTAGCTTTTTGGGAGTTTAGGAAGTAAAATGAAGTAACCCTTTTGCTAAGAAGTGAGATGGTTTTATTTATAACCTATAAAATATATACATATAACAGATATAAGTATACATAATCTCTAGCAAATCTCCAACAATCTTCTCTTTCTCTCTCATTAATCTCTTAGCTTGCTTGTAAATTCGAACAAGATATTTGGAGATATGATTTAGGGACACTTGGCTAGAAGAAAAAAAAATTACCCACATGTTATAATACTCCCTCCTTGTCCATCCGTCCATTTCCCTTCTTTGGCCCAAATTTGATTTCTTTTATGGGTCCTTAATAGTAATATACAACAATTAGAAATTAAAGTAATTATAAAAATAAAACACACACAAAATAATTACAAAAATAACAAAACACAATATATTACGTTACTAAAATCACGTATCATTAACTCCTACACATCAGTTATTGACTTTCATATTTGTAACTAACCGCACCTAAATTCAAGCAACTGAGGAAACATGCAACTTTGATATCTGAATAACAGATCAACGGCAAATCAATCGTAGAAGACAAAATATTCTATCGCGATACAACTCTGATATCAGAGAAGACGAAGCCTCCTGTCGCGACGCAACTCGTAATCAGAAAAGACGATTCCAGTTGAGGCGACGAAGCTCTATGATCGAAAATAGCATACAAAATCAACATCGCCTTCAAGTTCAGTAACCAAAAACTTAATTAATTACTGTAGTGAGTTTAGAATAAAAGATCAACATCAAATTCAATACAAATACTGAGGTATGAGAGTTTAAAATTTATAACCATATAGTTACCTATGGTTACTACGAATTTCTATATTGATTACCTTTCTTAAGTGTTTCGAAATTAAAATTGTCACAAAGTTTGAATACTGAATGTTGTGATTGCAAAATGTATTTGAATACATGTTTTATATTATGGTTACTAATGTTATATAAATTGGTTACTGTCTAATGTTGTATTGGTTACTGCCTGTTTTGTATTGGTTACTGTGTAACATTATACTGTCTAATGCTGTCTTAGTTACTGACTAATGTTGTCTTGGTTACTATATAATATTACTAATTAATGCTGACTTGGTTACTGACTAATGCTCACATTGATACTGAGTAACATTATATTGGTTACTGACTAATGCTGATTTGCTTACTGTGTAACACTATAATAGTTACTGATTAATGATGACTTTGTTACTGTGTAAAATTATAATGCTAACTTGGTTACTGTGTAAAAATATTATTTAGTTACTAATGCTGACTTGGTTACTGACTAATGCTGACTTGGTTACTGTCTAATGCAAACTTAATTACTGCAGTGATTAATTGTTTACTGTATTATTGGTTGCTGAAGTATATTAATGTACACTTCTACTTATGTTTTTTATATTAATGGTTACTTGTTAGCTACATTGGTTACATTCTTACAAAAGTTTGCCTTAATTTGGTAACAAACAAATTATACTGGTTGTTTTTTACTATAAAAATGCAATGGAAAATGTGTTTATGTTGTGGTTACTAAATTAATATGTGTTGGTTACAGTCTAAAATGTATTTGGTTACTGTATAAAGTTGTTATGATTACTATATAATGTTACAGTGTTTTATATTGTTTGTTTTAATATGGTGGTTACTTATTGGATACATTGGTTACCTGCATACAACTGTTATAATTTAATTGGTAACAAATATCAATGTAATGATTATTTCTATTATAAGATTAATGTACAAATGTGTTTTATATTCTGGTTATTAACATCATGCAGTTTGGTTACAAGCTAACAGTGATTTAGTTACTTTACAGTACTTATTCTGTTGCCGCACAATGGAGATGATTCCAGTTGTACTTTATTTCAACGGTACATGGACTGATAGTAACAAATACACCAAATTTGAAGTTACCGGCATACTAGTTACATCAAATTGTTCGTTCAGAGAAATGCAAAACATGATATGCAGTGCATTACGGCTATATACAAACACAACAACATTGTCAATCAAATTTCAAATTAGAAGCGATATTCCTCCGATCAACATATCAGATGAAGCAACCTTAAGATTCTTTATTGAAGTCAGTAGAAAATCTGATGAGCAAGGAAAATTCCCACTGATTATAAAAACTAAACACAGAAGGGGACGGACAACAATCTTGACAAATGTAGAAGAAACTACCATTAACAACGTAATGCCAATAAGATCAACACAAGGGAATTCAGCACTAGTTCCACTACCAACACACGATTGCTAAATTGGAAGGCAGTATGTCGATCACCTTGCAATGGAAATTGTGGAACAACAACGAGACAGATAACATGACAGATCATACACAGAAGAACAATATGATGATGTAATAACAGATCTGAATGAACGTGAAGTACAATTACATCAAACCTACAAAGACAAGAAAATCCTATCACAAGCTATGAGGTTGCATTCAATCAGGAAAAATAGACAACACAAAGTTCAACGAACAGGTCATAGAGACTTTGTGCTAGTGTGCCTATATGATGAAAATTGTAAATGGAAGATGAGAGCATCAAGTTTTCGAAAAACACGTATGTTCAAGGTGAGAGAATTCAACGACATCTATACGTGTTCAGTCAACGTATTGCTGGGAGACCACAGACAGGCAAATAGTGAGTTGGTCAGTGAATGCATAATGCACAAATTAACAAATTTGAAAAAAGTGTACACACCAACTGATATTATGGAGGACATGATGACAGAATATAATGTGTCTATCTCTTACCAAAATGCATAGAGATCGAAGGAGAAAGCGTTAGAAAAGGTACGAGGAAATCCACACGACTACTCAATGATCCCATTATGGTTACACAAGCTGAAGAAAACAAATTCATATAACAATTAAAAACATTTTATTGGTTTTCCATAATTAGTTGGTTACCCTACTAAAATGATTTGGTTACCCAACTCAACTGATTTGGATACCATTAACCAACTGAATGGTTACCAACTATCAGTGATTTAGATACTGTTTACTACATGTGATTCTAATGATAATGCTCATGTTTCATATCAGGTTCTGTCACATCCCTAGAGTTGGAAACAAATGGTCGTTTCAAGTTTTTATTCTTTGCTATTGGAGCTTCCATTCAAGCATGGAACCATTGCTTTCCAATAATTGTAATCGATGGGACGTTCATACAATCAACTTACGGGGGGACACTACTGGTAGCAAGCACACAAGATGCAAATCGAAACATTATTCCGATTGCTTTTGCAGTGGTTGACAGCGAAAATGAATTATCTTGGAGATGGTTTTTCGTAAATTTGAGAATTGCTTGTGGAGTTAGGGAATGCCAATGCATTGTCTTAGATAGACATGAAGCCATTATACAAGGACTGAATTTTGTGTTTTCGGACGTCATGCATGGTTCCTGCACATACTATGTACTGAAAAATATAAAAAATAGATTCAAAAAGAGAGGAGAGGAACTTAAACAGGCTTACAATGGGGCTTGTAGAGCTTACACTATTGAAGAATTCAACAAACACATGGCTAAACTTGATGTCATTAATCCTCGAATAAGGACATATTTGGAGGAAGAGGTCAAGTTGGAGAAGTGCACCAGGCTCCATGGGGCTGTAAGAAGATACTCAACAATGACTTTAAACACCGCCGAATCTATTAACAACGCAATCAAAATGATTAGGGATCTTCCGGTTGCATCAATGATTGAATGCCTACGTTATCTCGTTCAAAGATGGTATTTTAAAAACAAATAAGCAGCCATATCAACATTCACAACACTTTCTACAACGGTTGAGGGAAGGTTGCAATCTAATATCATTAAATCAAAGAAACTTAAGGTAACTAATACAAATTTTAAATTATTGCATCATAAGTTGCATTTGCATTTTATGGAACCCTATTTGTTCAAAATTGGTTTCTGTGTAACATTATACTGTCTAATGTTATATTAGTTATTAACTAATGTTGTCTTGGTTACTGCATAATGTTACTAATTAATGTTGGACTGAAAATGACTTTGAAGACTTGGTTACTGTCTAACATTATAATGGTTACTGACTAATACAGACTTGTTTACTGACTAATGGTAACTTGGTTACTATGTAATATTATATTGGTTACTAACTAATACTTAATTGATTACTACACAATATTATAAAGGTTATTGACTACTGCTGAGTTGGTCACTGTGTATCATTATTCTAGTTACTAACTGATGCTTGTTTGGTTACTCTGTATAATTATAATGTTATTGTGTTTTGTAATTATAACATTGAGTTGTTTACTTTACTATATTTATTCTGTTTTCAGACAATAAAAATGAATCCAGATGTACTTTATTCTAACAAAACTTAATTTGTGTTGTAGGTTGAGACATCAAACTTGGTGATTTTCACTGTTTACGATGTTGCCAAACAATATATTGTGGACATCGACCAAAAGACATCCACATGTCGTAAATTTTAGTACCATGAAATACCTTGTCCGCACGCTGCTGCTGTTATGAACAAGTGAAATTTGAGCTGTTATGATTTTTGCTCAAAAAATTACTTTAAAACAACTTTATTCGACACATATTCAGGTTCTATCATGTCGTTAGATGACAAAGAAAACTTGGATATACTAGAGGAAGTAAGAAACATACGTGTAAAACCACTGAACACAAGAAGACCAGCGGGAAGACCAAAAATAGGAAGGTACAAACACGGGTCTGAAATCAAAATTCAAAACAAATGCAGCAGGTGCCAAGAAAAAGGACACAACAGGAAAACATGCAATAATCCACCTGTTTTAAGACCAAAAAAGGTCTGATATAGTGCAATTACATTAAGAGTGTAAATACATGAATATATAATTGTTTACTATGAGTAACCATTATCCATATGGTTGGTAACATTTTTGGTTGTGTACAGTAAACAAAATTGTTATTGATTAATATTTTGATTTCTGATTGCATTATGAATTTTCAATAAACAAAATTGTTATTGTTTGGATATTTACCTAACATTTTAACTTAAATAGCTGATATATATTGATTTTAACAAATTTTTTGTCAATTTGTTCACTAATAAGTAATAAAATGGTTGCCTATATAATAAAAATAATGGTAACTAGAACAAAACAAAAATCCATCTTAGGAAATCATGTATAATAAACAATTAAATATTAACTATAAAATAAAAATAAAATCTCTCATTGATTATACAATAATAGTAATCAAAAACCATTACATAAAAGTAAAACAAATATAATAAATAAGTAACCAAATAGTTACATAACAGTAACCATAACATGTTTTAATGGTAACCACAACACAGAACAACCTGTGTATCCAGCATCATGCAATGAATGTGATATTGTTTGTTTAGGCAACCCAAGTATACTCTGACATGTATATTTCACAATTGATATATGTCCTGAAATAAGTTTGTAACTCTCTTGTTACTATAAAAACAATAGTTGGTTACCTTTTTATATATATTTGGTTACCAACTGTACATCTCAAACAATTTAGCAAACACAATTTAAAAGAAATAAATACCAACCAACAAACAATGTTACTTTCATTACTGCTAAAATTCTCAAATATGTATTCCCATCTACATAAGATCCAATAAACATCACTAACTCATAACCCATATAAAAATGTTGTGTATATCCTAAAAAAAATACAAAACTCAATTCATAAATACAAAACAACGAGATCCGAACTAATCAAAATCTGGAACAAATCTTCCTGAAAATTCTCTTTCAGACTCATATCCCTCCAACTGTTTGTTCCTTACATGCATATATAGGTTTGTGCATAACTTCTTCCGATACTGCGCAATAGGGAATGGAATAGGAATTTCATCAACTTTCTGATGAATGACATGCTCAGCGAAAAATATCGTGAACATCCCGCAATCACTACACACACAAAAAACATATAAAAAAATCAAAACTAAAATCAACCTATATGTAATAATTAAAAAAATGTAAACAATGTAACCTTTACCCCTCAACTTGTTCAGGAACCGCCTCTGCAAATTCCAACTCAATTATATTATCTTCCTCCTTGTTGCGAAACGATTCGCTGCTAAAGTCAATGTCAAACCTACCCTCCAAAAACCACTCTTGCGCAATAAAGTGGGGAGAATGAATATGAATGGCTCACAAACATCCATAATTTTTGTTTGCATGGATTTCTTTTTTGGCCTAAAACAATTATAAACACTTAGACGTCTACGATGCACATCAAATGTCAACACAAACCAATGTTCCGGTGATGACATATGAATGGGGAATAACACGTAGTTAATATTTCTCCATGGTGTGTTGACATCCATAAACAGCCCATGGATGTATTCATCAACATCACCATCCACAGACAAAGCACTCTTATCTTCATTTTTACTGGTATACTCCTCAAAAAGAGCGGTTATCTTGTTATGAAACCAACAATCCGTAGTCGTTGCCCTTATATGAACACTGTCGGAATGTCTGGCCAATTTACGGAAATAATAAAACGCAACATTGATGTGCTGAACCAGAAAAAAACATATATTATTACACATTTGCTGAAAAATGTAAGTATGTAATGAATGTAACCAACTCTGTTAACACTAGTTACTACCCCAACTAAAAAATGTAACCATATCTAGAAAAACATAATTTTTTAAAAAAAGAACGCACATCGTCGTCTAACCATTCTCCAGGAGTCTTCAATTTGTAGAACCACATTTTTGATGATATTGGAACAGACCCAAATAAAAAAGCAGATTCAATATTATCATTCTTTCCAGGGAATTTGTCGGTCCTTCAATATAAAAGTATATTAGTATACACATTAACATTAACAGTTTCCGTATTAGCATACACTATCCAAAATCAGACTTGAACGGTCAATAATTAACAAACTAATCAACAACTTAATTGTAAACAGTAACCAATACATAACAAAACAGTAACCATAAATATAAAATAGTAGTAACCATAAAATAATTTAATAGTAACCAAAACAACAACATTATCTACTCAATAATAATTTTAAACAACATGAATGTACTAAACAAAAACCTAGTAATCAATCAAAATATAATATAAAGTAACAAACACTTTACTTCAATGGAACATTAACATAAAACAAATATTCCATAATAGTAACCAAAATATAATATATTAGTAACCAAAATATTATATGACAGTAACCAAAATATCATATGACAGTAAATAAAACAGAAATATAATGTAATCAAAAACAATTTAACCAACATGCATATACCTAACAATTACATAGTAACCAACATATAATATGATACTAACCAAAAAACCATTTTGTGAAAACAAAAATGGTATCCAACTTATAATATAACATTAACCATAACATGATAAAGTAATAACCAAAACATAAAATAATAGTAACCATAACAATTATTTAATATTAACCATATGTTTCCACAAAAAAAAAACAAATTGACTTGTTTATTAAAAAAACTATAGCATTCTTAACAATAAAAAACAAACTTTTTCCTGTTGTTTAGACCAATTTTAAACCATTGTTCAAACAATGCCTCTTCAAACTTTGATGGCATTTCCATGCATACTTTCGGAAATGCTGAAAGAAATAAAAGCGTTTGACTAGCACCCACGGCGGTAGACGATGAACCAGCCGATCCAAACATTGAAGTATATGGAGACCGCGAAACGACACTCTTTGTATGTTCACGTACAGGTCTACCATCGGTTTTATGAACACTCTTCTCCAAGTCATCACATTGAATTATGTCCTGTGTCGTCAAAATCATCTGATCAAGGACAGACTTGTTTTCTGCCTCACATTTATTACCCTGTTTATATTGACATAAAGGGTAACAAATACAATTTATATTTTCAACATAAACACATGCAGTTAACAACTATATGCAATAAAAAAATGAATGAACAATAATCGACATATTAAAGTGAACATATTATAATAGTAGCTAAAACAAAATAAATTACTAATCAAATTATAATATAAGAGTAACCAACACACAATGTAATAGTAACCAACCAATATTATGATAGCGAACATAATATATATATAATAGTAACCATATCACAATATAACAGTATAATATATATAATAGTAACCATATCACAATATAACAGTAACCAGAACCAATAGCATGTAAAAAGAAGGATGACATGACAATTATAACACTAACCTCAGCAGGAACATACACAACAATCTCTTTCCCAGTGTATTGGCTTAATATGTCAAACGATGGCATGTCTCTATTCTTGCCAATCTGTGCAAAATAAAAAACAACCAATTAGTCATTAAAAAAACATATAACACAACAAAACAAACAAATATGTCTAACCTTGACATTTTCTGCATCATCATTAATTTTAATTTCATGATGTTCTTCAACCACAATATCACGATCAACTTCATTACCAATGTCAATTTCATTCTCATCCTTCTTCTCAACAAAATTCAACACATCATCACCATCATTATTCTTATTTAGTTTTGAACCATCATCAACATCCTCATCAATATCCGGGTCTTCGCACTCTTTAACAACTTCATCATCTTTAATAACTTCATCAACCATAACAACATCTTCAAACTCTTTAATGACTTCAGTTTCAAACTCATCATTCTTCTCATCGACTTTAAACCCATCATCACCAACTTCATTATCATCATTATTGTTACCTTTAAAAATATCATCATCATCAACAACAACATCATCAGATACATCAACTTCATTATCATCATCATCAACATCATCATCATCACCGCCATCATCAGAATTAGAATCATCATCAACTTGTTTGCTCCCAACATCTTTGATGCTGCGTAACTCATCTCTAATAATGGACCTAAAGTCCCTACATAACTGAACATGTAAAACATGCATATCATCCTTAATATCAGCCCGCAATTTTACAATGTCTTTCTTAATTTCAGACACTTTCTTCTCCAACGGCCTAAACCGTGCATCAATTGCATCTTTAACTTCAGATATACCAAATCCAATGTTGTCAGCCTTTCCTTTTTTTTCAACCTTCTTATCAGCGTCCTTCCCATTGAAAAATTGTAACCCGCCCAAATCAAGCCGATCCTTCTCCTCGGACGTGGGAAACAAACTTTTTATCCTCAACTGAAAAACATTAAGTACAATTAGTATAACATCTAACAAAAATTGTACAAATACAGTAAAAATATAGTAAAAAAATAATCATAAAACATAATTAGTAACCAACTACATATATATAGGTAACCAAATGTACATAAATCAGTAACCAAATCATTGAATAAATGTAGCCAATATATGTATAACAGGATTACCAATAAAATTGTTATAAGCAACATGAGGTGAAAGTAGTATGCACACAAGCCAATCATATTTGATATGATGTAGCATATACTTTGTAATCTTAATCATTTATTAATAAAAGAATTGATTTTTTTAAAAGGCATTTTATATTATCTACATGGTGCTGTTATATTAAATGTGATAAACCCATAGTTTTGAGCAATGCTTTTAGAATCATGATGGTGATCATGCTAATGAGATCTAAATTCTAGATAGCTCATAAACTAAAATCGTTCCTAATCGTTGGATTACTAAATAGGGGATTAGTGAATCCGGATAGATTAGTACATACGTTGCTTGCTCTTAGGAAGAGGATGATTGATCTCATAATCATTTGTGTGGAGACACTAAAGCAAGTATGTAGATGCTTATTGGAGAATAAGTTCACTGAACGTGGCTCGCTAAGGAATACCTAATGGAGTTTTACTCGCCTGTCAATAGGAATTCCTCTAGTGATAGTAGTACAAGTGATCCTTGGACTTGAGATCATCATAGTATCTTGTGTATGATGAGTTATACTTTGACATGTCCCTTAAGACCTTTGGGTATATCAAAGGGTATGATTGGGTATAATAAGTTGTGCATGGAGATAGGTGAATGATCAACAAAGAATCTACCACGTCTAGTAAAAGATGTGAATGTCCTATGTGATTCGATAAATGACAACTCAGTAGTCCTTGGCCAAGGCAGAATGAAATTAGAAAGGGTTTCTAATTTGTATTATTTAGAGTTGTGCATTTGGGAATCGAAATACATATAATTAAATAAAATAAGACTTGACAGTAAATCCATGTCTTATATTTAATTGGGACATTGTATGGTAGAAGGATTGAATTGTACGGTAATTATTCACTGAAACGTTCTTTTGTGATTAATGTTGAAATCTATATTATCTAGAAAATCGTTGATCGCTAAGGGGGCTTACCTTTATTATAGAATAAATATTATTTATTTAAATGAATTAAATAGTTTAATTTATTTATTTAAATAAAATTAGAATTGTTCTAATTGATTTATTCACAACCGGTTTAATATGGAGAACCTAAAGGGTCACACCGCAAAAGAAAAATATTTATTTAAGAAGTAAATGGCATAATTGTAATAATAAGTTAAGTGTATTTAATTTAATCTATGGGGATAGAATAAATTAAATTGCTTAATATTTATTATTTAATATTTCGAAAATATTAAATATAAATTAATAAGAGGAGTCTTATTATTATTATTACTATTACTATTATTTAATTCCTAATAGGGATTGGGAATTAATTAATAGAAGTACTCTCCCATGAATTCCTAATTGGATTAGGAGCATAATTAATTAAAGGAGTTTAATTATACTAGAAACCCTAATCCTAAATAGTTTAGGGAAGGGTTATTCCTACATCTATAAATAAGAGGAGTCTTATCATAGATTAGGGTTATACACTCTTGCATTAGATTGTGGAGAGTACTTACAATTTCTATAGAGATAGAAACTAGGGTTTTGTCAATACCCAACTTCTTGAATACCTATTCTTCCTTGGTGGATCACCTCTAGAGGCCAAACACTTGGGTGGCTAACGTTGATCAAAGGAAGGAATCTCATTCGTGAAATTCAAGGAGAACGCGAAGGAATTGGAGTTGAACTTGTACCCGAGGAAGCACGGTTCTACGAGGGTATAATTTTTTAATCTATATCTCTTTCGTTTATATCGTTAATTGAGCACATAGATTGATCTTGGTGATGGTTTCTATAAAAATTTTAAAAATTCGTTTTATCGCGTTTCCGCACTATTTATGTAATTTGATTGCATGTTCGCGCTATATACAAACCTAACAGTGGTATCAGAGCCTAATCTTGTGCTAATTATCGATTTTGATGATTCCATGTGTGTATGGTATGCGATTGGATCGAAATTTTTGGGCAGAATTCATTTTTTCCGAATCTGCTGCGCGGCGCAGCTGTGCCGGCTCCAGTTCATTCTGGAGCGCAGCTGCGCCCAAACCCAGAAAAATCGTTTCTGGGGTTCAGCGCAGCTGCGCCATTTCCCAGTTCATTCTGGGCGCAGCTGCGCCGGACAGTAAAATCCAAAAAAATATTTTTCCTTCAATTAAAATAATTTATTTATTTAATTGATATAAGTTTAAAATAAAGATGTTTATTTTATTTGGAATAGGATTTCAGATTGCTAAAATTAAAGGAGTTTAATTTGGATTTGGTTTTTGATTAAAATAAAAGAGTTTATTTTGTTTCAAAACTAAATATTAGCAAAACTTTTTCCCATTAATTGATATCAATGCATATATGGAATGGTTTTATAATTCATGGGATGAATGTTATTTATTGATACATATAGAGATATGTATGATAATAAATAGGGATTGATTATGGACTATTGACCAATGTGTGATTGGATTTATTTTAGTGGATGCTTGAATGTATGGGTTTTTATAAATGGGGTCTGCGTACCTCGTCTTCTCTAATTTTTTCTTAATGTAAATCCTATCTCCCTCCTATGTACTTCCCATTGACTGTTGATCAAGGTTTCTATTTATTGTAAATAGTTTATGTAATAGGACTAGTTAGAATTAATTTTGAAGAATTGGAGATAAAGGAACAAGGAGCGCTTGAAGACCCGTTTGTATTGGAGCCCGGGTTTAAATGTAATAGTTATATTTAAATTTTATTCTTGCACCCTAGGTTTGACCTTTTGGTTCACTTGGTGGCTCTAGTGAACCAAACTAGAATAAAAGTCCATAATCAGTCCGGGTAGAATACAGTATTCTATATGTGCATGCTTACTATGTATATATTATATATTATACAACATGCTTCGCATGTTAAATAATATGATGCGTATTTTATATATATATATATATATATATATATATATATCTGTGTGTGTGTGTGCATGCGCGCTAAACAAGATGAGACTAATAATAATAAACCCGTCAAAGAAATTATATTAAGTCTTAAGCGTTCAAAGATATTTGGAATATCGAACGTCGCCTTCTAGCATGGTAAAGCAATAGAGTATTAAATATTTAATATGAGTTTGTTGTGTCACCACAAGGCAAGTATTAAATATTTAAGATGTTGCTTTATCACATTTGATGCTTATAAATAGACTGAACGATGCTGTTTTGTTGTGTCACCACAAGGACAGTGTTTTTCTTTCGAATATATGGAAGTGCTAGGTTGGACTTAACTTGGATAATTTTGATTTATGTGTCACCACTTGATCAAAATAATCTAAGAGGCAAAATAAAAGGAGTTACATAGTGATGTAATTGACAATAGTTGTCTACCTATTTATTTATATATCGTTTGTTGTGTCAGCACAAGGCTATATACATTTGAAATGGGATACTTAATCTCACTAGCAAATCTTTAATTAGAATTGCCGAACTATATAATGAGGGTAATATAGTTTGATGAAAATAGTGGGAGATACCAATTTAAATAAAGACCTAATTTATTTTGGTAATTAATTAAATGAATGTATGCTAAAATGTTATCTATTTCACATGCAAAATTTAAAAATGTCAAACTCACTATCACTGCGTAGCATACTTGATGCTAACAAACTGACCGGACCGAATTACACGGACTGGTTAAGGAATCTGAGAATTGTTCTCACTGCTGAAAAGATTTCTTATGTCCTAAATTCGTCAGTCCCTGCAAATGTTGCATAAACAGCCTCTGAGGAAGAGATTGCTACTTTCAGAAAGTGGCAAGATGATGCAATCTTGGCTCAATGCATCATGCTCGCATCTATGAGTAACGAGCTTCAGCGTTAGCACGAAACTATGGATGCTCCTACTATATTGTTGCACCTCAAGGAGTTGTATGGTGAGCAAAGTAGGACTGCTAGATATTAGATATCTAAGAAGCTCTTCCGATCTCGTATGACCGAGGGCACTGCTGTTGAGACTCATGTCCTTAAGATGATCAATCTGATTGAACAACTTAGACATCTTGGGTTCGTGATGGATGGGGAGTTAAGCCAAGATTTGATCTTGCAGTCACTCCCGGACACCTTCTCACAATTTGTTGTGAATTTTCACATGAATAAGTTGGACGTCAGCTTGCCTGAGTTACTTAACATGCTGAAAACTGCTGAAGGTCACTTCTCATCCAACAAGAACCAAGTCTTACTAGTGGATGATTCTTCCAAGAAAAGGAAGAGGCCCAAGGTATCTTCTGAAAAGAAGAAAAACAAGAAGGCTAAGGGCAAGGCGAAGAGAAAGGATAAAAAGAAACCTGATCCAGATAGCAAAGGAATTTGCTACCATTGCAATAAGCCGGGACACTGGAAGAGGAACTGCAAGGAGTATCTTGCGGACCAGAAGAAGCTTGGAGAAGCTTCGACTTCCGATCTAGGTTTGTTCATGATTGAAATTAATTTTTCTGAAAGTCAAAATTCTACTTGAGTATTGGATACCGGTTGTAGTTCTCACATATGTAATAATGTGCAGGGACTAAGCAGAAGTAGAAAGCTGAACAAGGATGAAGTCGTCCTACGAGTGGAAAATGGAGCAAAGGTTGCTGCATTAGCTGTAGGGACTTATTGTTTAGCACTGCCTTCGGGCAAGTTCATTAGTTTAAATAATTGTTATTATGTTCCGACACTCATTAGAAACATTATTTCAATTTCTGTATTAGATATGGATGGTTTTGATATTATAATAAAGAACAACAGATGTTCTATTTATAATAAAAATGTTTTATATGGTGTTGGGAACCTACTGAATGGACTTTACATACTTGACTTGCATAAAAATATACTTCAAATTGAATAAACTAAGAAAAGAAAAAGAGATGATGTTAATTATACCTTTATGTGGCACTGTAGACTCGGTCATATCAATGAAACAAGATTATCCAAGTTGCATAAAGATGGGCTTTTAGAGCTATCTGATTACGAATCATATCCAACTTGTAAATCTTGTCTCATGGGTAAGATGACTAAATCTCCTTTTAGTGGAAAAGGAGAAAGAGTTACAGAGTTGTTAGCGTTGGTACACACAGACGTATGTGGACCTATGACAACGAATGCACGAAGAGGGTATTCTTATTTTATTACTTTCACTGATAATCATTCTAGATTTGGATATGTGTATTTAATAAAATACAAATCTGAATCGTTTGAAAAGTTCAAAGAATTCAGAAGTGAAGTAGAGAAGCAAACTGGTAAGAGTATTAAGATTCTTCGATCGGATCAAAGAGGGGAATACTTGACTAATGAATTTCTCAATTGTCTCAAAGAAAATGGTATAATCTCACAATGGACTCCACCAGGGACGCCACAGTTGAATGGTGTATCTGAAAGGAGAAATCGAACATTGTTGGACATGGTTCGTTCCATGATGAGTTTTACCGACCTTCCAGTATCCTTCTGGGGTTATGCCCTAGAATCGGCTGCATACCTACTTAACAAGGTACCTACCAAATCCGTCCCAAAGACCCCATATGAGATATGGACAGTGAGGAAACCAAATCTTAAGCATGTTAAGACTTGGGGTTGTCCATCTTATGTCAAAAGGTTTGAACATGATAAGCTGAAGACTAGATCCGACAAATGTAGATTCAAATGTAGATTCGTGGGATACCCTAAAGAAACATCAAGGTATTATTTCTATCATCCTACTGATCAAAAGGTGTTTGTTGCGAAATACGCTGCCTTCTTGGAAAAGGAGTTTATCCTTGAAGGGGTCAGTGGGAGTAAGATATATCTTGAAGAAGTTCAAGAACCACAAAATACTACGGATCAAAGTCAGGTACCTAACCAAGTAGAAGAACCTACTGTACCATTACCTATTCGTAAATCTGGAAGAGTACCGAAGATACCTGATAGGTATGGATTCATCATAGAGGATGATGATGAGGTACGCATCATAGATAATGATGATCCATTGACTTACGAAGAGGCTATGAGTAGTGAAGACTCATAGAAATGGCTAGAAGCCATGAAATCCGAGATGGACTCCATGTATGAAAACCAAGTATGGACTTTGGTTTCACCACCTGAGGACATTAAGCTTATTGGGTGTAAATGGGTCTTTAAGAGAAAGACTGGAGCAGATGGCAAGGTAAAGACCTATAAGGCCCTACTGGTTGCAAAAGGTTTCAAACAAAGACAAGGAGTTGACTATGATGAAACCTTCTCAGCAGTAGCTATGCTCAAGTCCATTCGGATTTTGCTTGCAATTGCAGCTTATTATGACTACGAGATCTGGCAAATGGACGTGAAAACAGCCTTCCTCAATGGAGAGCTTGAGAAAAATGTATATATGATACAGCCAGAGGGTTTTGTTTCAACGGTTGGAACAAACCAAGTCTGTAAGCTACAACGATCCATTTATGGATTGAAGCAAGCTTTTCGAAGATGGATCATCCGTTTTGATGAGATAATCAAAAGGTTTGATTTTATTAAAAATGAGGATGAACCTTGTGTGTACAAGAAGGTTAGTGGGAGTACTGTTTCATTCCTTGTATTATATATTGATGATATATTACTGATAGGGAATGATGTTCCTATGCTACAGTCGATCAAAATTTGGTTATCTAAACACTTATCCATGAAGGACTTGGGTGAGGCATCCTATATTTTGGGGATAAAGATCTATAGAGATAGATCTAAAAGGATGCTGGGCTTGACCCAAGAAAAGTACATTGACTCGATGCTAAAGAAGTTTAGCATGGAAGATTCCAAGAGAGGTCTCATGCCGATGAGCCATGGAATACATCTCTCTAAGAAACAGGCCCCAAAGACACCTGAGGAGAGAGACCGTATGAGTAAGATTCCTTATGCTTCCGCAATAGGATCTGTCATGTACGGTATGATATGTACTAGACCAGATGTCGCTCATGCACCTAGTGTAACGAGCAGATATCAGTCGAATCCAGGAGAAGAGCACTGGAAGGCAGTAAAAAAACATCCTAAAGTACTTGAGAATAACTAAGGATGTATTTCTTGTCTACGGTGGGTCTGAATTGAAACTAGAGGGCTATACAGACTCAAGTTTTCAAGCGGACTGATGAGTGGGTTTTATACCTACGAATCAGGTATTGTTAGGCTTAATTATTGTGGTCTTTAAGTGTTTTTAGTATTATTTTACTTGTTTTTGGTGTTTATTTATTGTAGGTTGGAGCTGGAGGGGCAAAAGGGTAAATTTGGAGCTTAAAATACACTTGGTGGCATTTTTGTAATTATGTGGACAAGGGCTAGCGCCAGCAGCGCTTGGGCTAGCGCCAGAGGCGCTAGTTCACATTTTTGGGTGCTAAAGTTCAGCTGAAGGAGGAAAAGGAAGCCAATTCGGAAGAGGATTCTAGTCAATTTTGATCAGATAGTGAAAAGGAAACCCTAAGAAGGAACTTGGAGACTCTTATTATAATTAATCTATCTTTACTTTAGAGAGGAGGGTACTGTGGATTACTTTTGTTCAGGCACTGGATTTTGATGTGGGTTTAAGCTTACTTTGGAATTTTATTCACAATTGGGTTTGATCAATCTAGTTCTTCTTTATTCAATTGATTGTTTATTTTTCATGTGTAGATTTGATCCTATAATGGCTTTTGGTTCAGACATGAACTAATCTCCATTATGGGATTCTAACGGATTTTAATATGCAGTCTAATTATAAGCTTGATTGTTAAATTGTTTTGCATATCATAAGGAATTTCTATCATGATTGTTTTGCATGTATGAATGCTTGATCACCATTCGACTTCAGTACTTGTATGGAATTGAAAAATAACATATAAGTATGGATTGTAATCAATGAGCTTGCGAATATGAGGCTTAATTGGATAGCTTAATATTGTGTGAGTCAGATAGAAATATATTGTTTCACCGTAAGAGTCAAAATAAGGACTTGTGCTTAAAATCAATATAATTGCAATTTCACATAGAAATATAGTGATTTTGGTTATAGTGGTGATTACATGGTGTCTATCAAGTATGGATATTATGTAAGTAAGTCATAATGCATTGACAAATGGTTATGTCTATTTTAGTGTCCTTGGCTACTTTTCTGTGATATATGAACTTACTAGCATGATAGTGATAATTAGATGAACTATTAAATGAAGTTAGGATCCCATTAATTCCAAGCTTGATATATTTCGTTAGTATTTGCATATTTAGTTATTAATTAATATATAAATAATTCTGTCACCAAAAGTAAGACAATAGTTTAGGCAAATAAGTATAGTGATAGAACTGATGCATAGTGAATTAATTTAATCCTGTCTCTGTGGGACGATACTTTACTTCCTCTGTATTACTTGTTGACCACGTATACTTGCGTGAGTTAGAGCTCTTTTATTTAAGACTTAAAAAGAGGCAACAAGTTTTTGGCGCCGTTGCCGGGGACAGGCGTTAGATTTTTATTATTATCATCAGTTTTAAGCTATATTGTTTGACTTAGACAACTCTAATCTTTTCTCATTTCTATTTTTATTTTTGTTTTGGTTTCAGGTACTTGTAGAATTTTTATGCACACATGATCATCCAACTTAGAATTGACACCAGCTCAGGATAATATTGATGGAAGAGGTTGGAAAGCAAGAGTGCGTATGAATTTACAAGCACAGTTGGAAGGAACTATACCGAATATGGCGGAGGAATAGAGAATCGAGCAAAGAGAGGAGCATAAAGCTTTGAGGGACTATTCCATGCCAAATATCACTGGATTGCAGTCTAGCATAGTCAGACCGACAATAGCAGTAAATACCTTTGAGATTAAACCAGGAACCATTCAAATGGTGCAGAATTCGGTCCAGTTCGGGGGTGCTGCTACAGACGATCCTAATGAGCATCTTTTGAGTTTCATTGAAATTTGTGATACATTCAGATACAACGGGGTGACGGAGGATGCCATTCGACTAAGACTGTTTCCATTTTCATTAAGGGATAGAGCAAGAAGTTAGCTTCATTCTTTGCCTGCAGGATCAATCACTACATGGGAGGACCTAGCACAAAAATTTCTAGCTAAGTTTTTCCCAATGGCTAAAACTGCAAAACTAAGGACAGCAATTTCTCAATTTAAGCAACAACAGGGTGAGTCCTTATACGAAGCTTGGGATAGGTACAAGGAGATGCTAAGGAAGTGTCCACACCATGGGATGCTAGATTGGATGGTGATCAACATATTTTATAATGGATTGGGATGGTAGTCTAGGCAGATGGTAAATGCAGTTGCGGGTGGAGCTTTAGGGGCAAAGAGCTATGACGAGGCTTATAACCTTATTGAGACTATGGCAGCAAATGATTTCCAGAATCCTACAGCCAGAACGTCACAGCCCAGAGTTGCAAGTTTGTTGGAAGTGGATGTTATTACCCAGTTGTCAGCACAGATGGCGGCTATGGCAAAGAAAATAGATTCGTTGTCGGAAAGCAAAGCCAAGTCAGTTGCCTTTGTATGTGAGATTTGCGCGGGGTCGCACTCAACAGATCAATGTGCTATCAACTCGGAGTCGGTGCAGTATGTGAACACTTATAAGAAAGACCAAGGTCAGTTTCAGAACACATACCACCCCAACAATCGCAATCATCCAAACTTTAGTTGGTCAAACAACCAAGGAAGTCAACAGCAGCAGTTTCAGCAGAACAATCAGTTTCAACCAGCGCAGCAACAGTATGCTCCAAGACCACCTTTTCTACCGGGATATTCTCAACAACAACATCCTACTCCATATGCACCTCTGCGGGAAAAGAAATCAGAAATGGAGGAGATGATGTTAAAGTACATGGCAAATACAGAGGTGATGATCAAAAGCCATGCAGTGGCTATTAAAAATCTGGAAGCTCAGATGGGGCAAATGGCGACTATGCTTAACAGCAGGCCCCAGGGTTCATTGCCAAGTAACACAGAGGCAAATCCACGGAGAGAAGGTAAGGAACAGTGTCAGGCCATTACACTCAGATCGGGAAAGCAATATTCAAGAAATTCACCAGAAACAGCAGCACCGAGTTTACAAGGGGATGACACTGGGGTAGAAACTGAGACAAAAATTGAAGACCACCTTTTCTACCGGGATATTCTCAACAACAACATCCTACTCCATATGCACCTCTGCGGGAAAAGAAATCAGAAATGGAGGAGATGATGTTAAAGTACATGGCAAATACAGAGGTGATGATCAAAAGCCATGCAGTGGCTATTAAAAATCTGGAAGCTCAGATGGGGCAAATGGCGACTATGCTTAACAGAAGGCCCCAGGGTTCATTGCCAAGTAACACAGAGGCAAATCCATGGAGAGAAGGTAAGGAACAGTGTCAGGCCATTACACTCAGATCGGGAAAGCAATATTCAGGAAATTCACCAGAAACAGCAGCACCGAGTTTACAAGGGGATGACACTGGGGTAGAAACTGAGACAAAAATTGAAGCTGAACAGAAAGAGAAGAAGGATGAGTCCGAGTCGCAACAAGTAGAGAAGGAGAAAGCTAGTTCAGATAAGAAGCCCGTGAATACAGTACCACAAGTTCACCCTCAGGTACCGTATCCGCAGAGATTGAACAAGCAGAAGGACGATAAACAGTTCAAAAAGTTTTTGGAGGTTTTTAAGAAACTGCAGATCAACATACCCTTCGCTGAGGCATTGGAACAAATGCCAAGTTATGCAAAGTTTATGAAGGGTATACTGTCAAGAAAAAGAAGGTTAGACGAATTTGAGACAGTGGCCTTGACGGAGGAATGGAGTGCAGTGCTTCAGCGTAAATTACCTCCAAAGCTGAAAGATCCGGGCAGTTTCACAATCCCATGCACGATCGGAAAGATGAGCTTCGATAAATGTCTGTGTGATCTTGGGGCAAGTATCAACCTGATGCCGTTGTCAGTATTTAGTCAGTTAGGATTGTCGGAACCAAGGCCAACAAATATTTCCCTACAGCTAGCTGATAGATCTATCACATATCCACGGGGGATAGTGGAGGACGTACTGGTGAAAGTGGACAAATTTATCTTTCCGACGGACTTCATCATTCTGGATTATGAGAAAGGCAAAAATATACTAATCATACTAGGGAGGCCATTCCTAGCCATGGGGAGAACTTTGATAGACGTGCAGAAAGGGGAGCTTACAATGCGGGTACATGATCAGGAGGTGACGTTTAACGTTTTCAAAGCAATGAAGCTCCCAACCGATGAAGAAGAATGCTTCAGAGTAGACTTGGTGGATAGTATAGTGCATGATGAAGTTGAAAGTTTGTTGAGCTATGAACCATTGCAGAGAGTGATTGCTGAAAATTCAGATTTGGAGGATGAAGAATGTGCCGAACTTGTGCAATATTTGGATACCACCCCCAAATTCGGAAAATTCAGAACACCTATCGAGCCACTTACGAAAGCGGGAGAGACATCGGTAAAGTTGAAACCATCTCTTGAGATATTTCCCGAACTTAAACTTAAACCACTTCCAGAACATCTCAGGTACGCATTTTTAAATAAAGATTCAAAGCTACCTGTGATTATTGCTTCTGCACTAACATCTTTTCAGGAGGAAAAATTGCTACGAGTGCTTAGAGAGTTTAAATCAGCTATTGGATGGACCATAGCTGATATCAAGGGGATAAGCCCGTCTTTTTGCATGCATAAGATCTTACTGGAAGATGGTAGCAAGCCGACAGTTGAACAGCAAAGAAGGCTAAATCCTATAATGAAAGAAGTGGTTAAGAAAGAGATTCTAAAATGGCTGGATGCGGGAATAATCTACCCAATTTCGGACAGTTCATGGGTGAGCCCTGTGCAGTGCGTACCAAAGAAGGGTGGAATGACCGTTGTCACCAATGAAAATAACGAGATGATCCCAACGCGAACCATAACAAGGTGGAGAATTTGCATGGACTACCGCAAGCTTAACAAAGCTACAAGGAAGGACCATTTTCCACTTCCGTTTATCGATCAGATGTTGGACCGATTGGCGGGTCATGAGTACTATTGCCTTCTGGATGGGTATTCAGGCTACAATCAGATTACGATAGCTCCAGAAGACCAGGAAAAGACTACTTTTACATGTCCATACGGCACTTTTGCCTTTAGAAGAATGTCTTTTAGGTTGTGCAATACTCCAGCCACTTTTCAGCGATGTATGACAGCAATTTTTTCAGACATGGTCGAACAGAATGTTGAGGTATTTATGGACGACTTTTTGGTATTTGGTGATTCTTTCGATCTATGTCTTGAAAATTTGGTAATGGTTTTAAAGAGATGTGTTGAAACAAATTTAGTATTGAATTGGGAGAAGTGCCATTTTATGGTACAAGAAGGAGTCATACTGGGACACAAAGTGTCGAAGAAAGGCATTGAGGTGGACAGGGCAAAGCTGGAAACGATTGAGAATTTACCTCCACCCACGTCAGTAAGAGGTGTCCACAGTTTTCTTGGGCATGCAGGCTTCTACCGCAGATTCATCAAGGACTTCTCCAAGATAACTAAACCATTGTGCAGTTTATTGGAGAAGGATGCACAGTTTAATTTTGATGAGGCTTGCATGAGGGCATTTGAGCATTTAAAGAATAAGTTAACATCAGCACCCGTTATCACAGCACCAGATTGGGCGTTGCCGTTTGAGCTGATGTGTGATGCCAGTGATTACGCAGTAGGGGCTGTTTTGGGGCAAAGGAAGGAAAAGATGTTTCATGTGATATACTATGCCAGGAAGACCCTTACAGATGCACAGTTAAACTACACCACCACAGAGAAAGAGTTATTGGCAGTGGTGTATGCCTTTGATAAATTCCGGTCATATTTGATAGGCACAAAGGTAATAGTGTATACGGATCACTCAGCAATTCGACACTTAGTGGCGAAGAAGGATGCAAATCCCAGGTTGATCAGGTGGATATTGCTTTTGCAAGAATTTGATTTGCAGATCAAGGATAGGAAGGGTACCGAAAACCAAGTGGCAGACCACTTGTCTCGACTAGAGCCGCCGGAAAGGGAGATAGAAGGCAAAGTTGAAATTAATGAATCCTTTCCGGATGAGCAGTTGTTTGTGGTGCAAGGGGAAGTGCCATGGTTTGCGGACTACGCAAATTATTTGGTGAGTAAGATGATACCTTCTGACTTGGTGGGGCATCAAAAGAAAAAGTTCTTGCATGATGTTAAATGGTATATATGGGATGAGCCGTATTTGTTTAAACAGTATGCGGATCAAATGATAAGAAGGTGTATTCCATATAGTGAGACCGAAGGGATTTTACAGGATTGCCATTCTTCTGTATATGGAGGACATTATGGAGGAGAGAGAACAGCGGCTAGAGTACTTCAAGCAGGATTTTATTGGCCGACAATCTTTAAAGACGCTTACAATTTTGTTCAGCGGTGTGATAGATGTCAGAGAGTTGGTAATATTTCAAAGAGGAATGAAATGCCTTTGAATACGATCCTTGAAGTAGAAGTTTTCGACGTTTGGGGGATTGATTTCATGGGTCCTTTCGTGTATTCGTGCGGTAATCTCTACATTTTATTAGCAGTTGACTATGTGTCTAAATGGGTAGAAGTGGCAGCACTCCCGACAAATGATGCCAAGGTAGTCCTAAAGTTTTTGCATCGCAGTATTTTCACTAGATTTGGGACTCCTAGGGCTATTATCAGTGATGAAGGTAGTCACTTCTGCAACAGGTAGTTCACAGCGTTGCTGGCTAAGTATGGGGTAAATCATCATATTGCTACAGCTTATCACCCCCAGACAAACGGCCAAGCGGAAGTATCCAATCGAGAAGTAAAAAGAATCCTCGAAAAAATTGTGAATCCGACGAGGAAGGATTGGTCCTTAAAGCTAGATGACGCTGTGTGGGCATATAGGACTGCGTACAAAACTCCGTTAGGTATGTCACCGTTTCAGCTGGTATATGGAAAAGCTTATCATCTTCCGATGGAACTAGAACACAAAGCATATTGGGCAATTCGGAAGTTGAACTTTGATTCGACAGCTGCAGGGGAGAAGCGTTTACTCCAAATCAATAAGTTGGACGAATTTCGACTACGGGCTTATGAAAACTCGAAGCTATATAAGGAGAAGGTGAATAAATGGCATGATCGTAAAATCATTGAGAGAACATTTGAACCGGGACAAAGGGTTTTACTTTTCAATTCCAGACTTAAACTTTTTCCCGGGAAGCTGAAATCAAGATGGTCAGGACCATTCACAGTAAAGGCGGTCTTTCCACATGGCGCGATTGAAGTATACGACAAATTTCTGGATCAATCATTCAAGGTGAATGGACAGAGGTTGAAGCATTACTTTGGGGATGAGGTGGACAGACAGAAAGTCACCTTAATCCTTTCTGCGACATGAGAATCAGAGACAGTCAAGCTAATTGACTATAACTTAGCGCTATCTGGGAGGCAACCCAGCATTTTAATTTTCTGTTTTGTTGTAGTTTAGTCATTTAACTTTATTTTATTTAAAAAAAAAAAGGGTTTCTTGTAATTAATTTTGGATTTGGGTTGATGTGTGTGCAGGTAGAAGCTTGAATTGGACAAAAATTGACTAAGTGTGCCTATAAGCGCTGGCAGCGCCCTACCAAGCGCCTGCAGCGCTACATCATGTGGCAGCTACTGCCAGTCAGCGCTATTAGCGCCCAATCCCTCACACATGTAGCGTCTGCAGCGCTCAAGCCATCACACGCAGTCTGCATAACGGCGCTAGAAGCGCTCAACGCGTCACAAGGCAAGCGCTAGAGGCGCTGCCCCAAGCCGACACAGTCTGCATAACAGCGCTAGAAGCGCTCAACCTAGCGCCAGCAGCGCTACCATCATCACAATACACTGACACTCAGCGCTATTAGCGCTCACTCCAATCAATCCATAGCGCTAGAAGCGCTCGGCAGGGAATTTTAAAAAAAAAATAAAGTCTAAAACCCTAGGTCGGGCTTATTGAAGGTTTTACACTACAAAGCCAATTTTGCTTCTTCTTCTACTTCATTCAAGCCGCCTCCAGCCGACTTTTCTCCATTGTTGCTGCATAGAAGCTATTTTCCCCCAATCAAACATTAACAAACAGCCACCCACATTCTCAACTACCGTCGGCATTCAACACTTGCAACCAAAGAACTTCTATAGCCAAGAAGGATTAAAGGTTCTCACATGGGTAATTCCAATTTCAAGTAAGCTTTACATTATTGATCAATTAGAACTTGAAATTGTTGGCTAGAAAGTTTAATTGCTAGTAGTTAGAGATAATTCTTTGGTTGTGCTTGTAACCCAATTGAGTTTGTGTTGGCTCAATTGGGATTGGGTTTAAGTTTCAATTGTCTATCTTTATGCTTGCAAGTTGTGGGAGATTTCATTGTGCTAAATTGGGTTATTCATAAGTTTGGGGGAAACATTGTCTAAAGGGTTTTTAAAGTGTGCATACCAAGTGTTCGACAGATTGCCCCAACGAAATTTTGAGTTCTTTTGGGTCTTGCTTTGTGTTTAATTGGTTATTAATGGCTCCCAAAAGACATAGAGGGGAAAGTTCAGGTTCATCAGCTGTGGTCAAGTATGATAAGAAGAAATTTGTTAGCCCTGAAGCAAGTGATAGGTTTATAAATTGGTCTTCCGGGAAATCTCTAATTCCTGAGCGTGGCTTGCTACCTATTGAGCGGGTAGATGGGGAGTTAGCTCAAATGATACGTAGCCGCAATTGGATGGTATTTATTGCACAACCTGAACCAGCTGCCGTTAATATTGTGAAGGAGTTTTATGCCAATGCTAAAGAAGCTAATGGGAATCTGGTTATGGTTCGGGGTCAGGAAATAAATGTGGGGCGTAAAGCTATTAATGCGTATTATGGGTTGTAGAAAATTCATAGGGATGGCTATACGAAATACTTGGAGCAGGACTTGAATTATTCTGAGATTATAGAAGCCCTCTGTGAGCCAGGGACAGAATGGAAGCTGACAGACCAACAAGAAGCTGTGCACTTTCCCTGAGCCAAATTGAGCAGATATGGAAAAGCATGGCATGCTTTTATATGTGCCAAGTTGATGCCGTGCCGCCATATGAGCGATGTCATTAATCAGCGGGCGGCGTTATTGTTTTGCATTGCTCAAGGGAAGACAGTGGATATTGGGGAAGTGATTCATGAATCTATTATACACACGCTTGAGGGTAGTACCACAGGTGGATTGCCTCACCCTTCATTGATCACAGATTTATGTCGTTATGCTGGAGTCAAGTGGGATAAAGAAGAACTGATGCAGGCCCCATTGCCTCCAATTGATCATGTTGCAATGGGACGGTACAGAGTATGGGGTGGAGGTGAGTCGCACCCGAGGGGTTTAGGTTTCATTTTATCGCAGCAGCAGCCGCAGCAGCAGCCACAGGAACAGCCACCACCTGTTGAGGATCCGGTTCCAGCCCCTACTATAGTTGAGACTATCCGACAGGACCTTCGGCATCATACTCGACGGATAGACTTAGTGGCAGGATCGATTCAGAGGGGTTTTGATCGGATGACTCGACAGCAGAGTCGACTTGCTCAGCGTCAGGCGGAGATTTATGCGTATAATGTTAATTGTTCCACAGCCTTGGCGGATATGTTTGGGCGGTTGAATCCTTCAGCAGGGCCTTTCCAATTCCTACCAGCTCCTCCTTTATCTATTTACCCACCACCTGACTCGCCTCCTGATGCGGATGATGATGATGATGATGATGCTGCCGATGGCAGTGATGATGAGTAGTGTTCTTCATCAGGGGAGTCCTCTGTTCTTAATGTTTTATTCTTTTTCAATGAGGGCATTGTCTTGTTCAGTTTGGGGGGTAGTTTTTTTGTTTTGTTTCATGCATTTAGTTTGTTTTGTTTTCTTGTGTTTATGCATGATGCATGGTAGTTGCATTGCGTTTTAGGTTGTGTTATACATTTAGTTTCATGAATTAAGCATAAATTGATATAGTATCTAATGTGGCCAATGATAAGACTGGTTTCATGGTTTTAACTTGAGAAGAATTGAAAACTAGTGCTTAGTGATGACTTTGATTAAGAAGTGAAGTTTAACTTGTCTGAAACTTTTGTTAGCAAGGAAAGCACCGAATTAATTATTTTGATCAATTTAATTCGAATTGTTGCATAATTTTCTTCTGGTGGAAGATTTGGGTTAAAACTTGATAATATCAGTGAAACTTCCATTAAATGAAAAACAGGCAAGAATCTAAGTTTGGGGGAATCTTAGGGTGTGAAAAAAAAAAGAAGAGAAATTTGAAAAATTTTGAACCTTTCCCAATTGAAGAATGGATCATGTGGTGGGTTGAGATGGAGCGTAAAATGCACTCACTCATAAACACATGGAACGAGATGGAGCGTAAAACGCACTCGTTCAAAAGAAAGTGAGATGGAGCATAAAATGCACTCACTAAAAAGAAAAAAATTGTTTTAAATTCCTGGGGAAGGGTTTAAAAAGGGTCTAAATGTGTTAAATAACCTTAGTGATACCCTTATGCTTAGTGATTGCTTGAATCAGTTGAATTGGTTGTATTCATGGGTTGAATTGAGTTGCAATTGAAAGTTTTCTTCTAAGAAGTCAATTATGTGATGGATTTGAATTGTAATTGATTGAAATGGTTAATATACACACACGTACGACATGGGTGATGACAGGTGTAACTTAACTACTTGGTTGGAGTTAGAAACTGTGCATTGGTTAGAGATTCTACTTAAGTATGTATGATATCTTTGAGGCCTGATGTTGGATACTGTGTTGGTTGACTGTTTGATTCGTAGGCATGATAGTTTATTTGCATTTGCATCATTGCATTGCTTGGGGACAAGCAATTGGTTAAGTTTGGGGGTATTTGATGAGTGGATTTTATACCTACGAATCAGGTATTGTTAGGCTTAATTATTGTGGTCTTTAAGTGTTTTTAGTATTATTTTACTTATTTTTGGTGTTTATTTATTGTAGGTTGGAGCTGGAGGGGCAAAAGGGTAAATTTAGAGCTTAAAATACACTTGGTGGCATTTTTGTAATTATGTGGACAAGGGCTAGCGCCAGCAGCGCTTGGGCTAGCGCCAGAGGTGCTAGTTCACGTTTTTGGGTGCTAAAGTTCAGCTGAAGGAGGAAAAGGAAGCCAATTCGGAAGAGGATTCTAGTCAATTTTGATCAGATAGTGAAAAGGAAACCCTAAGAAGGAACTTGGAGACTCTTATTATAATTAATCTATCTTTACTTTAGAGAAGAGGGGAGAGATATACTGTGGATTACTTTTGTTCAGGCACTGGATTTTGATGTGGGTTTAAGCTTACTTTGGAATTTTATTCACAATTGGGTTTGATCAATCTACTTCTTCTTTATTCAATTGCTTGTTTATTTTCCATGTGTAGATTTGATCCCATAATGGCTTTTGGTTCAGACATGAACTAATCTCCATTATGGGATTCTAACGGATTTTAATATGCAGCCTAATTATAAGCTTGATTGTTAGATTATTTTGCATATCATAAGGAATTTCTATCATGATTGTTTTGCATGTATGAATGCTTGATCACCATTCGACTTCAGTACTTGTATGGAATTGAAAAATAACATATAAGTATGGATTGTAATCATGATAGCTTGCGAATATGAGGCTTAATTGGATAGCTTAATATTGTGTGAGTCAGATAGAAATATATTGTTTCACCGTAAGAGTCAAAATAAGGACTTGTGCTTAAAATCAATATAATTGCAATTTCACATAGAAATATAGTGATTTTGGTTATAGTGGTGATTACATGGTGTCTATCAAGTATGGATATTATGTAAGTAAGTCATAATGCATTGACAAATGGTTATGTCTATTTTAGTGTCCTTGGCTACTTTTCTGTGATATATGAACTTACTAGCATGATAGTGGTAATTAGATGAACTATTAAATGAAGTTAGGATCCCATTAATTCCAAGCTTGATATATTTCGTTAGTCTTTGCATATTTAGTTATTAATTAATATATAAATAATTCTGTCACCAAAAGTAAGACAATAGTTTAGGCAAATAAGTATAGTGATAGAACTGATGCATAGTGAATTAATTTAATCCTGTCTCTGTGGGACGATACTTTACTTCCTCTGTATTACTTGTTGACCACGTATACTTGCGTGAGTTAGAGCTCTTTTATTTAAGACTTAAAAAGAGGCAACACGGACCAAGATGACAATAAATTCGTTTCAGGGTATGTGTTTACCTTAAACGGTGGCGCGGTGAGTTGGAAGAGTTCCAAGCAGCAAACAGTTGTTGATTCAGTGACAGAGGCAGAGTACATAGCTGCAAGTGAAGCTGCAAAGGAAGCTGTTTGGATGAAGAAGTTCATAACTGAACTTGGAGTGGTTCCTAGCATTAGAGGAGTTGTACCTTTATTCTGTGACAACAATGGAGCTGTTGCGCAAGCTAAGGAACCCAGGTCTCATCAGAAATCCAAACACGTGTTGCGGCGGTTTCATTTGATTAGAGAGATCATTGAAAGAGGATATGTCACCCTGGAGCGTGTGGACTCTCAAGACAACATTGCAGATCCATTTACTAAAGCTTTAACTCAACAGTGGTTTGATCGTCACTTAGAGAAGATGGGTATTAGATACCAAGGCGATTGACTTTAGTGCAAGTGGGAGATTGAAAGTAGTATGCACACAAGCCAATCATATTTGATATGATGTAGCATATACTTTGTAATCTTAATCATTTATTAATAAAAGAATTAATTTTCTTAAAAGGCATTTTATATTATCTACATGGTGTTGTTATATTAAATGTGATAAACCCATAGTTTTGAGCAATGCTTTTAGAATCATGATGGTGATCATGCTAATGAGATCTAAATTCTAGATAGCTCATAAACTAAAATCGTTCCTAATCGTTGGATTACTAAATAGAGGATTAGTGAATCCGGATAGATTAGTACATACGTTGCTTGCTCTTAGGAAGAGGATGATTGATCTCATAATCATTTGTGTGGAGACACTAAAGCAAGTATGTAGGTGCTTATTGGAGAATAAGTTCACTGAACGTGGCTCGCTAAGGAATACCTAATGGAGTTTTACTCGCCTGTCAATAGGAATTCCTCTAGTGATAGTAGTACAAGTGATCCTTGAACTTGAGATCATCATAGTATCTTGTGTATGATGAGTTATACTTTGACATATCCCTTAAAACCTTTGGGGTATATCAAAGGGTATGATTGGGTATAATAAGTTGTGCATGGAGATAGGTGAATGATCAACAAAGAATCTACCACGTCTAGTAAAAGATGTGAATGTCCTATATGATTCGATAAATGACAACTCAGTAGTCATTGGCCAAGACATAATGAAATTAGAAAGGGTTTCTAATTTGTATTATTTAGAGTTGCGCATTTGGGAATCGAAATACATATAATTAAATAAAATAAGACTTGACAGTAAATCCATGTCTTATATTTAATTGGGACATTGTATGGTAGAAGGATTGAATTGTACGGTAACTATTCACTGAAAGGTTCTTTTGTGATTAATGTTGAAATCTATATTATCTCGAAAATCATTGATCGCTAAGGGGGCTTACCCTTATTGTAGAATAAATATTATTTATTTAAATAAATTAAATAGTTTAATTTATTTATTTAAATAAAATTAGAATTGTTCTAATTGATTTATTCACAACCGGTTTAATATGGAGAACCTAAAGGGTCACACCGCAAAAGGAAAATATTTATTTAAGAAGTAAATGGCATAATTGTAATAATAAGTTAAGTGTATTTAATTTAATCTATGGGGATAGAATAAATTAAATTGCTTAATATTTATTATTTAATATTTCAGAAATATTAAATATAAATTAATAAGATGAGTCTTATTATTATTATTACTATTACTATTATTTAATTCCTAATAGGGATTGAGAATTAATTAATAGAAGTACTCTCCCATGAATTCCTAATTGGATTAGGAGCATAATTAATTAAAGGAGTTTAATTATAATAGAAACCCTAATCCTAAATAGTTTAGGGAACGGTTATTCCTACATCTATAAATAAGAGGAGTCTTATCATAGATTAGGGTTATACACTCTTGCATTAGATTGTGGAGAGTACTTACAATTTCTATAGAGATAGAAACTAGGGTTTTGCCAATACCCAACTTCTTGAATATCTATTCTTCCTTGGTGGATCAACTCTAGAGGCCAAACACTTGGGTGGCTAACGTTGATCAAAGGAAGGAATCTCATTCGTGAAATTCAAGCAGAACGCGAAGGAATTGGAGTTGAACTTGTACCCGAGGAAGCACGGTTCTACGAGGGTATAATTTCTTAATCTCTATCTCTTTCGTTTATATCGTTAATTGAGCACATAGATTTATCTTGGTGATGGTTTGTATAAAAATTTTAAAAATCCGTTTTATCGCGCTTCCGCACTATTTATGTAATTTGATTGAATGTTCGCGCTATATACAAACCTAACATGAGGCTAATTTAATTAGTAACCAAATGTGTATATTCAAGTAACAAAATACACTGTTATTATTAACATACACATAAATAATAAGTAAGCAAATGAGTATATTAAGGTAACTAACTACATTGTTAACATTAAAATTCACAAAATATAAAAGATAACTAAATATATAACTAAAGATAACCAATTATACTCTTAATATTAAACTTCATACCTATCCGGAACAAAATACTAAATCATTCAACTTGTCATTCGTAGGGGGCTTCACTAGCTCCTTCCATCTAAATAAACGGGCATCCAACGGAAAATCATCATTGCATATGCCCCGAGTTTTGAATGTCGGAATGGCTTTAAACATAAACACTTAGAATACATAAGGTAGCCCATTCAACTTGTACAATTTTGTATAATGACCCTTGTAGAAATTATATATTGACCCACCATTCCTTCCTTTCTTCAAACGCCCCTTCAACGCATTAGACAAAGAGTACTTTGTCATCTCGAACGCGACTTTCCCCCAAGGAAAACTACTAACATCGCCATAACATAAAAAATTGACCAATGCCCCATTCACATAATTTTCAGAAACTGTGGATAAAATAAAATTAAACACCAAAAAAATCAATGACATCTTAATAGCCTCATTATCATCATCAAAAACTGCCTTCCGATAAACCCTACCTATACTATTACGCGTCACAGCTTCATCCCCAAAAAACTTTTCAATAAGCAAATTCTCCATACCTTTATACGCAGATATATCATCCTCGCCCTGCCATCTCAACCTAGAAATTAGACAAAACTCCGGCAAACCAAATCTGACCCTTTTATCACCAAACAAAAACTACATTTCACCATCATCACTTTGGTGAATCTCCCTTACAAAAGCATGGTGAATAATTTGGGAATACATTTGGTGTTGATCACCAAACTCCAGAAAATTCCCAAAACATGTGGACTTAAACTTCTCCAACTGGCTTTCGTTCAGTTTCTTGGCAATAGTGCTGGGAACTTCCACATTGCACCAATATATAACTTTTTCGGTAAATTTTCTATTGCATTCCTCATAATACTTATCCCATAACTGCAAATAAAAAAATCAGATTTGCACAATTATTAGTAACCAATATAAACAATTATTTATACCATAAACAGTTACATAGTAACCGACAAATAATATCATACTAGCAAAAACATAATATAAAAATTACACAGAAGCCAAAACAGACTATAAAAAGTTTTCAACATCCCACATTGACTGCACAAAAATAGTTACCATATCATAATATAACAGTAACCATAAGATAATAATGCAGTAACCAAACAGTTATATTATATAATCTATTGCTAACCAAAATATTAACAAGATGTAATACATATCAGTTATATCATAGTAACCAAACAGTTATATCATACTAACCAAAACATGTTTTCATGGTAACCGAAACATGATCAACATGTAGACCAAATCCATTTCAGCCAACAAATGTATACTACACAAATACATGGTAACCAAACCAACTTAAAAAAGTAATCAAAATACCAAATTGAGGGAACAATAATAGATTCCAAATCATAAGCAAACATTAACAACAAACATATTAAACAAGTAACCAAATAGTTATATGATAGTAACCGATATATTTTTCCATGGTAACCAATACATAAACAAACATATAAATCAACCACATTTTAGTCAACCATGTATACTAAAGCAAATATATGGTAACCATAACAACAACAACGAGTAACCAAAGTCCCAACTCGAGGGAACAAAAATGCTATCAAAATCATAATCTTACATTAACCAAAAACATAATCAACAGGTAACCAAATATACCAAATCGATTGAAAACAAATGGTATCCAAATAAAAATCTAACAGTAACCAAACAATTATATGATCGTAACCAAAACATCTTTTAATGGAACCATAACAAAAAAAGTAACCAAATATACCAAATCGATTGAAAATATCTGGTATCCAAATAAAAATCTAACAGTAACCAAAAACATACTAACTAAGAAACCAAACATTTATATTATCATAAAATAACAAAATTTAAATTAACAAACCTTTAAAATTCTTTCTGTTGGAATTATATTCTGGCTAAGCTCTTGTCCTTCTGACTTAACTAATTGCACTTCAGAATGCTTCATATCCCTATGAATAACCAACATATCCTCACTCTTACTCGATTTCTGTACTTTATTCTCCCCCTTCCCCTTACTCTCCACAACAAATTTCTTCAAGCCCTTTACAGGATCATCCTCCGTGATTCTCTTTCTCTTTCCGTACTTCTTCATTGTATCAGCCACTCTGCACAAATCAGACGAACAAAACAGAACAACTAATCGAACGAGCAGAAAAACAAAAATGCTGACAAGAGTCGAACAGAGAGAGTCAAAACGGCGAACAAGGGTTTCAGAGAGAGTCGAACAAAGAGAATCGAACAGAGAGAGAAGAAAAGGTTTCAGCACACAAACAAGGGTTTAAAAACGAAGATTGGTAATGGTGGTTATCACGACTTTCAAAATAGAACAACCCATTTTAAGTTGAACACGAATTTGTCATGTCAGCCATTAATATTAATCCCTTAAAATAAGGACTTATAATTATATTAATATTGTAAATAAAAATAAAAAAGTGTAATATTTTTGTAATTATTTTCTATAGGTATGATTTTTGTAATTATTTTTAAAAATGTACTAATATATGTAATTTATCCTTCTTTTAATTGCATTATTAGTCCCTTTATTTATCTAAATGGTCCACAAAATTTTGGGCCAAGTTTGGGCCAATCCCTTAATGGTTTGGGCTCTCAAATTTAATTGTTTGGGTCACGTAAAAATAGCATGGTCCAATACATTAATTTTTACATTACCCTAATTACTTAATTAGGGTTTCTATTTCACTCATTTTGGAATTTAAATAATTACTTGTGTAGATTTAATTTTATAACCTAATTAAGCTTACTTTAATTAGGTTTAAAATAAATAATAAATTGAGATAATAAAATTAATCTCTTAAGTTAGTATATATTTTAAATACTAAAATCCTTCAATACTATAACCTTAGTTTATTAAATTCTCATTCCTAATATATAATATTAGGTTATAAAACTTTTCTTTTTAATTCACTATATATAATAAATAAATATATATACACATTTATAATATATATTTATTTAGTCTAATATATATCCCACATATGTCATAACATATTTATCATCATTGATAAGTATTTATTATACTCATTGAATCACATATTTATTTAATATATGTTACAAAAAATTTCAATATCATTGAGAAATAATTTAATAAACTTATTTCTTGGCTTTCCTTTTTGTTCCATTAATTCATTAACTTAATTAGCCCTAATTGGCTTAATAAGTTATTACACATTCATATAATCACTTTATATAAATCATATCAATAATTACTCACTTAAAGATTATAAATCTTTTTAATTTACCATTCAAGCCCAATATTCAAGCTATGATAATTTACAACATAACTTATCTTGTTTTTTCCTTAATCAAATTGATTAAGTATTCATCTTAGTTAACTTAAAATAAATAAATTATCTATCTTGTTTAATTCACATATTCACTTATGTGCTCCAAGTTATTTCTAATAATAAAAAAAAATTATTCGTAAAATTTACATATATAATCATATAAAATTCTTGGTCCTTACAACTATATTGTCTATTCCGTCGATCTTATTGCCCGCGCCAGCGGGAATTATTCGCGCCAATGGCTGCAGCTATTTTCGACGGAAGACCGTCGAATTTAGGTTAATTCCGACGGAATTAACGCTGATAGACTATTCCGTCGGGAATAACGTAACGTCGACGTAATTTATTCCGTCGGAGTTAATTCCGTGGAATTAATCTCTTTTCTTGTAGTGGTAGGTGTATTATGAGAGGCCAACATACTAATAAGTTGTCTTACCCTAAGACTAAGGTGTGGTATCATCCAGTGGTATCAACCATGTCCAACAGGCAGGTATTCGATCTGTTTGCTAAAAATAAAAATAAAAATAATAATTAAAAACAAAAAACAAAAAAACTGTGGGTGAAATTTACTATGTTCGTGTAAGATACCATTTTTTTTCTTATTCACATTTTAAATAAAAACATTTATATTTACAATAAGGTACAAAATTTTCTTATGAGATTGAGAAATTTATATTTGAAACTGAAACAACTAAATTAATTAAAATGTTAATACATGAAATCTTATAGTGCCATTTGTGACAAAAGAGACATTTAGTGGTACTTGTTAAACATATTAAAAGTTGTTTTAATAGAGTAAAAATAATAATAAAAAGTAAAAGATGATATAATAAAACATCTATTGCGGAATAATTGTAAAATGTTAAATTTATGACATCTAATGATTATGTATTAATTCACAATTTTCTCTAAAAATTTATAAGAAAGATTTAGTTAAATAGATTCAATTAAAATTTCATTACCTCTTAATAACTGCGATTTATTATTATTTATCTAATGAAATTTTTAACGTCAATTTTTCTCCTTCACTTTAATTCTAATAAAAAACCATGGGTTGACATTAAAATTTAGTTATTAATGCAGTAAAATAATAATTTTAGAAACACTACATAATGAATATTATATCCTATATATAGTACTCCCTCCGTCCCTTAATATAAGTCGTTTTAGAAAAGTGTTTTTGTCGCTTAATATATGACATTTGAGAATTTCAAGTAAGTATTAATTGCTTAGTTTTCAATATTACCCCATGTATTAAATATAACTTTGGTTCTCTAATTATTTTTTGTCTAATAAATAATATTCTCTTTTTTCAATACAAGGACAATATAAATAATTGATACTATATTTAATGTTATACAATCATTTTCTTAATACTCGTACAAAATTCTAAAATAACTTATATTAAGTGACGGAGGGAGTACGTTGTAAGAACGTGTTGTCTTAAAATTAGGCCCAGCCTAAACCAACATTGGGTCAGAATCTTACATCCCGGATACATTTTAGTTCGGCCGTCAAACATGAATTGAAACTACCAGCCTAGCAAATAGCAATAATGCAAGTATGTAACCATTGGTCAACAATAATATATTTTCTATTTTTATTTTTTTAGGCCAAATAACTACTTGAAGATATTTTTAAAATAAAATAATTTCATGAGTCAAACACTATGAATTCTTCACGTAATACCCACGCTTGAACATGAAATCACGCGTGGAATGCATAATGAATATTACAAATTACCTAAAAAGTACTATTAATTATAAGATTTATTGATTGATAATTATTAAGAATCATATTAATTTGGAGTTTAAATTATATTTATTAATTTTTAAAAGTTAATAATAATCTTATAATTTGGAAGACACGAAGTATATTTTTATGCAAAATTATTGCTTTCATCATGCATTTGGGATGTTAACATTATTCAACTTTTTTGTGTTCATTCTTTGAATGATGGACATCTTGATTAGGTATAATATTGATATCCAACAAAGTGTCACAAGTCTTATCATGTCATGGCATGTATTGTTTCTTAGCTAAGAGAATCTTAAGGCTCATAATTGAAAGAAGAATTCTTCTACACACACAGTGATGTCTTGTTGAGTTTGTCAGCAAATTCTCACCAAAAAGTGGCATTTGATTGATCATGTAGAGATGGAGTTACATCTTGGTCATACTCTTAATCATTTTAATGATATTAAAAATAATTGACCTTCTTTACTGTCAATTGGGAAAGAAAAAAATAAATCTTCGACTTAAGTTAAGTTTTCAATCTAATTTCTTGTTTTTAGGTGTTTTTTTAATGAAAAAAAAATGAAAAACTTGGTCACTTTTCTAACTAAATTTATTGTCCGAAAATATATAGAAGGAGAATGAAAACTAAATAACAAAAGCAAAATTTTTATAATCTCTATTATACTCTTGTGCTTATAAATAGAACAAAAAAATTATATGGATAAAATAGTAATCTAAATGCAAAATTTAACATTTTCCCCCTTTATAAGCCCAAAAACAACATAAGAAAAACTTGTAAATTTTCTATTTTCTTCCTTTGTATCCTAATTTAATTTTTTTGTTCTAGCCTTTTCTATCATAGAGTTAATTTTTATTTTTATTTTTTTATTTTTATAATTCGATTCTATGAATATATTTCATCCTAGGGCCTAAGGGAAACCTAAAGAAGGTGCCAAGGGAAGACAAGAGAAAACTTAAGGGAAATTTACCTTAACATGTAACCTTGCACAATCTAAAAGGAGATTTCTACTACTAGATTATCATCTTTGGTCTTGTCATTGAGTTGATGGTTGGTTGTTAAATCCTCATTTCTTCGAAATTTTCACCAAATTTACACTCTGGGGTTTACACACAGCCTTAACATTCACGATGCAAGTTTTGTATATGTAGCAATACTCTTTCACTTATATAAGTTAAACATGTTATTTTTTAAATTTTTTCTAATATTAAATCTAACAAGTTTTATAATTCTTGCAAAGTATGGATAAACTCAGAATTGACTTATCAGAGAAAATTTTAAATATGACATATTTGAGCGATAATATTTATAATCATAATAATTTGTTTAATTTTAAATGAAGTCATTATAATATCATTTTTAATCCATTGATTAAAAGATTGAAAAAAATACAAGTAACTCTTCATCCAATAAGATAGCATTGGTGTTGACAATTTTATTTGTATTGTATTTATCTCATTCCAAATTTTAGTGATTTTAACTTTGATAGTGAAATCATATTTTGCTAAATATAGTTGATTCAAGGGAGTAAGTTATTGATCCATATTGAACTTGTAGAATTTTTGTATGTAATTTGATGTGTAGGTAGCCCTATTTATAATGAATCAGAGTAGATTGAATGAGATAAATTATACTCCCTCCTTCCCAGACTAAAAGTCTTAGTTGACTTTTTTCGCATATTAAGAAAGAGGATAAAATGACAAAATTGTCCATATTTAAATTCTCATTTAATTACATAATTTTTTGCACATGATTAGTGATACTCTATAAATATGCATAGAGAATAGAAATATGACAATTAATACTAAGGGTATTATGGGCAAATTATTATAAAAAATAGATTATTTAAAGTAAGTAGACATTTAATTTGGGATTACCTAAAATAGTAATAAGTACTTTTATCCTGGGATAGAGGGAGTAATAATTAGGTTTAGGAATCAAGAAAACTAATTCAAAATACTAAGGGTCAACATATGTATATCAATCATTAATTGATTTAAGATATTTGCTTAATTCTTAGTGACAAAAGATGTATTGTATCTTTAATAATAAATTTACATTTAAATTTTGTGAAAAACTTAAATTTTAAGTTGTTGAGTCAAGTTTTGGAAGTATCAAAATTTATGACCAGAAAGGTAGTTAAATCAATAAAAAAATAACCTTTAGACTACCGAGTCACTATACTCGAACTATTGAGTTGACTCGGAATCAACTAAAATCTTTGAAACGCAAAGGCAACAAACACCATTAATAGATATGATAAGAAGGTGGTCCTAGATCCCTTGGTGAGAAAAGGTTAACAGTTAAGAGAGTGATCGAATCAATTCCTTTGTGAAGCTACCCAGTAACCACCACAGCAGAGCTAGTCAGCTACTACAGAAGTGTGGTGTGGATGTCTTCTTTTGAGAACCTCTACAGTTTTTGTGAAGAAGAGACAATTGCTCTATATTCTATCTTCGAAAAGACAAAAACATCAATGGAATGTTTGTGATTTGTGGAGCAAAAACATCACTATTTAGTAGGATAAACAAATGGATTATTTTACCCCAAAAAAAATAAAATAAAAAAGGATATTATTTTTCCAAAATAAGAGTCCTTTTGTTCTAAAATAAGAGTCGTATATATTTTTCGATCGAGAGTCTATGTTTTTGAGTATATAGATTAGAATATTATATGACGTTCTAAATTTTTACTTATTCATTTTTAAATATAATAAGTACTCCTTCAACTCTATTATATAAGTAATTTAGATAACCTGATTGAATAAATTTTCATAGGGTATTTTCTTAGGGCTTATCAAAACAAATAAAATAAAATAAAAAAGAGAAAAAAGTTAGTGCTATATGAGTTTATGCCCTCATATAGAATTGTCAATGAGCCAAATTATAATCTTAATTTTACCTACTCCGTATAATTTATTGGGATAAAATTTTAACTCATTTATTTATTGATTTGTGATAAATTAATTCACTGAATTAATATTTTAAATAGATCAAATTATAAATTTGATTTAATTTGACCTACTGATCCACTGAAAACAAAAAATTCCTTCCGTCAGTTAATTTTTTCTGTTCTCTCCTCTTCTTCGACCTTTTCTTTTGGAGCAAGTGAATCGATTGCAACAAAAAATTGGATATGTATACATCCGCAACCAAGGGTTTGACCAATCAAGCTAATACATGATCTTAACTAGAGCTGCAAATGAACCGAACCGAACCGAACTTTGTCGAACTCGAACACTTTTAGTCGAACTCGAACATGTTCGAGTAACTTGATCGAACCAATAGCTATGTACGAGTTCGGATCGTTTGGTGTTCGCGAACTATTCGCGAACATGAACAGCTCACAAACATATTATCGAACCAAACTTATCGAACCGAACTCGAACTTATCGAACCAATTATTTGAAGTAACCAATTATTTTTATTTAAAATTTTAGAAACAATTTAAACATGTAATTAAGAAATCAAACTACTTAAACCGATCTCGAACTTATCGAACCGAACTCGAACATACCAAATCGAACCGAACTCGAACTGTTCGCGAACAAAGACGAACCGAACCACATGGTTCGCGAACATGTTCGATCAAGCAATCGAACGGAACATTATGTGCGAACTCGACTCGACTAGGCGAGCAAGTCGAACTCGAATCGAACCGAACCGAACCGGTTCGCGAACAGTTCGGTTCATTTGCAGCCCTAATCTTAACCTTTAACATACTTGCCAATTTCAATAGTTGTATACTCATAGTTCGCTTTTTTTTTTCTTTTTTCTTTTTTTTTTCCTTTCACGGATTCATCCATGGAGTTTAAATTTGAAATATTAATACCAAAATCAAGTTATCTAATCAATGTCACCATCATCAATTCATCATCAGTTCTTAAAAATAATACTCGAACATTTTTCAAAATTAATTTCTTGGGTCTACAAATTTAAGAAATTATAGTGTTTGGGGGTAAGAAAAATTAGTCTTTTTGTGTGAGAACTGTAATGGTGGTGAATGGACATGTTTATACAAATACATATGTATGTATATAAGAAAGAGATTGAAAAATTGCAGATGGAACAGGAGAAACGAGAAAAAGAGATGGAAAAAAGAAAAAAAGAAAGGGTGAAAAGAAAATGATAAATATGTGACGACAGTTTATTTTAACTGTTTGGTAAAACATTTATATAAATCTTAATTTACTTTAAGCGAATTTATAAAGGTAATTTAATATCAAAATTATTGTTAAATTAAGTTAATAAGTTAAATGTAGCAATATTATTTTTTTTTTAAATGCATAATTTAAAAATATCAGGTATCAGCCTCTTTAGGGGAGAAAGGGAACAAATTCTAAATGTAAATACTACATGAGTCTCATCCATGGTTGAACGCTATGAAAATAATATTTTATAATTAAAAAAAATTGTCATTTTTCACGTACATATTTACTATTATTACGAGAGATATTTTATGAAAATATCAACAAATGAAACATTATGAGGATGTTGAGTGCATAAAGGATACAAAATTTTTTTTACAAAAAGTTGTCAATTACAAAAAGAAAAAAAAATTATAATTAAAAATAAAACTTTAATGAAAAGACTAACTCCCTTTCTAATTACTATATAATTACATATATGTAAAGAAATTACAAGTTTCAAATTTACAGAACTCACTTGGAAACAGAAAAAGAGAAGCATAAATTAAATAAAACTTAATTACTTACTTTCATAAACCACTAATAATTTGAGAGAAAAAGTCAATAACTAATACACCTTTTTAGTAAACAGACCCCGGAGATTAAACAAATTATTATTCCCACGTCCACCATCACCGGAGCCAACTCCGCCACTATGACCGCCGGCGCCACCGTTTCCACCGGAAACAACACTCACTGCACTACTCTCAATCTCATCACTCCTACAGCTCAAATGGCTCCTGTACCCAATACACGTAGGAACATTCAGGTTCAAGACCTTAGCTTTAGCTCCACCACCGCCGGCTACGGCGGACGGAACGGCGGTAGTCTTGCTCCGGCGAGTCTCGTTTACTTCCTTTTTAAAACCCTTTTCGGCATTCCGAACTACAGCCTCAGATCCCCTTCCACCCAAAGCACCTCCGCTGGCGCCGGCGCGCCGGACCTGCCAAACCGGACTACTCCGGCCCAAGTGGACCCCACCGCGACTCGGGCTACTCGGCCACTTCCTCGACTTCGACTCTCCGGCCGAGTTACTCCTCGAACACGGCGCGCTACTCACCTTCCGGTTCGCCGCCGCCATCCGCGGCCTACTTCCGCCGCTACCGGCGGATCTACTCCTGAAAAACGGCCAAATATTAATATTAAGCTCCGCGGAGCTCACCCCATTTACTCCACCGCCGCCCTTTTTCTCCCTCTTCTTCTCTTTCTCTTTTTCCTTTTCTTCATTGCCGTTGTTTTTCCGATCGGAAGATTTCTTAAATATATCTGTCCACCGCTTCGAAACCGTCGGTGCCTCCGATAACCCGGGTCCCAACCCGGGTTGCTCCGACTCGGGTTCTGGCTCATTTGAAGGAGTGTCGGAACTAGATTTTGGTGGGTCTGGCGGTTCTCGGTGGTGGAGGAGGTGGAGGGGCCGGAGGATTCCGTCGACGAACAATTCGTCTGCGGAGACTAATTCAGGTTGAGGGAAAGATGGGTTTCGGACCATCCAGAATTCGAATTCGGGTGAGGGGGAATCAGTGCTTCTTCTCCTTCTTCCACTGCTGCTTGGAGAGAGAATTTGAGGTGGGTTTTCCTTTTCCATTTTAGAGAGAGGGGGAGAAAAATTAGAAATGGGAAGTTTCTTTTCGTTGGTATTTTCCTCTTCTCTATACAAGGGTCCTCCTCAGAGTACAGAGGGTTGCAGGCGACCCTACAAGTAATAAAGAAAGGGGAGAGTGAGAGGGTAAAGAAGTAGGGAGACAAAGTTAGAGAGTAAAAAAGTAGAGAGAGAAAGTGAGAGGGTAAAAAAGTAGGGAGGAAAAGTGAGAGGGTAAGAAAAGTAGGGAGAGAAAGTGCGAGTCTCTTTCATATATAGATAAAAGGGAAATGAAAATAACAAACAAATGGAGACATGTAATGAGTTGGGAGCATCATGGGTCATGGAAGTAAAGAGAGGTGCATGGCAAAAAACAACTGTACCCATATATTAATATTCTTTACACTTTTTTGTTACTAATGTTCTTGACACTCAAAGTGTGGGGAATGTCAAACTTTTTAGGTTAATGCTTAATATTTCAAATTTTTAGTCAGTCTCAAATTATATATTATTAAATATTTTAATAATATTTTATAATATAACTAATTACATGAATATTACCAAAAAAAATTTATTACATATGTTATCGTATTAACGTTATCAGAATTTAAATTATCTCTTCATGTATAATTTAAACTTAAAATTTTATTATATGTATTTGAGGGTCTCTTTACCTATCACTATGAGGGGAGACGTATTGAGTTAAAGTCTCATATTGATTATATTAAATTTGAAAATTCATTATATAAGTTGAAGAGACCTCCCCGATTACCCTAATATAAAATGAAGCTCGACTTGTTTAAAGCCTTTAAAGTCCGTTACGCCTTTGATGAGAATAAGGGTTCTCTGACATCAAAGGACATAGATGAGTATGAGGGCAATGTTGCATCTCGCTTGATGAATTTTAAAGACCTTCCAGAGTATGTTGTCGTAGAAGGAGGAGGCAAGCGGCGCATCTTTGCCATTGGTCCTAAAAGTCGTAGAGATTTTCTCTACGTATAGTTTGAGAGTGAAAGACTAAAACTTTTCAGAAAAAATATATTAACTCGGGTTAAACAACCGAATCTTTTAGCTGGATTGTACTAAAAAGAACCAAAATCATAAAAATAAAAAATAAAAAAGTTTATTAGTTGTTGTAGTAACTGGTATAGGAGCATACACATAAAAAAATAAATAAATAAGCCCTTTTCCCATTTTTTTTCATGAATTGTCCAAGCAAAACTCTGCATCACAATGCTCTGCCAAGAAATATTTCGTAAAATTGATGAGTTATGTTTGATTACATAGTTTAACTCAGTATCAGTGTACTTAAACTCATTTGATATAAAATTATCTTTGAATTGAAAGCGAGATCTATGTTGTGTTTTTAAACAAGTTGACAACTCTATACTTTGACTTTTATAGTTATTATTACTTTAAAATTAATTAAAATTAAGTAAATCCAAAATTAATACTATGACGATAAGTTTTATAGAACTACTAAAATCAAAATTTAGTAGATATATTAATAAGCTTTATTCTTAGTTGTGAGATCAAAATATTCTCTTGATAGTATATTGAGTAATATTGGGTTAAAGTCTCATATCCATTCATTCCTTTCATATCAATAAGTGCATTAGTCTCTTACTATAGAATAAATTTTATTTTTATGGTCTTTCTTCATGTGATACAACAAAATATTATTTGCCAAGGTGATCAAAATTTCTTCTATTCTTAGCGAGCTTGAGTTTGAGTTTTTTTTCTTTATTTTCGATAAGGCAAACCTTAGTTTAGTAATTTGATACGAGTAGCGTAACTATGTTGGGACCAGAGGATGCCAAAACAAAATCCCCCCCCCCCCCCCCCACGGGGGCAACAACAATCCCCATTTTTTATTATTATTGTTTTTACCTAATATATTTTGTCACTATTTGATATTGGTCCCTATCTTATTGTGGTATTTTTTTTAATAGTGGGCTCGTGTTTTGAAAATATAAGTTTATATATACTAGACCTCAAATAACATATAAATTATTATTTATATATTAATACATATCAAAGTCCAATTATAATTCAAAGTAAAGTAAATAAAATTTAAATTTAAAGCTCACCAACAAAAATTTACTATTTATCGCTTCGATAATGGATTCATATATATTTTAATATTTACTGTATAAAATTTTATTTATCTTTTATCTTTAAATACAAAATGACTATTTTTAGTTCTCGTAAGAAAAATTATAAATTTTTGGTCCCCTTCTATTTAAATTTTTGTAGTACACTGTACACCCAACAGTTGTAATCAACCAAACTCATATGTATAATTTTTATTTTATTTTTACTATTTATTTTGCAGTCATCAAAATATTATTGTTTTTGTTTTTCGAAAAATCCAGCTTATAATTTAATTTAAGTGGCCAACAAATAATGGACCTCACATGCCCAAACAAAACTACGAATAATCAGTACCGTTGATTCGGATAAATCACTGATCTAACATCCAAACGAGTGGCTGAGATCATTTGACTATATCAGAAAGATATGCATGACAGGTGTATTGTGGGCCATGACAATTGTTGTGGGGCCTGAAAATCTAAACAGACAGAATAGAATTTAGGTTGAGAGAGATGTTTGGGAAATGGTGTTTGTTTCTTAGTTAAATATGCAAGCAAAAACAGCTTAATCTATTAATGATTTGGGTCCCTATCCAAACAGCTCCTTCTTTGATAGCAACTTCCATGGCTTAAAAAAAAAGCCTATTGTCCAAATACTAATTAGCTGCTGTTTTGATCTTTGTAATTGTATGCTTGTTGCTTTCATATTACCTAAAAGTTTAAGGTCCATTTGGTAGCTATTTTTTTTAAAAAATATTTTTTATATTTTTATTTTTTGCAGTTAATAGCAGAAAACATAGACACGTGTTCTTTTCTTACCATAGTAATCCCTTCATTCCTTTTTAAATCATTTTCCAAAGAGAAGTTTTTGTTTTTATTTTATCTGTTTTTTGCGGTTTTTGAAGAAAAGTGAGTTACTTATCAAATATCAAATATAAATTTGATTATATCATATCTTTTTAACTAATTTATGGGATCTCAAGTGATTGCTCATCCTTGGAGTCAGTGGCGGAACCAGAACGTTTTAAAAGGGGGCAAAATATAACAATAAAAAAAATTTATTTATTGACGCTTGAATTGCTTCTTTCGGTTGTACGACTAAGAGAAGACAACTGTACCCTGCGAGTCTGCATAGTTTGAAAACGTCTCAAAATTTGTTCGTTTTCAATTGTTGAAAAAATATCCTTCTCAATATAAACTACCAGACTGTCATTCATCCACTCGTCTCCTATTTTATTATGCAAGTCAGTCTTGACAATTTTCATCGCAGAGAATACTCTTTCAACAGTAGCAGTTGCAACTGGTAAAACCAAAGTCAACTTGATCAATCGATATACCAATGTAAAAATCATATTTCTTCTTGTTTCAATTAGCTTCTTAGCAAGACTTCCCAAACCCAAATCTTCGATCCCAAAAAATTGACTATCGCATTGCATATCATAAATATAATTTTCAAGTTGATCCCCAAGTATCATGCGATCAGTCAATGAGAAGTGTTCTGGATAAAGCTCAGCAAGACGGAGTAACTTATTTTTGTCAAATTTAGAGAACGACTCCCTTGGATCAAGGCATGATATGCATAAAAGTAACTATGTGCTTGCTTCTGAAAAACGATTGTTCATCTCTTGAACAATTGAATCAACAACCTACATTGTAATAATGAAAAATCAACAAATAAAGATAAATTCTTGGATAGGAATAATGAAAAAAGATATATAGAGATTATACCTAACAAAAAATCTCAACACGATAATGATGAAAATTAGTAATAATTTGTCCATTGCGCCTGCTATGACCACAAGATCTCATGTTGTCTTCTATATTAATTATTGGGATCATGTTCTTCTCGCAAAAAATATTGACTTCCTTCAAAAAATTCTCCCATTCCGCCTCCCTAAAATCTTATAGTCGAGCTTTCATTACCCCAATCAATCTCACAACATGTACAATGTTTTGATCTTTTTGTTGTAAGGCAAGTGACAAATCATTTGTGATTCTCAATAAATATTTCATCAAATGCATCACAAATACAAATTCATAATTCTCCATCTTATCAATCAAACTTGTGGCTATATCGCTATTATCATCAGAAGCACCATCATCATGCACATTTTCAAGCACTTGTAATACGGAAGTCTAAATAGACATAAGACGGATTATTGTTATGTAATGTGACCCCAAACAAGTATCTCCTGGTCGTCTTAAACTGATTTCTTGATTTTTTTTTCCTTTACCACTAACTATCTTTCCCTTTTCCAAACACTCTACGATCCTATCATATTCAAGCTGTCTAAGTTTATCTTTCCTTTTACATGATGTTCCAGCCACATTTACAATCATAGTAACATATTGAAAAAAATCACTCACAATACGGCTGCTCTTGGCAACAGCAACAACAACTAATTGGAGTTGGTGAGAAAAACAATGGACATACCTTGCATATGAATTTTCTTTTAAAATAAGAGCCTTCAATCCATTGAACTCGCCTCGCATATTTGAAGCCTCATCATATCATTGACCTCTCAATCTCGATAATGACAATTTATGTTTTGCAAACAATTCATCAATAGCATTCTTCAAAGAAATAGATGAAGTGTCAGGCACATGTACCACACCAAAAAACGTTCCAATCACATCTCCATGGTTGTTTACATATCTCAAAACAACTCTCATTTGCTCCTTTATTGAAACATATCAAGACTCATCAACCATAATAGAAAAGATGTTGTCCCCAATATCATTGATGATGGCAAGTGTAGTTTCCACAGCACAAGCACTTGCTAGTTCTTTTTGAATTTTTGGAGAAGTCATTTGATTATTTCTAGGAGCATTCTCATTAACTACCTTGCCTACCTCTTCATTTCGTAGGTTGTACCACTCAAAAAACTCAAGGAAATTTCCCTTATTTAATGAAGTCGATGACTCATCATGTCCACGAAAAGACAAATCTTGCTTCAAAAGAAAGCGTGTGACATCCAAAGCCGCCGTTAAACGGGTGCGATAAGCAACCTCCATCTCTTGCCCATGTGCTAGTAATATATATGACACATTCTGCCTTTGATTTTGAAAACCTTGAAATCGTATTCTAGCATCATTATGAGTATTATTCGAAGCACCCACATGTTCTTGAAATTTTTTCAATGCCTTTTTCCAATTGCTGAACCCTTTTTTTGTAAAAAGCATCATCTACTCTATTTGAATTGCTAAATAGATAGCAACAAAAGCAAAGGCCGCATCCTTTGAAATGCTATACTCCAACCACTCAAAAATTTTAAACCAAACGAGCCGAAAGCTTCTCTTCACATTAGTTTTGTATTTTTGGGGATAATTATGGGCAATTGGTTGACATGGACCTCTAGTCCAATACTCTCTTCGAACTTGATCTCTAATCACAATATCAAAGTCTTCAATTGATTTACATAACTCCGGATCACTAACAATATCATTCGAATTGAACTCCACACGTGAATTTCTTATACCACCATTTGCTTCGGAACTTGAAAATTGATTATTAGAAGAATCAACAGTTTTTGGTCGCTTAATCACGTATTTGTCCATAATCTAGAATAAATAAAAACATCAATTGCTAATAATTTTATTTTGCCCAATTATAGTATTTCATAATAATTTTATCAATTTAAACATTTCATAATAATTTCATCAGTTAACCTAATTCAATTAGTTCACAAACAATATACAATAAATATACAATATCAATTCAAGGATAATAACACATAATCTCTAATTCATGGCATAACAAACTCTAAATCTCTAATTTAATGAATAATGACAACATTAAGCACAAAATTCCTTATTTGTATCAATTTTAATTTTTAACTAATGACAACAATAACTACAAATTCCTAATTTTGTAAAACCATAAATCAAATATTCAATTAAATTGACAACTACTAAAACTTACCGTTACCGGAGGCTGCGAAGCCACGACTTGCAGGCTTGCAACGGCGATTGGCGAAGAAGGGGCGATCGGCGAGCTGCTGCTGAAAAAGAAAAAAAAAAAGAGGTGATGGGTTTCTAGCATATGCTGATTCTGACAAAGGCGGAAGAAGAAAAAGGAAATAGGACTTGGCTGCTAAACGGGTATAAAGTTGGCTGCTAAAGCTTAAAAGGGTATAAAGTTTATTTTTTTTAAACTTACTAAATGAAACGACGTCGTTTCATTAGTAAGTTTAAAAAAAAAATCTTTAAAACTCACCCATCAGACGCTCACTGCTGCAGTATGAATTATGAATATGATATACCTACCCCCTACCCTCAACCTTAGGGGGCATATGCCCCCTCCCGCCCCCTCCTTCCGCATCTGCTTGGAGTTAAGGGTGTAAATGAACCGAGTCGAGTATTGAGTTGCTCAGATTTAGTTTACAAAATTTATCGAGTATAAAATAAGGTTTGATTGAAGCTCGTTTAGCTACTGAGTCAAGCACGATCTCGAACCGAGCCCGAACAGTTTGAACTTTTTGAACGAATATAATCCGAATATTAATAGAAAATTATAATTTGAGGAGGTTCGAGTAATTTATCGGACTTTAAAATTTGCTCATATCTGAATCATTTATATTTCAAGTTAAGCCCGAATCGAATTTTTAGTCGAGCGAGTACGAATCGAACTCGAACTATTTGTTCATTTTACAATCTTACTTGGAGTGCACAGAATGTTCTTACAAAGGGTTAACGATGGTCGTGGAATGCCTCCATTGTTGTGATCAGTAAATGTATATGAGTGAGAGTAAATATCTTTACCAATGTAGCAGAGGTTCCTTATATATATGCGTGTCCAGGTTTATCACGTGCTATCTGCATGTGTGGACATGCTTTATGTTGATCATACTATTATGTTGCCAATCGAGGTCACATGTCCTAACATCTGCTCTCGATCGAGACCATGTGTCCAGTCGTTCGTGCTAGACAGGCTCTGCCTTGGCACGGGCCGCTCCAACAGCCCTTATCTTGCACTATTTTGACGATTTAGGGGTTGTTTGTTTAGGACTTAATGCATCTGAATGACTTTTGATCTGAATGGGTCAGTCATTCAGTCCGTTTGGTTTGAATAAAAATGATCTGAATGGCTGAATTGGTAAGCCCAATTGGACTGACCAAATAAGCTGTAATTTGTTATCTGAATCAATCCTGAGCCCACTAAATGGAATTTTTTTACAGACGCTGCCCTTCTTTTACACTTCTCGGTGATCTTCTCCATCACCGATCTGGCCTTCTTTTACACTTTTTCTCCATCACTGATACAATCACCAAATTCTTTTTCTTTTACTCAAACTACGATCCTCTTCATCACTACTTCAAATCAAAAACACTAAACAAATTTTACATAGCATGAAATAAGCGAAAAAATGAATTACCAAGGTTACAGAGCTCTAATAACAAAATCGAGAAAATTAAGCTCCTGCAGCGCCAGATCGATAGCGGTAGAGCTTACCAAAAACGTGAATCGGGTGGTTACGAGGTTGGTCGTAATCAGGTGATGAGTATAGACAGTGTCGTGGCGGCCGTAATCGGGTGGTTACGAGGCTGGTAGTATCAAGGATGCATGTGGGGTGTTTGTTAAAGAAAGGAAAGAAGATAATTGAGCAAATGAAGATGGATACCAAGACCCACATTAGGATTCTTCCTAGAGATCATAATATACCTCGGTGTGTTACAATGTCTGAGGAAATTATTCAGGTTTTGGTTTGTTTTGAAAGCCTTTAGTTGATATTTAAAGATTTGAGCTTTATCATTACGGTTTAATTTTGAACCAAAAAGTAGCAACATAAGAGGTTGTTGAATTGATAATACGATTGTTGCATATTTACTTTATTTGATCTTTACATTTAGCAGGACTAAGGGGTAAAATAATAAAAAAAATATATTATTCAGATGTTTTATATATATCAATTATCAAATAATTTTTTCATTCATTATTTTAAATTTTGTTTCATTCACTCATTCAGATTGCTTAAACATTCAGAACTGTTTTATTCAGTTTTATCAAATAATCCCTCGGTGTTAGCCTTGAGCTACCAAAACACGTGGCTACTTCTAAGACGTGCTTTTAGCATTAGATTGTTGGGACACGTGGCGCCTTCAAATACATCCATCGGAACACGTGGTGCCTCATATATGCACCTTGTCAAGTCTAGGGATGTAGGTTCTAGAAGCATTGGGCTCGAGCTGTGGTGATTAGGTCAATACTACCAAAGTATATAAAATATCAATTACATTTCTTAGTCCTATTTTATTCTTAAAACGTCCATTTAAAAGGAATGAATGGAGTATTACACTTCTTTCATTCTGTTTCAACTGTTTTTATAGTAAGAAACTTTTGTTCTATTTATCTATCATTTGTACACTTCAAAGAAAATTAATTAGTTAATTTCTCTTAACATACCTAGACATTAAAAAAATTGTTTCTCTCACATCTTTTTAATTAATTTGCACAAATTAGATAACTTTACTCTTTTTTCTCCCATCTTTTTAATGATATTTTTTTTAAAAAAATAATATTTTAAATTTAATTTAAACAATCAAACAACATATTAATTGTATGTTATTTAATTAATATACTTACCCATAAAACATTAATTAAAAGGAAGCATGCATTAACTATTAGGTGTAAGATTAAATTAGGTCTGCATACCCAGAGGCCAGAGCTATGAATATGATGATGATATTATAATTACTTATATCCCAACTGTTTTAGTTAAGAAGTTCCAACATCCAACGTCCCACAGCTCGCATTGTATTTAATACTACTGTAGAATATGATCTGATCTGCCGTACGGGACTTTTACAGGGACAGTTTCTGCAGCTTTTACAAAGGTGTAGTAATATCTATGTTCTACTTTAAGTGTTTCTTCTTCTCTTTTTTTCCCAGATTAAATTGCAAATTTGACTCTCTTGTTTGACTTGTTCCTGTAAAAATATTTTTTAATTCTTTTTAATATAAGTCTCCCACATACATTGATATATTAGTTGTGCAAAGCTGTTGGTTCAATTTTTTTTGCTAATAAAAAAATAAATTATATTAATTAAATTTGACAGAAAGTGCTAACTTACTATTCCTATGTCTAAATTATAGTTCTTATTGTCATTATAGTACTCCCTCCGTCACGTAATAAAATTTCTTATTATTATTTTAGGTAATCTGATGATAATGAACTATTTTATATTTTTATCTTTTAATGCTTACTTTTTTGTATTTATTTTGTGTTTAAATACATTCATTCTTTTTATGTTTTTATTTAAGGTGCAATTAAAAGATTATGTGACTTTGGAAGTACTTTGAAGACAAATTGATCATTATTTGGACTTAAAATAAAAGGATGGACAAAGTTGTAATTACGCAAGCACAGAGATTTAATATTTTATTACAATGAAGTCAATATTTTGGTGATCAAGCAATATTTAATGCTCATATTCATGGAAGGAAAGAAACGAGAAGAATCCTACAAGAAAAAGGAATGAGGTGGAACAATCTTAGTGTGCTAGTCAAATCTAATGAATGAAAGGAAAGTCTATCTAGAAGATCTCTTTGAAGGAAGTTGATTGTCACTAGGAAGTTGATTCCTAAAAAGAATTGATTGAGCATTGATGCCTATAAATAGAGGATTACCAAGAGAGCTTAAGGACTTGTCCACAAACTTTCTTCTTTATTATTCTTTGGTATTTTCAAAGTCATGTGTAGCTAAATTTTATTCTTGGTTTAAGGAGACGGAAGCCTCAGATTATTACTCTGTGAGATCTAATTGGTTTTAATTGTTCAATAATTATTTTGAGTATTGATTATTCTTCTACACTTAACTTTTATGATTGATATATTTAATTGCTAGGATGCATACTAGTTTATTATTCGTTGAAATCAACTGCTAAATTAGATATCAAATCCGTAATTGTTTGGTCACTCTAATTTGTGAAACAATTAAGGTTAATAATTAACTGCAGATCAGAATATTATTATATCTTAGGAAGAATACTCAACTAAATTAAATGCAACCACTTGTGCTTGTGTTGTTTATCTTCATTGGTCTTTCTATCTCTTAAAGCTACTACTAGATTAAACTTTCAGCGTTTGTCTAAAGTTCTTTAGTAGTTAGAGTTATTTAGATCACTTATTTTTATCTAACTAAAATTAAGGAAGGACATGAAAGTAATTTCAACGGTGAATATTCAAAATACTAATTATTTATGCTTGAGTCAATAATCAGTGTAAGTTTCTGAAAGTGGAAGTTGAATTAAACTAAGGCTCATTTTCCTAATTTATTTCGTTAGATTATTTAGCGTTATTTACGTATTAATTTACTTTTATTCAACAACACTCAAAACCCCCCTTTTGTGGTATACAAAGTATAAAAATAAATTAATTACTCTCTGTGGGATCAATTCTTACTTGCACTACTACATAAATATTGTTCGCAACAAGATTTTATTTTTGGTTGCCTGCGACAGCACACCATAGTCCCAAGTTAAATGTCTAATTACTTTAAATAATCTATCTTTTACAATAATTTACCTATAATACCCTTAGGCTATGCTTGTTTGCAAGGATTATACTTGAGATATGACTATTAATCCCAAGACTATGTTTGTTTGTAAGGATTGTACCTGAGATATGACTATTAATCTCAAGTGTCTTATTTATTTTTAAATTTAGACTTGAGACTATTAGTCCAGGGATTATAAAATGACTTAATATGTAGATTATTTAATACCATGTTCAATCAGGTATTATAATTCCGAGATTATAATCTTAGAATTAATAGTCTTGGGATTATAATTCTTGCAAACAAACATGGCCTTAGTATAAATTGTCATATTTCTATTCTCTATGTATATTTATGGAGCATAACTAGTCATGTGCAGAAAACTATGCAATTAAATAAGAATTTAAATATAAATAATTTTGTCATTTTATCATTTTTTTTTAATATACGCAAAAAGTCAATCGAGACTTTTATCTTATAGCAGGGGGAGTAGTAAAACTTATTTGAAACGTATTTAAAAACAACATTATTCACATTCACAATCGAGAAAGGGCATAGGCAAGTTAGGAGATTTTAAGTTTGGATTAGAATTCATCTCATTTAGACCATGGGTTTAAAATTAGATATAAAATTCATTTAAATTGAACCGTATTTTGTGAAATCAAAGTTGCAAGGAGTCATGGTTTAAATTAATGTTAAAGAAGGAGTGAAATAATTTATTGCTATCCTGAGAAGTTGATCACACACCTGCTAATACTATAATAACCTTACTTTAAGTATGAGAATAATATGTTATCATTTTCTATCGGTATTCTTCCTCATATGCACACTTTTTGTGAACGGGAGAAATTGTTTCTAAGGGCGGGCACGCTGAGATTTACGCAGTAGGACCCCGCTTGCACAATAATTTGTGAACTGTCCTTAAAATAATTGTGTGAGAATATGAGTTTAGTTTTAGTTTTTTCAAATTCAAACTGAACAGTATAAAACGCGTTGAAAGACTGTAAATCTCCATCCATTTTTAGACCATAATTATTCTCCTATATATATATATATGCGTGTGTGTGAATTATCATTAAACTTGTGTCATTTTGAATTACTACGTTACACACTTAATTGCACTAAAAAATGGGATCAATCGAACATATTTTTACAATTAAATTAATGTGTGCAAAAATTAATTTTAAAGTACATCCAAGTGTTATAAATATGGTAATAACAAATAATTATAAAATACTATTATGTATTATATTTGTTAATTTTAAAATTTAAATAAAATTATATCAAGTTTTAATTTTAAAATTTCATAAGTCAATTCCAAAATGTTAAAATATAATTCTAATTTTAAAAGGGGATTATATTTTTTCTTATCCTAATAATCATTGTATGACCTATGCCACCATATTTTGACTCCTAAAGTCACAGGGGTCCCCGAGGCATAATCATATGATGCATTGACTTTGCCGTTAAATTATTTCAATTTTTTGTTCAAGTAAATAAGATTAAGATAATATTATGAGTACTAATTATACATAAAAATTATAGGAAACGGATATTTTTATATGTATTTTTGATATTTTCATATAGTTTTCTCTCACATGAACATAAAGTGGGTCATACCTTTATGTGAGAGAGAATCATGTGAAAATATCAAAAACACATGTGGAAATAGTGTTTTCCAAAATTATATACTAAGAGTAAAGTGATGTTTGATAAAACTGAGTAATTAAGATCTGAATGGTTAGTATATCTTAATAAATTAGATCATCTGAGTAAAATAACATCTGAACTTAAAAAGTTGTTTGGTAACTAAAAAGTATAAAACATCTAAATGACTTTTAAATTTAAAAATATCTCAAATTGACTTTTTAAAACTCAATAATGATATTAAAATTTGGAATGGAAGGAGTACAATATTTATAGAAGTTTCATGTATTTAATTTTTATTAAGAAATAGTTCTTAATGATTTAGATTTATATCTTTTTCTTACCAATTAATAGACGATAAGAGACAAACAAAATTTTATCAAACAATTTTACCCTTTTATCGAATCAGATGTGGAGTTGTTAAGAGGTATTAAAAGGTAAACAAACACCACCTAAGACTCCTATATTGTTTACTCATAAAAATAAGTTAATATTATGTATATCAACTATACACAAAAAGTTATGCACTAAGAGTAGTACCTATGTATTACTTACTAATTAAAATATGTAAAACATTCAATTATAGATCTCACTCTCTATTTTTTCTCTTTTTTTATACTGTTTGTGTATAATTTTTTGTGTATAGTTAGTGTCCCTAACATTACTCATAAGATTAAAGCAAAAACATAGAAAGGGAAAAACATAATGTTAATATTGAAGTCTTTCTTTCCTTCCTTTATTACACTAATTATTATACTAACTGAGTTTATATACTCTCTCCGTCCTCAAAAAGATGAACAAAGTATAATTTTTTACATAAATTAAAAAAATAAAAATAAAGAAAATAGAGTAAAAATATTCTAAATTTATCTTTAGTGGCCCTACAAGATTATTTAAAATGATAAGTACTTTTATTTTTTTATATTAATGGACTCCACTAAATGATATACTTACTTTTCACTTTATGTACTTTTATAGTTTTACTCATCTTTTTGAGAATTAAAAAAAAATTATACTTTTAGTCATCTTTTTAAGGATGGAAGGAGTATGTATATATACATACTTTCTTCATCCTGAAAATAAGTAACAAAAAGGAAATAGAGTAATTTTTTTAAAAAAATTTAATCTTAATGGGCACACAAGATTACATAAAGTAACATGTCAATTTATTCTTTTATACTAATAGACTCACTAAATGACATACTTATCTCTTATTTTTTATAACTTAGGCCGTCTTTTTGACGACAAAAAAAATTGTACCTTAAGTCATCCTTTTGGCGACGATATATATATATTATTGGATATATTATATGGTGCTATCAAATTCTCAAATATATATATTATATTGGAGCTAGGAACGAAAGTTCCTTTTTGGGTATTTTGATGGGTTGGTTTTAGGTATGGTACAACCACCTTTTATATTTAATATTAATATTAATTTCCATATATTTTTATATTAATTTTTCAATTATATTTTTATTTATTTGGATTTGGAGGATACGAAACTCAATCCCCAACATTTCTTTTGTGTGAGAATCTTTATCGATCTAAATTTCTACCTTGCTCTAAAAAATGCATTATTTAAAAAGTATTTTTGTATCCACTATAAACCTTCCTATGCAATTTTAGTTTCTAATATATGTTCAACAGTTCAATGAAGCTTTTATTCAAAATTTTATTTATTATATTTACATTTCATCGGATTTTCTAGAATCTCAACCTTTGCCACTTGGGAGTTTAATTAATTTATGTGGTTGAAATTTAACCCAACTCAAAAACCCAAGTAACAAGGACTTGCTCTCATTTATGTTTAAAAGCTCGTCATGCAAGCCCCCACTGGAGGTCCGTTGTATCAAAAAAAAGAAAAATTCATTCCGCTATTTACTTTTTTCGCCCCCATGTCGCCACACGCGCTAGAGGATTAGTGGGCATGAGGACATAAAAAAGGGAATTCTATCCACTGTAATTAAACTCGGACCGGACCGCCGGTCCGACCGGTAAATCGGAACCGGTCGGCACTCTGGTCCGATTTTTTGAAAAAACCGTTTTTTGGTCAAAAATCGGTCAAACCCGGTGACCCGGCGGTTGGACCGGTTGACCCAGTGACCCGATCACCGGTTTTACCGGTTTCCTACCTCAACACTTTTTTTTTTTTTTTCGAATTTGATTGAATGTATCCTTGATTGAGTTTTAAGTTATGATCATGATTTAATATCTTTCTTTTCATATAAATTTAGTATTTATTTGAATTGTATAAACTATAAAGTAAACATTGTACAAATAGATTTAGTTTTTTTTTTACCAAATTTGATTGAATGTATCCTAGAGATGTTTATATTTATTTGTGTTTGATTTTATCACTCTTGAGTTTTGAGTTATGATCATGATTTAATATATTTCTTTTTATATAAATTTAGTATTTATTTGAATTGTATAACGTAAATATTGTACAAATAGGTTTAATTTTTTTTGTGTATAGATAAATTGATTAATTTTACATATTTACTAAATATTTTATATAATATATAATAATAATTAATATATTTAATTATTTATTATTTATTACATATTATTGACATCACTGAGTCAATAGCGGTCTGACCACTAGTTGGATCAGTGACCCATCCACCCGGTACCTTTTCCGGTTCGATGAACGGTCCGGTTCTAAAAACATTGATTCTATCAACTTGTTTACTCAATTTATTTTTTTTAATTACCTCTTGATGTAGCATTATAGCTCAGTCTTGTCTCCGAAAATTATGGCAAAATTCTATCGTTTTAAATATGAGATAATTTTAATTTCTTTAAAGTTAAGTTGAGATAATTTAAATTTCATATAAATTCATTCAATTTTAGACAATATTATTATGGAATTATAAAATATCTATATAAAAAAAAGTACTAGTAATTGTAAGATTTATTATTTTTAAATTTTAAATAAATCACATTAATTTTAAATTTGACAAATATCTTAAAATGATTTTAAAATAATATAACATCAAATTTGATATTATATTACTGAACTAAGAGAGTATGTTATTACTATTTTATCTTTAATTAAAAAATATACCTTTTCCTTGATAACAAAAGAAGAGCTCCCAATGTAAACATAATTTAGCACACTACTTATATGTTGAAACAAAGGAAATATTTTATTTAAGATCATATTAAATAATTTCAACCATACAGATAAAAGAATTTAGAAAAAACTAGGATGTCTGCAAAATTTCATAGTATTTGGATAGATGGAGAACCATCATCATAACATTAAAATGTAAGCACAAATTTAAAGGCTTAAATTTGTTGATTTTTAGCGTTAAAATCTTGACTTCATTATTATCAAATCAACTCAAATTTTGTGAACCTTCCGTTTTTTTTATCGTACAGTCGAATTTTTTAATTTAATTCTAAATAAAATAATTTATTTCACTTAAGCACGTAAATTGTGCGAAGTGTGTGTGTGTGTGTGTGTGTATATATATATATATATATATATGAGATTGATCCATAGCTCGCGTTAACTATGAACACTATTCCAGCTAACTCATCTCCTGCCGTTCAATAGAAAATTTAAGGGTTGGCTGGAGCCTGGTCGCTACTCTCTCCTACGACTAACCAAATTCTTTTATGCTGGCCGCTACTCCCTCTAACGGCCAGTTAATGTCACGCCTTGAAAATCCACCTGCTAGCTTCTTTTAGCCAGGTCGGACTTCGTGCTGACTTGTACAACCTTTACATAATGCTATAGAAATCTTGACTTCTAATAATCAGAGTAAAGTGCGGAAAAGTGATAATATTATAATATTATTTGTTCATTGTTACAACATTCCCAGGTTACTTGTTCTTATTATACATAAGTCCTAAAAGACTTAAAAATAAATCTCCATTTCTCTATCCGAGACTTGCAGTATTAGCAACTAGGCAGTTCCCAGGAAAGAGGGGGCTTTCCGTTAAAACGACGCGCAATTAAATGACCTAACCCCTTTCCTTGTCAGAACTTTCTAGACATTGCCAATAATGTTAATCTATCATAGTTTAAATGACTTCTACATCTTCAACTTTCTTTGTACCGATATAACATATTTGGTGTTCAAGCTTAACTAGTTAACCACTTATTAGATATTCCATAATATATAACTTCTAACTATCCAAGGTTCACAGTATCCCATAACAGATAATAGTTCTCGTCAAAACGTTAACTGTGTTTGGATACCCTCACTTGGATGTATAGATTCATATCTGATGGATATCTCTTTCATATCGATAGTTCCTATCTATCTGACATTCACAGTATTAATGATAAGATTGTCCCTAGAACTGAGGAGCGCATTCCGGTAAAGATGACTTACCGGCGCTCATTAATTGTAACCTCAGAGCTTATAGAACTCTGAATATCATTCAAATACCCTCATTTAGATGTATAGTTCATATAGATACTGTATTAACTTAGTACAACTATTCTAAACAATTTAAAAATCAGCATATAACGCATTCGATATAATAAAAGATGATAATATATTTCATATCATTAAGTTCGGTTATATCGTTCTCAATACTAAGTTATTACAATAAAACCTTTACAAGACTTAAATAAAGTAAAATTAATTAACACAGTCGTTTCCCTTTGGTTGTCTCTGAAGTTCCGGAATTATCATTTAAGACTGCAAAAGAGATTATATGCAAGAATGAGCTACAAATGCTCAGCAAGTTTATTTAGAAACGTGAACACAATGTGTTCGAGTTGAAAGATGTCAAAGATGTATAACTGAGGGTTCTGTACATGAACCATATATTTTAATTAGTTCTATCAGTCTTCAATGACTTAGAACCGCTTGATTTCGGATATCTGGTAGGGGATCAACCTAACCAATATCCTAGGAGTATGCATATCATCCTACAATTTTGTGTCGATATATAATCAACATTTACCACCACCTTATATCAAGGTGTTTCAGTTCACCTTACATCAAGGTGTTCCATTTCTCAGTATAAAATGTCGTACCAAAACAATTTGGTTTGACACAACATTTTACGCTTGAATAAACAATATATGAATAATGATTCATTTCTTAAGTTATGCTGAACAAGAAGCAGTAACTTCACAATAATTGATAGCAAGATGTAATAGACTTGCTTAAATGTAACAAGGTTAGAAGACTTGCCTCGTATATCTTTTACAGTTAATATAACATTCTAAACGTTCATCGTAAATCCTATACGATTATCGACGTACATAACTAGTTAAACGTTTAATAATTAACAATTAACGCTTATAATTAAGACTTCTTCTACTATACATGAAATAATTTCAGTATTATAACTGCTTATAGAATGAATATTTCTCAACTATATGTAAAATAAATTGAGCATTATAACTGCTTGCAAAATAAATATTTGGCTATTATATTTGAAATAATTTTAGCATTATAACTGCATATAAAATGAATATTCGACTATTATATTTGAAATAATTTCAGCATTATAACTGCTTATAAAATGAATATTCTTACTAAATACTTAAAGAAAATCGAACATAGTAACTGCTTATAAAAGTATATTTTCTAATATATAAGAGAAATAAATCGGGCATTATAACTGCTTGTAAATAGGACTTTTGTACTATATACTTAAAATAATTTGGGCATTATAACTGCTTGTAAATAAGACTTTTGTACTATATACTTAAAATAATTTAGGCATTATAACTGCTTATAAAAATATATTTTTACTAAATATATAAAGAAGAATAAAAATAATAACCACTAGAGTAATACCTCTTGAAGTTGCTAGCTTTACTTCCAATCGCGCAGCGCTTCGATGCTTAGAAAGTAATTTTTATCTCACAATATCTCTCAGAATATAAATATAGAGTGTTTTTGCTCTTGAACTGCTCTTGAAAAATAGTAAGGAATGAATGACCTGAGCTTGTTATTTATAGAAAAACCAAGTTTCGCTAATTGCACGTTAGGGGCTCGGCTTATTACACTTTGGTACCTAGGTTAATTACACTTTAATACCTAGCAAATTCTTAGAATATTCTTTTAAGCTCCTCAATGAAAATATCTTCTAAGCTCGACAATGCAGCTTGCAATTGAACCTATCTTCTAAGCTCCTCAATGAAAATATCTTCCAAGCTCGACAATGCAGCTTGCAATCTAAGCTACTCAATGAAAATATCTTCCAAGCTAGACAATGCAGCTTACAATTGAACCTATCTTCTAAACTCCTCAATGAAAATATCTTACAAACTCGACAATGCAGCTTGTTACTGTAAGCACGACAAAGCACTATATCAATTTAAGCACGACAAAGCACTATATCAGTTTAAGCACGACAAATCACTATATCAGTTTAAGCACGACAAAGCAGCTTACTAAAAATAATTTGTTGGGATACTTCTTGGTGAAATCGTGGAAAGCACGACAAATCATTTTGTCAATGTAAGCACGACTAAGCAGCTTCGAAAAAAAATTTATTTGACTTAATTCATCGTTTACATAATATAATCACAAAACACCTGCTTCGAAATATCATTTGGATATTTATTAAGTACATAAATTCGAATCTCATTAGGTCTTAAGGTTTTAAACTTTTCGATACCTAGTTTTAGGTCACTAAATTAACCTTTAACCATATACGATCGTATTTATAAGCCTCAAAAATATTCAGGATATTACAGTCAAAGCGACCGCGTTTTGACTGGCCGCTAGATGGAGTAGCGGTCAACATAAAAGATCGTAGAAATATTTGGCCTTCTGCTCAGACCAAAAGTCTAAAATACACTCACCTTATTTAGATTTAAATAGTTTAATGTATAAAATATTTGGAGTTTAAATTTTAAACAATCAAATTATCATAATAATTCACAATGTTAAATTATATAAAATAAGAAATTATATTAAAAATATTTTATATAAATAAATACATTGAATATATTTGACAATTTATATAAATATGTTAACTAATTTCTATGTATTTATTTGTATAAATTGTCAAATATATTCAATATATTTATTTATATAAAAGATTTGTAATATAATTTCTTATTTAATATAATTTAACATTGTGAATTATTATGATAATTTGATTGTTTAAAATTTAAACTCCAAATATTTTATACATTAAACTATTTAAATCTAACTAAGGTGAGGGTATTTTAGACTTTTGTCCTAAGCAGAAGGTCAAATATTTCTACGACCTTTTATGTTGGTCGTTACTGGCTGTAGGAGAGAGTAGCGGCCAGGCCCCAGCCAACCCTTAGATCTTCCATTAGATAGCAGGAGATGAGTTAGCTGAACTACTGTCCATAGCTAACGCGAACTATGGATATATATGGGGACTGATCCATAGTTCGCGTTAGCTATGGACAGTAGTTCAGCTAACTCATCTCCTGCTATCTAATGGAAGATCTAAGGGTTGGCCCATATATATATATATATATATATATATATATATATATATATATTCTATCTCCACATAAAAGGAAAATAATATACATCTTAAACTTGCATTTTGAAATTTATTGACAAAATTCTTATCCTTAGAAGTATTTAAATGAGGTCTATTAACTTATAGAAAGACAAAGATTTCCTAGTAAAACTTATTTGATAAAACTTAATATATGCAGATACTCTCTCTTTTACTTTAAGTTTCCTAAATTATGTGGTTGAAATTTAACTTAACTCAGAAACCCATGTAACAAGGTCTTGCTCTCACTTATATTTATTAGTCTTTTTTTTATTACTTCTTGATGTAGGATTATTTATTTATTTATTTATTTTTATTTTTTTGTGTAATGGAAGTCGTTAAAGACCAAGGCTAATGCTCAGAAAGGCGAACATTGGGAACTCCAATAAAATCCTTTCAAAGATAATTGATGTGATAAAATTATGTACTGCAAGTATATAACGTTTAACTTGACAAATACAGGTCGAACCACAGAGACTAGATTAACCATCAAATCCTTAATTTATATTCCATACAAATTAGAAATAAAAATTGTGTAGTAATGGAAAAAATTACCTAGGAATCCGAATCTACTAAATACTAACATAATAATTAAGTTCTTCTTTTCCGAATTAATTTTCAATTTAGTTTTTTCTTCCCTTTAAAAATAATGATTCATATAAGGACATTGATCCGAAGCTTGAATACTGTTTGTGCACCGTTTTTCTTCTCTACCACGACGAATCAATTGATTTAATGTAAGCATCGCTCTTTCCTTTGTCCTTCCTCCCGATTTTTGCCTAATCACTAGTGGTTCCTCCCAATCCGAAGCACCCCTTTTCCATTCATCGAGAGATCTAATCGTCAAAATCAATAAAAGACCATCATGGACTTGTTTTTCTCTTTCAAAATAATTGCACTGAATGGATTTTTTATTATAAAAGAATCTCCTCCTCCCTTTGTTTACATATATTATATTAATTTGCAGCACCAGGTGGACTGTTAGCTAGTGTGTATCATCTTACGAGAATAGAGTATGGTGTGGATCAACCAGAAGAGGCATGCATAAAAGAAAGAAAGGGTTTTAGCAACGAAAGCGCTTTTCACCTTATTTAAAGTGAGAGTTCCGCTTGACTTAAAAGTCCATCCTTGCCTAGGTTGAGGTTAAAAGTTCAAGTCCCTCCTTCCGCTCTGCCTTCGTCGTTTAGTGGTAACGAGTATAGTGGAGAAAGGCAATCACTCATTCTTAAAATTGGCGTTCTTATTACTAAAAAGTCGACGAAAAAGGGGGGGGCTCTCTGTTCCTGGTTCTCCTGCAGCTGCTTGTCAGTGTACAATGATGCCCCATTCAATATAAAATTATTCAAAATAATATATTTCTCTCCATTATTAGTTTCAGGGTAGAACCTGAAGATCGGGTGAAATATAAATATGACAGGTGCTTGTTTCGCCCAGGAGGTGAGAAGAGTTGAGAACAAAGTGGCGAATGGGTGCGTAACGCGTGGGAATCTATCGAACAATTCGGGCCAAATCCTGAAGAAAGCTAAAAAGCGTTGTTTGATGAAATTATCTGTTTTGGAGTTACGGACAATGAACTCCATTTTGTTGACTTTATCAGAGAAAATCTAACCCGTATTTTTTCATACTCAAAAAAAGAGTTTGATCCTGGCTCAGAAAGAACGTTAACTATATGCTTAACACATGCAAGTCAAACGTTGTTTTCGGGAAGCTGGACAGAAGGAACAAAAACCTGCGCCAGAATCAAACAAAAAGTCCAAACGTCCGAGGACAAAAGAAAAAAATTCTCCGCATCTATTTTTGGATTTTTTTCTCCACGGGCGAATATAGTCTACTACACTCTTTCTTGGCTGGTGTAGTAAACTATATTATAGGTTATTCGGAAGGGCTCCGTATAGTTTTTTTTTGTGGCGTAATGTTGTGGTTGTTCCCTCGACTGACCGAAAAAATTTCAAGCCTACTCTTGTATCCTTTCCTTACCCTTACAAAAAAGTAGAGATTATATGACGACTTTAACCCGAAAAGAACTCTCGTTAAGATCCTCCATCTCGGAACAACGCTTGACGCAAAGAGTGCATTCTTCAACCTGAACTCGAGTGCTTTAGGGCTATTACCCGAAATAGAAAGAAGAGAAAGATTGACTTTCCTTAATCACTGCAAAGGCAAACCGTAAGATTCAAGATAAGTTGTGATCTTAACAACGGAAAGCATAATTCCATTGTTTGGAAAAGCCCCTTTACTCCACTGAATCACTCTTTGCTAGGACTTTGATAGACTTGCATGCACAACGTCTTTTTTGAGAGAAGAAGTCAAGGGGGCTAAGCGACTCTCGACAGTATTCTTTTGTATCGCGCCAAGAGAAATGACATAGATAAGATCATTGCTTAAAGAGTTTCATTGTAGAATTTTTATCATCCCAATAGTAGCTGCTGCCCAAAGGTACTTTATGAAAGTCGGTCCACAACAGTGAAAGTACGATGGATTCCGTCGATCGAACGAAAATAACTTCTTACTTTTTTTGCCTCTCTGGCTTGACTACTCTGCTTGTTTAACACAAGTCTTATTTCACCTTCACGGATCCCTTCACTACCCCTCCGGCTGTAACACCCCAGTCCCACATCGAAAGATATAACAAAAATTTGTCTGTATATAATTAAGTTACTAACAATAGTACATTCATTCATGACCTTTAGGTGAGCCTGTGGTGTTCTAAGATGACCCAAGAAGATACTATTGTGCTAGTGGTCTAAGGCCTTGTTTAAATGGATTTTATTCGATTCGGACTTAGAATTTGACCCAAAATTTGTTCCGAACTCGAAATTTGACTCGAGTTGCTTCACCGGCTTTACTTATGGGCCAACCAAGGCTTACTCGAACAATTACTCAACAGAAAATAAGAGTTTTGGTTTCGTCTCATCAGGATAGGGATCGACAAAAGAGAAATTTTCGTCGTTTGTGGATCACTCGAATAAATGCAGTAATTTGTGAAGTGGGTATGCTGAAAAGAGGAATTGAATACTCTAAGATGCTTCATAGTTCCAACACTTGAAAAGACTAACTACACAACAACTTAATATGGACAAGCATAAGTTATGAAAAATTTACAAATTAACTATAACTTATCAAAACCACGTAATTAATATAAGAACTATAACGAATTTTGCGCGAAGGTAAAAATGAAGGCGAAAATAATTAGGCACTAATTTTAGAACGGAAAGAAACTAATTATTATGTAATATCTAGTTTCATCATCATCCGAAAAATTAAAAATTTAATTAACCATTCAATCTATATCAAACAAAATCAAAATTAAAACTACTACTACTAACTGTGTGAAGTAAAATAAAAATTAACGTAACAATAATATAAAAAAAAACTCTATTAATTCATTAAAGAATGTTGTAAAATAATGATACCAATACTCGCTGACTCATTAATCTAGCTAGCCTATTGTTGCCATAATGATGATTGGAAGATGAGGGAAAAAGAAACACAAAAGCTCTCAAGTATCCTGCTATCCAACTCCCTCTTAATCCAATCGAATGTAGAGGAAAATAAAATAGAAAAAAATCACAACCCCTCTCTCCGAAACAAAAATTCTATTTATAGACAAAAATAAATTATAACATAATTTAAGGTACATTAAATTTGATCTTTTTTTTTTTTATCTCTTTATCACCAAGTTAATTTCAACATCTTCTTGACAATTCTCTAAGAGTCTCATGTCATCTTTAAAAGTTAGATAGTAATCTTTTATTTGCTCCACAAGATAAATAAATATTAGTTCCTACAAAACAATATAAAAATCATTTGTTAAATTAAATAGACACATAAAATACTCCTTCCGTCCCAAATTAATTGCTCAGTTTTGATTTTTTTAAGTCACATTGACTATTTTTAGAATTAATAATTAAGGATATATAAATATATTTCTAAAATTATAAAAATTGGGGTTAGTAATAAATTGTATATACTTTCTTTTGGTTATAATCTCTTCACCTATATTTTAGCAAAAATAGTAAAAAGATTAGTTTTAAAAATGGTCAATTTAATTTTAAAAAGTCAAAACTGAGCAATTAATTTGGGACGGAGGAAGTAATAAATATGGAATTATTAAAATACAAAAATATATTTCTATTAATAATGAATGAGATTTTCTGAAAGAGAGTCTAAAAGCTTGAATTCAACTTCGTTAATACTATCTTTTGCCAGATAATCACCACAAATGTTGGCTTCACGCCAGTTATAGAAAAGTGATGTAGGATTGTAGCTCATTCTTGTTTCCGAAAATTATGACAAATTTCTATCGTTTTAAAATCTGAGATAATTTTAATTTCTTTAAAGTTAATTTTGAGATAATTTAAATTTAACATAAATTCATTCAATTTTAGACAATATTATTATGAATTGTAAACTATTTACAAAAAGTACTAGTAATTGCAAGACTTATTATTTTTAAATTTTAAATAAATCACATTAATTTTAAATTTGAAAAACATCTTAAAATAATTTAAAAATAATATAATATCAAAAATCTGATATTATATTACGGATATTATTTTATCTTTATTTTAAAAAAAATATATATATATATATATATATATATATATATATATATATATATAACTCTTTTTTATAACAAAAGAAGAGCTCGCGATATACACATAATTTAGCACACAACTTACATGTTAAATGTTTTATTTAACATCACATTAAATAATTTCAACCACACAGATAAAAGAACTTAGAAAAATTAGGATGTCTGCAAAATTTTATAGTATTTGGATGGATGGAGAACCTTCACCATAACATTTAAATATAAACACAAATTTAAATGGTTAAATTTGTTGATTGTTTAGCGTTAAAATCTTGGCTTCTTTATTATCAAATCAGCTCCAATTTTGTGAACTTTCCGTTTTTTTATTGTACAGTCGAATTTTTTAATTTAATCCTACATAAAATAATTTATTTCACTTAAGCACGTAAATTGTATGGAGTGTGTATGTATATGTGTGTGTATATATATATATATACAGAACGGATCAAGAGCATACCCCTTTAAATGACATACTAAGTATACCCCCTTTAGCGACGGACCGGGCGACGGTTTGGTCCGTCGCCATAAGTCCGGTCCGTCGCTAACATATCCCTTTAAATGACATACCAAATATACCCCCTTTAGCGACGGACCGGGCGACGGTTTGGTCCATTGCCATAAGTTCGGACGGACCAAACCGTCGCCCGGTCCGTCGCTAAAGGGGTTATAGTTGGTATGTCATTTAAGAGGGTATGATCTTGATCCGTTCTGTATATATATATATATATATATATATATATATATATATATATATAAAGAAAATAATATACATCTTAAACTTGTGTTTTGAAATTTTTAGACAAATTTTTGCCCTAAAATAGTTATTTATTTGGAAAAAATAAAAGGTAAAATAAAAAAACTAATAAATTGAACATGGAAAAGACTTATCCAGTCCCCCAGTCGTGGACATCAAACTGGTTCTCACAGAAAAAGGGTCCCACAATTTGATGGTTTGGACACAAACATGAGCCAGTTAGAGACCGTATGGCTCGTAGCACCAAGCGTCCTACACTTTTAATTTGATCCCATCCCTACAAACCTATACCTAGATTCTCAAATCTTTACCCAATTTAAATTATTTTTTAAAAACAAACAAAAAATAATAATAAACAAAAAGGATTGGAAAAAGTTATGGAGGTTTTTTTTCCCTCTCTTCTTAGTGTTTGTTCAGCTATCGACGTTTGTAACGTTTGTAGTATTTGTGCCGATAACGTTTGCAATGTTAGCACGTCGCACTAATTTTGATGTGTTGCATTTGTGACTCAAATATTGTGTTTGTGAGTTAAATAAGTTGCGTTGTTACTAGATAAACAAAATTTTCAAATGCATTTGATCTTCCAAACGTTGTAAACACACCAAACACTGAATAATCAAACATGCAATTAATTATGTTAATTACACATGATTTTTCTAAAAAATATATAATAAGTTAGTCCAATATATGAAATAAGGACCTTATGAAATTAGTGAAATATAATTTATAGAAATATATTCCTTGACTACTTTAATACTTCTTTGTTATTCATAAGTTTAGGTATTATCTAACCAACTACGCTATAAGCCAATGAAGTTTTATTCTAATAATTAAAATGTGATCTTATGATCTTTGAGTCTTATGTTGGATTATCATCTTTATGGGAGTTTATTTTTATTTTTTTTATAGGAGACTTATTTTATCTTTTATGTAAAACTTAATTGTTAATCGTAATTTCTCACAATTAATATGAGAAAAAAAATACTTAATGATATGGTAACTACTTATAATTGTGTACTTGCCTATGAAAGTTTGTTCTACTCACACTAACTCCTTCTTAAAAGAAAATCTACTAGATAGAATGATTACCTTTTAGACTTGTAATTATTTACACATTTGTTTTAGACTATTGATTAATACAAAAATAATATTATTAAAGTAGATATATATTTAACTATATTTTTAAAATTATTTTGTGATATTTAATATTTTAAATGACACTAATGCTCTAATAATATTATTTTTATTCTGATAATAATAATAATATATTTTTTTATCACAATAATATATATATATATATATATATATATTAAATAAAAAGAAAAAAGAACTTGTAGACTTTCGTACATATCTTTATTGAGATGGTACATGTTATATTTTTATGGCTTTGTCATGATGTGATGCATAACTACCAATTGTTATAATTACATGCATATATAATAAATAAATATAATATAATATACATTTTAAAATGGGTGGGGTCACATGCAAATGGAGACAACTGCACAATGGGAAATGTACTTTTCTTTCCAATTCTTAATTATTAGTTTTTTCAACTTTAATGGCTCCAACCACAAAAACAACTGTCCGTACCAACATTCATAAACAATATTGAGTATATACTTCCATCTACTTTCTTTTTTTTCTGTCTTCGTTTGTCCTCATATAAATATGGGAAATATCAAATGGAATGTAGATTAGGTCATTGGGGCATCGAATATCAATAGATTCCATATTATACTCCATCTACTTTTTTTCTCTCTTCATTTGTCCTCATATAAATATGGGAAATATCAAATGTAATGTAGATTAGGTCATTCGAGCATCAAATATCAATAGATTGTTTTGTCAGAGAATATCAATACGGCAAAAATAAATTGAAAAAAAATATATATACACAATTGTGTAGTAGACTGTCTATGACAACAATTTTTTGGGTTATAGTGATAAATATTCTGGTCTATGGCGACGGTTGAACCGTCGTCATAGTCCAACAAAACCGTCGCCTCGCCTATGTGTACTACACAGTTGTGTATATACATATAGCCCAAATAAATTTTAAAAAAATATACATAAAATTTTATTTGATTCGCTAAAAAGTTGAGTTATTTCACACTCATAAAAAATTAATCTCACTATTTCAGAAAATCGTACATAATACAATATAAGATCCACTATTTATATAATACAATATTAGAATCTAATTCAGGCTCAAAAACAGTCTCAATCACTTTTTAGGTAACTTTACAATTATCTTTGAATCAAATAATTAGGTTATTGCATAATATATAATTTACTGTAGAATAACTGAGTTATTGTTACATAAGTATTAAACTAGTTTCAAATAAATAAATAAAATAAAATAAAAAGGGTACGGGAGGTAATTACTATCTCATGTTTTTATATAAGATATTCATTTATAATAATAATATTTTTTAAAAAATTAAAAAAAATATTTTTTTTATATATAACATGAGAGTGAATATATTTAATTATGCAAAACGTGGTTCATTTCCCTTTCTGCCTAAAATAAAAACAATTGTTTTAACTAAGTTGATGACGAAAATTGGGACAAAGGTGAGAGTTTGGGGTGGGTCTTGGGGTCTAATTATTGTCCAAAATAATTCAAAGAAGTGATTCCAAGGGTATTGAAAAGATTTGTTCATAAAAGTTGTAACAAGTTGGCAGCAACTCTCATCATAATATCATATATTACCTCGGTTCCAATTTATAAAATTATTATTGACTTTTTAAAAATTAAATTGAGATATTTTTAAGTTTAAAATTAATATAGATTCACTTAAGTTTAGTCAATAAAATGATGAATATTTTAAACTATACTCACTCTATTCTAAAATTAGAGATACATTTTGACTTTTTAAAATTAATTCGCAAAATTTTAAAATTCAAATTTGATATGAAGTTATTTAGTTTTGATACAAACAAATATAACAATTATAAACTATTTGTGAATTACTACTAATTATTACTTTTGTTATTTTTAAAATTTGAACGAAATTATATCAATTCTGAGTTTTAAGATTTTACAAATTGACTCTAAAAAGTCAAAATGTATATCTAATTTTAAAACGGAGGTAGTATTACTTTTAGATTTATTGATTTATAATTTTAAATGAATATATATCAATTTTATATTTGAAAGTATTTCAAATTGGCTTTTAAAAAGTCAATAGTAATCTTATATTTTGAAATGAATATAATATTTACATATGAAAAAATTGTCCAACAAAGAAAAAAAACAAGGAGAGTACACATGTGCAATAGCCTATCATTTTCATATGTAAATATTATATTCAGTTCAAAATATAAGATTATTATTGACCTTTTAAAGTTAATTTAAAATATTTTTAAATTAAAAATTAACATATATTCATTAAGTTTTAATCGATAGAATGATGTATATTGTAACTTATTTGAAATAATATTGTTAATGATAAGATTTATATTATTGTTTTGTAATTGTTAATGTATCATATTAATTTGAATTTTAAAAATATCTCAAATTAACTTTTAAAAATCAATAATAATCTTATTATTTAGAATGTAAAAAATAAGTGGAATGAAATAATTTTACTTTAAGATGCCCAAAGTCCTCAGCTTCAAGTTTCTTACCTATTCTTCTTGTCCTATTATACAACTTTATCATCTTATTTTGCCAAAATAATAAAACTATACAAAATTTCTAATATATTAGTATTATATTAAGACTGTCTATAGCTAAACTTAAAGAATATATATATATATATATATATATATATATATATATATATTGTATATAAAAGTGAGAATCCTTTTGTTTTGAGATCAGATGAAAATCTGCAGCATGTGATTATCAGAAATTGATATGTAAAGTCAATTCCAGTTATAGCTTTTTCCCATTAGGTGCAGCATACTTTTAAGAAAAAGTAAGAACCCTTTCCAGTTATTAAAATCAAAGCAAATTTTCACCAAAGTCCAAACTACAATTAATAATGTACTGGTCGTGGCTGTTTTACGCGTTGCGTGTGTGTAAATTATATTGAATAAAATAAAAAAATTATAAATTTTAGAAGAGTAAATAAAAAAATATTAAAAATTAATATTAAAAAGAATAAAATAATAATATATCTAAAGTTGTAAAAGTGAAAAAAGAAAAAAAAAGAAAAAAATGTGACATAATTACACCAAATTGTGGATGAAGCCTCCTAGCGGTTTTACAATATAGAGAGATATAGATATAAATAGTACACTTGGGGAGATGAGAAAAACCCAAGTACTTGAATTGATTTTGAAAGAAAACCCATTGGGTGTTTTTACCCAAATACTATCATGTTCTCTTGGGTAGTCATTTTTTTTCTACAGAAAACTAAACTAAAACGTGCATGGCTAACGATTTCAGTTGATTACTTGCATTTTAGTCAATAAGTGAGGAAAATGTTTCCTTTAAACCAAACAGAGGCTTAGTGCATGTTTAGTTATAAAACGTTTTGTGCATTTAGAAGATTACAAACGTAGTTTTAACGCACCGCACCAAAGGTCTAATTGACTACTAGTGTTTGCAACATTTGCCACATACAACGCCAATTTTTGTGTACTGTGTTTGTAAATTAAATAAGTTATATTTAAAATAAACTATTATTAGACAAACAAGATTTTAAGTGTGTTTGGAAGTCCAAACTCACCAATCGCTATAAAACACCGTGTAACGAAATATACATTAAAAATGATACATTACATTTAAAAGTCCAAATACTACCGTCGTGAACATTAATAGCCAAAAAACCACCTACCACGGCAAACGCTAAACAAACCCTTAGTTGTTCTGAGTTTAAGGCCAATCACTTGCAGCAGAGTCCTTATTCTACCTATACTGCCAGTGGCAGACACAAATAGTAAACGTTTATCAAAAGAATAAAAAAAAAAAAAAAAAAAAGGAGAAACGAAATTAGGAATGGGGAGACAAATAACGTGTAATTCTCTGTATTTTATTTTTTTCAATTTACGGCATGTTTTTACTAACAAAAGAGTATAATAAAGCATCAAGAAAAATTAATATTTGACATTCAACCAAAGGGTTTGGCTCAATAGTTACCCTCATCCTTTGTGTATCGAGAGATTAGAGGCAAAAGTTGGATGTGTGTTTAATGTCTCAAAGTAGCAATATGTCGAATATATATGTATATATATATATATATATATATATATATATGTATATATATATATATTCGACATTCAACTCGGTACATTATTCTTTCCATCATAAATCTAGCACATGTAGAAAAATAAGATTGAAGTATTGTTCAACCTAAACAAAAGTGAGACCTTAAGAAACTTAGGACATGATACTTTGTTATATACTGATCCAGCTTAATGCTGCATCAAGTTTCTCAAAGATCATAGTCCAGCAAAATGGTCAAAGATATCAAGAGTCTAACTAGAAGCATCTACTAAAAAGAGGGGATATGTGAGAATCAAAATAAAAATGATAAAAAAAAAAAAAAAGATCTCAACCATTGAGAAACCTTTTTCCCAGAAAACATGAACTTGCATCAAATAATTATGCTTCAATTCCAAGCTCCAACAATAAGGTGTGATTAACTTTATCAGATGCCGGGCCGACAAATTGAATGGGACCTGTGATTGAGTGGGGAGAATAAATCACCAACAACAAAAAATAAGTTTCTTAGAATAAAAGGAAAAATAAAAGGGGATTGTCAATCAGCATAATAAGCATAGATAGGACTAAGATTTGAGATTGTTTAACTATATCAGAAGGGGTTCTAGTAGTTCAAAAATACAAGTGATAAAGAGGTAAATGTACCTGGACTGATGTAACGATTTGTAAGGGCCCACTCTTCACGCATGGATGCAAATTTCTTGAATGGTGCAGCTGAAGAATTCATCATTCTAAGGTTAGATTGCAGTTGGTTTGAGATTCTCGGAGATTAAGGCAACAGGACTAACTAAATTATTCGTTCATTATACAAATCTCACTTCCGCAACCACAATAGTAGAACACGAAGATATTAATTTGACTTAATTTAAAGCAGGAACTGTATAATCCGTATTAAAGAGACAGGCAACAGAAGAAAGTGTTCATAGAACGATTCCCTACCTTCAAGCTCCACCATTGCCTTCTTAATCACAGGCTTGAATTTGCCTGGAAAATGAATAATTTTCAGAAGAGTTGAATGAAACTTTGACATGTCAAAAGACGAATATAATAAACTATGAAATTTCCCATACAGAAAAAAACAAGAAAATGACAAGAAAAGCTCTTTTAAGACTAAATTTCAGTTGTACCCAGATACGCTGTTACCATATAACAAAACTAGATAAGCAGTGTCAAATCCCTTAGTTAAATATGTTCATAGTTATTCAGAATTTTAGGAAAGAAGAAGTAGAACTCTTGCAAATACGCACTTCGGAGATTCCCTGCTTCCTCCAAAATCTAACAATTTTGAGGACTGAAACGTTTCTGACAGATAGGACCTATAGGTCATCTATAAATATGATAACATAATGGTTTACTGTTAGTATATATACCATGTCTCCTCTCCACATCCATTAAAGAAGTCAATGCAGTACCACCAACAGTCCATTCTTCAACTGGAGCAGCCAAATTCCCAACCTATAGACGCATTAAAGTTGGTTAATTGAATATTTGTTCAGTCTCAGCTAAAAAATATTCAATGTCAAAAATGACAGAAATATTGCTCGGAACTTGGAAGAGTCAACTGTTAACAAATTAACGAAAGTAAATAGATGGGAAGAAGCACACACCGATGAAATCAATCCGGTCTTTCCGCTGTGAAGGAGAGCTCCAGCACCATAACCCAATGCATAACAGTATGTAGCATCGAAATTAGATGGCAAACCACACCTTCCTTCATAACTGAGAAGTAAAAGTCACAGAGCATAAGACATATGTAAGTACAGTTTGAGGAAACACTAACATCCGAGCAAATAATAATCAAAACATATTCATCCTAACATGCAGTTTGTGAAGGTGTTCAATAAAGAAGATAAATACCCAAAAAAGTGGGATTGCCCTTTGAATTGGCCCTTATATGTCCCCCCCTCCTTCCTCTGCTCCAACTCAGTTTCAACCATTTGAATAAGCATTTTCTCTGTTTCTATTTTGGCAACCTGGAGGCATGAGAGAGGTACATTAAACGATGTTGCCAAGCACAACTCAGAACTATGAATCCACATACCAAAGCAGTAACAAGATATACACCTGGACATTTCCATGCGGGTCTCTTTCAAGCATCAATTGTTCTTGAATTGTGGGAGGTAGTAATTCAAATAGCTCCAGAGATTGGGGTGTAAGTTTCTTTTTCCAAAGACCACCTTCATCTACAATGTCATGGGCCAAAACTTCATTCAGTTCAGCAATCAGCTGCTGCACCTGCAAAATATGACAGCCAAACCAGGAGAAATGTATATCAAGTTGTGAATAAACATACAATTTATAGCAGTGCAGATAATTCTCAAGAACATGCCATGGAAGTAACACAATTAAAAAGTTGGTGGACTTGATCGAGGATTTTACCTCCGGAATGAAATCAATTAGTCCTTCAGGTACAAGTATCACACCATAGTTATACCCAAGTTCTTCACGCTTGCAGATCACATCAGCAACGTAGTCTGTGACATTTTTTAGAGTCTCCTTCTTACTGGCAACCTGCAGCACGATTTTATCTTGTTAAGCAAAATAAATGAGATGTGGGTAATTAAAATTCACATTAACTCAAAGGTTTGACAAGTGTTAATATTTGATCCATGTGCTACAGCCTACATGTATGACACTTTCAGAAACTTTAGATGTTTATGAAGAAATTGATTAGTTGAATTGGTTATAGCATTTATCCAGCTACCTCTTCTCCAATAAGAGTGATGTTTGGATGAGTTTGTAAGGCACACTCCAAGGTAATGTGTGAAGCAGCACGACCCATCAGCCGTACAACTACAAAACAGTAGCATATGCAAGTAAAATTTCTGCTTAAAATATGTATTCAAAAGTTTAAACAAAATTATAGAACAACGTATAGGGAAGCATGCAATATTGCAATTGGACGAAAATGGTGAAATAATGAAAAATAAAATAAAGTATGAAACCATGTAAAGAAGGAAAGGTCCATAACAGACCCTAATACACAAAGCTATATAGATTGTAAAAGACTCGGGTGAATCTTCTGAGAGCAATTATAAATTAACTGTCGAGATCTTAAATGATCATACAACAGGTGTGCTGAAATATGAATTTTACAATATACAATCTGCTTAGACAAGAAAAAGGGAGAAATGAAAATTCATACATCGGCTTGAAGGCAAGAATGGAACGAACAAAAAGCATGACACAAAAGGTTTCTACCAAAGGTTTCAACCTGATTTTACAAGTAACATGCACATATATCTGAACAACTCTTCTTTCCGGTGTGTTATGAGATACTACTCAAGTGGACAGGTGGAGTTGGCTGAGATGGTTTTATCATATGTATAGACTATCAACATCAACGAGCGTGAGGATTGAGGAAATGATATTACCCTGAGAGCATAAACTACAAAAGAGAAGGATTTTAAAAATTAAAAAAAATTATGGCGGGTTGCGTAAAAGAAGTGAAGGCATATTTAGTCAAAACATAAACGGCAGCTGGACCAAGAGTTAAACGTCCATTCTGTAGTCTGCCCCAGATATAGTAGGGAGATTTTTTTGGGGATTACTTGTTTCCGCACGTTCTTAGACTGATATATAACAAAATTTAAGTACTATATTGACAAGATTTTAGACATTAGAATAGGTCATACCCAATTATTCCATTTCAAAAGTATATAAAGCAATTCACCAAAAGAAATCAGGAAGTTATCGGAAAAATTTATACCACAACAGTAAGAGGGTGGGTTTATAGAAAAATCATATGATTCTAATCTATACAGCTGCTTGATATGAGATTATCTAGTCCTAGTATAGATGTATTGAGTTGAATTAGTTAGAAAAAAACTGACCAGAGGCCATAAAATATAGACATAAGGTCCTCTTAAGTTAAAACTCCAGAAGCTATATGCTTACAATGATAATATTTTCCCGTGGAACGAGCATCTGTCATGACATTTCCAATCATTTCTGCATATATCTGCATGAATAACATGTCACTATATAATTTATTTCTGTATAAAGTCACAATGATCGAGTGAAGGCATAGTGGCTAATGATCACCATGGACCACATAATAAATGCTGGATGAGTACGTACAAACTATTCCAAGATGACTACTGAGAATGATAGAAATACAAGAATGAACGTAGCACGCATAAATGATTGAAAATATATAATAAATCAAGAGATCCATCAAACAACAATCAAGCGGAAATTGATGCTGTTAATCAAAATTATGTAACATGTGTGTGTAATATACATATATATATATATTATGTATATATATGGAGAGAAAGAGAGAGAGAGTTTCGTAGTACTGAAGTTGTAATAACCGGAAACTTCAAGTCTTATTGTAAAAAAAATATTAAATATTTATTTATGAAAGTGAATACTTTGTGGCTTATGCTGTGTGGGTATATGATTTAATGATACATATATATGTATGTATACATATATTTATATATAAATCTATATATATATATATATATATATTCATGCTTAAGTGAGTCTATTTTTAATTAAACCAATAAGGGTTACTTAACCCCAAAGATAGTGGGCTAGTAATTGGAGTAATTAAATGGATTGGATCAATATATATATATATATATATCACCCCTGTTTCGGTCTAATGTGACCCATTAGTGGTGACTCGAAGATATCATGTGGATGATCCAATTTAACCCAATTAAGTAGCCAGTATCTGGATGGAAGAGAGAAAAGGTCACGTGGGTGCATTAAATTCTCTCATCATTATTTCTAAAAGCTAGTATCCCAACACTCTAACTCCTGTTCCATGGGGCGACTGATGTGAAGATTTGAATCCCCTAAAAACCGCGATAGCAGAGAAAAAGGGAGATATGCAATGAGTACTCATACATATAGAAATCTGCTGTATGTATATGTTTTGAAGTCTATAAATAGCACCTCTCGCTTGAGCTAGCAAATGTTAGCTTCATCCATTACCTTAGTCTGAAATCTAGTAAATAAAAGATTTGAGAGAGAAAGGAGAGGAGCTGTTGTGCTAATAGAGAGAGGAGAGTGATACCTGGTTTATGCCTGCTACATTCATCGTTTACTTCGGAAGGAAGAGAAGACAGGCAACCAAAACAAAGAGGTAAGAGTTTCCTGATTTTGGTAATAATGGTTTATCTATGTAACATTTATCTTGCTTACTGGTTAAAAAGAGTAGAGGTCGGAAAAGGTCCGTGAGCTAGGTGCTCTGTAACCATGTCTATATCGATACTGAGTGTTGTCCATAAAGACTTAAAACCAGCCCCTAGATCAACCATAAGGGTCGTAACACTGAAAACCCTTATAGCAAACCAGTGTGACAGTTGATTTCGGGACCATCTGTTTAAAACCAGTTAATGACTTGAGCTAAGCTCAAATCAGAACTACTATAGTAAAACCAACGAAGGTAATCTGTAGGATTAAATCTTAGAACGTTGTGTTTATAGACCGTAGGGGATGACAGTCAGACCAATGATCATGACCAAAGAAGGAGTGTATCTGAGTATAAACCCCCGACCTATCTTTTATTTTAAACCAAAGGTCTTTGTCAAATCGATTATGAACAGACACAGTTAATAGAAAGTGAGTTTACACCAATCATGAAGTTCAGTAGAACATGAGTCAGACCCAAATCATGATGTTAGACTTGTATAACCTTAGACCAAAACAGCCAAGGGAGATTTCTTAAGCTAAACTTATGAAGTAACTCTGGATAAGGAAATGGACTCAATGATCGTAGAGTGCACTTATACCGTTAACCGTAGAGTATCTCTCGGCGATCGTAGAGTCAGTCAGCCATGTTACTCGACGATCGTAGAGTATCTCTCGGCGATCGCAGAGTAAGTTAGCCAATCACTCCTAAATCGTAGAGCTTCGCCCAAGCAACCTTGGCATAACTTCATTAAGTCAGAAAGACCTTAGTGATCGTAGAGTCATCTTACTGGTCGTAGATACAGCTGACTACCGCTAAAAGTAAGAGTATGAGTACACATTGTATGATTCAAAACTGCCGCAACATACTACCCAGTGCTTGCAGGTCTGACTGGTGCTTTCTCTCCAACAGCTGCTTCAATCAATGTTAAGTCTGACTACGAGGCTTCTTAACCCGCAGCTGACTACTTATTGAAAGACCGAACAGGAAATGAAAAGTCGTACTACAACAACTGTAAACATTCCCTCCCCGCTCTGACTTTGATCGACTTGCCCGCACAGCGTCTTTTTTGAGAGAAGAAGTCAAGGGGCTAAGCGACTCTCGAAAGACTCCATCAGTGTTAACAAAACTTTACTGATCGTAGAGCTGTCATAGCAGGCCATAGAATGACTCCATAGTTTAATTACACTTTACGCTTGGCTTCCAGGGGGCGCTGCCCCCTTGCAACCCCCGCCGGTGAGCTGCTCGCTCACTGGAGAACGAGACCCCCGACTACTTTGTCGTAGTGGCAATCAATATGTCTTAATGATGTGATGATTGTATTGAACCTAGTCCTTATGTGACTAATCATTATGGCGACTTTAATGAACTATGTAGGATATACTTGAAGGTTGATTAACGTCAAGATATTAACGCACGTGCAAGACAAGTTCCTTAACTCGCACCACCTCATATATTGCGTGCCAGTTTTCTTATATAATGCAAATCTCCATATTCAAACTTAAACTATTATCTCAAAGCATGTTAGTTGTTGATTGCTCCATATCCATGATAAGCATTGTTATCCGCACTTAGTGCAAGTTCTTGTATTCAAATTTGTAATTATTGGAAAAGTATCCAGTGGTATAATTATTAAAAATTATTCCACCTTACTGTTATGATTGCTCATTGCACTCGTGTGCCTTAAAACTTGTTCGATTATTGGAACTATGCTCAAGAAATTGAAGTTTTACTATTCATGAACTGTTAAGTCTAAGCTAGTTGTATCAGGCTATCAGCTAGACCGAATTTGTTTAGATTCGCTTAAGTTTTAAAAGCAGCTTCCAAGCCAATTGTTGGTAAGGACTCTTCAACTGAGAAAAGAACATTTTATTAAGGCAGTAAATTGGAAAAGCAATTAATTGCCCGACTTTAAGTGATATGCATATTCACCGGGTATGAGAGGCTTATCCCCTCGATTACCAAAACTTTTAAGAGGTCCGGTGTAAGTCAATTCTGACCACTCAGCATTTCCGATTCATTCTTTCATATTTTGGAAACTTGAATCCTCATCCTTTCACAATCATTATATTGTTGAAAATTTGAAGTTAAATTCTCTTCAATCATGGTATATGTATACTTCTTGTATTTAAACATGCAGAGCAAAGTAGTTGCTCACCCTTGCTATATCATGATATTCAGTTCAGTTAAGCCCGAGTGCTCAAAGAAGGACAAAGGCAAGGGGAAGGTTCAAGAATAGTTAATGAGCAACTTTCGTTATTTTGATAACTTATGTAGAAATACTTATGTAAATCTTTTGGGATTCTAAGGACATGTAATCGACTTAAGGTCGTTAGATTCTAGGATTGATGTAGAACCTAATTGTAATGAACAATGTATGTTTATTATTCTGCAATAGTTTATAGAATGTGTATGGTAATGTTGGATCGTGAGCACCAAATGCCAAGGGTAAGGAACCCGGATTTGGGGGTGTCACAGAAGTACTTCATGCTTTTGTATATTCTATAGCCTTAAGATATTCTTATAGCAGCATAAACCAGGCTACAGCAGAACAACAGAATATGTACGTGACACGAGTTTTAATGTGTTGGTTAAGGGTCAAGATCCGAGGTGACCTAGACCAGGAAACCTATTTACTACTCACATTTCCGATGTCCTGAGAAAAAGTTGAAATATATATTGGTGGATACAGAAATTTGGAGTACAAGAGATTTAAGTCGGAGAGAATAACCTTGCATGCTGTATCAAATCCAAAACTTGTGGGAACCTCTTTGCATTTCAAGTCACCATCAATTGTCTTAGGGCATCCAATCACCCGAGTTTTCAAATTTTTACTCCTGAGTTTGCAATTGAGTGATGTTACAGTTGCAGGTATGAAAACTCGCACCAAGTAAGCAAAACATAAAAGGAAAAAAGTGGGGTATAGGGGACAAACTATAATGTCTTTAATTTTTGTAGCCAGTTCACCTGAAGTTTTCAGCAAGGAGGCAAGCATTAGTGTTTGAGTCATCTCCACCAATCACAACAAGCCCATCAAGATCAAGCCTCAATGCTGTTTCTTGAGCTTGCTTAAACTGAGATCAAATTCATGCAGCTTCAATCAGTCTTAATTGACTAATGAGCTAAGCACTCTTGTGAAGCCAGAAAAGAGTCAAACCTGTTCAGGGGTCTCAATCTTGTCCCTCCCACTGCAAATCATATCAAATCCACCCTGATACAGTGATATTGTTAATATGTTTGACTAACTCTTATTCTTTTTAATCTAGATAAGAAAACAGCACATAGCCAATCAAAGGAATTTTACAAGCCAATCCTGTGAATAGAGCCAACTCAAAGTAGTTCCTAAATATTTCTAGATTGTACTTCTAGACGTAGGTGCATACTCCTTAACGACTTTTATTCCAAACTAATAAGGACTTGGGGTAGGCAGGGAAAGAATCCCATATAGAAACGTAGAGGCAGATGCATCTGAAATAAAATATAAATTCCATATGTAATGCATAGGCAATATAAGTTTCTGGTACATGAAACTCTTCCTCACATGTTGTGTACTGATTACAAAATACTCGATACCTATTTACTGTATGTCTTCAGTAAATTTGAATTTTTGTTATTTCATTGAAAGTTGGATGTTACTAGATAGTGTGTGACCTCACATGGCCCACGAGCATGGTTGTTAGAATAAGATAAGTTTGGAGCACATTAGCGACCCATTTTAATAGGCTCTATCAAGTACTATAAGTATGAGCAGTGCATGTAAATATGTCGTTCGTTTTATGCTTATTATGCTTGAATATCGAATATTGAGAGAAGTTTGTCTCCCTTATCCCTTTCTTCCCTCACAGTTCTTCCCTTTTCTCCCTATTCTAAATCAGCCCTAAATTATAATTCTATTTATTTAACTTGGTTCAAATCATTGTTAGGATCTAGGTTTGATCCTAACACATGTCCATTTAAATTTCGGAGACGCAGATGACATGTCCAATTGAAAGTAGATCTATGACATAAAGTACCATGGTTTGATTTAAGATTACATTAAATTGATAGGACCAACTATTACACCCAAAATCCTCACCTGATTTCTGTATGGGTAAATATATTCTGGGGTCAATGTCACATATTTACCCTTCATGATCCCAGCCGGTCCACCCTTGAAGCCATACAATGTGCTCCCCTTACAACGATCCTGCAAGTAATCTATTTAACAGGTACAAAAATACGATTCAATTTTGGGTAGAAGTATAGCACAAGGGATAATTTAATCGCTAAGCCCTTGTCCCCATCCCCATGTATCAAATCTAGAAATAGACTCCTCATAGTCTAAGGACCAACATAAATTTAAAGCAATTTAAATCATGAAGGTTATGTTCGTTTGCTTTTTGGATTATTTTTAAAGGATTACAACCACATGGACTGTGATTGGGGGTTATACTTTGGTCTCTTTTTGAGGTATTACATGTCCCGGCATTATAGTACAGAGCGAAAATTTGACGCCAAACAAAGTCTCATTGATTCATTAAGGATCCAACCCAGCCCAAAAAAATCACTTGAAACAGATAAAACATAAAGCCTTTAAGCTGTAAGCATTTGAAACTTAAGATCCTAACCGAAAATTCCGGAAATGACATTATGTCCTCCAGGAGCTTGGCCTCCTGATAGCACCACACCAATCTTCAAGTTTTGACCTGACACAAGATCCTTTCCATCACCGGGTACCAACATTGCTGAAGGTTGTCCAAACAGGCAAGGAAACAACTTCGCAATCTCATCTGCAAACAGCAAAAAAGCCATCAAAATCCTACTCAAAGCCCAAATACCTGTTTGGATGCTAGGGAAAACATACCTTGTCAATCTAGGCTTAGCTTATTAAATTTTTAGCTTGTCAAACAGTCGTCTTGAAAAACTAATTGAACTTTAATTCAACCATGCATATCTGACCACCCAAACGGCTCTAAAGATGTGCATAGATCACAGTCACACAATGTGTCTATGAATCAATCAATCACATAATACATATATATACGATGTAGTTTTGTACAAAATTTATAATTATAATTTTTTTTATATATATAAAATCCTAAAATGAAAAACTTAACCCTAAGGGGTAAAATTACGTCGTTTTGTTAAATAGTCTTAGTTAAGCTTGGCTGAGACAATGCCTTAGATACCATTTTCCCATCTATATATCTATATAATAAAACACTACCCAATTTGAATTCTATAATTTGACAAAGCACAACAACGGTTGAGATTTATTCTAACTTTAATTCAATGACTCAGATTCATTCCTTACTAAATTTCCCCCCCAAAACTCTCTCAAGTCTTTTCCCCCCCAAAACTCTCTCAAGTCTCTCAATTCAAATGCACATGTACTATACTTTAATTCAAATGCACATGTACTATCCAATTAGTATTACATTTGATTTATTTATTTTTTATTTTAAAAAAATATTTATCTTCAAAACTATATATGTTAAAAAACTAAACCTAAAAAACTTTATCTGAAACCCATACAAAATTGATAAATGATCTATCTAAAAATGTGTGTTACCATTTTGAATTGATTTGGGCGGGAAAACACAAATACGGTTCAAATTCATTCTAATTTTAATCTATATTAATAAGATAATAATAATAATACCGATAATAATAATAATACCGATAATAATAATAATACTGATAATAATAATAATAATATTAATAATAATACTGATAATAATGATAATTATACATATAATAATAATTTTAATTTTTATATTTTATAATAACTTTAATAATAATAATATTTTTATTTTTCGAATTTAAATTTAATTGTTAGAATCATCCAATTTTGTGCATGATCATGTCCATGAATTTCATTATAATAAGTTTTTCCAATAATAAAAGCTGGACATTCAACTAATGATAATTAAAACAAGCTAATAGCGACTTCTGTACTTTTCAAAAGAAAAAAAGAAGCTAACATTGTTGAATTGTTGTTTGTTATGGAATTATCTTGATGTTTTTCTGTATATTGAATTTCCTCATTGTGCTTTTGTATGATAGTTGGTACTAATTATATATCATCTAGAATGGTATAATGATGCTCATGTAAATTTTCAGATTTCCATTTAAATGTGTTGAACTTTGGTCAAGTCTGGAGTCTACGTTGTGACTATTTAAAAATTTGTTTTTGATCCTATAGTTTTGTTTATATTTGATTTGAAATAATGAAATATGGTAATGGCCATACAAGTGATGCAAAACCTGAACGATGAAGAAAATTACCCAATTTATAAACTAGGGAGTTGCCCTTTTGTTGACGAGGCTTATGATTGTCAAAGTAATGAAAGAAAAGATTCTCTGTATACGAATTGTCGATGGAAGCCGGATGGATGTGATATTCCTAGGTTAGTGCTCTTCGATCCCATATTTAATAATGTGATAAAGATTTGCTTTCTTTATATTTATTTCCCTGCTGAATGTTATGAGAGTACACTAATGTATGAAATTATCTGAATGATTTTCTGCATATTGAATTTCCTCATTGTACTTTTGTATGTTGGTTGGTGGTAATTATATATCATCTGAATAGTATAATGATGTTCATGTGTAAATTTTCAGATTGTTATTTAAATCTGCTGGACTTTGGTCAAGTCTGGAGTATATGTTGTGACTATTTAAAAATTTTCAAATTGTTATTTAAATAATGAAATTTGGTAATGACCATACAAATGATGCAAAACCTAAAAGAAAATATTGACAAGTGGATGTAGTCAGTCTACATCAAAATGTAAAATTTATTTCTATCTACACTCCTAAGTTGAAAAATCTCGGGGAACTTTTATAAAATAAGAGCCGCATTATTGACTATCATTACTGCTTTTGGTAGTGACTTCAATATAATGCAGTCTGAATTCACCTTGACATCAGATGATTCCGTGCTTTAGATGAATTTGCATTGCGAAAGGAAACGCAAAGAAAACAATAAAAAATACTACTTATGGGTATACATTAATTAGTGAATAAAAGGTACAAACCATGTATTTTTTGCTTAAAGGGTCATGTAGGCATCACTATATGTTTTATGTTCTGTCTTTTGTAAAGTTAACTAATTATACATGGTTATGATGATTTTGGGTATGGAATGATGGTTGTTTTGGTGGTTTGGATATGTATTGATGATTGTAAGTTTTGTAGACAAGTTTAGATTTTTCTGGATATCTATTTTTAAAGGAAACTCTGCCGAAATTTCTTGAAATTAGTAGCGACTAGCTTGATGTTTTGGTGGTTAGATATGTGTTGATGATTGAGTATGTATTAATTATTGTGGTAGTATGGTGAATTATGATAATTGTTATGTCTGATTGTAAGTTATTTTAGGTTGCAAATAGTCTTTAGGTAATGTAGTACTTTTCGAATTTTAATCTAATTTTTCGTTACGTCGTGCCTTCAGGCACGGGCAATTACTAGTATATATATATATGGGAAATGATTCACAACAACTCTTTGCTATGGATCAATTTTGAGCAAATAGATCTAGTACCCTCCATTGCACTAATCAACGACCATGATTATAAATTGGACCCCATCATCCGCTATTGTTAGTTGCAGATGCCGCTACTAGTAGTAGAGGATGATGGGATTACAAAAAAGCCAAATTAATTACAAATTTGTTGCCATCCGCTAGCGGATGTAAACCATCAGCTACTAATAATAGCATATGTCATCCCTTCATCCACTACTAATACTAGTGGAATCCGCTAGTAATAATGGCGGATGGAGGGACTTTTTTTAAATTTGGATTGTTCTTGTCTACAATGGACGGTAAAAGATCTATTTGCCTTAATATTGATCATGGCAATTACTCGCTATGGATCATTGCAATATATACACACACACATGTATATATATGGGAAAGAGAATCTAAGGCAAGCCTTAGCCCAGTTTGGTTACAATGCATTTTCAAAACGATATTTTTTTAACGTTTTCTTTTGAATTCAATCGTGTGGATGATGAAAACATAAATAATGGCTTAAATACACTTTAAACCTTCAAGTTTTTTGTCTTTACAACTTAAACCCTAATGTTTCAAGTTTAAGACATTAAACCTTAATTTCATTAAAAAAAATTATAAATTAAACATTTTGGCTACTGAATTTAGCATTTCTTACCGAAATAAGTTACGTGACTCAAAACGAAAAAGAAATTAAGTCTTTTAAGGGTATATATCATTTATATTGGCTTCAAATTTTTCTCCTTTTCTTCTTCTGGGAATAGGAATGAGAAACAAGAGATACTCTTTCTTGAAATATGGACAAATGGAAGTTTAACTCCTAAAGAAGCACCCAATATGAGTCGGGTCGCTTAGCTATGCTTCATAATTAGAAAAATGAGCACCGTAGAAATACATGCCACTCAGCCAAAGAAAGATGATGGAGAGTTGGCCGAAATGGGCACTAAAGACTTTTCAAGAGATCTCCTCCAAGCACTAGTATGTCTATCGAAGTCGTGAGCATCAGCTCACCCACTAATCACGTGTTTACAATATTTTGTACTTCCAAAGATATTTAAGGTACTCTTATCAATCTGGAAAATTAAATCTTTTAGGGGGTATGTATCATTTATATAGACTTCAATTTTTCCTATTTTTTTCTTCATCACACACAAACCATATGCCTATAATTTTATGTGCTTTCCAAAGATATTTAGGGGTGAAATTGTTCAAAATACTCTCATTCAGATAAATTATTACACGTCGGTGGCAAAAAGGTTTAATTTATAGAAATTTAAAGATATTAAGGTTCAATGTCTTAAAGTTAAAATATTAGGGTTTGTTAGAGATAAAATAGATGTATTAAATATTATTGTTATCTCATTACAAAGTAAAGCCTTATATATAGGCTACAAGCTGAGTAGAGGCCAAGTATGTGTGGGCACCAAGTATACTTGGTGGCCAAGTTCTACTAATAATATACTCTAATAATAATAATATACTCTAACACTCTCCCTCAAATTGGAAAGTCATATATCATGACTTACAACTTGTTACATAACATAATCCTAAAAATACTCAAACCAACTACAGTACGAAACTATTTTATCCTCAACACTCCCCCTCAAATTGAGGCCTTCTTCAATTTACACGGACTTTTTTTATTTTTGATTTTTGATTTTTTTTTTACGTCCAAAGTTAGATTTCTCACCCTTAATACATAACTTCACCCATTCACTTGCCGAAGATATTATGTGTCGACAATAATGGAGAACACTCGTCTCCTACAACAAATGTGAAGGACTCTATCCTTCAAAAACAACTACGAATGACTCCTTACCTTCCTCAATAATGGAGGACTCTCTAGCCTCCCAAAAAATCGAAGCACACACTACTTCTTGAAATCTCAGCCCAATGCAATCCTCACTTTCCAATCAACCTTTCAACCCAAGAAATAAGTTGCTCTGGACATATCACCCTTGTTAAGAAAAAAAAATAACATGTAAAAAGGAACTTGCATCTTCGAAAAGAAACCTCAAATCGGGGCAACGGAGTACTAGAGCACCAACTTTAGCAACTCATGAAAAACTCAAACTACAACTTTAACGAAAGAACTAAAACTGAACTATAACCACACAATTTTTTTCTTTAAGATGAAGTTAAACAATAAAAATAAAAAATGTCTGCCGACGGCGGAAGCAAGAATTTTTGATTTGATTGCCAAGATCAACTTAACTCTGATACCATGTTAGGTAATCAACTCATTTAAATGCTTAAGCTGTTAGAAAGAGGCACCGCAAGTCATCAAGCCAACACCCCCTTGTTGAGGATAAAATAATTTCGTGCTATGGTTGGTTTAAGTATTTTTAGGATTATGTTATGTAACAAGTTGTAAAGTTATAAGTCGTGATATAAGACTTTCCAACTTGAGGGGAAGTATTAGAGTATATTATTATTATTAGAGTATATTATTATTAGAACTTGGTCACCAAGTACGCTTGGTGCTCACAAATACTTGGTCACTACTCAACTTGTAGTCTATATATAAGGCTTTAGTACTCTTTTTAAATTTTAATGAGATAACAACAATATTTAATACATCTATTTTATCCCTAACATGGTATCAGAGCTCAAGGTGTGCAAGATTTTGGGTTCAAATCTTCCCGCCCTTAATATTGATATTAATGCATATGCATATAATTTGCCTCTCCACGTATGCACGTGAGGGGGGTTGTTGGCTTGATAGCTTAATATACATTGTTAATGCCTCTTTCTAACAGTTTAAGCTTTTAAATGAGTTGGTTACTTAACAGGATTTAAGTTGTAAAAAGCACTTGAAAGTTTGAAGTGTACTTAAGCCAAAAATAAGAGATATTGTCATTTTCTAGGAATTTTTATAATGTAAGACCCTCCTATTTTATTTTTTATTTTAAAAAAATCTATGCTATTGAAATTATACTAAAATTTCAATACATTCAGGGACAGAGTTGCTATTGGGCCCGGGGGCAAGGCTACCATGGATTTTTTGAAAAATATTTATGCCTATAAAATTTTGATATTTTCTATTCTAGCCCCTCAAGATTTATGAAAAAAATAAAATAGTATATAATACTCTTTGAAAAAATTTAAAAAAGTACTTCCTTTATTCCAAATATAAGAATTATTTTAATATTTTAAGTCGTTTTTTGGGTGTCATAATGTAAATATCAAATTTTATGATCTCTTTCTGCTCCACATTTGTGTACTATAAAGGGTCCATATATACTGCAACACAAAAAAATCTTATTTCAAACAAAAAGTAAAAAATTGCCCAGAAAATTTGGGCCGAGCAGTACATCCGGGAAAAAAAATCCTGGCTTCATCCCTGAATACAAAGGTCAGTGGGATTCACTTTGCAGAAATAAAACTGATAGACCCCCTTATTTTTTCCATGATTCAACTTGTTTGTAAGTTTTGGGGGTAAGGAATGCTGAGAATTTTTAAATAAGGAAATGATAGGATAGGAAAGGAGAAAAAATTTATTTTCCTTAGTTCTGTTTGTAAGTTTACTTAAGAAAGTGTCATTATGTATAGAATATGGATATCTAAATTTGTTTTGCTATGGTAATATTAAGGACAATTTAGGAATAAAAAATAAATTTACTAATCTCATTTTCCAATCCTTAGTTTTCCTATGGTTTTGCCCACGAAAGTTTCTAAGGAAAATTGAATCTAATTTTATTTTAGCTTTCTTAACTAAAAACAACTTACAAACAAGGGATTTCTAAGGAAAATTGTAATTTTCTTAGGTTTTCTATCATTTCCTTAGTTTTTTAAACTTAAAAACAAAATCGATCTATACGGTTGAATTTGAATGAAAATGTTAAAAAAATGTCATCTTTAGAATTATTTGTAGTGCTTATAGCTAAAGCATGCCTTACATTCAATCTGGATGGTTGATCACAAGTCCTGAAAAATTCTTCAAATCAACCAGGCTACATATATTACATTCGATTTCACCATGCTTAGCTAAGTAATAAACTTTACTTAAATTACAGAAACAGCCCAATGCTTCAAATCAATCGATTCGACTACAAATAGAAAGTGAAGAGATGACCTGGATTTCCGGCAGCGGAGCTAGCAGGGCCGTCAACGACGTTGAAGGGGTTTCTGATAACAGAAGGGAGAGGAAGAGAGTGGTCTAAGCGGCTGTTCTGTACTTCGCTGTACACCGTCGCTAGACGGCTTGAAACCTGTGCCTTAACGGTGGAGATATTGCCGATAGCTACCAATGAAGGTGGCTCCATTGATTCAGCAGAGAGAGATACAGTTCGAGTTGAAGACCAAAACTCAGATCTTTCGGATATCGATTTTTCCGGCTTTGTTTTAGCTGTTTTGTCTCTCTCCTCACTATTTTAACTGAAAGAGTTCAGTCTCAAGGGTAAAATCGTCATTGGATCAAGTTCTGTTAAGGAGGTTCTAAGTGAAATTAAACATGTACCGCATCAATTTATTAAAGTTGAACCTTTACGATACTTGAATAGTTGAATTATTTGTTAAGTCTTAAAAAGATTGTTTTTGAGTAATTTTTTATGTAAAATTTTTAAAAATCTATCTATAAATTATACTAAAACACAGTTTTCCCACGCCATATCCTGTCACTCTAAAATCATAACACTTGTCCCAACTCATTAATGCTGTCCATCTTTCTTTTAAAAAAAAAAACAAAAAACAACTCATTAATGCTTTCCCTTTAACAAAAAAAAAACGGAATTGCTGCATCCATTTCTCCTTCCTGCTATCCGCTTCTCCTCCCTTCTTTCCAATTCTCCTCCGTCATTTGGGTTGTCAGTTTCGCTATCCCATGATCGCCGTTCATTCATTTTTTCATGTTTGGTTATACTTTTGTTATTTTCATATTTTTTTTTGGCTACCCCATAATCAGGTTTGATTCTGAATCTTTTTTTTTTACGCCTAAGATATTGGGATATTTTGGAATTTTGATATATCTTAATGCTTGTGTTTTTATTGGATTATGTATACCTTGTATTTTGAATTGGGATATTGGGATGTGATACTCATATACTTTGCAGTTTAATTTTTTGAGTCTGGATCCTTTTGTTTTAACGCCTGATATATTGGGATATTCAATTTGAATTGGGATTTTGAATTGGAATTGGGATGTCATACACCTCCTTATTAAACTAAATACTGCATACGACACTAATATATCCCTTAAATCACTACACTACAATTTCATTAAACCACCCCTTTATTCTCCTAAAATCATTACTTTATTATCCTTTTTAATTTAAAATCCCTAGAATCACTACTTTCTATTATCCTGTGAAAATACTTTATTATCCTTTTAATATCCCTTAAATCACTTTTATTATCTTCTATATTCACTATTTTATGATATTATTGCAACTGATCTAATTAATCTCCCTTACTTATCTTAAATATTCTACCTATAAATATCAACTATTACACAACAACTCATACAAAAAACACAAACACTCATCTCCTGCAGATTGCCTATTATCTTCTGCTAAACATTTTCTTATATTTAGATGACTATTAAATATGATTTTGTTGATGAAATCAACCCAATCAAGGAGACGTGGAAGATTAAAGTCAGGATAACAAGACTTTGGAATATGCCAAGCTTCAACAAACCAGATAACATAAACACCATCGAATTGGTATTGTTGGATGAAAAGGTAAATACATATATTACTCCTAATAATTACATTACTTCATCTTACATTACAACATCTTACTATTTGCCTATTATACTTTTATAGGACGGCAAGATACAAGCGAGTATCAAGAGGTCACTTTTTACAAAATTCCAAACAACAGTCAATGAACAAAAAGTATTTCTAATCACCAATTTCGTTGTCAGTCAGAATGGTGGTTCTTTCAGAGCTACTCAACATCCATACAAGATAAATTTTTTGTACTCCACATCACTTAAAGAGTTAGCTGAGGCTCCCATTCATACATATGGATTTCATTTCACTATATATGATCAAATACTATCAATTGCGGTTGATGGTTCATACTTAGTTGGTATGTTTAACAATAATTAACCCTTCATGTTTTTATATAATTGTGTTTTTTAAACTTACATAAATTTATTGCGTATAACCAGATGTTATTGGACAACTAACTGCGATGGGGAGCGTAGAAGTCAGTACAAAAAATGGAAAACAGAGCAAGAGAGTTAATATTGAACTAACTGATGATAGGTAACTTTTAAAACTGTATGAACACTTCTTTTATTTATAACTATTATCATATAAATTAACGTATTGTGTTTTTGTTACAGTCATAACGTATTGAGATGCACATTGTGGGATGACTTTGCAAACCAGATTTGTTCCATTACTGAAACAAATAACCAATCTACCATTATAGTTGTTTTACAGTTTGCAAAAATCAAGTTCTGGAAAGGTGCTATTACTGTTATTTCAATTAAAAATACCTCTACAAACATATGATTTTTTCTATGCAAATTCTGGGATTAAATAGGTACACCAACGTTGTCCAACTCAATGTTCGGTTCGAGACTACTTATAAATACAGACATTCCTGATGTTGTTACTTTTAAAAATAGGTATATTGCATAATTCTTTCTTATTAAATTCTACTACAACTACAATTTAATTTGCTCTTTTACCTACACTCGCTGTTGTTTAACAGCATTTGTGCTGCAACAAGTAATATAGCTACAATAACTCAATTATCCAGCCAGAGCACATTATCTATTACAGATGAATTTCTTCAAATCTGTGATAGAAAAACTCTTGATGAGATACGAGATGCAACAGAGGTAAACCCACTTTTAACAAATCTTAACTCTTTCACAACATTATTTTATAGTATGTTGCTCATTTTCTATTTAACACTTCAGGAGTCAACATGTGTGGTACTTGCTACTATTCTGTGTATTGAAACCGAATACAATTGGTTTTACAATTCCTGCCAAAAATGCCGCAAAAAAGTAAAATCGGACAGCAAAAAATATTGGTGTGATAAATGTTCTGACTATGTCAAATCTGTTACACCAAGGTATTGTATACACTATTTTTAAAAGTACTTAATATCTACCTTGTGTTCATACTTTGTGCACTCTGTTAATACTATCTCGATTGGTTAATGTAACTTTTAAATGTAGATTTAAAGTTCAGGTAAAGGTAATGGATGATACGTCCAGTGCATCTTTTATTTTATTTGATCGTGAAGCCCAACACGTCATAGGAAAGTCAGCTTATGAATTGAGGGAACAATTGATTAAGGTAAAATTTTAATATTAAAAATTAATACATATATAAATTAAACACTATAAACCGTTAACCATTAACTGCTCTTAATTAATTTTTTTAAATGTGTTAAAGGATGGAGACTCTGAATGTTTTCCCGATGAACTCAATTTATTGTTGCAAAAAAGGTTTCTTTTCAAGATACATATATCATCTTATAATTTGAAGGCAAACTATGCAACATTCACAATTGCTAGAATGACTCATGATGAAAAAATAATTGAATCATACACAAATTTATGTGATGAACCTCAGGTAATATCAATTTTACACGTGTACTTTGTTAACAACACAAATTACTTACATTACCATCTTTTTCTTATATCTCTATTTGATTCTGTTACTATAGTCTATACAGGGTGAGTCATTGCCCGATGTTGTCAACTGTGTCATACCTATAAGCAAAAGGTCTATACAATCAATCAGTGATGATGATTTACAAGGATCACAAACAACTGATGTTGAAATGTCAACCAACAAACTGCAGAAGAAGATCAAAATCGAGAAAGATGACAACTTTACTGTTTTAAATTAATTTGATGCATTAATTTGGTTGTATTGAAATTTTACAATTTCTAAAGACATATGTTAATACTCCTCATTGCGTTTTATATTTGGATTATATGAATGAAACTTCCTTATTATTGGATATTATATAGTTTTATTATATGATTCGATATAGTACGTAAAGTGACAGGAACCAACCTCTGTTGAAGTCGAGATTGATTAATGATTACACTGCTCAGCGTCCAGATAAGTCATCCAAAATTTCTGTAGATAAGTATACCTTCATACTTGGATTATTTACTTATCCTGTACACTTTGAGCTCATTTGTACCTCTTATGCTTTCCAGCCTTTCATCCTTCCATATGGGTACGTGTTTGAGAGACTTGAACTTCAACAGAACAACAGATTCTAAGGCCTTCAGCCTCAAATTCATGGATCTGTCCAGACAAATAAACGTGAGAATTTAGGAGTTAATGTTGTAACATTAAGATTCCTGGACATGGTAGTCATAGTAGTTTGTTGGTCCGAGATGGCCTTATTATTTGACCATACTGTTTATCTGCAAGTTGCAGTAAGTGAATTTTAATGTTGTTATTACTGAATTACACATCAACATTTTCGTATGCTTTCTTGAGCTTAATTAATTGGATGCTACTTATCTTTCAAATTAATATATCCCTTCTCAAATGTTATAAGTATGTCAATCAAGGAAGTATGTACTATCATGTATGTACATATCCCTTCTCAAATGTTATAAGTATGTCAATCAGGGAAGTATGTACCATTATGTATGTACATATCCCTTCTCAAATGTTATATCATACTGTCATTTGTTCTGCAGTTATATTCTTGAATGTCTATTAACTGTACATCTTTACCTTTGAGAAAGCATCAGCCAATGTATAGGTCTTATATGATTTTGATAATGAGCAACAATATGATATAATGTTATCACTACCCAATCATCATAGTGAGCCACGTAATCAACTGGAATAATTCTAATTCAGTGTAGTAACAATATTGCAGACATTTTCAAATTAACGCATCAACAAAAAATTCGGAAGTAAATCAATATGAAATTAGCCTCCTTCCCTATTTTCGGAGATTACCATGGTACAGCCAAAGAGAAGAGAGATTACTATTTAAAAAGGAATGACAAAGGATGATTTCCATTTCATGCAATAAAAGCAAAGTAAACAAAATTAATTACCACTATGACAAGAACTAAAATATAATGAATAAAGAAAGATACGGTAAGCTGACAAGAGCTCCTTGACGTTTATTGGTGACTGCATTGATGAGGTTTGTGTTTTGATTTCAGTTTAATACATTTTTAAAATAAATAAAAATTACATCATTTTTTATTGATATGAACTTGGTACATGATGAACATGCACACTAAGGTCTGAGAACTGCTCAACTGCAAAGGAGAGATTGTTTTAAGGCACCATTTATTTGATTAAAATATTTTGCCACTCTGCTTCAATATGTTAAAAGGAGCTAAAAGACAAACACCAGATAGAACAAGGTAATTTACTGTTCTTAGAAAAAGTTACCTATATAAGCTTAATGCTAAAACCTCATGGTAAAGCTATGTTTTGTGGTTACTGAATATAAATGTAAAGTTGTTCTGGATTGTTGCGATCCAATAATTGAGGATCAATATACAAAAATGACACACCAAATATCTCCATAATTTTTAGAAGATAAGTGAGTATCTCCATAACTAACCATGCAAAGTTTGTCTGTTCTTTATTTGTGAAGTAATTTATATTTCATCTTAAATTTAATACATTCTTTTTTTTCCTTTTTGAAACATATGCAGCTATATGCTCGAAGGCACTTTTTTTTTCCTCCACTGAATATCGAAAAATACAATGACCGTGTAATGGCTGTTGTACGGTTTGAGGCTCAAGTATGACATTATGTTCTCTCAAATTATTATAATATATTTATTTGATTTATATTAAATATGTGTGTGATAATTATAATATTATTAAATAATATTTAAAATTGTGTTTGATTTATTAAATATTTAATTGTATGTAATGAATAAAATAAAAATTATAAGTTAAATTATATCAATGATAATTATTCTTATTTTACCTTTTATAATCTATTGCATTACCAACGTAATGACCCAATTCATTGATTCGTGGGCGTAATAAAAAAATATTTAAATGGACGTAATCGTATAACGTCCGTGATAAGTTAATATATGTAATGAGTAATATATGGACTTAATATTTTTTCCTTAAGTCCAATTTAAGAATAAATTATAATGATTTTTTTTAATGAAATACACATTTACAATTATCCCATCCTTTAACAAGAAGAAACAAATATTGTATTAACAATAATAAGAAACTCACACACAAATTAGGAATATAATTAATAATTAATATAAAAGGTACTTTATGGTTTTTTGTACGACGTCGCTTCTTATTACCCAACGAAAACTAGAGAGCGACGCTCTCTTTTCACGGACTTGCGCGCTAGAGCTTGCCAGAAACAAACTGCAAACCGAGATTAATCCTGCCATTGCGATTGATGACGCTTGATGAATTAGGGTTCAAATTACAAAGAAATAAGAAAAGGTAAACGGGTCGACGCTTGAGTATCCGAAATCTTACAAAATGTTCTCAATTTCAGGTACTCATACAAACAGTAGGGTTTCAAAATTTTGATGTTTCTCAAACGATTCTGGTTCAATTAATCAATTGATTCGTTCGCAAGAGTCTGAATTTCTATTTGTCTCAGGTTATTGAAGATTGTCTTTCGATTGTTTACCTACTTCATTGCTTTGCACGCACCCGACTATTCGAGGTGAGTCTTATGTATCTATTGTCATTGTTGCTATTTTGGTCCCGAAAACTCTAATTCTGTATATAAGAGTGTATATTATAGAATGAAGGTGGTGGATGATAATTTTAAGTTTATAGCTTAATTTGTTGTTTGTATTCAAGCATTGTTCGTCCAATTTTGTTTTAGGAATTTTAAAAAACGATAAAGAATTGGCTATTCAGTGTTTCGTTCATTATGTGTATTATGCAATATATAGTAATGATCTATGGCCACAGTTGAAAGAAAGTTTATAGGCTTCCAACCCACAAACAAATAGGTAATGTAGATGGTGCTGAGCAGTAAAGAGCAAGAACTTATAGCGAAGAGTATTTGTTTTACTTTGAACTTACTGTTATGTGAGTTTGATTCGTTCTATAATTGGTCGGTGTTTGTTAACGCTAGCATAGCGAGCTGTTTGTTCCTATTGTGAGTCAGTTTGACGAAATAAGTAGCACCTTTTTAAACCTGGAAGCATTGTTGCTCGGATATATTTTCTGTTTTCACATTTGGCATATGTTTACCTAATGTACAAGCGGATATATGGAACAATTACATATATTAGTACATTTTTAAAAATAATTACAAAAACCATACATATAAAAAATAATTACACAAATATGACACTTTTTTATTTTTATTTTCAATATTAATATAATTAAAAATCCTGAATTTAAGGGATTAATAACTGTTATGATAAATTAGAGTCCAATTTAAAATGGGTTTTTTTTTGAAAGACGTGATAACCGCCATTATCAATATTCTGTTTTAATCCCTTGTGTGTATGCTGAAACCCTTTTTCTCTCTTTGTTCGTCTTCTCTATTGTTCGATTAGTTGTTCTGTTCGCCATTATCAATCTTCGGTTTAAACCCTTTTTCTCTCTCTGTTCGTCTTCTCTATCGTTCGATTACTTGTTTTGTTCGCCATTATCAACCTTCGGTTTTAAACCCTTTTTCTATCTCTGTTCGTCTTTTCTATTGTTCTGAGACAATGAAAAAGTTTGGTAAGAGAAAGAGAAACACGGAGGATGATCCTGTAAAGGATTTGAAAAAATTTGGTGTGGAGAGTAAAGGGAAGCGGGAGAATAAAGTTCAGAAATCGAGTAAGAGGGAGGATATGTTGGTGCTTCATAGTGAAATGAAGCATTCTGAAGTGCAGTTAGTTAAGTCAGAAGGTCAAGATCTTAGCCAGAATATAATTCCAACAGAAAGAATTTTAAAGGTTTGTTAGTTCAAATTTTGTTATTTTTGATAATATAAATGTTTGGTTTATTAGTTTGTATGTTGTTGGTTACCGTTAGATTTTTATTTGGATACCAGATGTGTTTAATCGATTTGGTATATTTGGTTACTTTTTTTTTGTTATGGTTACCTTTTTAAAGATGTTTTGGTTACTATTTCATAATTGTTCGGTTACTGTTACATTTTTGTTTGGATACCATCTATTTTCAATAGATTTGGTATATTTGGTTACCTGTTGAGTATGTTTTTGTTTAATGTAATATTATGATATTGATACCATTTTTGTTCCCTTGAGTTGGGACTTTGGTTACTGTTTGTGGTTGTTATGGTTACCATATATTTGCTTTAGTATACCTGGTTGAGTAAAATGTGGTTGATTTATATGTTTATTTATGTATTGGTTACCCTGAAAAAATATATTGGTTACGATCATATAACAATTTGGTTACTTGTTTAATATGTTTGTTGTTAATGTTTGATTATGATTTGGAATATATTTTTGTTCCCTTAATTTGGTATTTTGGTTACTTTTTTATGTTGGTATGGTTACAATGTATATACCTTTTTTTTGGATAGTATTATATATCTGTTTGGTTACTATGATATAACTGATATGTATTATATCTTGTTAATATTTTGGTTAACATTAGATTATATAATATAAGTGTTTGGTTACTGCATTATTATGTTATGGTTACTGTTATATTATGATATGGTAACTATTTCTGTGCAGTCAATGTGGGATGTTGAAAACTTTTTATAGTCTGTTTTGGCTTATGTGTAATTTTTATATTATGTTTTTGTTAGTATGATATTATTTGTCGGTTACTATGTAACTGTTTATGGTATAAATAATTGTTTATATTGGTTAGTAATAATTGTGCAAATCTGATTTTGTTTATTTGCAGTTATGGGATAAGTATTATGATGAATGCAATAGAAAATTTACCGGAAAAGTTATATATTGGTGCGATGTGGAAGTCCCCAGCACTATTGCGAAGAAACTGAACAAAAATCAGTTGGAGCTGTTTAAATCAACATGTTTTGGGAATTTTTTGGAGTTTGGTGATCAGCACCAAATGTATTCCCAAATTATTCATCATGCTCTTGTAAGGGAGATTCACCAGACTGATGATGGTGAAATGTGGTTTTTGTTTGGTGATAAAAGGGTTAGATTTGGTTTGCCGGAGTTTTGTCTAATTTCTGGGTTGAGATGGCAGGGTGAGGATGACATATCTGCGTATAAAGGTAGGGAGAATTTGCTTATTGAAAAGTTTTTTAGGAATGAAGCTGTAACGCGTAGTAGTATTGGTAGGGTTTATCGGAATGCAGTTTTTGATGATGATAATGAGGCTATTAAGATGTCATTGATTTTTTTGGTGTTTAATTTCATTTTATCCACAGTTTCTGAAAATTATGTGGATGGGGCATTGGTAAATTTTTTATGTTATGGTGATGTTAGTAGTTTTCCTTGGGGGAAAGTTGCATTCGAGATGACAAAGTACTCTTTGTCTAATGCGTTGAAGGGGCGTTTGAAGAAAGGAAGGAATGGTGGGTCAATATATAATTTCTACAAGGATCATTATACAAAATTGTACAAGTTGAATGGGCTACCTTATGTATTCCAAGTGTTTATGTTTGAAAGCATTCCGACATTCAAAACTCGGGGCATATGCAATAATGAGTATCCGTCGGATGTCCGTTTATTTAGATGGAAAGAGCTAGTGAAGCCCCCTACGAATGACAAGTTGAATGATCTAGTATTTTGTTCCGGACAGGTATGAAGTTTACTTTTAAGAGTATAATTGGTTATCTTTAGTTATATATTTAGTTACTGATTATATTTTTGTGAATTTTAACGTTAACAATGTAGTTAGTTACCTTTGTATAATCATATGGTTACTGATTATGTAGGTGTATATTAATAATAAAATTGTATTTTTTACCTGAATATACACATTTGGTTATTAATTAAATTAGCCTCATGTTGCTTATAACAATTATGTTGGTTATCCTGTTATATAAATATTGGCTACATTTATTTATTAATTTGGTTACTGATTTATGTACATTTGGTTACCTGTAGAGATGTAGTTGGTTACTAATTATTGTTTGTCAGATGTTATATTAACTATACTTAATGTTTTTCAGTTGAGAATAAAAAGTTTGATTCCCACGTCCTTGGAGAAGGATCGTCTTGATTTGGGCGGGCTACAATTTTTCAATGGGAAGGATGCTGATAAGGATGCTGATAAGGAGGTTGAAAATGACTCACGGCTTAGGCCATTTGAGAAGAAATTGTCTGAAATTAAGAAAGACATTGTAAAATTGTGGGCCGATATTAAGGATGATATGCATGTTTTACATGTTCAGTTGTGTAGGGACTTTAGGTCCATTATTAGAGATGAGTTACGCAGCATCAAAGATGTTGGGAGCAAACAAGTTGATGATGATTCTGATGATGGCAGTGACGATGATGATGTTGATGATGATGATGATGATGATGATGATGTTGATGATGATGATGTTGTTAATGACGATGATGATATTTCTAAAGGTAACAATAATAATGGGTTGAAAGTTGATGAGAAGAATTATGAGTTTGAAACTGAAGTTGTTAAAGAGTTTGAAGATGTTGTTATGGTTGATGAAGTTGTTAAAGATGATGAAGTTGTTAAAGAGTGTGAAGACCCGGATGTTGATGAGGACGTTGATGATGGTTCAAAACTAAATAAGAATAATTATGGTGATGATGTGTTGAATTTTGTTGAGAAGAAGGATGAGAATGAAGTTGACATTGGTAATGAAGTTGATCGTGATGTTGTGGTTGAAGAACATCATGAAATTAAAATTAATGATGATGCAGAAAATGCCAAGGTTAGACATATTTGTTTGTTTTGTTGTGTTATATGTTTTTTTTAATGATTAATTGGTTGTTTTTTATTTTGCACAGATTGGCAAGAATAGTGACATGCCATCGTTTGACATATTAAGCCAATGCACTGGGAAAGAGATTGTTGTATATGTTCCTGTTGAGGTTAGTGTTATAATTGTCATGCCATCCTTCTATTTACATGTTATTGATTCTGGTTACTGTTATATTGTGATATGATTACTATTATATATAGTTTGTTCGATATCATAATATTGGTTGGTTACTATTACATTGTGTGTTGGTAACTCTTACATTATAATTTGATTAGTAATTTATTTTGTTTTAGATACTATTATAATATGTTCACTTTAATATTATTGTTCATTTATTTTTGTATTGCATATAGTTGTTAACTGCAAGTGTTTATGTTGAAAATATAAATTGTATTTGTTATCCTTTATGTCATTATAAACAGGTTAATAAATATGAGGCAGAAAGCAAGTCTGTCCTTGATCAAATGATATTGACGACACAGGATATAATTCAATGCGATGAGTTAGAGAAGAGTGCTCATAAAACCGGTGGTAGACCTGCACGTGAACATGCAAAGAGTGCCGTTTTGCGGTCTCCATATACTACAATGTTTGGATCGGCTGGTTCATCGTCTACCGCCGTGGGTGCTAGTCAAACGCTTTTATTTCGTTCAACATTTTCGAAAGTATGTATAGAGATGCCATCAAAGTTTGAAGAGGCGTTGTTTGAACAATGGTTCAAAATTGGTCTAAACAACAGGAAAAGGTTTGTTTTTTATTGTTAAGAATGTTATAGTTTTTTTATTAAACAAGTCAATTTGTTTTTTTTTGTGGAAACATATGGGTAATATTAAATAATTGTTATGATTACTATTATTTTATGTTTTGGTTACTGCTTTATCATGTTATGGTTACTGTTATATTATAAGTTGGATACCATTTTTGTTTTCACAAAATGATTTTTTGGTCAGTATCATATTATATGTTGGTTACTATGTAATTGTAAGGTATATGTATGATGGTTAAATTATTTTTGATTACATTATATTTCTGTTTTATTTACTGTAATATCATGTTCTGCTTACTATCATATTATGTTTTGGTTACTACTGTATTATATTTTGGTTAATATTATGGAATATTTGTTTTATGTTAATGTTCCATTGAAGTAAAGTATTTGTTACTTTATATTATATTTTGATTGATTACTAGGTTTTTGTTTAGTACATTCATGTTGTTTAAAATTATTATTGAGTAGATAATGTTGTTGTTTTGGGTACTATTAAATTATTATTTTATGGTTACTACTATCTTATATTTTGGTTACTGTTTTGTTATGTATTGGTTACTGTTTTGTTGTGTATTGGTTACTGTTTACAACTAAGTTGTTGATTAGTTTGTTAATTATTGACTGTTCAAGTCTGATTTTGGGTAGTGTATGCTAATACGGAAACTGTTAATGTTAATGTGTATACTAATATACTTTTATATTGAAGGACCGACAAATTCTCCGGAAAGAACAATAATATTGAACTTGCGTTTTTATTTAGGTGTGTCCCAATATCATCAAAAATGTGGTTCTATAAATTGAAGACTCCTGGAGAATGGTTAGACGACGATGTGAGTTCTTTTTTTAAATAATTATGTTTTCGTAGATATGGTTACATTTTTTAGTTGGTAGTAACTAGTTTTAACAGAGTTGGTTACATTCATTGCATACTTACATTTTTCAGCAACTGTGTAATAATATATATTTTTTTATGGTTCAGCACATCAATGTTGCGTTTTATTATCTCCGTAAATTGGCCAGACATTCCGACAGTGTTCATATAAGGGCAAAGACTACGGATTGTTGGTTTCATAACAAGATAGCTGCTCTTTTTGAGGAGTATACCAGTAAAAATGAAGATAAGACTGTTTTGGCTGTGGATGGTGATGTTGATGAATACATCCATGGGCTGTTTATGGATGTCAACACACCATGGAGAAATGTTGACTACGTGTTGTTCCCCATTCATATGTCATCACCGGAACATTGGTTTTTGTTAACATTTGATATGCACCGTAGACGTTTAACTGTTTATAATTCTTTTCGACCAAAAAAGAAATCCATGCAAACAAAAATTATGGATGTGTGTGAGCCATACATATTCATTCTCCCCACTTTATTGTGCAAGAGTGGTTTTTGGAGGGATAGGTCTGACATTGACTTTAGTAGTGAACCGTTTCGCAATAAGGAGGAAGATGATATAATTGAGTTGGAATTTGTAGAGGCGGTTCCTAAACAAGTCGAGGGTTAAGGGTTACATTGTTTACATTTTTTTAATTATTACATATAGGTTGATTTTAGTTTTGATTTTTATTATATGTTTTTTGTGTGTGTAGTGATTGCGGGATGTTCACAATATGTTTCGCTGAGCATGTCATTCATCAGAAAGTTGATGAAATTCCTATTCCATTCCCCATTGCGCAGTATCGGAAGAAGCTATGCACAAACCTGTATATGCATGTAAGGAACAAACAGTTGGAGGGATATGAGTCTGAAAGAGAATTTCCAGGAAGTTTTGTTCCAGATTTTGATTAGTTCGGATGTCGTTGTTTTGTATTTATGAACTGAGTTTTATATTTTTGGGATACACACAACATTATTGTATGGGTTATGAGTTAGTGTTGTTAATTGGATCTTATGTAGATGGGAATACATATTTGAAATTTTTGCACTAATGAAAGTAACATTGTTTGTTGGTTGGTATTTGTTTCTTTTAAGTTGTGTTTGCTAAATTGTTTGAGATGTACAATTGGTAACCAAATATGTATAAAAAGGTAACCAGCTATTGTTTTTATAGTAACCAGATATTTACAAGCTTGTTTCAAGACATATATCAATTGTGAAATGTACATGTCAGAGTATACTTGGGTTGCCTAAGCAAACAATATCACATTCATTACATGATGCTGGATACTCAGGTTGTTCATTGTTGTGGTTACCATTAAAACATGTTATGGTTACTGTTATGTAACTATTTGGTTACTTATTTATTATATTTGTTTTACTTTTATATAATGGTTTTTGATTACTATTATTGTATAATCAATGAGGCATTTTATTTTTATTTTATAGTTAATATTTAATTGTTTATTATACATGATTTCCTAAGATGGATTCTTGTTTTGTTCTAGTTACCATTATTTTTATTATATGGGTAATCATTTTATTACTTATTATTGAACAAATTGACATAAAATTTGTTAAAATCAGTATATATCAGCTATTTAAGTTAAAATGTTAGGTAAATATGCAAACAATAACAATTTTGTTTATTTGAAATTCATAATGCAATCAGAAATCAAAATATTAATCAATAACAATTTTGTTTACTGTACACAACCAAAAATGTTACCAACTATATGGATAATGGTTACTCATTGTAAACAATTATATATTCATGTATTTACACTCTTATATCAGACCTTTTTTGGTCTTAAAACAGGAGGATTATTGCATGTTTTCCTGTTGTGTCCTTTTTCTTGGCACCTGCTGCATTTGTTTTGAATTTTGATTTCAGAACCGTGTTTGTACCTTCCTATTTTTGGTCTTCCTGCTGGTCTTCTTGTATTCGGTGGTTTTACACATATGTTCATTACTTCCTCTGGTATATTCCAGTTTTCTTTGTCATCTAACGGCATGATAGAACCTGAATATGTGTCGACCAAAGTTGTTTTGAAGTAATTTTTTGAGCAAAAATCATAACAGCTCAAATTTCGCTTGTTCATAACAGCAGCAGCGTGCAGACAAGGCATCTCATGGTACTGAAATTTACGACATGTGCATGTCTTTTGGTCAATGTCCACAATATATTGTTTGGCAACATCGTAAACAGTGAAAATCACTAAGTTTGATGTCTCAACCTACAACACAAATTATGTTTTCTTAGAATAATGTACAACTGGATTCATTTTTATTGTCTGAAAAAAGAATAAATATAGTAAAGTAAACAACTCAATGTTATAATTACAAAACACAATAACATTATAATTATTCAGAGTAACCAAACAAGCATCAGTTAGTAACCAGATCAATGATACACAGTAACCAACTAAGCAGTAATCAGTAACCATTATAATGTTGTGCAGTAATCAATTAAGTATTAGTTAGTATCCAATATAATATTACATAGTAACCAAGTTAGCAATAGTCAGTAAACAAGTATGTATTATTCAGTAACCATTATAATGTTGGACAGTAACCAAGTCTTCAAAGTCATTTCCAATCCAACATTAATTAGTAACATTATTCAGTAACCAAGACAGAATTAGTTAATAACTAATACAACATTAGACAGTATAATGTTACACATAAACCAATTTTGAACAAATAGGGTTCCATAAAATTGAAATGCAACTTATGATGCAATAATTTAAAATTTGTATTAGTTACCTTAAGTTTCTTTGATTTAATGATATTAGATTGCAACCTTCCCTCAGCCGTTGTAGAAAGTGTTGTGAATGTTGATATAGTTGCTTGTTGGTTTTTGAAATACCATCTTTGAACGAGACAACGTAGGCATTCAATCATTGATGCAATTGGAAGATCCCTGATCATTTTGATTGCGTTGTTAATAGATTCGGCGGTGTTTGAAGTCATTGTTGAGTATCTGCTTACAGCCCCATAGAGCCTGGTGCACTTCTCCAACTTGACCTCTTCCTCCAAATAGGTCCTTATTCGAGGATCAATGGCATCAAGTTCAGCCATGTGTTTGTTGAATTCTTCAATAGTATAAGCTCTACAAGCCCCATTGTAAGCCTGTTTAAGTTCCTCCCCTTTCTTTTTGAATCTATTTTTTATATTTTTCAGCACATGGTATGTACAGGAACCATGCATGACGTCCGAAAACACAAAATTCAGTCCTTGTATAATGGCTTCATGTCTATCTGAGACAATACATTGGCCTTCCCTAACGCCACAAGCAATTCTCAAATTTACGAAAAACCATCTCCAAGATAATTCATTTTCGCTGTCAACCACTGCAAAAGCAATCGGAACAATGTTTCGATTTGCATCTTGTGTGCTTGCTACCAGTAGTGTCCCCCCGTAAGTTGATTGTATGAACGTCCCATCGATTACAATTATTGGAAAGCAATGGTTCCATGCTTGAATGGAAGCTCCAATAGCAAAAAATAAGTACTTGAAACGACCATTTGTATCCAACTCTAGGGATGTGACAGAACCTGATATGAAACACGAGCATTATCATTAGAATCACATGTAGTAAACAGTATCTAAATCAGTAATAGTTGGTAACCATTCAGTTGGTTAATGGTATCCAAATTAGTTGAGTTGGGTAACCAAATTATTTTAGTAGGGTAACCAACTAATTATGGAAAACAAATAAAATGTTTTTAATTGTTACCTGGATTTGTTTTCTTCCGCATGTGTAACCATGAGGGGATCATTGAGTAGTCGTGTGGATTTCCTCTTACCTTTTCCAACGCTTTCTCCTTCGATCTCCATGCTTTTTGGTAAGAGATAGACACATTATATTCTGTCATCATGTCCTCCACAATATCGGTTGGTGTATACACTTTTTTCAAATTTGTTAATTTCTGCAGTATGCATTCACTGACCAACTCACTATTTGCCTGTCTGTGGTCTCCCAGCAATACGTTGACTGAACACGTGTGGATGTCGTTGAATTCCCTCACCTTGAACATACTGGTTTTTCGAACACTTGATGCTCTCATCTTCCAGTTACAATTTTCATCATACAGGCACACTAGCACAAAGTCTCTATGACCTGTTCGTTGGACTTTGTGTTGTCTGTTTTTCCTGATTGAATGCAGCCTCATAGCTTGTGATAGGATTTTCTTGTCTTTGTAGGTTTGATGTAATTGTACTTCACGTTCATTCGGATCTGTTATTACATCATCATATTGTTCTTCTGTGTATGATCTGTCATGTTGTATGTCTTGTTGTTGTTCCACGATTTCCATTGCAAGGTGATCGACATACTGCATTCCAATTTGGCAATCGTTTGTTGGTAGTGGAACTAGTGCTGAATTCCCTTGTGTTGATCTTATTGGCGTTACGTTGTTAATGGTAGTTTCTTCTACATTTGTCAACATTGTTGTGCGTCCCCTTCTGTGTTCAGTTTCTATAATCAGTGGGAATTTTCCTAGGTCATCAGATTTTCTACTCACTTCAATAAAGAATCTTAAGGTTGCTTCATCTGATATGTTGATCGGAGGAATATCGCTTCTAATTTGAAATTTGATTGACAATGTTGTTGTGTTTGTGTTAAGCCATAATGCACTGCATATCATGTTCTGCATTTCTCTGAACGAACAATTTGATGTAAGTAGAATGTCGGTAACTTCAAATTTGGTGTATTGGTTACTATCAGTCCATGTACCGTTGAAATAAAGTACAACTGGAATCATCTCCATTGTCCGACAACAGATTAAGTTCTGTAAAGTAACCAAATCACTGTTAGCTTGTAACCAAACTGCATGATGTTAATAACCAGAATATAAAACACATTTGTACATTAATCTTACAATAGAAATAATCATTTCATTGATATTTGTTACCAATTAAATTATAACAGTTGTATGCAGGTAACCAATTTAGCCAATAAGTAATCACCATATTAAAACAAACCAATGTTAAACACCGTAACATTATACAGTAATCACAACAACTTTATACAGTAACCAAATACATTTTAGAGTGTAACCAACACATATTTATTTAGTAACCACAACATAAACACATTTTTCATTGCATTTTTATAGTAAAAAACATCCAGTATAATTTGTTTGTTAGCAACTTAAGGCAAACTTTTGTAAGAATGTAACCAATATAGCTAACAAATAACCATTAATATAAAAAACATAAGAAGAAGTGTACATTAATATGCTTCAGCAACCAATAATACAGTAACCAATTAATCACTAAAGTAATTAAGTTTGCATTAGACAGTAACCAAGTCAGCATTAGTCAGTATCCAAGTCAGCATTAGTCACTAAATAATATTTTTACACAGTAATCAAGTCAGCATTATAATTTTAAACAGTAACCAAGTCATCATTATTCAGTAACCATTATATTGTTACACAGTAAGCAAATCAACATTAGTCAGTAACCAATATAATGTTACTCAGTATCAATGTCAGCATTAGTCAGTAACCAAGTCAGAATTAATTAATTACATATATTAGTACATTTCTAAAAATAATTACATTACATAGTAACCAAGACAACATTAGTCAGTAACTAATACATCATTAGACAGTATAATGTTACATACTAACCAATACAAAACAGGCAGTAACCATTACAACATTATACAATAACCAATTTATATAACATTAGTAGCCATATTATAAAACATGTATACAAATGCATTTTGCAATCAAAACATTCATTATTCAAACTTTGTGACAATTTTAAGTTCGAAACACTTAAGAAAGGTAATCAATATAGAAATTCGTAGTAACCATAGGTAACTATATGCTTATAAATTTTAAACTTGCATACCTCAGTATTTGTACCGAAATTTGATGTTGATCTTGTATTCTACACTCACTGCAGTAATTTTTGGTTACTGAACTTGAAGGCGATGCTGATTATGTATGCTATTTCCGATCATAGAGCTTCGTCGCCTCAACCGGAATCTTCTTCTCCGATCACGAGTTGCGTCGCGATAGGATGCTTCCTCTGGTCCGATCAACGAGTTGTGTCGCGACAGAATAATTTGTCTTCTCCGATTGATTTGCCGTTGATCTGTAATTCACATATCAAAGTTGCATGTTTCCTCAGTTGCTTGAATTTAGGTGTGGTTAGTTACAAATATGAAAGCGAATAACTGATATGTAGGAACTGATATGTAGGAGTTAATACGTGATTTTAGTAACGTAATATACTGTGTTTTGTTATTTTTGTAATTATTTTGTTTGTGTTTTATTTTTGTAATTATTTTCTATTTGTTGTATATTAGTAATAAGGACCCCGGATATATATACAAGTCAAGTGACCTTCTGTGGTGAAACTGGGGCAATTGAGGGAAAGGCTTGATACAGTTTCCAAAAATCCTGATCCACATATTTATCAAAAGATGAATACTGAATATATTATATAATACAAAGTACTAAAACATGCAGGGGATTGATTGTCTAAAAGCTGAAAAAAATGCACAAAAGAACTTTTATACATTACATTGAAATTGCCTCAATATACATCAATGTTACACAGCTTACAAGTTAGAATGAACTCTAAATGTTATTCGATTGAGAATGAAAGGCATCCTATTATACAAAGAACGACTCTATTCACATGCTCTAATTTACATCTGTGTACCTGGGGTTAAGATTTATGAAAATATACAAAAGGGTGGCTGGATGTATGGTATACCCACCCCCATGTGGAAAGCAAAATATTATTGGGGGTAAATATAAAAAATAAAATAAAAAGGCGAAAAAATGAGAAAAAGATAATAAACACAAACTATTTGAAAACTTACAAAGCATTAGAAGGTGGTGTTCTTGAAGGGTAAGGCTCAAGCTGAGAAGGATTTGAACAATCTACGACTTTTTCAAGATCAAGTAAAGGTCTTAGTCTTCTCTCCACCTCATTGCTCTATAAATTTAATTCCTCCACAATCATTGATAACGCAGACTTGCAAGACTCTTTCAATTTCTGGTAATTGACTGGTGTTTGTTTTTTGTATCTTGCTTAGTATTAGTAAAAGGTTTAAATCACTATCACTCAGTATGATTCCTTTTTCCAGAATATTTGTTATTTAAACGGGATTGTAGTTAGTTGTTTGTGTAATTATGTCAATTTTAGCTATAATATGTACTGCAGTATCGCAAAAATTTTCTGATTCCTGTTTGTCTATATGCAAGAATTCGTGTTTCCAAAAATTGGGGAAATCAACCAAAAGCCATACATGTCAGAAAATAATGAAAACCATGAATTTACTGTCAACCAGTGGCACAAATCTCAGTCAAGGATGCGTAGAAGGCTGATTATGCTGGAAAAAAGAGAAAAAAAAATACAACATATACTTTCTACTTAGTTATATATTAATTAAGTGTATAAAATTAATTAACATAAGTCAAAATATCCTATGCATTTTGATTGTGCTTCATATTTCATCTTAGAATCCACCAACAAAATGAGCACAAGTACAACATCTGTTAGAGCAAGCAAAACATCCAGAATGCATATGAGTGACATTTCAAATGGTAATTATTTCATTATATCTTTGTATTTATTTTTCCATCAATTATATTGCTTATGCTAATATAATATTAATTTTTTATGTAGTTTGTACAAATCTCAATTCATCTTTCAATGAAGTTGCTGTTGGTCAGAATTGGGATCATCCAATCACTAATGATGGTATTTATATATTCAATTTCTTTACCTATGTGCTTTTAAATTAAAATTAATTTAATGAAATCTAATTTTTTTTATCATGACACGAACTTATTCAAGGAAAGGAAAACACTCCGGTTAGCAGAGAAAACTGTGTTCATCTTTCGGCTGCTGGTATTAAGTGTTTATTTTAATTTTCTTTCCGTTATTGAATTGAATGTGTTATAATAATTCAAAAAAATATGGGATGTCAGATTTATATATGTTCGAGTATTTGTTATTATATTCTAGGTACCTATCCAATGAACCTTTCTGCAATTTCTACTTTATTGATCCAATCATCCAATACTACCACTGAAAGAGATATGCTTAATAACATACATAACAAGTCAAGATTGCCAATATCCGACATTTCAAACGGTAATAAATGTCTACTATTTTGCTGTGTTGATGTCCTAAATTATGATTATTTTACATAAATATAAATTTAGTTATTTATGCAGTTTGTACAGATTTAAGTACAACCTTTAATGAAGTAGATGTTAATCATCCTGGATTGTGTTCTACTGAATCGATGCAAACATCAAGGTTCTATCAACAATATACTCGGCCTACCAACAGACATAATGTTACTCAGAATATGAAGAGTAAATCATCTCAACCAGGATTGGTAAATATTGCAGATCATGTTAACGCATCTATGAATGAACAAATACTCGATGCCAACACATTTCAACCTTCAGAATTTTCTATTGATCCCCCAGATAATGGTATGTTGTTACCTTATTCTACTAATAAACACCATGCACATCTAAGAAACATATTAAACATGCAAATGTATAGTTAGTTTTAAGAATTTATGTATAAACAGTAAATAGTATTTGATCATATGGAGTGACCAATATTCTTTTTATACGATAATTGTTCTTATAATACATTTCTTAATTTTTTGTTTTAGGTGAAATGGATGTTGATGTTCATTCTGCTAATGATGGTAAATTCTTAATCTTGATTATCATTTGGTTTGTTACAGTATTTTTAATTTTATATGACAACTGTACTTTAATGATGATATTTCCACCTAAATGTATTAAATTCAGATTATTGGGACATCGGTGACCCAAACTGGGAATGTTCATCATGTAATGCGTTGATGTGGTATCAAGAAAGAATAAATAAGAATCAAAAAAGCAAAAATCCAGAATTCTCAATGTGTTGTGCTGGAGGAAAAGTGCAACTGCCTTTACTAAAAGAACCACCCCAGATTTTGAAAGATCTACTTAATGGTTTTGATCATAGAAGCAGTCATTTCATTGACAACATTCGTGCATACAATATGATGTTTTCTTTCACATCAATGGGTGGGAAGATTGATTCATCACTTAACAATGGAAAGGGTCCAGCAGTGTTTAGATTACATGGCCAAAATTGTCACAAAATTGAAAGTATGATACCAAATATAGGATCCACTCCAAAGTTTGCTCAACTATACATATATGATACAGAGAATGAAATTACAAATAGAATTGGTGCCCTCAGGTTTGTATTACTTTTTTTCTATGTAATCTTCAAAAAAAATTTCTTATTATATATTACTAACTGAGTTTTCCTTTTGTTAATTTATTAAACAGTTCAGCAAATAATTCAAAAACATTTGAATCATCGATTGTAGCAGATTTAAAAAAAATGCTTGATGACAACAATGTTGTGGCTCAATCATTCAGGATGGCTAGGGATAGGTTTGATTCAAAAGAATTTAAAGATGTTAAATTGAGGCTTATTGGAAGAAGGAATTGTGATGGACGAAGGTATAATCTCCCTACTGAACCTGAAGTTGCTGGTTTAATTGTTGGTGACATTGGAAGCTCAAATAATGATAGGGATATTATAGTGGAGACTCAGAATGGTTTATTAAAACGAATAAGTGAGTTGCACCCTTCTTACCTTCCAATACAGTACCCGTTGCTTTTCCCATATGGTGAAGATGGATTTAGACATGATATTCTTCTTAGTGAAAAATCAAAAGGAAAAAGGGAAAGAGTAAGCATGAGACAATTGTTTGTATTTAGGATACAAGAAAGGAAAAATGAATCAAAGACACTTTTACATTCAAGGAAATTGTTTCAATAATTTTTGGTTGATTCATACACTATGATTGAGGCAGATAGGTTGTTTTTTATTCGTACCAATCAAAAGAATCTACGAGCAGATATGTACAAAGGTTTAACTGAAGCTTTGTTAAAAGGAGAAACCGATCCATCATCACGAGGGAAGCGAATTATATTGCCTTCTTCATATGTTGGTGGTGCACGATACATGATCCAAAATTATCAAGATGCTATGGCGATTTGTAGGTGGGCTGGATACCCTGACCTTTTTATTACATTCACGTGCAATTCGAAGTGGCTAGAGATACAGAGGTTTATTAATCAAAGAGGCATTAGACCCGAAGATAGAGCTGACATAATTTGTAGAGTCTTCAAAACAAAACTTGATCAGTTAGTTACAGAATTGAAATACGGACAAGTTTTTGGAAGGGTAAAAGCAGGTATGCTCAATTTAATTAAAATTTTATAATTTAATTATTTCAGCAATATCTATTTTGATTATTTTCATATTTTGCAGTTTTGTATACAGTTGAATTCCAAAAACGTGGCTTACCTCACGCTCATATTTTACTGTTCTTGCATCCAGAAGACAAGTATCCTACTGGTGATGATATCGACAAAATAATTACAGCGAAAATACCGGATCAAGAAAGAAATCCAAAGATATATGAAGTTGTGAAAAACTTCATGATACATGGGTCGTGCGGTGTTTCTAACAAAAAATCTCCATGTATGAAAGATGACAAGTGTTCAAAGTACTTTCCAAAAAGATTCAATGATCAAACCACTGTAGATGGTGAAGGTTATCCCCTATATAGGCGAAGAGATGATGGTAGAACTGTAGAAAAGAATGGAGTTATCCTTGACAATAGGTTTGTTGTTCCTTATAATCCACAACTATTGCTGAAGTATCAGGCTCATATTAATGTTGAATGGTGCAATCAATCAAGGTCAATAAAGTATTTGTTCAAATATATAAACAAAGGTTATGATCGGATCACCGCGGCATTTTATCAGAATAAACAGAATACAGAAGAACATGAAGCCCTTGATGAAATCAAAATGTATTATGATTGTAGGTATGTTTCTCCATGTGAGGCAGCTTGGAGAATCTTTGGTTATGGAATTAATTATAGGGAACCAGCTGTGAAGAGGTTAAGTTTTCATCTTCCAGAAGAGCAAACTGTTATATTTCAAGATGATGATCCAATTGATTCAGTTTTGAACAAGTGTACAAATAAACAGTCAATGTTCTTGCAGTGGATGCAGGCTAATAAGGATTACCCTGAGGCTAGAGAACTTACATATGCTCAATTTCCATCAAAGTATGTATGGAAGGAGCAACTTGGAAGTGATGGAGTTACAAAGAAGAAAAAATGGTGTCCAAGAAAGCAACGGTTAAGCGTTGGAAGAATATTCTATGTTCCTCCAGGGAGTGGAGAATTATATTACTTGAGGGTTTTGCTAAACACAGTAAAAGGTGCAACATGTTATGATGATATAAAGACTGTGAATGGGGTTTTATATCCTTTATTCAAAGAGGCATGTTATGCATTAGGTTTATTGGATGATGATAAGGAATATATAGATGGCATAACGGAAGCATCATTTTGGGGTTCAGCACATTATTTACGGAGTCTTTTTGTGACTTTACTGTGACACCCCCAAATCCAGGTTTCCAAACCTCGAATTCGGTGCTCACGATAATCGACGACAAACATACTATCTAACTAAATGCGGAATAATAAACATACATTGTTTATCGAATGGAAATAAAGTCTTACAATTCTGGTCCCAAGGTTCTTTAACCTTAACATAGAACGTACCCTTAATACAACAAAAGGTTCACCTAATCAAATAACATTCAATAATAACTAGTACATGGGCACTATCGGGCATCTATTCCTGCACCTTCCCTTTTCCTTTGTCTCCTCTAGACGTTTCTGCCTTAGCTGAAATAAAGATCATGATATAGCAAGGGTAAGCAACTAATTTGCTTAGCAAGTATATACACAAGAGATATATCATGATAGAAGGAAATTTTGCTTTCAATGTTCAACAACAGTATAAGGGTGTGAAGGAACATGAATTAGTAAACAACAGTTGAATATCCGAATAATTGAATGACAATTTCTGAGTGGTTTGAAATAACCAAGGACGTTTTCCAAGGTTCTCAGCATGTAAGCTGGACCTCTTAAAAAGTTTTGGTAATCGAGGGGATCAGCCTCTCATACCCCGTGATTTATGCATAAACACTTAATAACCGACATTGATATCATGCCTTAAATCAAATTTATCCTTTGCTCAGCCAAGAGTTCTTACATGACAATATAATAAGAACAGCTTTTAAAATACCTTTGATTTAACAAATTAGACATGCTTGATCTAGCTGATACAAATAGCATAGATCTATCTTATAAATAATTCATGCCTGAAAGAACTTCAATTGAATATACAGTTCAATAATAATAGGGCACGAAAATAATTGCACAAGGTGCGAGTCTCAATAACCAGTATAGATGTGAATAATCAACAATAATTATTCACTAACATGCTTCGAAAATAATAACTCGAGTTTGAGTTAGGGAACTTGCCTGTCTGCTCAGCTACAACAATTCTAGCTTTAACTAATTGTCCTTGAAGAACCTAACATAGATAATGTCGGTCTATCAATTAGTTCTGCGTAGTTGTATATCGATACGCTTACTTATGCTATTTATTTAACAATTAAGCAATTCACATAGCACACATAAGTTAATAAACTATCATAAATCCTATAAGACACTTTAATGGATCTCTAGGTTGATGGTTTAATTAATTAACAATGTTTCCCTTAAGTGATAAACACTTATTAAACCCTTAAACAATTAGTAATAATTGTTCAATTAATTAACATTATATTTTTTTAAGTAATATGCATTTATTAAACCCTTAAACAATTTGTTATGATTGTTTAATTAATGGGTTATTAAACTCTCTCTATTTTATTAACTCTATCTTCATTTAATTACTATTAAATAGTAATTAATTAATTATCTTTAGTTATTATTAATAGTAATTAATAACTAATTATATTCATTTATTATTTAATTATTAATTTAAATAATAATCGAATTATAAATTTTTAATTGTCTTTAATTATTATTTAAGATTAAATAATAATTAATTAATTTTATTTATTATTTAAAGTTTAATCAAATAATAATTAATTAGTGAGTAACAATTATCTTTAGTTATTATAAAAAAAATAATTAATTAGTAAATATGAATTACCTTTAGTTATTATTTAATAATAAATAATAACTAATTAAGTTTATTTATTATTTAAAGTTAATCAAATAATAAATAATTAATTAGTAAGTAATAATTATCTTTAGTTATTATTTAATAATAAATAATAGCTAATTAGATTTATTTATTATTTAAAGTTAATTAAATAATAAATAATTAGTTAGTAAATATGAATTATCTTTAGTTATTATTTAATAATAAATAATAACTAATTAGATTTATTTATTATTTAAGGTTAATCAAGTAATAAATAATTACTTAGTGAATAAGAATTATCTTTAGTTATTATTTAATAAATGATAACTAATTAGGTTTATTTATTATTTAAAGTTGATCAAATAATAAATAATTAATTAGTGAGTAATAATTATCTTTAGTTATTATTTAATCATAACTAATTAGGTTTATTTATTATTTAATGTTAATCAAATAATAAATAACTAATAAGTGAGTACTAATTATCTTTAGTTATTATTTAATAATAAATAATAACTAATTAGGTTTATTTATATTTTAAAATTAATCAAATCATAAATAATTAATTTACAATTCTTAATTATCCTTAATCATTATTTAATAATAATTAATCAATTACTTAACTTTATTTATTATTTAAACATAATTAAATAACAAATAGTTAATTTTTTTTTCTAATTTTCGTTCTTGATTTCCAGATTTGGGGTCTTTCACCAAAACCTTCATAAAACGAAATCTACAACTTCGATTTACGATCCGTCGATTTTGTTGGATTCGTATCTTCCTGAACTACACTTTTCATTTATCAAACATCAAATTTGGTTATGTTTAGGTCTCGGAAAACAGGCTCAAAGTCAAGGGTCAGCAAGGTTGTTCAATAGTTGGCATGCTTTGGTAATAAATTCATGGTTTGCTCATTTTTCAACATATTTGAGTGATTCAAAAGGGATTTTGTCCCTAACCTATGGATCTAGCATATCAAGAAAGAAAATCACAAGATCCCTTTATAGATTTCAAAATGACAAGCATATAACAACCTTTTTCAAACAAAATTTCCGGAAATCTCTTTTACTTCCTTTCTTCTAAATTTTTCCAACATAAACTCACACATATGAACAAGCAAAACATTATATATTCAAGATCTAACCTTATCATAAGGTTCTAGCCATCAAGAACATAAAACTTCAAGGATCTATGTCCAAACACATTAAAATAGCTTAAAGTTTGGAGTTATACCTTTTTGATTTCTTCTTCTTCTTTTCCTTCCCAAAATAGGTTGTGAATGAGGATGGCCTAAATAATCAAGACCTTCTTCTTTCTCCCACAAGATTTGCTCTTGCTTCTCTCTTCAAAACTCTCTCAAGCTCACAAACTCTCTACTTGGTGAATAATAAGTGAGCCAACCCTTGTTAACTTTGGTGAGGGGTCCTATTTATAGGAAAGTAGAGACCATGGGCAAAATAGTCATTAATCATGACTATGCAAGGGCAATTTGGTCAATTCATCAATAGTAGGAAGTTTCCTAGCAACTTCCTCAAGGGTAATTTAGTCATTTTCTAACCTCCTTCAAGGTTAAAATAGTCTTTTCTCAAAATCTTAATTATCCATTAGTTATTAGCCATTTTCCATTGGTTATTAAACATTGGTTATTATCTTGCCATCATTACATTGGTTAAACACAATGGTTATTATCCCGCCATCATTTCATTGGTTATTAACCACTGGGATATACAGTGGTTATTGCCCCTTCATGATTACCTTGGTTATTAACCACTCTTGGTCATTTTAGTCATTACACACAAATTCCTACACTTGACTCACCTATGGTTATTTCTTAACCATAATTATATCATACCTGCCAACACAAGTATAGACACATCTTATACATCTCCCACCAATTAACCCAAGTTGGTTTAAATAGAACACAACATTAACTCATTAAATTAAATTAGATTTAATTAATAAGGACGTTCAAAATTCACGGGCATTACATCCCTCCCCCCTTATAAAAATTCCGTCCTCGGAATTGCAAAAATAGGGTTACTCAAATAAGAACGGATAATTCGCCTTCATTTTCTCTTCGAGTTCCCACGTAGCTTCTTCGACTGCGTGATTCCTCCAGAGAACTTTGACGGAATGTATGGTCTTGTTTCTCAGCTTCTGTTCCTTCCTATCGAGAATCTGGACGGGAACCTCCTCGTACGATAAGTCCCTCTCGACTTGAATTGGCTCATAGGAAATAACATGCTTGTAGTCTGGCTTATATGGACGTAACACTGATACATGAAATACATTGTGAATGTGCTCAAGTTCAGGAGGTAATGCTACCTCGTACGCCACTTCGCCTATTTTCCTTAATATTTCAAAAGGTCCTATGAACCTAGGGCTCAGCTTGCCTTTCTTCCCAAAGCGGATCTTCCCTTTCCAGGGAGATACCTTCAAAAATACATAGCTGCCAACTTCAAAGTCTCGCTTCTGACGATGTAAGTCGGCATACTTCTTCTGACGATCCTGGGCCGCTACTAACCGCTGCCTTATTACTTTAATGATTTCCACGGTTTGTTGTACCAATTCTGGTCCCAACAATCTCCGTTCACCAACTTCATCCCAACACAACGGCGTTCGACACTTCCTTCCATATAACGCTTCGTACGGTGGCATACCGATGCTAGCATGATAACTATTGTTGTAAGCGAACTCTACCAGGGGCAAGTGATCGTCCCAGCTGCCACCTAAGTCCGTCACAACTGCCCGGAGCATATCCTCTAAGGTTTGAATTGTTCGCTCACTCTGACCATCAGTCTGAGGATGATACGCCGTACTCATTCTCAACTGTGTTCCCATTCTTTCCTGCAGACTTCTCCAAAAATTTGACGTGAAGCGCGGATCTCTGTCAGACACAATAGATACTGGCACCCCATGTCGCGATACTATCTCCTTCACATAAAGTTTCGCCAACTGTTCCAATTTGTACCTGATCTTGATCGGTAGAAAGTGGGCAGACTTGGTCAAACGATCTACGATCACCCAGATGGCGTCTAGACCCTTTTGTGTTGTCGGGAGTCCTACCACAAAATCCATAGTGATGTGCTCCCACTTCCATTCAGGAATCTCTAAGGGTTGCAACAATCCGCTCAGCCGTTGGTGCTCTGCCTTGACCCTCTGACAAGTTAAACACCGGCTGACGAATTCCGCAACTTCCCCTTTCAAATGCGGCCACCAATAATGTTGACGAAGATCTTGATACATCTTGGTGCTACCCGGATGTACCGAAAATCTCGTATTATGGGCCTCCTGCAATATTTCTTCCCTTAAGTCTGGTACATAGGGTATCCAGATCCTTCTCTCGAACCTCAGCAGACCTGTGCTGTCAACCTTGAACTTCAACGTTTTTCCTTCCGACAGTTGCTTTTTAATGCCAATGCATTCTTCATCAAATTCTTGGGCCTCCTTTATCTTATCCAGTAGAGTCGGACCCACTATCACGGTGAACAATTTTTCGTCCGTCTCCATTGGATACTTAACCTCCAGTTCCAGGCGTCCAAAGTCCTTTATCAGCTCTGCCTGAGTTGTAAGCCTCATCAACTTCTCTCTGCCTTTCCTACTCAGGGCATCTGCCACTACATTTGCTTTGCCCGGATGGTACAAAATCTCACAATCGTAATCCTTGATTAATTCTAACCATCGGCGCTGCCTCATATTCAGCTCCTTCTGAGTGAAGATATATTTCAGACTTTTGTGATCTGTATATATCTCGCACTTCTCTCCATATAGGTAGTGCCTCCAAATCTTCAAGGCGAACACTACTGCTGCTAATTCCAGATCATGAGTCGGGTATCCCTTCTCATAGTCCTTCAGCTGGCGTGAAGCGTACGCAATGACCCTGCCGTGCTGCATTAGTACACAACCAAGGGCCTTGTGTAACGCATCACTGTATACTACAAAACCCCCAGTGTCGTCCGGTAATGCCAACACTGGTGCTTGGCTAAGCCTCTTCTTCAGCTCCATGAAACTCTCCTCACACTTCTCCGTCCAAACGAACTTTACCGTTTTCCTGGTTAGATTGGTCAGCGGTGATGATATCTTCGAAAAATCTTGGATGAATCTCCGATAGTATCCTGCTAACCCTAGGAAACTTCTGATCTCCGTTGGTGTCTTCGGCTGCTCCCAGTTGATAATGGCTTCCACCTTTGCTGGGTCTACCGAAACACCATTACTGTCAATGACGTGTCCAAGAAACTGCACCCTTTGCAACCAAAATTCACACTTTGAAAACTTTGCGTACAGTTTCTCCCTTCTTAATGCCTCCAAAGCAATCCTTAGATGTTCAGCATGTTCCTCCTCCGTCACTGAATACACCAAGATGTCATCGATGAATACTACCACGAACTTGTCCAAATATTGCTTGAACACTCTGTTCATCATATCCATGAATGCCGCTGGTGCATTTGTCAGTCCAAATGACATAACCAGGAACTCGAAATGTCCATAACGAGTTCTGAATGCCGTCTTCGGGATATCTTCCTGCCTCACCCTTAGTTGATGATATCCCGTCCTTAAATCAATCTTCGAAAAGTATTTCGCTCCCTTGAGTTGATCAAACAGATCGTCTATCCTGGGCAACGGATACCTATTCTTAATCGTAACTTTGTTCAACTCACGGTAGTCGATACAAAGCCTCATCGAGCCATCCTTCTTCTTTACGAACAGAACTGGCGCTCCCCATGGTGACACGCTTGGCCTGATATAACCCCTGTCTAACAGTTCCTGCAGTTGAACCATCAGTTCTTTCATCTCTAATGGTGCCATTCGGTAAGGCGCCTTAGATATCGGTGCCGTCCCGGGTACCAAGTCGATTGCAAATTCTATCTCCCTATCCGGTGGCAGTCCCGGAAGTTCATCTGGGAAGACATCAGCGAATTCCCTTACAACGGGTATCTGACTCAGTTCACCCTCGACCCGTCGAGTATCTACCACGTGAGCCAAATAACCTATACAACCCTTCTTAAGCAATCTCTTCGCTTGCATCATCGTCAGACAACAAGATTGCCTCGGCGATTTACTACCGTAGAACACCACCTTCGACTTACCTGGAGTCTGTAGGTGTATGCACTTTTTCTTACAGTCAATGACCGCCCCGTGGCTCGCTAACCAATCCATCCCCAGGATTACATCGAATTCTCCAAGACGAATCGGCAACAAGTCCACGTTAAGCTTAAACCCTCTCACATCAGCACAACAATTCTTATAAATGTAGTTTACGGGGATAATCTCTTTGTTCGCTACTTCTACATTCATCGGGTGTTCTAACAGTTCACTAGGCAAATTAAATCTTTGAGCAAATTCATCAGAAACAAAAGAACATGAAGCACCCGAATCAAATAGCACATAGACATCTATGTTGTTGATTGGAATAATACCTGACACCACCTCTCTGGATGCCACAGCATCTTGTACTGTCATGTTGAAGGTCCTTGCTGTTGGCTTATTTAGCTGGGCTGGTCCTCCACTGGTTGTCCTCGAGTTGTTGCCCCTATTGCCGTTTCCGCCATCCATATTCCTCTTTCGGGGGCATTCCTTGCTCCGATGCCCTATCTCTCCACAATTGAAACAACCTCCCTTCTTCGCCTTAGGACAATTGGGCGAGATATGCCCTTCTTGTCCACAGGTATAACAGACCATCTTCCCCTTCATACACTCTCCCGAGTGACCCTTTCCGCAATTCCCACATACCGGCCTTTTCTGTTGCGTGCTCCCTTGCTGTATTTCAGAATTGCTACCCCCACTGCTCCACTGACGCTTCCTGCTGTTGCTGCCACCACTGCTAACATTCATATTTCCTCCTTCTACCTTCTTCTTATTCCTTTCCCGATTATATCTTGAAACCGCTTCACTTCCACCTTCAGCAATGAGAGCTTTCTCCAGCAAGGTTGAGAACGATGTAATTTGCAAAACCGCTACCTTACTGTAGATCCACGGCTTTAATCCATTCTCGAATCTCCTGGCCTTCCTCACCTCAGTGTCCACCTGATGTGGGGCGAATCTAGCCAATTCATTGAATTTAGCAGCGTACTCTGACACTGACAAGTTTTTCCTGCTTCAACTCTAAAAACTTGATCTCCATTTTTGCCTGCGTACTCTCAGGAAAGTAATTCTCGAAAAACAACGTCTTGAAAGCTTCCCACGCCACGACTCCAGTTCCAGCTTTGTTCTGATTGGCTTCCCACCAGAAGTTAGCCTCACCTTTCATTAAGTAAGTAGCAAAAACTGTCTTCTGCTCCTCAGCGACTCTAGCGATGACAAAGGCCTTTTCAATCTCCTTTATCCATGACTGGGCCTCTATCGGGTTCGCTGTTCCTCTAAACTCCGGAGGCCCTACTGCCTTGAAGTCTTTAAAATTGGCTAAGTGGTTGCCTGTCTGGTTTCCTGTAGTAGTGGTTTGATTTCGCAAGGCTTCTGCCATCATGTTCACAAAATCTTGCATTGGGTTTGGTGGAGTTTCCTCTACATTGTTAACTGACTCTTCGATCCCATGATTTCGTAGGATTCGTCTGGGCGGCATTATCTGTTTAAGCAAACCCTAACACGTTACTCGGGCTTTCTTAAAACATAAGTATTCAGCATGTATATAATAATCACATGACTCTTGTGTGGGAGTTTTAGATTACCCATCCTCGGAAATTCTGCTTTCCCGATTAGTGATTTAAGTTACTAAGATACCGATTCAGTCTCACTGAATTAACATAATCATTGCATAAATGGTATATCAAGTAAAATTCTCAAGCACATACCATAATAATGCATCTATATTCATATACCGACTTAAGCGTCTTACACGTTTATCACAGGCATATTGTCATAATTGCTACCATCCCATTTAATATAACAAAAGGTGGGATTCACTTAAACCATTCTTTCCTACCTACATAGTTGGGAAGTACATCCTACATACGAACTACCTCGCACCTTGCTGAGGTTAATACAACTCTAGTAAATCAAATGGTAGTACCAATAACACTGATCAAGGCATAACCACCCACTTCCAACTATCCTCTACATTCTCTCAGGTTATAGCCTAAGAACTCTTTCTCCTAAGGGTTATAACCTATAGCTCTGATACCAACCTGTGACACCCCCAAATCCAGGTTTCCAAACCTCGAATTCGGTGCTCACGATAATCGACGACAAACATACTATCTAACTAAATGCGGAATAATAAACATACATTGTTTATCGAATGGAAATAAAGTCTTACAATTCTGGTCCCAAGGTTCTTTAACCTTAACATAGAACGTACCCTTAATACAACAAAAGGTTCACCTAATCAAATAACATTCAATAATAACTAGTACATGGGCACTATCGGGCATCTATTCCTGCACCTTCCCTTTTCCTTTGTCTCCTCTAGACGTTTCTGCCTTAGCTGAAATAAAGATCATGATATAGCAAGGGTAAGCAACTAATTTGCTTAGCAAGTATATACACAAGAGATATATCATGATAGAAGGAAATTTTGCTTTCAATGTTCAACAACAGTATAAGGGTGTGAAGGAACATGAATTAGTAAACAACAGTTGAATATCCGAATAATTGAATGACAATTTCTGAGTGGTTTGAAATAACCAAGGACGTTTTCCAAGGTTCTCAGCATGTAAGCTGGACCTCTTAAAAAGTTTTGGTAATCGAGGGGATCAGCCTCTCATACCCCGTGATTTATGCATAAACACTTAATAACCGACATTGATATCATGCCTTAAATCAAATTTATCCTTTGCTCAGCCAAGAGTTCTTACATGACAATATAATAAGAACAGCTTTTAAAATACCTTTGATTTAACAAATTAGACATGCTTGATCTAGCTGATACAAATAGCATAGATCTATCTTATAAATAATTCATGCCTGAAAGAACTTCAATTGAATATACAGTTCAATAATAATAGGGCACGAAAATAATTGCACAAGGTGCGAGTCTCAATAACCAGTATAGATGTGAATAATCAACAATAATTATTCACTAACATGCTTCGAAAATAATAACTCGAGTTTGAGTTAGGGAACTTGCCTGTCTGCTCAGCTACAACAATTCTAGCTTTAACTAATTGTCCTTGAAGAACCTAACATAGATAATGTCGGTCTATCAATTAGTTCTGCGTAGTTGTATATCGATACGCTTACTTATGCTATTTATTTAACAATTAAGCAATTCACATAGCACACATAAGTTAATAAACTATCATAAATCCTATAAGACACTTTAATGGATCTCTAGGTTGATGGTTTAATTAATTAACAATGTTTCCCTTAAGTGATAAACACTTATTAAACCCTTAAACAATTAGTAATAATTGTTCAATTAATTAACATTACATTTTTTTAAGTAATATGCATTTATTAAACCCTTAAACAATTTGTTATGATTGTTTAATTAATGGGTTATTAAACTCTCTCTATTTTATTAACTCTATCTTCATTTAATTACTATTAAATAGTAATTAATTAATTATCTTTAGTTATTATTAATAGTAATTAATAACTAATTATATTCATTTATTATTTAATTATTAATTTAAATAATAATCGAATTATAAATTTTTAATTGTCTTTAATTATTATTTAAGATTAAATAATAATTAATTAATTTTATTTATTATTTAAAGTTTAATCAAATAATAATTAATTAGTGAGTAACAATTATCTTTAGTTATTATAAAAAAATAATTAATTAGTAAATATGAATTACCTTTAGTTATTATTTAATAATAAATAATAACTAATTAAGTTTATTTATTATTTAAAGTTAATCAAATAATAAATAATTGTAAGTAATATACTTTAGTAATAGATTTTTAATTAAAGTAATAGAGTATTTGTTATTAATTAATGAATTATAATATTTTATTAGTTTATAAATGTTAATTAATATTTATTTATTATTTAATAATAACAAGTAATTTAGTTATTAAAATAATATATAATTATTGTATATAAATAATATTAATAGTAATATTAAATTAATTATTAATAATTAATAACTAATTAGGTTATTATATATTAAATTAATCAAATTAAATAATTAATAGTAATTATAATTATTTAATATTTATTTTATTAATTTATTTATAATATAATAGTATTAATTATTTATAAAAATAATAATAACTAATTAGTTTTATTTATTTTTTATTTAAAATTAATCAAATTAAATTTAATTAACATCCTTAATCATATTTTTAATTTAATCAATTATTTTTTTAATTATTAACTTTAAATTTTTAGTTTTTTTTTTTTCTAATTTAATTTTTTGTTTCTAATTTCCGTTATTGATTTCCAGATTTGGGGTCTTTCACCAAAACCTTCATAAAACGAAATCTACAACTTCGATTTACGATCCGTTGATTTTGTTGGATTCGTATCTTCCTGAACTACACTTTTCATTTATCAAACATCAAATTTGGTTATGTTTAGGTCTCGGAAAACAGGCTCAAAGTCAAGGGTCAGCAAGGTTGTTCAATAGTTGGCATGCTTTGGTAATAAATTCATGGTTTGCTCATTTTTCAACATATTTGAGTGATTCAAAAGGGATTTTGTCCCTAACCTATGGATCTAGCATATCAAGAAAGAAAATCACAAGATCCCTTTATAGATTTCAAAATGACAAGCATATAACAACCTTTTTCAAACAAAATTTCCGGAAATCTCCTTTACTTCCTTTCTTCTAAATTTTTCCAACATAAACTCACACATATGAACAAGCAAAACATTATATATTCAAGATCTAACCTTATCATAAGGTTCTAGCCATCAAGAACATAAAACTTCAAGGATCTATGTCCAAACACATTAAAATAGCTTAAAGTTTGGAGTTATACCTTTTTGATTTCTTCTTCTTCTTTTCCTTCCCAAAATAGGTTGTGAATGAGGATGGCCTAAATAATCAAGACCTTCTTCTTTCTCCCAGAAGATTTGCTCTTGCTTCTCTCTTCAAAACTCTCTCAAGCTCACAAACTCTCTACTTGGTGAATAATAAGTGAGCCAACCCTTGTTAACTTTGGTGAGGGGTCCTATTTATAGGAAAGTAGAGACCATGGGCAAAATAGTCATTAATCATGACTATGCAAGGGCAATTTGGTCAATTCATCAATAGTAGGAAGTTTCCTAGCAACTTCCTCAAGGGTAATTTAGTCATTTTCTAACCTCCTTCAAGGTTAAAATAGTCTTTTCTCAAAATCTTAATTATCCATTAGTTATTAGCCATTTTCCATTGGTTATTAAACATTGGTTATTATCTTGCCATCATTACATTGGTTAAACACAATGGTTATTATCCCGCCATCATTTCATTGGTTATTAACCACTGGGATATACAGTGGTTATTGCCCCTTCATGATTACCTTGGTTATTAACCACTCTTGGCCATTTTAGTCATTACACACAAATTCCTACACTTGACTCACCTATGGTTATTTCTTAACCATAATTATATCATACCTGCCAACACAAGTATAGACACATCTTATACATCTCCCACCAATTAACCCAAGTTGGTTTAAATAGAACACAACATTAACTCATTAAATTAAATTAGATTTAATTAATAAGGACGTTCAAAATTCACGGGTATTACATTTACTATTTTCAAATTGTCTTTCAAGGCCTGAAGTAGTTTGGGAGAAGATATGGAATCTTCTTGCAGAAGATATTCTTCATACACAAAAAAATTTTCTGCAGTATAAAGGTATGTTTAGCAATATTATATAAAAAACTTTTTTATTTTTTAGGCAAACGTTCATTACACAATATAAATAAACTAAATCAACCTCCTTTAATGCTTTTTATTTTGAACTCAAAAAATCATTTACAGTCGTAATGCACATGTTTTCCTTATTTTATTTGTACTTTTTGATTACAGTTTACATAGCTGATATTAGAAATATTTTATTATTAGATGCTTAAACATTTTCGATTGCTTTAAAATTTTGAATTTTCCTATCTTCTCTATTGGAAAATATTGCGTTAAGTTTAAACACCCTATGTTATTATTAAATACGCATTACACATTCAACTAGAACCAAATTTAGTAACTCCATAATGAGTTTATAAATTTGCTTTATAATATATCTCCTTCAATTTATTAGCTTTTTAACTTCGACTGACATTTTTTAAAACATTTGCTTTTCTATATTGATAGTAAATTATATAAATTGGGTTTTAGGCATTAAATTCGTTCATTGTTTAATAATGAAAATTTTAATCCAAAATCATAGTTAATCCTACATTTAAATAAGCATAAAATTAATAAGAAATACTATATTCTGCATTAGATCCACCCGTGCTATAGTAGGACTTTATTCCAATCAATATCCATGATATCAGTTACCTTTACATAAATTATCACTTAAATACCTTTATTGGTAGTTATAGGTGGAGTTGTACATATTTATAGTATAATACATGAATTTCAAGATAACATAACAAATTTGATACTTTAACAATGTGAAATACGTAATATATGTGTGATTAATTCAATTTATGACTTGCTACTTCTTTCACATTAATATCATATGTATGGTTTTGTTAATATATTATGATCATAATCGCATTTTAAAAAAATCTATTTATTCACTATTTTTTGATGCCTTCTCTCATAATTCATAATTTAATTATTAATTCATTAATATCTATTTCCTCCTCATTTAATTATTAACTGTCTCATTTTTCATTTTAATCAATTTATTATCTATGTCACATTTTAAGAATATACTACTTTTTTCATTTTGTTAATTTTTCCAATTATCTATTTAAGTTTTAACTTGAAATTATTATATTTTATATTTTTTTTCTTCTTATTGAGCAGATTTGGAAATAAGTGATGACCAATTGAAAAGTTATACTCTTGCTGAAATTGAAAAGCTACTGCAAAGCTGATAAGTAGGTTTCATACCTACTTATTGGTTACTTTTTGGTTTCATTTGTTGTTTATCTAGTAGCTCCTTAGTGTCGACGCCGGGTTTTCGCTTCGTGGGTCTTTTTCTGTCTTTTCCAATTTTAGTCTCTTGATTACATGTTTTTTTTGGAAAAGGTCGGCATTAATGTCGACGGGGTTTTGAAAGATCGCTTTTTATGATGAGCCAATTAATCAGAGTCGCCAGTTGGTATATTTGAAATGGATGTACCAACTCATCCGAGTTTTCGCTTTTTTATAAATCGCTGGCTCATACGTGACTCCGAATTGATTGGTCTGCGAATCGAGATTCATAGAGTTCGGGGGCTTGCTTAAGCGAGGGGAAGGTGTTAGGCACCCCTCGACTTCCGTGAAACACGGTTACCGCAATCTTGATGCTTTCCTATCCTTTTGTTCATGAAATGTGTGTGTATGCGCGTGTGTGTATATGTGTGTGCCTATGTGAATGTGGTGGTAAGTTTGTGTGAAAAAATCATTTGGATTTTTTTGGAAAACGTCGTGCTTTAATTTGGGAATGCTTCGGAATGTCTTTTCGGCATACACGAGAAAGCTTTATGAAAAAGGTTTGATTTTAATTGTCAAAACTAGGAGATTTTCATTAGGTGATGCTTTGGCAAAAATAGGAGTTTATTAAACCTTAGCAAAATAGGAATCGAGATTTATACGTTGCTTTCATAAATGATGGGCAATTTCTAGGATCTCTTTCGCCCTATACATCAAGGTTTAATAAAACATTTAATTTCTTTTATAAAACCCATTTTTGTGACATTTGAAAATAACTTCTTTTTAGCTTTCTCATAGAATAAGAATCAACTTTCGTTAGCATTTCCGAATTTTTAGCCTCGTGATGCTAATATCCTACTTTGATTGATTTTAGAAAGATCTTTATCGTTTAATCTTTTGAAACCATTTTGGTGTCACGAAATATAATCAAGCATAAACATGCGTTGGGGCTATCCACGGGCATGTAAGCCATCAAAATATCCCCAAACGCCAACAATCACATATTTCACTAATACGGGGCCTTAAACCCGATTCTCGTCTTAACGTCGTTTTAAGGCCCAACGGTTACATATTACAAAAACGAGCACCTTGAATCTATACATATATCAAAACGTCCATTATCGGATTTGAACCACGGGGTCGCGTTCCTAGGCTCACACGAGATTATGACATGCCCACAAAACGAATACTACATAATTAACCAATCCGGATTTATCTAATACACCATGATATCCTTAAATGACAATCTAAATAAATTACACCCAATGAACCACCATAAACAAGCTAGAAATTTCATCAATTGGATATCCTCGGGTTATTAGGAGGAATTTTGTTCCGATGGAACCCTCACCAATAATCCCTAATCCTTTATTATTCAACAAGATACATGAAAGTTACATCTAATTTACTCAATCAATATGACATGAATTGCTAGAACAAATAGAAATTTTCACCTTGCAATTGATCTCAAATGGATGTGAACTTGTGTACTTGAATAGGATAAGGAGTGTATTTGATACAACAAAAATCAAAAGAATTAAATCCTCTCTTTTTTTCTTCTCCTTTCTCCCTATTTTGTTGCAAAATCTAGCTATTTTCTCTCTATTTCCGTGTTTCTTCTTGTTGCTGGAAATCTTTCTTCTTCCAAAAACTGTTGAACTCCTTCAACTCCCTGTATGCTGAGCGAAAATGAGCTGAAATAGGCTGGCCAAAGCTAATCTGCGGCTGGCCCGCAGATCAATCTGCGGCTGGCTGGCCGCCTGCCTTCCACTCACCCCGATTTCGAGTTCCGTGTTTCGGGATCCGTGTTTTCAAAAAGCGCACTATTTGGCCGCAGATCAATCCGCGGCTGGACGGTTTGACTTTCTCGTTTTCCGTTCTACGCCTCGATTTTCGTGCCGTAATGTCGGTTTTCGCTGACAGGCTCGTATTCGGCAGTCTGGGAAATTCCGGGAGACGTGCCACCTCATTCGGGAATGCCTGCTTCGGATGGCTTTATTGTCACGTCAGCCTTGGTCGCCAAAACATTGCGGTGGTGTCGGGCGCTCGCACTTGTGCCCACTCCTTCGCTTCCGCAAGCCGGTTCAATTGACGATTTTGCCCTCCTGTCATGGTTAGTGCAAGGAACGCAAAATTTGGGTGTCTACAGCTGCCCCTCTTTATCATGTTCATGCAATGTTTAATGAAATGAACAGGATAAAGAAAAAGACACTCGATGCATGAATGACAATGCACAAGGATGACGATGGATACGTGATGCAACACACATGATTTATGATGCAACGCAAGACGTCATTGATGCAAAATATTCAGAAAAGGGTGTTGAGGCTGATGATCGTCTCGTCGGGGCCGGTTATCGTCGCCGGTCACCCATCTCGCAACCCCCGGTTATCGTCGCCGGTTGGTTATCTTGTCGGAGCCGGTTTTCGTCGCCGGACATCCATCTCGTAATCGTCGGTTATCGTCGCCGGTCGATTGTCTTGTCGGGGCCGGTTATCGTCGCCGGTGACCCATCTCGTAACCCCCGGTTATCGTCGCCGGTTGGTTATCTTGTTGGAGCCGGTTTTCGTCGCCGGACATCCATCTCGTAATCGCCGGTTATCGTCGCCGGTCGATTGTCTTGTCGGGGCCGGGTATCGTCGCCGGTCACCCATCTCGTAACCCCCGGTTATCATCGCCGGTTGGTTATCTTGTCGGAGCCGGTTTTCGTCGCCGGACATCCATCTCGTAATCGCCGGTTATCGTCGCCGGTCGATTGTCTTGTCGGGGCCAGGTATCGTCGCCGGTCACCCATCTCGTAACCCTCGGTTATCGTCGCCAGTTGGTTATCTTGTCGGAGCCGGTTTTCGTCGCCGGACATCCATCTCGTAATCGCCGGTTATCGTCGCCGGTCGATTGTCTTGTCGGAGCCGGATATCGTCGCCGGTCACCCATCTCGTAACCCCCGGTTATCGTCGCCGGTTGGTTGTCTGGTCGGAGCCGGTTTTCGTCGCCGGACATCCATCTCGTAATCACCGGTTATCGTCGCCGGTCGATTGTCTTGTCGGGGCCGGGTATCGTCGCCGGTCACCCATCTCGTAACCCCCAGTTATCTTCGCCGGTTGGTTATTTTGTCGGAGCCGGTTTTCGTCGCCGGACATCCATCTCGTAATCGCCGGTTATCGTCGCCGGTCGATTGTCTTGTCGGGGCCGGGTATCGTCGCCGGTCACCCATCTCGTAATCCACGGTTATCGTCGCCGGTTGGTTATCTTGTCGGAGCCGGTTTTCGTCGCCGGACATCCATCTCGTAATCGCCGGTTATCGTCGCCGGTCGAATTGTCTTGTCGGGGCCGGGTATCGTCGCCGGTCACCCATCTCGTAACCCCCGGTTATCGTCGCCGGTTGGTTATCTTGTCGGAGCCGGTTTTCGTCGCCGGACATCCATCTCGTAATCGCCGGTTATCGTCGCCGGTCGATTGTCTTGTCGGGGCCGGTTATCGTCGCCGGTCACCCATCTCGTAACCCCCGGTTATCGTCGCCGGTTGGTTGTCTGGTCGGAGCCGGTTTTCGTCGCCGGACATCCATCTCGTAATCACCGGTTATCGTCGCCGGTCGATTGTCTTGTCGGGGCCGGGTATCGTCGCCGGTCACCCATCTCGTAACCCCCAGTTATCTTCGCCGGTTGGTTATTTTGTCGGAGCCGGTTTTCGTCGCCGGACATCCATCTCGTAATCGCCGGTTATCGTCGCCGGTCGATTGTCTTGTCGGGGCCGGGTATCGTCGCTGGTCACCCATCTCGTAATCCCCGGTTATCGTCGCCGGTTGGTTATCTTGTCGGAGCCGGTTTTCGTCGCCGGACATCCATCTCGTAATCGCCGGTTATCGTCGCCGGTCGATTGTCTTGTCGGGGCCGGGTATCGTCGCCGGTCACCCATCTCGTAACCCCCGGTTATCGTCGCCGGTTGGTTATCTTGTCGGAGCCGGTTTTCGTCGCCGGACATCCATCTCGTAATCGCCGGTTATCGTCGCCGGTCGATTGTCTTGTCGGGGCCGGTTATCGTCGCCGGTCACCCATCTCGTAACCCCCGGTTATCGTCGCCGGTTGGTTATCTTCGATTGCCGGCCTCGTATCCGGTCACTTGGTCGAAACGAGAAGCCGTGTTTGACACCTGATTCATCAAAATCTCGTATTTTATTATCACAATCTGAGTCCAATAGGCTTTAGAATCGATTCAGCTTGCAATGGACCAATGGGGGAGCACTGGGCCCAGCCGCAGATGGATCTGCGGCTAAGATCGGGATTCATAAGCGGCTCGCCGCTTCCAGATCTGTCACTTTCAACTTCGTACCCCACATAGATTCCTGCGATTTTGCTCGTTTGCAAGGACCTTTTGTCGAGTTTCCCATTTTTCTGCAAAAACTGTTCCGGTAGGATCGTTCTACGCGCTACAGGTAACACTTTGACCGTTCACTTTCCAATTTCGTCAATGTTTTGCTATACATTTGGCTATTTACATGCTATGGATAGAAAATGTATGCTTTACAATGCTATATTATGTATGATCATATATACATGCTATGTATGAACTGTGTGAGTCCAATTTTATGCTCATGATGCGGTCCCACATACTGTTATTCCTTTTCTGCAAGAAAATCATGCATTACATGCTGTAATTACACTTATGAATGCAATTTTGATCTGTTTGAGGCTTGGATTGATGGAAAACATGTTTGGCTTATGCCTGGGATGTCCATTTTACAAACGAAACTCTGCCGATTTTTTTTTTTTGGATGCACATACCATAAACATGCATCATGTTGCATTAATTATATGATGAGGGTAGGAATTTAGAATATTCGTGACATAATTCAAAAGGGAACTTACCTTCCTCCTTGCCTGTTCTGTTCCAGCTATGGATCCCGATGCTCATAGTAGCTCCTCCGTGTCACGGACCTCGGGTGTTCGCCGCCGTAGGGCTGCACCTGCTCCTGTTCCTCCTCGGACCCGTCAGGCTCGTCGCTTGGCGGAGGCTGTCATCCGTCCCGATCATCCGGACGTTGAGGAGGCTGTTCCTCCGGAGGTCGCGGCCGAGGGGCCATCCTCCAGCACACCGGCTCCATCTACTCATCAGGCTTCTTCTGGTGCCCCTGTGCAGATACCCGATCTTCTGGGTCGGGATCTCAGTCGACACCCCTCAGCATCTCTCGTGGCTAACGAGGTATATCCCATTCTATTCTGATTTTATTCTCAATTTCTCAATTCTCCTTTTATCCGGACTGACCCCTTGGTGATTGCCCCAGGTACCTGAGTTTACCCAGCCGAGGGGCAACTGGTTCAACATCTACTCCCTCTACACGGATCTGCACAGCGACTACCGGGCGATGGTGGATTATTGGGGCTTCCGTCACTTCTTCACTATCATCCCTCGGCAGTGCCCTTGGGGTTACATGAGGGCCTTATCCGAGCGCTGGTTCCACCAGACGCAGTCTCTTCACCTTCTTGACTGCGAGGTTGTGCTGACCCCATGGGACTGGAGGTACATTACGGGAATAGAGTTTACCGGGTCCCGCGTTCCTCTAGATCTCGACATCACTCCTGCGGAGGTCCGGGCTTTATTGGGCTTCGCTGCTGAGGACCGGGTCTTTAAGGCCCGTAGTATTCGGTCTGGTGCCTTGGCTGTTGACGCTGTCGGGGGTCTCTATGCGCTGCCCATTCCAGCGGATCAGGGTACTCGGGATATTCTACTCCGACGTCTGTTCCTGACCATCATGAGGGGTTGTTTCCTAGGGAACAACTCCTCCACCATTCATTTCAGCGTCGTGGGAGCGGTCAGAGACGTGGACCGCATCAGTGACTATGACTGGGGGTCATTCACCTTTGCCTATTTCCTCCACGGTATGCGTCTACGCTCGGAGGGCCAGACAGATGCTTGGCTCGGATTTTATCACTTCCTGCTGGTGAGGTTTCTTTTTCCCTCTTTTTGTTGGACTTTCCTTCATTTATTTCCCCTTCCTGCATTTATAGGTTACTCATGCTTTCCCCTATTTCTGTTCGCAGTTCTGGGCCTATGAGCGTCTCCCATGTCTGAGGCCTGTCACCACTCTTGGCTTGGATACCTATCCCCGGGGTCGGCGATGGCATCATAGCACCCTGGAAGAGGTCCCGGTATCTGGCAGCTTTGCACACTGCCGCATCCAGCTGGAGCTGATCACGGCTGCAGGGGTCGTCTGGAGGCCTTATCTTTCTGAGCATCTGGATGTGGGGTTTATAGATGGGCATCCTACCGGCCCGGAGTTTGCACTTTCCACCCGTCGCCTCACTTTGCAGAGTGTTGGAGGATCGGTTATGTACCTGGGGGAGCGCGCCTTCAGATGCGTTACTGGAGAGATCCGCATCCCGCACTCCCTTCCTTTCGCTACTTCCTGGCCGCTGGACTCTCAGCCTTCAGAGATCATGCTTGTAGGGGAGGACGACCGGATGTTTTCGACGGGTCCCAGTACCAGTGATGCCTTCCGTACTTGGTGGGTGCCCCGCACCATTGGTCCTCAGACCCGGGCCACATTCTTCCTCGGGGATATGGTCCCCGGCTCGGTGATGATGACTGACTGGGCAGCCTGCGTTCGGACTCCCACTCATGCTGAGCCGATCGCTACTTTGACCCGCCAGGTGGACCAGTTGTCTCTATATCTTCGGGTGCTGGGCCGGACTCCAGAGGATGCTTATGCTTATGATCCTGACGGTACGGGTTATGATGCGGGCCCGAGCTCGTCTGATGCCACAGCGCAGCCATATATTCCTGACATAAACTTTGGGCCTCCGACCTCGACGACCCCAGGGGATCAGTTTGAGGATCCCGCCTTTATCGATGAGATTGATTTTATTTAGATCAGGATAGGATAGGGCTTTTGTACCTGTACCTGCTTGGACTTATTTTTCATTTTATGCACTATGTATTGAACTCATTTATTTATATCATGCACAGTATTTCTCTTTTATCTCTGTGATCTTCATTTGTTTTATTATTAACTGTATGATGTATGTTTTTCTTATTTATGGATAGAAAACGACCCATGTACAGTCTTTTTGATACTATTTTTCCACAGATGTCGTCCTCAGATGCCGTGGTACGTTTGGATTTCATTCCTTCCACAGGGTTGGTTGACAGTCTCCTCCGCTGGTTGGACAGTTTATTGCCGGCCGACAGGGTCATCGCAGACGATCTTTTGGGCCATTCTTGGTCCTTATTAACCCTTCAGGTGCCAGTGGGCTTTGTGGAGGGTATTCTGATCTATTGGGCGCCTGCCCGTCAGGTGTTCAGGTTAGGGATGGTAGAGCTGACCCCCACCCTCGAGGAGTATGCTCGCTTCACCGGCTTGCCTTTGGATAGACCTTGTGCCAGGGTCACGGCTGGTTCCATGCGCCGTCAGTTCTTGACCTTTACCGGTTTGCGGAGGGCTGTCTTGTTACCGGTGATCACATCAGACCATATGGTTCCTCTTCAGTTCTTGATTGACCGATTTAGCTCACCTGACAGTTTTCGTTTCTTCCTCGGTGATTTTTCCGTGCCCGAGGAGCGCTGGAATGCCTTGAGAGTGGATGTTCTGATGGCCTGTGTCGTCTCAGTTTTGTACTTGCCCGCAGGACCTGATCAGTTGGACATGGGGGTTGTCGCGGCTGTTCGAGCCCTTCAGGAGGATTACACCATTCTTCCCATGATATTGGCGGATACCTATATGTCAGCTTCATACTGTCAATCCTTCCGAGGCAGGGTATTCAGAGGGAGTTCGACCTTATTGTATATGTGGTTCATGAGTCATCTTAGTCCCATCGGCCATTTCCGTCGCCAAGGGTTTTGCTTCAGCCATGACATAACCACGCAGTTTTCGTTTCGTCCCGTGAGCTGTACTGATGTGACCTCCTGGACATCATTTTTGTCTGTCATTGAGGATCCCTTTCATCTATTGGTCTACTCGGGCTATTGCTCCTTTATGAGCTTCTTGACTCACGTGCCCACCCTGGATTTCATCCCTATTGCTGGCTTGAGGGGTGTGACGACTTATCATCCTCTGGCGATTATGGGGCAGTTTGATCAGACGCAGGATTTACACCCTTTCGCGGGTGCAGCCGCCTACCGATTCCTTATATCATCCCGTTCAGAGAGGGATCTACTGCGGGTATACGATCTTTGGTCTCGTAGGATCCTTGCCGAATACAATGAGAGCTGTCACATCCAGACATTTGCTTACGTGCAGTGGTTGCGCGGAGACTTGGATCCGGCTGGTTTGAGTCAGATTGGGGCCTTTGATGACTCTGGAGTGATTTTCCCAGAGGATACCACCGACCACCCTGTCTCGGCTGATTCTGCCCCAACTTGGGCTACTGAGGATACCCAACTCCGCCTGGCCCTGATTACTGCTGAGGCCGAGAGGGATGCCGCTCTTGTCGAGAGAGACGATGCCATTCGGGCTAGAGATGCTGCTATTACTGACAGAGAGGCCATTGTATTTCAGACCAGGGCAGTTGTAGATGCTCATTTTGGGACTGTCAGCCGAGCCACTACTTTACTGGATCGTATTGATATGATGGGGCAGCAGATTGCAGGGGATGCTGATGCTTCAGATCCATCCACCACCTTGACCATCCTGCTCCAGCTAGTTTCAGATTTGTAGATTATTTTATTTCCTGCATAGACTATGTTAGTTTCATCAGTTATCGAAAGAACAATCTTGTAATAAAATGACTTATATATATATAGACATGCATTTAAATTTAGTCATTTTCCCCTTTTGTCGTATCATTGCTTTTCATTGGATCCCCATTTTATCCAGTTGACCATGATTTTGACATTTCGCCTTCTTTCTCTTCTCAAGTCTTGATGGAGATTTGACAGATATTGCCGCACACCTTTTGATTTCATCGGACTGAATCTCAGATTTTGGATAACTGTTTGGTTGGATCAGGGTTATGTCCCTTGGGATGAAGCTGGTTAGGCAGCTGGTTTTGGGAAGGTTTTGAAGGGTGTAGGAAGGTTTTATCTGGCCGTCGAAAATTGGTTTTGGTTAGAGAAAGGATTATTTTTTAAGGGATCGGACCGCGCCATGATGGCTGCCTACGTACCCCCACAAGTTGGGAGATCAGGTCCTACGTAGTTCGCTCTCAAAGGAAAAAGGACCTGATGATTCAAGCGTAGAACCGCTTCACCGAGTCAGAATTGAGGGGTTGTGGAAATACCTCACCATCCATTTCTTGCAATATGAGGGCTCCTCCGGATAGCACCTTTTTAATCACAAATGGCCCTTCCCAGTTCGGGGCGAACTTCCCCTTGGCTTCGACTTGACAAGGCATGACTCTTTTTAGCACCAAATCATTTTCCTTGAACTTTCGAGGTCTTATCCTTTTGTCGTATGATCGAGAGATCCTTTGTTGATACAACTGACCGTGCCAGACAGCAGCCACCCTTCTTTCATCGATTAGGGCCAATTGGTCGTATCGACTTTGCATCCAATCCTCCTCACTTATCTGAGCATCGATCACTATTCTGAGGGACGCCATTTCAACCTCAACTGGCAGAACAACCTCCATTCCATACACCAAAGCGTAAGGGGTCGCCCCTGTAGAAGTACGCGTTGATGTTCGGTATGCCAGCAGGGTGAGGGGTAACAGATCCGGCCATCCCCGATGATTAACAGACATTTTTGCCATGATCTTCTTGATGTTCTTATTTGCAGCCTCCACTGCCCCATTCATCTTAGGACGGTAAATGACGGAATTGAGGTGCTTGATCTTGAACTGGTCACACAGTCCCCTCATGAGGGCGTTGTTTAAGTTCTTGGCATTGTCAGAGACCAAGACCTCAGGTTGCCCGTATCGACAAATGACATTATTCCTGATGAAACCGACGATGACCTCCTGAGTCACCTTGGGGAAAGAAGCTGCCTCCACCCATTTGGTGAAATAATCGATCATGACGAAAATGAATCGGTGTCTGTTGCTTGCTTTGGGCTCTATTGGTCCGATTACATCCATTCCCCACATTGAAAATGGCCACGGGGAGGTCATACAATGCAATTCATTGGGAGGCGTGTGGATCACATTACCGTGCGCCTGACATTGATAACACCGTTTGACATGATCATCGCAATCGGCTTTCAGCGTTAACCAATAATGTCCGGTCCTCAAGATCTTTTTGGCCAACATCGGTCCACTCATATGTGGCCCACACACTCCACCATGTATTTCACTCATAATCCTTCGGGCCTGTGTTTCATCTACGCATTGCAACAGTCCCAAACCAGCATCCCCTTTTGTAGAGTGAATCCCCACTCAGGTAAAATTTCATCGCCATCTTTTGAATTCTCATTCTCTCAGTTCGACTTGCCTGGTCGGGAATGGACCTATCTCTCAGATATTCCCTTATGTCGTGATACCAGGGCTGCTTCGGCAACACCACCTCGTCTGATAACACCGCCACCTGTTCCTCATATGCCGGGGCATTCTGTACGGCGATCTCAATCTGTGGATTATCCCTGTTTTTGATTACGTGGATTAAGGAGGCCAGAGTTGCCAATACATCGACAAAGTCATTCCGTCCCCGGGGAATATGGCGGAAAGCGATATCTTAGAACTCTTGCATCAGCTGGGTAACACAACGATGGTATGGAAGTAACCGAAGCTCCTTAGTGTTGTACACCCCGATTGCCTGTCTGATTACCAATTCTGAATCCCCAAACACCGCTAGTCTCTTCACTCCCATGTCGCGGGCCAAGCGCAGTCCCAAGATACATCCCTCGTATTCAGCGGTGTTATTTGAATTGCTGAAATGCAGCTTAGTGGCCACGGGGTATTATTCTCCGGTGATAGAGACTAAGACCGCTCCGGCTCCCGCCCCTTCGGCATTCATGGCACCATCAAAATACAGCTTCCAGAACTGTCCCTCGTCATCACATTTTTTGCGTGATACCCAAAATATATCTTCGACCGGAAGAGGAGTTTCCAAGGGCTCCATCCCTCCTGACGGGGTTTCTACCAACTGATCTGCAATTCCCTATCCTTTCATGGCCTTCTGAGTCACGTACACCATGTCGAACTGCTGTAAGATTAACTGCCATCTTGACAATCGACAATTCAGCATGGGCCTTTCGAAAATATATTTCAGGGGATCCATTCTTGATATCAGGTACGTCGTATGCCCATGGAGGTAGTGCTGTAATCTTCCTGCAGCCCAGGCTAGAGCACAACAAGTCTTCTCGATGGGAGTGTAATTCTGCTCACATTGGCTAAATCTTTTGCTTAGGTAATAGATGGCCTGCTCTTTACCCGCCTCATTTTTCTGTCCCAGCATACATCCCATCGCGATGGCATTGACCGATATATACATAAACAGAGGGATCCCATCCTTCGGGGGTACCAGCACTGGGGCCTCCGTCAGCTGCTTTTTAATGGTCCGAAAAGCCTTCTGACATTGCTCATTCCATTCCTGGGAAGCCCCCTTTCTTAACAGTTTGAAAATGGGCTCGCATGTAGTCGTCAAGTGGGATATAAAACGGCTGATGAAGTTTATCCTCCCGAGGAATCCTCTTATCTCCTTCTCTGTGTGAGGCGCCGGCATATCCACGATGGCCTTAATCTTTGCTGGGTCCAACTCAATGCCCCGATCACTAACCAGGAATCCCAAGAGCTTACCCGACTGCACTCCGAAAGCACACTTGGCTGGATTGAGTTTCAAATTATACTTTCTGAGCCGATCGAATAGCTTTTTGAGATGGGTTACATGATCAGACTCTACCCTCGATTTCACAATAATGTCATCCACGTAGACCTCTATCTCCTTATGCATCATATCGTGGAACAAGGCCATCATGGCTCTCTGATAAGTAGCCCCCGCGTTTGTGAGGCCAAAAGCCAATCGCCTATAGCAGAAAGTGCCCCAGGGGGTGATGAATGCGGTCTTTTCCCGATCTTCTTCCGCCACCATTATCTGATGATATCCCGCGAAACAATCCACAAAAGAGTACATTTCGTATTGGGCTGTGTTATCTACCAGGATGTGTATGAAAGGCACCGGGAAGTTATCCTTGAGACTGGCCTTGTTTAGATCTCTGTAGTCTACACATACCCTCACCTTTCCTCCAGGCTTAGCCACTGGGACTACATTGGACAGCCATTCCGGGTAAGTGGACACCATAATGATTCCCGCCCTGAACTGCTTGATGATCTCTTCCTTTACTTTTAAGCTCCACTCCGGCTTCAACTTTCTTAATTTTTGTTTGACAGGCCGGAAACCCTCCTTGATGGGTAATCGGTGTACCACAATGTCGGTGGACAATCCGATCATATCCTCATGAGACCAGGCAAAGACATCCTCATATTGCTCTAGCAACTCAGTCATTTCGGCTTTTTGGTTGGGGGTAAGGTCCGTCCCTATCTTGAGTTCTTTTGGCTTGTCAGGGGTTCCAATATCAATGGTGACGGTTTGGTCCAAGTTGGGTTTGGGTTTATCCTCGACCCATCCTTTGATCTCGTCAGGCGCGTCGTCGTAATCTGTCTCGTCTTGTTCAATGCCCATTAAATCGAAATCCAGCTCAATGTCAAAATCATAATCATCATTCAAATTTGAAAGACCATTTGTTAGGCAAGGATTACTCAAATTGGTACACCTGACATGAAACAAAATACTTGTCATATATAAATCATTTTTCACGACGATCTCATTTTCAAATAACACGAAGAAACGACATAATTATGCAGAAATAAAACAATCAACAAAAATAAAACTTCTTCATTCCCCCATCCTCTGGGGTCTACCACCCTGACATCGGGTTTTACCCTTGTTTGGATATTACTGATTTCATGGTCCAGTTGTCGACGGTCAGGTCAGATGAAATGTGCTGGATAAAAGGGGGCTTTACATCGGACACCTCCCCGATGATTACGGATACGTCGCCTGAGTCCTCCTTCCTATCCTCTCCAGGAATAATCAGCCCTGCCCAATTGATGACAGGCACAACCTGTTGGGCCTCCGGTGGTGCGATAATATTCGTCCCCTCCCTACTGCTTGTTGATTGTCCGGGGATGTAGCACTTGGTTTCAAACTCCTTTGCGACCTCTTGCAGGAAACTTTCCCTCCGGGCCGACCCATCACGTGCGGGGGTTAATTCTTCATTCCCTGCCCCAATCACAGGCTCGCTGATCCCCTGTTCATTGTCGACTTTGGTCACTGGACTGCCAGCTAGTCAAATCGGAGCCGCACCCCGACGGTGTCTCCGTGCTACGCCCTCATGGTATCCCAACCCTGTTTTGCCTATCTGCTGTGGTAGGTGGATGGGCTCGGTGATTCCCTGACTGCTCCTTCCTAACCCCTGTCCAGGCTGGAAGTTCATTTTTATCATTTCCTTTGCCACAAAGGTAAGTTCGGGAGAGACCCTAGGTTTCACAGCTGGAACTCCCAGGCATCTATAGTGGGGAGTGCTAATCTCCAGTGCTTGAAAGCTGGCAGGTGCCGCCGACTCATCTACGTTGATCACGGGTAGGCCACTCCTGGGAGGAGAAGGGTCATCACATTCGGCCGAGATTGTTACCAGATTCCCACCGATGATTAGCTTGATTTGCTGGTGGAGCGTAGAAGGAACTGCCCCGGCCATGTGTATCCATGGCCTCCCAAATAACATGTTATAACTGGCTGCAATATCTAGGACCTGGAAAGATATATCAAAAGTACAGGGTCCTATCTCCACCGGTAATTCAATATCTCCAATTGTATCCCTCCGGGAACCATCGAAAGCTCGCACCACCACATGACTGGCTCGTAGGCGCTTAGGGTTGATGTTCATCTTCTGCAAGGTACTGAGGGGGCAGATATTCAATGTCGATCCTCCATCAATCAGCACCCCATTCATTACATAACCCGAGGATATTACCGCAATATGTAGTGGTTTCCGGTGTCCCCTTCCCTCCTTGGGTATGTCTTCATCCGTAAAGGATATTACATCGTTCTCCAATAGGTGGCCCATCAGCTGGCCGAAACCCTCCTCACTAATTTCCTTCGGCACGTATGCCTCCTCCAGAACCTTCGTCAGGGTTTTGCAATACTCATTGGATGACAACACTAAGTCCATGACTGATGTTAGGGTTGACTCCTCATTTAAAATCTGGATCCCCCTTGTTTCCGGGTGATCCATCCTTTTCAAGAATTCTATGGCCCTTTCCTCGAAAATCTCTTCATTTTTTCTTTTTTGGCTCTCAAGGACTCGCCCGGGAAGATATAAGGGGTTCCCCTTTGTCGTCACAGAAGCACAACTGGCCGCTTCCTCTGGCATTCCCCCATAATTCCAGGGTACAGTCTTTAGACTAATGATAGGGATTTGCGGCCTTGCCGCAAGGATGATGGGCCTCGGAGCTGTCAACTTGACAGGTCCCTCCGTGTTATTCGTACTTACCCCTATCAACCAGATGGGCGTTCCCCGTGCACTCCCATGATCATGTATCATGTTGATCATTTCCTCAATTTTCTGCACATAGTTCAACCTTGGCGGCCCTCCAGCTTCACTCGCCTCCGTCGCATTGACTCCCCCTCCATCATGTCTTGGCAGGGGATTTGCCTTAACATTCGGGGAGTCTGGCTGTTCCACCACAATTTCCCCACTGTCAATCAGGTTTTGGATTCGATGCTTCAACGTCCAACAGTCTTGTGAATCATGGCCAGGGGAACTGGAGTGGTATGCACACCGCTTGCTCGGGTCAAACCTTCTACCCTTTGGGTCACTCGGGGGTGCCAACCCAACTATCTTCTTTTGGGCTACTAATACCGCTAATACCCGTTCAAGCGGCTCCCCGAGCGGGGTGAATACTCGATTTTGCGAGGCCTCATATCTTCTTTGCCCCTCTGCCCTTTGATCTGTGAAGTTTGGCTGTCGGGATGGCCCTACCCTCTGCACCTGTACCGGAAGATGGCTTTCCGTTTTTCTGGATGACCCCTGTAGGATGAGGGAGACATCCTCTTCCTTTTTCTTTTGGACCCTCCGGGAAGTGCTGCCATAGTTTCCATTCTGTATTTGCTCGGCAGCAGTTTCTAAAGCAGTAAAATCCCGGATTTTACCCGATTTCAACCCCATATCTACCATCTCTCCATGTTTAATCATTTCAGCAAAGGGTCTTCCAATCCCCGAGATGACTCGTTCATAATACGGCGCCTCCTGAATGTCTACAAAGGTCATCACCATCTCTGATTCGCTCATCCAGGGGGTCACCTGTGCGGCCATGCCCCTCCATCGTTGCGCATATTCCCTGAAGGATTCCCTAGGCTGCTTCTTGACTTTTGTCATTTGGTACTTGTCAGGGGCCATCTGGGCCTGAAAGCTGTATTGGGTTAAGAAGGTATGGGCTAATTCCTCCCAGTTGTGGATTCGGGCGTTGTCAAGGCGGGCATACCAGATTCTTGCCTCCCCCGTTAAGCTTTTCTGGAATAGCTGCATTCTCAACCCTTCGTCCTCGGCATAAGACCCGAGTTCTCCAATGTATATTTTCAAGTGTGTGTAGGGGTCCCCCTTCCCATTGTATTTTTCAAATTCGGGGATTTTAAATTTCTCCGGGTATCTGGCTCCGGGGAAGACGCATAAATCTGAATAGTTAACCCTGCCGAGGGACCCTATGCCCCTCATAGATTGGATGGTTTCCTCCATTTGTCTCATTTTCTTCCGCAAGTCATCTGTATCTCCCTCTTCCGGGATAGTAATCACTGTTTTGTTTGGTACGGGAATGGCCTTTGGGATGACTGGCTCACCCTTAGGTGGATCCTCCTTAGGTAGTTCCTGCCTGCGTATCAACTGCTCTCTTAGCATTATGGCCATTTCTAACATCTGCTTCTTAAAGTCATCAAATTCCTCCCTAGATATGGCACCGGAATTGTTAGATGGAATATCAGCCATTTCAGATATGGAGTTTTGGGCCCTTTTAGACTGCGAACGAGTTTGAGGAGCAATCCTACAGAAACCAAAGTTCAAAGTTTAGTCTTGGGGAGTAAAAAATGTGGATGCATGCTGAAGCTGTAATTTTTTGTGTTTTTGGGGTTTTTTAATCTTTCCCTGCAAAACAGAAAGTTAGTAGTCCTCTAATGTAATGACAAATGCTAAACATGGCTTTATTAAGCTCCCCAGCCGTTCCCTGCGAAAGATAGAGGTTAGTAATTTCTTCTTGATGAAAATGGAGGTATATATGAATGAGATCATGACATTTAAGCGTGCAATGTAAAAAGGCATGAAGAAACTTTTCCTACGTAGGGTTAATCTGAGGCTGACCTATCCTAGGGTTACTCTCACGGGTTTTTCGGCATGAAGGTCCCCAAATCTTCACAATCTACTCGTCTGAGTCCTTTCAATTGGAGCGGATTTGGGTGGTGCGTTTCCTGAGCCATCTCCGGGGAGCAGCCCCTTCGAGTCCAGTAATAAGCAACCGACAGGTTCGCCTCAGGAGGAGGTACTCTCTCAACATACATTCACATTCATCGTCTTCACCGTATGCAAATGATTACTTAAAAGTAAAGCAATTCCATTCAAATATTCACTTATTGGACAAAACACACATTCACACAACAAAACGTACGAAAAATCAAAATATCGCATGCACACACATATTCATGAATTTTAAAGGATAGGATAGCATCAAGACATGTACGCGGCTTAAGCCCTCTAATGTATCCCCAGCAGAGTCGCCAGCTGTCGACGCCGGGTTTTCGCTTCGTGGGTCTTTTTCTGTCTTTTCCAATTTTAGTCTCTTGATTACATGATTTTTTTTGGAAAAGGTCGGCATTAATGTCGACGGGGTTTTGAAAGATCGCTTTTTATGATGAGCCAATTAATCAGAGTCGCCAGTTGGTATATTTGAAATGGATGTACCAAATCATCCGAGTTTTCGCTTTTTTATAAATCGCTGGCTCATACGTGACTCCGAATTGATTAGTCTGCGAATCGAGATTCATAGAGTTCGGGGGCTTGCTTAAGCGAGGGGAAGATGTTAGGCACCCCTCGACTTCCGTGAAACACGGTTACCGCAATCTTGATGCTTTCCTATCCTTTTGTTCATGAAATGTGTGTGTATGCGCGTGTGTGTATATGTGTGTGCCTATGTGAATATGGTGGTAAGTTTGTGTGAAAAAATCATTTGGATTTTTTTGGAAAACGTCGTGCTTTAATTTGGGAATGCTTCGGAATGTCTTTTCGGCATACACGAGAAAGCTTTATGAAAAAGGTTTGATTTTAATTGTCAAAACTAGGAGATTTTCATTAGGTGATGTTTTGGCAAAAATAGGAGTTTATTAAACCTTAGCAAAATAGGAATCGAGATTTATACGTTGCTTTCATAAATGATGGGCAATTTCTAGGATCTCTTTCGCCCTATACATCAAGGTTTAATAAAACATTTAATTTCTTTTATAAAACCCATTTTCGTGACATTTGAAAATAACTTCTTTTTAGCTTTCTCATAGAATAGGAATCAACTTTCGTTAGCATTTCCGAATTTTTAGCCTCGTGATGCTAATATCCTACTTTGATTGATTTTAGAAAGATCTGTATCGTTTAATCTTTTGAAACCATTTTGGTGTCACGAAATATAATCAAGCATAAACATGCGTTGGGGCTATCCACGGGCATGTAAGCCATCAAAATATCCCCAAACGCCAACAATCACATATTTCACTAATACGGGGCCTTAAACCCGATTCTCGTCTTAACGTCGTTTTAAGGCCCAACGGTTACATATTACAAAAACGAGCACCTTGAATCTATACATATATCAAAACGTCCATTATCGGATTTGAACCACGGGGTCGCGTTCCTAGGCTCACACGAGATTATGACATGCCCACAAAACGAATACTACATAATTAACCAATCCGGATTTATCTAATACACCATGATATCCTTAAATGACAATCTAAATAAATTACACCCAATGAACCACCATAAACAAGCTAGAAATTTCATCAATTGGATATCCTCGGGTTATTAGGAGGAATTTTGTTCCGATGGAACCCTCACCAATAATCCCTAATCCTTTATTATTCAACAAGATACATGAAAGTTACATCTAATTTACTCAATCAATATGACATGAATTGCTAGAACAAATAGAAATTTTCACCTTGCAATTGATCTCAAATGGATGTGAACTTGTGTACTTGAATAGGATAAGGAGTGTATTTGATACAACAAAAATCAAAAGAATTAAATCCTCTCTTTTTTTCTTCTCCTTTCTCCCTATTTTGTTGCAAAATCTAGCTATTTTCTCTCTATTTCCGTGTTTCTTCTTGTTGCTGGAAATCTTTCTTCTTCCAAAAACTGTTGAACTCCTTCAACTCCCTGTATGCTGAGCGAAAATGAGCTGAAATAGGCTGGCCAAAGCTAATCTGCGGCTGGCCGCAGATCAATCTGCGGCTGGCTGGCCGCCTGCCTTCCACTCACCCCGATTTCGAGTTCCGTGTTTCGGGATCCGTGTTTTCAAAAAGCGCACTATTTGGCCGCAGATCAATCCGCGGCTGGACGGTTTGACTTTCTCGTTTTCCGTTCTACGCCTCGATTTTCGTGCCGTAATGTCGGTTTTCGCTGACAGGCTCGTATTCGGCAGTCTGGGAAATTCCGGGAGACGTGCCACCTCATTCGGGAATGCCTGCTTCGGATGGCTTTATTGTCACGTCAGCCTTGGTCGCCAAAACATTGCGGTGGTGTCGGGCGCTCGCACTTGTGCCCACTCCTTCGCTTCCGCAAGCCGGTTCAATTGACGATTTTGCCCTCCTGTCATGGTTAGTGCAAGGAACGCAAAATTTGGGTGTCTACACTTAGTATGTTTTCATGCATTTTTTCCTTTCTTTCGGTATCGATTCACTATTCTCATTATATGGCTTTTGCACGGTTTTTGGTTAATTTGACACGAGTTTTGTTGCAATTATTATTTGGGAGCTTAATGAATTTTTGTTGCTTGTACAGGACACGAGAATCGAGAAATCAGGCTACAGCAGTACAGCAGCAGACTGGCAGCCAGCGCAGCTGCGCCCAGCTTGGCCTTGTGGTCGGCGCAGCTGCGCCCCTCCTGTTCCTGCCATGCCCCCCCCCCCGGCGCAGCTGCGCCCCTTTTGCAAAGGGTGTCGGCGCAGCTGCGCCTATCGCCAACCAGCCAGCCATGCAGACATGTTCCAGCTAGCGAAGCAGCACTTTCGTAAAATCATGCAATGCCAGATTTTGAGGTTTTAGTGGAGCAAAACTTTATTAGTGGGAATCAGAATAAGTCAATAGAAGTTTGAGACTTCAATTTTAGAGAGCTTCCCACACACGAAAATTAAAAAAAGTTTACTGCATTCTTGGTTCCAATATTGAAACAACTAGCTGAGCTTCAAATTCACTTGGGAACTGAAGAATGGAGCTATATGGATGCTGAATTAGAGCTTGGGAGCAAGAAATCAAGAATCTACACAACTTGGAAAATCATCAGAAGTTGTAGAACGGAAACAGGGAGCTTTAATATTTCATGTTTTTGATTAATTTTTCCTATTCTGTAATTATGATGATGACCCAATTGTGTATGATGAATTCTATTATTGTTATCATGAACTAAAATTCATTCTTGGGATTATAATGGATCTTTTGCATTACTAAAAATTGATATGCTTCCTTATTATTGCTAGTTAGTTATGAAATGAATGTCTAGCATAATCTATACTTAATGTTTAATTGCTTGATCACCAATTACTGTGATAATTTATATGGAATTGAGAAAGGAAATATAAATTGGGATCTGATTATGCTAGCATATGTTCATAATATTTACATTCCTCGTGAAGTTATGTTTCGTGCTTAGGATAGAGATATACCGAAGTACCATATGTGGCCAATTGAGAACTTATGCTTCAACCCTTTTTGATTGTAATTCACATAGAAATATAGTGCGTTAGTCATCTAGGGTGTTCACATTCATTCTATCAATTGTGAATTTAGTGTGATATGAATATGGTGCATCGAGAGGTGGTCATATTTTACATTCGTGTTCTTGACCAACATTCTATAATAATCAATTAGCAACAATAGGAAGCATGGAAATCTAAGTTTGCATTAAGTGAAATTATAATCTCAAGCCCATAAAATCTGTTTTTATACAATAATAATTTGTTCTATTTGTTTCATTAGTAATCGTTAGATAATCTCATCATTGAAATCAATTGTTTAAAGAGACCGAAATAATTATAAAATCAGTGTTTGTAGTCATAAATGCAATTCTATTCCTCGTGGGATCGATACTTTACTTACTTTATATTACTTGTGGATCACGTGCACTTGCGTGTATGAGTCGTATTTGTTATACATACAAATATCCCAACAAGTTTTTGGCGTCGTTGCCGGGGAATTGTAATTGCGTTTATAACTTCCATCATCAATTTAAATTAAATTGGTTTTAGTTAAACAAATTTGTTCTTGTCTTAATTCTATTTTATTTTCTTCTACATTGGCATAGGTACTCTTGAGTAGTGTATGCATACTCGATCGAAGAATCCTAACCTATTGCCTTTCGTGGATAACATTGAGAAAAGGGTTCAACAGTCAAGAAAGTGTGCTGAAAATACTCTGGAGGATCTAGACCAACCACAAGCAATGGCGGGAGAAGCACAAAAAGCATTGAGAGATTATGCTACGCCAAGGATCAATGATTTGCAATCAAGTATCTCAAGGCCGGCCATAATAGCCAATTCCTTTGAAATCAAACCAGGGATTATCCATATGATCCAAAACTCTGTCCAGTTCGGGGGAATGGTGGTTGATGACCCAAATGAGCACTTGATAAATTTTTTAGAAATCTGTGATACATTCAAATTCAGTGGGATTTCAGAAGATGCAGTGAGATTGCGGTTATTCCCATTCATATTGAGGGATAAAGCAAAGAGTTGGCTACACTCACTACCACTGGGATCTATTACCACTTGGCAAGATTTGGCGCAGAAATTCTTAGCAAAATTCTTTCCACCAGCCAAAACTGCTAAGTTGAGAAATGACATCTCCTCATATGAGCAACATCATGGAGAATCCTTGTATGAGACATGGGAGTGGTACAAGGAACTATTGAGAAAGTGTCCACATCACGGTTTGCCGCAATGGATGCAACTTAACACATTTTACAATGGGTTGAATATTCAAACACGGGCAGGCATTGATGCAGCTACGGGAGGAGCATTCATGGGTAAAAACTATGACGAAGCTTATGAACTTTTGGAGACCATGGCTATAAATAACTATCAATGGCCATCGTCTAGATCCAACCAACCAAAAGTAGCAGGGGTATTAGAGGTTGACACAGCCACTTCACTTCAAGCCCAGATATCTGCTATAGTCAAAAAGATTGACAACCTATATGAAGGAAAGGGGCAGCAAGTTTCCATGATTTGTGAGCTGTGCAGGTTCACACTCGTCTGATCAATGTGCCATCAATGCTGAGTCTGTGCAATTTGTGAGCAACTACCAGCGGCTAGCAAATCAATATCAGAACAACTACAATCCGGGGAATAGGAATCACCCGAACTTCTCATGGAGCAACCGTCAGGATTATCCACAACCACTGATAAGAAGGTTGCTGAAATGAGTGAAAATTTGGAGAGATACATGGTCAAAACTGATAAGTTGGAGCAAGGCCAAACATTAGGCTTCAAGAATTTGGAAAATCAAATGAGTCAATTATTCAGCTTGTTATCTAATAGACCTCAGGGGGCTCTTCCTAGCGACACATAAATCAACCCAAGGAGAAATGGAAAGGAGCAATGCCAAGCTGTAACACTCAGAAGTGGAAAGCAAACTCTGCCAACAGGTGCAGCTACGCCCAATTTGCAAAGAGAACCAGCGCAGCTGCGCCCTCCTCCTGAAGTTGATCCAGCCGGCGCAGCTGCGCCCATTGTGCAAGGGGAGCCGGCGTAGCTGCGCCCTTCCCCAGAAACTGACTCTGCTGAATTTCTTGAAAAGGAAGATAATATGGAGAAATCTGAGCCCATACCAACAAAAAGCATAGAAAAGACTCAACCCCCTCCCACCAGATATTATCCACCAGTTCCGTACCCTCAGAGGCAGCAAAAGCAGAAAATGGACAAACAATTCTCTAAGTTTCTTGAGGTTTTCAAAAAGCTTCAAATCAACATACCATTTGTAGAAGCCTTAGAACAAATGCCGAGCTATGCCAAGTTCATGAAGGGGATTCTGTCAAGGAAGAAGAAATTGCAAGATTTTGAAATTGTAGCTTTGACAGAGGAATGCAGTGCGGTATTACAAAGGAAGCTACCTCCAAAGTTGAAGGATCCGGGCAATTTCACCATTCCTTGCACCATTGGAGACCTGTCATTCAAAAAATGCTTATGTGATCTTGGTGCAAGCATTAATCTCATGCCATTGTCCGTCTTTACTCAGTTGGGATTACCAGTACCCAAGCCAACAAATGTCTCTCTTCAGCTAGCGGATCGTTCAGTCACATACCCGAGAGGAATTGTGGATGATGTTCTTGTTAAGGTTGATAAGTTCTTATTCCCAGCTGACTTCATAATCCTAGACTTCGAGGAAGACAAGGATATTCCCATCATCTTGGGAGGCCATTTTTAGCTACCGGGAGAACTCTCATTGATGTGCAAAAAGGAGAATTGACAATGAGGGTTCAAGACCAAGAAGTCACCTTTAATGTCTTTAAAGCTATGAAATTCCCGGCCGAAGAGGAAGATTGTTTCCGAGTTGATATCATTGAAAGTGCAGTGACCGAGGAATTCATTAAAGCCACACGTAGTGACTTGCTTGAGATGACACTGACAGGAGACATCGACTTGGGCGAGCCCGAAAACTGTGAGTATGTTAATTTTCTAGAAGCAATACCCAGGATGGGGAGGTTCAAGGTACCAATTAAGCCCTTGAGAAGTTCAAATGATTCTTCATCTCATTTGAAACCATCTAGAGAGGTACCCCCTAAACTTGAGCTAAAGCCCTTGTCAAATCACCTCAGGTATGCATATCTAGGCACTTCAGATACACTACCTGTCATTATTTCTTCTGCACTAACATCTTTACAGGAAGGCAAACTGATTAGAATCCTTCGAGAATTCCAAGGGGCTATTGGATGGACCATTGCTGATAGAAAAGGAATCAACCCCTCATTTTGCATGCACAAGATTCTGATGGAAGATGACAGCAAGCCCACCATTGAACATCAAAGAAGGCTGAATCCCATCATGAAAGAGGTAGTGAAAGCTAAAATTCTAAAATGGCTAGACGCTGGAATCATCTATCCCATCTCCGACAGTCCATGGGTAAGCCCTGTGCAGTGTGTACCAAAGAAGGGAGGAATAACTGTGGTAAGAAATGAGAACAACGAGTTGATACCAACTCGAACAGTCACGGGATGGAGAGTTTGTATGGACTATCGAAAGCTCAACAAATCCACGAGGAAAGATCACTTCCTACTTCCATTCATAGATCAAATGTTGGACAGACTCGCAGGGCACGAATACTACTGTTTGCTTGACGGATATTCTGGTTATAATCAAATTGCCATAGCTCCAGAGGATCAAGAGAAGACCACTTTTACTTGTCCATATGGAACTTTTGCTTTTAGGCGAATGTCTTTCGGTCTATGTAATGCTCCAGCTACATTTCAACGGTGCATGATGGCAATATTTTCTGACATGGTAGAAATCAACATGGAGGTCTTCATGGATGATTTTTCGGTGTTTGGAAATTCCTTCGACAGTTGTCTAGAGAATTTGGTCATGGTACTAAAGAGATGCGTGGAAACAAACCTTGTGCTTAATTGGGAGAAATGTCACTTCATGGTTCAAGAAGGAATAATCTTGGGTCACAAAGTCTCAGCAAAAGGGTTGGAAGTGGATAAAGCAAAATTAGAAACCATCGAGAAATTACCTCCACCAACCTCTGTAAAGGGAGTTCGAAGTTTTTTGGGCCATGCTGGGTTCTACCGGAGATTTATCAAAGACTTCTCCAAAATCACAAAACCCCTATGCAATCTATTGGAAAAGGATGTCCCGTTCATATTCGATGAAAATTGCTTAGCAGCCTTTGAGTTGTTGAAAAAGAAGTTGACAACAGCCCCTGTGATAGTGGCACCGGATTGGTCTCTTCCATTTGAGCTTATGTGTGATGCTAGTGATTACGCTGTGGGCGTGGTATTGGGACAGCGCAGAGATAAGGTTCTACATGCAGTCTATTATGCCAGCAAAACACTCTCAATGGCCCAAATGAATTACACCACCACCGAGAAGGAACTACTCGTTGTTGTTTATGCATTCGACAAGTTCCGATCCTATCTCATTGGAACAAAGGCAGTGGTGTACACGGACCATGCCGCAATTCGGTATTTGATCTCAAAGAAAGATGCCAAACCAAGATTAATCAGGTGGATCCTTTTGCTCCAAGAATTTAACTTGGAAATAAAGGACAAGAAAGGCACGGAGAATCTAGTTGCTGATCATCTTTCCAGATTAGACAATCCGGATTTGGAGAGCAAAGAGAAGGTTGAAATAAATGATTACTTCCCTGATGAACAGCTATTTGCAATCACATCTGAGATCTCATGGTTTGCTGATATTGTCAACTATCTTGTGAGTCATGTACTACCACCGGATCTAACTTCTCAGCAAAAGAAGAAATTTTTGCATGATGCAAAGAGATACATGTGGGACGAGCCTTACTTGTTCAAACAATGTACAGATCTTGTGATTCGAAGGTGCATTCCCGATGTCGAGACTACCAGTATATTACATGCATGTCATTCTTCTCTGTACGGCGGCCATTATGGAACGCAAAGAACCACAACCAAAGTACTCCAGGCCGGGTTTTATTGGCCCACTTTGTTCAAAGATGCCCACCAATTCATAAAGAATTATGATCGATGCCAACGGGTGGGCAACATCTCTAACCGCAATGAAATGCCACTAAATGTGATCTTGGAGGTGGAGATCTTTGACGTATGGGGCATAGACTTCATGGGACTATTTTCGTCATCCTGCAACAATCTCTATATCCTTCTTGCGGTTGATTATGTGTCCAAATGGGTGGAGGCTTCTGCTTTACCAACCAATGATGCCAAGGTGGTTCTCAGGTTCTTACAAAAGAGCATTTTCACTAGATTTGGCACTCCTCGCGCGATCATCAGTGATGAGGGAAGTCACTTTTGCAACAAACAGTTCACAGCCCTCCTGGCTAAATACGGAGTGAGGCACAGAATTGCCACGACATACCACCCACAAACAAATGGGCAAGCCGAAGTGTCAAATAGAGAGGTCAAGAGAATTCTGAAAAAGATTGTTAATTCTTCCAGAAAAGACTGGTCGCTGAAGCTAGACAAAGCATTATGGGCGTACCGAACCGCCTATAAGACACCCCTCGGCATGTCCCCTTACCATGTGGTCTACGGCAAAGCTTGTCATCTCCCAGTGGAACTAGAGCACAAAGCCTATTGGGCGATCAAAAAGTTGAATTTCGACCTATCTGCAGCGGGAGAGAGGAGACTTCTACAGCTAAATGAACTTGATGAGTTCCGATTGCAGGCCTATGAGAATTCCAAACTTTACAAGGAGAAGGTAAAGAGATGGCACGACCGTAAAATCATTGAGAGGAAATTTGAACCTGGCCAAGCGGTCTTGCTATTCAACTCCAGGCTCAAATTATTCCCGGGAAAGCTTAAATCCCGTTGGTCAGGTCCCTTTACCATCACAGCTGTATTCCCACACGGGGCCGTCGAAATAATTGGGAAGGACAGTGAACAACCATTCAAGGTTAATGGCCAAAGGCTGAAACACTATTGGGGAGGCGAAGTCGATCGCCAAGAATCCTCAGTTGTCCTAGCCATGGACTAAGCACAAATGGATAGTCGAGCTAACCGACTTTAAACCAAAGCGCTTCTCGGGAGGCAACCCGAATTTATTATTATTACTCTTTTATTCTTGTGTGATTTTAATTTAGTTTGTATGATTTCATTTTAACATGATTGTTTGCTTTTCAGGTGTCCAAACGCGCCTTCAACCATATGACTTAAACAGACTTTAAGTTTGGGGGTGCATAGTTTCATTGCATTGCGTATGCATCGTTCGTAAGTTTACTAGTTTGAATTGAGATTTCCGTTTCGTTTTAGATGTGTTGGATATTTATAAGAATTAAGTTTTTCACCTGGAAATTTAATGTGTTTCAAGTGTGTTTTCAAAAAAAAAAGAAAAAAAGAAAAAAAAGAAAAATTCCAGGTAGCCTGAGCATCAGCGCAGCTGCACCCCACCTTCAGTACATCAGCAGTGCAGCTGCGCCGGGACCCTTCTGCATGCGGCAACTGAGCAACAGTGCAGCTGCGCCCCTCCATCAGTTCATCATCAGCGCAACTGCGCCGTGGTCCATCTGCGCCAAACCTGAGCATCTGCGCAGTTGTGCCCCTTCACAGTACAACTATGGCGCAGCTGCGCCGCTCGCCTGAAAATTTTCTTATAAATAGGACCCGTCCCCATCAGTCATGTCCCATCACAAAACATAAACCCTAACTCTCAACACTCTCTAGCGGTAGCATACACGAAAATCCCTCATCCCTTTTTCTTGATATCTTCACCAAACCCTAGTTACACCCACTCATCCTTTAAACCCTAATCACATTCAACCATGCCGAAGCATGCACGCACACCCCAGCCTTCTTCTTCATCTAGCAGCGAATCCGAATCTGCGGGTGGTGGCATCAACACTCTGGATGCCACCAAGTTTATCAATCTCTCAGCCCAACACTACTACTGGGAGGTGCTGAGCGCCAAATCCTTCATACAAGAGAGGGGTTTGAAGCCTAAGGCACAGGATGGGCGAATTTTGGACCAAATCCGGCGTCTGGGCTGGTTGCTTTTCATTGAGACACCCAGGTCCGCCCCGATGGCCATTGTTCGGGAATTTTATGCCAATGCCCGTGAGACCCAAAATGGCATCGCTTTCGTTCGGGGCAGGCAGGTCTCCTACACTGCGCAGGCAATCAACGAGCTTTTCCGCCTGCCGTCTGCTACTGCTAAGGCCACCAACTGGGTGGTACATGAGCGCTTCGAGACTGATCTCGATGCTTTGGTGCGGGAGATGTGCCAGCCAGGCACTCAATGGAGGACTCAGCCGGGAACCACTCTGAAGGTCCACTTCCCTCAGACTGCGCTGAACAGATATACCAAGGCATGGTACGCCTTCATCTGCGCGAGTATACTGCCAACCACCCATCACCAGGATGTGACCCGGGACCGAGCGGTCCTCTTACACCGCATTCTGCATGGGGGGAGCATTGACCTGGGTTACATCATTCACCACTCCATGCTTCGTTTCATACGTGCAATCACTTCTGGTGCCATTCCACACGCCTCGGTTATCACACACCTTTGTCTTGCGACGAAGGTGGAATGGGACGAGGAGACCCTCCAGTTGCCCATGCGGGACATCGACAGCGCCACGATCTGAAAGTACAATGTATGGCGCGGTGGAGAGTCCCCGCCTAATGGGTTGGGTTTTATTATTGCTGATGAGGAGGAGGAGGCCAGTGAGGATGACGTGCCTGCACTGCCAGTGCAGCAGGGAGGAGGTGGTGGACATGAGCGCAAGATGCGCCGCCTGCAGCGCCGCATGGACGCGTTGCACACGAGCTTTAGAGACTACAGTGTCTCCTTTGCAGGTGTACTGTCAGAGGCTTTCAGCCAGCAGGGGGTCCACGTTGAGTTTCCCACCTTCGGTGTCGACATCCCTTATCCTCCGCCCGACACACCGCCTGACGGCGCCGAGGACAACTCTTAGGGGAGTACTCTTTACCCTTTTATCTCCAAGGAGGACATTGCATATTTTAAGTTTGGGGGTATTAGGCTTGCCTAGTTTCTTTTGTGATGCTTTTAATTATCTGTTTTTATTGTTAGTTTAGTTATTTGTTTGCTTTAATTTCTATTTAAAAAAATGGTGAATTTCTCATGCATATCATACCACATCATGTAGTTTAGTTGCATGATCCTAATATCTTGATTAGTAAACATCATCACTTGCCTGTGATGAGAATTTTTGGAAATTGCTAATTGCTAAGACTTGGGTCGATTGCCATGATATATTGCAACTCTTGTCTTGTGTTGATTCTGATAGAACCGGTTAGCACGTTTTTAGTAGTTATCTCACTAAGTAGCCTAAAGATTTGCATAATTGAGTTCTGGGGGGAATTTGATGTGTTATTATGAATAAAGCAATTGTGGGTAGTGTTAGCTGAGACAACATGTGTCTAAGTTTGGGGAAAAACTTAGTGGAGCATTTGAGAAACGAAATGGAGCGTAAAACGCATTCGTTGACTTATTGAAAAAAAAAGAAAAAAAAATATTTATTGAATAAATGCTTGGTTAGCCTAGTTTTGTGGCCTTTGATATTCGAGTAAGTACGCCCTAGGGGATGTCTCTACACCTAGCGCCCTATGACTAATTGGTTTGGGAGTCGTTGGTCGAAAGCTCGCTACATGGGTATCATTGAAAAGCCTAAGGGAACTAGGCATTGCACAACCAAGTGTCATAGTCCGAATAACCTCTAAGCCGGTCTCCAATTTAGACATAGCTTTGTTTTAACTATAATTTACCCTATTTGTTGTTTTGCAAGTTTGAGTATACAAATTTTCCCCTAAGAAACATATTATGAGAATCATTTGGGTTGCTATAAGTTTGATGAATACTACACACACACACTTTATCGTTCACTACAGGATTTGAGTTGCATGACTATCATGGTACACAAGCCAAGTTTTGATGAGACGCTAGATTCTTCTGAGGCAAAACATTTGGATTGTTTACTAATTGATGAGGGTCATGGTGCATTCTTAGATTATCACATTTCATTTCATTGTAATTGCTTGAGGACAAGCAACAATTCAAGTTTGGGGGTATTTGATAAGTAGGTTTCATACCTACTTATTGGTTACTTTTTGGTTTCATTTGTTGCTTATCTAGTAGCTCCTTAGTATGTTTTCATGCATTTTTCCCTTTCTTTCGGTATCGATTCACTATTCTCATTATATGGCTTTTGCACGGTTTTTGGTTAATTTTTATTTTTTTACAGATGATTCCCAAAAAGTTTGTAAACAACTAAAGGAAAAAAATCTAGCGAACCGTGGTTTCCTCAACGCTCCAAATTAAGCATTTCCATTTTATAATATCTATATATATATTACTAGACCTGGAGTGCCTCATTTTGTAGAATATAAAAATAATTTTAGCAACATAATGTTAATCAGATGCTGAACTATATATCTCCTAAACCTCGATTCTACAATTCAACCTTTTGTTTTTGTTTTAATGTTTTAGATTAATGCTTCTGGATTTAACTTTTATAAGATTTGGTATTTTTTTTGTTTATGCTATAATCATCGTTTATTTAAGTTTTTTATATCAGTTGTGTCTTCGGTATATAAATGTATACCTACATAGACTACGTATTTCTGTCATCAACTCATACAGTTTGATGTTTAATTTGGTGAATTTATGTCTCTCAAAAAGTTTTTATAATATTTTGCAGGAAACTGTTGAACTTTCCACTCACAAATCTGAATCAAACAGGTTATTCCTCCACCCTTAAGCCTGGATATAATGACTTGAGTAGACTTTAAAAATTATACTTGATTGGTGTAATCTCAATATTTTATGCCTTTTAATATAATTCTGCTTTTTATCATATTGGTAAAGCTGTTAATACAGTCTTTTATTTACTCGAAATTATCTTGGAATTATAACATTTAGGGAATAAAGCAATGGAATATTCATATAAATATGGGGGTATTATATTTGATTAAAATTTTGTATGGTTGTACAAAAAAACATTGGAACTAGGAATTACTAAAAGAATTTGAGGACTCTTTTTGTTGGAGCAAATTTGAATGACAAAGACAATTCTATAATTACGTAGTTGTGTATATTGATGTAACTGTCGGAATTTGATTATAATTATCAGTTTTGAAAACATTTCATTGCAAGAAGAAGATCATCCATTTAACTTTTACTTATCTTGACATACAGATTAGTTTTTAACATGTCAGTTAAATCAAGAACAGTTGAATTGAGAATATTTTAGGTGAAAACTCTGTTATGATTTACTGCAAGGCCTGATCATCAAACCACAATTGAGATTCCGAACAATATGAACTTGTATCTTTATTTGGTATTGATCCTTAATATTTTTAACAACATGCACTCCAGTGTGATTTGATTACCTGCTCTAATGAATTAGACTTTGAATTTAAGCATAATCCATCACTTAAGTAGATTATTATGTCACATACTCACCTAGAGTGTGAGTTTTAGTTAAATTAATATTCAAAAATTTTCAGAATGCAGGGTATAAAGATAAAGTTTTTCATGTCAACCAAATGTGCTTTCCAGCAAAGAAAAGGAGGGATAGAAGAAGAAAGTGGGAGGGCTTACGCCATTAAAGTTTCGTAACAACCAGATAGGTGTTCAATTAAGATATGCTATAAACTTCAATTAAGAATTGTTTTTTAACTGATAATCCTATATTTGTGGTGCCCGGTAATGGCAAGAACTGCATTTCGTCATATATCGTAAGACTAAAATAATAAGAATCATTACTCCAGTAGCGTCATCTAAGAAAGTAAACAATATAATTAAATGCTTATGGAACCTTAAACTGAGGTAAATCTAGAAAAACGTCATATCATTTCATGGCCATTGTTCAGCTTGAACTAATTCATTTAGTAAGCAAGTTAACCTTGAACTGGATTTTAGAGTTTTTCGGCTTGGATAAATTCGTGTGAGTATGCATATAACATGCATTTTTGGAAATGATATTTTCATTAAATTTGAAGTCAAGTAATTAGATATTTCAGCATACTTTGTCGAACTTCCATTTATATAATTTAATTCAACTTCAACAGGACAACAGATTCTAAGGCCTTCAGGCTCAAGTTCCTGGATCAGTCCAGAAAAATATGAGTAAGAATTTTTTTGATATGATAACCCTATATTTGTGGTGCCCGCTAATGACAAGAACTGCATTTGGTCATATATCGTAAGATTAAAATAATAAGAATCATTACTCCAGTAGCGTCATCTAATAAAGTAAACAATAGACTTGCCAGCTTATGGAACCTTGAACTGAGTCAAATCTGAAAAAACATCATAGCATTTCATGGCCATTGTTCAGCTTGAACTCATTCATTTAGTAAACAAGTCAACCTTGAACTGGATTTTAGTGCTTTTCGGCTTGGATAAATTCGCATGAGTATGCATATAACATGCATTTTTGTAAATGATATTGGCATTAAATTTGAAGTCAAGTATTTAGATATTTCAGCATACTTACATTACCAACTTTTTCATATATCTCTGTTTTCCACTTAGGAGAGGTGGGATAGTTACTCTATATCAGGATGCTCATGTTGCTGATGGAACCCTTCCAATATTGAAACTCGAGCATGATATGCCATATGTGCATGGAAAGTGTTGGCATGATATATTTGATGCAATTCGTCAAGCTCAACGTTTGATTTATATTACTGGGTGGTCAGTATGGCACAAAGTTCAACTGGTTCGTGATCCTTCTTTTACTGGGGATAGCACATTGGGAGAACTTCTAAAAGCCAAATCACAAGAAGGAGTCAGAGTACTGCTGCTTATATGGGATGATCCCACTTCAAGGAACATCATGGGCTATAAAACAGTAAGTGTTTACCTTTGATCTTTTGTGATCATTATTTGAGCTAACAAAAAATATAAATACATGAGTAAAAGTAAGAAATAGAAAATGAGAAATGTATCATAGCAAAGAAGTATCTTATATAATTTTTTAGGAACTCTTGCATTTCAGGATGTTATCAGCAGTTGACCTTTCTTAGATGAAAGTAGTCTGCCTTTCTCTAACTAGCAAAGGAAGGAGGGGCTTTTTACTTGCCACTACAATCTTGGCAAGGAATGAGTACATTACCAACTTTTTCTTATATCTCTGTTTTGATTCCGTTACTATAGTCTATACAGGGTGAGTCATTGCCCGATGTTGTCAACTGTGTCACACCTATAAGCAAAAGGTATATACATTCAATCAGCAATGATGATTTACAAGGATCGCAAACAACTGATGTTGACATGTCAACCAACAAACTGCAGAAGATCAAAATCGAGAAAGATGACAACTTTACTGCTTTAAATTAATTAGATGCATTATCTCAGTCAAGTTTTTTTCAGCTGTTGTTCTTTCTGTGAAAATATATGTTTTTTAATTTCAATATTATATTGGTGGGTGTTACAAAGTGCAAAAAGGTAACCCAAATAAATGAAGGTATTCGATGCAAAATATGTTTTTTAATTTATCAACAAAAAGAGAAGCGTATAAGATGGCATATTAATGTTATTTCTAAGGTGAATTAAGTTTTTGTTTTCAGAAGAACATGTGATACCAAATGTTATTTACAACTTTTATGATTTGTTAGGGAATAAAGTGGGGTGTGTTACTAACAATTAGGTGGGAAACTTTTGGTTGAATTATTTTAGTATTGCAACATTAGCATATTACTAGAGTGCCTCAGTTTCTAGAATGTGAGAATAATTTTAGCAACATAATGTTTATCAGATGTTGACCTATAAAAATGGTTTTATCAGATTATATGTTAATAATCCCGCCGCAACGCGCGGGTTAATATCTAGTTATATCTACTAATATTTTGTATTTTATATCAATAACATACAATTTAATAAATAAATGAGATCGCCTAAGAAAATACCTAGTTCCGCCTAAAAAACGTCTAGGTGTTAGACGGATCTCAGCGGGACTTCCGCTCCCGAGGTTCGCCTAAATTTTAAAAGTAATGCTATAGTGACAAAAAATAGCTACAAAGAAGTGAATACAAAATAATGTGTCGATTATAATTAATAAATATTCCACCACACATAGGTTAGTCAATTGGTTATAACCAATAACTGCAATCTTAACATCATTTTGTATTCTTCTTCTATTCAATCTTTTGTCACCAAAGAATAATTAGATTTTTAGAACACCGTATACTAGTATCTTGTAAAAAATGATTTATATGTTAATTGTTTTAATTTTAAATCGAATATGAATTGCAAGTAACGTAAAATTGTAAGTGATAAAAATAGAATAGTAATAATGTTGTCACATAAGACGATAAATTTACGTCAATATTAAATACTGATGGATGTTGATATGTGGAATATGAGAAAATAAAAAAGAGACTCACGCATTATTATTTTATTTTATCGCTTAAGATTCCATCTTAATTGCAATTCAGACAATATATAAATCATTTTCTTGGAATTTTTAGATTTAGTTTGCATTTTGCTTTAATATGACTTGGGGGAAACTTATCTTCGATTTTTTGATAGCTCCTGCTGAAATCTTGTTGAGTAATATACTCGAATTTATAACCTTGTACAGTAAAAAAAGAGTTGTATATCACTAGGCTATCACCTTTTGTCTACGTATGATAGTATCATTTTTATTTAAAAAATAAAATAAAATTAAGGAACCAGTGGGAAATTAGGTGCAACTCGTTGATTTTACTATTGAATAATTTCAAACGCATGACCATACACATTCACAATAAAAGATAAAATAAAATCTTAATTACATTAAACTATTACCTCAAACATACAACACTAATTTGGGACAAATGGAGTAATTATTTATGGAACATGTTGTGCGTAGTGAATTGAAAATTCAACTGAAAATATTCAATGGATATAATAAGACTCTTTGCAATTAGGCCTAAATTGAAGTATTAACAAACTGCAAAAAATAAAAATAAAAATAATAATACAAAATCATGGGCCTCCCTAAGGCTAGTAGGCACTTGAATCAAACAATGAAAGCTTGGGTTTATATCCTTTTAAGTGTAATGAATCAGTATATCAGCCCATTAGCTATTTAGTCCAATCTACACACAATACGAGTATAGGCTTTTCTTATATGTATGCAACTTTGGCCCATAACTAAAGCATAATCTATCCGCCAGTGTAATTTTCCTGTTTACTCTAACCTTTTCGATTAAACATAATTAAAATGCACATAGTATTAAAAATATATTGCATATTTGTATTATTAGCTCTCTATTTCACAAAAAGCATCCTAATTATAAAAAAATTATTCTACAAAAAAGTTACTCTCATAAAAAAATTATTCCACAAAAAAGTTACTCTTTTTTTTTCTTTTTTATCATTGGTGATAGTATAAAATGACATAAGTATATCAACGCAATTTCACTAATATGCTACCACTACAAAACTAAACACTGATTACATTGCAGAGTCTTAATAATATATTTTTTCTTTTATTTTAAATTGATCCAATTTTCATATATATATATATATAATATCATAGTCGTGATTTAAGCATTAACTATTATGAAGTTTTCAAGCGATATAACGGTAGATCATTAGAATCGCACAAATATCAAAGAGGTAAAGAAAATTTAAGAAGAGAGATAGAATTTGTCGGAATAGCGATAAAGGGAATTCGAGAAAGAGATTATACAATTTCTTCATACGTTTTCGAGCAAGACAAGTGATCTACAACATGTTGTGCACACGGTGTGATTTAGCTGAGATATCAATTAAAATTATAAATAGACACAACTGCATAAGTAGAATTGTCTGGCATGTTTATAAGTTTAGGTACGACATTGAAATTGACATAGAAGTTGAGGGCTTAAAAATGTCATAAATCCTAGCTAATTGAATCAAGACAAATTTAATAATTATTCATTAACATAAAAAAATGTTATGGGATAGCCGGATAGGTTTAGGTAATTTGGGTGGCAGTTGAAATAAGTATTATTGGGCCATGTTGTGGAATATGCCCACTCCACATTAGAAACATCCAATAATTGAAGTGGATTTGGTCCCATTCTCATTGATCCGAAGATATATAAGATTCTTTAAATAGATTTAGCTATCTTTTTAAAAATTAAAAATAAAAATGGAAATAATTAAAAAGTCAGTATACATTAATATATAATGATTATGATGTATTAACAAATATTCCCACTTTGTTTGATTATTCACTAATACGTGGGAGACCTCAAATGGGCAACTACTATACTATATACTATACTAGAAGCATGAACCCAATTTCTTTAATACTTGCAACTTTGGTCAATCAATTGTACATCATTCCTGACAGATGGAAGACTTATCATTTTATGGGTGAATATATTGTTGACATTCTTTTGTATGTAAAGAAAAAATTATTAAATACAATAACCATATTCAATATTGTTAGGCAATTATGGCCCAAGCCTATGCCTGATGACCTAGTCTAATGAGGTGCCCGTGTTCTTTATGGGGCCCGGGTTCAGTGTCGTGCCCGAGTACAATACGGTGCCTGAGTTCAAAGTGACACCAGAGTAGCGAAATTAGTTTTGACACGTTTGAACTCAATCTATTCAGTTATATTTGGATTTATTGTCAACAAATTATATCCAAATAAATATTTGACCTAAAATATCGATTATAAATATCGGGGGACATCTGGCATGTAATTTTTTTATACATTCTCAAATTTTCATAATCTCCTAAAGTTATTACTGACTTTATCGTCGGAGGCAGATCTAGAGATCAATCCTCTACGCATTCTTTAAATTCAGGTCACTTGGAGTACATAGATCCGGTGGTGGAACTAGCTAAATTATTAATTTTTTAAAAAAAAATGGCAGAACAAAGAGCTCACTGTTTACACAACAACAGAAATAGCCGACCACTCAAAATAATAATAAAAACTTTTATTTTAAGATGAAGGGAATATTTATTAAGTAATTCGTTTTAAAAGGTAATAAAGGCCTATACAAATCTTTATATGTTTATAAAAAAAGCCTTCCTTTCTTATTATCTTGATTCTTGATACTTAATCTAATTTATTTGTTATTATGTGACATTCTCTCGTATATATTAAGATGTAAATCATGATTTATTGTATTACATACAAAGTTATTATTTATCGAGTAAGGTAAGGCACACCCAAATTGATATGTCACTATTTTATTTACTGCTCAACATTAACATTATTATACATTAAATGTCCAAATCATAGAGCCAAAACACATTGATATCCTAATTTAGGATCCTAAATATAAGAAATTAATTTTAGTAATTATAAATTTGCAATAAAACACAAACACAAGCAATGAAGCGTTAAGGAATTAATCTATTATTATCCCACTTGTATTTTGCTGCCATATAATTCTTATTTATTTATAAAATTAACTGTAAGTAACATAAACAAATACTTGACAATAATGTATGAAACGAGAAAATATATAAGATAGTAGTTGAAACAAAAAAATTGGATTTAATACTAAATGGTTAAATTACATTATACGATGTTTAAAAAAAATCGCCCAATCATTTATCACATAAATTTAATTCATTTTGAAGTATCATTTTCAAAAGTATTATTATATATGATGTCATATTTATGACGATATACCGTCATATTTGGATAAAAAGGGTATAAAATCGTAAAAAAGAGACTCACATGTTATTATTTTATTTTATCGTTTTGAATTCCATATTAATCGCAATTGACATTCGACATAAAATTAATCGACATATGAATCATTATTCTGTTTTTAATAAAAAAATTGTTCCTCTTCGTCTAGTGTTTGTTGGAGATTAATTTCTTAGTTTTCATACTACCCTTAAATAATAATGTAAAATCATTTTCCCTCATATTTTTAGCAAATTCTACACCAATGAGACACCTTTCTATCTTCTTGATCTCTCTTATTTTTGCAAGACCCACATTTAAAGATAATATTCATATCTTATATAGCCATTTAAATAAATCAAAATATTAATTGCAATTGTAAAAACTTTATGTGCTTACTACTACTAAGATGACACTTTTTTTTTAAGGAAACCCCATATACAAAGATAATATTTATATCTTATATCCATTTTAATTAATTAATCAAAAAAATAATTACAATTAAATTGTGTACTATTTTTAAGATGATACACTTTTTTTTGTTGAGAAACTTATACTATTATATTTTAATTTTTGGCACCTAGAAAAAATTTAGTACATAAGAGGATCAAGAAGGAAACTAAAGGAAAATTTTAAAATAAATCTAAAAATGTAAATTATTTGTATTATATAACGTAGATTTGCTAAAGAATCAATTCGAAGTTATAATATTATGAGTATGTTCCACTAACGTTTGGTATGTTTAGAGGTCCAAATGTATCGCATCATTTTCGTAGCATTGCGTTTGGTTCTCAAAAATAATGTTTAAATCGAATAAAATTTTTAACTGTGTTTGGTGTATTTAAAACTCCAAAACGTATTAAATATTTTAAACATCAATAAAGGAACAAACACTATATACCAAATAAAGAGGTATTATAACTAGATTATTAGTGACACAGAAAAAGGGATAGAATGAATATTTATATTTTAAGTGTCCCGAACTTTATTCAAAATCAAGATCCCATATGAACCCTAACATTGCTTTGTTTATTTTGACCAGCGCCTTTGTCCCACCTCTAATTATAAGTCACCTTAAATTAACGCAAGTTCCACATGGCTAAACCTCGGTCCGTGCACCATCTTCAATGGCATTTGACTTACTTATGGCCGGCAATTACTCTTATAAAACAAACACAAAACAATACACCAAAGAATTAAATCATAACATGAACCATAGGCAGTCGATAATACTAGAATAATTAGTGTAATTAAGAGTATAAAATACTGTTAAAATAAGCATAAAAATATTATTAAATACATATTTACTTTGATAACAAAAATATTATTATAATATTATCAACAACCTAGCTATATCGTGAAACTATCATATTAGTACATACTTCATACCCCTACTTTTTTTTAAAATTCATATTTTAGGAAAAAACATCAAAATTAAAAAATATAATTAATATTTTGTCTAATCAATCTAAATGAATATAAAACTTTAATATTATTCTTATAAAATTTATTAAAAAAATAAAAGTGAGAAAAAAATTAAAAACTTATATTATTACAATTTAATTCTAGAGGAATATTTCATCCTAAAGCTCATTAGAGAACTTGAAAAGGGAGTCCCGAGGGAAATTAGGGTGAATCTTGAGAAGAACTTACATTCAATCTTTGTAGCACTTTTGCTGACTAATAAATTCGACGTGTGACCTTACAGAATAGAAAAAAGAATTATCACCTTTGGTATAAATAAATTAGTATTCGATGCCAAAATAATATAGTAAATTAAGTTATTAATATTTTGTTAAAATTTATAAACGTCAAATAAAAATAATAAGTTTTATTCTTTGAAAAAGATACATAAAAAATAATGGAGGAAGTATTAATATATATAAACTCATTTTTTAAAAAGGGAAGTCCTGAATTTGTTGTCTTACTTATTCTTCTCCAAAGCAAAGAAAACAAAGTATAAAACTAACAAGAAAATATACTTTCTAAAAGCCCCACCATTACTTTTCCTTTCCTCTTGTTCTCTTCTTAGAATTGTTCCTCATTTTCCCCCTCTTCTTTTTCTTCCATTTTTGTCTTTGTTTGTTTCCTTCAAGGTTCAAAGCTGCCACATTCATTTTTGCCCCCTTCTATTTCTTGGCGAAGCTGTCAATGAAATCACAATCCCACCTTTTTATTCACTACCCAACTTCCAAAATCTGATTTCTTAGCACCCCTTTAATTCATACCCTCTAATTTTCTCTCTCTTTTCCCTAATTTTTGTTCAGTCACTTTCATTTATGTGAATTAAAATTACAGGTGGTGGCATATTGAATGGTGGGGTTTTTAATCCTTGAAGAAATTCACGTGATTCCAATGCTTTAGCCTTTAATTTTGATCCAAAAACTTTGTGGGTAAGTTCCTTTCAAACTCAATTTTTCATTTTCACTCCTTTTCTCTCTCTATATGTAATGTAGGTAATTTGGAATTGTGCGTGTATGTGTTTGTGTGTGTGTGTGTATATATATATATATATAATTGGAGTTGGATTTGTGGGTGTGAAAGAATGAGGCAATTTTACATTTCACTCATTTTCTCTCTCTGTATGTAATGTAGGTGATTTGGATTTGTGTATATTTATATATACACATACATACATACATATATATATATATGTATGTATGTATGTATGAGTGTGTGAAACTGGATTTGGGTTTGTGGGTGTGAAAGAATGAGGCAATTTGGTGAAATTTTGGGTTTGGGTTTGCAGGAAATTAGGGAGGAGAGAGAAAGAGAAGCAAAAACGATTCTGGAGTTCTTGAGAGAGAGAATGGACGGCGCTGATCGATTGGAGAGGCGGAAGACACTGGCTGAACGGCTGGGATGGAAGGGGATGGCTTGTTGTGGGGCCACCTGGGCAATCAGGCCGTCCACAATCAGCATCAGAGATGACGAGGACGAGGATGTTGTGGGTCCACTACAACCACGACATCAACAAGAAGAGCAGCAAATTGAGGTTATAGATGTGGGTCGGATTCCGCCGGAGGCTAATTCAGATCCGGGTTGCGACGGTGAGGGTCCGGTTGGTTCAGGGATGAATTTGGCGGATGCGTTGGCGGCAGAGCGACAGTTCCGGGCGGCTGATTTGGATGGTGGGTCGGGTTTGAGTCCAAACCCAAGTCCGGTTCGGCCCAATAGTGATGTGACCGCACCGGAGACACCATTGAGGGTGTCGTTGATGAGGTTGCTGGAAGAAACGGACGGTGGAGATGGAGCGGAGGAAGTGGAGAAGGGAGAGAAAGGGGTGGGGAATGATTCGGTGTGCTGCGTATGCATGGGAAGGAAGAAAGGAGCAGCGTTCATACCATGTGGGCACACTTTTTGCAGGGTGTGTTCGAGGGAGTTGTGGTTGAACCGAGGGAGTTGTCCCCTCTGCAACCGTCCGATTGTCGAGATCCTTGATATATTCTAAAGATTGCCTCGAGATTTGTGACGAGTTGAAATCATGGTGGTTATCAAGAATACTAATTAGCGATGAAATCAGAAATGCTGGTTGAAAGTTATGTTTCATAGTTTTTTCTTAATTCTCTACAAAACAAGATCATGTTTATTTTTGTGATGTGATGTGTGAAAATTGAAATACAGGTCAAAAATCTACTTCTTCGTTCAACAAGATTGAATCATAGGTTGAAGTTTCATCCAATTGATAGGCATAGTTTTATTTTTTTATTTTCATTTTTTTTAGTCATACTTTCATAGGCATGGCCGGGAATTCTAATAAATGGTCCATTTTTCCTTCTTAAAGTCGGTGGTGTGTATGACAAATTTATTGGGATTTTTGTGCTCATAGATACTGATACAACAGCAAATATTATATATTTTCGGTGTATGAAATTATACTTTTTTTTATTGGCTAAAAAACAACTTACTTATATGTTAAAACTTAAGGCAAAAGTTAAACCAAGTTTAAGATTTTACTTTTTTTTTTTTTTATCAAACAATTCGATTGAAATACATTAAAACTCCAATCCCCCAAAATAATGTAGACTTTACTACCCCCACTAGGGAGAAAGGTCTAAGTATTTTGTTGGATATTTTTATTTATTTATTTATGCATTAGGGTTTAAACAGGAAGCATATCTCAATAATAAGGTTTACATGTAAAATATGATATTGAAAAAAGAGATTAAGATAGGTGACTCAATCCCTAAATTCATTAATGTCAATTTTGTAGTTTTACCATCTTAATGAATAAAATTCCCCCCTTTTCACTAAAATATTTTTTTGTTAAAATATCTCTGTGCACTTTAATATTTATAAAAAATGTCAAAAAAACTATAAATTCTTTTCTCCTAAACGTGGGAGTGCACAACTAAACCAAGCCCAAAACACATGTAAAGAAAAATTCGCCGAATTGGTTCATCAAAACCTTTTTTTTTAATAAAAATATATTAAAATTATAAACTGTTACAAATAATGAAAAGATTACGATCCTTTCAAATATAATAAATAAATCTAATATAAATAAATCTGTGATTGGTAAATGGGTTTTCAAGAACAAAATTTAAGATCCCAATGGACCCAATATGATATCAATTTCGTGAACCAAATCTTTAGGTTAGCAATGGGCTTCCAATATGTGCCGACATCCATTTTGAGTTATCTTTTATTTGAGCTCAAATTTAAATTTAACGGGGTGTTTTTTCACAAGTGACAAAATATAGTTATAAAATGATGTGTTAAATTATAATTTGTAGTTGTTTCATCATAAATGAATGGACCCAATGGTTATAACCAATGACAACCAAATAAATCATTTTGTATCTTCTTTTAGAAACTATTCTTTAGTCACCAAAATATAGATTACTGGATATGTGAAAAATTTTGAGTTAAGGTAATAAAATTTATAATAATGATATATATTGCAAATATTTATGTCAACTTTTTGATTACCAGTTACGTAGATAAGTATTAGTAATAATTTTTTTTGGAGGAATGTGTAATAAGTGTGGTCTTCTTATAATTCTTACCAATTTTATGTATTGATAAATTTCACAATTATAATTCAGTATAAATTTATCGCAATACATAGTAGGACTCCAAAATTTATTCATATTTTATAATTTCTTTTTTGGTAGATATTATATGAGTACAGATAATGATAATGGTTGTAGCACAAATTCAATATTATAGTGTATATTTTTTTTCATATATATATATATGCTTGTCTTAATGTCCTACTATTTTATATCAAATGTCTTAATCTCAAACTTAATTCAGTATTAATCAACGTAATTTAGTATTCGATTAATGTAATTTATTACATAATAAGAAGATACTATTAGTACCTACAATTTATGATAAACCTATCTGATTTGATGATGATATTAGATAAATGTATATTTATATACAAGTAGCTTTGTAAGGTACTTATGAAATGAATCTTATACAAAAAGACTTAGTATATGGATCAAACATGTAAGGTTGATCCAAATTCATAAAGTTAAAACTCTATAATAGTTAAGTTGTCCCGAGCCAAAAGACGATCGTAGAGCTGAAGGCAATGTTACTCTAAGATCGCAGAGTAGATTGAAGACAATTAGAGATCGTAGAGTACAAGCCAGATCGTAGAGCCAAAATCCTAGAGTCACCATCATTCGTAGAGCATAACAATCACTCTACGTTTTCCTCTAAGAAAGCCCAGATCGTAGAGTGCAGTCGACTAACAAGTCAGTGGCATGTTATGACAAGTTCATCAACCTTAACACTCGACCCTCCGAGGTTATTCTCAGATGATTTTGCAATAAAGGCAAATTGATAAAGCCTCTATCTAACAATTATTTTAACAGAGTCAAAAAATACGTGATTGCTACCGCACTGTTCATAGTACTTAAAAAAGCGATCTGAGTTGGTCCAAGCAGACAATAATTTGAAGTCAAATAATAGAAGAATGACAAGTGTCCAAGTTAGAATGGAGCAATGGAAACTCTCTAACGGGAAGATCCCCAAAAGAACTCTATATAAGGACAATATTTTAAAGCACATCATATACGACTAATCGATCAAGTCCAAGTGCTGAAACTCTGAGTTCATACAAGCTTCACTCTACGATTCAAAGAAACACCTTCTGCTTCTAAGTCATTTGAAGAGAACCTTAAAGTAACTTAGTAACACCTCAAATCATACAACTTCTTTTAGTGATTAGTTAGATCTAAGTGATCTTTGTAAATCAAGTCTGTGTGACTTGAAGGATTTTTTGTGAATCATTTGTGTAAAAATTCTTAGTGAACTGTAATCTTGGTGATTACTCTGCTTAGTGGAATATTCCTACTCGCGGAGTAGAAGAGAGGATTAAGAGACTTTTGTGCTCTGAACCTCTTAAAAATCTCTTGTGTTCTTTAATTTTCTACATTTCACTTTCTGTCACTCTACGTTTTTTATATCTGTAACTTATTTCTACATTTGCTTACTAAATTTAGAACTATGCATTTTCTTATAATCTTTAAAGGTTTTTCTTAAACAATACCGCCATGTTAAATCAATCAATTAACTTTCTTAACTGATTTGATAATATCTTTTTAAAAAGAAAATTTAAAAAATCTATTCAACCCTCATTCTAGATCTCTTTGTGCCTTTTTGGGAATAACAAGTGGTATCAGATCAGAGTTCTCTTGAACTAGTATAGACACCCAAAATTTTACACTTGTTATCTAAGCGAAGCAGAAAGGCAAAAATGTCAATTCACCATGACGTCAAGACGATCGAAAGAAGGTTACGAGGCTCAGGACGAGGATACGAAGCTATCACAACAATTACTGAGTGAAGAACTATGCAAGGTAAGACGATTGACTAGCCAACATCTACAAGAAGATAATTATCTGCCTTTTTCTCTATCTTCCCAGACCCGAAATTCGACAAACTTTATGTCATTGAGTACCTCTCGAAAAAAGCTTTCCAGAATGGTATGACACACCTCCTAACTCTTCCCGGATTGAAAGTTATGGACGTTTCAGCGCGCAACACGAAAAACCTACTACACGACACGAAAATCGAGACAGGTGGGTCCCACCTAGGCCAGTCGCAAGAGCACCTACGACCAGCCATAGATGGACCTACGGCCAGGCCCGAGCCTATATAAGGCAGTTTTCAGCTATTTTTTGAAAGAAGAGGAAGAAAAAGAGAATTTTTGGAAAGAAAAGGAAGAAAGAGAGAATTTTTAGAGAAAAAAGAAAATTTTTAGAGAGAAGTGGGAGAATCTTAGAGAGAGAAATATAAAATTCCATCTAGATCTAGCATATTATCACAAATATTTAGCTAGATTAGAGTGATTGCATCCAATTTCCAGCTAAAGGAGGCCTAATTTACTAACCCCTAGGTGAAAAATTCAATATTTTTGTACTTTTGTATAGATTTGGCTTAGATCTAATACATTGTATTGATTGTTGTGCTTAAAATTTTTTGTATTGTAATTTTATTCCCATTTGAGGTTATTTTTGCCTTTTAAAGTGTAGTTTTTGGACTAGGGTGGTTAGGGAGGATTTCTCATAAATGTAATTTCCTCCTAACCACCCAATGATGTCCTGCTATTGATTTATTATTTTGTTTTATCGTGGAGTATACTTCCTTTTTGTCGATTGTTTTATTTGGGAGTTGATTCATTTTTATTTGGCCGTGGTGAAGGGGTTCCACCTTTTGCCCGTCAAAAAAGTCTAACGAATTGAATCGTTTGATAGCTAATTTGGGATATATATTTGGTTAGATCCTGATTACGTAATCATTGGATCTATGGGAATCTAAAACTAGAAATCTCATTTCCTCGATCCTAGATCCTTCCGGTTAGATCTTATTGATACGTAATAGTCCCTCGAAATATCGGCTTTGTTGTGCAATTTATGGATTAGGGTCATCGGGAGCCCTTTTTCTAGATTTTTAGCTTTCGTTTTAATGAATTGTTCGTTAGGATTTCGAGTTATGTTAGCCTAGGAATGGAGTCAAAGTCCTCAAATCAGGCTTTGACGCAATTCCCAAAATGGACATAGTTTCGGTTGTAAGAATGACTATCCAATCATTGTACATGTAAATTTGGGCCTTAAAATGGTATCGAGGGTCCCATCCCAAAAGAATCGGATTTAAGGCCCCGTGATAGTGAAGATTATTGTTGCGGGTATTCGGGGCTATTGAGATGGCTTACATGCCCACAAGTGGCCTGATGTGATAAAAATTAGTAACTGCAAGTGCACAGTGTTAAATTGAAGAACTGACAAGTACAGGTCGAACCACAGAGACTAGATCAATTCTTTAATATATCCTTAATTAATATTTCAGGCAAATTAGAAATAAATATAGTGGAGATGATTAACAACTAAATTATGCAACTAAAAATTAATAATGAAAACTAGTAATGAGAAAAGCTACCTAGGAATCCGAATCCACTAAGTACTAACATAAATAATAATTTCTTACTTTCCAAATTTATTCCCAAATTATTTTCCCTTTCTTTTAAAAATAATGATTTATATAATTAATATGGGCAAGCATAAGTTATGAAAAATTCACAGATTAACTATAACTTATCAAAACTTCGCAATCAATATAAGAATCATATGCAATTAATGCGAAGGAAAATATGAAGGCGAAAATAATTAGACACTAATTCCGGAACGGAAAGAAAATATTAATATGTAATATCTAGTTTCATCTTCATCCTAGGTATTAGAGATTTAGTTAGCCATGTAATTAAAATTAATAAAAACAACTAAGATTGATAGGAATAATAATTGCATCAGATTAATAATAATAAAAGAAAACTTGAACCAACTTGTATAAACTAACAGGAAAGCATAAAGTAATTAACTAAAAGAATACTCCCTCCGTCGCAAATTAATTGCTCAATTTTGACCTTTTAAAGTCAAATTGACTATTTTTAAAACTAATCTTTTTACTATTTTTGCTAACATATAGGTGAAGATATTATAACCAAAAGAAAGTATATACAATTTATCACTAATTTAAATTTTTATAATTTTAGAAATATATTTATATATGCTTAATTATTAATTTTAAAAATAGTCAATTTGACTTAAAAAAGTCCTAGAAAGCCAATTAATTTGGGACGGAGGGAGTACCAAATAAAGAAAAGTTGAATAGCAATCACTTTTATAAAATTAAATCATAGAACTGTTACAAGTCAAACCCATTGTACTCCTGGAGCCGAATAAGGAAAAAGAAAAAGAAACAAAGGAACAAAACTCTCAAGCTGCTCTCGGGTATAACATGAAAAGGTAAACAATAAAAGCTAATTCGCTCCTTGTTCCAGTCGGATGAAGGAGAAAGAAAATAAAAATATCAAAAGTGGTATCCTCTCTCTAAAACAAAAGACCTATTTATAGGGAAAATAAATTTGTGCCATAATTTGGATTCATTAAACTTGGTCTCTTTTGTTTCCTTTTTATCCTCCTCTTTCCTTTTGAACTTCAACCTCTACATGGTAATCTTCAAAGAGTCATTTTTCATATTTAAAAACTGCAACAATTATCTTTTACTTGATCACCAAGATAAATAAGATAAATCCTATAAAAATAAAATAAAATGTATTAGTTAAATAAAATAAACATATAAAATAATAAATATGGGAATATTAAAATGTATAAAAAATGTGTCAATCAAATACCCCCATACCTATCTTTTGCTCGTCCTCGAGTAAAATAAAAAGAAAATAAAATAAAAACAAAAACTATGCTACTATGCTACCCCATTTTCGTAGGAAATACGATTACACTTAGCATGTGCAACAAGCCTTTAAACCCTAAGGTTACTCCAAGTGGACGAGTTGTGTTTCGTGAGGGTTTGCAGTGAATATACCCACAAAATTCAAAATTCAAAATAAAATATTTTTGGGTTTAACCAATTATGAAATTGAAAAGAAAACTTCAAAGTATAAATGGACATTATACATAAGCAAAGATTAAATTCAAAATCACACTTTCACCTTATCAAAAATACTCAATCTTCATTCTAGACACCATCCTTCATAAAATTAATTCCATGTGATGCATGCATTGTCTATGTGATGTAACTCTTAGTAGGGATTTTTACCATGAAAATCAAGCAAATTCATTTTTCTTTCTTTTTCTTTTTTTTTTGATTTTTTTTGACTTGTGCAATGTCTCGTTTTCTTAGGCTTTTCAGAGTTACCCACGTAGCGAGTGTTGGACCAATGACTCCCAAACCAATTGGCTTTAGGGTACTAGGTGTAGAGACATCCCTAAGGGCTTACTAACTCGAGTAGCAAATGCCACAAAACTAGACTAGTCAAGCTGCTTATATCCATTTCACTTTTCAGCGTGAATATCGATACTTCCTAAGGCTTGGATACCCAGTTATTTCGTTTAATGGACATTGAAGAAGTTATTTTTTTTTCTCAACTCTTTTTTTCTTTCCCTTTTTAACTCTTTTTATTTCAATTTCTTTTCCTTTTTTTTAAAAATTGCTCAAATCATAGTTTATACCCCACAACTAAGAAATAGTGCGAACGTGAAGTGCAAAAATGCTTATGAAGTCAATTTTATCTAGATGGTGCATCAAACTAAGATTTTGTATCTTATCAAAGGTTCAAGAGTTCTAAATCTTTCAATCGTACTCATGAGTTTTGCCCCACAGATACTTATTAGAATTAATCCAATCCATAATAAGTCAAACAAAATTTTTAATTTTTTCAATTTTTCAAAAAATTTTTTCTTACAAAAAGAATTAATTTCCTAAAAAGAAGAAAAATAAATATAGAAAAAAATAAAAATAAAAAATCTAATAATAAAAATGTAAAACTCCCCCATACCTAAATTATGCATTGTCCTCAATGTATGCAAATGAAGAAAGAGAACAAAGAAATAAAAGAATTGTACCTTGTACGGTGGAGCAGAAATCGGATGACAAAACTGTACAAAAGAAAAATATACGTACAACTTACAAATACAAGTGTAATGCCAGTCATTTGGACTAATGTGGCTCAACAAGGTACACCACCTCATATGGTTCGTTTGGCATTTCTAAAAAGGGTTTAAGTCGTTGACCATTCACTTTGAAAATTTCACCACTCTGTGGATTTTCAATATCGACTGCCCCATGAGAGTAAACTACCTTTACTACAAAAGGTCCATCCCATCTAGAATGCAATTTGCCAGAAAATAGATGTAGTCTAGAATTATACAAGAGAACTTTTTGACCAGGTGAAAATGATTTTCTCAAAATTGATTTATCATGAAACACTTTTGTTCTTTCCTTGTAAATTTTAGCATTTTCATAAGCATCATTCCTAATCTCATCTAACTCAGCTAATTGCAATTGTCTATGACTCTCACCAGTGGATAAATCAAAATTCAACTGTTTTATGGCCACAAAGCGCGATGTTCAAGTTCAACAGGTAAGTGACAAGTTTTCCCAAATACAAGCCTATACGATGACATTCCTAAATTAGTCTTAAAGGCAGTACGGTAAGCCCACAATGCATCGGACAATTTAAGAGACCCGTCTTTCTTATTGAAACTCACCATTTTTTCCAGGATTTGTTTTATTTGCCTATTTGAGACTTCTACTTGACCACTTGTTTGAGGGTGATATTGTGTTGCAAGCTTGTGGGTGATAGAATACTTTTTCAGCAAGGATTTAAAAGGCTGATTACGAAAATATTTTCCTTGATCACTGATTATGGCCCTAGGGGTACCAAAGCGAGAGAAAATGTTCTCTTTCAGAAATTTGAGAACAACCTTGTTGTCATCGGTCTTGGTTGGAATAACTTCTACCCACTTAGACACGTAATCCACCGCAAGTAAAATGTACAAATTTCCAAAAGAATTTGGAAATGGGCCCATGAAATCTATTCCCCACATATCAAATAATTCAATGACTAGACTGGGTTACATTGGCATCATGTTTCTCCTAGTGATCCTTCCTAATTGTTGACACCTATTGCAACTGGCACAAAATTCGACGACATCCTTGAATAGACTAGGCCAATAGAAACCACACTGAAGGACCTTGGCCGCCGTCTTTTTGCCTCCAAAATGTCCTCCACAAGCTTGGTCATGACAAAATGACAGAACACTCCTAAACTCATAGTCTCATAATGATTTGATCAGGGCAATATTTAAGCAAACAGGGGTCGTCCCAATAAAAGTGTTTTGACTTATGAAAGAAATTTGGACCAGTCTTGTTTGGACCAACGGGAAGGAATCTCACTAGTAACTAGGTAGTTTACAATATCAGCAAACCAAGGTGTAGCAGATATGGAGAAAAGTTGTTCATCTGGGAAAGATTCATTTAAGGGCAGGTCAGAGGTGGACTCCACAACTAAACGGGACAAATGATCAGCTACCATATTTTTGGACCCTTTTTTGTCCCTTATCTCTAGGTCAAATTCTTGGAACAATAAGACCCAACGAATTAAACGGGCTTTTGAATCTTTCTTAGAGAGAAGATGTCTGAGGGCAGCGTGGTCAGTGTAAACAATGATTTTAGACCCAATAAGATAAGAGCGAAACTTTTCTAGGGTAAAAACTACAGCTAGGAGTTCTTTTTTAGTAGTTGAATAATTCAATTGTGCATCATTCAAAGTTCTACTAGCATAGTATATGACATGGGGAATCTTGTTAATTATTTGCCTTAGAACAACACCAATTTCATAGTCAGATGCATCACTCATTAACTCAAATGGTTGACTCCAATAAGGTGATTTGATGATAGGAGCTGAAGTCAACTCCTTTTTGAGTTGTTCAAAGGATTGAAGACATTTTTCATTAAATTCAAATGTTGCATCATTACTTAGAAGATTGGTCATTGGTCTTGCTTTCTTACTGAAATCTTTAATGAAACGCCTATAAAAGCCTGTGTGTCCTAGGAACGAACGAATTTCTTTGACTGTCCTAGGTGGTGGAAGATTGACAGTGAGGTCGATTTTGGCTTTGTCTACTTCAATTCCATTTTCATATATGATATGACCAAGAATAATTCCTTTTTTTTTTTTACCATAAAATGACATTTTTCCCAATTTAGAATTAAGTTTGTTTCCTTACATCTCCTTAGAACTATGTCAAGGTGGTGAATGCACTCATGAAATGTAGACCCAAATATGAAAAAATCATTTATGAAAATTTCTAGGAATTTCTCCACCATGATAGAAAAAATGCTCATCATACATCTTTGAAAGGTGGCAGGGGCACTACATAGCCCAAAGGGTAGACGCCGATATGCAAAGGTTCCATAATGACAAGTGAATGTGGTCTTTTCTTGGTCTTCCGGGGCTTTGGGAATTTAAAAATAGCCCGAGTATCCATCAAGGAAACAATAGTAATCATGACCAGCTAACCTTTCTAGAATTTGGTCTATGAAGGGTAAAGGAAAATGATCCTTTCTTGTGGCATTGAGTTTTCTATAGTCTACGCAAACCCTCCAACCAGATTGGACACGAGTGGGAACTAACTCATTAGCTTCATTTTGAACCACAGTTAAGCCAGACTTTTTAGGCACCACCTGAACAGGATTTACCCAAGAGCTATTAGAAATGGGATAGATGATCCCATTATCTAGACACTTAAGAATTTCCTTCTTAACAACCTCTTCTAGAATTGGGTTCAACCGCCTCTGTGGGTCTCTCACTGGTTTAACATCATCTATTAAGTGGATCCTATGTTGGACAATGGCTGGACTAATCCCCTTAATATCTGTTATGCTCCATCCTATGGCTTCCTTGTTTTCTCTAAGGATGGTCAATAACTTTTCCTCCTGTGTGTTTGTTAAATCAGAAGCAATGATTATAGGAAGAGTTTTGGAGGGACCTAGATAGGCATATTTAAGATTATCAGGAAGAGGTTTGAGTTCTAACTCTGGTGGACTCTTTTCAAGAGGTTCTGAAGAGTGCAAGATTGGCTCAGTCACGAGTTCTTATTTAGAGTAAAACATTAATGTAGATGACTCTAACATTTCATTCACCTCATTTACATATTCTGTCTCATACCAAGTTTGACCAAAATGATTTAGACAGAAATTAAAAATTTTGTCTTCTCCCGTAAGTTCATTTTCAGACATTTCCTGAATCATGTTCACTTCAACAGGTTGGTTAGAAAAATCACTAGGTTGCTTTCCCACATTAAACACATTTAAGTCAATTATCATGTTCCCAAATGTCAATTTCATTAGTCCATTTTTACAATTGATTAACGCATTAGAGGTTGCTAAAAATGGTCTACCTAAAATGACAGGAATTTAACCCTTGGGATTGGCAATAGGCTGGGTTTGAAGGACAACAAAGTCAACAGGGAAGACAAAATCGCCAACCTTAATGAGTACATCCTCAACTATTCCCTTTGGCACTTTAACGGAACGGTCAACTAGTTGGAATGTGACACTTGTCTTTTTCAAGTCCCCTAAACCCAAGGTTTGGTACACAAAAAATGGTAAAAGGTTCACACTAGCTCCTAAATCAAGCAAAACTTTTTCAATTAAGGTGTCACCTATGATGCATGAAATAGTAGGACAACCGAGGTCCTTATACTTCACAGGGACTTGGCATGACAAGATAGAACTAACATGGGCTGTTAGAAAAGCTCTCTTAGGAACATGAGTGGTTCTTTTATGTGTGCACAAATCTTTTAGACATTTAGCATATGAGGGAACTTGTTGAATGACATCTAAAAGGGAATATTAATTTTCACTTGTTTGGACACTTCAGGTTAGGCCATGATTCTAGGACATTCCTCTATTACATGACTTGGTGAATTACACCTTAGACATAAATGTGTTGATGTTGAGACTTGGTTCATATGTGATGGTCCCCTAGTTTCTAAAACTTCGAGTCTTTTAAGTACACCAGCCAACTTAGCTTCGGTAGCAATTAAATTGTCGATTGTATGAACACCCTTAGATGAGCTAGGTTTATTGGTCTCTCGGGTGGTTTCCCATTGCATGGTTTTTTCTGCTAAGTTTTCTAAAAACTCTCAAGCCTTTTCCTCATCATTATTCAGAAAATCCCCTTAAGACATTGACTCTAACTTTGTTTTAGTGGAATAGTCTAAACCTTCGTAGGCAATTTGGCACAATCTCCATTTCTCAATTCTATGGTGTGGGCACTGGGATTACAAATTTTTAAATCTACTAAAATATTTCCAAAAGGACTCTTTTTCAAGTTAGCAAAATTGATGAATTGTAGTCCTAATTTTAGCAGTTTTATGATTTGAAAAATATTTTTTTAGAAATGTAACAACAAATCCCTCCCAGGTTGATATGGAATTATTGGGCAGGTTATATAACCACTTTTTAGCATTATCTTTCAAAGCGAAAGTGATAAATCTTAGCCTAATTGATTCATCAGACAATTGTTGAATTTTCATTAAAGTACAAACTTCCTCAAATTCCTGAATGAATAAATATGGATTTTCTAAACCAGTGAACCTAGGTAACATATTTATAAAATGCTGTTTAAGTTCAAAATTATTACCCGTTACTGGTGGCAGACTGATGCATGAAGGTTGGGCAGAATGGGAAGGATAAGATCGATCTCTTAAAGAAACGGTTTGTGCGACCTCTATTTTTCTTAAAGTAAGATCTTTTAAAGTGGGCTCCAAAAAAATCAAGTTTTTCTCACTAATCAGGATGTTTTGTCCCTAATCCACACGTTTTGCATACACTACTCAGCAACTAAATAGATAAGCACACAAAAATAAATAAAAGAAAATAATAAAAAATAATAAAAAATACTTTTAAGGTCAACCTAAATAAAATCTAGACAGCTCCTAACTGTTCCAAGTTACACCTCAAGGTCCATCAAATTCGAAATTAATGTAACAAACTGAAATTTTGTATTATTTGAAAATATGCATTGAAGTTGAATAAATATTTTTAATCAATTTTATTGGTTTAAATTAACAAGTGGTGGAATTATTTTATTTAGATGTGTTTTAATTAAATTTATGTTGGTTTTTTTTAACTAAACGAGTTAATTAAATTAGAAGAGTTGTTGGTAATTATAGTGCTAATATTCTAGTTTAATAATTAAATTAGAAAGGTGATGATTTATTAAATTAGAATAGTAATTTATTTGTTAAATTAATGTGTTATGTTAGTTGAATTATTTAATAAAAGTAATTGTGACATGTGACTATATAATAAGAGAATATAAAAATAACTTAGTAGGTGATTAAATTAGTTTTACCAAACATGGCCTTGTGGCCTTTGGTTTATTAAGCTGACAAAACCTTTTATTTTTTTAACTGACAAACTAAATAATACGCATTATGTTGGGTCAGTTTTTTATTTTCATGTATAAGTTACCTTAGACTAAGAAGAAGAAAATACAGAGAGGTTGGAAGAGAAAGTTCTAGGAAAATTGAAAGGAATTGGAGGTTATGTGAATCAAGAGAGGTTCTTAGAGCAATTTTCATCATCTTCTCATCATTTACACAAGCATAAACAAGGATTTAAGGTAATAATTTAACCCTTTTGCTCTTAATCTTTTGTGTTCTTGAGTTTAGTAAAAATTAGAGTCTTAATTGATAAATTTGTGAATGATTGTTATATATATATGTTGGAAGGTATTTATAATTCGTTGTATGTAAGTTACAAATAATTTTCAGAAATTAGATTGTTATAAAACAAGTTTTAAATGGGAAATTTGTGTTCTTGAGGAATATATATGTTATAGTGGTTTTAGAATCAAAAATTGATGATTCAATCATGTATTAATCTGCAAATTGAGAGTCGTTTATGATATTACGTTTAAAAATGAAAACAATGCAAGTGTTGTGGATTAATTTGGTTGAAAATTGAGTAAATGGTGAGTTGTTTCATTAAATGTATGAGTTTTTGGAAAAGTAGAAAAAAATTGGTTTTAAATCCTTTGGGTTTTGTTGTTTTGTTTGTTTTAGGTTGTTAGAAATGGTATATGAATGCTTAGTAATGTGTCTAAGAGGTTTATGATAATTGGGTATGCTTGAATTGGTGTTTGATTCGTGTTTTTGGGCTTGAGAATTCTACAATTCACAAACTGCAGAATCTCGGATTCAGGTTTACCGCCTCGACGGTCTCATTGCACTAGGATTACTGCCCTGGCGGCATCCCCGCCCCGGCGGTCTCAATGCACTAATTTTACCGCCCCGGCGGTGTTCTCGCCCCGGTGGGCTTATTGTGAAGGAAACTCCCGCCCCGGTTGGAAATGCTGAAATGACATTTTTTTCTTCTTTCTTTTTGGTCATGTTATGTTATCCTATGCATGTTTAAAGCTTAGACTAATGTATTAAATGAATACTAAGATATTGTGGTGGATGGTAAGCATATACTTGGTGAGTATAAAATATAAAGTTGATGTACCTTAACTTAACGTTAAGTTTTAGGAATTCTTAAGTGTGATATTGTTATAACTAAGCTTGTAACTTCTAAAGTGAGATTGATATTCAGAAAACAATTGAGATATTAAGATGAGGTTGGATGAGAGTGAATCTTGAAGTGTTGATGATATTATAACTAATCTTTTTATTGCTATATAAACGGAATGTGTAGGTTGTTAAATGTACGTGATTTGTAATTAAGAAAACTACACACCAGGCGAGTTTCTTACCCTTATCTCTTTTATGTTAAATAAGTTTCTAACCCTAAACTTACTTAACGCAAGTTCTTTATCGATGTTCCTTCTTATAAGTTGTAATTGTGTTTTCCGTTGACATCATACAAAGGTAGTCGTTCTATATAACATTACCTGAAGCTTGGATAAATTGAAACCATTGTTTTACTACTTTGGATATACAATATTTGTTCATTGTATATCGACATTGATTTCTACATTCTTAACTCTCATTGTTCAAGTTCGTTGTTGTTGATTTAAACACTTGTAGGCTAATGAACATATTGTGAATCAAACCAAACTTACTTTACTGGAATATCAAAGCTGAGATGAACAACTCTGGTTTAGGGGATCAAATACGCAATAGCGCTGAATGGTTGTGCACAATACATTATACAACAGGCTAATCACCCTGAGTATGAGATGGTTAGTCGAGTTATATTTTATTAAACTGTTAAAGGTTATGGCAAATCTACCTGTTAACCTAGGACATGGTTTGTGGTCGTGCGACCCTCTGTATATCTTGATGTTCTATTTCATTCTATTGAGTTTTCTGATGTTTCCATTCTTGATTATTATCAACAGAGAAATTACACCATACAGATAAGTTTATTGTTGAAAACGTTCATTATTATCTTAGTGAGCATTTGTTTTGCTCACCCTTGCATACTAAACCCTTGCAGCTAAAGCCGAGAGGACGGATGGGCCGTCTACTAGTAAAGGAAAAGGAAAAATGAACAAGTGACGATGATTTGCTATTACATGAAGACTTGTTTACTTTTATTTATGTGGTTGCGTAATTAAGACCTATTAGTTATTTATATTTTCGCATTTTAAAGATATAATAAAGGTTAGAAAACCTGGGACTTATTTTGAAAAGCTATGTAACCCTTTTATGGGAGATGTTTTTATCTTGGTTTGCTTTACTTAAATCCTTTTGTTTATGGTTAGATAGTGGTTATGTATGGATAGTGGTTTAAGATAACCCTGATTTGGGGGTGTCACAGGTTGGTATCAGAGCCGTAGGTTTAAGAACCTTAGGTGGGAAAAACCTTAGGAATTAGCTTTTAGGAAATCGCAAAGATAGTGGTGATCAACTCCTAACGAGAATTAAGGAATGAATTAAGGAATTCATTAAAGATAAGAAAACACTCTATGTGCTTATGTGCTTAATATCCAATGAGCTCGCGAGTAGTATCGATTAAGTGATTAAAATATTTTGTTGACAGGATGTCGGAGGTTGGACAAACCAGTCAGTTTAGAGTCGTGGAGATCCCAGTGCTAAGGGAGAATATCCTAGTGCCTGGGGAGGAGGAGGCCAGAGATGTTCATGTTGACAGCGCACAGTTGGTGACTGTGGTAGCACCTGGGCAGAGGCTGGAGACTGTTCTGGAGGATGAGGAAAATAAGGAGGATCCCGAGGAGCTGATGTACGAGCAAATATACGATGAGAATATAGAACTTCGGTAATAACTCAGGGTTTTGGAGGAAGTGTCAGAGATACGCTGAGTTACTATCGAGGAGAAGGATGAAGAGATCTACGATTTAGAAGTATGTTTGGAAAATGTCGAATGAAAATTGGTTCACTCGGAGGGTCAACAGGAGCAGCTGATAGAAGAAAATGAGAGGGTGAAGACAGAGAATGTGGTAGTGAAGACTGAAAATAGAGAACTAAACACTGAGAATGGTGAACTAGAAATTGAGATCGGGCAATTGAAGATTGCGATGGAGGAGTTAAAAGAAGCTTTAAAGGAGGAAACTGCTAAGCGTATTAGGGCTAAAGATGCTCACATTAGGGTTTCTCAACGCTCGGATCGTGCTAAAGGAGAGATTCACGCAAAGAAGTTCAAGATCGATGACATGGAGTATATTTTCCACACATCGATGGATAGGGCTCAAGGCCGGGTTTACTGTTACCCAACTCAGTTAGAGGATCATCCGTGGTTTGTGGATCGTCGAACTATGGTTCGCATCATGGAGCAAGAATATGAGGAGGCTGTGCGCCGAGGATTGTCTTCTTAAGTTGTTAGGAAATAATATTATGATAAGTGTTTTAAGTTTATGAAGTGTAAATTCCAGTTTATATTAATAATGGGATAAGACGTTAATGATGAAATTCTGAAGTTGTCTTTTTAGAAAGATGATGTAAATAGTAAAATGCTATCTTTTGAGTTTGGGAATAAATAAATAAAAGAAGTTTATTGAAAATGATACGTGTTAAGTTTCAACTTTTGAATATTTAAGTTAAGTTTTTTTTAATTAAGTCATACGTACTTAAGAAATTTAGCAATTGTTTAAAAAGTATTGTTTTAAAAAGAATTATACCGCCAAGAAGAATTGGACGACCCCGTCAACAACCACCCCCTGAGGGGTCTACTAACAACAATAACAATAATCCACCCGATGCTAATCCAATGCAACAATTAGTGAACCTTTTGACAGGAGCTTTTGCGAATCAACCGCAAGCTCAAACTACGACCTTTAAGGACTTTAAGGCCATTGGTCCCCCTGAGTTTAAAGGAATGATGAATCCGATAGAAGCCCAAACCTGGGTAATGGAAATGGAAAAAGTTTTTGATGTCGCTAGGGTTGGAAATGACCAGATGACTGCCTTTGCAACTTTCATGTTAAAGTCGGAAGCCAGACAAGACGAGAGCAGGAGAATGTGTCGTACCGTGGGATCGGTTTAAGGAGATGTTCTTTGAAATGTATTTTCTGGCTAGTTCACATAACCAGATGGAGGTTCAGTTTCTCGAACTTAAGCAAGGAACGATGACAATGCCAGAATACGCGGCGAGATTCAATGAATTAGCGAGGTTTGCGCCATACCAAGTTAATACGGATGAGAGAAAGGCTAGACGTTTTGAGCAAGGATTGAAGCCTTGACTTTACAGTAGGGTTTCTATATTTCAACTCAACATATTTTTGGCGGTGTTAGAGAAAGCAATAATAGCTGAGGGAGGAAGTGATGCGTTGAACAAATACAATTAGGAGCAGAAAAAGAAGAGGAATGAGACTGAGAATAAGCTGAGTGGTAGCAACGGAGGAGGAAACCAGAAACGAAAATGGAACGATGGTGGTTCTATTAGAAGTCAGCAGAGTAACCAGAAGAAGAAAACCGAGGCTTGTGCAACTTGTGGTAAGAACCACGCGGGCGTGTGTCTGAAAGGGAAGAGAGTCTGTTACAACTGTGGGCAAGAGGGCCACATTGCTTCGAACTGCACTGCTCCAAAGAAGGGTGCCTGTTTCTTATGCGGATCAAAAGACCATCTTGCTCGTGATTGTCCAAGGAAGGCTGCTAGTGCAGGAAATAGAGGCAAAGGAAACAACAGTGGAGGTGCATTAACTATTTCTAGGCCAATTACAACAAATCGCCCGACTGCTCGCACTTTTAATATGACGGTCTAGGATGCGATTCAATCCAAGGAGGTGGTGGTAGGTATCGTACCAGTAAATAATTTGGATGTATACGTACTTTTTGATTCGGGCGCAATATGTTCTTTCATTTCTGATGATTTTGTTGAGAAATTGAAGTTACCCCGAGAAGAGTTAGACTTTCCCTTAAACATAGAGATTGCCAATAGGGAAGTAGTACCTGTTAGGTATATATACAAAAATTGTGAGGTGGATATTCATGGTCATATGATGACTATAGATCTTATTCCGATAAAACTTAGGGAATTTGACGTTATTTTAGGGATGGATTGGTTGTATAACTATGGGGCGATTATAGATTGCCAAAAGAAGTGTGTAAACCTTAAGACTCCATCTACGGTAGTATTTTATGGTAGTAAATCGCCGCGGCCAACGACTGGTCTGACGATTATGCAGGCCAAGAAGTTACTAAAGCAAGGATGTGTAGGGTATTTAGCTCATGTGGTAGATACTCGAAAGACCAGTGTAAAATTGGAAGAAATACCAGTGGTGAGAGGTTTTGTGGATGTTTTTTTGGATGATTTGCCGGGATTATCTCCAGATAGAGAAATTGAATTCATTATCGATTTAGTACCTAGGACTGCGCCTATATCGAAAGCTCCGTACCGAATGGCTCCGGTGGAGATGAAGGAGTTGATGGTGCAACTACAGAACTACTAGACAAGAAGTACATTCAACCGAGTGTTTCACCGTGGGGAGCGCCGATGTTATTTGTCAAGAAGAAAGATGGCTCGATGCGTCTATGCATAGATTATCGTGTATTAAACAAGGTTACAATCAAGAATAAATACCCGTTACTGAGAATTGACAATATGTTTGATCAACTGAAGGGTGCTACGCATTTTTCCAAGATAGACTTAAGAAGTGGTTACCATCAGCTAAAGGTGAGAAGGGAGGATGTTCCAAAGACGGCGTTCATAACTCGTTATGGTCACTACGAGTTTCTGGTAATGTCATTTGGTCTAACGAATGCACCTGCGGCATTCATGGACTTAATGAATAGGGTGTTTAAATCATTTCTAGACAAGTTTGTGGTGGTGTTTATCGACGATATTTTGGTGTATTCTAAGTCACGAAAAGACCATGTGGAGCATCTGATGCTAACTTTGGAGGCATTACGGAAAGAGAAGCTTTATGCAAAATTTTTAAAATGTGAGTTTTGGTTGGATCGTGCTCAATTTCTTGGACATGTAATTGATAAAGATGGGATTTCGGTTGACCCGGCTAAAGTGGAAGCTATAATAAATTGGGAGCAGCCGAAGATACCGTCAGAAGTGAGGAGTTTCTTAGGTTTGGCAGGATATTATCGACGGTTTATACAAGATTTTTCTAGAATCGCCACTCTGTTGACAAATTTGACTAGGAAAGCGATTAGATTTTTTTGGATGGAGAAATGCGAGGAAAGTTTTCAAGAATTGAAGAAGAGGTTAAGTACGACACCTGTATTATCTTTGCCAGATAGTACAAGAAATTTTGTGGTTTACAGTGACGCGTCACATAAGGGCCTTGGTTGTGTGCTTATGCAGAACGACAAGGTTATTGCATACACCTCACGAAAACTGAAAGATTACGAGAAGGGGTACCCGACCATGACTTAGAATTGGCAGCGGCGGTGTTTGCTCTAAAGATATGGAGGCACTATCTTTACGGTGAAAAGTGTGAGATTTACACGGATCATAAGAGTCTCAAGTACATTTTTACACAGAAGGACCTCAACATGCGACAAAGGCGATGGTTAGAGCTGATTAAAGATTACGACTGCGAAATTCTCTATTATCCAGGAAAGGCAAAGGTCGTTGCTAATGCATTAAGCAGGAAGGGTCGAGAGAAACTTATGTTATTGACTGCTCAAGAGGAACTTGTTAAACAAATGGAAAAATTAGAATTAGAAGTGAAGTGTCAGCATGAATCAAAGGAGAAGTTATTTCAGGTAGAGATTCGTCCGATGTTGCTGGACCGAATCAAAGAAGCTCAACTTCAGGATGCGGAGTGTGAGAAGATTAAGAAATAAGTCTCTGAGGGATAAGGTGGAAAGTTTAGTATTGATGCCGAGGGATTACTCAGATTTGAACATCGAATTTGGGTTCCATTGATACAGGATGTTAGAAGGATGATTTTAGATAAAGCTCAAAATACACGTTACTCAGTTCACCTAGGGAGTACAAAAATGTATCAAGATCTTCGTCAACATTATTGGTAGTCAGGCTTAAAGCGTGATGTAGCAGAATGTGTTGCCAGATGTTTGACATGTCAGAAAGTGAAAGCTGAACATCAACGACCCAGTGGTTTGTTACAGCCATTAGAAATACCAGAGTGGAAGTGGGAACACATAACGATGGATTTTGTGGTAGGCTTGCTGACTACACAGAAAGGTTTTGACGCGATTTGGGTAATTGTGGACAGACTGACGAAATCAGCGCATTTTTTACCAATCAAGATTAGATTCAACCTAGATCAGTTAGTAAAATTATACATTAAAGAAATTGTTTCAAGACACGGTGTTCCAGTGTCTATTATGTCTGATCGAGATTCGAGATTTACGTCGAATTTTTGGAAGCATCTGCAAGAATGCTTGGGAACTCAGTTAAGAATGAGCACTGCGTATCATCCTCAAACTGATGGTCAGAGCGAAAGAACGATTCAAACCTTGGAGGATATGTTACGTGCCTGTGTCATGGATTTCAAGGAAAGTTGGGATGATCACTTACCGTTGGTCGAGTTTGCTTACAACAACAGTTACCACGCGAGTATTGGTATGCCGCCATACGAAGCATTGTATGGACGGAAATGTAGAACTCCACTATGTTGGGACGAGGTTGGGGAAAGGCAACTGCTAGGACTAGAACTGCTACACCAAACTGCAGAGATCGTGAAAGTTATAAGAGAAGAAGTATGCCGATCAACATCGTCAGAACCGAGAATTTGTGGTGAGAAGCTTCATTTTTCTGAAAGTTTCACCCTGGAAAGGGAAAATTCGTTTTGGAAAGAAGGGTAAGCTTAGTCCAAGATTTATTGGACCTTTTGAAGTACTGCGGCGAGTTGGTGAGGTGGCTTATGAAGTAGCTCTACCTCTAGAGCTGGTTCATATCCACAATGTTTTTCATGTATCTGTTTTAAGGCCTTATAAGCCAGACTATAAACATGTGATAGAATATGAACCTATACAGTTTGAGAAAGACCTAACTTATGAGGAAGTCCCAATACAGATAGTAGACAGGAAGGAATAAGTTCTCAGAAATAAAGTGATACCTTCTGTTAAGGTAATATGGAGGAACCACAACGCTGAAGAAGCTACGTGGGAACTCGAAGCTGATATGATGAAGAATTATCCTGAGTTGTTTGTTTAGTCCTAGTTCTATGATTCTGGGGACAGAATCCTTTTAAGAAGGGGAGAAAGGTGCGATCGAATTAAGTGTGTTATGCGTTGTGATTCTGAGGACATAATCCTTGTAAGGAGAGAAGGATGTAACAAACCGGAATTTTGTATTATTTGAAAATATGCATTGAAGTTGAATAAATATTTTTAATTGATTTTATTGGTTTAAATTAACTAGTGGTGGAATTGTTTTATTTAGATGTGTTTTAATTAAATTTATGTTGGTTTTTTTTAACTAAATGAGTTAATTAAATTAGAAGAGTTGTTGGTAATTATAGTGCTAATATTCTAGTTTAATTTAATAATTAAATTAGAAAGGTGATGATTTATTAAATTAGAATAGTAATTTATTTGTTAAATTAATGTGTTATGTTAGTTGAATTATTTAATAAAAATAAGTGTGACATGTGACTATATAATAAGAGAATATAAAAATAACTTAGTAGGTGATTAAATTAGTTTTACCAAACATGGCCTTGTGGCCTTTGGTTTATTAAGCTGACAAAACCTTTTATTTTTTTAATTGATAAACTAAATAATAAGCATTATGTTGGGTCAGTTTTTTATTTTCACGTATAAGTTACCTTAGACTAAGAAGAAGAAAATACAGAGAGGTTGGAAGAGAAAGTTCTAGGAAAATTGAAAGGAATTGGAGGTTTTGTGAATCAAGAGAGGTTCTTAGAGCAATTTTCATCATCTTCTCATCATTTACACAAGCATAAACAAGGATTTAAGGTAATAATTTAACCTTTTTGCTCTTAATCTTTTGTGTTTTGAGTTTAGTAAAAATTAGAGTTTTAATTGATGAATTTGTGAATGATTGTTATATATATGTTGGAAGGTATTTATAATTCGTTGTATGTAAGTTACAAACGATTTTCAGAAATTAGATTGTTATAAAACAAGTTTTAAATGGGGAATTTGTGTTCTTGAGGAATATATATGTTATAGTGGTTTTAGAATCAAAAATTGATGATTCAATCATGTATTAATCTTCAAATTGAGAGTTGTTTATGATATTACGTTTAAAAATGAAAACAATGCAAGTGTTGTCGATTGATTTGGTTGAAAATTGAGTAAATGGTGAGTTGTTTCACTAAATGTATGAGTTTTTGGAAAAGTAGAAAAAAATTGGTTTTAAATCCTTTGGGTTTTGTTGTTTTGTTTGTTTTAGGTTGTTAGAAATGGTATATGGATGCTTAGTAATGTGTCTAAGAGGTTTATGATAATTGGGTATGCTTGAATTGGTGTTTGATTCGTGTTTTTGGGCTTGAGAATTCTGCAGTTCACGAACTGCAGAATCTGGGATTCAGGTTTACCGCCCTGGCGGTCTCATTGCATTAGGATTACCGCCCCAGCGGCATCCCCGCCCCGGCGGCATCCCCGCCCCGGCGGTCTCATTGCACTAATTTTACCTCCCCGACGGTGTTCTCGCCCCGGCGGGCTTATTGTGAAGGAAACTCCCGCCCCGACCGGAAATGCAGAAATGACATTTTTTTCTTCTTTCTTTTTGGTATGTTATGTTATCCTATGCATGTTTAAAGCTTAGACTAATGTATTAAATGAATACTAAGATACTGTGATGGATGGTAAGCATATACTTGATGATTATAAAATATAAAGTTGATGTACCTTAACTTAACGTTAAGTTTTAGGAATTCTTAAGTGTGATAATGTTATAACTAAGCTTCTAACTTCTAAAGTGAGATTGATATTCAGAAAACAATTGAGATATTAAGATGAGGTTGGATGAGAGTAAATCTTGTAGTGTTGATGATATTGTAACTAATCATTGTTATTGCTATATAAATGGAAGGTGTAGATTGTTAAATGTACATGATTTGTAATTAAGAAAACTACGCACGTGGCATGTTTCTTACCCTTATCTCTTTTATGTTAAACAAGTTTCTAACCCTTAACTTACTTAACGCAAGTTCTTTATCGATGTTCCTTCTTACAAGTTGTAATTGTGTTTTCCGTTGACATCATACAAAGATAGTCGTTCTATATAACATTACCTGAAGCTTGGATAAATTGAAACCATTGTTTTAATACTTTGGATATACAATAGTTGTTCGTTGTATATCGACATTGATGTTCTACATTCTTAACTCCCATTGTTCAAGTTCGTTGTCGTTGATTTAAACACTTGTAGGCTAGTGAATACATTGTGAATCAAACCAAACTTACTTTACTGGAATATCAAAGCTGAGATGAACAACCCTAGTTTAGGGGATCAAATACGCAATAGTGCTGAATGGTTGTGGACAATACATTGTATAACGGGCTGATCACCTTGAGTACGAGATGGTTAGTCCAGTTATAGTTTATTAAACTGTTAAAGGTTACAAGAAATCTACCTGTTAACCTAGGACATGGTTTGTGGTCTTGCGACCCTCTGTATATCTTGATGTTCTATTTCATTCTATTGAGTTTTCTGATATTTCCATTCTTGATTATTATCAACAGAGAAATTACACCATACAGATAAGTTTATTATTGAAAACGTTCATTATTATCTTGGTGGGCATTTGTTTTGCTCACCCTTGCATACTAAACCCTTACATCTAAAGCCGAGAGGACGGATGGGCCGTCTACTAGCAAAGGAAAAGGAAAAATGAACAAGTGACGATGATTTGCTATTATATGAAGACTTGTTTACTTTTATTTATATGGTTGCGTAATTAAGACCTATTAGTTATTTATATTTCCGCATTTTAAAGATGTAATAAAGGTTAAAAAACTTAGGACTTATTTTGAAAAGCTATGTAACCCTTTTATGGGAGATGTTTTTATTACTCGGTTTGCTTTACTTAAATCCTTTTGTTTATAGTTAGATAGTGGTTATGTATGGATAGTGGTTTAAGATAACCCTGATTTGGGGGTGTCATAATTAATCACGCCACTAGCCAAGTAAGTGTAAGAATGGTGGGAGTCTCTCCATGGGTATGGTGACTAATTGAATAACCACACATTTTTAGGTGTTTGCCTTTTGAACCACTTGCCTAGACACCAGTAGTTTGATTAATTAAAAATTCAGCCTCCTCTTGGAGTTTCTTGTCCTAATTGAGCTCGAGAGTCCTAGGAGCTAACGTCTACTTGATTTTATTAGGTTGAGGTTATGCAAAATGCAAGTTGGGTTGTTTGTGGGCCAAGGAAGGGTGATGAAATTCCCACCTTATCTTGTTACAAGTTTTTGCCCTTAATGTTAGATTAAAGATGAAAATGCACAAATAAAATAAAAAAAAAAACGGTAAAAAAATAAAATATCCTAAAACTATGTGGATTACGAAGTAAAGAGAAATTTGACGTACCTCAATCCTCCAGCAATCACCATAGTTTATATTTGACAAAATAATAATAATAAATAAATAAAAAAAAACCTAAATAGGATGTGCTCTAGCTGAGTGAATGCATGAATGCGGCAATTAATTTTCTAACTAACAATAAAAACTTTAAAAAATAAAAATAAAACTAAGCTACTATTTTTTTATTTTTTTAAAGATACGAAGTACCGGAGAAAGCGCATCAACAAAATTGTTATCTTTTCGCTCCTTCGATCCGCTTCGATAATCTGCTAAAGAAAAAAAAATTGAATTAAAAACTAATTCGAATAAATAAAAATTAAGGAACAAAAAAAATTAATTCAAGTCCCCGGCGACGGCGCCAAAAACTTGATGTGATAAAAATTAGTAACTGCAAGTGTATAGTGTTAAATTGAAGAACTGACAAGTACAGGTCGAACCACAGAGATTAGATCAATTCTTTAATATATCCTTAATTAATATTTCAGGCAAATTAGAAATAAATATAGTGGAGATGATTAACAACTAAATTATGCAAAGTAAAAATTAATAATGAAAACTAGTAATGAGAAAAGCTACATAGGAATCCGAATCCACTAAGTACTAACATAAATAATAATTTCTTATTTTCCAAATTTATTCCCAAATTATTTTCCCTTCCTTTTGAAAATAATGATTCATATAATTAATATGGGCAAGTATAAGTTATGAAAAATTCACAGATTAACTATAACTTATCAAAACCTTGCAATCAATATAAGAATCATATGCAATTAATGCGAAAGAAAATATGAAGGAGAAAATAATTAGACACTAATTCCGAAACGGAAAGAAAATATTAATATGTAATATCTAGTTTTATCTTCATCCTAGGTATTAGAGATTTAGTTAGCCATGTAATTAAAATTAATAAAAACAACTAAGATTGCTACTAATAATAATTGCATCAGATTAATAATAATAAAAGAAAACTTGAACCAACTTGTATAAACTAACAGGAAAGCATAAAGTAATTAACTAAAAGAATACCAAATAAAGAAAAGTTGAATAGCAATCACTTTTATAAAATTAAATCATAGAACTGTTACAAGTCAAACCCATTGTACTCCTGGAGCCGAATAAGGAAAAAGAAAAAGAAACAAAGGAACAAAACTCTCAAGCTGCTCTCGGGTATAACATGAAAAGGTAAACAATAAAAGCTAATTCGCTCCTTGTTCTAGCCGGATGAAGGAGAAAGAAAATAAAAATATCAAAAGTGGTGTCCTCTCTCTAAAACAAAAGACCTATTTATAGGAAAAATAAATTTGTGCATAATTTGGATTTATTGAACTTGGTCTCTTTTGTTTTCTTTTTATCCTCCTCTTTCCTTCTGAACTTCAACCTCTACATGGTAATCTTCAAAGAGTCATTTTCCATCTTTAAAAACTGTAACAATTATCTTTTACTTGATCACCAAGATAAATAAGATAAATCCTACAAAAATAAAATAAAATGTATTAGTTAAATAAAATAAACATATAAAATAATAAATATGGGAATATTAAAAAGTATAAAAAATGTGTCAATCATGGCCTCGGCCCCATTTCGATGTTTAATATTTTCGTTTATCATCAAAAAATAATTTTCAAACAAAACGATAAAGATCTTTTAAAATCAAATCGATCCGGGTTATTAGAACAACCTTCGACTAAAATTAAATGTAACGGAAAGCCTCGATTCCTATTTGACGAAGGGTTTGAAAACCATGTTTTCCCAAAGCGTCACCCCAAAAAGTTTTTTTTTATCAAAACCAATGCTAAAATGAATCTTTTCTTCAAATCAAATCCGTCATGCATAGGCTCAAAGAGGCTCGAAGTGGCTTTCAAAATAACGCACTTTCCACGATTTCGATTCAAAGTTAGGCAACGATATCCTAGGTTTTCTTCCAAATCACACATGCATAAATACACACACACATGCACACTTCATCTTAGGAAAACATTAAAAAGCGGTTACCGTATTTTCACGGAAGTTGGGGGGTGTCTAACACCTTACCCTCGTTTAAGTAAACCCCTAAACTCTATAAATCTCGGTTTCAGACCAATTTTACAGAGTCACATATAAGGCCATATTGCGAAAAAATCTAAAATACGGATGAGTTGGTACATCCATTTGAATCTTTACGAACTGACGACTCTGTCTAATTGGCCCTACATTTAAAATTAACCTTTCAAAACCCCGTCGACATTTATGTCGGTCTTTTCCAAAAATCACCCTTAAAGTATAAAAGATAAAATGACAATAAAAGGGTAGAAAAGTAGGAAAAAGGAATCCCCTCCCCAGCGTCGACAAATAATGACTTTGCTGGGAAAATTAGAGGTCTTAAGCCGCGTTCAATCTTGTTATTTTCCTTTCTTATCTATGTGTTGTGTGAATGGTTTGAAGGGATGTTGTGATGAATGCCTTATATGCTTTATTTTAGTTCTTCGCACAATGTCATCATATGCATGCGGTCATCATATGCATGCGGTGAGACACGATGAATTTATGTGAATGTATATTGTATGATTCCTCCACTAAGAGGAACCCGTCGGTTGTTGATTACTGAACTCAAGAGGGCGTTCCCCCGCGAGGCTCAAGAAAGGCACCACTCAGATCTGCTCCAATTGAAAGATCGGTGAAAGTCCAATAATAATCTAGAAGGGGGGTTAAATAGATTATTACTGATTAAAAATTTATCTTAGGACGTTTTGAATTTTTAGTTAATTAATTTGCAGTGTTAGAAATTAATATGCAAGACAGTAAAAATTTAATCACACAATGCATAGAGATTTATCTAGTTCACAATATACATCCTGGATATGTTGCTATGTCTAGTCTCAAGCTCCTCTCCAGGACTTGAGATCCTATTACTCCCAGTAATAAATACTCTTTCAATAGGCGGAGAAGCTTTTACATAGTTTTATAGACAAACTTTCAACTATACACAACTAACTATCTTGGACAGCAAGCTCTCGGCTCCCTCCTCAAGCTTAGTTGCACCTTTTCTTGAGTTCAGTTCTACTTTATGATCTGGTTTTGAAACGACAGCCTCTTCCTCACCTCACAAGTACACTAGAGACCCAACTCCCAGCTGACCTCTCTAAGACTCTGGTCTTGGTCAAAGAATTACTAGTCTTTCTCAGAGATACATAAAATAAACTAACTCTATCATTTTCCCTTTTTACAGATAATTGAAATAAATATGCTTCTAAGTTAATCAGATAAAATTTAGTACATATATATATAAATGTTTAAATAACTTTTATATTAGATGCTTCTCAAGTAAGCATATAACAATTAAGGATCAATTATGTAAATATAAGTTCAAGGACTTTTATGCACAGTTATAAAAGTTTATATAACTTTTGAGTAAGAGTGCTTCTGATTAAGCAGATATGTAAATTTAGGATTAGATCAAAAATACTTCTAAATAAGCAGATATATATCTATAAAGATTTATTTTTTCTTTATAAATAAAGAATATATTTCTATGTTTAAACAAGTATAACTTTGATTTAAATATAAAAGTTTAAAGAACTTTTATAATAAGTGATTTGCTTCTTTTTAAATAGATATAAATTATTGAAGTTTGTGATATAAAAGTTTAAATAACTTTTATATTATGCAACAAGTATTTATGTATAAATAAATTTATGTTCAAATACTTGTGATAACAGATATTAAGTATAATGAATGAATCAGTTAAACAATACTTGATATAATAAATAAATTTGTTTAACTCAAAGAATATATAATAATATATTTTATCTATTATGTGAATAATTATAAATAAGGTGGGAGCTGTCGTTTACACCCCAAAATTAAATCCTTACTTCTACTCTACTAATACAGAAATCAGTATAGTGACAAGCAAGGATCGATCCCACAGAGAGTGAATTGTTTTATATTTATTCTTTTATTTTCCTAAATCTAATTAAACAATGAAAATAAAGATTGGGGGGGTTTTGAGTTTGATTAACTAATTAACAAAAGTAAATAAATAAAAATAACCAATGACTTAAAAGTTCCAGTTCATAAGTTCAGTATCACCTTTTTACAATGACAGATTAATCAAGCGTAACATTATTTATCCTTCAATGAAATTAATATTCCTAGAGAACCGCAATCGCTAATTATCCGAAATTCTCCTTATATTTTAAATCTAATGTGATAATCGCCTCACTAGACCCTAACTATCATACAACCCAGAACTATCAGTCCAGATTTAATATAACAGTAGTATTAAGGATTAGAGAATTAGACTATTCCAAGCAACAATCACACTATCAGGGATTATTTAGCTTGCCTTCTGATAATCATAATAACACCCAAAAGCTTGTCCACAATCAAGTATTATTAATTTCTACTTATGATCAGATACAATATCGTTTGCTTAATACTATATCTTAATCTAGCAGATGATATTAGTTAACCAATTTAATGCTGCAGAAATCAAATCAATTAAACCAAATAACATTCAAGCAATTCAATCAGATTATCAAGAATAAATTCCATATATATAAGAAGAAATAAATAATGAATACTTAATTAAACATTAATTATAAATAAGGTTCAACATCCCTTAGAACTGAAAATAAATACTTAGCTTGATATGACTTCAATCTTCTCCAATTAGGGTTACAATTGTACTTGCCAAGATGATGTAGATCCCAGATGTCCCTAATATATAACTAATAACATGTATTTATAGTCCTAATATAATATCCTATCTAAACAAACATCCTAGTTACATTAGAATTGGAAAAGATATAAAAAATCCCTAAAATTATGGAAATAAATCTGACAAAAACGCATCAAAAATGCGTCCTTGGAATCCGTGCCATGCTTCAGCACCGACGGTGCTCAAAAACAATAGATTCAGCGCTGGCCGTGCTCAACTACAGAGGTTTCAGCACTGGCCGTGCTCAAATCAAGCAATTTCAGAGCCGACCGCGCTCAAATTTTTTACTGCGACGTCCTTTTGAAAAACGGGCATAACTTTCTCATACAAACTCCGATTGAGGCTATTCAAGATGATCTGGAAAGCTAAGAAGTATATGTACAAATTTCATTCTTTGAGTTTTTAGAGATACAGGCTGGAGAAAGGTCAAAATTGGCCCTAAAGTGACTGTTGTGTAAATGGCAAGCCGAAAATCTGAAATTCATTGCCCGTTGGTAAAAAGGTCATAACTTTTGATCCGGGAAGAGTTACGGGACGTGCCAACTATCAAATCGAAGTTCCCAACGAGATATACAATAAAATCTAAGTTCTAAGCTAAGATCATGCATCCTTGAGTCCCAGAATTTTCTTATTTTTCCTGTTTTTAGCTTCAATTCCTCTTTTCAGCACCAATTCCTCCTGTAATCAATAAACACCTTAATAAGTCCATATATACATAAAACATATAATAAAACCAAACATAAAGGAATCAACATCATAAAACATTATGCATTCATCAAATTCTCCCATACTTAGTCTTTACACGTTCTCGTGTAAATCAAAACAAAGGTGATATTAACTTCATCAGAGATTCATTTAACCAAACTTTCAAAAGATTTAAATCAATTCCAATTCATGAATATCAACACTAACTAACAGAAATTTGGTCAACACTTCATCAATCAATGTACAATAATAATCTTGTCATTCCCCACCGAACATCTCTAAATCAAACTATGTCCACATAAGTATTCTTCCTATGATCTACACACATACTTAACTCAGTTATCATGGAACAACGGCCGTGCACACTGACTCAAAAATCAGAACCTATTTCCTCTGCTATTGATTTTGCTTCATTTTTTTCCAGGTGAATGCATTTTATGCTCCGTTTCACCTCTTTTTTTTTAAGTGAGTGCATTTTATGCTCCATCTCACTTGTCTTCTCACCAACGAGTGCGTTTTACGCTCCATCTCGCTGCATGTGTTTATGGGTGAGTGCGTTTTACGCTCCATCTCAACCCACCACATGTTTCTCTTTTTCATTTTTTTCAATTCGCTTCAATTTTTCTAAATATTTTTTTTCATGGTCCTGTAAACAAATCAAGCAGATAGATAGTTCGAATATCATGAAATCAATGCACATAGTCAACTCCACAGATAACTCAGCCAAATAAGTGTATATCTCATATTCAAGAACTCATGAAACACAAATTAGATCGAAATCAGTTACTATGGATCATTACTTAGTTATCATCATCATTCATCAACCAAATCTACAATAAACAAATTCTATCAATTAGCATCAATTTTCATTCTTCAACCAAAAACCTTTAACAGCTTAGCCAAAGCCATAGAGCCAATATTTTTTTAAAGTTTTAGAGCAAGGAATTCTCAAATTTTCAATTTTTCCACAAAACAACTGAGATTGTTAAACTTAAAGCAAAACCTATAACCTAAACCCCTCCCCCACACTCAGAGCTTCCATTGTCCCTAATGTAAGACAATCATGCAAAGACGAGATAACTAACTAAAATGCAACTAGAATATAGAAAATAAAAGTAAAAGATAAGAAAGCAAATCTGAGATCTTGGGTTACCTCGCAAGCAGCGCATTTATTTTATGTCTTTAGCCCGACATCAATTCTCTCAATCTATGTAATCGGATGTTCATACTTCAAGTGAACTAGAAATAACCTCAACTCCAGATTAGGTGCCTGCACAATAGGAGAAAATAATGTCTTGTGAGAAGCAGGTAACTGAATAAAGTAGACTGCTTACTTATCTGAAAGTTGTGGCAAAGAACATAATGCAGTTGTAGCCTCCTTCAGATCAGAACTCTGCTCGATTTGTTATTCTTTATCTAATTCCATGCTATTGATAACTGCAACCTGCAAATTCTCCTCGTCTGTTCACTTTAGAATCTCCCCAACCTTGTGAACTGTTTCTAGTATCACTTCCTCATCCTCCTCCTTCTTCAGCTTTGATTGTACTACCGCCTCCTCTTGCTCTTCTTTATCAAATTAAACATTGCTGTCAATTACTGAAGTAAGAACTAACTCATCTTGCTGCCATACCTCTTCATCACATCTTAAGGTAATTGCACAAATATGCTCTCTTGGATTAATAACAGTTTGGGAAGGTAACGTCCCTGAGTGTTGAGATTCCAACCTATCAACTGTAGTAGCAAGCTGACTCATCCGATTCTCTAGATTATATATAGAAGTTCTTGTCTCTTGCTGAAACTGTTGGGTTTGAGTCATAAAAGCTTTGAACATATCCTCAAGAGATGTTCCAGAATTGATCGGTGCCCCTCCTCTAGGTTGGTACTGTTGTTGAGTCTGTTGTAAACCTTGCTCTGTAACTTGCACATTTCCTGCAGCCACTTGTCGAACCATAGCAGTTAATTCAGAAATTTGACGTTCAATATTACTAGTGCATACCTCATTCACTCTAGTAGGTGTATGATCCATCCTAGTTCCGTATTGTTGTGAATTAGCTGCCATGTTTGCAATTAGGTTCCTTGCAGCCTCAGGTGTCTTATCAACTAGTGCTCCTCCACTTGCTGCATCAATCATGCTCCTATCCATTGACATCAATCCCTCATAGAAGTATTGAATTAAATGTTGATCATCAATTTGGTGCGGTGGACAGTTGAAACATTACTTCTTAAATCTTTCCCAATACTCATAGAGAGTTTCTCTATTGAACTGTCGGATGCCATATATCTCCTTCCTTAAATTAGCAACTCTTGAAGCAAGAAAATATTTCTCCAAGAACTGTAACGAATGCAATTTTTATGATTGAATAAAAATATTTATTTTTGTGATTGAATAAAAATATTTATTGAGTTATATAAATATTTTTATTAATTCATTGAGCTGAATAAATAATTTATTAAGTTTTTGTGAAATGGGTATATGTTAAGTTTAATAATGTTAAATGTTATTTGAATGTGATTTGTTATGTTTATTCTAATTTAATTTAATAATTAAATTAGATGATGAAAAGATTTATTTGAATAAATAATTTATTTGAATAATGTAATTCATTTGGTATTATTGTTATTGATTAAATAAATTTATTATTTAAGTTAGTAAGGTTTAATTGAATTTATTTAATAATACGTTCGATTAAATTAGAAGTGTGACATTTAAAACTATATGTTATAATGATTTATTAAAATAAATGAGAAAGTGTTTAATTCAGTTTTACCAAACAGGGCCCTATGATCTTTGTTTGGGAATAATGGGTTATTTTATTTGTGTTTTACCAAATAAGGCCTTATGACCTTTAGTTAGAATAATAGATTATTTTAATTTTTGTATTACCAAACAAGCCTTAGAGGCTTTTGAATTGTGTAACTGATAAGTTAATGTCAGTATACGTTATTATTCTTTTAAATTATCAGTTTTTATTTTATTCCATCAGTTTTATTTTACGTCAGTTGTTAAAAAAACAGAGGAACAGAGTATTGAGAGAGTTAGAATTGAGAGCTCTGTGAATTAGAGATAGAGCAGAGCTTTGGGAGTTGAGAGAAAAGAGAGAAATTGAGAGAGAAGCTTGGAGATTGGAGAAAGAAATTCTAAAACCAAGGAAGTTTAATCAAATTTTCTAAGAATTAGAAGGTATAAACTCTTTACTGTGTTTTATTTCTCTGTATATGAATTTATATGCTAAATACATGAATTACTTGGTTATAATTGTTAGTAAGCATGTATTAGAGATTATATGATGATCATAAACTAGTTTGAAGAATTAATCCATGAAAACATACTTTAGAATTGAGTTCTTAGTTTTTACAGAGCTTTATTTCATGTATGGCATATTTGTATGAAAATTGATGATTCAATTTGGTTATTAATCGGTGAATTAATAATTGTTTATGATTATATGATGAAAAGAGGAATAATGCAAGAAGAATGATTTTAATTAGTTGAAAAATGAATTTACAGAGTTTAATTTCATGAGAATGGTTAAAACTTGAATATTTGGTTTTAACAGTGAATTTTTGGTTTTAAATTGGTTGATTATGTGTTTTATAATGCTTAGATTGGTTAGAAACATGTTGGGTAAATGTTTTGTATCATATATGATGTCTGGGTATATTTAATTTGTTTACTGGATGGTAGAATTCGGAAAATTTGGCCAAATTTGGTCTAAGTTTTCACTGGTTCGCGACTGTAGGAGACGACAGTCAAGTCTCTCGCCCCGGCGAGAGAAATGAACTGATTTTCTTCGCCCCGACGAGAGTTTTGTTAAGAAAATCTTCGCCCCGACGAGATTTTGTTAAGGATTTTTGCCGCCCCGGCGAGGGAAACAGTAACTAAAATTTTTATTTTTATTTTTATTTTTATTTTTATTTCTTTATAATTCTTCTATGATGTTATAAACAAGTTTTAAAAATTATAAATGACCAATGAGTGGTCATGTTGGTTATTAAGCTAGCATTATTGAGTGATAACCGAAGTGTTATAATAAAATAAGATAAGAGCAAGCCTAAAGTGTATATTATTCTGTAACTAATTATGTTACCATTTTATAATTAATGTATAGGTTGTTTAAGGATCATGAATTACTTAAATTTGTAATCTACGCTTGAGGCAAGTTCCTTATCTCAATTCAATACTTTTACGTTGAGCAAGTTGTTCTTTCCTTTTAACTTGTTAATTTATTCAAAGCAAGTTTATTTATATTAAGCAAGCTTATTGACCTTAGCTTATTGATATTCAAGCAAGGTTACTATTATGTTACGTACTTAAGCGTTATTCCAATCGTTGTTTGTTATTCAAATTTCGAGTATAGTTTCTATTGAGCAAGCTTATTTGATGAATTAGACTAGCAAACCCTTATTGATTCAGCTAGTCCTTAGTTGATGAGCGATTTCAAAGACTTAGAATATTTTCTATTCTTGTTCCAAGCCAAGTTCCTTTTGGTACGGATTCAGACGATAAACTGAGATGAACAACCCTAATATAGGGGATTACTTACGCGACAGCGTTAAAATGTTTGTGCACAATACATTGTACAAAGGGCTGATCCCCCTGAGTACGAGATGTTGGTCCATAGTCTTTATGACTGTTAAAGGTTACGGTAGAGATACTTGTTAACCTAGGACATAGTTCGAGGTCTTGTGACCCTCAGATATAATTTCTAAATCTTGAAATCTATTTTTTTCTTTGAATCGAGCATTCAAACGAGCTTTTAGACTTTGATCATTTATTGACTGAAATTCAGAAAACTATTATTCCTCAGTTGAAATCTATATCATTTAAATATTATTGTTATCGTACTTGTGAGCAATTGTTTGCTCACTCTTGCATTAATCATTGCAGCTAAGCCAGAAAAGCAGGACGAACCGTCCACGAGTAAAGGCAAGGGCAAGATGCCAAAGTAGCAAGAGATTTATTATCCACTTGATATTTATTTGTATCAAAGACTTGTTTAAATTATGTTTATTCCGCATTTGATGTATTAAGGTTAAGATAACCTGGGATTTGATTGTTTAATAGTTTGGTGATGTAACCCATTTTGGGTAGATGGTTTCTTTAAGTTTATTTAATTGTTCTTAATTATGGGTAGTTAAATGTGAATGAATGAGATAGTGAGAACCAAATCTGTGGGAATTAAGTACCTGGATTTTGGGGTGTCACAAGAACAGTCTCTGTAATACCCGAGAATTTTGAATAATATTAATATTAACTTTCCATTTAAGTTGAATATTCATTCGAATATGAGTTTACGTGATATGTCATTTTGGTAGTGATGTGATAAAGTGATTCAAGTAGTGATTTAATAAGAAAAGGAATTTATTAATGCTACCTTAGTTAATTAATTATGGTGTGACTGATAATCTCTATTAATTTATTTAAGTGTTATATGCCATGCTACTTGAGGTGTAACTGCATGATGAGATGTATATTATTTATAATAAAGTTTCTGCATTCATTTATTAATATAAAAGATATGTGTGACATTTAAATTACATGAGATAATAATTGAAGCGAACGAATAATTGTTAGATAATAATTATCTCAATACTTAAATGTTTATTGTAATAAATGTACTATGGAATAATAATGAATATTAATTATTTGGGTGTCAGTAAATTATTAGATTATACTCTAATAAATGTACATGGATTATATGATATGTGTTTATTTGTGAAACTTTAATTTGATGCAAGGTAGTAGCATCTAATTATTTAATACACCTTGACCTAAGTTTACATTTTAACTCAAAGTATGCTAATAAGCCTTATTTGGAATGTCTGAGCTTTGTTTTGTCCCAAATTGAGAGTCTCTTCCTTGCCCAAATGTTACCCACGTGAATAGCTAGTTGCTGAAAATATGAAAAGGCTATGGTTTCTTGCACTATGAAGCTAGCAAGGGAGGTAATGATGGTGGGGGAGGTGGTTCAAATAGTGGCAAGGAACTATTCCACCAAACCTCCATTAACCATTGTTCTTCTCCTTCTTCCATTGGGTGAAACTCTTGAGCAGAACCAGATTTTGATTTCTCTATAAATTGAAGCCTCCTCTACACAATTCTTGTTGCTAGAAATCTGAAGTTAAGCTTCCATTAGAGAGTGAGGTTGAGTGATTTTCAATTGGTAGCATTGGAGAGTCATATTTTCTTCAAGAGGTAAAACTCTATTAAATTGTGTTCTTAAATTCTTGAGTTCCATTCCTAGAATTTTGCCATGAATCTGGTGTTAGTTGATGAATTATTGATGTAAGCATGTTTACTAAGTTCATATACATGTTATTAGAATGCCGAACACGAATTATGTTCTTAAATTTCAAGTGTTGCTAGTTCTCAGAAAGTTTAGAAAGTTATGCTTCCAAAATGTACCAAAAAAATTGTTGAGCTAGGTGGTAGTAATCTGAAATTAGTTCTTATACATTGTTAATATGGTTAAATACGAAAACAACGAAAGTTAAACCAAACATTTTGGTCCAGAAACGAGTCCGTAAAAGATTAATCGCTAAATGTGTTAAACTTTGGAAAAATAGCATGAATGTGGAATTTAATTCTTGAACTTAATTGTTTACTTGTTTTAAATTGATAGAATCATGTTAAGTATTCTTAATAACATGTTTGTGGACTTTAGGTGAAGTGGGTATATATAAATTGCTATTTGAATTGGTTTTGGTTTGGATGGATATGCTGATACAGGGAGTTTCCTAGTTCTGCCGAGGAGCAACGCGACCGCGCTACTCCCCAGGCAAAACCAGGCGCGGCCGCACCGTGCTCCAGAGGAAAAAAAATCCAAGTTTTGTCCTTCCAGTATTCTGAGCATGCTAGTTTGGTTTATATAGACCCATGTATATACTTGGTAGGTGTTTTAAGACTTCCTAGCATGAAATGTTTTACCATTTGCTTAGTTAAATGTTTGGAAATGAAATATTAGAAGATTAGAAACTAACACTTGTCAAACCTTACGCCTTTATGTTCTAAACTTACGAGCATGTGTATACGGTTTATAGATGGGTCTAAATGCGTAGGCTTTGTGAGTCAAGTTGCTATGCATGTTTAGTTGCCTTAATATGAGATTTCAAAGAAATTTAGGACTTTAGAAATAGTATTGTCCAACGTTGTGTGAATTGCATTCCGACATTTCAAACATGTGTATTAGGACTTCATATGCCTCTAGCTATAGTCGTTATGATCATGTAAGTGATTGATCATATTTCCAACTTTTGAAACATACTGTGAAATGAGTTTCAAATATAATGGACTGTATAAATCATATGAGAGTAAGTCGAAGGCATATATGAGCATGAATGTTAAAGAGTTGTTTAGCGTCCTTAGTGGTATGAGGGTCGTCACGAATCGCTTTGGTGAAATGTATGTACTAGACTTCATCAAATTACAAGTTCGACTTAAAACCATGTAAATGGGAAACAAACTTAGAACAAATATGATAGGTGTCCAACTGAAATTTGAACCCTCTGTACATGTGTATGTGAGTGACCACAGTAAGCAATGAATGCTAGGAAGTTAAGCTAAGAACATGCAGGAGAAAAGCCAGCTCTAGAACCAACAGGGAGCAGCGCGGCCGCGGCACTCCCTAGTTATGTTCCAGCGTGGCCGCGCAGTACTGCAGTACATTCTGACTAATTTGTTGCTAATCTGAAAATGAAGTGTGCGTGCATTATGCTTTAGTACATGATTACACTGATACTTCTATTATGTGACCATGTTAAGACTATATAGAACCAAGATTTAAAAGTGTTTACGAGTTTTCTAAATGAGTTTCAAAGCAAGATCGATAACGATTTCAAACAACGTGATGTGTTGGCCTATGGTCAGGATTAGCGTCTAAAATGGGACTAAAAATGTGTTATACTTGTGTGTATATGTGTAGAGTCATAATGTGGAGTTATTTGAATTATGAACTTGTATGACTAATGGAATTCTCATATATAACTATTATATAATAGGATTGCAACGTGTCATTAAGCTTTAAATTCGTAGACTACGCTAAAGGCAAGTACTCGAACCCTATCTTTTTATTGAGCAAGTTCCTAAACTTGTACATTCATTTATCGTACAAGTATATGCTAGTGAGAATGACTTTTATGCTTTATAAACTGTCGTTCATATGCTAAGGATTGCTTTAAGATCAATATCCCTTAAACCTCATTGCGAGTATTCGTATTCATTATGTCATTGAATATGATTGTAAAAGCTGTCTAAACCATTGTTTCGGTTAGACTATTATACATGTGTTAGAAAGCTATTCCAAACCAATTGTCTTGGTGCGGACTCTAATTTACTAAGATGAACAACCCTCATTAAAGGGGAAATTATATTATCGGGAAACCGACGTGCGCACTTATAAGCATGTGAAAGTTATGCATAACCTGGGCTACTATAGGCTGATCACCTGTGTATTTTTATTGGATTTTCAGTATAATAACTGTTAATTCTAGCAGGAGTTCTTAGTCCTATAGTGACTACTCAGTGTTCATATTCTTGGACTTTGAAATGATTAGACGCATGAATCTTATTGATGTTCTTCGGTCTATAGCGACTCTTATAATTGATTCTTCTTATTATACTTGAACTATCCTTTACTGTCATACCCTTGCGATTTGAACTTTATATTGTTCACCCCCATTGTATATACTTGCTGAGCAAATTTGTTGCTCATTCTTGTTTTCTTTAAACCTTTCAGTTAAGGCAGAACGAGGTGAACCTTCCGGCAAGGACAAGGGAAAGGGAAAAACTACGGAGTAGCTTTGTTCTTCCTTAAGAAGAAGATTAATTACTATGTTACTTAAGTTTTCTAATTCGGTTATGTAATAAGCTTAGGCATGGATTATGTATTAGTACTATGTTTAATTTGAATCAAGACTCTTGGATAGTATTGTAGTAACGGTTGCGAGACCTTGGGACGAGAATAATTATATTAAATCAATGTAATTTATTCTATCATTTACGCTGTATTAGTTTATGTCGTTATTTAAGTTAGAGCGTGACGAACCAGATTCGAGACAGTGACGTCAAAATTTAGGGGTGTCACAGCCTCTACATTTCATTCCATGATCGTATTGACCCTAAAGGTAGATAGTACAGCCAATCCTTTGCCAACTCTGCTAATGAGAATGGAAAATCTCTAAGTTTGATTTGTTCCTCTACTACTCCTTGTGGTTTCATGGTGGAACACACCACATGAAACTCCTTTAGATGCTTGTATGGATCTTCACCTATAAGACCATGAAAAGTAGGCAAAAGGTGGATTAGTCCTGATTGTAATTTAAAAGTAGCATCCAAAGTAGGATATTCAATACACAATGATGATTGATCGAGATTAGGAGAAGCTAATTCTTTCAAAGTCCTATTGTGGTTTGCAGCAGCCACCTCCCCGTGCAATTTTCTCTAGCTCTGGATCAAATTTCAATTCAAGAGAGTGAGAGAATCGAGTCCTAAACTAAAAATAAAAATAAAATAAAAATAAATAAATAAACGAAAATAAAGAATAAATAAAAAACAAATAGCACTCCCCGACAACGGTGCCAAAATTTGGGAGCTGTCGTTTACACCCCAAAATTAAATCCTTACTTCTACTCTACTAATACAGAAATCAGTATAGTGACAAGCAAGGGTCGATCCCACAGAGATTGAATTATTTTATATTTATTCTTTTATTTTCGTAAATCTAATTAAACAATGAAAATAAAGATTAGGGCGTTTTGAGTTTGATTAACTAATTAACAAAAGTAAATAAATAAAAATAACCAATGACTTAAAAGTTCCAGTTCATAAGTTCAGTATCACCTTTTTACAATGACAGATTAATCAAGCGTAATATTATTTATCCTTCAATGAAATTAATAGTCCTAGATAACCGCAATCGCTAATTATCCGAAATTCTCCTTATATTTTAAATCTAATGTGATAATCGCCCCACTAGACCCTAACTATCATATAATCCAGAACTATCAGTCTAGATTTAATATAACAGCAACATTAAGGATTAAAGAATTAGACTATTCCAAGCAACAATTGTGACGCCCCCAAATTCAGGCACCTCTACCTCGAATTCGGTGCTTCACGATACTAATCAAGTCACAACTAAATCACATCTCACAGCGGAATAATAAAGATTTTCATAAATAAATCATGACACAATCCTAGGTGTTCTCAACCTTAATAATACATAACTCAACCTAGTTATTAGAAACCAAAAACTGGACATAAGTCTTAATGGCTACAAGCCTTAGCACAAATAGTTCACTATTTCATCAAGTTACTAGGAAGCTAAAGTTACTCCATAGCTTTGCCCTTCCCTTTGTCCTTCTCGGAACCATTACCCTGTTTAGCCTTCACTAAAATGTTTAAGGGTAAAGCAAGGGTGAGTAACGAGTTTGCTCTGCAAGCATCAATAATATACAAATGTATTCGGGGATTCAAGGTAACGAGTTAAATTGACTGATAAACAGATTATGAACAATTCCAGAATGCAGGAGTAATGTACTATCAACACACAACAATCTTTCTTTACTGAGTGGTCATAAAGGACCAAGAACACATAGAAGGATAAGTAGTCGTTCCATTGCCAAACCTTCGAAATAGGCACATGAGGTGATCAGCCGTGTAGCACCCACATTATGCATAACATTCAGTCATAGCACACGTGTCGGTACCTCGACGTAAGTAAATTACCCCTTCTGTGAGGGTTGTTCATCTCAGCACTTGTGTAAGAGTCCATATCACCGCAATTGAAGTGGACAATATTTCCAAAAATATAAATGATTAGCACTTTGACTAATTTCTTAGCCTAGCCGAATCAAATGACATAGACGTATTCTTCAAAATAGCTCAGAATCAATTAGAGCATTGATTAACCTTATGAAGGACAATAAAAGCATATCATGTGACGCCCCCAAATTCTCTACATTCCATGTAGCATATTTGGTGCTCACGTGAAACTATTCAACTATAAATATTCATAATATATAATTTCTATCTATCCAAGGTTCACAGTATCCCATAACAGATAATAGTTCTGGCCAGAACGTTAACTGTGTTTGGATACCCTGACTTGGATATATAGATTCATATCTTATGAATATCTCTTTCATATCGTATTCCCTATCTATTTGACATTCACAATATTAATGATAAAATTGTTCTTGGAACTGAAGGACGCATTTCGGTAAAGGTGGCACCTTACCGGCGCTCATTAAGTGTAACCTCAGCGCTTACAGAACTCCCAGTATCATTTAAATACCCTCATTCAGATGTATAGTTCATAGGGATACTGTACTAAATCAAATGCTACTTTATAACTTAACTAAGAATGTAAATACAATGCAAGAGATGTAACAAAAGATGATATATATTTAATAGGCTTAAGTTTGGTTACAACATTCTCGATACTATGTCTTTATTATAATAAAAGTCTTATAAGACTTGAAAACATTCAAAATAGTAAGATAAAACTAATTAACATGGCCTTTTCCCTTGTATATCCCTGAAGTGTCTGGATTATCATTTAAGACTGGAAAAGAAAGTATATGCAAGAATCACTACAAGAAATTAGGGATGTAGTGAGGGAAAATTTGTGAAGGAATTCATTCCTTCACATGATAAGTTTTTTAGTGAGGGAACAATGAAGGAAAAAAATTAGTGACAATATAGTTATTCTGAAAGAAACTTCCTTCACAATTTAAATTTTTTTCTTTCGCAAAATTGAAATGATAGAAGGATGTTTGGCGCCAATCTTTGATGAAAATTTGCGAAGAAAAATACTATTAATGAAGGAATTATGACTCGCTATATATTATTGTTGAGAGATTTTTTGCGAGAGATAAAATTGGTCACTATTTTGTTAAAATAAGTTTTTTAGAATTAATTATAGTAAATATGAATTGTATTATATATAAATACATTAAATTTTTTATAATACTAAATTTACTTTTAATAACACTTTTTAAGTAGCTTACAATATCGATTATTTCTTTTAATAAACTATAAAGTAAATAACTTTACACTACGTTAAACTTTAAAATTTCATACATTGATCATGACAAAAAGAAAAAGAGAAAAAAAAAAGATTGGCACTCTTTTGTGGAATAAAGTACAAATGCCAAAAAAATATTCATATGTTCTACAGAAAGAGTTAAATTTGAATTTGTTCTTTAATTTATAATATACAAAAATTCAAATTGTAATGTATTTAATATTTTAATAGAAATTTTATTCTTAATAATATTTTTTAAGTAATTTACAATATTAATTGTATTAATTTAAATTTTAAAATATTGTATATTGACAATAAACAAAATCAATCCCTATATATAAAAAGTCAAATCACTCAGATGGTTACTCACTTCACTGAGCCACATTATTTGGGAGAATACAATATGAATTTTTCAAGTGTCCAATCATTTACTTAGGGATGGGCAAAACCGAACCGGTTCAAACTGACTGATTCAGGACAAATGACAATTGGTCCAGGATCAATACATGTAACCGATATATATATCGAATATTCGAGACCGGTATCGGGAGGTAATTTGGCTTGGTTGATATATATACCGGGTCGAACCGGTTGTAACGGTTATTAATGATATATTGTAATTTCAATTTATTCCAAAATTTCACTGCCTTTCTCAGTTTCTCCCCATCTCGAATGCTCCGATCCTCCCACTGGTCACCGCTCTGATCCTCTCCCACCGGCCACTCCTAGAGTGTAACAGCCCTAATTTCACTTTTCTCCACGTCTCTATGGCTGTGTCGCTGGCTCGCTGCTTCCAAAAGGATACATCTGATTTCAATGAACCAAAGTTCTCATAGGTATCTACGAATCTCTCATTTTCTATTATATTTTGTAATCCTTTGTCTCTTTATAGTACATTATCTCGTTCTCTGTTTCCCTATCTATTTGATCTATCATTACATATGAATTTGGGAATGGGAACATATCAAATGCATTTAATGTGTTTGATGAAATGCCTGAATTAAGTCTGAATGCCATTTTGAGTGGTTGTTATATGTTAATTGTTGTGAACCGGTCCAATTCAATAATAAAACATTGTGTAACTACTGTTTCCCTGCACCTTACACTCATTTTTTTTTATTTTTTTGAATTGGTAAATACTTGGCACATATTAATTACAATGTTTTTCAATTTTTTGTTTGAATTTTTTTTAGATTTTGATGTTTGACTCGCTGCACGGAAGAACCTGTGTGCACTATGCCACTTACTATGGCCATCCAGATTGCTTGGAAGCTATTCTCTCTGCAGCCCAGTCCACCACTGTTGCACATTCCTGGTACAGTTTCTCTATATAAACATTTATATAGAGATATATTCTCATTTGCAAAATATACAAATAGTAAGAATGTATTTGTATTTCATAATTACCCCTAAAATTAAATAAATGATAGTTTAGTAATGGTGGTAATGATAATAAAATTGTGTCATTTTATATTACTAAATAAAGGAGTATAGAACAAAAAAATTGACAAATGAATGAGGACTGTTTTTGGTGGAACGAAGGGAATAAATAATATATTTGCTAATATGTATGGTGAGTATGTAAAAGCAATTTGCTAAGATTTAGCTTGCAAATGCAGGGGGTTTGCAAGATTTGTGAACATAAGGGACGAAAGTGGTGTTACACCACTCCACTTAGCAGCACGACAAAGAACTCCAGAATGCGTTCATATTCTTCTAGCCAGTGGGGCTCTTTTCTCTGCTTTTACTTGTGGTTATGGGTAAGTAATTTCTTATTTACAGTTTTTCTTGCATGGTAATTGTATGGATAACTTAATACTCACCCTGAAAACAGTTCTACTTGCAGCTACCCGGGAAGCACACCACTGTATTTGGCTGCTCGTGGAGGCTCTTTGGACTGTGTCCAGGAATTACTTGCATGGGAAGCAGAGAGACTTCAATCAGATTCATTTGGCTAAGCCTAATATATAGACACATCTCTTAATCTATAGTATCTTCTAAGCTTACGGAATAATATAACTTAAAAGATAATTGAAAGATTTTCCTCATCTCCATAACTGAAACACAATGAATCTAAAGTTGTTACATTTTAACCCCTAAAGGACTTGAAAATTAAGGAGCTCCATTTTGTAGAATTTAAATATACGAACACTACACAAATATTTCTAGGATATCCTAAGATAAATTGGATATCTGCAGGAAGATACCTTACACTGTTGCTTTGAAGCACAAGCATGTAGCATGTGCAGCCTTGTTGAATCCTTCATCTCCAGAACCTCTAGTCTGGCCATCGCTATTGAAGTTCATCACCAATCTTAATCCAGAGGCAAAAGCCCTATTAGAAAAGGCCTTAATCGAGGCAAACAAGCAGAGGGAAAAAGCTATCTTGAAGGACACTTTGAACTCATGTCCATCCCCTGTGCATTCTGATTCTGGGGTTGCTGACGATGTATCTGAGGTAAAATTGATCTTCTAGGCTATAAATTTCCACTTAGAAGTCATAAATTTGCAGGAAGATTTCCCCATTTGTATTGCATTATATATATATATATAATCCGTATGACAGATAACGCATAAGCAAAATCAATACTACGCTTGATGAAAAATTTACGGTGCAGGAAACTTATCAAATAAAACAAATAAATGAGTGTAAGGTGCAGGGGAACAGTAGTTACACAATGTTCTGTAAGGTGCAGCGGGTTTATTGGACTATTAATTGCTTGATATTCCTGAGCAAATTTTGATGGTTATAATTACATTTTAAATGCTCCGTAGAGAGTATTTCTTCTTGTCGTCTTAATGCTTTATCAAGGGTCACATGCACCGCCCATTTCTATACTACTGAATAAATCTGTTCTAGCCTTGTACAAGAGTCAAATAAGTCAAATAAATCTCACACTCAAGGAAGTAAATGAAAATATTATGAGTAACGTCTCAATTCTTACATTAAACACAATCACCTTCAATGTTTGGTTGATTTATTTATTTATTTTGACGCCTACCAAAGAAATAGAGAATTGTGTTTTAGAAGCAGGATCCTAGTAGACGTCGTCTACCAGTATAATCCAAGTAGACGAGTGAAGATCTGGAAGCAGTTTCTTAATTTAACCAATAAGTAAATGATCTGCATGTAGTTTTGATTTACAAATCTTATCTCTCTCTAGAAATATATTATTAACATCATATAAATGCTTTGCCTCCATGCATAGTCTTACATGCATGAAACTTAATTCATTTTGGTACCCCCCCTTTCAAAAACTAAATGTTTATACTTGTGTGGCAACATTACCAATAAATACAAGAATGATTTATTACATGATATGTACTTTGCTTGTCAGTCTTTTCGTCTCAATTCATTTGCTTTGTGTCCTACAGGTTGTGGAGGTGCAGAGTATGCGAGAGACAAGGTCATACTTGTTATTTTATTCCTTGAAATGAAAGATAAATCGGGGGGTTTATCTCCAAATGATCTTTTAATTGCTCTCAGATCAGGTTCTTCTTCCAAAACTATTGATTCAGTTAATCTTTTTATTTCAGACCTGCATTTTCTGATGTGAAATATCTTTTACATCTGCATTTAATCCAGTAATTCACTACTTTCTCACCCAATTTTTTTGTGGGGAAATTTCTGTTATAGTATCTTGGTCTTGTATTATCATGTTACCTTATGCTAGATAGCTAGAATAACTTAAATTTTGGGAAGGCATCCTAGAGGAATTGATACTTATGAAAGAATGCACATGAAGTAGATGCAAATAGTCGCAATATGTCATGCCTTTCTTTTGATCGTGATTGTTACATATTTTGAAATTACTTTGTCATGTTATGTGCTTTCTGAAGAGATAACTGAGTTGCTTTTGGGTAATTTGGTATCATTAGAATTTGAAAATGCTGGCAAAAGTAAATGAGGGAACAGGAGACATAAAGGTTTTATTAATTCCTTTTAATAATGGATCTTTCATGTTAAACAGGAAACATAAAGTAGATCACATCCTCTTAGCTGGATATTTGAAGCTTATATTGGCTGAATTGATTCGAGCTTATCCAAGGTCCATCCTAAACATTAATCCTTCTTTATTTACTGATAGCTATATTTTTGTCTGTATCCTTTATTAATCTCTCTCTCTCTCTCTCTCAATTTAAGTTCACCAGTTTCATCTTTTCTTATTCCTCATCTCATTGAAATTGAATTTTGGTGTTTCTCTTGCAGCATGAAATTTACAGGCCCAGCCTTGATTTTCTTGAAGAAAATGATGATGAAGTGGACCTAACATGACACACTTTATTCCTTCTAGTTAGTTGCTATTCTTTCAGTTTTCTTATGTTAGTTAATAAATTTTGTAGGTACTATGGTCCTTGGGAGACCAAGATACAATAACAAATTTTGTAGTTATCGTGACTCGAGCATTATCTATTTATATATGGAGTATTGATTTTATTAGCTCTTTATGCATTAGCTTATCAATTAGTTTGAAACAAGTATGGCAATATTTATGTTTACTTGAAATATTAAATTTAATATTTCTTATAGATATTAATAATAATAATAAATATGAAATCACTTATTTGAAAATCAATTATAATTTTCAATGAATTTTGATTATTTAGCAATTAATTTTTTATTTACAAATTTATAATTTATGAAGGAATTTCTCTCACTAAATTGAAGAAAGATTCTCAATTTATAGTTAGTGAAGAAAAATCTTCTTTCGTTAAATAAAATTGTTCGTCACAATATATTATTTGTGAGGGAATAAAGTGATTCACTAATTTCAAATAGTCCTTAAAATATTATTAATGAAGGAAACCACTCTTTCACTAAATAACAATATTCCATTACCAAATAGAAATTGTGAATAAAAAGTTATTCACAATATATCCTTCACAAAAAACATATAGTTACTACTTAGCGAAGGATACCCTATTGCGACGAGGTCTTATGCGAGGAATCGTGTGAAGGAAATATTTCTTCGCAATAAATCTCTTGTGAATGATATATTATATCTTGTGAAGGATTTGTCCTTCACTAGATGCCATTTTTTGGTGTAGTGAATGAGCTACAAATGCTCAACAAGTTTATTTGAAAATGTAAACACAATGTGTTTGAGTTGAAAGATGTCAGAGATGTATAACTGAGGGTTCAGTACATGAACCATGTGTTTCAATCAGTTATATCAGTCTTCAATGACTTAGAAAAGTTTGATTTCAGATATCTCATAGGGAATCAGCCTATCGAATATCCTAGGAGTATGCATATCATCCTACAATTTGTGTCAATATATAATCAATATTTATAACCTTACATCAAAGTGTTTCATTTTTTAGTATAAGATGCCTTACCAAAACAATTTGGTTTGACACAACAATTTAAGCTCTATCAAGCAATATATGAATAATGATTCATTTCTTAAGTTATGCTGAACAAGAAGCAATAACTTTGTAACAATTAATAGCAAGATGTATAATACTTGCTTAAATATAATAAGGTTAGAAGACTTGCCTTAGCGTAGATCTTTTAACTAATGTTAATGCGGTCTATCAGCGTACGTAGTCTATGTACACCAATAGTAAGTGTTAGAACTTATAATAACTTGTAACAAGTTAAACTAGACAAGTTTTATTAAGATTCGACGTTGATTCGGTATCTCGGTCACGTCATTAGATAGCTAAACACATATGTTTATCAATAAAACTTCATTTGGAAGCTTAAATATTAGTTTAGATAATTTACTTATCATTTATAACATTTTTAGAAGCTTAATATTATTTTTAAATAATTTTTACAAGCTTAGAATATTTTTAAATGATTTAATTATCAATTATAATATTTTTAAAACATTAATATGTTATTTAAATGATTTATTTATCATTTAGAATAATTTTAGACATTTAAAATATTATTTAAATGATTTATTTATCCTTTATAATATTTTTAGAAATATAAAATATTATTTAAATGATTTATTTTACCATTAATAATATTTTTAGAATTTATTTTTATTATTTAAATGATGTAATTATTATTTATAATAATTTTTAAAACTTAGTTTAATATTTAAATAATTTAATTATCATTTATAATATTTTTAAATACTTAGTATATTATTTAAAATAATTTATTTATTATTTATAATAATTTTAGAAAGTTAGTAACATTTTTAAATGATTTAATTATCATGTAAAATAATTTAAATACATTAATATCATTTTTAAATCGTTTATTTAATAAATTTATTAAATAATTTAATATTTAATTAAATTAAATAATTATTAAAATTTATGTTAGAATATTAAAAATTATTAAATATAATTAAAAATAAATTTTAATATTGAATTATTTAATATTTATTTAATATTTATTATTATTTATTTAACTTTTTATTTGTTTTTCGTCGCTAAAAGACTTTAGCGACGCTTAACTGTTGCCTATAGTGTTCTTGAGAAATCCGGAAGGAGGGTGTCGTCTAAGGGCTATAGTGACAGTTGTCTGTCGCTAAAAGTGTTCTTCTTTGAAGAACAGTTGGTCATGGACAAGTTAGGACTTTTAACTTCAAATTATTTCTAGTTGGTTAATTGTTTGAGTTTGATTTTTGTTTGTTGGTGTAGTACATATGGCAGTGTATACCAACATGTATTAGTTTATATTATACAACATCATATGATGCTAGATAATACATGGTCAAACTAGCCTAGCTAACTGTTCTTGAGGTTTCTGGGTAACCTAGAAACTCAACCAACGTGAACGGTCAACGTAGTTTGACCATTAATTTCGTGCCGGTTAGTTATTTCTTAGGTGTTTTAACGGTCCAAAGATGTAGTCTGCATAGCATACTATAAGTCCAAGTCAAGAAATAACATTTACAAGATCATTTAGGCACGAATCAAGTCGGTCAAAGTTTTGTCAGAAACCTGTCAGTGTTCTTCATAGTTTCTGGGTTGCCCAGAAACTTGAATCCGTGAGCAGTCAACGCTATTTGACCATGAATAACTGTCATCCTAGAGATTTTTTTAACCTTCTACCAATTACAATCTATAACCCACATGGCATACTATCAATTCATACTTTAAAACAGATCTAACAAATATTTTAAGTGGATCAAACCGTCTGACAAAAAGGCTTGTCAGACTATTCTTCACTGTATGAACAGTTTGCTATTTTGGCTTAAGTTTCATACCTAGATGTTATGTAAACGTGATTTAACAACCCAGATCACTTATTAACATGTTAACACATATTCCTAAATATCTAAACATAACATCGAACAAAGCTTTAAAGATTTAGTGTAAAATTAGGGTTTTTGCACCTTTTTGATTTCTGATCTTTGATTCTGATCTTTTGCTTGCAGAGGTTTGTTATGGCTTGTAATATCAGTGTATATGTTATAAAATTTCGTGGTTTGAATGATGAGATTGGCCTTCTATTTATAGAACTTTGCAAGTTAGGGTTTTTAGGTCATTTCACACCTTTTTGCCTCCACAAAGATCTTGGCGACTTAATTTGTGCTGGTTGATATCTGATCCTAGTCTCCTACTTGTGCTGGAGTGTGTTAAGCACAAGCTTGCACACTCTTAGCTCAATTTCTATTGGTTTAGCTTTTAATTTTGATTTATTTCTTTACTAATTAAACTTAAATTTTTGTTAATCATGTTTAGGATGTTTAATTATGTTTAATAATACCTTAATTAAGCTTATATATCATAATTAAGGTTTAAAATTTCATAATTTTAAATTTAGATAACATAATTAGAATTAGGGTTTCATAATTAGGGTTAGGGTTTCCTAATTCATGAATTAGGTTTAAATCTTTCAATTAGGGTTTTAATCTAAGTTCAATGATTCCTAATTAATATTATGATTCATTATTTAGAATCTATTTATATTAATTAAGATTCTTGTGTAACAATTAGGGTTTTAATTCACTAATTTGGATAGCTTTTATCAATTAGGGTTTTCTAATTAGGGTTTATAGTTCAATTTATCATTTTAGACCCTATTTAACTTATTTAGATTTTTGTCAGTTAATATAATATTATATAACTCCGAAGCACAACAAATTACTTTGTCATTTCCAAGTACGACACAACAGCTTACCAAAATAATTTGCCAAGACGCTTCTCGGTGAAATCGTCGGAAGCACGAAAAATCATTTTGTCCGTGTAAGCACGACTAAGCAGCTTCGAAAATATTTTTATTTGACCTAATTCTTTAATACAACATACAATCACATAACACAAAGTCGGAACAAGAAATTTCATTAAATAAACATATAATTTATATATACAAATCTTATTAGGGTTCAGAATATTACATATCAGCTATACAAAATTAATTAGTTTGCACGATGTGCAGAGTTCATACAACAACAATGGATTTTCTCAACCGAGGGATTTGCACAATATAATTAGTTTGTATACTAACAATTTTATTGATCCAAGGTGAGGGGATTCGCATAAAACATATGAGATAAGAACTTGCAATAATCGTAGGAGGTTTAGGATTTGGAACTTGCATATCAATAACAACTTGCACATTGTGTGAATATCCATAAATATCATATATGTGAAATAATTATCAATAATTAATTCACTAGTATGTTTGAAATGTAATAACTCGAGTTTGAGTTAGGGAACTTGCACAATATATATAGTTGTGTAAGTTAGGAACTTGCCTGATCTGCTGCTAAATACTATACTCTACGATTCTGCTCTGCAATTACCCTACAGTAATTTTAAGTACTCTACTATTAGTCACGACAAATTATCAAAAACAGATTCACATACAAGACCCATATCTTGAGGTTAACATAACCCTCTCTGGGTTTGATATAACAGCTCTACGATTGGTAGGGCTTTGATAATGTCGAGGAGTCACTCTACGATCAGTGAAGTTCTATGAACAGTAGAGTTTACTCTACGATGTGCTAGCGAAGCTCTACGATCAATAGACTTCACTCTACGATGTCCCTAGGACTGTAACGACCGCGAATTTTGCATGGCTTTGTAATATACGCTTACGATCATTATTTAATGAATGAATTTTTATTAATATTATTTTGTGTGATGTGCTTAAAGGTTATGTAATAATCTAGATTATGTATTTGCAATGATATTAAGTGTTGTTATTTGATAGGACTTATTAAAATGTTTTCGGAGAAATACCGCTAAAATTCTATTCGCGGGTTACTATTCGCGTGGGCACTATTCGCCCCAAAAACGTCTTTTTCGTTTATTTCGACTTTTCTAATTTTCTCATGGTGTTAATGTAATTGATTAATAATCCAAGTGTTGGATTTTATTTTAGCCAAATTGGGAGTTAATTAGAAGCCCCAAATTGCTTAAGGGTGGCCCAAACCCATGATCCATGACCCACGACCCGACCCACGGCCCAACCCATGACCCATGAGGGAAATGGGTTAAACCATCAGCTGAGCAATTGAATGAAGAAGAAGAACACGGATGAGAGGAGAAGGAACAAAGGAATGAGAACATTTTGGGTAGAGCAAATTCTTGCATTTGGGAGAGCAAAAGGGAGGAAGAACAATTGGGAGAATGGGAGGGGAGTTTCCCACACATGGGAGAGGCCAACTTCAGCTTCCCATACATGGGAGCTGATCACACCAAGCATGCTTAACCCTTCCCTCCTCCAAGGAAGCTCAGTTCATCCCTCTATATATACTACCCCTTGCTTGCCTTCCATTCCTTTGCTCATTGTTGCTAAGTTAGAATCCAGAAATTTAGAGAGAGTTGTGAGAGTTGGTGCACGGGTGGTTTGAAGGAAGAAGAAGAAGGGGTATAGCAGCTGGTTATCAATCCTATTTTCATCCTAGAAGTTGCTTCAAGAGGTTAGTGTTTTGGAACCAAACTCATTTCCATGGTTGCTTCAGTTTTGAGTTTCATATTGCTTGTTTATGAGAGTATATGTTGCTGAAATTGTTTGGTTAGTTCATGAGTTGATATGAATGTGGTTAAACTCTTTAAAAGCCTTAATAATGATCAAGGAAAGTGGAACAATGTTTGATAATCAAAACCTTTGCATAAGGAATCAAGAATGGACATTAATGGACTGTTGGACAATTATGGACTGATTTGGACAATTTATGTACTTTGTTGTAAATATAGCTTTTGGTTGGTTATTTTGGTTGTGTTAGATGGTAGAGAATTGTTGCCATGTTCTTAGAGGCATGTGGGTAATGATTTCATTTGGAAATCTGGACTAGAACATAATTAAACTTTACCCCAATGTGAGTTTGTAAGCCATGCCCACCAACTATTTGATTTATTGTCTAAGAGAATGATTTCTCTAAAGGTCAGGAGAATTAATTTTGATTAATTGTTGAAATGGTGTTATATTGCTTAGTTTGGTAATGAAAGCATGTCATAAGTCATACAATCTTGTTATATGATAGCTAAGAAGCAAAGAGGAAGAATGTATTAGCCTAACTCTGAGTTTCGCTGAAATATAGTCGGATTAATCTCTTTGGAGCCATTATTTCGATTTATTAAAGTGTCTGTAAGATTATGAATCCATGGGGGTTTGGTAGTTCATGTTTTAAGCTTTCCGTAGCCTCCGAAACGGCCTAATTTCGACTTAAAATGAAGAAGTTATGAGGTTTTTTGTAAAATAGCAAAAACAGAGCATGCTGGCAATTGGCACCTAGAGCACACTGCCGGTTAGCGCGTCCCGCGCCCACCATAAGGCTAAATGGGCGCTTCCCGCGCTAGAGCAACAGTTGGCTGGACAGCTTCGACCTACTTTAGTAAAACATACATAACTTTCTCATACGAACTCCAAATTGGATGATTCAAGATGATCCGGAAAGTTAAGAAGTAGAACTACAACCTCCAATATTTAGAACTGTAATTTAATGTCTTGACAAATTTCTAAATTGGCCATTTTTAGGACTATTGTGCATTAGGAAGCAAAAAGAGGGCGTCGTACATGCACGTATGTAACGTGTAACGTTTCCAACGCTAAAAATTATTGTTGTAAGTTCTAGAACTTGTACATTATGGTTTATAATGACCTTTAGCTTTAATCAATGATGAACTAGACAAGTGTATGCACATGCTAAACTTATGTAAATGAGGCGTATCGGGCGTGCGTTGTACAAACGCCGAAACATCGTATCAAGTGTGTGTAACCTTGTTTGATATTATGTTTCTAATTAGAATGTAATACTATAGAGTAATGTAGACTAATATTTGACATCAATTATGTGGCTAATTGGTATGTGGATATGTACTTAAATGTGTAGGACTTTTGAAGGACGATTAACGTCGAGTTATTAGCAAGCGCTTAAGGCAAGTTCTTCTTTAACTCTTGTCTAACCCTTGTGTTGGGCAAGTTCTCTAACCCCATTCATTTACTATATTGAATGCAAGTTCCTTATCTTATACAAAAGACGTATATTGTGCAGATTTTCTAATTCTTGTTTAAGTTGATATTGCACAAATATTCTATATTTTCCTAAATCACACCAATGTGGTGTATTGAGCAAGTTTTCTAATCCTTGTCTAGTCCTCGTTCTAGGCGAGCTTATCAACTTCATTCGATTATATTCTTACGAATGCTATTTAATGTTCAAAGTTCATATTTACGCAATACATACATTATTGTGTGAATTCCATACTTATGCCAATCTTTCATATTTGCACAAGCGTTCAAGATATGTTATTGACATAAACTGTTAAAGCTTTTAAGTTCACATTATGCATGAACTGTTTACGAATAGTGTCAATGCCATTTGATTCGGCTAGACTAACGTCCATGACTTAGAAAGCTATCCAAACCAATTGTTTTGGTACGGACTCTTTGCAGAGATGAACAACCCTCATAGTAGGGAAAAATATATTTTTAGTCGGGGAACCGACACGCGCGTAAGTAGAACGTTTGAGGCTTATGCATAACGCCGGGTATTTTAGGCTGATCACCTATTATACCTGTAACTGTTGTTTTGGAGTTAATAGTGTAATACTGTTAATTCTAAAAAAAAAAGGTAAGTGCCATGGTGGCCACTCAGTGATTCCTGCAATTGACACAATTTGAAATCCTTGAATTCATTTGATATTCATCTAGTCCATAGTGACTCCTCAGTGATAGTAGAGATTTGTATTAAAACTTGAGAAATCTTACTTTTGATTATGTATTATCCTTATTGTTATACTTGCTGGGCAAACTTGTTGCTCACCCTTGCTTTCCTTAAAACATTTCAGTGGTTACCCATAGAGGCGAGAGCTCAGGAAAGGATAAAGGCAAAGGCAAAGCCACGAATTAGCTTTGTCACACTATGTTATGATTATGCTATGTTTTAAGACTCGTTTAGAAATTATGTATTAAGTTATGTCATGTATTCAGACTTATGTATTAGACCTTTTGTATTATGTTATGTCAGGAATTTGTATTGGTATCGAGACTTGGGACGAGAGTATTTATGTTATATCAATGTAAATATTTCTATTATTCCGCAAATAGTTATTAATAGTATGTGTATGAGTTGCATAGTGATGCACTAAATTCGAGGTTAAAGTAACCCGGATTTGGGGGCGTCACAGGTTGGTATCAGAGCTATAGGTTATAAACCTGAGGAAATGGAGAGTCCTTAGGCTATAACCTTGGAGAACATAGAGAAATAGAAAGCAATAAAACTCATGTAGAGTTTACGAGATATAGACTTCGATTAGAAAGTTAGTAGTGTCGTGAAATGTATTTTCATTCCATGTAATGGATTTATATTTTGTTAAGAGATACTGATAGGTTTTGTTTATTTTGCCTTGTGTTTGTAGTATGCCAGAGATGGGCGAGCCAAGCAGAATTATGGAGGAAGAGCCACGTGACATCCATGTGGTGTTCGAGTCACCCCTTATAGTTGAGCCTATTACGGCAGTATCCCCAGCCGAAGCGGATTATGTGATGGAGTCTGATCCGGAGGAAGACCCGGAGGAGGACTTCGAGGAAGACCCCATAGGCAGTGATTCCTTAGATGAGCCAGGAGAGGTGCCCCATGATGGTACCACATATGAAGATGATCTGTTAGGGGAGTATGCTGATCGCATCATCGAGCTAGAGGATACAGTCCGAGAGTTGGAACAGGAAGCTCAGGGACGACATGAGGTCTCTGTGCAGTTAGGGGCTATGGTCTACCGTCTCATGGCAAGGAATGTAGAACTGGTAGGAAATCTAGAGCAGTCCGAGCAGCGGGCGGGAAGCCTACAGGTGGAGAAGGAGGCTTTGCGAGCCCAACTAGAGGTAGAAGTAACTGACCGCATCCAAATTGAGGAACAGCGGGATGACGCCTTAGAGCGAGCTGATGACTTAGAAGGTGAAGTGAGAAGGAAGAGGAGGAAGATGAACCGGATGGGCTATGCATTCAGCACGGCTATCGGTAGGTGGATAGATGGTGTCTGGCATTATCCGGCCGAGGAGGGGCAGACTCGCCACACTCTGAGCCGAGATCTGATGGTCCGTATGGGACATTTGGAGTATAACCGCGCCGTGGAGCGCGGTATGCTTGGATAGACTAGTTAGTTATGTGTCTAGCAGTACATGATTTTGTTAATTTTATCCCGACCTTTTGTATTATGTATGGGATAAGTTTTGTATACCCCAAGTCTTTATGCTTGACAGAGGGTACTATGTTTGTAAATTCCCATCTTTTGTGTATTAGGGGGTGAATGGTGACGTTCATAGCGGTGTGCTATAGGACAATCACGTATGATGTACTGGCTATTAACTTATCAATGAAACGTTCTTATTAAATGTGTTGTTTAATTGTTAAATTACTTGGTAAACATTTGCATGGTATGGTGAGATAGTAACATTTAGTTTCATTCCATTAAACAGAAGATGCCACCACGTAGAATACCCGTTCAACGAACCCCTCAAGGGTCAGTGAATAATGAAGGAGGCCAAGCAGACCCCATGCAACGACTAGCTGACCTACTTGAGGGAGTGTTCCAAGGCAGGAATGCAGGACCCGGAAACCCAATTCCCCCAGTTGTCCCGATAGCAAATTTTAAAGACTTCAAAAGTGTGGGACCCCCAGAGTTCAAAGGGACGACTGACCCGATAGAGGCCCAGTCTTGGGTTAAAGAAACCGAGAAGGCTTTTACCATTGCACGCGTGGGAGAGGACCAGAAGACTGCATTCGCCACCTATATGATGAAGGGAGAGGCGAACTATTGGTGGGAAGCCAATCAACAACGGGCCGGAGAAGGTGTAGTACCGTGGGAAAAATTCAAGGAACTGTTCTTCGAGAATTACTTCCCGAAGAGCATGAAGAGTCGGATGGAAGTGAAATTCCTGGAAACTTAAGCAAGGGGATATGACAGTGGCACAGTACGCCGCCAAATTTAATGAACTCGCACGCTTTGCGCCACACCAAGTGGATACAGAGGAGCGGAAGGCGCAACGGTTTCGAACAAGGGCTGAAGCCATGGGTGTACAGTAAGGTGTCAGTGCTCCAAATCGAGACCTTTAATGCACTCTTAGAGAAAGCCATCATAGCTGAGGGTGGAAGTGAGGCCTTGAGTCAATATAACAGGGAAAGGAAGAATAAGAAAAATGGAGGCGACCATCGTGGAGGAAGTAGTAGCGGAGGAAGCAACCTGGGGAAGAGAAAGTGGGATAACAGCAACAATAGTACCAACAATAATCCGACCGGAAGCAATCAGGGAGGATTCAAAAAGAGAATCGAGGCATGTTCAAAATGCGGGAAAAACCACTTGGGAGAATGCTGGAAGGGACGTAGTGTCTGCTATAACTGCGGCAAGGAGGGACATATGGCACCAAAATGCCCAAATCCGAAGAAAATCCGTGGATGTTTCGCTTGTGGATCGGCCGAGCACCAGATCAAGGACTGCCCCCAAAGAGGAAGCAGCGGGGGGAGTGGCTACAAAGGGGGAAGCAATAAGCCGGTGACTGGTGGGCCTGTTCAGCCTAGTCGACCAACTGCCAGGACATTCAACATGACGGCCCAGGATGCCATAGCTTCGAGGGACGTGGTGTCAGGTATTATCCCGGTCAATGATATAAATGCTTATGTATTATTTGATTCGGGTGCTACCTATTCATTTGTATCTGAGGAATTTGCTAGTCGATTGAATTTACCCCAAGAGCGACTCGATAATCCCTTGAGCGTATAGAAATTGCTAATGAGGAGATAATTCTCGTAGAGTTCATATACCGTGATTGTGATGCTGAAATTAGGGGTCATAACCTAAAGGCAGATTTGATCCCGATTAAATTAGGAGAGTTTGATGTAATACTGGGAATGGATTGGTTGTATAACCATGCAGCAATAATTGACTGTCAGAAGAAAAGTGTGAACCTTCGGACCTCGAACCGGTCGAGGGTAGTATATTTAATGGTAGCACATCGCTTAGACGATCGTGTTGTCTTACGATGATGCAGGCCAAGAAATTACTAAGAAAAGGGTGTGTAGGCTATTTAGCCTATATTGTAGACTCAAAAAAAGAGGGAGTAGAAATAACAGATATACCGATAGTGAAGGACTTTCCAGACGTATTTCCAAGCGAATTACCCGGTCTACCGCCAGACAGGGAAATTGAGTTTGCAATAGATTTAGCACCAGGGACGACACCAATTTCGAAAGCCCCGTATCGCATGGCGCCAGTGGAAATGAAGGAATTGATGATCCAACTTCAAGAATTGTTGGACAATGGGTATATTCAACCAAGTGTGTCTCCATGGGGAGCACCGGTCTTGTTTGTCAAGAAGAAAGACGGAACGATGAGGCTTTGTATCGACTACCGAGAGTTGAATAAGGCAACAATCAAGAATAAGTATCCGTTGCCAAGAATCGACGATCTTTTCGATCAACTTCAAGGAGCGAGGCATTTCTCAAAGATAGATTTGAGGACTGGATATCACCAGTTAAAGGTGAGGAGGGAGGACGTGCCAAAGACCGCGTTTCGAACGAGGTATGGGCACTATGAATTTTTGGTGATGTCTTTCGGTCTGACGAACGCGCCAGCAGCATTTATGGATTTGATGAATCGAATTCTCAAGCCATACTTAGACAAGTTTGTGGTAGTTTTCATTGACGACATCCTAATCTATTCAAAGACCGAAGAGGAGCACGCTGACCATCTGAAGGCGATACTAGAAACGCTGAGGAAAGAGAAGTTGTACGCAAAATTTTCTAAATGTGAATTTTGGATGGAAAGGGTACAATTTCTGGGGCATGTGATAGACAAAGATGGGATCTCAGTGGATCCTGCGAAAGTGGAAGCAGTGAGTAACTGGGATCAACCGAGGACGCCAACGGAGGTGCGAAGTTTCTTAGGGTTAGCCGGGTACTATCGACGATTTATCCAGGACTTTTCTAAGATAGCGACCCCGTTAACTAATTTAACGAGGAAGACGGTGAAGTTTGTGTGGACGGAGAAGTGTGAGGAAAGCTTTACAGAGTTGAAGAAGAGATTGAGCGAGGCGCCTGTGTTATCCCTACCGGATGATACAGGAGGTTTTGTAGTGTATAGTGATGCGTCACACCGAGGTCTTGGTTGTGTTCTAATGCAGCATGACAAGGTCATTGCGTATGCGTCACGTCAATTGAAGGACTATGAAAAGCGATACCCTACCCACGACTTGGAGTTAGCCGCGGTAGTTTTTGCCCTGAAGATTTGGAGGCACTATCTTTATGGGGAGAAATGTGAGATATATACGGACCACAAAAGTCTGAAGTATATCTTCACACAGAAAGAGCTCAATATGCGACAAAGGAGGTGGTTGGAATTAATCAAAGATTACGACTGCGAGATTCTTTATCACCCGGGGAAGGCAAACGTAGTAGCAGATGCGTTGAGTAGAAAGGGAAGGGAGAGCTTGTTCAGGCTGACAACACAGGAGGAGCTAGTGAAGGAAATGACGCGACTAGAGATAGAAGTGAAAAGTCCAAGAAGGGCAGCAGAGCGCTTATTCATAATGGAAGCTCGTCCGACGTTGCTAGATAAAGTACAGGAGGCACAGAGAAATGATGAGGAATGTGAGAAGATAAAGGAAAGAGTAGCAGAAAACGATGAAGAAAAGTTTAGATTGGATAAAGATGGTATCTTGCGATTTGAAGAACGTGTGTGGGTGCCAGCCGTGACCGAACTAAGAGAGGCAATCTTGCATGAGGCACATAACTCACCATATTCTGTTCACCCAGGAAGCACAAAAATGTACAGGGATCTTCGTCAACATTTTTGGTGGCCAAATTTGAAGCGAGAGGTGGCAGAGTGCGTCAGTAAGTGTCTTACCTGTCAACGGGTCAAGGCAGAGCATCAGAGACCGAGTGGACTACTTCAACCACTTAAGATACCAGAATGGAAATGGGAACACATTACGATGGATTTCGTAGTGGGGCTTCCAAGCACCCAGAAAGGTTATGATGCAATTTGGGTTATTGTGGACCGATTGACGAAGTCAGCGCACTTTCTACCGATAAGGATACGATTCAATTTAAATCAGTTAGCAAAGTTGTATATAAAGGAAGTTGTTTCAAGGCATGGAGTGCCGGTGTCAATCGTTTCTGACCGAGACCCGCGCTTCACATCAAATTTTTGGAAGAGCTTGCAAGAAAGAATGGGAACACAACTGAGGCTAAGTACTGCTTATCATCCTCAAACTGACGGACAGAGTGAGCGAACAATACAGACGCTGGAAGACATGCTTAGAGCTTGTGTGATGGATTTCAAGGGAAGTTGGGATGACCACTTACCCCTCGTGGAATTCGCTTATAATAATAGTTATCACGCAAGTATCGGTATGCCGCCGTACGAAGCTCTCTACGGAAGAAAATGCAGAACACCGTTATGTTGGGATGAAGTCGGAGAGAGACGACTGTTGGGACCAGAACTAGTTCAGCAAACGGCAGATATTGTTGGCACAATAAGAGCCAGATTGGTAGCAGCCCAAGATCGGCAGAAGAAATACGCAGATTTGCACCGTCAAAGCCGAGAGTTCGAAAGTGGAAGTTTTGTGTTTTTGAAGGTATCTCCCTGGAAGGGGAAGATTCGATTCGGCAAGAAAGGGAAGCTGAGTCCGAGGTTCGTAGGACCGTTTGAGGTCTTGAGAAGGGTAGGCGAAGTGGCGTACGAGGTAGCTTTACCTCCCGAGCTGGAGCACATCCACAATGTGTTCCATGTCTCAGTGCTACGACCATATAAACCCGATTACAAGCACGTTATATCCTATGAGCCCGTCCAGATCGAGAAGGATCTCACGTACGAGGAAATTCCTATTCAGATAACTGATAGGAAGGAGCAAGTGTTAAGGAATAAAGTCATACCTTCTGTGAAGGTAGTTTGGCGAAACCACGATGTCGAGGAGGCTACGTGGGAGTTAGAGGATAAAATGAAGAAGAATTACCCCCATCTTTTTGCTTAGTTTGTAATTCTGGGGACAGAATTCTTATAAGGAGGGGAGGATGTAACGACCGCGAATTTTGCATGGCTTTGTAATATACGCTTACGATCATTATTTAATGAATGAATTTTTATTAATATTATTTTGTGTGATGTGCTTAAAGGTTATGTAATAATCTAGATTATGTATTTGCAATGATATTAAGTGTTGTTATTTGATAGGACTTATTAAAATGTTTTCGGAGAAATACCGCTAAAATTCTATTCGCGGGTTACTATTCGCGCGTGGGCACTATTCGCCCCAAAAACGTCTTTTTCGTTTATTTCGACTTTTCTAATTTTCTCATGGTGTTAATGTAATTGATTAATAATCCAAGTGTTGGATTTTATTTTAGCCAAATTGGGAGTTAATTAGAAGCCCCAAATTGCTTAAGGGTGGCCCAAACCCATGATCCATGACCCACGACCCGACCCACGGCCCAACCCATGACCCATGAGGGAAATGGGTTAAACCATCAGCTGAGCAATTGAATGAAGAAGAAGAACACGGATGAGAGGAGAAGGAACAAAGGAATGAGAACATTTTGGGTAGAGCAAATTCTTGCATTTGGGAGAGCAAAAGGGAGGAAGAACAATTGGGAGAATGGGAGGGGAGTTTCCCACACATGGGAGAGGCCAACTTCAGCTTCCCATACATGGGGAGCTGATCACACCAAGCATGCTTAACCCTTCCCTCCTCCAAGGAAGCTCAGTTCATCCCTCTATATATACTACCCCTTGCTTGCCTTCCATTCCTTTGCTCATTGTTGCTAAGTTAGAATCCAGAAATTTAGAGAGAGTTGTGAGAGTTGGTGCACGGGTGTGGTTTGAAGGAAGAAGAAGAAGGGGTATAGCAGCTGGTTATCAATCCTATTTTCATCCTAGAAGTTGCTTCAAGAGGTTAGTGTTTTGGAACCAAACTCATTTCCATGGTTGCTTCAGTTTTGAGTTTCATATTGCTTGTTTATGAGAGTATATGTTGCTGAAATTGTTTGGTTAGTTCATGAGTTGATATGAATGTGGTTAAACTCTTTAAAAGCCTTAATAATGATCAAGGAAAGTGGAACAATGTTTGATAATCAAAACCTTTGCATAAGGAATCAAGAATGGACATTAATGGACTGTTGGACAATTATGGACTGATTTGGACAATTTATGTACTTTGTTGTAAATATAGCTTTTGGTTGGTTATTTTGGTTGTGTTAGATGGTAGAGAATTGTTGCCATGTTCTTAGAGGCATGTGGGTAATGATTTCATTTGGAAATCTGGACTAGAACATAATTAAACTCTACCCCAATGTGAGTTTGTAAGCCATGCCCACCAACTATTTGATTTATTGTCTAAGAGAATGATTTCTCTAAAGGTCAGGAGAATTAATTTTGATTAATTGTTGAAATGGTGTTATATTGCTTAGTTTGGTAATGAAAGCATGTCATAAGTCATACAATCTTGTTATATGATAGCTAAGAAGCAAAGAGGAAGAATGTATTAGCCTAACTCTGAGTTTCGCTGAAATATAGTCGGATTAATCTCTTTTTTGGAGCCATTATTTCGATTTATTAAAGTGTTTGTAAGATTATGAATCCATGGGGGTTTGGTAGTTCATGTTTTAAGCTTTCCGTAGCCTCCGAAACGGCCTAATTTCGACTTAAAAATGAAGAAGTTATGAGGTTTTTTGTAAAATAGCAAAAACAGAGCATGCTGGCAATTGGCACCTAGAGCACACTGCCGGTTAGCGCGTCCCGCGCCCACCATAAGGCTAAATGGGCGCTTCCCGCGCTAGAGCAAACAGTTGGCTGGACAGCTTCGACCTACTTTAGTAAAACATACATAACTTTCTCATACGAACTCCAAATTGGATGATTCAAGATGATCCGGAAAGTTAAGAAGTAGAACTACAACCTCCAATATTTAGAACTGTAATTTAATGTCTTGACAAATTTCTAAATTGGCCATTTTTAGGACTATTGTGCATTAGGAAGCAAAAAGAGGGCGTCGTACATGCACGTATGTAACGTGTAACGTTTCCAACGCTAAAAATTATTGTTGTAAGTTCTAGAACTTGTACATTATGGTTTATAATGACCTTTAGCTTTAATCAATGATGAACTAGACAAGTGTATGCACATGCTAAACTTATGTAAATGAGGCGTATCGGGCGTGCGTTGTACAAACGCCGAAACATCGTATCAAGTGTGTGTAACCTTGTTTGATATTATGTTTCTAATTAGAATGTAATACTATAGAGTAATGTAGACTAATATTTGACATCAATTATGTGGCTAATTGGTATGTGGATATGTACTTAAATGTGTAGGACTTTTGAAGGACGATTAACGTCGAGTTATTAGCAAGCGCTTAAGGCAAGTTCTTCTTTAACTCTTGTCTAACCCTTGTGTTGGGCAAGTTCTCTAACCCCATTCATTTACTATATTGAATGCAAGTTCCTTATCTTATACAAAAGACGTATATTGTGCAGATTTTCTAATTCTTGTTTAAGTTGATATTGCACAAATATTCTATATTTTCCTAAATCACACCAATGTGGTGTATTGAGCAAGTTTTCTAATCCTTGTCTAGTCCTCGTTCTAGGCGAGCTTATCAACTTCATTCGATTATATTCTTACGAATGCTATTTAATGTTCAAAGTTCATATTTACGCAATACATACATTATTGTGTGAATTCCATACTTATGCCAATCTTTCATATTTGCACAAGCGTTCAAGATATGTTATTGACATAAACTGTTAAAGCTTTTAAGTTCACATTATGCATGAACTGTTTACGAAGAGTGTCCAATGCCATTTGATTCGGCTAGACTAACGTCCATGACTTAGAAAGCTATCCAAACCAATTGTTTTGGTACGGACTCTTTGCAGAGATGAACAACCCTCATAGTAGGGAAAAATATATTTTTAGTCGGGGAACCGACACGCGCGTAAGTAGAACGTTTGAGGCTTATGCATAACGCCGGGTATTTTAGGCTGATCACCTATTGTACCTGTAACTGTTGTTTTGGAGTTAATAGTGTAATACTGTTAATTCTAAAAAAAAAAAGGTAAGTGCCATGGTGGCCACTCAGTGATTCCTGCAATTGACACAATTTGAAATCCTTGAATTCATTTGATATTCATCTAGTCCATAGTGACTCCTCAGTGATAGTAGAGATTTGTATTAAAACTTGAGAAATCTTACTTTTGATTATGTATTATCCTTATTGTTATACTTGCTGGGCAAACTTGTTTGCTCACCCTTGCTTTCCTTAAAACATTTCAGTGGTTACCCATAGAGGCGAGAGCTCAGGAAAGGATAAAGGCAAAGGCAAAGCCACGAATTAGCTTTGTCACACTATGTTATGATTATGCTATGTTTTAAGACTCGTTTAGAAATTATGTATTAAGTTATGTCATGTATTCAGACTTATGTATTAGACCTTTTGTATTATGTTATGTCAGGAATTTGTATTGGTATCGAGACTTGGGACGAGAGTATTTATGTTATATCAATGTAAATATTTCTATTATTCCGCAAATAGTTTATTAATAGTATGTGTATGAGTTGCATAGTGATGCACTAAATTCGAGGTTAAAGTAACCCGGATTTGGGGGCGTCACAGGTTGGTATCAGAGCTATAGGTTATAAACCTGAGGAAATGGAGAGTCCTTAGGCTATAACCTTGGGAGAACATAGAGAAATAGAAAGCAATAAAACTCATGTAGAGTTTACGAGATATAGACTTCGATTAGAAAGTTAGTAGTGTCGTGAAATGTATTTTCATTCCATGTAATGGATTTATATTTTGTTAAGAGATACTGATAGGTTTTGTTTATTTTGCCTTGTGTTTGTAGTATGCCAAAGATGGGCGAGCCAAGCAGAATTATGGAGGAAGAGCCACGTGACATCCATGTGGTGTTCGAGTCACCCCTTATAGTTGAGCCTATTACGGCAGTATCCCCAGCCGAAGCGGATTATGTGATGGAGTCTGATCCGGAGGAAGACCCGGAGGAGGACTTCGAGGAAGACCCCATAGGCAGTGATTCCTTAGATGAGCCAGGAGAGGTGCCCCATGATGGTACCACATATGAAGATGATCTGTTAGGGGAGTATGCTGATCGCATCATCGAGCTAGAGGATACAGTCCGAGAGTTGGAACAGGAAGCTCAGGGACGACATGAGGTCTCTGTGCAGTTAGGGGCTATGGTCTACCGTCTCATGGCAAGGAATGTAGAACTGGTAGGAAATCTAGAGCAGTCCGAGCAGCGGGCGGGAAGCCTACAGGTGGAGAAGGAGGCTTTGCGAGCCCAACTAGAGGTAGAAGTAACTGACCGCATCCAAATTGAGGAACAGCGGGATGACGCCTTAGAGCGAGCTGATGACTTAGAAGGTGAAGTGAGAAGTGAGAAGGAAGAGGAGGAAGATGAACCGGATGGGCTATGCATTCAGCACGGCTATCGGTAGGTGGATAGATGGTGTCTGGCATTATCCGGCCGAGGAGGGGCAGACTCGCCACACTCTGAGCCGAGATCTGATGGTCCGTATGGGACATTTGGAGTATAACCGCGCCGTGGAGCGCGGTATGCTTGGATAGACTAGTTAGTTATGTGTCTAGCAGTACATGATTTTGTTAATTTTATCCCGACCTTTTGTATTATGTATGGGATAAGTTTTGTATACCCCAAGTCTTTATGCTTGACAGAGGGTACTATGTTTGTAAATTCCCATCTTTTGTGTATTAGGGGTGAATGGTGACGTTCATAGCGGTGGTGTGCTATAGGACAATCACGTATGATGTACTGGCTATTAACTTATCAATGAAACGTTCTTATTAAATGTGTTGTTTAATTGTTAAATTACTTGGTAAACATTTGCATGGTATGGTGAGATAGTAACATTTAGTTTCATTCCATTAAACAGAAGATGCCACCACGTAGAATACCCGTTCAACGAACCCCTCAAGGGTCAGTGAATAATGAAGGAGGCCAAGCAGACCCCATGCAACGACTAGCTGACCTACTTGAGGGAGTGTTCCAAGGCAGGAATGCAGGACCCGGAAACCCAATTCCCCCAGTTGTCCCGATAGCAAATTTTAAAGACTTCAAAAGTGTGGGACCCCCAGAGTTCAAAGGGACGACTGACCCGATAGAGGCCCAGTCTTGGGTTAAAGAAACCGAGAAGGCTTTTACCATTGCACGCGTGGGAGAGGACCAGAAGACTGCATTCGCCACCTATATGATGAAGGGAGAGGCGAACTATTGGTGGGAAGCCAATCAACAACGGGCCGGAGAAGGTGTAGTACCGTGGGAAAAATTCAAGGAACTGTTCTTCGAGAATTACTTCCCGAAGAGCATGAAGAGTCGGATGGAAGTGAAATTCCTGGAACTTAAGCAAGGGGATATGACAGTGGCACAGTACGCCGCCAAATTTAATGAACTCGCACGCTTTTGCGCCACACCAAGTGGATACAGAGGAGCGGAAGGCGCAACGGTTCGAACAAGGGCTGAAGCCATGGGTGTACAGTAAGGTGTCAGTGCTCCAAATCGAGACCTTTAATGCACTCTTAGAGAAAGCCATCATAGCTGAGGGTGGAAGTGAGGCCTTGAGTCAATATAACAGGGAAAGGAAGAATAAGAAAAATGGAGGCGACCATCGTGGAGGAAGTAGTAGCGGAGGAAGCAACCTGGGGAAGAGAAAGTGGGATAACAGCAACAATAGTACCAACAATAATCCGACCGGAAGCAATCAGGGAGGATTCAAAAAGAGAATCGAGGCATGTTCAAAATGCGGGAAAAACCACTTGGGAGAATGCTGGAAGGGACGTAGTGTCTGCTATAACTGCGGCAAGGAGGGACATATGGCACCAAAATGCCCAAATCCGAAGAAAATCCGTGGATGTTTCGCTTGTGGATCGGCCGAGCACCAGATCAAGGACTGCCCCCAAAGAGGAAGCAGCGGGGGGAGTGGCTACAAAGGGGGAAGCAATAAGCCGGTGACTGGTGGGCCTGTTCAGCCTAGTCGACCAACTGCCAGGACATTCAACATGACGGCCCAGGATGCCATAGCTTCGAGGGACGTGGTGGTGTCAGGTATTATCCCGGTCAATGATATAAATGCTTATGTATTATTTGATTCGGGTGCTACCTATTCATTTGTATCTGAGGAATTTGCTAGTCGATTGAATTTACCCCCAAGAGCGACTCGATAATCCCTTGAGCGTAGAAATTGCTAATGAGGAGATAATTCTCGTAGAGTTCATATACCGTGATTGTGATGCTGAAATTAGGGGTCATAACCTAAAGGCAGATTTGATCCCGATTAAATTAGGAGAGTTTGATGTAATACTGGGAATGGATTGGTTGTATAACCATGCAGCAATAATTGACTGTCAGAAGAAAAGTGTGAACCTTCGGACCTCGAACCGGTCGAGGGTAGTATTTAATGGTAGCACATCGCTTAGACGATCGTGTTGTCTTACGATGATGCAGGCCAAGAAATTACTAAGAAAAGGGTGTGTAGGCTATTTAGCCTATATTGTAGACTCAAAAAAAGAGGGAGTAGAAATAACAGATATACCGATAGTGAAGGACTTTCCAGACGTATTTCCAAGCGAATTACCCGGTCTACCGCCAGACAGGGAAATTGAGTTTGCAATAGATTTAGCACCAGGGACGACACCAATTTCGAAAGCCCCGTATCGCATGGCGCCAGTGGAAATGAAGGAATTGATGATCCAACTTCAAGAATTGTTGGACAATGGGTATATTCAACCAAGTGTGTCTCCATGGGGAGCACCGGTCTTGTTTGTCAAGAAGAAAGACGGAACGATGAGGCTTTTGTATCGACTACCGAGAGTTGAATAAGGCAACAATCAAGAATAAGTATCCGTTGCCAAGAATCGACGATCTTTTCGATCAACTTCAAGGAGCGAGGCATTTCTCAAAGATAGATTTGAGGACTGGATATCAACCAGTTAAAGGTGAGGAGGGAGGACGTGCCAAAGACCGCGTTTCGAACGAGGTATGGGCACTATGAATTTTTGGTGATGTCTTTCGGTCTGACGAACGCGCCAGCAGCATTTATGGATTTGATGAATCGAATTCTCAAGCCATACTTAGACAAGTTTGTGGTAGTTTTCATTGACGACATCCTAATCTATTCAAAGACCGAAGAGGAGCACGCTGACCATCTGAAGGCGATACTAGAAACGCTGAGGAAAGAGAAGTTGTACGCAAAATTTTCTAAATGTGAATTTTGGATGGAAAGGGTACAATTTCTGGGGCATGTGATAGACAAAGATGGGATCTCAGTGGATCCTGCGAAAGTGGAAGCAGTGAGTAACTGGGATCAACCGAGGACGCCAACGGAGGTGCGAAGTTTCTTAGGGTTAGCCGGGTACTATCGACGATTTATCCAGGACTTTTCTAAGATAGCGACCCCGTTAACTAATTTAACGAGGAAGACGGTGAAGTTTGTGTGGACGGAGAAGTGTGAGGAAAGCTTTACAGAGTTGAAGAAGAGATTGAGCGAGGCGCCTGTGTTATCCCTACCGGATGATACAGGAGGTTTTGTAGTGTATAGTGATGCGTCACACCGAGGTCTTGGTTGTGTTCTAATGCAGCATGACAAGGTCATTGCGTATGGCGTCACGTCAATTGAAGGACTATGAAAAGCGATACCCTACCCACGACTTGGAGTTAGCCGCGGTAGTTTTTTGCCCTGAAGATTTGGAGGCACTATCTTTATGGGGAGAAATGTGAGATATATACGGACCACAAAAGTCTGAAGTATATCTTCACACAGAAAGAGCTCAATATGCGACAAAGGAGGGTGGTTGGAATTAATCAAAGATTACGACTGCGAGATTCTTTATCACCCGGGGAAGGCAAACGTAGTAGCAGATGCGTTGAGTAGAAAGGGAAGGGAGAGCTTGTTCAGGCTGACAACACAGGAGGAGCTAGTGAAGGAAATGACGCGACTAGAGATAGAAGTGAAAAGTCCAAGAAGGGCAGCAGAGCGCTTATTCATAATGGAAGCTCGTCCGACGTTGCTAGATAAAGTACAGGAGGCACAGAGAAATGATGAGGAATGTGAGAAGATAAAGGAAAGAGTAGCAGAAAACGATGAAGAAAAGTTTAGATTGGATAAAGATGGTATCTTGCGATTTGAAGAACGTGTGTGGGTGCCAGCCGTGACCGAACTAAGAGAGGCAATCTTGCATGAGGCACATAACTCACCATATTCTGTTCACCCAGGAAGCACAAAAATGTACAGGGATCTTCGTCAACATTTTTGGTGGCCAAATTTGAAGCGAGAGGTGGTAGAGTGCGTCAGTAAGTGTCTTACCTGTCAACGGGTCAAGGCAGAGCATCAGAGACCGAGTGGACTACTTCAACCACTTAAGATACCAGAATGGAAATGGGAACACATTACGATGGATTTCGTAGTGGGGCTTCCAAGCACCCAGAAAGGTTATGATGCAATTTGGGTTATTGTGGACCGATTGACGAAGTCAGCGCACTTTCTACCGATAAGGATACGATTCAATTTAAATCAGTTAGCAAAGTTGTATATAAAGGAAGTTGTTTCAAGGCATGGAGTGCCGGTGGTGTCAATCGTTTTCTGACCGAGACCCGCGCTTCACATCAAATTTTTGGAAGAGCTTGCAAGAAAGAATGGGAACACAACTGAGGCTAAGTACTGCTTATCATCCTCAAACTGACGGACAGAGTGAGCGAACAATACAGACGCTGGAAGACATGCTTAGAGCTTGTGTGATGGATTTCAAGGGAAGTTGGGATGACCACTTACCCCTCGTGGAATTCGCTTATAATAATAGTTATCACGCAAGTATCGGTATGCCGCCGTACGAAGCTCTCTACGGAAGAAAATGCAGAACACCGTTATGTTGGGATGAAGTCGGAGAGAGACGACTGTTGGGACCAGAACTAGTTCAGCAAACGGCAGATATTGTTGGCACAATAAGAGCCAGATTGGTAGCAGCCCAAGATCGGCAGAAGAAATACGCAGATTTGCACCGTCAAAGCCGAGAGTTCGAAAGTGGAAGTTTTGTGTTTTTGAAGGTATCTCCCTGGAAGGGGAAGATTCGATTCGGCAAGAAAGGGAAGCTGAGTCCGAGGTTCGTAGGACCGTTTGAGGTCTTGAGAAGGGTAGGCGAAGTGGCGTACGAGGTAGCTTTACCTCCCGAGCTGGAGCACATCCACAATGTGTTCCATGTCTCAGTGCTACGACCATATAAACCCGATTACAAGCACGTTATATCCTATGAGCCCGTCCAGATCGAGAAGGATCTCACGTACGAGGAAATTCCTATTCAGATAACTGATAGGAAGGAGCAAGTGTTAAGGAATAAAGTCATACCTTCTGTGAAGGTAGTTTGGCGAAACCACGATGTCGAGGAGGCTACGTGGGAGTTAGAGGATAAAATGAAGAAGAATTACCCCCATCTTTTTGCTTAGTTGTAATTCTGGGGACAGAATTCTTATAAGGAGGGGAGGATGTAACGACCGCGAATTTTGCATGGCTTTGTAATATACGCTTACGATCATTATTTAATGAATGAATTTTTATTAATATTATTTTGTGTGATGTGCTTAAAGGTTATGTAATAATCTAGATTATGTATTTGCAATGATATTAAGTGTTGTTATTTGATAGGACTTATTAAAATGTTTTCGGAGAAATACCGCTAAAATTCTATTCGCGGGTTACTATTCGCGTGGGCACTATTCGCCCCAAAAACGTCTTTTTCGTTTATTTCGACTTTTCTAATTTTCTCATGGTGTTAATGTAATTGATTAATAATCCAAGTGTTGGATTTTATTTTAGCCAAATTGGGAGTTAATTAGAAGCCCCAAATTGCTTAAGGGTGGCCCAAACCCATGATCCATGACCCACGACCCGACCCACGGCCCAACCCATGACCCATGAGGGAAATGGGTTTAAACCCTCAGCTGAGCAATTGAATGAAGAAGAAGAACACGGATGAGAGGAGAAGGAACAAAGGAATGAGAACATTTTGGGTAGAGCAAATTCTTGCATTTGGGAGAGCAAAAGGGAGGAAGAACAATTGGGAGAATGGGAGGGGAGTTTCCCACACATGGGAATGGGAGAGGCCAACTTCAGCTTCCCATACATGGGGAGCTGATCACACCAAGCATGCTTAACCCTTCCCTCCTCCAAGGAAGCTCAGTTCATCCCTCTATATATACTACCCCTTGCTTGCCTTCCATTCCTTTGCTCATTGTTGCTAAGTTAGAATCCAGAAATTTAGAGAGAGTTGTGAGAGTTGGTGCACGGGTGGTTTGAAGGAAGAAGAAGAAGGGGTATAGCAGCTGGTTATCAATCCTATTTTCATCCTAGAAGTTGCTTCAAGAGGTTAGTGTTTTGGAACCAAACTCATTTCCATGGTTGCTTCAGTTTTGAGTTTCATATTGCTTGTTTATGAGAGTATATGTTGCTGAAATTGTTTGGTTAGTTCATGAGTTGATATGAATGTGGTTAAACTCTTTAAAAGCCTTAATAATGATCAAGGAAAGTGGAACAATGTTTGATAATCAAAACCTTTGCATAAGGAATCAAGAATGGACATTAATGGACTGTTGGACAATTATGGACTGATTTGGACAATTTATGTACTTTGTTGTAAATATAGCTTTTGGTTGGTTATTTTGGTTGTGTTAGATGGTAGAGAATTGTTGCCATGTTCTTAGAGGCATGTGGGTAATGATTTCATTTGGAAATCTGGACTAGAACATAATTAAACTCTACCCCAATGTGAGTTTGTAAGCCATGCCCACCAACTATTTGATTTATTGTCTAAGAGAATGATTTCTCTAAAGGTCAGGAGAATTAATTTTGATTAATTGTTGAAATGGTGTTATATTGCTTAGTTTGGTAATGAAAGCATGTCATAAGTCATACAATCTTGTTATATGATAGCTAAGAAGCAAAGAGGAAGAATGTATTAGCCTAACTCTGAGTTTCGCTGAAATATAGTCGGATTAATCTCTTTGGAGCCATTATTTCGATTTATTAAAGTGTCTGTAAGATTATGAATCCATGGGGGTTTGGTAGTTCATGTTTTAAGCTTTCCGTAGCCTCCGAAACGGCCTAATTTCGACTTAAAATGAAGAAGTTATGAGGTTTTTTGTAAAATAGCAAAAACAGAGCATGCTGGCAATTGGCACCTAGAGCACACTGCCGGTTAGCGCGTCCCGCGCCCACCATAAGGCTAAATGGGCGCTTCCCGCGCTAGAGCAACAGTTGGCTGGACAGCTTCGACCTACTTTAGTAAAACATACATAACTTTCTCATACGAACTCCAAATTGGATGATTCAAGATGATCCGGAAAGTTAAGAAGTAGAACTACAACCTCCAATATTTATAACTGTAATTTAATGTCTTGACAAATTTCTAAATTGGCCATTTTTAGGACTATTGTGCATTAGGAAGCAAAAAGAGGGCGTCGTACATGCACGTATGTAACGTGTAACGTTTCCAACGCTAAAAATTATTGTTGTAAGTTCTAGAACTTGTACATTATGGTTTATAATGACCTTTAGCTTTAATCAATGATGAACTAGACAAGTGTATGCACATGCTAAACTTATGTAAATGAGGCGTATCGGGCGTGCGTTGTACAAACGCCGAAACATCGTATCAAGTGTGTGTAACCTTGTTTGATATTATGTTTCTAATTAGAATGTAATACTATAGAGTAATGTAGACTAATATTTGACATCAATTATGTGGCTAATTGGTATGTGGATATGTACTTAAATGTGTAGGACTTTTGAAGGACGATTAACGTCGAGTTATTAGCAAGCGCTTAAGGCAAGTTCTTCTTTAACTCTTGTCTAACCCTTGTGTTGGGCAAGTTCTCTAACCCCATTCATTTACTATATTGAATGCAAGTTCCTTATCTTATACAAAAGACGTATATTGTGCAGATTTTCTAATTCTTGTTTAAGTTGATATTGCACAAATATTCTATATTTTCCTAAATCACACCAATGTGGTGTATTGAGCAAGTTTTCTAATCCTTGTCTAGTCCTCGTTCTAGGCGAGCTTATCAACTTCATTCGATTATATTCTTACGAATGCTATTTAATGTTCAAAGTTCATATTTACGCAATACATACATTATTGTGTGAATTCCATACTTATGCCAATCTTTCATATTTGCACAAGCGTTCAAGATATGTTATTGACATAAACTGTTAAAGCTTTTAAGTTCACATTATGCATGAACTGTTTACGAAGAGTGTCAATGCCATTTGATTCGGCTAGACTAACGTCCATGACTTAGAAAGCTATCCAAACCAATTGTTTTGGTACGGACTCTTTGCAGAGATGAACAACCCTCATAGTAGGGAAAAATATATTTTTAGTCGGGGAACCGACACGCGCGTAAGTAGAACGTTTGAGGCTTATGCATAACGCCGGGTATTTTAGGCTGATCACCTATTGTACCTGTAACTGTTGTTTTGGAGTTAATAGTGTAATACTGTTAATTCTAAAAAAAAAAAGGTAAGTGCCATGGTGGCCACTCAGTGATTCCTGCAATTGACACAATTTGAAATCCTTGAATTCATTTGATATTCATCTAGTCCATAGTGACTCCTCAGTGATAGTAGAGATTTGTATTAAAACTTGAGAAATCTTACTTTTGATTATGTATTATCCTTATTGTTATACTTGCTGGGCAAACTTGTTGCTCACCCTTGCTTTCCTTAAAACATTTCAGTGGTTACCCATAGAGGCGAGAGCTCAGGAAAGGATAAAGGCAAAGGCAAAGCCACGAATTAGCTTTGTCACACTATGTTATGATTATGCTATGTTTTAAGACTCGTTTAGAAATTATGTATTAAGTTATGTCATGTATTCAGACTTATGTATTAGACCTTTTGTATTATGTTATGTCAGGAATTTGTATTGGTATCGAGACTTGGGACGAGAGTATTTATGTTATATCAATGTAAATATTTCTATTATTCCGCAAATAGTTATTAATAGTATGTGTATGAGTTGCATAGTGATGCACTAAATTCGAGGTTAAAGTAACCCGGATTTGGGGGCGTCACAAGGACTGGCCAACTTACTCTACGATCGCCGAGTGGCGCTCGACGAACTGTCGAGTGGCGCTTTATGAACTACCGAGTGGCGCTCTACGACCTGCCGAGAGGCACTCTACGATAGCCGAGTGATACTTTACGACCTGCCGAGAGGCACTCTAAGATGGCCGAGTGACATTCTATGGCCGAGTGACACTCTACGATGGCCGAGTGACACTCTACGACCTGCGGGTAAGCTTCACGATCGTTCGGCCGAAGCCACTCTACGATCGACGGGTGAGCTCTACGATCGTTGGTTAAGGTATGCCTAATGGTTTAGGTTTTAAAGAAGTCTTTGGCAGTCTGTTCTAAGGTCATACTCACTTCATTTGAGTAGACTTAGTAGCTTGGCTCGACCTAGAACACTGGGTCCCTTGGCTAATGGGTCAAGAACTATAACAGATTTTATGGCAGTGCATGAAGGTCTGGAGTCTGATATGGAGACCAACCTTGGTCTGTCACTCTATAGCTTCTGGAACTTGGTCACACTTACACATTCATAGCTCAATAAGACTCGACTTGACTAGTTGGCATAAGTCATTGGTGATAGCAGTCTAAAGGTAATCTGGAATGTATCAGTATGAAAATAATAAGGTCGACATAGTTCCATTATTACTAGGACATGTTCATCGGTCGATAACTCATATCTATGGTCTGGGTAAACCGTGGATACAGAGCGCTGTACTCACGTACCACTTCTTTGCTGTCATTATGGCTTCTATTGTTTAAGGTTTCTAAGTGGTTTATTCTATTTTATGTTGTTACTCACTTAATCAAATACCAGTACAGGTTTACTACCAGTCGTCATTCTAACAGACTTATAACACACACTATTGTACACTAGCTTGCTTTGAATAAAAGTCTCAAGTGCAAGGGATTATACCTTCTGGAAGCAAAGAACTCAACAACTGTTCACTTCTTTCCTCTTCCAAGCTCCTCGGACTACTGAACTGTAGCGCTCCTCTCTGATTCTCTATACTCCTCACACTCTCTAACTCTATTGTATTAGCACTCGGTAGATGAAATAACACTGAGGCATGAACTGAGGGCTCCTAACTTACCCACCTTTGGCCATGCTGTATGTTATCATTCTAACTTGCTTTGAGTTTACGCAATATTAGGCCATTGGCCTAGTCCGGTCGGGTGTACTATATTATTATGTAATAGTCATCAGTATTACCCCATGTGACTAAAATGATATTCCCATTTGGTTTACTGACTGGGTCACTACTGGACTTAGTGTTTTAATACAGATTTGGCTTAACAATAAGACTGCTTAACCTTATCAGGCCTACACTTTTTCCATGTACATTGGGCTAGGTGTTAATATTCTACCGAGCCCAACTCCCGCCCAATACATACAGCAATGCATTACTACACATAAACAGGTTAGGAGGTCTCCACTTATCACATAATTTACTGGTCAATCCAAATCAACATTTAACCCCTAATAATATATTATACACGGTGAGTTCATATTATCAACCTGACATCAATTATCATAACTATTCTTTACAGTTTATTAAAGCACTGAAATTGATCCCTCATGAATCATTATGTCACACAAGTCTCATTCCTTCAAGCTTAGTTAATTCGCAACTTAAGCTTAACACACATTATAAGTATCTACCATGTACACATACTTGCACATAATTAATATAGAATAATTCTCATATTAATAATAAAAAATTCTTAGAAAATTTTCTCGGGTATTACATCCTTCTCCCTTATAAAAATTTCGTCCCCGAAATCACCAAAATTTAAGCAAAGAGATGCGGATAATCTCTCCTCATCCTATCTTCTAATTCCCACGTAGCCTCCTCGGCATTGTGGTTTTGCCACAACACCTTCACGGAGGGTATTACCTTATTTCGTAATGCTTGTTCTTTTCTATCAATTATACGGACGAGCGTCTCCTCATAAGTCAGATCCTTCTCGATTTGAATAGGCTCATATGATATTACATGCTTGTAATCGGGCTTGTATGGTCGTAATACCGACACATGAAACACATTGTGGATATGTTCCAGCTCTGGAGGCAGTGCTACCTCATACGCTACTTCGCCTATCCTTCTTAGTATTTCAAATGATCCTATGAACCTTGGACTTAACTTACCCTTCTTTCCGAACCTTACCTTCCCTTTCCAGGGAGATACTTTCAGAAACAGAAAATGTAATGTCCAGGAATTTTCAAAACATTGTATCAAATTATTTTGATAGATAAAATTCATTTTATATAATTTTAGGAATTTAATTGGACTCCTGTAAGAATTTTTTTTTTAATTATATAATTATAGGTCCAATAATTTTCTTACATTAAAGGGGCTCATTGATAGTGCGATTTAAATTAGTGGGTTAACCCCAAGATTTTAATTGGAAGAAAAATTGAAAGAAGATTAATAAATAAATTCATTTTATTGTTACTAGATTAAAATAATTCAAATGAGGAATTATTGGTGAAATAAATTTTATTAATTAATTGAATTACTTAATTCAAATTAAATATTAAGAGCGTAATAATTCGAATGAGAAATTATTGGTAGGACAAATATTGTAAATAATTAATTGAATTAACTATTCACTTTAAATATTAGAATATAATGTTGTTAATTTAAAGTGGGTCACTAATCTTTTATTTGAATTGGCCCATTTCTTTATTTCTAATTTGGACCCAAATTCCATTCTACTCCTATCGGGCTAAGTTCATCCTTCTTTTATTTTCCGGATTGGGCCAAACCCATGTTATTTTATTTTTGAGCCCAATCCCTAAAACCAGTTGGTGTGAATAAATCGGGTCGACCCATTCCATTTAGCTCCAGTCGGGTTGAAGTTCTTTTCATTTGGGGTTGGGGATATATCAGCATCGTCAAAACCAAATTGGGGAAGAATCGAACCAAACGGAATCAAATCCTCAGACCCAACCAAGCAAGCAAACCCTAGACGCTCACCTAGCCAAACCCATCTAGACCTAGGGTTCTCAATCAATCGACCGGACGGGACGGGAGGAAGGACCGGCGACAGCTCGACAGCAAGCGGACGGGGTAAGGAAAAGACCGGCAACGACCCAAAGGTTAACCAAAGCAACCGAACGTGTGGCGAACGGACTGAAGGTTCCTGATTTCCAGCGACGCGACTGGTGACAGCGCACACGGCTCAAAGGCCAACCGGCAAGTCGCCGTCGCTACCCTTCTCCTACCAACGGTCTTTGAATGACCAATTTAGGTAATACCCAATTATTTTGGGTAACCACTTTGCTATAAATTGAACCGTTTGCCCCAACCCTGAAGCTGCCGATTTTCCTATACGGTGAGTCTCAAATTTAGGGAGAGTTAGGGTTCCAAATTTGAGCCAGAAACGGTCACTGTGAGAAGAGAAAACAGAGAATTGAGTTCGAATGCCCGCTGGATTCGTCGATTATTTTGGGAGAAGAAGGCGACAAGCAAATCGGTCGGCAGGAAGGTATATGAGATGTAATGATTTAGTTAGTTCATTTTCCTTCTTCTGTGATTTGGATTGTATGGTTCCCCTGTTTGGGACTGTACTATTTTGGGATTTAAACATACAATAATATTGTGTTGTGTTGATTTGTACCACTGTGATAGTTCTTAATTGGCTTTGTATAAATTCCCCTCTTTCGTAATCAAATTGGTACTGTCAATTGTGGGTTTGTTTTGGCTTGGAAAAAAAATCTGGTAATGTGTTATTGGGTTCGGTTATAGTACTGTGATAAGCTTGTTGGGAAACCTGTGTTGGTGAACCTTATAGGTAAGCAGCCAATTGTTATGTGTTGGTTGTAATATATATATGATATTAATTTGTATTGTGTTTCTTACTGGGAATCTGTAATCGAAAAACCAAAATGGTTCGGTAGCGTGATGGTGGATAATGATACTGTGGCTTAAACTGCCTGGTGTGTGTTTGATTTCATGCCTAAACCAGGTTTTTGATTTCTCTTTTGTATTGGTGGTCCTGCCAGCAACATATACTACAAAATCAAATGTTCCAGTCGTTATTAAAGGGAGTAGTCAAAGCACATTGCTTAAATCCCACTCATTCTGTATAATGGGGTGTAAATCTTTCACGTACTATGAGTAAAGTTATTTTTGTACCAGTAAAGGATAAACAAAGATAATAGATATTTAATAATATTTAGTTATTATTAATGCTGAATAATTAAGTACAAATAAAAGAAATTATAAATTTATTATTCGGCATCAAATAATGAATAAGGTAATAAATATTTAAATTATATTAAATAATATGGTTAGTAAATAATTATTTATTATTCTTCAATAATAATAAATAAAGCTAGTAAATATTTAATTATTATTATTATTAAATAATAATTATGTATGAATAAGTTAATCGACTAATTATTTATTATTAAATAATAAATAAAGATAATAAATATTTACTTATTAAATTAATTATTTATTATTTATCAATAAATAATAAATAAAGATAACGAATAGCTACTTATTATTTAATCAATTAATTAATTATTTATTTTATTTTATTTTTCACTAAATAATAAATAAGGATACTAAATGTTAATTATTATGTAATGAATAATAATTAACTAAAATCCATAAAGTAATTATTTATTATTATTTAATTATTAATTAATATTAAATAATAATTAAGCATGAATAAGTTAACAAAATAATTATTTATTATTTATCAATAAATAATAAATAAAGATAATAAATATTTAATTATTATTTAATTAAATAATAGTTAAGTATGAATGAAGCTAATAAGTAATTAATTATTATTTATCCATAAATAATAAATAAAGGTAATAAATATTTAATTATTATTTAATCTTAAATAATAATTAAGTATAAGTAAAGTTAATAAATAATTATTTATTATTTATCAATAAATAATAAATAAAGATAATAAATATTTAATTGTTATTAAATAATAATTAAGTATGAATATAGTTAATAAAATGATTATTTATTATTTACCCTTAAATAATAAATAAAGATAATAAATATTTAATTATTATTTAATTAATATTAAATGATAATTAAGTATGAACAAGGTTAACAAATAATTATTTATTATTTATCGATAAGTAATAAATAAAGGTAATAAATATTTAATTATTATTTAATCTTAAATAATAATTAAGTATACGTAAAGTTAATAAATAATTACTTATTATTTATCAATAAATAATAAATAAAGATAATAAATATTTAATTGTTATTCAAATGATATTTGATAATAATTAAGTATGACTAAAGGTAATGAAATAATTATTATCGTAATAAATAAGGATTGTTAAACTATGTTCAGGGACAAATAAGGGTAATAAATCCGGGAAACTAAAGAATAAGTAATCATGATTAGCTACCATCAATTTAATAGCTAAAGATTATTAATTTCTGTTTAGCTAATGTTAAATAGTAATTAAATATAGATGGTGAATTTTACCTGTTGAGTAAAAGGTATAGTGAGAGGTGTCAATATACAACTGTTAATTGATAAATCGACTTTATCCAATGATAGGTCACTCGAGATCAATTAATTAAAGCTAAGTTTATCTGTAGCTGAGCAAGCAGGCAAGTTCCCTAACTTCATTCTTTCAGTATATTGAATGAAAGTTCTTCCTTACTCAACTTTTACATTGAGCACTATTTTCTAAACCTTATGCATTACTTTTAATTCGTGCAAAAGGTATATATTATTGCAAGTTATTCTTTAAGCTTGAATCTTATCTCCAAGCCTGCTTTAAGTGGTCTAATTACTGTTAAAATTATTCCACATCTTTGTATTTATTGACATTCACACTTGTACATTTGAACTTGTATAATTATCTTACGTTCTGAAATTCACGAACTATTCATGATTAAGTCTGAACCCTTGTCTTGGTCAGGCACGTATATAAGAATTTATAAAAGCTATCCGAACCAATCAATGGTAAGGATTCTTAGACTGAATGAACACCCCTTTTATTATAGGGGAGTACCCCAGGTACCGTATATAAGGTACCAATAGCAGAGTTAAATGTTATGCATATACATAGCGTACGCGAGGCTGATCCCCTCAAGTACTTATTCTGTAGCCAGTAACCCGAGGGTCAACTAGCTATTGACTCCTTTGGAAGTTATTGTTCAAAGTCTATTCGACTACCAATTGTTCTAAAAGCATTTATTGTTATTGCTTCTGATAATTGTTGAATTCTCTTTCTATATTCCCTTCATCATGATATATCCTTATTGTTGTACTTTAAACTTGCTGAGCAAACTCGTTGCTCATTCTTGCTATATCATGATTTTATTGCAGCTAAACCCGAGACGTCAGGGAAGAATAAAGGAAAAGAAAAGATGAAGTAATAGACTTCATGTAGCAGATTTTAAATTTACGTATAGTTAATTGCTGTTAATGTAATTTAAACCCTAACTTTTATTTAGGGTATGGATTTGTGTAAGTATTTAAGGTTTTTGTATTCTGGGACTAGTAACACCTTTGTAATGAACAACGTATGTTTATTATATTCCGCATTTTAGTTACCATATGTTGTTAGAGGTGAATGTTTGTATTGGATCGTGATGACCGGATCCGGGTATTTGGAGACCCGAATTTGGGGGCGTCACAAAAAATTACCAATCGCGAATTCTCTATCTTGACGATGTAAGTCGGCATACTTCTTCTGCCGATCTTGAGCTGCTACAAGTCTGGCTCTTATTACTGCGACGATCTCTGCCGTCTGTTGAACCAATTCCGGTCCCAAAAGTCGTCTTACCCCTACTTCGTCCCAACACAAAGGTGTTCTACACTTTCTTCCGTAAAGAGCTTCGTATGATGGCATACCAATGCCCGAAGCATATCTTCTAGTGTTTGAATTGTCTACTCGATTTGGCCATCAGTCTGAGGGTGATACGCAGTGCTCAACCTCAGTTACGTTCCCATTCGTTCTTGGAGACTCTTCCAGAAATTTGACGTGAAGCGCGGATCCCGATCTGATACGATCGATACTGGCACTCCATGTCATGACACGATTTCCTTTATGTATAATTTCGCTAACTGATCCAAGCTAAATCTTATCTTGATTGGCAAAAAGTGCACGGATTTCGTTAATCTATCTACGATTACCCATATTGCATCGTAGCCTTTTGGAGTAACAAGGAGCCCCACCACGAAATTCATCGTGATGTGCTCCCATTTCCATTCCGGTATTTCCAATGGTTGTAGTAACCCGCTTGGTCTCTGATGCTCGACTTTAACTTTCTGGCAAGTCAAACATCTGCTGACGTATGCCGCGACTTCACGCTTCAAGTTAGGCCACCAAAAATGTCGGTGAAGATCTTGATACATCTTCGTGCTACCTAGGTGGATAGAATATACCGTATGGTGCGCTTCTTGCAAAATTACCTCTCTCAGCTCGGACACTGCTGGCACCCACACTCAGTCTTCGAATCTCAACACTCCATCCCTATCTATCTTAAACTTTTCTTCCCCATTCTCCGCTATCCTTTTCTTCATCAAATCACATTCTTCATCCTTCTCTTGCGCTTCTTTCACTTGGTCCAATAACATTAGACGAACTTCCATGGTATACAGTTTCTCTTCCGACTCTCTTGGGCTCTTCACTTCGATCTCCAACTTCACCATAACGCTTCCTGGGTCGTCAGCATCATTAGTTTCTCCCTGCCCTTTCGGTTCAACGCGTCAGCGACCACATTTGGCTTTCCTGGATGATAAAGGATTTCACAATCGTAATCCTTGATCAGTTCCAACAATCTCCTTTGAAGCATATTCAACTCCTTCTGTGTGAAGATATATTTCAGACTTTTATGATCCGTATATATTTCACACCTTTTCCCATAGAGGTAATGCCTCCAAATCTTTAAGGAAATCACTACTGCGGCTAGTTCCAAATCTTGGGTGGGGTATCTGCTTTCGTAATCCTTCAACTGTCGCGAAGCGTACGCAATGACTCTATCGTTTTGCATTAGCACACAACCAAGTCCTTTGTGCGACGCATCACTGTATAGTACAAAGCCTCCCGAGTCATCTGGCAAGGACAACACCGGTGCCTCACTCAATCTCTTCTTCAGTTCCCGAAAACCCTCCTCACATTTCTCTGTCCACACAAATTTCACCGCTTTCCTTGTTAGATTAGTTAACGGGGTTGCTATCCTTGAAAAATCTTTGATAAACCGACGATAGTACCCCGCTAATCCTAAGAAACTTCACACTTCCGTTGGTGTCTTTGTAACGACCGAGAATTTTAGAATTTTCCTTGTAATTCGAATTTTTGAATATTAATGAATATATTCTATTTTATTAATATTATTTTTGTGTTGTATGTTTAAAGGTTGTGTGACAACCTGGGTTATGTGAATGAATGAAATTTTACATGTTATAGTTTTGTTTAAGTGAATAATTGATTTCGTGAAGCGTCACTAAATCACTGTTCACGGGGCACGTTTCTCGAGGCACTATTCACGTCATAAAATTTTGTGTCATTTTCGATGTTGAGTAATTTAGTTAATGCGTATATGCGTAGTAGGATTTTTCCAAGTGTTAGAAGTTTATTTGGAGTCATTGGTGATTTATTTAGGGGCCCAAATGTTTATTATGGGTGGCCCAAACCCATGACCCAAACCCATGACCTAACCCATGACCCAAGACTTGACCCATATGGGATATGGGCATAAAAATCAGCATTTGGTGTAAGAGAGAGGGGAGTGCACGGTTGGGAGGGGAGGAGACCAAGTGTTGGGAGATTCATTTCCCAAACACAAGCATGCCAAACATTTAGTTGCCCAACTTAGACAAATTCCTTGAGCTCTTCAATATTCCTCCCATCTCTTTCCAAGGCACCTAGAAGACCTACCCTCCATTCCCATGTTCAGCAGATTTTCTAAGAGAGGGAGAAAATAATATTGAAAGAGAGAGAGTGCTGCAGAAAATTTGAAGGAAGAAGAAGAAGAAGAAGAAGAAGAGAGGAAGAGAAGAATAGGTTCAGGTTTTGAGCAAGGAGGAAGAAGGAATAGCAAGCTAAGCATCTACACCATCACCACCATCTTCATCTTCAACCTTCAAAACTTCTAGAGAGAGAAAGAAGTGGGTGTGAGCTAACTTGAAGTAAAAGCTTTGAGAGGACTCAAGGAGGTTGAGGAGAGTTTCTAACAAAGCTCTAAATGAGTTCTACCATCTAAGAAGTAGCTACAAGAGGTAAAACTTTAACTCAATCCATTCCATTTGATTTGGTTGAGGTTTTTCAAAGTTTTCATGGGTTATAAGCTTTTGTGCTTGTGAGTTAGTTCTTGTGGAAATTCTTGTTGTCTTTGTTTGTGTTGGATGTTTATATATGTTGTTAAAAGGTTACATAAGCCATTAATAACATCAAAGTGAAACAAAAATGCAAGAAATCCTTACCTTGGCTTAATGGAGCAAGAACAATGGACAAAACATGGACTTTGGACATTCGGACCATTTTAGAGGACTTTGTAGCTATGATTTCGTGTGTGTTTAATTTATTTGTTGTTATGGTATTGTAGTTCCATGGGTTATGAGTTTAACCCAGTTGGAATGGAGTAAAAAGGGATTAAAACAAATATTTGGTGATGATTTTTGTAAAGAACACCAAGAACACCAAGAGCACCAAGAACACGAAAATATAGCATGAGTTGATACTTTGGCCTAAGATTTGGCCATGTTAATATTAATGGGTAGCTCTAAATTTTTGATATGTTGTAGCTCTATGTCTTAGGAGTCCATAGAGTCCTAAATGGACCAATTTGAAGGTGTATAGGAGGAGTTATGGTGGTTGGAAGCAAGGTAGGTTTAGAACACCAGAAAATAGAGCATCCGGGAAGCAAAACGAACTGGCCACGAGCTCAACTACTGGATATAGCGCCCCGGCGCTGGCCATAGGCCATTTTGAGCGCCCCGGCGCTGGCCACAGACACTAGGCAAAACAGCTTCGACGTCCTTTAGTAAAACAGGCGTAACTTTCTCATACGAACTCGGATTGAGGTGATTCAAGATGATTCGGAAAGAGAACGAGTAGACCTACAACTTTTGTTCTTTAAGTTTTTCGATTTGAGGTCTATATCATGGCTTAAATTAGCCATTTATAGGACTGATGCGTAATTGGGGTCAATCAGAGGGCGTCGGGCATGCGCATTTGCACACGTGATGCCCCCGACCCTGTAAAGTGATGTTCTAACCTTCATAACATGATTATTATGATTTATAATGATACTTAGCATTAACCAATAAGTATTAGATAAATCGAATGGTGGTGTTAGACGTACGCAATTGCGTGTCGCTTGGGCATTCGAATAGGCAAGTTGGGCGTATAGACGTGCAAGCGTCGTAACGCTGTAACTAGTGGGCATAACCTTGTTTAATATTTTGTTTCTTATTTGAATGGGACATTTTAGAGTTGTGTAAATAAATATTTGGTATTCCGTATGTGACTAATTGTATGTGAATATGTACCTAATTGTGTAGGATATTAAGGAGCGTGTGTTGTAATATTGTAGCAGCGCTTCAGGCAAGTTTCCTAACGCTTGTCTAACCCTTGTGTTGGGCAAGTTCCCTAACTTCATTCTTTCTATATATTGAATGCAAGTTTCCTTACTCTAGCTCAATTTAATATTGGGCAGGATTTCTCAACCGTACAACTTTTGTTTATTGTGCGAGTTATTTATTGATTGAGCAATCATTCTAGATTATTGCAAGTTTTGTGACTCAATTGGAGTTATTAATTTCAAATTATATTAGTGGATTAATTATTTTCAATTACCCCACATCAAGGATAAATTATTGATATTCGCAGCTTATACATTTGAATTCATTATCTGTTGTTGGACTGTGAAACGTTTAAGTTTTTCATTCATGAACTATTTAAGGAGATAGTCTACGCCATTTGTTTCGGCTAGACACATACAGGTTATTATTTCAAAAGCTATCCAAACCAGTAGTTGGTACGGATTCTTGGACTGAGAGAGCAACCCTTATTAGGGGATTATAATGTGTCGGTTATTCGATGCAGTCAGAGTTAAATGTTATGCATATACATGGTGTACAAGAGGCTGATCCCCTCGAGTACAACTGACGGGGCCAGGTTTTAAAAGAGTTAGTCGAATGATTGACTCTTTGGCCAAAAGTTCATGGTCGGTTGGACCACTCAGCAGTAAATAATCATTATTCATTGTTTCATTTGAACTTTGATTACGTCATTTCAACTATTTCATCAATGTTCATAATTGTTGATCTATGCAGCTATTATTCTTATTCATTCATGATATATCTTCATTCTTGCTTTTAAACTTGCTGAGCAAAGTAGTTGCTCACCCTTGCTATATCATGAACCTATTGCAGTTAAGCCGGGGAGTTCCAAAGCGGATAAAGGCAAAGGAAAGCTTAAGGAATAGTTATATGTACTATCCCGTTATGTAATCGTGGAATAGTTTTGTATTATTAATGTATTCTGCGATGTATTTATTTAAGGTTATAGACCTTGGGACCGCAGTAAACCTTTTGTAATGAACAACATATGTTTATTTATTCCGCATTAGTTAATTTATGTTGTTTAGAGGTGTATGGATGTATTTTATCGTGAGCACCAAATTCGAGGTATTGGTACCTGAATTTGGGGGTGTCACAGTCTTTGGTCGTTCCCAGCCGATTGCCGCCTCTACCTTCGTAGGATCCACCGATATTCCTTCCTTATCAATCACATGCCCTATAAATTGTACTCTCTTCAACTAGAACTCACATTTTGAGAACTTTGCATACAACTTCTCCTTCCTTAAGGTTTCCAATACTACCCTAAGGTGTTCAACGTGCTCTTCTTCGGTCTTGGAGTACATTAAAATATCGTCGATGAAAACTACCACGAACTTATCCAAGAATGGCTTGAACACTCGGTTCATCAAGTCCATGAATGTTGCTGGGGCGTTCGTCAAGCCGAATGACATTACTAGAAATTTGTAATGTCCGTATTTGGTTCTGAAAGCAGTCTTTGGTACACATCTTCTTCCCGTACCTTCAACTGATGATATCCCGTTCTCAGGTCTATCTTCGAGAAATACTTGGCTCCATTTAGTTGATCAAAAAGGTCGTCAATCCTAGGTAGAGGATACCTATTCTTAATTGTTACTTTGTTCAACTCCCGGTTGTTGATACAAAGTTGCATAGATCCGTCTTTCTTTTTGACGAACAACACTGGCGCTCCCCAAGGGGATACACTTGGTCGAATGTTGCCTTTATCTAACAATTCTTGCAACTGAATCATTAGTTCTTTCATCCCCACGGGTGCCATACGATACGGAGACTTTGAAATCGGCGCCATTCCCGGTGCTAATTCTATCGCAAATTCGATCTCCCTATCTGGTGGAAGGCCAGGCAGGTCGTTTGGAAACACGTTCGAAAACTCTTTCACTATCGGTACGTTATCCAAATCTACTCTCGTTTTACGAACATCTAGAATATGGCCTAAATAACCCACACACCCTTTCCTCAATAATTTCTTAGCCTGTATCATTGTCAGATAACATGTTTGTCTAGGCGATATGCTACCATAAAACACTACCTTAGATCGATTTGGGAACTGAAGGTCCACTCTTTTCTGTTGGTAATCAATCACTGCGCCATGGTTACATAACTAGTCCATTCCTAAGATCACGTCAAATTCTCCCAATCTTATTGGGATCAAATCTACTACCAGCTTATGTCCCCTAATTTCTGCACAACAATTCCTATGTATAGAATCTACGGGGATCACTTCTGAAAGTAGTATGCACACAAGCCAATCATATTTGATATGATGTAGCATATACTTTGTAATCTTATTCGGTTATTAAAGGCATTTTACATTATCTACATGGTGCTGTTATATTAAATGTGATAAACCCATAGTTTTGAGCAATGCTTTTAGAATCATGATGGGAATCATGCTAATGAGATCTAAATTCTAGATAGCTCACAAACTAAAATCGTTCCTAATCGTTGGATTACTAAAAAGGGGATTAGTGAATCCGGATAGATTAGTACATACGTTACTTGCTCTTATGAAGAGGATGATTGATCTCATAATCATTTGTGTGGAGACACTAAAGCAAGTATGTAGGTGCTTATTAGAGAATAAGTTCACTGAACGTGGCTCGCTAAGGAATACCTAATGGAGTTTTACTCGCCTGTCAATAGGAATTCCACTAGTGATAGTAGTACAAGTGATCCTTGGACTTGAGATCATCATAGTATCTTGTGTGTGATAAGTTATACTTTGACATTTCCCTTAAGACCCTTAGGGTATATCAATGGGTATAATTGGGTATAATAAGTTGCACATGGAGATAGGTGAATGGTCAACAAAGAATCTACCACTTCTAGTAAAAGGAGTGAATGTCCTATGTGATTCGATAAATGACGACTCAGAAGTCTTTGGCCAAAGCAGAATGAAATTAGAAAGGAGTTTCTAATTTGCATTATCAGAGTTGTTCATTGGAGAATCGAAATACATATAATTAAATAAAATAAGACTTGATAATAATTGCATGTCTTATATTTAATTGGGACATTGTATGGTAGAAGGATTGAATTGTACGGTAACTATTCACTGAAAGGTTCTTTTATGATTAATGTTGAAATCTATATTATCTGGAAAGTCGTTGATCGTTAAGGGGGCTTACCCTTATTGTAGAATAAATATTATTTATTTAAATGAATTAAATAGTTTAATTTATTTATTTAAATAAGATTAGAATTGTTCTAATTGATTTATTCACAACCGGTTTAATATGGAGAACCTAAATGGTCACACCGCAAAAGGAAAATATTTATTTAAGAAGTAAATGACATAATCGTAATAATAAGTTCAGTGTATTTAATTTAATCTATGAAGATAGAATAAATTAAATAGCTTAATATTTATTATTTAATATTTTAGAAATATTAAATATAAATTAATAAGAGGAGTATTATTATTATTATTATTATTATTATTATTATTATTATTATTATTATTATTACTATTAATATTATTTAGTTCTTAAAAGGGTTTGAGAATTAGTTAATAAAAGTACTCTCATAAATTCCTAAATGGATTAGGAGTTTAATTAAGTAAAGGAGTTTAATTAAAATAAAAATCCTAATCCTAAATAGTTGAAAGGCTATATACATTTGAAATAGGATCCTTATTCTCACTAGCAAATCTTTAATTAGAATTGCCGAACCATATATATTGAGGGTAATATAGTTTGATAAAAATAGTGAGGTACCAATTTAAAATAAAGACCTAATTTATTTTGGTAATTAATTAAGAAATGAATGTATGCTAAAATGTTGTTATATTACAAATTCATTTATAGAATTTTACGATGTCTAATTCACTATCACTGCACAGCATATTAGATGCTAATTAATCGGACCGTATTAAACGGACTGGTTAAGAAATTTGAGAATAGTTCTCAAGGCTGAAAAGCTATCTTATGTCCTTAATATGTCTATCCCTGCAATGGTTGCAGACAATGTTTCTGAGGAAGAGATTGTTACTTTTAGAAAGTGGCAAGATGATGCACAGTTGGCTCAATGCATCAAGCTCGCATCCATGAGTAATGAGCTTCAGCGTCAGTATGAAACTATGGATGCTCCTACTGTACTCCGACACCTTCAAGGAGTTGAATGGTGAGGAAAGTAGGACTATTAGATATCAGATATCTAAGGAGCTTTTCCGATCTAGAATGACCGATGGCACTATAGTACAGACATATGTCCTAATGATCAATCTGATTGAACAATTGGGACAACTGGGTTTTAATGGATGGAGAGTTGATCCAAGATTTGATCTTGCAATCACTTCCGGACTCTTTCTCACAAATTGTTGTGAATTTCCACATGAACAAGCTATATGTCAGCCTGCCTGAGTTGCTTAAACATGTTGAAAACTGTAAAGAGTCACTTTCCAACCAAGAAAGACCAAGTCTTACTGGTAGATGATTCTTCCAGGAAGCGGAAGAGGGCCAAAGGATCTTCTCAAAAGAAGAACAATTCAAAGAAGGTAAATGAAAAGGCAAAAACAAAGGACAATAAGAACAAGACTGATGCAGATAGCAAAGGAGTTTGCTTCCACTGCAATAAACCTGGATACTAGAAAGGAAACTGTAAGGAGAATCTTACAGAGGCTAACCAGAAGAAGCTTAGTGAAGCTTCGGTTACAGATATAGGTTTGTTCATGATTAAAATAAATCTTTCTACAAGTCAAGGTTCTACTTGGGTATTGGATACCGGTTGTAGTTCTCACGTATGCAATCCAATACAGAGACTAAGCAGAAGTAGAAAACTAAACAAAGAGTAAGTAATCTTATGTGTAGAAATGGAGCAAAGGTTGCTGCATTAACCATAGGAACTTATAGTTTAGCATTGCCTATGGGCAAGTCTATTAAGCTAATAAGTTGTTATTATCTTCCAGTTCTCATTAGAAACATTAGAACTTTCGTTGTTGGATAAGGAAGGTTCTGGTATTATATTTAAGAACAATTGTTGTTCTATTTATAATGATAATGTTTTGTTTAAAACTGGAAGAATACTTGATGAGTAGGTGAAAACCTACGAATTGAGTATTATTTCATTGGATATATTGTGCGTTCTTGGTATTATTTCATATTACTTCTCTAGTTTTTGTGTTATTTATAGGTAAGGAATGCATGGATGGGCTATGGCTGAAATGAGAAGGAAAAGATGGAGGAATGAAGGTTGCTGACATACTAGCGCGGGGCGCGCTGCCTCTATGCATATTTGGGTGCGGGCCGCGCTACCCTGAGATTTCCACGGACGACCTAGCGCGAGGCGCGCTGTGAAGAAGAGGAACCAGGCGAGGGGCGCGCCGGTCGGAGCTGAGGATTGCTGGTGTGTAGGCGCGAGGCGCGTTTGGGCGCTGAGCGCGCCACACTGACAATTTTAAAGATTTTTGCAGATTTCGTTTCCTTTTATGATTCTGAAGTGATTTAAAGACTGATTTAATTTCCTTATTGTAATAGGGTTCTATTAAGACTATAAATAGGCTTTAATAATTAGGTTTTAGGGGATCTAGAGGGGGGTCATCTGAATTGTTTGAGAACTGCTATTGGGATTTGGAGATTCAATAAGAGGAGCACGACGAGGGCAGAGATGTGACCATTGGTTGGGGATGCGTAATGAAATCGAATTCCTTGGAGTTGATGTGGGCCAATGTATTCAGGAATCCATTGATCGGGTACTGCGAGGAGGTACCACCGGAGGTTTATTGCATGGGTTTCTGATAACGGACTTATGTCGACGAGCTGGGGTCCAATGGAGCGAGTCCGAGCCGGTTCGTCAACCTATGGCCGTCATTGATCATGCCACTATTGACAAGTACAAGGCCTGGGATGGCGCAGTGTCACACCCGCGTGGCATGGGCTATATTGTGCGCCGGGCACCATCACCACAGCTAGAGGAGAGGCCCATGGCGGACGCACCCGAGTCTTCTAGCCGATTTCAGCGGAGGTTAGAAAAGCAGAACTTACGGTTGGCTGAGCGGCAGGGAAAGATGTACACTTACACGGTGGGCGCGTTCAATGCTTTAGCAGATGCATTTTCACGGTTTAGCCCCAATATTGGTCCTGTCCAGCTTCCTAGTCCTGAGGTTCTTCCCCATTTTCCCCCTTCAGACGATGATGAGACTGATGCAGAAGAGTCTGCCTCCGCAGACGAGGACGAGGACGATGATGACGATGTTGGCGAGGAATGACTCGCTAATCAGGGAAGTCCTCTGTGCTTAATTTTATGCGTTGTTGTTATGAGGACATAACCTGCTTTAAGTTTGGGGGGGTTAATTCATTGATTTATTATGTGTAGATTGCATTGTTCAGCATGTTTAATTAGGACATTCATTATCATTCATTAATTAAAAAAGGTCATTCATTATCATTCATTAATTAAAAAAAACAAAAAAAAAAAAAAAACATTTGCATTCATTCTATTTAGGACTTTTTAGTAGAAGCATAAGCATAGCATTTAGCATAATGTCGAGCATGGAGCTTTGGTAGTGTGACATTGGCCTATGATGAGTATGGTTGATTTTAACTTACAAAAATCTGAGCATTGTGTACCCGTTTAACTTGAGTCATATGAACCTCATTGCACGATTCATGTCCTTTTGCGCATTCAAGAGCACAAATTGATTATCAGTGGTGATTAGAAACTTTGTGTGTAATATTACTTGAACACTCGTCTATTCATCGATTTAAAGTTGGACATTGGCTGACACATAAGTTTGGGGGAATTTCGGGTATTAAAAAAAAAAAAAAAAAAGAGAGAAAAACATTGAAAAAAATAAATAAATAAATAAATAAATAAATATGTATATATGCATAAGGAGTAAAAACTGACTTAGTTCGACTTTGTGGCCTTTGTTACTTGAACAAGTACGCCCTAGGGGATGTCTTTACACCTAGCGCCCTAAAACCATCTGGTTTGGGAGTCGTTGGTCGAAAGTTCGTTACATGGGTAGCTCTAAACGCTTAAGGGGGTTGAACATTGCACAAGTCAGAATAGGAATAAAATCATGGGATGGAGCGTAAAACGCACCCATTAAGTATGTACCCGAGTTTCTTTAGACTTATGTGGACGCTGAGTTTGTTTGAAATTAATGAATAGAGTGTGTTTTTGCCATTGATTGCATAAATAACTTTGATACCGCTGATATGAATTTTGACACACACACACGGAGAGGCTAGAGTTATGTACGTGAGGTGAGCATGTGAGAGTTGATGGGTGTTCATAATGCAAGGTTGATTGTATTTAAATTTTTATCTCTGAGGCACCTTTATTGTCCATTGCAGAAGTTCTTGCTCGATGTCAGTAGTTGCATTCATTGTGTTTAATTAGTTTTGTTTAGTTTAGTTGGTTAGTTTGCTTGAGGACAAGCATTTGTTCAAGTTTGGGGGTATTTGATGAGTAGGTGAAAACCTACGAATTGAGTATTATTTCATTGGATATATTGTGCGTTCTTGGTATTATTTCATATTACTTCTCTAGTTTTTGTGTTATTTATAGGTAAGGAATGCATGGATGGGCTATGGCTGAAATGAGAAGGAAAAGATGGAGGAATGAAGGTTGCTGACATACTAGCGCGGGGCGCGCTGCTGCCTCTATGCATATTTGGGCGCGGGCCGCGCTACCCTGAGATTTCCACGGACGACCTAGCGCGAGGCGCGCTGTGAAGAAGAGGAACCAGATGAGGGGCGCACCGGTCGGAGCTGAGGATTGCTGGTGTGTAGGCGCGAGGCGCGTTTGGGCGCTGAGCGCGCCACACTGACAATTTTAAAGATTTTTGCAGATTTCGTTTCCTTTTATGATTCTGAAGTGATTTAAAGACTGATTTAATTTCCTTATTGTAATAGGGTTCTATTAAGACTATAAATAGGCTTTAATAATTAGGTTTTAGGGGATCTAGAGGGGGGTCATCTGAATTGTTTGAGAACTGCTATTGGGATTTGGAGATTCAATAAGAGGAGCACGACGAGGGCAGAGATTGAAGCTACAGAGTTGGAAATTCTCGACAGAGTTTTTATTCTTTCTCTTTAATTCATTATCTGTACTTAAGATGCTATTTATAATTAATCTCTTTGTCTTACTTATGATAATGAGCTGATTTTCTAATTAGGAATACAATGGAACCTATTATGGAGCAATAATTTAATTGTCATTTTTTCCACTTGACTTCTTTAACATGAGTTGATTATTATATCTTGTGCTTAATTAAATAATTGTCTAGCTACCAATTAATCTGATATCTTCGATGGAATTGAAAGAGGACATCTTAGATTAGATCTGGATATAATAACGCATGAACTTGTTTATTCTTCCAAGAGTAACATAATTGTGTACAAGACGAAAGTACTCGTATGCCATGCGCAATCTGGTTAGGAGTTTGTACTTAATGAATCTAGTTTAAGTATTTTGCACGACAGTAGCAAAATAATTAAGTTAGGTCTTTTTATTAATCATTGAAAGATGTTAATAAATTGGTAGGTGACCCTAGTTGGCAACTCAGTGAATTAATTAAGTGGGAATAAGATAAGAAGATTATTGTGGAGTAATTGGGGAAATTGTATTCCTATGTTTTTAATCATCTGGTGATCAAATAATTGTTAGTTAATTTTAGTCTTTATTTCCAATACAACACAATTTCACAAAACAAATTGAGGTGACTGTTTAATTATATTTAACTTGATAAAAATTGGTAATTAGAATAAATTATAGTAGCTGTTCCCTGTGGGATTCGACACTTTTCTTACTACTTTATTACTTGATTGACCGTGTGCACTTGCACGTATTTGTCATTACATAAATCGGACAACAAGTTTTTGGCGCCGTTGCCGGGGAACGGTTCTAATAATTATTCTATTAATTAATTTTTTATTAGTTAGTTTATTTAAACAGATTTTTAATTGTCTAAATTATACTTTTTCAGGCTTTCATCCGTTCAAGTCTATTTAAGTAGTGATCCGCGTATTGTGTGTGCACCGGGGTAAATTCAGAGGTTTATGCAAACACGATCCAAAGGTCCAGAATTAGTTCCTTACGACAACGAAATTGAACGCACTTTCCGAAGGAGACTGAATTTTCAGCAAGCTACAATGGACGGACAACATAATGTGGTTGAAGTAGTCGAACAGAAAACACTGCGGGAGTATGCAATGCCACAAGTGACGGAGATTCAATCAAGCATTACTCGACCCGCAATAGCAGCCGCAAGTTTCGAGATTAAGCCGGGAACTATTCATATAATTCAAAACTCGGTCCAATTTGCAGGGTTGCCAAATGATGATCCCAATGCTCATCTAGTCAATTTCTTGGAAATTTGCGATACGTTCAGATATGTAGGCGTGACGGAAGATGCAATAAGGTTGAGGTTGTTTCCTTTCACACTGAGAGACAAGGCTAAGAGCTGGCTACATTCTTTGCCACCGGGATCGATCACAACATGGAACGATTTGGCACAAAATTTCCTGGCCAAATTTTTTCCACCAGCGAAAACGGCAAAGATGAGAAACGATATCTCTTCTTTTACCCAACATAACTCAGAGCCGCTGTATGAAGCATGGGAGAGGTACAAGGATTTACTACGGAGATGTCCTCATCATGGGATACAGGATTGGCTGCAAGTGCAAATCTTCTACAATGGGTTGAATAGTCAGGATAGGACAGTTATAGACGCAGCAGCGGGAGGAGCTTTGATGGGCAAGAAATGTGATGAAGCGATCAGTTTGCTGGAAAATATGGCAGCCAACAGCTATCAATGGCCTACTACACGGTTGCAACAACCGAAACTTGCTGGAGTTTATGAAGTAGATGCTATGACAGCACTTTCCGCACAGTTCACAGCTCAAATTTCGGCTTTGACAAAGAAGATTGATGCGCTAGGGATACAGAATGTGCAGAATGTTCAGCAAGTGGAAGCGGTTTGTGAGTTGTGTGTAGGTGATCATCCAACAGACCAATGTCCCATCAATACCGAGGCAGTACAATTTGTAAGCAATTACAATAAGTAGCAGCAGTTTGGGGGGAATTCGAACAGTTACAATCCGGGGTGGAGAAATCACCCGAATTTCTCTTGGAGCAACAATCAGAATCCTCCACCCCAAGCTCAGCCTCAAGCATCTCGCCAAGCAACACCACCTGGTTTTCAAAGTAGACAGCAACAACCTCCACCACAAGAAAAGAAAACGGAACTTGAGGAGTATTTGCTGAAGTACATTAAGGAGAACGAGTCATGGAAGAACACTCATGCAGTGAGTTTGCGGAACATGGAGAATCAGATAGGATAATTGGCAGCATCTATGAATTCTCGACCTCAAGGTTCATTACCAAGCGACACAGAAACGAACCCAAGGGAAGGAAAAGAGCACTGTAAGGCGATTACCTTGAGGAATGGTAGAAATTTAGAAGATCCTACTAAAAAGAACACAAATCTGCAAACTAGCGGAGAGAGCGACGAGGGACAAACGACCCACGAGGAAGGGAAATCAGATAAAGGAGTGGATAAACCGGTTGAGAAAACAGAAGTGAAGAAATCTGATCCCTACGTGCCACCAGTTCCATTCCCTCAACGACTTCGGAAAGCTAAAGAGGAGAAGCAATTCTCAAAATTTTTGGAGGTATTCAAGAAATTGCAGATAAATATTCCATTTGCAGAGGCTATAGAGCAGATGCCGAGCTATGCAAAGTTCATGAAGGAGATCTTGACGCGAAAGAGGAAGTTGGAGGATTTTGAAACAGTCGCACTTACGGAGGAATGTAGTGCGATTTTACAGAAAAAACTACCCCCAAAGCTAAAGGACCCAGGTAGTTTCACTATACCTTGTACTATTGGGGACAAATTTTTCGGGAAAGCATTGTGTGATTTAGGGGCGAGTATCAATTTGATGCCATTATCGATCTACTCTAATTTGGGATTACCGGAAGTGAAGCCGACCAACATAACTCTTCAGCTAGCAGATAGATCGTTAACGCACCCAAGGGGGATAGTGGAGGACATATTGGTAAAGGTCGACAAGTTTATTTTCCCTGCAGATTTCATAGTGCTCGATTTTGAGGAGGATAAGGAAATCCCGCTGATCCTTGGTCGCCCATTTTTAGCCACGGGACGCACATTGATTGACGTACAAAAAGGGGAACTCACTATGAGGGTTCAGGATCAGGAGGTGACATTCAACGTGTTCAAGGCTATGCAATTTCCAAAAGAGTCCGAGGAGTGTTTCACAATCAATTGGATTGAATCTGCAGTGAATGAATTTGCTGAGTTTAATGAATACAGGGATCCATTGGAGATAGCGTTGGTTAGCTCTCATGCAGCAGAATGGCAGACCTCTTTGGAGTATGTGCAGATGATGAACACGTCTCCCCCATTTGTGCCTTATGGGAAACGATTCGAGGCATTGGATCGAGCTGAACAACCAGATTCGAGGCCTAAGATGTCTATTGAGGAACCACCAGTTCTGGAATTGAAACAATTACCGAGTCATCTCAGGTATGCCTATTTAGGTGAATCCTCTACATTGCCAGTTATTATATCAGCATCACTAACTGAATCGCAGGAGGAGAAATTATTGCGGGTGTTGCGTGAGTTCAAAACAGCGATAGGATGGTCAATAGCCGATATCAAGGGAATCAGCCCCTCATTCTGTATGCACAAAATCTTATTGGAGGACGATGCAAGGCCCGTGGTGGAACAACAGCGTCGATTGAATCCGATAATGAAGGAGGTTGTCAAGAAAGAGATAATCAAATGGCTAGACGCGGGAATCATCTACCCCATATCCGATAGCTCGTGGGTGAGTCCAGTTCAATGTGTGCCAAAGAAAGGGGGTATGACGGTGGTCGCTAATGAAACCAATGAGCTGATTCCGACGAGGACTGTAACCGGATGGCGGGTGTGCATGGATTATAGGAAGTTGAATAAAGCAACTCGCAAAGATCACTTCCCGTTGCCCTTCATTGATCAAATGCTTGATAGGGTGGCCGGGCACCAATTTTATTGCTTGTTGGATGGCTACTCCGGGTACAATCAGATTGTCATCGCACCGGAAGATCAAGAAAAGACCACCTTCACGTGCCCATATGGAACATTCGCGTTTCGGCGGATGTCTTTCGGATTGTGTAATGCACCGGCGACTTTTCAACGGTGTATGATGGCCATTTTCTCAGATATAGTGGAGCAAAACGTCGAAGTCTTTATGGATGATTTCTCGGTGTTTGGGGACAGTTTTGATCTATGTTTGGCAACCCTGACTTTGGTGCTTCAGCGATGTGTGGAGACCAACTTGATCCTTAACTGGGAGAAATGTCACTTTATGGTCAAAGAGGGGATCATTCTAGGCCATCGAGTTTCATCAGAGGGATTGGAGGTTGATAGAGCCAAAATTGAGACTATTGAGCATCTCCCTCCTCCGACATCGGTAAAGGGGATTCGAAGTTTCTTGGGGCATGCAGGCTTTTACCGACGATTTATTCAGGATTTCTCGAAAATCACGAAACCATTGTGTGCCTTGCTCGAAAAAGATGTACCATATAAGTTTGATTCGGAATGCCTCAAAGCCTTTGAGTTGTTGAAAAAGAAACTAGTCACCGCTCCAGTCATCATTGCACCCGATTGGTCTCTTCCATTCGAACTCATGTGCGATGCAAGCGATTACGCTGTAGGAGCTGTTTTGGGTCAGAGAAAGGACAAGGTCTTTCACACAGTTTATTACGCGAGCAAGACTTTGAATGATGCACAGATAAACTACACAACCACAGAGAAGGAGCTGCTGGCCATAGTATTCGCTTTCGACAAATTTCGGGCTTATTTGATCGGTACTAAGGTGATTGTGTTCACAAACCATTCGGCCATTAAATATCTCATCTCGAAAAAGGACGCCAAACCTAGACTCATTCGTTAGGTCCTATTGCTTCAAGAATTTGATCTAGAGATCCGGGATCGGAAGGGAACGGAAAATCAAATAGCTGACCACTTGTCGAGACTGAAAAACGAGCAACAACTAGAATTGGATAAGATCATGATCAATGAGTTTTTTCCGGATGAGCAACTTCTGGCGTTAACAGCTGAAATCCCTTGGTACGCAGACTACGTGAATTACATCGTGAGTGGGATTGTGCCATATGATCTGAGTTTTCAGCAGAAGAAGAGATTCTTATTTGAGGTGAAACAGTACTTGTGGGATGATCCTTTTCTCTTCAAACAATGTGCAGATCAGATGATAAGGAGGTGTGTGGCTGAGGCGGAAATCGAAGGAATCTTACACCACTGTCACGCATCTTTGTACGGAGGACACTTTGGTGGGAATCGAACGGCCGCAAAGGTTCTTCAATCCGGATTCTTCTGGCCAACCTTGTTCAAAGATTCCCATGCATTCGTGAAAAGATGTGATAGGTGCCAACGGGTCGGGAACATCTCGAGTCGCCATGAGATGCCACTCAACACCATGCTGGAAGTGGAGTTGTTTGATGTGTGGGGCATAGATTTTATGGGACCATTCTCGTCCTCCTTCAACAACAAGTACATCTTAGTCGCAGTGGATTACGTCTCCAAGTGGGTGGAGGCCGTGGCACTTCCAACTAATGATGCCAAGGTAGTTCTGAATTTTCTCCGAAAGTATATCTTTACAAGATTTGGGACACCAAGGGTTATCATCAGCGACGAGGGAACCCATTTTTGTAACAAGCCATTCTCAGCCCTTTTAGAGAAATATGGAGTTCGCCACAAGGTCGCCACTGCTTACCATCCTCAAACAAACGGACAAGCTGAAATCTCCAATCGCGAAGTCAAGCAAATTCTGGAAAAGATCATCAATCCCTCACGGAAAGATTGGGCGAGCAAACTTGACGAAGCTCTATGGGCATATCGCACCGCGTTTAAGACTCCAATTGGCATGTCCCCATATCGGTTGGTGTTTGGCAAGGCTTGTCATCTACCGGTGGAACTAGAACATAAGGCGTATTGGGTAATCAAGAAGCTTAATCTTGATTCTGACGCAGCAGGGGAAAAGAGGCTCTTGCAACTCAATGAACTCGACGAATTCCGCGTCCAAGCTTACGAGAATGCCAAGTTGTACAAGGAGAAAACCAAAAGATGGCACGACAAACGAATTGTGCAGCGTACTTTTGAGCCCGGACACTCAGTGCTGTTATTCAACTCACGCCTGAAACTCTTTTCGGGTAAATTAAAGTCTAGATGGTCCGGACCATTCACAATTACCAAAGTCTATCCGTATGGTGCAATTGAGATTCAAGACCCTAGTAGTCATCAATCATTCAAAGTCAACGGTCAAAGATTGAAGCATTATCTGGGCGGAGAAGTGAATCGCGAAAAGACCTCAATCCGTTTGGAGGAACAAACCTGAAAAAGTCAACAAAGTCGGGCTGACGACTCTAAACCAAGCGCTATCTGGGAGGCAACCCATTTTTATTTTATGTTATTTTATTTATTTATTTATTTATCTATCTATTATAATCTTTTGTTTTATTAGATTGTAGATTTTATTATCTTTCTTTTTCTATATTTTTATAGTTTTATGTTCATATTGGATCAGGAATAAGTCCAAGGTAGTAGTGGAAAAAAATATTAGGATCACAAGTTTCCAGACCGGCGCGGGGCGCGCCACTAATAGGACTTACCAGCGCGGGGCGCGCGTGCTCTACAGCGAATTGGGAGCAGGAGAGCGCGGGGCGCGCCACCACACCACTAATACACGCGCGGGGCGCGCTGAGCATACAGCCAATCTGGAACCCCAGGCGCGGGGCGCGCTAACACATTACAAAACCGGGCGCGGGGCGCGCCGGTCCGAGACACTTGACTTAAACGCCAAAATTTCGGCCTCTCCCATTCACATTCCTACACAACCTCAACTTCTTCAACCCATCTCCCATCTCTTCCACTCCCAATCACCGATTCATCTCCTCGTCTCTACCATATTGTCCCTCAATAAATCACGCACACCCACTTCCCCATCTCTCCACTTCTACCCACTTCCCCATCTCTCCACTTCTACACACACCCAATCTCTCTCTCTTTCAATCGATCGACACCATCCGATCATAGCACACTCACATCCTACATCCGGTCGTACCATTCGAACGAGCACTAGTGGAGATCAGTTGGCCAAGGGGATTCCAAGCATTACGGATTTGTGTGAGGTATTTCAATTTATTGAGGTCACAAGGTTTAGACAATTTGAGTTTATGGCTATATTTAAGTGGGTATTCGTGTTTTGAACCTTGTTAATTGCTATACATAGTTGGGATACCGTGGGTTACTGATGACCCAAGGTTTATATTGAATTGAGTTATTTGATTTTGGGAACCTCCTTGATACAAAGAGAGTTAGGTTTGGGGGAATTTCAGAGACGCCCACCACTTGTTTGATAAATTGCCTAAACCAAGTGTTGGTTTGTTTTAACTTCAATTGAACATCTTAGCCATCATGTCACCGAAACGGCACCGAGGGGAAAGTTCTCATGCTCGGCCACGCTTTGATAGCTCTAGATTTGTCAGTGAGGCGGCTGAAGCACGGTTCAATAAAGTCATTGACAAGAAAACATTGGTGTTGGAGAGGGGGTTGCATCCAGATGCCAATCTGGATGGAGATATGGCTCTGATGATTGCGGAACGTAGTTAGTTTCAGTTGGTTGAGCAACCCCGACCCGCTGTGATTGCTATTGTTAAGGAGTTTTATGCGAACGCAGTCGCGCATGAGGATCGTGTGGTAATGGTTAGGGGTACATCAGTTTCGTTCGATTCAACAGTGATAAATGACTATTTCGGGCTTACTACTCCTATGAGTGAGCGATACGAGGATAGTTTACCGAACTTGGATGAATTGATACGAAAATTGTGCAAACCGGGTACACAATGGGCAACGAAGGCTGGTACGGATATAAAGTTAACTTTTCCTCACTCTGCACTCAGTAAATATGGGAAGGCCTGGTACGCATTCATCTGTGCTAGACTTATGCCAACACGTCATCAAAACGACGTAACCAAGGAGCGTGCCCGCCTTCTTTACGGGATTTGTGACCATTGGTTGGGGATGCGTAATGAAATCGAATTCCTTGGAGTTGATGTGGGCCAATGTATTCAGGAATCCATTGATCGGGTACTGCGAGGAGGTACCACCGGAGGTTTATTGCATGGGTTTCTGATAACGGACTTATGTCGACGAGCTGGGGTCCAATGGAGCGAGTCCGAGCCGGTTCGTCAACCTATGGCCGTCATTGATCATGCCACTATTGACAAGTACAAGGCCTGGGATGGCGCAGTGTCACACCCGCGTGGCATGGGCTATATTGTGCGCCGGGCACCATCACCACAGCTAGAGGAGAGGCCCATGGCGGACGCACCCGAGTCTTCTAGCCGATTTCAGCGGAGGTTAGAAAAGCAGAACTTACGGTTGGCTGAGCGGCAGGGAAAGATGTACACTTACACGGTGGGCGCGTTCAATGCTTTAGCAGATGCATTTTCACGGTTTAGCCCCAATATTGGTCCTGTCCAGCTTCCTAGTCCTGAGGTTCTTCCCCATTTTCCCCCTTCAGACGATGATGAGACTGATGCAGAAGAGTCTGCCTCCGCAGACGAGGACGAGGACGATGATGACGATGTTGGCGAGGAATGACTCGCTAATCAGGGAAGTCCTCTGTGCTTAATTTTATGCGTTGTTGTTATGAGGACATAACCTGCTTTAAGTTTGGGGGGGTTAATTCATTGATTTATTATGTGTAGATTGCATTGTTCAGCATGTTTAATTAGGACATTCATTATCATTCATTAATTAAAAAAGGTCATTCATTATCATTCATTAATTAAAAAAAACAAAAAAAAAAAAAACATTTGCATTCATTCTATTTAGGACTTTTTAGTAGAAGCATAAGCATAGCATTTAGCATAATGTCGAGCATGGAGCTTTGGTAGTGTGACATTGGCCTATGATGAGTATGGTTGATTTTAACTTACAAAAATCTGAGCATTGTGTACCCGTTTAACTTAAGTCATATGAACCTCATTGCACGATTCATGTCCTTTTGCGCATTCAAGAGCACAAATTGATTATCAGTGGTGATTAGAAACTTTGTGTGTAATATTATTTGAACACTCGTCTATTCATCAATTTAAAGTTGGACATTGGTTGATACATAAGTTTGGGGGAATTTCGGGTATTTAAAAAAAAAAGAAAAAGAAAAAAACATTGAAAAATAAATAAATAAATAAATAAATAAATATGTATATATGCATAAGGAGTAAAAACTGACTTAGTTCGACTTTGTGGCCTTTGTTACTTGAACAAGTACGCCCTAGGGGATGTCTTTACACCTAGCGCCCTAAAACCATCTGGTTTGGGAGTCGTTGGTCGAAAGTTCGTTACATGGGTAGCTCTAAACGCTTAAGGGGGTTGAACATTGCACAAGTCAGAATAGGAATAAAATCGTGGGATGGAGCGTAAAACGCACCCATTAAGTATGTACCCGAGTTTCTTTAGACTTATGTGGACGCTGAGTTTGTTTGAAATTAATGAATAGAGTGTGTTTTTGCCATTGATTGCATAAATAACTTTGATACCGCTGATATGAATTTTGACACACACACACGGAGAGGCTAGAGTTATGTACGTGAGGTGAGCATGTGAGAGTTGATGGGTGTTCATAATGCAAGGTTGATTGTATTTAAATTTTTATCTCTGAGGCACCTTTATTGTCCATTGCAGAAGTTCTTGCTCGATGTCAGTAGTTGCATTCATTGTGTTTAATTAGTTTTGTTTAGTTTAGTTGGTTAGTTTGCTTGAGGACAAGCATTTGTTCAAGTTTGGGGGTATTTGATGAGTAGGTGAAAACCTACGAATTGAGTATTATTTCATTGGATATATTGTGCGTTCTTGGTATTATTTCATATTACTTCTCTAGTTTTTGTGTTATTTATAGGTAAGGAATGCATGGATGGGCTATGGCTGAAATGAGAAGGAAAAGATGGAGGAATGAAGGTTGCTGACATACTAGCGCGGGGCGCGCTGCCTCTATGCATATTTGGGCGCGGGCCGCGCTACCCTGAGATTTCCACGGACGACCTAGCGCGAGGCGCGCTGTGAAGAAGAGGAACCAGATGAGGGGCGCACCGGTCGGAGCTGAGGATTGCTGGTGTGTAGGCGCGAGGCGCGTTTGGGCGCTGAGCGCGCCACACTGACAATTTTAAAGATTTTTGCAGATTTCGTTTCCTTTTATGATTCTGAAGTGATTTAAAGACTGATTTAATTTCCTTATTGTAATAGGGTTCTATTAAGACTATAAATAGGCTTTAATAATTAGGTTTTAGGGGATCTAGAGGGGGGTCATCTGAATTGTTTGAGAACTGCTATTGGGATTTGGAGATTCAATAAGAGGAGCACGACGAGGGCAGAGATTGAAGCTACAGAGTTGGAAATTCTCGACAGAGTTTTTATTCTTTCTCTTTAATTCATTATCTGTACTTAAGATGCTATTTATAATTAATCTCTTTGTCTTACTTATGATAATGAGCTGATTTTCTAATTAGGAATACAATGGAACCTATTATGGAGCAATAATTTAATTGTCATTTTTTCCACTTGACTTCTTTAACATGAGTTGATTATTATATCTTGTGCTTAATTAAATAATTGTCTAGCTACCAATTAATCTGATATCTTCGATGGAATTGAAAGAGGACATCTTAGATTAGATCTGGATATAATAACGCATGAACTTGTTTATTCTTCCAAGAGTAACATAATTGTGTACAAGACGAAAGTACTCGTATGCCATGCGCAATCTGGTTAGGAGTTTGTACTTAATGAATCTAGTTTAAGTATTTTGCACGACAGTAGCAAAATAATTAAGTTAGGTCTTTTTATTAATCATTGAAAGATGTTAATAAATTGGTAGGTGACCCTAGTTGGCAACTCAGTGAATTAATTAAGTGGGAATAAGATAAGAAGATTATTGTGGAGTAATTGGGGAAATTGTATTCCTATGTTTTTAATCATCTGGTGATCAAATAATTGTTAGTTAATTTTAGTCTTTATTTCCAATACAACACAATTTCACAAAACAAATTGAGGTGACTGTTTAATTATATTTAACTTGATAAAAATTGGTAATTAGAATAAATTATAGTAGCTGTTCCCTGTGGGATTCGACACTTTTCTTACTACTTTATTACTTGATTGACCGTGTGCACTTGCACGTATTTGTCATTACATAAATCGGACAACAATACTTGATAACTTTGTATACTTGACTTACATGAAAAACATTTTGCAAATTGAATAAACTAATAAAAGAAAAGGAGATGGTCATTCAAAGAGTTGAATGTGTGTATTTGATAAAATACAAGTCTGAATCATTTGAAATGTTCAAAGAATTCAGAAGTGAAACATATTGACAAAGTATTAAGATTCTTTGATCAGATCGAGGAAAGAATACTTATGCAATGAGTTTCTAGATCATCTCAAAATGGTATTTTCTCATAATGGACACCTCCTGATACGCAATAATTAATTGATGTATCTAAAAGGAGAAATTGTACCTTGTTGGACATGGTGTAGTCCATAATGATTTTTACCGACATTCTAGTATCCATCTGGGGTTATGCCCTAGAAACGGCTGCATATCTACAAAAATAAGGTAACCTCAAAAATCCAAGCCCAAGACTCCATAAAGGTTATGGATAGGAATGATTCCTACTCTTAAGTATGTTAAGATAAGGGGTTGTCCAGCTTATGTGAAAAGGTTTCAAAAATAAGTTTGAGACAAAATCTGACAAGTGCAGACTTGTGGGATATCCTAAAGAAAGTTTAGGGTATTATTACTATAATCCTACACGCTGCCTTCTTAAATAAAAGTGTTTATCATTAAAGGAGTTCAAGAACCACAAAGCACTTTAAATCGAACCGAGGAACCTGTAGATAGACCTATTGTACCACAACCGAATCGTAAATCTGGAAGAGTACCGAAGATACCTGAGAGGTATGGATTCATCATAGAGGATGATGATGAGGTACACATCATAAAGGATGATGATCCAGTTATATACGGTGAGGCTATGAGTAGAAGACACTTAGAGAGATGGCAGATGGCCATAAAATCCAAAATGGACTCCATGTATGAGAACCAAGTATAGACTCTGGTTACTCCACAAAAAGGCATAGTGCCTAGAGGGTGAATATAGGTCTTTAAGAGAAAGACTGGGGCAAATGGCAAGGTGGAGACCTATAAGACCAGACCTGTTTAAAAGGTTTTTCAAGTCAAGGAGTTGACTGTGATAAAACCTTATTACAGGGTAATGCTCGAGTCCATTTGGATTTTTCTTGTGATTGCAGCTTATTACGAAATCTGGCAAAATGGATGTGGAGATGCTCTTCCTCAATAAAGACTTGAGGAGAATGTATGTATGATACAACCAGAGGAATTTATTTCAAAGGTTGAAGCAAATCATGTATATAAGCTGCAACGATCCATTTATGGATTGAAGCAAGCTTCTCAAAGATGGAACATTCATTTTGATGAGACAATCAAAAGAGTTTGATTTCATCAAAAATGAGAATGAACCTTGTGTGTACAAAAGGGTCAATGGGAGCGCTGTGAAATTCTTGGTATTATATGTTGATATACTACTGATAAGGAATAACATACCAATGCTACAATCAGTAAAGATAAAATTGTCTAAACATTCCTCTATGAATGACTTGGGTGGAGCATCCTATAAATTGGGGATATAAATCTATATAGATAGATTTAAAAGGATGTTCGGCTTGACCCAAGGAATGTATATTCATTTGATGCTAAAGGCATTTAGCATGGCAAACTCCAAGAGAGGTCTTATGATGATGAGCCATGGAGTGTATCTCTCTAAAATTATCCCCAATTGAAAGAGAGATCGCATGAGTTACTATCATGTATGCAATGAATATACAAGGCTTGATGTTGATCAGTCATATTCTAGAGATGGTCACTGTAAGATAGTGATAAACATCTTTAGGTACTTAACCGGTACTGAAGATGTGATCATGATTCATGGTAGGTCTGAATTAAAACTAGAGGGCTAAGCAGACTCAAGTTTTTTTTAGACTGACCAAGACGATAACAAATCCACTTTAAGATAAAGCGTTACCTTGAAAGGTGGTGCAGTGAATTGGAAAAGTTCCAAACAGCAAAGAGTTGTTGGTTTAGTGATAAAGACAAAGTATATAGCTATAAATGAAGCTGCAAGTTGATTGTTTGGATGAAAAGTTCATTACAGAACTAGGAATAGTTCCTAAGTCTCATCTTGGATTCAAACATGTGTTGCGACACTTTCATTTGATTAGCTGAATCATTGAAAGAGGAGAAGTCACTATAGAGATAGTGGACTCTCAAGAACAACATTGCATATCCATTTACTGAAGCTTTATCCAAACAGCAGGATGATCGTCACTTATTGAAGAAGGGTATTAGATACCACGACGATTGGCTTTAGTGCAAGTGGGAGATTGAAAGTAGTATGCACACAAGCCAATCATATTTGATATGATGTAGCATATACTTTATAATCTTATTCGGTTATTAAAGGCATTTTACATTATCTACATGGTGCTGTTATATTAAATGTGATAAACCCATAGTTTTGAGGAATGCTTTTAGAATCATGATGGGGATCATGCTAATGAGATCTAAATTCTAGATAGCTCACAAACTAAAATTGTTCATAATCGTTGGATTACTAAAAAGGGGATTAGTGAATTCGAATATATTAGTACATACGTTGCTTGCTCTTATGAAGAGGATGATTGATCTCATAATCATTTGTGTGGAGACACTAAAGCAAGTATGTAGGTGCTTATTAGAGTATAAGTTCACTGAACGTTGCTCGCTAAAGAATACCTAATGGAGTTTTACTCGCCTGTCAATAGGAATTCCTCTAGTGATAGTAGTACAAGTGATCCTTGGACTTGAGATCATCATAGTATCTTGTGTGTGATAAGTTATACTTTGACATGTCCCTTAAGACCCTTAGGGTATATCAAAGGGTATGATTGGGTATAATATGTTGCACATGGAGATAGGTGAATGGTTAACAAAGAATCTACCACTTCTAGTAAAAGGAGTGAATGTCCTATATGATTCGATAAATGACGACTCAGAAGTCTTTGGCCAAAGCCGAATGAATTAGAAAGGAGTTTCTAATTTGCATTATCAGAGTTGTTCATTGGAGAATCGAAAAACATATAATTAAATAAAATAAGACTTGACAGTAATTTCATGTCTTATATTTAATTGGGACATTGTATGGTAGAAGGATTGAATTGTACGGTAACTATTCACTGAAAGGTTCTTTTATGATTAATGTTGAAATCTATATTATCTGGAAAGTCGTTGATCGCTAAAGGGGCTTACCCTTATTGTAGAATAAATATTATTTATTTAAATAAATTAAATAGTTTAATTTATTTATTTAAATAAGATTAGAATTGTTCTAATTGATTTATTCATAACCGGTTTAATATGGAGAACCTAAAGGGTCACACTGCAAAAGGAAAATATTTATTTAAGAAGTAAATGGCATAATCGTAATAATAAGTTAAGTGTATTTAATTTAATCTATGGAGATAAAATAAATTAAATAGCTTAATATTTATTATTTAATATTTAAAAATATTAAATACAAATTAATAAGAGGAGTCTTATTATTATTATTATTATTATTATTATTATTATTTAGTTCCTAAAAGGGTTTGGGAATTAGTTAATAAAAGTACTCTCATAAATTCCTAATTGGAGTAGGAGTTTAATTAATTAAAGGAGTTTAATTAAAATAAAAACCTTAATCCTAAATAGTTTAGGAGGGTTCCCTATATCTATAAATAAGAGGAGTCTTATCATAATTTAGGGTTAGACAATTACACACTCTTCCATAAGAATTGGAGAGAGAGAGATAGAGAAAGCACTTGCAATTTCTATAGAGATAGAAACTAGGGTTTTGCCAATACCCATCTTCTTGAACAACTATTATTCCTTGGTGGATTACCTCTAGAGGCCAAACACTTGGGTGGCTAACGTTGATTAAAGGAAATAATTTAATCGGTGGAATTCAAGGAGAACGCGAAGGATTTGGAGGTGAACTCGTACCTGTGGAAGCATGGTTCTACAAGGGTATGATTCTCATACGTTATCTCTTTCGTTTAATTGATAATTGAGCACATGGATGATCATGGTGATGATTTGTAAGAAAAATTTTAAAATCCGTTTTTATCGCGCTTCCGCACTATTTATGTAATTTGATTGCATGTTCGCGCTATATACAAACCTATCAGTGGTATCAGAGCCTAACCTTGTGTTAATTATCGATTATTATGATTTCATGTATGTATAGGTATGCGATTGGATCGATTTTCTAGGCAAAAAAAAAATTTTGAAGTCTGCTACGCGGCTCTTCCAGTTCATTCTGGAGTGCGGCCGCGCCCGAACCCAGAAACTATTTCTGGGGGTGCAGCGCGGCCGTGCCGCTCCTGGTTCATTTTGGAGCGCAGCCGCGCCGGTCTGCAGATTTTGAAAATTTTTTATTTTGATTTTATTTATTTTCAATTAAAATAAAAAGTTTATTTTGAATTGGAATATAATTAAAATTAAAAATTTTATTTGAACTTGGAATTAGATTCTACGTTAACTAAAATAAAAGAGTTTATTCACATATGGAATAGGATTCCATATTTCCTAGAATAAAGGAGTTTATTCACATATGGAATATGATTCCATGTTTTCTTAATAAATAAAGATGTTTATTTTGATAAGGAATAGGATTTAACATATTTTATTTTTCCAAGCAATTTTAAGTTAAAATAAAGGAGTTTATTTTGAACTTGAAATTGGTTTCCATGTTAATTAAAATAAAGGAGTTTATTTTGATTTGAAATTTGATTAAAAATAAAAGAGTTTATTTTTATTCAAAATTGGATAAAATAAAATAAATAAGTTTATTATGATTTAAATTTTGGTTAAATAAAGGAGTTTATTTTTGTTTCAAAATTGGATTTCTAGTAAACTTTTAATTGCCCATTAAATGATATCAATGCATATATGGAATGGTTTTATTATTCATAAGATGAATGTTATTTATTGATACATATGGAGGTATGTATGATAATAAATAGGGATTGATTATGGACTACTGACCAATGTGTGATTGAATTTATTTTAGTAGATGCTTGAATGAATGAGTTTTTATAAATGGGGTCTGCGTACCTCGTCTTCTCTAGTTTTTTTCTTGATGTAAATTTGTTTTTCCTCCTATGTACCTCCTCTTGACTGTTGATCAAGGTTTCTATTTATTGTAAATAGTTTATGTAATAGGTTTAGTTAGAATTACTTGAAGAGTTGGAAACAAAGGAACAAGGAGCGCTTGAAAACCCGTTTGTAATGGAGCCCGAGTTTAAATGTAATAGTTATATTTAAATTTTGTTTTTGAACCCTAGGTTTGACCTTTTGGTTCACTTGGTAGCTCTAGTGAACCAAACTAGAATAAAAATTCATAATCAATCCAGGTAGAATATAGTATTCTATATGTGCATGCTTACTATGTATATATTATATATTATACAGCATGCTTCGCATGTTAAATAATATGACGCGTATTTTATTTATACATATATATATATATATGTGCATGCGCGCTAAACAAGATGAGACAAATAATAACAAACCCCTCAAAGAAATTATATTAAGTCCTAAGCGTTCAAAGATATTTGGAATATCGAACGTCGCCTTCTAGTATGGTAAATCAATAGAGTATTAAATATTTAATATGAGTTTGTTGTGTCACCACAAGGCAATTATTAAATATTTAAGATGTTGCATTATCACATTTGATGCTTATTAAGGAATTGAACATTACTGTTTTGTTGTATCACCACAAGGACGGTATTTTTCTCTTCACATATATGGAAGTGCTAGGTTGGACTTAACTTGGATAATTTTGATTCGGATGTGTCACCACTTGATCAAAATAATCAAAGAGGCAAAATACAAGGAGTTACATAGTGATGTAATTGACAATAGTTGTCTACCTGTTTATTTATATATCGTTTGTTGTGTCACCACAAGGCTATATACATTTGAAATGAGATCCTTATTCTCACTAGCAAATCTTTAATTAGAATTGTCGAACCATATATATTGAGGGTAATATAGTTTGATAAAAATAGTGAGGTACCAATTTAAAATAAAGACCTAATTTATTTTGGTAATTAATTAAGAAATTAATGTATGCTAAAATGTTGTTAAATTATAAATTCTTTTATAGAATTTTACGATGTCTAATTCACTATCACTGCATAACATATTAGATGCTAATTAATCGGACCGTATTAAACGGACTGGTTAAGAAATTTGAGAATAGTTCTTAAGGCTGAAAAGCTATCTTATGTCCTTAATATGTCTATCCCTGCAATTGTTGCAGACAATGTCTCTGAGGAAGAGATTGCTACTTTAAAAAGTGGCAAGATAATGCACAGTTGGCTCAATGCATCATTCTCGCATCAATGAGTAACGAGCTTCAGCGTCAGTATGAAACTATGGATGCTCCTACTGTACTCCGACACCTTCAAGGAGTTGAATGGTGAGGAAAGTAGGACTATTAGATATTAGATATCTAAGGAGCTTTTCCGATCTAGAATGACCGATGACACTATAGTACAGACATATGTCCTAAAATGATCAATCTGATTGAACAATTAGGACAACTGGGTTTTAATGGATGGAGAGTTGATCCAAGATTTGATCTTGCAATCACTTCCGGACTCTTTCTCACAAATTGTTGTGAATTTCCACATGAACAAGCTATATGTCAGCCTGCCTGAGTTGCTTAAACATGTTGAAAACTGTAAAGAGTCACTTTCCAACCAAGAAAGACCAAGTCTTACTAGTAGATGATTCTTCCAGGAAGCGGAAGAGGGCCAAAGAATCTTCTCAAAAGAAGAACAATTCAAAGAAGGTAAATGAAAAGGCAAAAACAAAGGACAATAAGAACAAGACTGATGCAGATAGCAAAGGAGTTTGCTTCCACTGCAATAAGTCTGGATATTGGAAAGGAAACTGTAAGGAGCATCTTACAGAGGCTAAACAGAAGAAACTTAGTGAAGCTTCGGTTACAGATATAGGTTTGTTCATCATTGAAATAAATCTTTCTGTAAGTCAAGGTTCTACTTGGGTATTGGATACCGGCTATAGTTCTCACGTATGCAATCCAATACAGAGACTAAGCAGAAGTAGAAAGCTAAACAAAGAGTAAGTAATCTTATGTGCGGAGAATGGAGTAATGGTTGCTACATTAGCGGTAGGAACTTATAGTTTAGCGTTGCCTACGGGCAAGTCTGTTAAGTTAATTAGTTGTTATTATGTTCCAGTTCTCTTAAGAAACATTATTACTTCCGTTGTTGGACAAGGAAGGTTCTGGTATTATATTTAAGAACAATTGTTGTTCTATTTATAATGATAATGTTTTGTTTGAAACTGGAAAATCATTTGATGGACTTTGTAAATTTGACTTACATGAAAAATAATTTTGCAAATTGAACAAACTAGTAAAAGAAAAGAAAATGATCATTCAAAGAGTTGAATATATGTATTTGATGAAATACAAGTTTGAATCATTTGAAAGGTTCAAAGAATTCAGAAGTGAAACAAATTGACAAAGTATTAAGATTCTTTGATCAGATCGAGGAAGGAATACTTGTGCAATAAGTTTCTAGATCATCTCAAAATGGTATTTTTCTCATAATGGACGTTTCATGATACGCAATAATTGATTGGTGTATCTAAAAAGGAAAATTATACCATGTAGAACATGGTGCGGTCCATAATGACTTTTACCGACATTCCAGTATCCTTCTTGGCTTATGCCCTAGAAACGGCTGCATATCTACAAAATAAGGTAACCTCAAAATTCGGCCCCAAGACTCTATAAAAGTTATGGATAGGGAGGATTCCTAGTCTTAAGTATGTTAAGATAAGGGGTTGTCCAAATTATGTGAAAAGGTTTCAAAAGATAAGTTTGGGACAAAATTTGACAAGTGCAGAGTTGTGGGATATCCTAAAGAAAGTTTAGGGCATTATTACTATAATCCTATACGCTGCCTTCTTAGATAAAGATATTTATCATTGAAGGAGCTAGTGGGAGGGTAATAGATCTTGAAGGAGTTCAAGAACCACAAAGTACTACAAGTCAAACTGAGGAACTTGTAGATAGACCTATTGTACCACAACCGAATCGTAAATCTGGAAGAGTACCGAAGATACCTAGGAGGTATGGATTCATCATAGAGCATGATGATGAGGTACGCATCATAAAGGATAATGATCCAGTTATATACGATGAGGCTATAAGTAGAAGACACTTAGAGAAATGGCAGATGGCCATGAAATCTGAAATGGACTCCATATATGAGAACCAAGTATAGACTCTGGTTACTCCACTGAAAGGCATAGTGTCTAGAGGGTGTTAATGGGTTTTTAAAGAGAAAGACTAGGGCAAATGGCAAGGTGGAGACCTATAAGACCATACCTGTTTAAAAGGTTTCAAATAAAGTCAAGGAGTTGACTGTAATAAAACCTTATTACCGAGTAATGCTCAAGTCCATTTGGATTTTGCTTGTGATTGCAACTTATTACGAAATCTGGCAAAATGGATGTGGAGACGTCCTTCCTCAATGAAGACTTGAGGAGAATGTATGTATGATACAGCCAGAGGAATTTGTTTCAAAGGTTGAAGCAAATCGTGTTTTAAGCTACAATGATCCATTTATGGATTGAAGCAAGCTTCTCAAAGATGGAACGTTCATTTTGATGAGACAATCAAAAGAGTTTGATTTTATCAAAAACGAGAATGAACCTAGTGTGTACAAAAGGGTCAGTGGGAGCACTGTGACATTCCTAGTATTATATGTTGATATATTACTGATAAGGAATGACACACCAATGCTACAATCAGTAAAGATAAAATTGTCTAAACATTCCTCCGTGAATAACTTGGGAGGAGCATCATATAAATTGGGGATATAAATCTATATAGATAGATTTAAAAGGATGTTCGGCTTGACCCAATGAACATATATTCATTCGATGCTAAAGGCGTTTAGCATGGCAAACTCCAAGAGAGGTCTCATGATGATGAGCCATGGAGTGAATCTCTATAAATTTGTCTCCAATTTAAAGAGAGATCGCATGAGTTACTATCATGTATGCAATGAATATACAAGGCCTGATGTTGATCAGTCATATTCTGGAGAAGATCATTATAAGACAGTGATAAACATCTTAAGTACTTAACCGGTATTGAAGATGTGATCATGATTCATGGTAGGTCTGAATTAAAACTAGAGGGCTAAGCAGACTCAAGTTTTTTTTAGACTGACCAAGACGATAACAAATCCACTTTAGGGTAAATTGTTACCTTAAATGGTGGTGCAGTGAATTGGAAAGGTTCCAAAATAGCAAAGAGTTGCTGATTTAGTGACAAAGACAAAGTATATAGCTGTAAGTGAAGCTGCAAGTTGATTGTTTGGATGAAAAGTTCATCACAGAACTAGGAATAGTTTCTAAGTCTCATCTTGGATTCAAACATGTGTTGCGGCACTTTAATTTGATTAGAGGAATCATTGAAAGAAGAAAAGTCACTATAGAGATAGTGGACTCTCAAGAACAACATTGACTCTCAAGAACAACATTGCATATCCATTTACTGAAGCTTTATCCAAACGGCAGGATGATCGTCACTTAGAGAAGAAGGGTATTAGATACCATGACGATTGGCTTTAGTGCAAGTGGGAGATTGAAAGTAGTATGCACACAAGCCAATCATATTTGATATGATGTAGCATATACTTTGTAATCTTATTCGGTTATTAAAGGCATTTTATATTATCTACATAGTGCTGTTATATTAAATGTGATAAACCTATAGTTTTGAGCAATGCTTTTAGAATCATGATGGTGATCATGCTAATGAGATCTAAATTCTAGATTGCTCACAAACTAAAATCGTTCCTAATCGATGGATTACTAAAAAGGAGATTAGTGAATCTGGATAGATTAGTACATACGTTGCTTGCTCTTAAGAAGAGGATGATTGATCTCATAATCATTTGTGTGGAGACACTAAAGCAAGTATGTAGGTGCTTATTGGAGAATAAGTTCACTGAACGTGGCTCGCTAAGGAATACCTAATGGAGTTTTACTCGCCTGTCAATAGGAATTCCTCTAGTGATAGTAGTACAAGTGATCCTTGGACTTGAAATCATCATAGTATCTTGTGTATGATGAGTTATACTTTGACATGTCCCTTAAGACCTTTAGGGTATAACAAAGGGTATGATTGGGTATAATAAGTTGTACATGGAGATAGGTGAATGATCAACAAAGAATCTACCACATCTAGTAAAAGATGTGAATGTCCTATGTGATTCGATAAATGACAACTCAGTAGTCCTTGGCCAAGGTAGAATGAAATTAGAAAAGAGTTTCTAATTTGCATTATTTAGAGTTGTGCATTTGAGAATCGAAATACATATAATTAAATAAAATAAGACTTGACAGTAATTCCATGTCTTATATTTAAATGGAACATTGTATGGTAGAAGGATTGAATTGTACGGTAACTATGCACTGAAAGGTTCTTTTATGATTAATGTTGAAATCTATATTATCTGGAAAGTCGTTGATCGCTAATGGGGCTTACCCTTATTGTAGAATAAATATTATTTATTTAAATGAATTAAATAGTTTAATTTATTTATTTAAATAAGATTAGAATTGTTCTAATTGATTTATTCACAACCGGTTTAATATGGAAAACCTAAAGGGTCACACTGCAAAATGAAAATATTTATTTAAGAAGTAAATGACATAATTGTAATAATAAGTTAAGTGTATTTAATTTAGTCTATGGAGATAGAATAAATTAAATAGCTTAATATTTATTATTTAATATTTTAGAAATATTAAATATAAATTAATAAGAGGAGTCTTATTATTATTATTACTATTACTATTATTTAATTCTTAATAGGGATTGGGAATTAATTAATAGAAGTACTCTCACATGAATTCCTAATTGGATTAGGAGTTTAATTTAATTAAAGGAGTTTAATTAGAATAGAAACCCTAATCCTAAATAGTTTAGGGAAGGGTTTTCCTACATCTATAAATAAGAGAAGTCTTATCATAGACTAGGGTTACACATTCTTGCATAAGAATTATGGAGAGTACTTACAATTTCTATAGAGATAGAAACTAGGGTTTTGCCAACAACCATCTTCTTGAACAAGTATTGTTCCTTGGTGGATCACCTTTAGAGGCCAAACACTTGGGTGGCTAACGTTGATCAAAAGAAGGAATTTAATCGGTGGAATTCAAGGAGAACGCGAAGGAATTGGAGGTGAACTTGTACTTGAGGAAGCTAGAATTCTACAAGGGTATAATTCTTATTCTCCATCTCTTTCGTTTAATTAATAATTGTGAATAAAGAAAGATCATGGTGATGGTTTGTATAAAATTTTAAAATCTGATTTTATCGCGCTTCCGCTTTATTTATGTAATTTGATTGCATGTTCGCGTTATACAAACCTAACAGATGTAAATAACTATGATGCTATCTAAGTTATGTTTTAAGGCAGTAAATGAATAAAATACTGAAGTTTATCAAATGTGCTATGTGCTAAATGTTTTTTATGAATGTTTAAGTTAGGACTTAAATATTTAAGTAATTGAGCAATAATCTAATAGCGCGAATTCTCAATAGTAAGATGCCGCCAAGAAGAAGACCAACACGTCAACAGGCCCCTGAAGGATCCACGAATAACAACGAAGAGACCAACGCTAATCCAATGCAGCAGTTGATGAATTTGTTAACAGGAACATTTGCAAATAAACCTCAAGTTCAGGCTACAACTTTTAAAGACTTCAAAGCAGTAGGACCCCCAGAATCTCAAGGGTCTATGAATCCGATTAAAGCTCAAACATGGGTCATCGAGATGGAGAAAGTATTTGATGTCGCTAGAGTTAGCGAGGACCAGAAGACTGCATTCGCAATATTTATGCTCAAATTAGAAGCTAGTTATTGGTGGCAAGCTAACAAAACCCGAGGTGGTCAAGAGGTAATTCCGTGGGAACGATTCAAAGAGACATTTTTCGAAACTTATTTTTCGACGAGTGCACAGAATCAGATGGAAGTGCAATTTCTGGAGTTAAAGCAAGGTACAATGACGGTGCTTGAATATGCTGCAAGATTTAACGAATTGGTGAGGTTTGCGCCATATCAAGTTAACATCGATGAAAGGAAGGCTAGAAGGTTTGAGCAGGGACTGAAACCCTGGCTGTATAGTTGAGTTTCGATGTTTCAACTGAATTCGTTTGTGGCAGTGCTTGAGAAGGCGATTATCGCTGAAGGAGGTAGTGATGCACTGTCTAAATACAACCAAGAGCAGAAGAAAAAAAAAGAGTGAGAATGAGAATAAAACAAGTGGTAGCCATGGTGGCAGCAATTAAAAGAGGAAGTGGAATGACAGTACCACTGGAGGCAGTCAGCAAGGAAATCAGAAGAAGAAGGTGGAAGTATGTAGTAATTGTGGAAAGAATCATGTGGGCGTTTGTTTGGAGGGCAAGAGAGTATGCTTTAATTGTGGGCAAGAGGGCCACATTGCACCAAATTGCCCTAGTCCGAAGAAGGGTGCATGTTTCACTTGCGAATCGAAGGATCAACTAGCTCAAGATTGCCCTAAGAAAGCTACAGGAGGAGCAAGCGGAGGAAAAGGAAACTGCAGTGGTGGCAATTTGACTATCACTGGACCGATGCTGTCTAATCGACCTACGGCCCGAACATTCAACATGACGGTGCAAGATGTTGTTCAGTCAAAGGATATGGTGTCAGGTATCATTTTGGTCAATAGTGTAAATGCTTACGTATTATTTGATTCGGGTGCTACTTGTTCATTTATATCCGATGATTTTGCTAGGAAATTAGAGTTACCTCAGGAAGAGTTAGATTACCTTATGAACATAAAAATCGCGAATAGGGAAGTGATTCCTGTTAAGTTTGTACACAAGAACTGTTGGGTAGATATTAAGGGTCATGAGATGACGGTAAACTTAATCCCAATTCGGCTTGGGGAGTTTGACATTATTTTAGGAATGGATTGGTTGTTCAATCATGGGGTAGTTATTTATTGTCAAAAGAAGTGTCTGAGCCTTGTGACACCCCCAAATCCAGGTACTTAATTCCCACTGATTTGGTGTTCACTATAACATACATTCAAATCTAACTACCCAATAAAATGATAATTAAATAAACTTAATGAAACATCTTCCCAAAATGGGTTACATCACCAAACTATTAAACAATCAAATCCCAGGTTATCTTAACCTTAATACATCGCTGCGGAATAAAACATAATATTAAACAAGTCTTGTTACATAAAAAATCAAATAGACAATAAGTCTTAAGCTACTTCTGCAACTTGCCCTTTCCTTTACTCGTGGACGACTCGTCCTGCTTTTCTGGCTTAGCTGCAATGATTAGTGCAAGAGTGAGCAAACAATTGCTCACAAGTACGATAACAATAATATTTAAATAAAATGGATTTCAACTGAGGAATAATAGTTTTCTGAATCTCAGTCAATAAATGATCAAAGTCTAAAAGCTCGTTTGAATGCTCGATTCAAGGAAAAATAGATTTCAAGATTTAGAAATTATATCTGAGGGTCACAAGACCTCGAACTATGTCCTAGGTTAACAAGTATTTCTACTGTAACCTTTAACAGTCATATAGACTATGGACCAACATCTCGTACTTAGGGGGATCAGCCCTTTGTACAATGTATTGTGCACAAATATTTTAACGCTGTCGCGTAAGTAATCCCCTATATTATGGTTGTTCATCTCAGTTTATCGTCAGAATCCGTACCAAAAGAAACTTGGCTTGGAACAAGAATAGAAAATATTCTAAGTCTTTAAAATCGTTCATCAACTAAGGACTAGCTGAATCAATAAGGGTTTGCTAGTCTAATTCATCAATAAAGTCAAACAATAGAAATTCTGTTCAAAGTTTGAATAACGATCAATGATCGAACAATAAACAACTGGAATAAAGCTTTAGCATTTAATCATGACAACAACCTTTCTTGAATAACAATAAGCTAAGGTAAATATTCTTGCTCAATGATATTAAACTCGCTTTAAATGAAATAACAAGTTTGAGATAGGAAAACTTGCTCAACGTAAAAGTAATAAGTTGAGATAAGGAACTTGCCTCAAGCGTAGATTACAAATTAAATATCTCACGATCCTTAAACAACCTATACATTTAATTATAAGATGGTAGCATAATTAGTCACAAGACTAAAAGCATTCTAGGCTTGCTCTCTATCTCATTTAGCATACTATAACCAACAAGTATCAACCATCTTGAAATTTCATTAATCACTTAATACGTTAATATAAGTTTAATTCTGCATCATAACTTCCAAGAAAAGAAAAGAAAACAATAAAAATAATAATTTTTTTTTACAGCAGTGATTCTCGCCGGGGCGGGAATTCCCTGAACAAAACTCTCGTCGGGGCGAGAATTCACTATACAAAAAGCTCGTCGGGGCGAGACTTCGCCGGGGCGAAGATTCCTTTGCATTTTTCTCGCCGGGGCGAGAGACTCGGCAGTCGCCTTCCCCAGCTCGCGAACCAGTGAAAACTTAGGCCAATTTTGGCCAAATTTTCTGAATTCTACCATCCAGTACACAAACTAAATATATCCAGACATCCAACATGCTAGAAAATAATTACCCAACATGTTTCTAACCACTCTAAGCATTATAAAACACATAATCAACCAATTACAAACCCAAAATTTCACTGTTTATGAGAAATATTCATACTTTAGCCATATCAATTAAATTAAACTCTGTAACTTCATCTTTCAACCAATTAAAACCATTCTTCTTGCATTATTCTTGTTTTTCATCATATAATCATAATCAAACATCAATTAACTGATTAATAATCAAATTAAACAAAATTTTCATACATATATATCATACATGAAATAAACTCTGTAAAAATTACAAACTCTACTCCAAAGCATGATTTCATGGATTAATCATTCAAATTAATCTATAATCATCACATAATCTCTAATACATGCTTACTAACAATTATAACCAAGTAATTCATGTATTTAGCATATAAATTCATATATGGTGAAATAGAAATCATATACAGAGAAGTAAAATAATAAGAATATAATGAAGAACAAAACTAATAAGAATTATACCTTCAGGCTATGTATATAATTCCTTAGCTTAGCACTTCCCTTCCTTCTCTTTCACAAACCTCTCAATTCTCAATTTTCTCTCTAATTTCTCTCTTCTTCTCTGTGTATTCTCTTTCTCTTTGAACTCTGTTCTTTCTCTTCTTTCTTTTCTTTTCTTACAACTGACGTACTTTAAAAATAAAACTGATGAAAATAAAAACTGATAATTAATATAATAATAACGTATAATCTAAATTTAATCCATCAGTTAAAAATTTTCAAAAGCCATAAGGCTTGTTTGGAAAATACTAATTAAAATAACCCATTATTCTAACTAAAGGCTTGTTTGGTAAAACAAAATTAAAATAACCCATTATTCTAACTAAAGGCTTGTTTGGTAAAACAAAATTAAAATAACCCATTATTTCCAACCAAAGGTCACAAGGCCTTGTTTGGAAAAATTAAATTAAACACTTTCTCATTTATTTTAATAAATCATTATAACATATAGTTTTAAATGTCACACTTCTAATTTAATTGAATTTATTTAATAAATTCAATTAAACCTTACTAACTAAATTAATAATTTCATTTAACAAATAGCAATAATACCAAATAAATTCTCTTATTCAAATAAATCATTTATTCAAATAAACATTTTCATCATCTACTTTAATTATTAAATTAAATTAGAATAACATAACAAATCACATTCAAATAACATTTAACATTATTAAACTTAACATATACCCATTTCACAAAACTTAATAAATTATTTATTTAGCTCAATAAATTAATAAAAATATTTATATAACTCAATAAATATTTTTATTCAATCACAAAATTTGCATTCGTTACATCTTTCCCTCCTTAAAAGGATTCTGTCCCCAAAATCACAACACAATTAAATCGTCCGTTACATTCTCCCCTCCTTACAAAGATTCTGTCCCCAGAATCGCAATATAAAGACTAAACAAATAATTGAGAAATTTTTTGCATCATTTGCTCTTCGAGTTCCCACGTTGCTTCTTCAGCACTGTGGTTCCTCCAGATTACCTTAACAAAAGGTATCACTTTATTTCTAAGTACTTGCTCCTTCTTGTCCACTATCTGTACAGGAACCTCTTCAAAAGACAAATATTTCTCGAATTGTAGCGGTTCATATTCAATGACGTGTTTATAATCAGACTTATACGGCCGTAGCACCGATATGTGAAATACATTATGAATGTGGTCTAACTCGGGAGGTAAAGCTACCTCATAAGCCACCTCGCCTATTCGTTTCAGTACTTCGAAGGGTTCAATAAACCGCGGACTGAGTTTACCTTTTTTACCAAATCTAATTTTTCCCTTCCAAGGAGATACTTTGAGGAACACAAAGCTCCCGACTTCAAATTCGCGATTTTGTCGGTGTTGATCAGCATACTTCTTCTGTCTGTCTTGAGCGGCTATCAGTTTGGCTCTTATCACCTTGATAATTTTAGCAGTTTGTTGTACCAGCTCGGGTCCCAATAGGCGTCGTTCACCCACCTCATCCCAGCATAATAGAGTTCTGCATTTCCTTCCGTACAATGCTTCGTAGGGCGGCATGCCGATACTAGCGTGATGACTATTGTTGTAAGCAAACTCGACCAGAGGTAAATGATCATCCCAGTTGGCTTTAAAATCCATGACGCACGCCCGAAGCATATCCTCCAACGTCTGAATTGTTCTTTCGCTCTGGCCATCGGTTTGAGGATGGTAGGTTGTACTCATTCTCAACTGCGTTCCCAAACAAGCTTGCAAACTCCTCCAAAATTTTGAGGTGAAACGTGGATCTCTGTCTGACACTATTGCCACTGGAACACCGTGCCTTGAGATAATCTCCTTGACGTATAATTTTGCCAGCTGATCCAAAGTGAATCTGATTTTGATCGGCAAGAAATGCGCTGATTTCGTCAATCTATCAACTATGACCCATATCGCGTCATAACCCTTCTGAGTAGTTGGAAGCCCTACCACGAAGTCCATCGTGATATGCTCCCACTTCCATTCTGGTATCTCCAAGGTCTGTAACAAACCACTTGGTCGTTGATGCTCCGCTTTAATTCTCTGACAAGTGAGACACTTCGCAACACACTCAACAACCTCTCTTTTCATGTTTGGCCACCAAAAATGTTGTCGAAGATCCTGGTACATTTTTGTGCTACCCGGGTGAATCGAAAATCTTGAACTGTGAGTTTCGTTCAAAATTTCTTCTCTGATCTCTGGCACTGACGGAACCCAGATTCTGCCCTCAAATCTCAGCATTCCTTCGGTGTCGATTTTGTATTTAAGCTCTTCACCTTCAAGCACTCTTTTGCGTATATTAATACACTCCTCATCCTGGAGTTGCGCTTCCTTGACTTTTTCTACCAAAGTTGGTTGGGTTTCCATCTGGAACAATTTTTCATTAGGCTCTACCAGATTCTTCACCTCTAACTCCAATTTAGCCATTTTCGCTACGAGCTTCTCCTGAGCAGTTAACAAAAATAGTTTCTCCCGACCTTTTCTACTCAAAGCGTCAGCAACCACATTAGCCTTTCCCGGATGGTATAGAATTTCACAATCATAGTCTTTGATCAATTCTATCCATCTTCTCTGCCGCATATTCAAATCCTTCTGTGTAAAAATATACTTCAGACTTTTATGGTCTGTATATATTTCACACTTCTCCCCATAGAGATAGTGCCTCCAGATTTTCAAAGCAAACACCACGGCTGCTAACTCCAAATCATGGGTCGGATACCCTTTTTCATAGTCTTTTAGTTGGCGCGATGCATATGCAATAACCTTACCATTCTGCATCAACACACAACCAAGTCCTTTATGCGATGCATCACTATACACCACAAAATTTCCTGTATCATCTGGCAAAGACAACACAGGTGCCGAACTTAGTCTCTTCTTTAGTTCCTGGAAACTCTCTTCGCACTTCTCTGTCCAAACAAACTTCACTGATTTTCTTATTAAATTCGTTAACGGAGTGGCAATCTTGGAGAAATCCTGAATAAAACGCCTGTATTAACCTGCCAACCCCAAGAAACTCCTCACTTCTGACGGTGTCTTCGGCTGATCCCAGTTCATCACAGCTTCAACTTTAGCTGGATCCACCGAAATCCCGTCTTTATCGATAACATGCCCAAGGAATTGAACACGCTCCATCCAAAATTCGCATTTTGAAAATTTCGCATACAATTTCTCTTTCCTTAACGCCTCCAATGTCATCTTCAAGTGCTCCACATGATCTTCCTGAGTTCTGGAGTAAACCAAAATGTCGTCTGTGAATACTACTACGAATTTATCCAGAAATGGTTTGAACACCCTATTCATTAAGTCCATGAATGCTGCAGGCGCATTCGTTAAACCAAATGACATAACCAAAAACTCATAGTGACCATATCTGGTTCGAAACGCCGTCTTTGGTATGTCCTCTTTTCTCACCTTCAATTGATGGTACCTACTTCGTAAATCTATCTTTGAAAAGTACCTTGCTCCCCTCAGCTGATCAAATAGGTCATCAATCCTTGGCAACGGGTACTTGTTTTTGATCGTGACCTTGTTCAACTCTCTATAATCAATGCAAAGACGCATTGATCCATCCTTCTTCTTAACAAACAATACCGGCGCTCCCCATGGCAAAACGCTCGATTGAATATACTTCTTATCTAGCAGCTCTTGTAGCTGCACCATCAACTCCTTTAATTCTACTAGAGCCATTCGATACGGGGCTTTTGATATAGGGGTTGTACCCGGTGCTAGATCAATTACAAACTCAATCTCCCTATCTGGCGGTAATCCTGGCAAATCATCAGGAAACACGTCCGCAAAATCCCTAACTACTGGTATCTCCTCCAGCTTTGCACCTACCTTTCGGGTATCAACTATGTAGGCTAGATATCCTACACATCCTTGTCTCAACATCTTTCTGGCCTGCATCATCGTCAGACAACTCATTTGTCTAGGCGACTTGCTGCCATAAAACACTACCTTTGACAGAGTCATAAGGTTTACACACTTCTTTTGACAATCAATAACTGCCCCATGGTTGAACAACCAATCCATTCCCAGAATAACATCAAACTCCCCAAGACGAATTGGGATTAAGTTGACTGCCATCACATGACCCTTAATATCTACCTGACAGTTCTTGTGGACAAACTTAACAGGAATCACCTCCCTATTCGCAATTTCTATATTCATGGGGTAATCTAATTCTTCCTGAAGTAACTCTAATTTCTTAGCAAAATCATCGGATATAAATGAGCAAGTAGCACCCGAGTCAAACAATACATAAGCATTAACATTATTGACTGGAATGATACCTGACACTACATCCTTTGACTGCACAGCATCCTGCACCGTCATGTTGAATGTTCGAGCGGTAGGTCGATTGGGCTGTGTCGGTCCTGTGATAGTAAGGTTGCCACCACCGCTGCTTCCTTTTCCTACACTGGCTCCACCTGTCGTTGCTTTCTTAGGGCAGTCTCGGGCAAAGTGATCCTTCGACCCGCAGATGAAACACGCTCCTTTCTTCGGATTAGGGCAATTTGGTGAAATATGACCCTCTTGTCCATAGTTGAAACATACCCTCTTACCCTTCAAACAAGCACCCATATGGCTCTTTCCACAGTTGCTGCACACCTCCATCTTCTTCTTCTGATTACCCTGCTGACTTCCCGCAGCTATCATTCCATTTCCTTTTCTGGCTACTGCCCCCATGGCTACCACTTGCCTTGTTTTCACTTTCATTCTTCTTCTTCCTCTGCTCCTGATTATACTTGGACAGAGCATCACTGCCTCCTTCAGCGATAATTGCCTTTTCCAAAACTGCCGCAAAGGAGTTCAATTGAAACAACGAAACTCGACTATATAACCAGGGCTTCAATCCCTGCTCAAATCTCCTAGCATTTCGCTCATCCGTGTTGACTTGGTATGGTGCAAACCTCGCCAACTCGTTGAATTTTGCTGCATACTCAGGTACCGTCATGGTACCTTACTTCAGCTCTAGAAACTGCACCTCCATCTGATTCTGAGCACTTGTTGGGAAATAGGTTTCGAAAAACATCTCCTTAAATCGCTCCCATGGAATAATCCCTTGACCACCTCGAGTCTTATTTGCTTGCCACCAGTAGCTAGCTTCTGACTTGAGCATGAATGTTGCAAATGCCGTCTTCTGGTCCTCGTTGACCCTAGCGACATCAAACACCTTCTCCATCTCCATGACCCAGGTTTGGGCTTCAATTAGATTCATAGAGCCGTGATATTCCGGAGGTCAGACAGCCTTGAAGTCTTTAAAAGTCGTAGCCTGAGCTTGGGGTTGATTTGCAAAGGCTCCCGTTAACAAATTCACCAGCTGCTGCATCGGATTAGTGTTAGCTTCTTCGTTGTTGTTGGTAGATCCTGTAATGTCCAGGAATTTTTAAACATTGTATCAAATTTATTTTGATTAATAAAATTCATTTGTACATAATTTTTCGAATTGAATTGGATCCATGTAGGTATTATTATTTAATTATATAAATATATGGTCCAATAATTTCCTTTGCATTAAAGGGGCTCACTAATAGTCTGAGTAAATTAGTGATTTACCCCTAAGAATTTAATTGCAAGAAAATTTGGAAGAAAATTAATAAATAATTTTATTCTACCATTATCGGATTTAAATAATTCGAACGAGAAATTTTTTTTGTTGAAACAAATATTTCAAATAATTAATTAATTGAATTAGTTATTTAAGTTAAATATTAGAATATAATATTGTTAATTAAATTTGGGTCACCTTCATTTTGATTGGCCATTGGTTTTTATTTATTTTGATTTGGACCCAAATCCTTTTTCTATTTCCAAATTGGGCCGAGCCCATTGTATTTTCCTTTAGCCGGCTCAACCCTATTGGGTTGAGCCCAAAAACCCTTCCAACCGGTTAATTGAGTTGAGTCACAACCGAGCAGGAGAATTGGGACAACGGTGGGATTGATTTGGGGAAAAAAAACGAACCAGAAGAAAATCAGATACCCAAACCCTCAAGTCAGTTCAGTCAAAAAGAGAGGAGAAAGCGTGAGATGACCAGCCTCTCAATCAAACCGGACGAACGAGAGACGGGAGGAAGAAACGGGCTGTTAATCGCTGGCGATAGGGTGAGGCAACCAGCGGATGGTTCAAGGTTCAAGGCGGTTAATCGAAGCAACCAAGCGAGCGTCGCATGCCCAGAAATCCGGCGAGATGACCGACGGAGCACGCAACCCAAAGACCTGCCGGTGAATCGTGAGTGGCTCGGATAGGGCTTGACATCGACAACTGACCGCCTACTCCTTCCTACTATCGGTCATTAACCTACTCCCTAGGATATTGCCCAAACAATTGGGTAAAATGTCCTCTATAAATTGCAACCCTCCCGACCCTAAACCGAACTGCTAGAGTTTTCAATTAAAGTGAGAAAAATCGCAGAGGGGAGAGAACGGAGAAAATCAGCTGCTGGGAGGTATATGTCCGAGTTCGTCAATTATTTCGGTAGAAGGAGAAGAACGGCAAATCGGTCAGCACCAAGGTATAGAGCGACTGTATTAGCTTTGTTTGATTTGGGTTACACAGTGTATAATAATTGTATTGTTTTGGTGTGAAATTGGAAGTTGTATTATAATTTTGGGTTTCAAAATCTAGGTATCGGTTTGTGTTAGTTTTGTTTGGATTTGATTTGGGAAATCTGTATTGTGTTGTTTCTTTTTCATTGGGTTGTATCCTCTGGCAGCTCAATAAGGAACAATGGTTAGCTTGAGTCGAGTCTCAGTTGCCCACCAAGTATCTGTGATAACGCCTGAATGGGATGGTTCCTTATTAGAGTCAATTGTGCTGTCAACAATCTTGTTTTGATAAAACTTAACCTTGGTTTAGTATGTGCTAGAAATTTGGGCTGTTCACAGAAACTGGAAACATGGGTGCTGTATTTTTGGTTGTTGCAACCAAGCTTAATGTAGCGTGTTTGAGCCGGATTTTTGCTTCAGATTGGTGCTCATTGTGTTCGTTGACAGTCTTGTTATATATAGCAGTTAATCTTTAACGATTTATAGAACCCAACTCAATGTGACATATGAATCTGTTTGGGATTTTTCTATTGTGATGATCGATAATTCTGGACAGCTTGAAGTAGACATTGTAGGAGCTTGTTATATTATTTCGATAATAGTGGCTGTTGATTTTGGCAGGAAGAAATGAACCTATAATTATTATCATGAGTAATATTAGTTGATAATGGCATTATTTTCCCTAATGGGTTGTGTAGTTCACTGGTTATTCAAACAAAAACAACCAACAATTGAAGTCGAAATTTTGATATATAACTACTAGTTAATGGAATCAAATGTACTACTGTCGGCTTAATTATTGGTTATCACTTGTACTAATAAGGCACTTATAAAGTAATTATTTATTATTGAATAATAAATAAAGATAATAAATATTTAATTATTATTTTAATATTAAATAATAATTAAGTATGAATAAGGTTAATATAATAACTATTTATTATTTATCAATGAATAATGAATATTTAACCATTGTTTAATTAATATCAAATAATAATTAAGCAGGAATAAAGTGATAAAATAATAATTATTTATTTATCACTAAAACTAAGAAATATTTAAGTACTGTTTAAAATGAACAAGTATGAATGTTAATAAGTAATTATTTATTATTTATCATAAATAATAAATAAAGGTAATAAATATTTGATTGTTATTTAATTAAGATTAAAAAGTATAAATAAAGTTAACTAATTAATTAATTATTTATTATTTATCACTAAATAATAAATAAAGATAATAAGTATTTAATTATTATTAATAAATAATTATTACTTATCAATAAGTAATAACTAAAGATAATAAATATTTAATTAATATGGATAGAATTAATAATTAATTATTTATTACTTATTATTAAGTAATAAATAAAGGTAATAAATATTTAAGTATTAATATTAATAATAATCAAGTATAAATATAAGTAATAAAATAATAATTATTTATTATTTAGCCATAAAGGTAATAAATATTTAATTATTATTTAATTTTAAATAATAAGTGAGTATAAGTAAAGTTAATAAATAATTATTTATTTTTTTACCCATAAATAATAAATAAAGATAATAAATATTTAATTATTATTTAATCTTAAATAATAATTAAGTATAAGTAAAACTCATAAATAATTATTTATCCATAAAGGTAGTAACTATTGAATTATTATAAGGTATAGTAAAGTTAATAAATGGTTATTTATTCTTTATCAAATAGTACTAAATAAATATAATAAATATTTAATTATTATTTAATTAAAATTGAATAATAATTAAGTATGAATAAGTTAACAAGATGATTATTTATTATTTATCATTAAATAATAAATAAAGATAATGAATATTTAATTATTATTTAATTAACATTAAATAATAATAATAAGGTATGAGTATTATTATAAATAAAGATAATGGATACTTAATTATTATTAATTAAGTATGGGTAGAGTTAATGCATTAATTATTTAAATAAAGACTGAGGGGTGATAATTACTTAATTATCCTTAGAGTTGAATAGTAATTAAGCGCAAGTAAAACTAATAAGTGATCAATTGTTATTTGGTTGCTATTAAACCATAATAAATTTATTATTTATAATAAATAGAGATTATTAACCCATAATTAGAGACAATTAAATGTCATTAACTAATTTCCGTTTAGCTAATGATTAGATAGTAGTTAACTGTATATGGTGAATTGTTTACCTGCTAAATAAATAGCATAAGTGAGTGTATCGATATACAGTTATGCAATGCTAATGGATAAACCGACTTTATCAACTGATAGGTTATCCAAGATCAATTAATTAAAGCTAAATTTTATCTGTAGCTGAGCAAACAGGCAAATTCTATCTTACTCAACTTTTACATTGAGCAAGTTTCTAAACCTTATGCATTATTTTTAATTCGTGCAAAAAGGTATATATTATTGCAAGTTATTCTTTAAGCTTGAATCTTATCTCCAAGCATGCCTTAAGTGGTCTAATTACTTTTAAAATTATTCTACATCTGTGTATTTATTGACATTCGCACTCGTGCATTTAAATTCATATATTTATTTAAGTTCAGAAATTTATGAACTATTCATGGTTAAGTCTGAACCCTTGTTCGGTCAGGCAAGTATGTGAGAATTTATAAAAGCTATCCGAACCAATCGATGGTAAGGATTCTTAGACTGTATGAACACCCCTCTTATTATAGGGGAGTACCCCAGGTACCGTATATAAGGTACAAATATCAGAGTTAAATGCTATGCATACACATAGCGTACACGAGGCTGATCCCCTCAAGTACTTATTCTGTAGCCAGTAACCAAAGGGTCAACTAGCTATTGACTCCTTTGGAAGTTATTGTTCAAAGTCTACTTGACTATCAATTGTTCTAAAAGCATTTATTGTTCTTGCTTCTGATAATTCTATTATTGAAATCTCTTTCTATATCCCTTTCATCATGATATATCCTTATTGTTGTACTTTAAACTTGCTGAGCAAACTCGTTGCTCATCCTTGCTATATCATGACTTCATTGCAGCTAAACCCGAGACGTCAGGGAAGAACAAAGGGAAAGAAAAGATGAAGTGATAGACTTCATGTAGCAGATTTTAAATTTATGAGTAGTTAATCACTGTTAATGTAATTTAAACCCTGTTTGTTATTCAGGGTATGGATTTGTGTATGTGTTTAAGGTTATTGCATTCTGGGACTAGTAACACCTTTGTAATGAACAATGTATGTTTATTATATTCCGCATTTTAGTTACCATATGTTGTTAGAGGTGAATGTTTGTATTGGATCGTGATGACCGGATCCGAGTATTTGGAGACCCGAATTTGGGGGTGTCACAGATCCCTCAGGAGTTTGTTGACGGGTTTATCTTCTTGGCGGCATTTTACTGTTAAGAATTCGCGCTATTAGATTATTATTCAATTACTTAAACATTTAAGTCTTAACTTAAACATTTATAAACAACACTTAACATATAGCACATCTGATAAACTTTCGCATTTTTATTCATTTACTACTTTAAAACATAACAAAGATAACATTGTAGTTATTTACATCAAATCATCTATCCTGACATCATAAAGTTCCAGGATTACATCATTATTCTATCCCATTATATAAACTGGGATTTACAACTTATTAATCTTCATAGATTTCATAATAACATATCTAATCATAACCTACGATGATAATCCACGACGCACAGCTTCCTGACGTTCCTGCTCCATAATACGAGTCACCATCCTTCGACCCACCATATCTGGATGACGATGAACTCGATCCAAAGCTCTATCAACTGTGGAGTGAAAAATATACTCAATCTCATCAATCTTGGCCTTCTTTGACCGTACCTAACATTCAACACGATCTGCGCGGTTAGCCTCCCTCAACCAAGCAGTCTCAGCTCTCGCCCGCTTAACTGACTCCTCTTTCAACTCATCTCGTACAATTTCATTCATGGCCATCAACTGTCCTCGTCGATACTCAGACTGTGCTCGCCTCTGCTCAGCCTCTACAAGACGTGATGAAAAGTCTTGGATCTCAGCATCCTTCTGCTCTAGAGCGGCTTGACGTTCCACAACCTGTTCTCCTAACTCCTCCTTTTCACTCTCAACATAAACCAGCTTCCACTCCACATCCCCAAGACGTATGTCTAGCTCCTCGATCTCACTGTTCTTCTGCTCCAAGGCAGTCTGTCGCTCCGCCAGCTGCCTCACTAACTCCTCCACTCCGTCCTGCAACTTTATGTTGCGATCATACACCTGCTCGTACATCTGAACACCTAAGGAAGATAGTGATATCCCCTCAGTGTCTTCCTCCTCCTCCTCAACCTCCTCCGGATCCTCCTCAAGATCAGTCTCAGGCTCATACTCGTGACCTGTAACTGTAATCAATGGGGATGGCTCCCTCTGCACTAGCTTCTCATGTACTACGTGAATATCTCGGGACTCCTCCTCCCTAGCCTGGCTGGGCTCTCCTCTATCAGTCATCCTGACAACAAAATTTTAAGTTTTAATTACTAATCGATAATACTCGCGAGCACATAAGTTTGTTATCAAGTAAGCACATAACACATAATCATTTTATTATCTTTTATGAATTTCCGTAATTCATTCCTTAAAACTCGATAAGAGTTTATCACCTCTATATTCTCTATCTTCTAAAAGGCTACTACCCTAAGGTTTTCCCTACCTAAAGGTTCATAACCTATCAGCTCTGATACCAACCTGTGACACCCCCAAATCCAGGTATTTAATTCCCACTGATTTGGTGTTCACTATAACATACATTCAAATCTAACTACCCAATAAAATGACAATTAAATAAACTTAATGAAACATCTTCCCAAAATGGGTTACATCACCAAACTATTAAACAATCAAATCCCAGATTATCTTAACCTTCATACATCACTGCAGAATAAAACATAATATTAAACAAGTCTTGTTACATAAAAAATCAAATAGACAACAAGTCTTAAGCTACTTCTGCAACTTGCCATTTCCTTTACTCGTGGACGGCTCGTCCTGCTTTTCTGGCTTAGCTGCAATGATTAGTGCAAGAGTGAGCAAACAATTACTCACAAGTACGATAACAATAATATTTAAATAAAATGGATTTCAACTGAGGAATAATAGTTTTCTGAATCTCAGTCAATAAATGATCAAAGTCTAAAAGCTCGTTTGAATGCTCGATTCAAGGAAAAATAGATTTCAAGATTTAGAAATTATATCTGAGGGTCACAAGACCTCGAACTATGTCCTAGGTTAACAAGTATTTTTACTGTAACCTTTAACAGTCATGTAGACCATGGACCAACATCTCGTACTCAGGGGGATCAACCATTTGTACAATGTATTGTGCACAAATATTTTAACGCTGTCGCGTAAGTAATCCCCTATATTAGGGTTGTTCATCTCAGTTTATCGTTAGAATCCGTACTAAAAGAAACTTGGCTTGGAATAAGAATAGAAAATATTCTAAGTCTTTGAAATCGTTCATCAACTAAGGACTAGCTGAATCAATAAGGGTTTGCTAGTCTAATTCATCAATAAAGTCAAACAATAGAAATTCTGTTCAAAGTTTGAATAACGATCAATGATCGAACAATAAACAACTGGAATAAAGCTTTAGCATTTAATCATGACAACAACCTTGCTTGAATGACAATAAGCTAAGGTAAATATTCTTGCTCAATGATATTAAACTCGCTTTAAATGAAATAATAAGTTTGAGATAGGAAAACTTGCTCAACGTAAAAGTAATAAGTTGAGATAAGGAACTTGCCTCAAGCGTAGATTACAAATTAAATATCTCACGATCCTTAAACAACCTATACATTTAATTATAAGATGGTAGCATAATTAGTCACAAGACTAAAAGCATTCTAGGCTTGCTCTCTATCTCATTTAGCATACTATAACCAACAAGTATCAACCATCTTGAAATTTCATTAATCACTTAATACGTTAATATAAGTTTAATTCTGCATCATAACTTCCAAGAAAAGAAAAGAAAACAATAATAATAATTTTTTTTTACAGCAGTGATTCTCGCCGGGGCGGGAATTCCCTGAACAAAACTCTCGCCGGGGCGAGAATTCACTATACAAAAAGCTCGCCGGGGCGAGACTTCGCCGGGGCGAAGATTCCTTTGCATTTTTCTCGCCGGGGCGAGAGACTCGGCAGTCGCCTTCCCCAGCTCGCGAACCAGTGAAAACTTAGGCCAATTTTGGCCAAATTTTCCGAATTCTACCATCCAGTACACAAACTAAATATATCCAGACATCCAACATGCTAGAAAATAATTACCCAACATGTTTCTAACCACTCTAAGCATTATAAAACACATAATCAACCAATTACAAACCCAAAATTTCACTGTTTATGAGAAATATTCATACTTTAGCCATATCAATTAAATTAAACTTTGTAACTTCATCTTTCAACCAATTAAAACCATTCTTCTTGCATTATTCTTGTTTTCCATCATATAATCATAATCAAACATCAATTAATTGATTAATAATCAAATTAAACAAAATTTTCATACATATATATCATACATGAAATAAACTCTGTAAAAATTACAAACTCTACTCCAAAGCATGATTTCATGGATTAATCATTCAAATTAATCTATAATCATCATATAATCTCTAATACATGCTTACTAACAATTATAACCAAGTAATTCATGTATTTAGCATATAAATTCATATATGGTGAAATAGAAATCATATATACAGAGAAGTAAAATAATAAGAATATAATGAAGAACAAAACTAATAAGAATTATACCTTCAGGCTATGTATATAATTCCTTAGCTTAGCACTTCCCTTCCTTCTCTTTCACAAACCTCTCAATTCTCAATTTTCTCTCTAATTTCTCTCTTCTTCTCTGTATATTCTCTTTCTCTTTGAACTCTGTTCTTTCTCTTCTTTCTTTTCTTTTCTTACAACTGACGTACTTTAAAAATAAAACTGATGAAAATAAAAACTGATAATTAATATAATAATGTATAATCTAAATTTAATCCATCAGTTAAAAATTTTCAAAAGCCATAAGGCTTGTTTGGCAAATACTAATTAAAATAACCCATTATTCTAACTAAAGGCTTGTTTGGTAAAACAAAATTAAAAATAACCCATTATTTCCAACCAAAGGTCACAAGGCCTTGTTTGGAAAAACTAAATTAAACACTTTCTCATTTAGTTTAATAAATCATTATAACATGTAGTTTTAAATGTCACACTTCTAATTTAATTGAATTTATTTAATAAATTCAATTAAACCTTACTAACTAAATTAATAATTTCATTTAACAAATAGCAATAATACCAAATAAATTCTCTTATTCAAATAAATCATTTATTCAAATAAACCTTTTCATCATCTAATTTAATTATTAAATTAAATTAGAATAACATAACAAATCACATTCAAATAACATTTAACATTATTAAACTTAACATATACCCATTTCACAAAACTTAATAAATTATTTATTTAGCTCAATAAATTAATAAAAATATTTATATAACTCAATAAATATTTTTATTCAATCACAAAATTTGCATTCGTTACAAGCCTTATGACTCTATCAAAGGTAGTGTTTTATGGCAGCAAGTCGCCCAGATAAACGAGTTGTCTGACGATGATGCAGGCCAGGAAGATATTGAGACAAGGATGTGTAAGATATCTAGCCTACATAGTCGATACATAAAAGGTGGGTGCAAAGCTGAATGAGATACCGGTAGTTAGGGATTTTGCGGACGTGTTTCCAGATGATTTGCCGGGACTACCACCAGGTAGGGAAATTGAATTTGTAATTAATTTAGTACCGGGTACGACCCCTATATCAAAAGCCTCGTACCGAATGGCTCCAGTAGAGATGAAGGAGTTGATGGTGCAATTGCAGGAACTGCTGGATAAGAAGTATATTCAACCGAACGTTTTGTCGTGGGGAGCGACGGTGTTGTTTGTCAAGAAGAAAGATGGATTGATGTGTCTTTGCATTGATTATAGGGAATTGAATAAAGTCACCATTAAGAATAAATACCCGTTGCCAAGGATCGATGACCTGTTTGATCAGCTGAAGGGAGCGAGATATTTTTCAAAGATAGATCTGCGAAGTGGGTACCATCAGTTGAAGGTGAGAAAGGAAGACATACTGAAGACAGCATTCTGAACTAGATATGGGCATTATGAATTTTTAGTTATGTTATTTGGTTTAACAAACACACCTGCAGCGTTTATGGATTTAATGAATAGAGTGTTTAAACCATTTTTGGATAAATTCGTAGTGGTATTCATAGACGACATTCTAGTATATTCCAAAACTCAAGAAGAGCATGTGGAACACTTAAAAGTGACATTGGAAGCGTTAAGGAGAGAGAAATTATATGCAAAATTCTCCAAATGCGAATTTTGGTTAGAGCGTGTTCAATTCCTTGGGCATGTTATTGATACAGACAGGATTTTGATAGATCCGACAAAAGTGGAAGCTATGATAAACTGGGATCAGCCAAAAACACCGTCAGAAGTAAGGAGTTTCTTGGGATTGTCAGGTTATTATAGGCGTTTTATTTAAGATTTCTCAAGAATCGCCACTCCGTTGACGAATTTGACAAGGAAATCAGTGAAGTTTGCTTGGACAGAGAAGTACGATGAGAGTTTCCAAGAATTAAAGAAGAGACTGAATTCAGCACCTGTGTTGTCTTTACCAGATGATACAGGGAATTTTGTGGTGTATAGAGACGCATCACACAAGGGGCTAGGTTGCGTGCTTATGCAGAATGGTAAGGTTATCGCGTATGCATCGCGCCAACTAAAAGATTTTGAGAAAGGGTATCCGACCCATAATTTGGAGTTAGCCGCGGTGGTGTTTGCTTTAAAAATTTGGAGGCACTATCTTTATGAGGAAAAGTATGAGATATATACAGACCATAAAAGTCTGAAGTATATTTTCACACAAAAGGATTTGAATATGCGTCAGAGGCGATGGATAGAATTGATCAAAGATTACGATTGTGAAATTCTATACCATCCAGGAAAAGCTAATAGCTAATGTGGTTGCCGACACTTTGAGCAGGAAGGGCCGGGAGAAGTTATTTTTGTTAACTGCTCAAGAGAAACTTATAGTAAAAATGGCTAAGTTGGAGTTAATTAGAGGTGAAATGTCTGGCAGAGCCGAATAAAAAAATTGTTTGGATGGAAACCCAACCAACTCTAGTGGACAAGGTAAAGGAAGCACAACTCCAGGATGAGGAGTGTGAAAAAAATATGAAAATGGGTGCTTGAGGGTGAGGAGCTAAAATTCAAAATCGATACCGAAGGGTTGCTGAGATTTGAAGGTAGAATCTGGGTTCCGTCAGTGCAAGAGATCAGAGAAGAGATTTTAAACGAAGCTCATAGTTCAAGATTTTCGGTTCACCCGGGAAGTACAAAAATGTATCAAGATCTTCGACAATATTTCTGGTGGCCAAATATGAAGAGAGAAGTTGATAAGTGTGTTGCGAGTGCTTAACTTGTCAGAAAGTTAAAGCAGAACATCAGAGGCCAAGTGGTTTGTTACAGCCCTTGGAGATACCAGAATGGAAGTGGGAACATATCACGATGGACTTCGTGGTAGGGCTTCCAACTACTCAGAAAGGTTATGACGCAATATGGGTTATCGTAGACCGACTGACAAAATCAACACATTTCTTGCCAATCAAAATCAGATTCACCCTAGATCAGTTGGCAAAATTATACGTCAAAGAGATTATCTCGAGGCATGGTGTTCCAGTATCAATTGTGTCGGACAGAGATCCACGTTTCACATCAAAATTTTAGAGGAGTCTGTAAGCTTGTATGGGGACGCAGTTGAGAATGAGTACAGCGTACCATCCTTAAACCGATGGCCAGAGCAAAAGAACAATTCAAATGTTGGAAGATATGTTGCGAGCTTGTGTTATGGACTTTAAAGGTAACTGGGATGATCATTTACCTCTGGTCGAGTTTACCTATAACAATAGTTATCACGCAAGTATTGGAATGTCGCCTTATGAAGCATTGTATAGAAGAAAATGTAGAACTTCGTTATGTTGGGATGAGGTTGGTGAACGTCGACTATTGGGACCCGAATTGGTACAATAAACTGCTGAAATCGTCAAAGTGATAAGAGCTAGATTGTTAGCTGCTCAAGACAGGCAGGAGAAGTATGCCGATAAACACCGACAAAATAGAGAATTCGATGTCGGTAGTTTTGTGTTTCTCAAAGTATCTCCTTGGAAGAGAAATATCAGATTTGGTAAAAAGGGTAAGCTGAGTCCGCAATTTATTGGACCCTTTGAGGTGTTAAAAAGAATAGATGAGGTGGCCTACGAGGTAGCTTTACCTCCCGAGTTAGACCACATTCACAGTGTTTTCCATGTATCGGTGCTACGACCATATAAGCCCGATTATAAACATGTTATAGAATATGAACCAATACAATTTGAGAAAGATTTATCTTATGAAGAGGTTCCTGTACAGATCGTTGACAGGAAAGAGCAGGTTCTCAGAAATAAAGGTACACCTTTTGTTAAGGTAATCTGGAGGAACCACAACGCTGAAGAAACTACGTGGGAACTCGAAGAGAATATGATGCAAAACTATCCTCAATTATTCGTTTAATTCTTGTGTCGCGATTCTAGGGACAAAATCCTTGTAAGGAGGGGTAATGTAACGGACAAATTAATTGCGTTGTGATTCTGGGGACATAATCTTTTTAAGTAGAGAAGGTGTAACGAATGTAATTTTTGTGAATAAATAAAATATTTATTGAGTTAAATAAATATTTTGTTAATTTATTTATTGAGTAAAATAAATAATTGATAAAGTTATTGTGGAGTAATTCATTTTAAGTGTAATTATGTTAATTGTTATTTGATTGTGATTTGATGTGTTTTTCTAATTTAATTTAATAATTAAATTAGATGATAAAATGATTTATTTGAATAAAGGATTTATTTGAATAAAATAATTTATTTAGTAATATTGTTATTGGTCAAATAGAAGTTAAAATTAAATTAGTAGGGTTTAATTGAATTTATTTAATAATGGATCTCATTAAATTAAAAGAAGATTAATTTAGTTTTACCAAACAAAGTCTTGTGGCTTTTGAATTTCTAAATTAATCTAGTTTTGCCAAACATGGCCTAAACTCTTCCTATTCCATATCAGTTAAACCTTTCGTTGGTTTAACTGATTAAACCTTTCGCTTATTAGTCTTTTCATCATATACGTTCCTTTCCTTAGCATGAATGTCAGAGTTCAGTTAGAGAAGTGAAGAGGAATTGAGAGAAGAAATAGAGAGAAATTGAGAGAAAGCAAAGATCCAAGAAATTAAAGAAGGAGATAATCTAAACTTGCAAATCATTTAGCTAATCAAAGGTATTACTCTTAATTCATGTTATATATGTTTCAAATTTCTTTACCGTAAACATTTTGGTTGAATGATTTGGTGAGGTATTGATAATATATGTTTATAAGCATGCTTAATCCGTTATTTGGTGTCTATATATGATTTTGGAGTTATCAATTCATGAAAATAGATTTTTAAAATGAAGAATTTAGTGTTTGGTTGAATATGTATGTTTTGGCTTGTTTTGGAGTCAAAAATGATTAGGAATTTGTGTATGAAATCTGCAATTGATGATGGGTATTGTTAACATGATGAGATTGAACCAATTTGGTTGAATAACGAATCTGTGGTGTTCAATTTTGCTAAATATGTTAAAAGTGAAAATATTAGCATAAACACTGAATTTATGTTCTTAAATTGGTGATTTTGTTGTTTGTGGTATTAGAATGGTTAAGTATATATATACTATGTTGTTTAAATTGAGTTTTTAGCTTCTGGGTGTGCCTAAATTGATGTTGAATGGAATTTTGGAAGTTTGGTTCGCAACAGGGAAGAACTCCCTGTATCCGTGTCTGCACACCAGCGCGGCCGCGCTGGTGCCAAGAACAAATGTGGCGTGGCCGCGCCAGATGCAAATCAGAATTGATGCTAAGATGCACTAGTGCGGCCGCGCTGGTGCCAAGGCTAAAATAAGGCGCGACCGCGCCTGCAGCAGAATAGAAATGAATATTTTTTTTAAACTATTCAGTACTTAGAACCCAATGTATCATAGCCTAATGTATACGAAGAAGCTTTAAACACTTATTAAGTTGTATTAATAGTATATAATCACAAAGTTAAATTATAAGATATGATTTGGTAAGTTTTAGAAGGATTTAACTAATTGTTTGTTAGAATCTAATTGTTAAAACTTATGTTGTATCCTTGAAGAGATTTCTGATCTGTGCTATGTGGTTAGTTAATAAGATCAGAGCATGGTCTAAGTTGCTAAGTTGTACTAAAGTTAAAAGTGAATCTGTTAATTATAGTTGTAATGAGCTAATGTATATTGTGATCCTAATGATATGTAGGACATTTGGTGAACATAAGTTGTGATTGTATAGATTACGCACAAGGTAAGTTCCTGAACTTCACTCCTTTATTGTGCAAGTTCTTTTATAGTTTATAAATGTTGCAAGCTCCTAACCATTATACTTTAGTTTTCACAAGCCTAAATTTTTCAAGTTCATTATTTTAGCTAAGATTTTCTAATTGGAAGTAATACATTGGATATACAATGTTTAATCAATTGTATATTGTTGTGATTTAATCTTTGACTCAAACATCATCGTTCAATCTTATATTATTGCACCAAATCTTTGAATGGCTATTGAACCCTTATAGATTCGACTAGTCCATAGTTGATAAGCATTCTAAATTCTAGAACTTTTATTGAAGCCAATCCAAACCAAGCCTCTTTTGGTGCGAACCCTTATAGCAAAGCTGAGATGAACAACCCTTATATAGGGGATTATATTACGCAATAGCGTTAAAATGTTTGTGCACAATACATTGTACAAAGGGCTAATCCCCTGGAGTACGAGACGAAAAATCCATAGTTTATAAGACTGTTAAAGGTTACGGTAGAAATACTTGTTAACCTAGGACATAGTTCGAGGTCTTATGACCCTCAGTTACACTTTTAATCTTGAAATCTATATTCAGTTCTTGAGCCATGTTTTCTACTGAGCTTTCAGACCTTGATTTGATTTTGATTGATTTCAGAAAAACTATTACTCCTCAGTTAATCTATTCCATGGATCGTTTAATTGTTATTGTTATCATACTTGTGGGTAATTGTTTGCTCACCATTGCATAAAAACATTGCAGCTAAGACTGAGAAGCTGGATGAGTCATCCACTAGCAAAAGCAAAGGCAAGATGCAGAAGTAGCTGGCGAACTGTTATTTATTTAAGGATTTATTGTAATAAGACTTATTTGGTATTTGGTTTTAGTTCCGCATTGATGTAATAAAGGTTAGATGACCTGGTATTTATTTATTTAAGAGATTTAAGTTGTAATCCCTCTGTGGGAAGATGCTTTATTCAGTTAATAGTAATATCCTTTAATATGGATAGTTAGTCATGAATGTATGAAATAGTGAACACCAAATTCGTGGGTTTGAAGTATCCGGATTTGGGGGTGTCACATCATCAAAGATGGAGGCCATGGATTGATGAAGTTTGGAGTTAGAAGAATGGCGGGAGAAAGTTTTTCTTTTTTAAACTCTTATTTATCTTTATCTTTTATTGATGATAAATATTTTGTGATTATAATTTTATCTGCTATGAACATGTTGTTAATTTAAGTATTTAATAGAATCCCATGTGTAGTTTAAATTGATTTTCTCTCTATTTGATTGGCACCATATGAATTGTTCATTATATTTTATTCGTTCAAGTGTAATTACCGGATCCATAATTACGTAGGATGATCTATATGAAATTGGCAGATGGATTATAGATTTAGATCTGAATATAATGATATGTGATTATGCATATTCATCTTCGAATTGAATCCATAATTTGCGTATAGGATAGGAATATACCTATAGGCCATGTGTAACTAATTCGGGAATTTGTTCTTAATGAATATATTCTAATTTAATTTGCATAGGAATATATCAAGTTAGTTAGAATGGGTGTTTTTATTTGCTATCGAAAGAGACTTGTAAATGAAATTACGTATTCCTAGTTAACAATTTATCGCGACCATATAATCAAATGGAAAGTTATGAGATTTAAATGCAGCATTTGGTGAAATTAAATTTTTAAATTTATTTATGTATGTAATTATATTTTATTATTTAGATATTTATTTTTAGTATTTAGTTTAATTGTTAATTTTAATTAATTCATTCGTTTAAATAAGATTGGCTTGATATAAAATTGGTACTTGAAAAATCAGTAGAAATAATTCTTCGTGGGAACGATACTCTTCTTGCCTCTATATTACTAAGTCGATCGCGTATACTTGCATCTATTTACCTAGTATTAAATTAGGCAAACAAGTGTTGATTAAAAATATGTGATGCGTATTAAGAAGTTGCTGATACTCGAAGGAAATAAATATGATAAGTGATATGTAGTAGATATTTGTTTAAATTTTGTTATAAATAGAAAGGTTTAGCATGAGGCGTTTGTTGTAAGTTTGGCTTATTTTTTGTGGGACCTATAACTTTATTAGTGGGACCCACAACTTTATTTAATTTCTTCCGTGGAACCCACAATTTATCCAAAAGCTAATTTAACCAAGATCCAGTTTATCCAAGAGCCAATTTGACCAAGAGGCAATTTATCTAAGAGCCGTTTTATCCAAGAGTCATTTTGCCTCTTATATATTATCAAGGGTCATTTTGCCTCTTCCATATTGCCAAAAGCCACTTGCCTCTTCACCAAGAGCCAATTTAGGCCAAGGGACAATTTAAAGTTCATCTATAAATAGAAGCACGTATTCTTCATATTTTACTGACAACGCATAAGAAAGAGCTAAAAAGTGAGAATAAGAGTGAAGAAAGGAAGAAGAGAAATATCCGAGAAGCAAACACACATCAACAACACAAAATTCTTCTACTACAATATAGTAGTATCTAATCACATGTTAAGGTAAGGAATATCATGTCTTTCATATTTATGGTAAGAAATTATCATTTATTTCTATAGTGCTATCTTCAAACGGTGAATTTGTTTCATCTAATATATTTTCACCTGAATCTTCCTATTGCGCTTTACACGTGCCTCATTTAATATCTTTTCACTTGAATCTTCCTATTTCGTTTTACACATTATAGATGAACTGTGAAACTTATTTACTCTATTCTTGAACTCTAATCGAATTTTTGGATATCATGTTGACAATTTAGACACTATTGGACTCTTGATAAATTAAATGTCAAATCTCGAATGTTTATTCTTTTATCTTATTATTCTTATAACTTCCGTTCATTCTTTATATCACTGTTAATTGTACTAATCATTAAATAATCAAGTTGTGGTGAATGTCTTTGGCCTGAGTATAAAGACAATATGAGTGTTGAGTGTCTTTGGTTTGTACAGCAAGAATACGTGGTGAACGTTCTCTTTGTCCCGTAGTACAAAGATGGACTGTTGATTGGCATGATTATGACCATTGGTGTTACAAATGAATATCTTTGGCCCGTAGTGCAAAATGAACTGTTAATTTGCATGATTATGAACATGAACTGTTGATTGATGTTATAGAGATAAAATATTGATGGTGAACTTTTAAATTGGAGAATATAATAGACATTATGGTCTACTTGACCCCTCTAATGGATTTCTTATTCCGCTACAGTTATCGTTGAAAACTTATATTATCTTTAAATCTCTGATGTATCACTGTTAAAGTCTAAAGATAATTTATTCTTTATTATCTTAGTCATGATATTCTTTACTGAGCTATTTGAGCTCACCCTTTTTCCTTTTTGTTCTATTGTTCTTCTCAGGAAATGAGAATATAGCTGGGACTAGCCGGAGAATGGAGTAATGATCCGAGATAGTTATTATAGTAGTCTTCACTATGTTGTAAAATAGTGTGGCAATAATTGTAGTGAGGACTTAGAATGACTTATTGTATTTTGTACTGCATTATTATAAGTTAATTGTTTGTCTTTTGGCGACTCAAATTGGGTTGTGTGGACCCTATTTTGGGGGCGTCACATAGGCTGCATTCCCAAAACATCAATCTTCCTTGTCAATGCAGCCATATGTTCCCCTAACGCCGTAACTGCATCAAACTCATAAACTCCAGTTGCCCTAGATTGATTCATTCTTGCTGTAGGCTACTGGTAATTGTTTGCTGCCATTGTCTCCAATAACTCATAAGTTTCCTCAAAGTTCTTCCCCATTAAGGCTCCACCAGCAGCTTCATCGATATTGGTTCGCGTTGCACTAAATAACCCGTTATAAAATGTTTGTACTTGCAACCACTTTGGAATGCCATGATGTGGACTCCTTTGAAGTAGCTCTTTGAATCTTTCCCAAGCTTCATATAGAGATTCGGAGTCATGCTGAACAAATGATGTAATATCATTCCTCAACTTCGCAGTCTTAGCTAGCGGAAAGAATTTGGCTAAGAATTTTTGTGCCAAATCATTCCATGTAGTGATTGACCCTGCGGGAAGTGAATGTAACCAAATCTTCGCCTTATCACAGAGTGTGAAAGGGAAAAGTCGGAGTCTAACTGCATCATCAGTAACTTCGTCGTATTAAATGTATCACAGATCTCCAAAAAACTCACCAAATGTTCATTCGGATCATCATTAGGCAAACCCCCAAACTGTACTGAACTTTGAATCATCTGAATTGTGCCCGACTGTATTTCAAAACTGGTCGCTTGAATTGCCGGCCTTCGAATACTTGACTGGATTTCTGTTACTAACAATATAGCATAATCTCGCAATACTTTATGTTCTTCTGCAACCATGATCTCTAAGTCTTGCATTTTCATACAAAATTTAAAACTGCCTACAAAAAGAAACTAAATAATAAAATTACATTTAAACTAAGATCAAATTGATTGTAACTAATATTGAAAAAATTACTAGAATTATTCTCCGACAACGGTGCCAAAAACTTGTTTGCCTAATTTACTACTTAGGAAATACACGCAAGTATATGCGATCAACTACTAATATAATGGCAAGAAGATTATTGTTCCCACGAGGAATAACTAATAATATAAATCAACTACTAATTTTATATCAACCTGATTTTATTTAAACAAAAGAACTTAAAGAGATGAACTAATGAGTTAAATTAAACTAAATCAATTAACAAAACTAACAAAGATTAATTTCAAATTTAAATACTAAGATTACAATTTTTCCCAATGCTTCGCCTAAATTTCCTTGCTCTCTCTCTAATTAATTAATTGAAAGTAGTATGCACGCAAGCCAATCATATTTGATATGATGTAGCATATACTTTGTAATCTTATTCGGTTATTAAAGGCATTTTTACTTTATCTACATTGTGCTGTTATATTAAATGTGATAAACCCATAGTTTTGAGCAATGCTTTTAGAATCATGATGGTGATCATGCTAATGAGATCTAAATTCTGGATAGCTCACAAACGAAAATTGTTCCTAATCGATGGATTACTAAAAAGGGGATTAGTGAATCCGGATAGATTAGTACATACGTTGCTTGCTCTTATGAAGAGGATGATTCATCTCATAATCATTTGTGTGGAGACACTAAAGCAAGTATGTAGGTGCTTATTAGAGAATAAGTTCACTGAACGTGGCTCGCTAAGGAATACCTAATGGAGTTTTACTCGTCTGTCAATAGGAATTCCTCTAGTGATAGTAGTACAAGTGATCCTTGGACTTGATATCATCATAGTATCTTGTGTATGGTGAGTTATACTTTGACATGTCCCTTAAGACCCTTAAGGTATATCAAAGGGTATGATTGGGTATAATAAGTTGTACATGGAGATAGGTGAATGGTCAACAAAGAATCTACCACTTCTAGTAAAAGAAGAGAATGTCCTATGTGATTCGATAAATGACAACTCAGAAGTCTTTGGCCAAAACAGAATGAAATTAGAAAGGAGTTTCTAATTTGCATTATCAGAGTTGTGCATTTGAGAATCGAAATACATATAATTAAATAAAATAAGACTTGACAGTAATTCCATGTCTTATATTTAATTGGGACATTATATGGTAGAAGGATTGAATTGTACGGTAACTATTCACTGAAAGGTTCTTTTGTGATTAATGTTGAAATCTATATTATCTAGAAAGTCGTTGATCGCTAAGGGGGCTTACCCTTATTGTAGAATAAATATTATTTATTTAAATGAATTAAATAGTTTAATTTATTTATTTAAATAAGATTAGAACTGTTCTAATTGATTTATTCACAACCGGTTTAATATGGAGAACCTAAAGGGTCAAACTGCAAAAGAAAAATATTTATTTAAGAAGTAAATGGCATAATGGTAATAATAAGTTAAGTGTATTTAATTTAATCTATGGAGATAGAATAAATTAAATAGCTTAATATTTATTATTTAATATTTTAGAAATATTAAATATAAATTAATAAGAGGAGTCTTATTATTATTATTACTATTATTATTATTTAATTCCTAATAAGGATTGGGAATTAATTAATAGAAGTACTCTCTCATGAATTCCTAATTGGATTAGGAGTTCAATTAATTAAAGGAGTTTAATTAAAATAAAAATCCTAATCCTAAATAGTTTAGTAAGGTTCCCTATATCTATAAATAAGAGGAGTCTTATTATGATTTAGGGTTAGACAGTTAGACAGTTAGACTGTTAGACAATTACACACTCTTCCATAAGAATTGGAGAGAGAGAGAGTACTTGTAATTTCTATAGAGATAGAAACTAGGGTTTTGCTAACACCCGTCTTCTTGAATAACTATTATTTCTTGGTGGATCACCTCTAGAGGCCAAACACTTGGGTGGCTAACGTTGATCAAAGGAAGGAATCTCATTGGTGAAATTCAAGGAGAAGGCGAAGGATTTGGAGGTGAACTCGTACCTGTGGAAGCATGGTTCTACAAGGGTATGATTTTCATACTTTATCTCTTTCGTTTAATTGATAATTGAGCACATGAATGATCTTGGTGATGGTTTGTATAAAATTTTAAAATCCGTTTTATCGCGCTTCCGCACTATTTATGTAATTAGATTGCATGTTCGCGCTACATACAAACCTAACATTAATCATAATAAGTTGTCAACTGAGAATTCAAAATTGTTTACCAAACCTCTTCCGATGATTAGATAAAAATATCCATTCTAATTAATTCACTATATTTCTTTGTGAAATAATTAAGAACAGATTCATTAAGCACAAATTCTCATAAAAGTTACATGTGTCATATAGGTATATTCCTATCCTACATATAATTCATGTTATTCACTCCTAAGAAGAATAATCACAACACATGTTACCATATCCAGATCTAAAACCTAGATCCTATTTTTCCAATATCATCCAGGATATCACATCAATTGCTGGCCAAACAATCACAATAGTAAGCATAAAATATGATAAAAAACTTGTCGATAATCAACAGTAATCAAAGTGAGAGTAATTCAATATATGCTAATCTTTGGGTTCCATTGTAATCTTAAAAAGGATTTAGTTCATATCGTAAAAAGAAAACATCATCATAATATCCATAAACATTCTTGAAGTGCAGAAATCAACGAAAAAGAGATAGAGGATAAATCTGTGTCCCAGCTCCAATCTTCCGTTCTGCCTTTAATCTATGTTCTTCTTCTCGCGCTTTCTTTCACTATTTATGAAAATCTGTATTAATCTCTATATATATAGGAATAATGTTGTATATATCTCTTATACTCAGCCCCCCAACATATATATATATATATATATATATATATAAGTCTACACAGCTTAAAAATGACCAATTCTAGTTAAATTCTGCGTAGCATAGAGTCCCAAATCAAGTAAGATTGCACAACATTGTGTCCCTACTCAACACCAGCAGCAGCGCTGCAGCACTGCCTCTCTGAAGTCAATAGCGCCACAGAGCTACAACCTAGGGTCGCAATGTTAGGGTCCTCATGTGCCAGCGTACGCACACAGCGCGTGCCAAGCTACTGCACGCCCTGCTAACTTAATGATCTTGATTCGTTGAGTCAATACAGTGCCACACAATGATGCTTGCCGCACGCCATCAACCTCATGATGCGTTTTGTTATATATTCATCGCTGAACCTTCGTCGTTCATCACTTTACACACTATTCCCAACTCAATCCCATTTCCTGCATAAAAACACTAAAATGCATCAAATTAAGCTCAAAGAACTTAAAAACTTACAATATTATCAAACTAAAAACACCTAATTCGTAGCCACTCATTTGTAAACAAGAAAATTACAAAGAAGCTGTTTGAAAACTAGAAAAGAAATAAAGTTAAAATCAATAAATTGAAGATTTGAAAGAAGTGAAAGGATTGTAAGTGAAGTCCAGAAACCAGAGAAGAAGGAAAAGAAAAAGAGGAAGCTGGCTGAAGAAGAAGAAGAGTCTTAAGGTTCTGCTATACTTGAGACATCTATAAATGTGACATTAACTATAGATTAACCAAAGACAAGATTGAAGAAAATTCTTACTGTTAAGGCCAAGGAGCATGGCTTGAAGAAGAAAGAGAAGAAAAAGGTGGAAGAAGTAGTCCCTAAAGTAATCCCTAAGGCAGACCTAATTGTTCCTGAAGATGATACAACTCAAACTATCAGTCAGCTTGCTAGCCAACACATAAAAAGTCCAGAGAAGAAATAAGTTCACCTCTAAGGCTCCTCCAACTTCCTACTATGAAGTGATGACTAACAGAATTCAAAATTACTATATTGAAGTTGACAAGTTGATGATGAGGCTACTGCCAAGGAATGGCTTACTTTAGAAGAATGGGACAAGAAGGAGATAGAGAGAAAAATGAAGGAAGCTAAGGAATGGCATAAAGAAATAGTAGTGAGAATGGGCATTAAGAAACCCAAGGTTGTTAATAGAAAATTGGTTCCAGTTAAATAGCCAATTGATATTAAGCCAATTGTAGAGCCTAAAGCTGATGCTAGAAAGATGGCTAGGATGACTGATATGCCATAGCCAATTGATGATACAATGACGGTTGAGAAGGCCTCTGAGCCACAACCGAAAAGAAGGAGATTGAAGAAGATGACTCTAGAGAAAAAGAAAAGTGAAAAGACCCTGTGCCTACAGAGCAAGAATAACTGAGGAGGAGAACATAAATATAAGTTCTTCTGATGTTTCCTTAGAGCTCATAGAGATTATAGATACAGTGGTATAGGACAAAAAATGTGTAATACCCCAAATATTTATGAGGCTTATAAATACGATCGTATATGGTTAGAGGTTAATTTAGTGACCTAAAACTAGGTATCGAGAAGTTTAAAACCTTAAGCCCTAATGAGATTCAAATTTTGTAACATGTGTGCTTAATAAAGATCGAAATGATATTTCGAACCAGGTGTTTTGTAATTTTATAGTGTAAACGATGATTTAGGTCAAATAAATTTTTTTAAGAAAAACGTCAAGCTTAGAATATTTTCACCGACAAGCTTCTCGGTATATATACGAAAAGCTGATTTGTCGTGCTTAAACTGATATAGTGTTTTGTCGTACTTACGGTGACAAGCTGCTTTGTCGTGCTTAGAAGATTTTTTCAGTTGCAAGCTGCATTGTCGTGCTTGGAGATATTTTATTAAGATATTTTAAGGCCTAAAAGACTATTTTACCCCCACTTTGCAAGGCCAATAAATAGCAACCTCCATCCTTCATTATTTGCATTAGTTTTCAAGCAATTCAAAAGCAAAAGTACTCTATATTTATATTCTGAGAGATATTGTGAGATAAAAATTACTTTCGAAGTATCAAAGTACTACGCGATTGGAAGTAAAGCTAGCAACTACAAGAGGTATACTCTACTGGTTATAATTTTTATTTTTATGTATGTATTAGTAAAAATATACTTTTATAAGTAGTTACTATGTCCGATTTTTTTAAGTAATTAGTAAGAATTTTCATTTTATAAGCAATTATAATGTTGAAATTATCTCAAATATAATAGCCAAATATTCATTTTATAAACAGTTATAATGCCCGATTTATTTCAAACATAGTAGACGAATATTCATTTTACAAGCAGTTATAATGCTCAATTTATTTTAAATATAGTTGATGAATATTCATTTTATAAGCAGTTATAATGCTAAAACTATTTCATGTATAGTAGAAGGAGTTTTATTTATAAGCGGTTATAATGTCCGAAATAAAACTTAAAAGATTTAATCGTTAAAATGCTTAATTAGTTTCCATGAACTTATAATCGTGTAGGATTTACGACGAAAGTTTAAATGTTATATTAACTGTAAGAGATATACGATGCAAGTATTCTAACTTTTATGTGTTATTTTTATAAGTTATATATGTGGTTTATACGCTTTGTGTGACAACGTGATATAAACTGTTGAATGAAAAGTTATTTGTAATATCAAATTAATATATGTGATATGTCAAGATATGTTAAAGTTTATATGAAAGTATAAACTGTTTATGTGTTATTAGTTAGACTTGTTGAGCCGTAGTGCTCATTCTTGCGAATAAAACTTTATTTGCAGTTAAGAAGAATGATAAGAAGATCATGAACGTAAAGAAGATGTGTAGATTAAGTTTTCATGTTAAGTACTTGTTATTTGTATTAAGTCATAATGACTGTTGTAATACGAACAAGCAAACCATGTAACCGAATGTTCTATCAATGATATTATTTATTATCACGAAAAGATGTTATGTCTTTACTTTGATATAACTTAGAATTGTTAAAAATCTATTAAACTTAATGAGGGTATTGGTAATATGGACTAATCATGTTATGCCGATATTTTGAACTTTAAATAAATAGTAAAACATTAATACAATGTTGATAAAGAACTATACATCTGAGTGAGAGTATTGAATGATATTGGGAGTTATGTAAGCACTAAGGTTACACTTAATGAGCGCCGGTAAGGTGCCACCTTAATACTGTGAATTTTAGATAGATAGGGAATATCGATATAGAGAAATATCCCTATAACGATATATATTCAAGTGAGGGTATTGAATAATACGGTATGTTCTGTAAAGAAAAGGAATCTTGTCACGGATAAAGATGCAAACATTTATCGCAAGATTCTTTTGTTCCTAAGAACCATCCTATTATTAATGTTGTGAACCTTGGGTATATAGAAGTATAGAATGTTTAAATCATAAGGTTAAAAATTTGACCGATATATATATATATATGGTGTTATCCATATATACGAATGAACTACAAGTTGATACTTGTAGAAAGTATGAGATTGAGATCAAGTTAAGATCCAGGGATAAAGTTAACGAAATTTATAATTTTATAGTCTGTAATAGACTAATTCAACCAATATGATTATGGGATCATTGGCTAAGTTAGGATAGAAGTACGAGATAATGTCGACCCTTGTTCGGGCGACGAGCGCTCGAATTTTGGGGGCGTTATATTTGGTATCAGAGCAATAGGTTATAGTTTCGAGGTAACGAGTACCTTGAAGTATAATCTGATGGATTAAGAATAAATGGACTTGTGAAGAGTCCGTAGATAATTAAAAGATGTGAATAAATCTTATTAAATCTTAATACATAAAAATTTTATGTGAAAGAAATATACTGATTAAAAGTTAAAACCTAGGTTGAAACATCTTAGGACATGACCTTAGAATGAGGTGAAGAATCCGAGTAAACGAAAATGGAGAAGTAATAAAGGGACTCGTGAAGAGTTCACAACCTAGTAATAAGATAAGATAATCTTAGTTATTTTTTTTTTCTGAAATTATTTCATCAAATGAAATATAAAACATTAAAAATCTATTGAAGGATGCCAGGAGGCTCAAAAATGAGGAACATCACTGAGATATTAAGAAATGAACCTAAGGTGGATCTAGAGAGTGGTCCAAAATGGTATCCAGAAGATTTCAAGGAGGATCAAGTAATGGGACAAGAAGAAGTGTCAGCTCTAGACACGTCAGTAGAGATGTAGACTGCAAATAGCAAGATTACTATCTTAGAAGAAATGTGGAAAATGGAAAGGTGGTTAAACAATTAATTGGAAACTACCTTAGTTAAAGTGGAAGGGGAACGTAAGGAGTTGCAAGCATAGCTTGCAAAGATAGAGAAGAATGCAGTGTATCAACTGAAACTCCAAAGAATAAAAGAAAGATGATTAAGGAGAAAAAGGAAGAAGGAAATAAACCTGAAGAGGGAGGGAACAAAAAGAAGATTGAACCCTGTAAGACATGTAATAAGGGCCACAGAGGAGTATGCCTTAAAGGCAAAAATGACTGTTATAACTGCAGACAAGAAGCGCATTTAGCAACCAACTTCCTAAACCCAAAGAAGGATACTTGCTTCAAATGTGGAGTCCAGGGACATCAGGCTAAGATGTGCCCAAAGAAGGGAAAGAAAGCTACAAGAGAGCCAGAGATAAAATAGTTTATATTTTATTGGTGTACTTAGTACGGTATTGTAATCTTTTAATTTAAATAAAAGAGTAATATTTAACTTAAAATCAAGTGTTATGTGATTGAAATTATGTGTTTAGTATTATGTATAATTATAATATTAATACATAAAGACCTGACAAAGTAAAGAGAAGTAAACTCATAAAGAATTGTAAGGGATAAAGAAATGAATTAAAGAAAATTCATAGTCAGAAATGAGTGTGAATTTCAATTGAAAACTCATGTTAGCAAAATTGAGTAGAACGACTCTCTTGTATGGGAAGTAGTTTAATATGCGTTAGAGAACCGATCTAACTACACTGTTGGTACGAATGATTCATGGTCAGTATTTTTCAAAGCGGGATACACACTGAATGATATCATCGGGGATAGTGTGGATGAGACGGAGAACTGATTCATTAGTTCTTAGGTGGAAGAAATACTCGGTTTACTATCATGATAATAAATTGAAATCTAGTGTCACGTTATTTGTTATATGCTGAGAATGTGACTCTTTTCCCATATATCTGATAGTTATTGTTAGGGAAACATTAAGGTTGCATGTCAAGTTTTATAAATAATATTATGTTTGGTCATAATAGTAACTGAAATAAACATGTTAGGTTTGTATAACGCGAACATGCAATCAAATTACATAAATAAAGTGGAAGCACGATAAAATCAGATTTTAAAATTTTATACAAACCATCACCATGATCTTTCTTTATGCACAATTATTAATTAAACAAAAGAGATGGAGAATAAGAATTATACCCTTGTAGAATTCTAGCTTCCTCAGGTACAAGTTCACCTCCAATTCTTTCGCGTTCTCCTTGAATTCCACCGATTAAATTCCTTCATTTGATCAACGTTAGCCACCCAAGTGTTTGGCCTCCAGAGGTGATCCACCAAGGAATAATACTTGTTCAAGAAGATGGGTGTTGGCAAAACCCTAGTTTTTATCTCTATAGAAATTGTAAGTACTCTCCACAATTGTTTTGCAAGAGTATATAACCCTAATATATAATAAGACTTCTCTTATTTTTAGATGTAGGAAAACCCTTCCCTAAACTATTTAGGATTATGGTTTCTATTTTAATTAAACTCCTTTAATTAAATTAAACTCATAATATAATTAGGAATTCATGAGAGAGTACTCCTATTAATTAATTCTCAATCCCTATTAGGAATTAAATAATAGTAATAGTAATAATAATAATAATAATAATAATAATAATAATAATAATAAGACTCCTCTTATTAATTTATATTTAATATTTCTAAAATATTAAATAATAAATATTTAGCTATTTAATTTATTCTATCTCCATAGACTAAATTAAATACACTAACTTATTATTACAATTATGTCATTTACTTCTTAAATAAATATTTTCCTTTTGCGGTGTGACCCTTTAGGTTCTCCATATGAAACCAGTTGTGAATAAATTAATTAGAACAATTCTAATCTTATTTAAATAAATAAATTAAATTATTTAACTCATTTAAATAAATAATATTTATTCTATAATAATGGTAAGCCCCCTTAACGATCAACGACTTTCCAAATAATATAGATTTCAACATTAATCAAAAAAGGACCTTTCAATAAATAGTTACCGTACAATTCAATCCTTCTACCATACAATATCCTAATTAAATATAAGACATGGAATTACTGTCAACTCTTATTTTATTTAATTATATGTATTTCGATTCCCAAATGAAAATAATGCAAGTTAGAAACTCCTTTCTAATTTCATTCTGCCTTGGCCAATGTGACTCCCCCAAATCCGTGTAACATCAAACACAGGATTCGGTGCTCACGAAACAGCAAACATAACATCTAACTAATTAAACTTTCTAAATAAAAACCAAAGATACAGAAGTAATCGGTAATAAACCTCAATATAAATCTATCCATAATCCCAGGTTACAAAACCTTAAACTTAGCGTTCCTCGCTATGTTACATCAATGCGGAAAAAAAAAAACTTGTACAAGAAATAACTTTCATCACTTCATCTTGGTCTTTCCCTTGTCCTTGCCCGAGCCCTCAGCCTTCTCACCCTTAACTGAGAAAGTTAAACAAGAATGATTACAAATTGCCCAGCAAGTATAACGGGTAACTCGACAAATTCATCACGAATAAAGATAACTAATTTATAGATGCTCAATAATGTAAAGAGTCAACAAGAGATAAGTATGAACATTAAAGATAAGAGATTTAGATTTCAATAGCATACTAAGGGGTGTTAAATACCCTGAACATAATTTTATTTCATCAAAAACCATCAGAAGTTTATATCAATCAGATAGATTGTAAAACCTTCTCCGCAAGTACTCCAGGTGATCAGCCTTTCGTACCCTACATTGTGCACAAGTATGAAATTTAAACGCGTAAGCGTAAATGGGACTATATGCCCGGCATCAGTTTTACCCCGTTATTCGGGTTGTTCATCTTAGTATTCATGCGGAACCGCACCAAAACAATTTGGATTGGTAAACTTTAAGTAGCTACAATGAAATTGAATCATTCAATAAATTATCGTTTTGCATCAATAGTATCTAGCCGAAACAAGTGACTAGAACGCGTTCTCAAAAGCAGTTCACAAATATTTAAGAATTTATAAACAACTGAAATTTCAATGGAGTTGTCATCAATATAGCTTGCACAATTTGTAAGTTTGTATGAAACATAGCTTGCATTATAAGGAACTTGCACACAATAATAAGTAGCGCAAGTTAGGTACTTACGATCGCTGCAATAAAGTGGATAAAGGTTAAGATACTTGCCTTTCGCGTAGTTTACGATTAGCGTTTAACTTTACTGCAAGTATCCTATATACATTCATATACAAATATTCATTAGTCACTCATTCACAATAACCGATTTTCATACTCTACTCATTCAATACTTGACTAATTCAATTGCTTCATGATAAAGGATGTGTTTTACCAACATTCATTAAACCATATACACCATGAAAACAATTCATTATATAACAAAAATAGTTGTTTTTTTTTTTTTTGATTTCAAAGGTTCCATTTGCAAAAATCTGTTTAAACCTTGGTTCAACATATTCGTAACGTACTTAGACGATACCAACATACCACTTGTCATTAATAAAGCTTATAAGAAGGTAACACACTTGTATCATGCTCTACATCACAAACAAAACATCTTAGTCTCTTTGCAGCACGGCGCGACCGCGCTGCCTTTATGCTTGGGGAGTGGCGCGGCCGCGCTACTCCCTTCCAGGCTCAGAACTGAGCTTTTCAATGCTCGGTTCACATTCTAGCATACTAAGGTCTTGGCACACCACAATTAGCAATTATACATACTGATATGAAGGCTTAAACTAATCTAAATCCATGCATTCGACATTTAACAAATCACTACTTAAATTCAAGATAATTTTTCTTAAAAATTTCCAAATCATGGCTCACGGTTAAATTTTGTGATAACTGTGACACCCCCAAATCCGGGTACTTAATTTCCACAGATTTGGTGTTCACTATCTCATTCATTCACATCTAACTACCCATAATTAAGAACAATTAAATAAACTTAAAGAAACATCTTCCCAAAATGGGTTACATCACCAAACTATTAAACAATCAAATCCCAGGTTATCTTAACCTTAGTACATCAATGCGGAAATAAACATAATAAAACAAGTCTTGTTACATAAAACATCAAATAGACAACAAGTCTTAAGCTACTTCTGCAACTTGCCCTTTCCTTTACTCGTGGACGGCTCGTCCTGCTTTTCTGGCTTAGCTGCAATGATTAGTGCAAGAGTGAGCAAACAATTGCTCACAAGTACGATAACAATAATATTTAAATGAAATAGATTTCAACTGAGAAATAATAGTTTTCTGAATCTCAGTCAATAAATGATCAAAGTCTAAAAGCTAGTTAGAATGCTCGATTCAAGGAAAAATAGATTTCAAGATTTAGAAATTATATTGAGGGTCACAAGGCCTCGAACTATGTCCTAGGTTAACTAGTATTTTTACTGTAACCTTTAACAGTCATATAGACTATGGACCATTATCTCGTACTCAGGGGGATCAGCCCTTTGTACAATGTATTGTGCACAAACATTTTAACGTTGTCGCGTAAGTAATCCCCTATATTAGGGTTGTTCATCTCAGTTTATCGTCTGAATCCGTACCAAAAGGAACTTGGCTTGGAACAAGTATAGAAAATATTCTAAGTCTTTGAAATCGCTCATCAACTAAGGACTAGCTGAATCAATAAGGGTTTGCTAGTCTAATTCATCAATAAAGTCAAACAACCAAGTGTATATTCGGAATTTAAATGACAATCAATGATCGAACGTATAATAACTGAAAAAAATTAAGTACTCAACATGGTATCAACCTTGCTTGAATAACAATAAGCTAAGGTTAATTAACTTGCTCAAGGAAATAAACTTGCTGAAATAAAAGTAACAAGTTTAAGGAAGAAATATCTTGCTATAAATAATTTTCAAGTTTAAGGGAGGAAAACTTGCCTCAAGCGTAGATTACAAATTTAAGTAATTCACGATCCTTAAACAACCTATACATTCAATTATAAAATGGTAACATAATTAGTCACAAGATTAAAAGCATTTTAGGCTTGCTCTTTATCTCATTTTATTAAAATATCTCATTTAGCATACCATAATCAACAAGTATCAACCATCTTGGAATTTCATTAATTACTTAATACTTTATTATAGGTTTTAACACATAGGAAGAACCATAAAATAAATTAATAAAATAATTTTTTTTAAATTACTGTTCCACCGCCGGGGCGGGAAAATGCGTAACAAAAATCTCGTCGGGGCGAGAGGCTCGCCGGGGCGAAGAAAGTCAGTACATTTCTCTCGCCGGGGCGAGAGACTCGGCAGACTTCTTCTCCAGCTCGCGAACCAGTGAAAACTTAGGCCAAATTTGGCCAAATTTTCCGAATTCTACCATCCAATACACCAATTAAATATACCCAGACATCATATATAATACAAAACATTTACCCAACATATTTACTAAATATTTTAATCATTCTAACACATAAACAACCAATTTAAACCCAAGAATTTCACTGTTAAACAATTTATTCAAGTTTTGGCCATTTTCATGAAATTAAGCTCTGTAACTTCATCTTTCAACTAATTAAAACCATTCTTCTTGCATTATTCTTGTTTTTCATCATATAATCATAAACAATTATCAATTAACCAATTAATAACCAAATTAAACATCAATTTTATATATATATACCATACATGAAATAAAACTTTGTGAAAACCAAAACTCAATTCTAAACATACATTCATAAATTAACACCTTCAATTTAACTTATAATCATCATATAATCATCATATAATCATCTAAAACATATTTACTTCCAATTACACCAAGAAATTCATATATTAAGCTAATAAATTTTATACAGAGAACTAAAATAATGAAATACAGGAAAGAACTTAAAAAGGATTATACCTTCAATTGTTTAGAAAATTGATTAGTCTCCTTTGATGTTAAAAATCTTCTCTCCAATTCCAAACTCTTCTCTCAATCTCTCTCTTCTTCTTTCAAGACTCTGCTCTCACCTTTTTCTCTCAAGCTCTGTGTTTCTTCTTCATCTTCGTTTTTTTTACAACTGACGTATCTTTAAAAATATAAACTGATAACTTAATAAACAAATAATAACGTATAATCTAAATTTAATCCATCAGTTAAAAATTTTCAAAAGCCTCTAAGGCTTGTTTGGTTAAATTAAAATAGAATAATCCATTATTTCTAACCAAAGGTCATAAGGCCTTGTTTGGAAAAACTAAATTAAAACTCCTTCCATTTATTTTAATAAATCATTATAACATATAGTTTTAAATCTCACACTTCTAATTTAATTGAACTTATTATTAAATAAATTCAATTAAACCTTACTAACTTAAATAATAAATTTATTTAACCATTAACAATAACACCAAATAAATTATATTATTCAATAAATCATTTATTCAAATAAACCTTTTCATCATCTAATTTAATTATTAAATTAAATTAGAATAAACATAACAAATCACATTCAAATAACATTTAACATTATTAAACTTAACATATACCCATTCCACAAAAACTTAATAAATTATTTATTTAGCTCAATAAATTAATAAAAATATTTATATAATTCAATAAATATTTTTATTCAATCACAAAAATTGTATTCGTTACATCTTTCCCTCCTTAAAAGGATTCTGTCCCCAGAATCACAACGCAATTAAATCGTCCGTTACATTCTCCCCTCCTTACAAAGATTCTGTCCCCAGAATCGCGATACAAAGATTAAACAAATAATTGAGGATAATTCTGCATCATTTTCTCTTCGAGTTCCCACGTTGCTTCTTCATCACTGTGGTTCCTCCATATTACCTTAACAGAAGGTATCACTTTATTTCTAAGTACTTGTTCTTTCCTGTCTATTATCTGTACAGGAACCTCTTCATAGGATAAATCTTGTTCAAATTGTATCGGTTCATGTTCTATTACATGTTTATAATCTGGCTTGTACGGTCGTAGCACCGATATGTGGAAAACGTTGTGAATGTGGCCTAACTCAGGAGGTAGAGCTACCTCATAAGCTACCTCACCCACCCTTTTTAGTACTTCGAAGGGTCCAATAAATCGCGGACTCAGCTTACACTTTTTACCAAATCTGATTTCCCCTTCCAGGGAGATACTTTGAGAAACACAAAACTGCCGACTTCAAATTCGCGATTTTGTCGATGTTGATCAGCATACTTCTTTTGTCTGTCTTGAGCGGCTATCAGTCTGACTCTTATTACCTTGACAATTTCAGTAGTTTGTTGTACCAGCTCGGGTCCCAATAGTCGTCGTTCACCAACCTCATCCCAGCATAACGGAGTTCTGCATTTTCTTCCGTACAATGCTTCATAAGGCGGCATGCCGATACTAGCGTGATGACTATTGTTGTAAGCAAACTCGACCAGAGGTAAATAATCATCTCCGTTGCCTTTAAAATCCATAACGCACGCTCGAAGCATATCCTCCAACGTTTGAATTGTTCTTTCACTCTGGCCATCGGTTTGAGGATGGTAGGATGTACTCATTCTCAACTGCGTTCCCAAACAAGCTTGCAGACTCCTCCAAAATTTTGAGCTGAAACGTGGATCTCTGTCTGACACTATTGACACTGGAACACCGTGCCTTGAGATAATCTCCTTTACATATAATTTCGCCAGCTGATCCAAAGTGAATCTGATTTTGATAGGCAAGAAATGTGCTGATTTCGTCAATCTGTCAACTATGACCCATATTGCGTCATACCCCTTCTGAGTAGTTGGAAGCCCTACCACAAAATCCATTGTGATATGCTCCCACTTCCATTCTGGTATCTCCAAGGGCTGTAGCAAACCACTTGGTCGTTGATGCTCCGCTTTAACTCTCTGACAAGTGAGACACTTCGCAACACACTCAGCAACCTCTCTTTTCATGGTTGGCCACCAAAAATGTTGTCGAAGATCCTGGTACATTTTTGTGCTACCTGGGTGAATCGAAAATCTTGAACTGTGAGATTCGTTCAAAATCTCTTCTCTGATCTCTGGCACTGACGGAACCCAGATTCTGCCCTCAAATCTCAACATTCCTTCGGTGTCGATTTTGTATTTAAGCTCTTCTCCCTTAAGCACTTTTTGTCGTATTTTATCACATTCCTCATCGTGAAGTTGCGCTTCCTTCACCTTTTCTACCAAAGTTGGTTGGGTTTCCATCTGGAACAATTTTTCATTAGACTCTGGCAGACACTTCACCTCTAGCTCCAATTTAACCATTTCTGCTACGAGCTTCTCCTAATCAGTTAATAAAAGTAGTTTCTCCCGACCCTTTCTACTCAAAGCATCAGCAACCACGTTAGCCTTCCCTGGATGGTATAGAATTTCACAGTCATAGTCTTTGATCAATTCTATCCATCTCCTCTGCCGCATATTCAAATCTTTCTATGTAAAAATATACTTCAAACTTTTATGGTCTGTATATATTTCACACTTCTCCCCATAGAGATAGTGCCTCCAGATTTTCAGAGCAAACACCACAGCTGCTAACTCCAAATCATGGGTCGGATACCCTTTTTCATAGTCTTTTAGTTGGCGCGATGCATATGCAATAACCTTACCATTCTGCATCAACACACAACCAAGTCCTTTATGCGATGCGTCGCTATACACCACAAAATTTCCTATATCATCTGGCAAAGACAACACAGGCGCCGAACTTAGTCTCTTCTTTAGTTCTTGGAAACTCTCTTCGCACTTCTCCGTCCAAACAAACTTCACGGATTTTCTTGTTAAATTCGTTAACGGAGTGGCGATCCTGGAGAAATCTTGAATAAAACGCCTGTAATAACCTGCCAAACCTAAGAAACTTCTCACCTCTGACGATGTTTTCGGTTGATCCCAGTTCATCACAGCTTCCACTTTCGCTGGACCCACTGAAATACCGTCTTTATCGATAACATGCCCAAGGAATTGAACACGCTCCAACCAAAATTCACACTTCGAAAATTTTGCATACAATTTCTCTTTCCTTAACGCCTCCAATGTCACCCTCAAATGCTCCACGTGTTCTTCCTGAGTTTTGGAGTAAACCAGAATGTCGTCTATGAATACCACCACAAATTTATCCAGAAATGGTTTGAACACCCTATTCATTAAGTCCATGAATGCTGCAGGCGCATTCGTTAAACCAAATGACATAACCAAAAACTCATAGTGACCATATCTGGTTCGAAACGCCGTCTTTGGTATGTCCTCTTTTCTCACCTTCAATTGATGGTACCCACTTCGTAAATCTATCTTTGAAAAATATCTTGCTCCCTTCAGTTGGTCAAACAGGTCATCGATCCTTGGCAACAGATACTTTTTTTTGATCGTGACCTTGTTCAACTCTCTATAATCAATGCAAAGACGCATTGACCCATCCTTCTTCTTGACAAACAATACCGGCGCTCCCCACGGCGAAACGCTCGGTTGAATATACTTCTTATCTAGCAGCTCTTGCAGCTGCACCATTAACTCCTTTAATTCCACTGGAGCCATTCTATACGGGGCTTTCGATATTGGGGTCGTTCCCGGTGCTAAATCAATCACAAACTCGATTTCCCTATCTGGCGGTAATCCTGGAAAATCATCAGGAAACACGTCCGTAAAATCCCTAACTACTGGTATCTCCTCCAGCTTTGCACCCACCTTTCGGGTATCAACTATGTAGGCTAGATATCCTACACATCCTTGTCTCAACATCTTTCTGGCCTGCATCATCGTCAGACAACTCGTTTGTCTAGGCGACTTGCTGCCATAAAACACTACCTTTGACGGAGTCATAAGGTTTACACACTTCTTTTGACAGTCAATAACTGCTCCATGGTTGAAAAACCAATCCATACCCAAAATAACGTCAAACTCCCGAAGACGAATTGGAATTAAGTTGACCGTCATCACATGACCCTTGATATCTACCTGACAGTTCTTGTGGACAAACTTACCAGGAATCACTTCCCTATTAGCAATTTCTATATTCATGGGATAATCTAACTCTTCCTCCGGTAACCCTAATTTTCTAGCAAAATTATCGAATATAAATGAGCAAGTAGCACCCGAGTCAAATAATACATAAGCATTAACATTATTGACTGGAATGATACCTGACACTACATCCTTTGACTGCACAGCATCCTGCACCATCATGTTGAATGTTCGAGTAGTAGGTCGATTGGGCTGTGTCGGTCCTGTGATCAGTCAATAAATGATCAAAGTCTAAAAGCTCGTTAGAATGCTCGATTCAAGGAAAAATAGATTTCAAGATTTAGAAATTATATTGAGGGTCACAAGACCTCGAACTATGTCCTAGGTTAACTAGTATTTTTACTATAACCTTTAACAGTCATATAGACTATGGACCATCATCTCGTACTCAGGGGGATCAGCCCTTTGTACAATGTATTGTGCACAAACATTTTAACACTGTCGCGTAAGTAATCCCCTATATTAGGGTTGTTCATCTCAGTTTATCGTTTGAATCCGTACCAAAAGGAACTTGGCTTGAAACAAGTATAGAAAATATTCTAAGTCTTTGAAATCGCTCATCAACTAAGGACTAGCTGAATCAATAAGGGTTTGCTAGTCTAATTCATCAATAAAGTCAAACAACCAAGTGTATATTCGGAATTTAAATGACAATCAATGATCGAACGTATAATAACTGGAAAAAAATAAGTACTCAACATGGTATCAACCTTGCTTGAATAACAATAAGCTAAGGTTAATTAACTTGCTCAAGGAAATAAATTTGCTGAAAATAAAAGTAACAAGTTTAAAGAAGAAATATCTTGCTATAAATAATTTTCAAGTTTAAGGGAGGAAAATTTGCCTCAAGCGTAGATTACAAATTTAAGTAATTCACGATCCTTAAACAACCTATACATTTAATTATAAAATGGTAACATAATTAGTCACAAAATTAAAAGCATTTTAGGCTTGCTCTTTATCTCATTTTATTAAAATATTTCATTTAGCATACCATAATCAACAAGTATCAACCATCTTGGAATTTCATTAATTACTTAATACTTTATTATAGGTCTTAACACATAGCAAGAACCATAAAATAAATTAATAAAATAATTATTTTTTAATTACTGTTCCACCGCCGGGGCGGGAAAATGCGTAACAAAAATCACGCCGGGGCGAGAGGCTCACCGGGGCGAAGATTTTCTTAACAAAACTCTCGCCGGGGCGAGAGGCTCGCCGGGGCGAAGAAAGTCAGTACATTTCTCTCGCCGGGGCGAGAGACTCGGCAGACTTCTTCTCCAGCTCACGAACCAGTGAAAACTTAGGCCAAATTTGGCCAAATTTTCAGAATTCTACCATCCAATACACCAATTAAATATACCCAGACATCATATATAATACAAAATATTTACCCAACATGTTTACTAAACATTTTAATCATTCTAACACATAAACAACCAATTTAAACCCAAGAATTTCACTGTTAAACAATTTATTCAAGTTTTGGCCATTTTCATGAAATTAAGCTCTGTAACTTCATCTTTCAACTAATTAAAACCATTCTTCTTGCATTATTCTTGTTTTTCATCATATAATCATAAACAATTATCAATTAACCAATTAATAACCAAATTAAACATCAATTTTATATATATATATACCATACATGAAATAAAACTTTGTGAAAACCAAAACTCAATTCTAAACATACATTCATAAATTAACACCTTCAATTTAACTTATAATCATCATATAATCATCATATAGTCATCATATAATCATCTAAAACATATTTACTTCCAATTGCACCAAGAAATTCATATATTAAGCTAATAAATTTTATACAGAGAACTAAAATAATGAAATACAGGAAAGAACTTAAAAAAGATTATACCTTCAATTGTTTAGAAAATTGATTAGTCTCCTTTGATGTTAAAAATCTTCTCTCCAATTCCAAACTCTTCTCTCAATCTCTCTCTTCTTCTTTCAAGACTCTGCTCTCACCTTTTTCTCTCAAGCTCTGTGTTTCTTCTTCTTCTTCGTTTTTTTACAACTGACGTATCTTTAAAAATATAAACTGATAACTTAATAAACAAATAATAACATATAATCTAAATTTAATCCATCAGTTAAAATTTTTTAAAAGCCTCTAAGGCTTGTTTGGTTAAATTAAAATAGAATAATCCATTATTTCCAACCAAAGGTCATAAGGCCTTGTTTGGAAAAACTAAATTAAAACTCCTTCCATTTATTTTAATAAATCATTATAACATATAGTTTTAAATGTCACACTTCTAATTTAATTGAACTTATCATTAAATAAATTCAATTAAACCTTACTAACTTAAATAATAAATTTATTTAACCATTAACAATAACACCAAATAAATTATATTATTCAATAAATCATTTATTCAAATAAACCTTTTCATCATCTAATTTAATTATTAAATTAAATTAGAATAAACATAACAAATCACATTCAAATAGCATTTAACATTATTAAACTTAACATATACCCATTCCACAAAAACTTAATAAATTATTTATTTAGCTCAATAAATTAATAAAAATATTTATATAATTCAATAAATATTTTTATTCAATCACAAAAATTGTATTCGTTACAATAACACGCTGGTAATACATCTTAAAACACATTCAAGGCTTATTCATGTCCATTACACAAGATTAGGTTGAGTTAGAGAATTTAAGAAATTAAAAGGAAATTTCCAGGTCTAATACAGGTGCGGCGTGGCTGCGCCCTATTTGACCTTGGTACCACCGCGGCCGCGCTGGTACTCAGACACAGGTACTGAAGTCTGCTGCGAACCAAACTTTTAGCAACCCATGCAATCCCAATTTGAACACACCCAGACATTGTAAACTTACCCAAAGCAACATAATTTGAGTACTAAACTATCTTAATAACACCGACAATTTCATTAGCAAATTTAGAGCCTCTAAACTCAACTTTCTTACAAATTAAACTCGTTTTAGCAAATTAACCAACTTGAACATGATTAGCACCTCTTGACTGAATTCAGAGCAAATAAGACATGATTAGACTTAGAATTACATGCTTTAATAATCTATCGTCATCAGTTATCAACAACATGGCAATACAACCCAAACAAATCATATAGCATGCTTATTCATACATTTCTCACTATTTTTCCTAAGAAAATAAAATGGGTTTAAGAATTACCTCTTGGATGAAATTCCTTATTGACTTAGTCCTCTTAATCCTTCTGATTCGATCACTTGATTCTCTGCAACTCCAGAACAACTCAAATCCTCACTCTCTCTCTCTCACTCTTGCTCTCAATTTTCTCACAGTCTTCTTCTTTCTTGGGTGAAATGCTAACAAATGGAAGAATTGTCTTGGGTGAAGAGTATCTAAAGATGATGGTAACATATAATTTCCTTGTCCCTCCACCTTCAGTCATCAATTGCAAGGATTAAAGGAGAATGGGGGTTAGGAATTGAAATGGTTTTTAGAACTAAAGCAATGTGTAACTCCCTCCTTTTGATTTACTGATAAATCAAGCGTATAATCCCTCATTTAGTCCCAATTTGTTAGTCACATAAGTCCCTCCAAATTCAGTTGATGCATTTTAATTAATAAAAGATTATTTTAATCTATTAATCAATTTAATAAGCCAATTGACCATTTTGCCCTCCGAAATCTACATTTTTGATATTATAGTCGATTCCTAATAAAATCGACGTTCCGAACTCAAATCCGCTGTGCGTTTCACCAATTTCCACTCCGAAAACAAATTTGAGTTCTAGCTTCATTCTTGTGTTTAATACAATTATTATCTACCTAGTCAATAAGCAAATAGTTATATTAATCTAACTCAACTATTCAAATACATCTCATCACATAATCCAATTACCTATTTATATATATATATATATATATATATATATATATATATATTTATATGTATATATATATATATATATATACATAACATGTACACATATAATTATTTAAACACACAAAAGATTCGCATAGAATTCAATTCATTAAATACACTACGATGTATATTGATCTCGGGCATTACATTCACCCTCCCTTATTAGGATTCCGTCCCCGGAATCATCACAAAATTAAACAAACAGGTTAGGGTAATTTTCCATCATCTTCTCCTCGAGTTCCCACGTAGCTTCTTCAGCATTGTGATTTCTCTATATTACCTTAATAGAAGGTATTACTTTATTACGTAAAACCTGTTCTTTCCTATCAACAATTTGCACAGGAATTTCTTCATAGGTTAGATCTTTCTCAAATTGGATAGGTTCATATTCTATGACATGCTTGTAATCCTGCTTGTAAGGATGTAAAACTGACACATGGAACACATTATGAACATGCTCCAGTTCCGGAGGTAAGGCGATTTCATAAGCTACCTCGCCTACACGCCTCAACACCTCAAAAGGTCCTATAAACCGCGGGCACAATTTTCCTTTCTTTCCAAATCTCATTTTGCCTTTCCAGGGAGACACTTTAAGGAATACATAGGTACCGACGTCGAAGTCTCGCTGTTGTCTATGTTGATCTACATACTTCTTCTGTCGATCTTGAGCCGACACTAATCTTGCTCGTATCAATTTAACAACGCTCGCAGTCTGTTGTACCAATTCTGGCCCTAGCAGTTGTCGTTCACCTACTTCATCCCAGCACAACGGTGTTCTGCACTTTCTACCATACAGAGCTTCATAAGGTGGCATACTGATGCTTGCATGGTAACTGTTGTTGTAAGCGAACTCCGCCAAAGGTAGATGATCATCCCAACTTCCCTTGAAATCCATAATGCACGCTCGCAACATGTCCTCTAGAGTTTGAATTGTCCTTTCGCTCTGCCCATCTGTCTGAGGATGATATGCGGTGCTCAGTCTCAATTGCGTTCCCATGCGTTCTTGAAAGCTTCTCCAGAAATTTGTTGTGAACCGTGGGTCGCGATCGGACACAATCGATACTGGCACACCATGTCTGGAGACAATTTCTTTGATGTAGAGTTTCGCCAGTTGGTCCAAGTTGAATCTGATTTTGATCGGCAGAAAGTGTGCTGACTTAGTCAATCGGTCAACAATAACCCAAATAGCATCAAATCCCTTCTGGGTAGTTGGAAGTCCTACGACAAAATCCATGGTGATATGCTCCCATTTCCATTCCGGTATTTCCAGGGGTTGAAGTAACCCGCTCGGTTTCTGATGTTCAGCCTTGACTCTCTGGTATGTTAAGCATCTGCTGACGCACTCTGCGACCTCTTTCTTCATATTGGGCCACCAATAATATTGATGAAGATCCCGATACATCTTTGTGCTTCCCGGATGAATCGAGTAACTTGAACTATGAGCTTCTTGTAGAATTTCTTCCTTTAACTCAGATACCGCTGGCACCCAAATTCTCCGTTCAAATCTTAACAATCCATCACCACCCATACTGATCTTAAGCTTTTCCCCATTTGAAATTCTTTTTCTCACCTTTTTGCATTCTTCATCGCTGTCTTGTGCTTCCTTTATTTTGTCCAATAGAGTCGGACGAGCATCTACTGCGAATAATCTCTCACCAGATTCCTTTGAAAACTTTACTTCGAGCTCCAATCTTGCCATATCCTTAATTAACTCTTCTTGAGCTGTTATCATCGCCAACTTACCAATACCCTTCCTGCTTAGCGCATCTGCTACCACGTTAGCTTTTCCCGGGTGATATAGAATTTCGCAGTCGTAGTCCTTTATCAGCTCCAACCATCTCCTCTGTCGCATATTCAGCTCTTTCTGCATGAAGATATACTTCAGACTTTTATGGTCCGTGTATATTTCACACTTTGCACCATATAAATAGTGCCTCCATATCTTCAGGGCAAATACTACCGCTGCCAATTCAAGGTCGTGGGTAGGATATCCTTTTTCATAATCTTTTAACTGCCTTAACGCGTATGCAATAACTTTACCATGTTGCATAAGCACACAGCCAAGTCCTTTGTGGGACGCATCACTGTAAACTACGAAATCACCCGTATCGTCAGGTAAAGACAACACTGGTGCTTCACTCAACCTTTTCTTCAGCTCTTGAAAACTTTATTCACACTTTTCCGTCCAGACAAATTTTACCGACTTCCTTGTTAAATTAGTCAGAGTTCCTGTTATCCTGGAGAAATCTTGAATGAATCTTCTGTAGTAGCCTGCCAATCCCAAGAAACTTCTTACTTCTGTTGGTGTCTTCGGCTGCTCCCAATTAATTACTGCTTCCACCTTTGCTGGATCCACAGAGATTCTGTCCTTGTCAATCACGTGACCCAGAAATTGAACTCTTTCCAACCAGAATTCACACTTTGAGAATTTTGCGTATAATTTCTGCTTTCTCAACGCTTCTAACACCATTCTTAAATGTTCTGCATGATCTTCTGGAGTCTTAGAATAGATCAAAATATCATCTATGAACACAACTACAAACTTATCCAAGTATTGCTTGAATACCCGATTCATCATGTCCATAAATGCCGCTGGCGCGTTCGTTAACCCGAATGACATTACCAGGAACTCGTAATGGCCATAACGAGTCCTGAATGCCGTCTTAGGTACATCTTCCTTCCTCACCTTCAACTAGTGATAACCCGTCCTTAAGTCGATTTTGGAAAAATATTTCGCTCCCTTCAACTGATCAAACAAATTATCTATCCTAGGTAGTGGGTATTTGTTTTTGATCGTCACTTTGTTCAGCTCCCGATAGTCGATACAAAGTCTCATCGATCCGTCCTTCTTTTTCACAAATAAAACTGGTGCTCCCCAAGGAGACACACTCGGTTGGATATACTTCTTATCTAACAACTCTTGCAACTGTACCATCAGCTCCTTCATCTCCACCGGTGCCATTCTGTATGGGGCTTTCGAAATTGGTGTCGTTCCAAGTACTAGATCTATAACGAATTTGATCTCCCTATCTGGCGGTAGACCTGGCAAATCCTTCGAAAACACATCGGGAAACTCACTTACAACAGGTATCTATCCCATTTCTGTCTCTACTTTCTGGGTATCAATAATATGGGCCAATAACCTATACAGCCTTTTCTCAACAATTTTCTAGCTTGCATCATCGTCAGACAACTCGAGTGCCTAGGCGATTTACTACCATAGAACACTACCTTAGACTGATTTGGAGTCTGAAGGTTTATACACTTCTTCTGGCAATCTATCATTGCCCCATGGTTAAATAACCAGTCCATACCTAGAATTACATCAAATTCTCCTAGTTGAATTGGAATTAGATCCACAGGTAACTTATACCCCCTTATATCTACAAGACAATTCCTATGAATATGTCTAACGGAAATTATTTCCTTATTCGCCACTTCTATGTTCATAGGGTGTTCTAATGCTTCCTGAGGTAAGTTTAATCGTTGGGAGAATTCATGTGATACAAAGGAACAAGTAGCACCCGAATCAAATAATATGAATGCAGATATATCATTGACCGGTATGATACCTGAAACCATGTCCTTAGATGCGACTGCATCTTGAACGGTCATGTTGAAAGTCCTTGCTGTTGGTCGATTTTGAGTTGGTGGTCCAGAAATTGTAAGATTTCCACCGCTATTTCCCCTTCCTCCATTTCCTCCACTTGAGTTATTCTTTGGGCAATTCCTAGCCTGATGATCCAATGCTCCGCAGTTGAAGCATTCATTCCTCTTCAGTGCGGGGCAGTTGGGAGAGATGTGCCCTTCATGTCCGTAATTGAAGCATACATTCTTTCCCTTTAGGCAAGCTCCTGAGTGACTCTTTCCACACTCCTTGCAAGCCTCTGCTCTTTTCTTTGAATCACCGGATTTACCCCCAAAACTTGTTGGGTTGCTGTTGTTATTGTTGTTGATGTTGTTCCACTTCCTTTTGCTACCACTGCTACTACCTTCCCCTCTATTCCCTCCTTCAATCTTCTTCTTCTTTTCCTTATTGAATTTCATCAGGGCATCACTTCCGCCCTCAGCAATTATGGCCTTCTCCAGAAGAGTAGCAAAGCTGTTCGTCTGTAACACCGAAAGTCTGCTATACAATCATGGCTTAAGGCCCTGCTCAAACCTCCTTGTCTTTCTTTCCTCAATGTCGACCTGATGAGGTGCAAATCTCGCCAGTTCGTTAAACTTTGCGGCGTACTGGGGTACCGTCATGTCATCTTGCTTCAGCTCCAAAAATCGCATCTCCATGCGACTCTGCATACTCACAGGAAAATAATTCTCGAAAAAGACTTCTTTAAACCTCTCCCAAGATATTACTCCTTCTCCAGCCCTGTTCTGGTTCGCCTCCCACCAGAAGTTAGCTTCACCTTTCAACATGTATGTGGCGAAGATCGTTTTCTGCTCATCTTCTACTCGGGCGATTCCAAACGCCTTCTCGATTTCTTTGATCCATGACTGGGCTTCGATGGGTTCGGTGGTCCCTTTGAATTCAGGGGGTCCCACACTTTTGAAGTCTTTAAAGGTTGCCACTTGGGCCGTCGGAGGGTTATTATTATTATTCGGGGTCCGATTCTGTAATGCCCCGACTAATAGGTCTATAAATTGTTGCATGGGGTTCGGTTGATCCCCAGCATTACTGACTGACTCCTCAGGTGTCTGTTGACGACGTCTTCCCCTTGGCATTTCTGATGAATAAAATTTACATGTTATCATCCCACAACTTAATCTTATAACATTTAAAGCTTATATAAAAGTTTAATCATCACATCACACATATCAATAAACACATTAATATGAAAAACCATGAAACCAAGGTACTTAACATCTTATAGCAAAATGCCATTTACACCTCTTAACTTAGAACCGAAATTTAAATATTTACATCAATATATAAGCATTCAATACGGCACTAATAAAAAGTTCATAGCAATATAAACTCAAAGACCCCTCCTCAAAGCATCTTTATATTCCTCATCTGCCATGTCCAGAACTAGCCCTCGACTTATAGCGTGTCTAGACCGGTGCTCCTCACGCGGAAAATGATACACCCTATGTTGGAACCTGCCATGCGCCGATCTAAATACATACTGCATTTTATCCATTCTAACCTTCTTATTCCTTACTTCATGCTCTAACTCATCCCTCTTGTTCTGAGCCTTTACACGACCTTTCATCTCATCCCTCCAGTAAGTGGTAATCAACTGTTTATCTGTTTGGAGACCCTGAACTCTCGCCTCCAATCCGTTTATCGTGTTTCCCAAGTGGGACCGGACGGCCTCCTTTTCTACCCTCAACCTATCTGCCTTCTGGGCACGCAGCTTGTCAGCCAGATCTGCGTTCCTAACCATCAAATGATGCACCAATGCCCCGAGCAGTACCACTGCCCCCTTCTCTTCCTGATACCGTTCCTCCAACTCATGGACTCGATCGTCCAACTCCGTGTTCCGGTCCATCAACTCATCTAGCAGCCTATCCTCCGGCGCTTCCTCAGAGTCCTCCTCGGGCTCCTCCTCCTCGGGATCCTCCTCAGAATCCTCCTTAGGGTCTGAATCAGCTGCTGCCTCAGCTATGGGCGGAGGTACAGCTGCTACTAACTGCTCACTAACCACATGGATATCTCTAACCTCCTCTTCTCCTGACATCCTACAATCAAAACAAACAACTAAATTAGTGTATTAAAATAAACATTTTTTTTTAGTAAAAGTAACTAGACTCAACACTTTAAACTCTATGTGAGTTCATCTCTTACTATCTCCACTAATTTCTTTACGGCTATAATCTAAGGTTCTCCCACCTAAGGTTTATAACCTAAAGCTCTGATACCAACCTGTGACGCCCCCAAATCCGTGTAACATCAAACACAGGATTCGGTGCTCACGAAACAACAAACATAAGATCTAACTAATTAAACTTTCTAAATAAAAACCAAAGATACAGAAGTAATCGGTAATAAACCTCAATATAAATCTATCCATAATCCCAGGTTACAAAACTTTAAACTTAACGTTCCTCGCTATGTTACATCAATGCGGAAAAAAAAAACTTGTACAAGAAATAACTTTCATCACTTTATCTTGGTCTTTCCCTTGTCCTTGCCCGAGCCCTCAGCCTTCTCACCCTTAACTGAGAAAGTTAAACAAGAATGAGCACAAATTGCCCAGCAAGTATAACGGGTAACTCGACAAATTCATCACGAATAAAGATAACTGATTTATAGATGCTCAATAATGTAAAGAGTCAACAGGAGATAAGTATGAACATTCAAGATAAGAGATTTAGATTTCAATAGCATACTAAGGGGTGTTAAATACCCTGAACATAATTTTATTTCATCAAAAACCATCAGAAGTTTATATCAATCAGATAGATTGTAAAACCTTCTTCGCAATTACTCCAGGTGATCAGCCTTTCGTACCCTACATTGTGCACAAGTATGAAATTTAAACGCGTAAGCGTAAATGAGACTATATGCCCAGCATCAGTTTTACCCCGTTATTCGGGTTGTTCATCTTAGTATTCATGCGGAACCGCACCAAAACAATTTGGATTGGTAAACTTTAAGTAGCTACAATGAAATTGAATCATTCAATAAATTATCGTTTTGCATCAATAGTATCTAGCCGAAACAAGTGACTAGAACGCGTTCTCAAAAGCAGTTCAACTAATTAAAACCATTCTTCTTGCATTATTCTTGTTTTTCATCATATAATCATAAACAATTATCAATTAACCAATTAATAACCAAATTAAACATCAATTATATATATATACCATACATGAAATAAAACTCTGTGAAAACCAAAACTCAATTCTAAACATACATTCATAAATTAACACCTTCAATTTAACTTATAATCATCATATAATCATCATATAATCATCTAAAATATATTTACTTCCAATTACACCAAGAAATTCATATATTAAGCTAATAAATTTTATACAGAGAAATAAAATAATGAAATACAGGAAAGAACTTAAAAAGGATTATACCTTCAATTGTTTAGAAAATTGATTAGTCTCCTCTCAATCTCTCTCTTCTTCTTTCAAGACTCTGCTCTCACCTTTTTCTCTCAAGCTCTGTGTTTCTTCTTCTTCTTTTTTTTTTACAACTGACGTATCTTTAAAAATATAAACTGATAACTTAATAAACAAATAATAACGTATAATCTAAATTTAATCCATCAGTTAAAAATTTTCAAAAGCCTCTAAGGCTTGTTTGGTTAAATTAAAATAGAATAATCCATTATTTCCAACCAAAGGTCATAAGGCCTTGTTTGGAAAAACTAAATTAAAACTCCTTCCATTTATTTTAATAAATCATTATAACATATAGTTTTAAATGTCACACTTCTAATTTAATTGAACTTATTATTAAATAAATTCAATTAAACCTTACTAACTTAAATAATAAATTTATTTAACCATTAACAATAACACCAAATAAATTATATTATTCAATAAATCATTTATTCAAATAAACCTTTTCATCATTTAATTTAATTATTAAATTAAATTAGAATAAACATAATAAATCACATTCAAATAACATTTAACATTATTAAACTTAACATATACCCATTCCACAAAAACTTAATAAATTATTTATTTAGCTCAATAAATTAATAAAAATATTTATATAATTCAATAAATATTTTTATTCAATCACAAAAATTGTATTCGTTACAATAACACGCTGGTAATACATCTTAAAACACATTCAAGGCTTATTCATGTCCATTACACAAGATTAGGTTGAGTTAGAGAAGCTAAGCAATTAAAAGGAAATTTCCAGGTCTAATACAGGTGCGGCGCGGCCGCGCCCTATTTGACCTTGGTACCACCGCGGCCGCACTAGTACTCAGACACAGGTACTGAAGTCTGCTGCGAACCAAACTTTTAGCAACCCATGCAATCCCAATTTGAACACACCCAGACATTGTAAACTTACCCAAAGCAACATAATTTGAGTACTAAACTATCTTAATAACACCGACAATTTCATTAGCAAATTTAGAGCCTCTAAACTCAACTTTCTTATAAATTAAACTCGTTTTAGCAAATTAACCAACTTGAACATGATTAGCACCTATTGACTGAATTCAGAGCAAATAAGACATGATTAGACTTAGAATTACATGCTTTAATAATCTACCATCATCAGTTATCAACAACATGGCAATACAACCCAAACAAATCATATAGCATGCTTATTCATACATTTCTCACTATTTTTCCTAAGAAAATAAAATGGGTTTAAGAATTACCTCTTGGATGAAATTCCTTATTGACTTAGTCCTCTTAATCCTTCTGATTCGATCACTTGATTCTCTGCAACTCCAGAACAACTCAAATCCTCATTCTCTCTCACTCTTGCTCTCAATTTTCTCACAATCTTCTTCTTTCTTGGGTGAAATGCTAACAAATGGAAGAATTGTCTTGGGTGAAGAGTATATAAAGATGATGGTAACATATAATTTCCTTGTCCCTCCACCTTCAGTCATCAATTGCAAGGATTAAAGGAGAATGGGGGTTAGGAATTGAAATGGTTTTTAGAACTAAAGCAATGTGTAACTCCCTCCTTTTGATTTACTGATAAATCAAGCGTATAATCCCTCATTTAGTCCCAATTTGTTAGTCACATAAGTCCCTCCAAATTCAGCTGATGCATTTTAATTAATAAAAGATTATTTTAATCCATTAATCAATTTAATAAGCCATTTGACCATTTTGCCCTCCGAAATCTACATTTTTGATATTATAGTCGATTCCTAATAAAATCAACGTTCTGAACCCAAATCCGTTGTTCGTTTCACCAATTTCCACTCCGAAAACAAATTTGAGTTCTAGCTTCATTCTTGTGTTTAATACAATTATTATCTACCTAGTCAATAAGCAAATAGTTATATTAAGCATATATATATATGTATATATATATATATATGCATATATATATATATATATATATATACATAACATGTACACATATAATTATTTAAACACACAAAAGATTCGCATAGAATTCAATTCATTAAATACACTACGATGTATATTGATCTCGGGCATTACAGCCAAGGACTACTAAGTTGTCATTTATCGAATCACATAGGACATTCACATCTTTTACTAGATGAGGTAGATTCTTTGTTGATCATTCACCTATCTCCATGTACAACTTATTATACCCAATCATACCCTTTGATATACCCTAAAGGTCTTAAGGGACATGTCAAAGTATAACTCATTATACACAAGATACTATGATGATCTCAAGTCCAAGGATCACTTGTACTACTATCACTAGAGGAATTCCTATTGACAGACGAGTAAAACTCCATTAGGTATTCCTTAGCGAGCCACGTTCAGTGAACTTATTCTCCAATAAGCACCTACATACTTGCTTTAGTGTCTCCACACAAATGATTATGAGATCAATCATCCTCTTCTTAAGAGCAAGCAACGTATGTACAAATCTATCCGGATTCACTAATCCCCTTTTTAGTAATCCAACGATTAGGAACGATTTTAGTTTGTGAGCTATCTAGAATTTAGATCTCATTAGCATGATCACCATCATGATTCTAAAAGCATTACTCAAAACTATGGGTTTATCACAATTAATATAACAACACAATGTAGATAAAGTAAAATGCCTTTAATAAACGAATAAGACTACAAAGTATATACTACATCATATCAAATATGATTGGCTTGTGAGCATACTACTTTCAAAACAACCCTGCTAAAGGGGAATACTTCAGGTCGGGCACATGATTCCGACATAAGTATTGGACAATATATGTTCAAAGTTAAGCCTGAGATCGGACACTATGATTCCGATGGGTTGCCATGAGATCGGACACTAAGATTCTGATGGGTTGCCATGAGATCAGACACTATAATTCTGATGGGTTGCCATAAGATGGGACACTATGATTCTGATGGGTTGCCTCGATGTCGAACAATATGATTTCGACGGGTATTGAAATAAAAGTTTTGATTTAAATAACCACTCAATTATTATTGTGATAGAAATGTTATGGACAAGAGTTAAGAGTTTTTCAGTCCTTGTGATTGTCAAACGTTTATGGGTCATAGTACCCACAGAATATGTAACTGTTCAAGGTCTTGATTGTCCCCTCGGTATAAATTAGAAGAATTCTTAGTAAGAGAAGAATAAAACTGGAAATCAAATATGATTAAAGGTTTAAAACCTAGTGTAAGGAAAGGTTTAGATTGAACATTATTTTTACCTAATTTAAGTATTAGGAATTTGATGTGAGAAATAATGAATTAAGAAAATTTATATTGAAGACTAAGTTAGAGATAATTTCGAGGACGAAATTCTTATGAGGAGAGAATGTAATATCCTAAATATTTATATAACATATAAATATGATATTGAATGACTAAAGTTATTTGTAAAGTTAATTTCGAGGACGAAATTCTTATAAGTAGGGGTGAATATAATACCCCGAATATTTATGAGGCTTATAAATACAATCGTATATGGTTAGAGGTTAATTTAGTGACCTAAAACTAGGTATCGAGAAGTTTAAAACCTTAAGCCCTAATGAGATTCGAATTTTGTAACATATGTGTTTAATAAAGATCGAAATGATATTTTGAACCAGGTGTTTTGTGATTTTATAGTATAAACGATGATTTAGGTCAGATAATATTTTTCGAGAAAAACGTCAAGCTTAAAAATAAAAACGTCAAGCTTAGAATATTTTCACCGACAAGCTTCTCAGTATATTTACGAAAAGCTGCTTTGTCGTGCTTAAACTGATATAGTGCTTTATCGTGCTTACGGTGACAAGCTGTTTTGTCGTGCTTAGAAGATATTTTCAGTTGCAAGCTGCATTATCGTGCTTGGAAGATATTTTAAGGGAATATGCCAAGAATATTCTAAGAATATGCTTTAGATATTTTAAGGCCTAAAAGACAATTTTACCCCCACTGTGCAAGGCCTATAAATAGGAACCTCCATCCTTCATTATTTGTATTAGTTTTCAAGCAATTCAAGAACAAAAGTACTCTATATTTACATTCTGAGAGATATTGTGAGATAAAAATTACTATCAAAGCATCGAAGCACTACGCGATTGGAAGTAAAGCTAACAAGTACAAGAGGTATACTATTGTGGTTATAATTTTTATTTTTATGTATGTATTAGTAAAAATATACTTTTATAATAGTTACTATGTCCGATTTTCTTCAAGTAGTTAGTAAGAATATTCATTTTATAAGTAGTTATAATGTTGAAATTATCTCAAATATAATAGCCGAATATTCATTTTATAAACAGTTATAATACCCGATTTATTTCAAACATAGTAAACGAATATTCATTTTACAAGCAGTTATAATGCTCAATTTATTTTAAATATAGTTGATGAATATTCATTTTATAAGCAGTTATAATGCTGAAACTATTTCATGTAATATCCGAGACCTTTATGTAATTCGATGGGTATTTTTAAATGAAATTATGTGAAATTCGATGTGATTAATTAAATATATGTATATGTGTTATATGATGGGATGAATTTTAATAGTTAATTTAAACTAATTTAATTGTTTGAATTAACTAAGAAAGATAATAATTTAATAAAATGCAAGAAATAGAGTTAAAACTTGAATTTGAGTTCGGAGTGGAATTTGAAGACACAGACTGTATATTTGAGTCTAGAACGTCGAAATTAGTCAGAATAGACTATAAGCACAAAATGTATCAGGGTTCACTTTTTGGTCAAAGTCAACTCGTTGACTTTTTCGAGTAAAAAGTCAAACTCAAATTCCAGAAGCTAATTTGGCGAAATGAATATTCCTACGATGTTCGGAACGTCGATTTTAGTAAGAATCGATATTAATATCGAAAATATTGATTCCGGAGGGTAAAATGATCAAATGACTAATTATATTGATTAATTGATTAAAATAATTATTAAAAAGAAATTAGGAGATCAGCTGATGCGTGTGGGCCCCTCAGGGGTTGTTGAAATTGAAATTGGAATAGGAAGTCACGGTTGTACAAATTATGAGGGAAAGGAGTAAATTAAAAGGAGAGTTTTTATTTTCTTTAATCAAAAAAACTTTCCACATTCTCAACTCATCTCTTTAATTCTAAAAACCTCAACTGATGAATTGAGTTATGGAGCTGCAACTGATGTTTTGGAGATTAAAAGGGTGGAGGATGCAAGTATTAGCAAAACCTTATAAGTACTCCTCACTCAAAATACCTTTCCTTTTTGCTAAAAACTTCTTAACCAAGAGAAAATTGAGAGTGAGAGAGCTTGACGAATTTTGGAGTTGCAGAGGAGTAATCAAGCAAAGAGAGAAGCGTCATCAGAGTAATTCAAGGGAGAAAAACATCAAAGAGGTAAACCCAATGAACCTTTGCTTTAATCATAAGAGAATAGTGAAAAAAATGCATGATAATTATGGTAATTGATCTGTTTGGGCTATGTGTTGTCATGTTGTTGCTAACTGATGATTATAGGTTATTAAGAACTTAAGTTCTAGTTTTAATCATGCCTTATATGTTCTAAAATTCAAAATTTTAATCATGCATGCTCTATGTTTATATAAATGCCTCTAAGAAGCTAAATCATGCAAAAATAGAAAATTTGTTAAAGTTTGATGTTCAAGTATATGTGTATATGCTATATTAGATGATCTGAACCTTGGAAACAATTTAGTTGCATGTTAGAATCAAATTCGAGGAATTTTTCTAAAATTGAAAATTTCATATTCTGTGACTTTTCGGATTTTTCGGACCTCTAAAATTATGCTTCGTTAATTCGTTTGATACATGTATTAATTTTGTAAAATACTAGGAAGCATGAAGTCTAATCTGGCCAAGTTTGATAGTAATCTTAGTTAAATTGAACAAGTTATGATTTTTGGGAAGTGGTATGAAAATAGTTAAAATCTGGAATTTTCGAAAAATTTCCAAGTCTATAAACATTCCATGCACGGTTATCTAGGCCTCTAGTTTGTGGTCTTAATGTGTTAGTTTCTCGAATGTTGTATTTTTATAAAATACCTTGATGTATGAAGTTTAATGTATCCAAAATTTGTGGTCATTCGATCTATAGGTTAGTAGGTATAAATTAGCAAAGTAGGATGCAAGAGAAAGAAAAAAATTTCTTGGCAAGATGAATGGCGCTGCAGCGCCATTCATAGCGTCGGGGATACAGGGACGAACCAGAGCCGGAGCCGCAGCGTCGCAGCAAGAAGGAGTACTAGCGCCGCAACGCCAGTCTGGCCCCTGGTCTGGTCAGCCCGAGCCCAGTGCCGGAGCGCCAGACCCAGTTCAAAACTAGGCGTCGCAGCGCCAGTCTGGCCCATGGTCTGGTCAATCCGAGTCCAGTGCCACAACGTCGGTACCAGTTCAAAACTGGGCGTCGCAGCGCCAGACCGGGTCAGGACCGGGTTGGGTCGGATCAAAAAAAAACCTTTTCTTTCGTATTCTGAATTGAATAATTTTACTTATGTGATGTAATTTGATATGTGTTCAGTATGAGATGATATTTAAGCCTTATGGAATGTGGTTTAGGTTATAATTCTAATAGAAGCGAAAGTGCCTAAGTGTTTAGTAAAGAATGCAGTTAATATTAAATTAGTCTATAAATACTTAGTTGCTTAATGTGACTCAAATGTATAGGCTATTTGAGGATCAAATAGGTAGCGTTAATTGTAGCAGCTTATCAGGCAAGTATCCTATCTTACTTTATTTTGTTCCTATGAAAGTAAGTTTCCTAATTTGTGAAATTTATTTACACCCTTCTCATGTTGCAAGTTATATCTCATTCGAGTTTATGTCTTGTTCAAGTTCAATTATTGGTAACTCTATTTCAATTGTGTATAAGTTTTTAATTAAATATGAACTATTTTTTTAAGAATGACTTCTGGCCTTTTGTTCCAGCTAGATACTAATGATGCGAAACACTTATCATTTGAATTATTCAAATTCATTATAGCTACTTAAAGTCTACCAATCCAAATTATTTTGGTGCGGTCCTGCATGAATACTAAGATGAACAACCCGAATAACGTGGTAAAACTGATGACGGGCATATAGTCCCATTTACGCTTATACGATTAAACTTTATACTTATACACAATGTAGGGTACGAAAGGCTGCTCACCTGGAGTACTTGCGAAGAATATTTTACAGTCTATTTGATTGTCAAAACTTCTGATGGTTTTCGATGAATTAAAAACAATGTTCAGGGTTCTTATACACCTTAGTATGCTATTGAAAATTCTAGAATTCTAATCTTTGATATTCGACACTACTTCTTGATTATTCTTTCGATTATGGAGAAATGTCAAAACAAATGATTTTACTCTTTATATTCATTATCATATTATTTTATATAGTTGCTGGGCAATTTGTGCTCATTCTTGCTTTAACATTTCAGTTAAGGATGAGAAGGTAAAGGGCTCGGGCAAGGACAAGGGAAAAGCTAAGATGAAGAATTGAAAGTTTATTTTTGTAATAGATTTAGATTTTCGTGTTGATATAATGTAGCGATAAACGCTAAGTTTAAGATTATTTAAGGTTATGTAAACCTGGGATTTTATTTGGATGTTGTTATTATTATTATTATTATTATTATTATTATTATTATTATTATTATTAATTTATGTAGTTTATTTACAAAGATGATGGTGTAAGATGTATCGTGAGCACCATATCTTGTGTTTGATGATACACGGATTTGGGGGCGTCACATTTCATGTATAGTAGAAGTAGTTTTATTTATAAGCGGTTTTAATGTACGAAATAAAACTTAAAAGATTTAATCGTTAAAATGCTTAATTAGTTTACATGAACTTATAATGGTTTAGGATTTACGACGAACGTTTAGATGTTATATTAATTGTAAAAGATATACGAGGTAAGTATTCTAACTCTTATGTGTTATTTTTATAAGTTATATATATGTGGTTTATATGCTTTGTGTGACAACGTGATATAAACTGTTGAATAAAAAGTTATTTCTAATATCAAATTGATATATGTGATATGTCAAGACACATTAAAGTTTATATGACAGCATAAACTGTTATGTGTTATTAGTTAAACTTGTTGAGTCGTAGTGGTCATTCTTGCGAATAAAACTTTATTTGCAGTTAAGAAGAATGATAAGAAGATCATGAACATAAAGAAGAAGTGTAGATTAGGTTTTCATGTTAAGTACTTGTTATTTGTATTAAATCATAATGACTGTTGTAATACGAACAAAAAAACCATGTAACCGGATGTTCTATCAATGATATTATTTATTATCACGAAATGGTGTTATGTCTTTACTTTGATATAACTTAGAATTGTTAAAGATCTATTAAATTGAATGAGGGTATTGGTAATATGGACTGATCATGTTATGCCGATACTCTGAACTTCAGATAAATAGTAAAATATTAATACAATGTTGATAAAGAACTATACATTAGTGAGGGTATTGAGCAATATTGGGAGTTTTGTAAGCACCGAGGTTACACTTAATTAATGAGCGCCGGTAAGGTGCCACCTTTACCGGAATACGCCACTCGGTTCCAAGAACAATCTTATCATTAATATTATGAATTTCAGATAGATAGGGAATATCGATATAAAACGATATCTCTATAATGATATGTATTCAAGTGAGGGTATTGAACAATACGGTATGTTCTGTAAAGAAAAGGAATCTTGTCACGGATAAAGATGAAAACATTTATCGCAACATTCTTCTGTTCCTAAGAAACATCTTATTATTAATGTTGTGAACCTTGGGTATATGGAAGTTTAGAATGCTTAAATCATAAGGTTAAAAATTTGACCGATATATATATATATATATATATATATATATATATATATATATATGGTGTTATCCATATATACGAATGAACTACAAGTTGATACTTGTAGAAAATATGAGATCGAGATCAAGTTAAGATCCAGGGATGAAGTTAAGAAAATTTATAATTTTATAGTCTGTAATATACTAATTGAACCAATATTATTATGGGATCATTGGTTAAGTTAGGATAGAAGTACGCGATAACGTTGACCTCTGTTCAGGCGACGAGCGCTCGAATTTTGGGGGCGTTATAAAATGAACCGAGTAACCCTCCTCAACTTCACTCTCTGGTCATCTAACTTGCTTCTGAACCAGAAGTTGCTCACATTCAAGGAGAGGAAGATGAAGAAATCCCCAACCCATAGAATGTTAAAGCAAGGGGTTCAAGTAGAAGAGAATGATGAAATAAACAAGTCCATTATCATCTTCAACAATGATAGTGATCTGCTATTTTACTTTCTACCAGTCATGCCCATAATGAAGGCCTTTTTAATGGGAGATCTAAGCTACATCACCTAGACCTATCAGAAGTTCCCCAATGTCAAGATGTTGTCTCAAAACTTCCCCAGAATCTTAAAGTTTGTCAGAAAAACCATTTCAAGTGGAAGCTCTTCAGTTCCATCTGGTATCTTCAACAAGGTCACATTCATTAGCTCTTCTTTGAAGGGTAAAACAAAAGCTAAACTTGTAGAAGAAGAAAAAGAAACAAAGAGTAGACTTGAGCAAAAATCTCATGCTATGAAGTGTTCATAGAGTCAAACACTACGAACGTAGAGTGTCCTCTCACCCAAGGTACTCAAAATTTACTTTCCTTAAACTTATCTTTTCTTCACTCTCCGAACTTATCAAACCTCACAATCGTAGAGTCCCAAAACCCTACGATCGTAACCCAAAATTACCAACCCCAAACATGTTCTTTAACTATTTTACCTGTACATACAACATAATACTCACCAGAAAATACACCGAAATATACGTATACTCCATCAATTTCACCATATAATTTACCATCAAAATTACCTAAAAGTAGTATGCACACAAGCCAATCATATTTGATATGATGTAGCATATACTTTGTAATCTTATTTATTTATTAATAAAAGTATTAAAGGCATTTTTCATTATCTACATGATGTTGTTATATAATATGTGATAAACCCATAGTTTGAAGCAATACTTTTAGAATCATGATGATGATCATGCTAATGAGATCTAAATTCTTAGAAAGCTTAAAACTAAGATCGTTCCTAATCATTGGATTACTAAAAGGAGATTAGTGAATTCGGATAGATTAGTACATACGATGCTTGCTCTTAGGAAAAGGATGATTGATCTCATAATCATTTGTATGGAAACACTAAAGCAACTATGTAGGTGCTTATTAGAGAATAAGTTCACTGAACGTGACTCGCTAAAGGAATACCTAATGGAGTTTTACTCGTCTATCAATAGGAATTTCTCAAGTGATAGTAGTGCAAGTGATTCTTGGACTTGAGATCATCATAGTATCTTGTGTATGATGAGTTATACTTTAACATGTCCCTTAAGACCTTTAGGGTATATTAAAGGGTATGATTGGGTATAATAAGTTATATATGGAGATAGGTGAATGATCAATAAAGAATCTACCGCATCTAGTAAAAGATGAGAATGTCCTATGCGATTCGATAAAATGACAACTCAGTAGTCCTTGGCCAAGGCAGAATGAAATTAGAAAGGAGTTTCTAATTTACATTATTTAGAGTTGTATATTTAAGAATCGAAATGCATATAATTAAATAAAATAAGACTTGACAGTAATTCTATGTCTTATATTTAATTAGGACATTGTATAGTAGAAGGATTGAATTGTACAGTAAATATTCACTGAAATGTTCTTTTTGTGATTAATGTTAAAATCTATATTATCTGAAAAGTCGTTGATCGCTAAGGGGGCTTGCCCTTATTGTAGAATAAATATTATTTATTTAAATGAATTTAATAGTTTAATTTATTTATTTAAATAAGATTAGAATTATTGTTGCTCGATTTCGCAACCGATAAAACACGCGCAAGTATACGCGGTCAACAACTAATAGAGTGATAAATAAAAGTCGATCCCACGAGGAATTATCACTAATGTTTAACCAAGTACTAACTTTATATCATCTCGATCTTATTTAAACAGTCAGATAGAAGGTAAGTAATTAAACTAATTAATTATAATTATCAAAGCAAGTAAATGGATAACGATTGGTATCTAAGACGCTACAAGCTAAGATCATAACTTTACCCCCGCACAAGCATTCTGTCAAATACTTAGTGTGTTATGTTCATTGAATATCTTAATTGTCTCTCTCTGGTCTTAATGGTCACGACGGATTGTCGACCGAGAACTCATAAGTGCTCATACGCCTCTTCCGAGGTATGCATGAGCATATCCTATCAAAGATCTACCCGGAAGGGAATAGAACTGAAAAGAACATCAAAGCTAGGTAATAATCCTCACATTCATATGCTAATTATTCAAAGCAGAGAATTGAAGCATAGGTTCTCAATTAGGTCACACATGGCATATAAGTATATTCCTATCTTACACACAAATTAGGCAATCTATAGGTATAGACAAATCTTAATCACATGCCAATATATCAGACATGCATCTATAATCCACTTCCATTTCTTATAGAATACCAAAATCATCACTAAGTTCTTTAGCAAGAAACATAAAGCACAGATATATTGAACCAAACCATATGGTGCCAACCAAAGAGATAGGAAAGTCAAATTCAAATAACAAGGGTTTCATTAGCATAACAATTAAACTAAATAACATAAATAAATAACATAAGTATATAGACAAATAATGAGCTAAGAGCACAATTTCCCCACACAAGCATTTTGTCAAACACTTGGCGCGCAATACTTCATTTACATCTCCTAACTCTCCAATTTATCATAATGGTCACGATGATTTGTCAACCGAGAATTCTAATTATTCATAAGCCTCTTTCGATAGCCATATAAAAATCACCCTATACGGCACATAGATATATTCCTATCCTATATACTAGCAAGTCATTCAATTCTAAAAATAATTACAAGACACATGTCAAAGAAGCCTTAATAATTATTCCTCAAATGAATAAACTTTCGCATAGGGAGTCATTAAGCTTAGATTCTCAAATTGGCTACATATGGCATATAGGTATATTCCTATCCTACATACAAATTATGTATTCCATCTCATGTAGAACAAGCATAATCACATCTCATTATATTCATGGCCTAAATCCATAATCAATTTCCCAATTTCATATAGATTACCAAATAAATCACTAATTCCTTAGCAATTAAACATTAAGCATAAATATAATGAACCAACTCATATGGTACCAATCAAAAGGAGAAGAAATTTAATACAAACTAGCAAAGGGTTCAATTACATTCTTAGTTTCAAAACTAATTAATGACAATGGAGAAAAAGAAGAAAAAGAAAACAAGGATGGCTTCCCGTTGTTGCTAGACTCCAGTGCAGCACCTCCCATGAAGCTTTTGAAGAACCATGGCCAAAGGCCATGGCCTTCTTTCTCTATCCCCAGTCACCGCCTGCTCTCTCTCCCTTTCTCTCTCGCCAAAAATGAAGTAAGGATAAAGAAGTTAACCAAAATGGGTCATTAGATAGGTCATTTAACACTCCTGTTCTGCCCAGAATTCGTGCTTGGCACTGTGGCGTGGGCATTTGGCCTGAAACTCGCACTGCGGCGCCACCTTGACCCTTGGCTACTGCATATTGGTGCTGCGGCACCACCATTTACACTAGGAATTCGCGCTGCAGCGCGGGTCCCTGAGTCTGGATTTCCAGCTTTGACGTCGGTTGGAAAAATGACCATAACTTCTTCGTCCAAACTCGGATTAAGGCGTTTAAAGAGGCTATGGAAAGCTAAGGAGTAGATCTACAACTTTCATAACTGGATCTCATCGAGATAATGGCCGGAGCAAGTCTCAAATTGAGCATGAAGCAATTGCTGTGTAAAATGCATGCCAAATCTGATGGTAAAATGACCATAACTCTCTTATACGAACTTCAAATTGGATGATTCTGGATGCTCTGGAAATCTAAGACAACAATCTATAACTTTCGTTCTTTGCGTTTTGAGAGATTCGGATTGGATCATGGGTGAAATTGAGAAACAAGCAGCTGAAATACCGAATTCAAGCCAAGAATGCATCGATGCAAGGGGCCTTTATTTCAACTCCTGCAAAACAACATAAAAGTACATAAAAGCACACAAAAACGTATAATAGCAATACAAAACTATATTATAGAACAATAAGATGAAAATACATAAAACCAAACGAAAAAGCTAAAGACTTACAAATTATTAAGGCTAAAAGTACCTAATTTGTGTATATAAAACACACTCATCAATTATTCTAATTGATTTATTCACAACCGGTTTAATATGGAGAACCTAAAGGGTTACACCGTAAAAGAATAATATTTATTTAAGAAGTAAATGACATAATCGTAATAATAAGTTAAGTGTATTTAATTTAATCTATGGAGATAGAATAAATTAAATAACTTAATATTTATTATTTAATATTTTAGAAATATTAAATATAAATTAATAAAAGGAGTCTTATTATTATTATTATTATTATTATTTAATTCCTAAAAGGGTTTAAGAATTAATTAATAGAAGTACTCTCATAAATTCCTAATTGGATTAGGAGTTTAATTAATTAAATGAGTTTAATTAAAATAAAACTCTATTCCTAAATAGTTTAGGAGGATTGCCTACATCTATAAATAAGAGGAGCCTTATTATGGATTAGGGTTACACATACTCTTGCATTAGAATTGTGGAGAGTACTTACAATTTCTATAGAGATAGAAACTAGGGTTTAGCTAACACCCATCTTCTTAAACAAGTATTATTCCTTGGTGGATCACCTCTAGAGGCTAAACACTTGGGTGGCTAACGTTGATCAAAGGAAGGAATTTACTCGGTGGAACTCAAGGAGAACGCGAAGGAACTGGAGTTGAACTTGTACCTAAGGAAGCTAGAATTCTACAAGGGTATAATTTTTATTCTCCATCTATTTTGTTTAATTAATAATTATGCATAAAGAAAGATCATGGTGATGGTTTGTATAAAATTTTAAAATCTGATTTTATCGCGCTTCTGCTTTATTTATGTAATTTGATTGTATGTCCGCGTTATATATAAACCTAACAGTGGTATCAAGAGCCAAACTTTATAAGAATTATTAATTGTTTTGATTCCGTATATGTATATGTATTTGTTTAGAACAATTTATTGGACATAATATGTTGTATAGAATCATGTTGTTGGGAGAAAACTGCAAAAATTGCGATCTAAAAAACCAAAAATGAACGGACAGAGTTTGTGGGCCGCGACTCTCTTTTGTGTGAGCCGCGACGCTGGTCTTGAGTCGCGGCAAATCCTTGAGCTGCGGCGCTTGGCCCTTAAGCATAGCAGCGCATGGCTCTTAAGCGCAACAGCTCTTAGCCCTTAAGCATTGCAGCTCATGGCCCTTAAGAGTCGCAGCTCATGGTCCTCTAGAGTCGCGACTCATGAAGGGCTGTAAGTCCATTTTGCAATTTTTCAGATATTCTAAATTAGAAATAAAGGAGTTTATTTTGATTTGGAATTGGATTAAAATAAAGAGTTATTTTACATGATTTTATAATTAAAATAAAGAGTTATTTTAAACTTGAAATTGGATTTCATGCAACTTTAAATTGCCCATTAAATGATATCGATGCATATATAGAATGATTTTATTATTCATGAGATGAATGTTATTTATTGATGCATATGGTGATATATATGATAATAAATGGGATTGATTATGGACTATTGACCAATGTGTGGTTGGACTTATTTTATGAGGATGCTTGAATGTATGGGTTTTATAAATGGGGTTTGCGTACCTCGTCTTCTCTACTTTTTCTTGATGTAAATTCTATCTCCCTCCTATGTACTTCCCCTTGACCGCTGATCAAGGTTTCTATTCGTTGTAAATAGTTTATGTAATAGGATTAGTTAAAATTATTTTGAAGAATTGGAGACAAAAGAGCAAGGAGCGCTTGAAGACCCGTTTGTAATAGAGCCCGGGTTTAAATGTAATAGTTATATTTAAATTTCAATTCTTGCACCCTTGGTTTGACCTTTTGGTTCACTTGGTGGCTCTAATGAACCAAACTAGATAAAAGTCCATAATCAATCCGGGTAGAATATAGTATTCTATATGTGCATGCTAACTATGTATATATTATATATTATCTAACATGATTCGCATGTTAAATAATATGGCGCATATTTTATATATATATGTCCATGCACGCTAATCAAGATGAGACTAATAATAACAAACCCCTCAAAGAAATCATATTAAGTCCTAAGCGTTCAAAGATATTTGGAATATCGAACGTCGCCTTCTAACATAGTAAAGCAATAGAGTATTGAATATTTAATATGAGTTTGTTGTGTCACCGCAAGGCAAGTATTAAATATTTAAAATGTGGTCTTATCACATTTGATACTTATTAAGGAATTGAACATTACTGTTTTGTTGTGTCACCACAACAACGGTATTTTTCTCTTCACATATATGGAAGTGTTAGGTTGGACTTAACTTGGATAATTTTGATTCAGATGTGTCACCACTTAATCAAAATAATCTAAGAGGCAAAATACAAGGAGTTACATGGTGATGTAATTGATAATAGTTGTCTACTTATTTATTTATATATCGTTTGTTGTGTCACCACAAGGCTATATACATTTGAAATGAGATCCTTATTCTCACTAGCAAATCTTTAATTAGATTTGTCGAATTATATATTGAGGGTTGTATAGTTTGATGAAAATAATGGGAGATACCAATTTAAATAAAGACTTAATTTATTTTGGTAATTAATAAAATAAATGTATGCTAAAATGTTATCTATTTCACATACAGAATTTAAAAAATGTCAAACTAACTATTACTGCGTAGCATACTTGATGCTAACAAACTGACCGGACCGAATTACACAGACTGGTTAAGGAATCTGAGAATTGTTCTCACTGCTGAAAAGATTTCTTATGTCCTAAATTCGCTCGTCCTTGCAACTGTTGCAGAAACAGCCTCTGAGGAAGAGATTGCTAATTTTAGAAAGTGACAAGATGATGCAATCTTGGCTCAATGCATCATGCTCGCATCCATGAGTAACAAGCTTCAACGTCAGCATGAAACTATGGATGCTCCTACTATATTACTGCACCTCAAGGAGTTGTATGGTGAGCAAAATAAGACTGCAAGATATTAGATATCTAAGGAGCTCTTCCGATCTCGAATGACCAAGGGCACTACCGTTAAGACTCATGTCCTAAAGATGATCAATCTGATTGAACAACTTGGACAGTTAGGGTTCGTAATGGATGGGGAGTTAAGTCAAAATTTGATCTTACAGTCACTCCGAGACACCTTCTCATAATTTGTTGTGAATTTTCACATGAATAAGTTCGACGTCAGCTTGCCTGAGTTACTTAACATGCTGAAAACTGTTGAAGGTCACTTCCCATTCAAGAAGGACCAATACTTATTGGTGGATGATTCTTCCGAGAAAAGGAAGAGGCCCAAGGTATCTTCTGAAAAGAATAATACTTAGCTCCAAATATAGGAACTTTACGAATCAATGAAGATGCAGAGCCATAACCAAATCTTGAAGATCTTAGACAACAAGGCACGAGGACAGATGTTCCATCCGGAAGCAAATGGGCAAGAGAACACACTCAGAATCTAATCATTGGAGATCCAAATGCTAGTGTCAGGACAAGATCAGCCACTCAAAACGAATGCTTCTACCTCATCTTTCTCTCTCAGATTGAGCCAAAGAAGATCGAAGAAGCTCTTTCAATAGACTTGTCATTTCGGCTATCTGCTTTTTGAAGCTCTCGAACTCCTCCTAAGAGACAAGGATAGATTATGGTACGGAACCTTCGGCCATTTTAATAAGTGGTGCTCAGACCTTACGGGCTCGAAGCCTGGTTCTTGGACTAATCTACAAATAAAATAGGATGTAGTTTAGTTTTAAGGATCGGTAAATGTGGATGCATGTTGATGCGGTATGCCTTATGCTTGAAGATTTTTTAATCATTTCCTGCAAAGCAATGATTAGTGGTGTTATGATAAGATGATTAAATCCATTATGACATTTTACATCGAGTAATATGGCGTGAAGAGACTTCCCGTATCGTTGGGTTTATCTGAGGCTGACCTACCCTAGGGTTACTCTCGCGAGTTTTTCGACATGAAGGTCCCCTAATCTTCGCAACTTACTTGATGGGAGTGAATCCGATCTTTCTATTAGAACAGATCTAAGTGGTGCCTTTCCTGAGCCTCGCGAAGGAATGCTCCCTTGAGTCCAGTAATCAACAACCGACGGGTTCGCCTCTTGGAGGACGAATCACACAACATACATTTATCGTGTCTTACCGTATGCATATGATAATTGTGCGAAGCACTAAAGTAAAGCATTCAAAAATATAAGACATTCATCATACATACATTCAAATCATTCACACTACACCGATAAGAAAGGAAAGCAACAATATTGTATGCGGCTTAAACCCTCTAATGGTCCCCACCAAAGTAGCCAGTTGTCGATGCCGGGAACATAATTTTTTCTAGTTTTTGCTTTTACCCTTTTTTAAGATTTTGATTTATTCATTTTGCTTGAAGGGTGATTTTTAGGAAAAAGTTGACATAAATGTCGACGGGGTTTTGAAAGGTTGATTTTAAGAAAGGGCTAATTAGCAGAGCTGCCAGTTGATAAAGATTTGAATGGATATACCAACTCATCCGGATTTTTAGGATTTTCATAATATATCCCAATATGTGACTCCGTAAAATTGGTCTCAAGACAGAGATTCATAGAGTTCGGGAACTTGCTTAAGCGAGGGGAAGGTGTTAGGCACCCCCCGACTTCCATGAAAATATGGTTATCGCATCTTGATATTTTTCTAAATGTGAAGTTTGTGTGTGTGTGATTTTGAAGAAAATTACTATCTAACTTTAGATCAAAATCGTGAGAAGTGTGTTATTTTGAAAGCAACTTAAAGCCTCTTTGAACTTATGCACGAGGGATATGATTTAAAGAAAAAGTTCATTTTAGTTTATGATTTTGATAGAAACAATTTTTTTGGGTGACATTTTGAAAAACATGATTTCCAAACCCTTCGCCAAATAGGAATCGAGATTCATCGTTACTTTTAATTCTAAGTTAAAGTGGTCTTATTAACCCAAACAATTTGAGTTTGATTTTAGAAGATCTTTGTCGTTTTATTTAGAAATTATTTTTGGTGATAAACGGGAAATTAAGCATCAAAATAAGGTTAGGGCGTTCCATGGGCATGAAAGCCATCTCGATAGCTCCGAACACCTACAATCACAATTTTCACTATTACAGAGCCTTAAATTCGGTTTTCATGGGTTAGAACCCTCGATACCGTTTTAAGGCCCAAATTTACATTTATAATGATCGAATAATAACTTTACAATCGAAATAATGTCCATCGTGGGAATCATGTCAATATCTATTTCAAGGATCCCGACTCTAATATTCCTAGGCTCACATCGTGATAAACGATATATTAAAATAAGGAAATAAATAATAAAAGGAGATCTAGGAAAGGGCTCCCGTAACCCAATCCCGTAGATCGCAAAACCGAGGCCCACATCGCGGGGGACTATATGTATTGATGAGATCCATTAACGGAACTTAGATCCATGGGAATAAATCTATAGATCTAAAGTTCCCTAGATCTATACAATGACATAATCGGGATTTAAATCGAGAAAATATATCCCAAACTGGCTATCAGGTTATTTAATTGTTAGAATCCCTTGACGGCGGGTAGGTGGGACCCCCTCACCACTAGATATGAATCTAGGATTGTACGGGATAAATCAAAATCAACTTAAAACATTGAAAACAACTAGATCCAAACTAGATCTAAGCCAAATCTAGCATAAAGGTTAAAGCTTTGAACTTTGAAACTGACAACAAGCTAGATCCAAGCTAGATTAGTGAAAAGTGATGAGTGTGTTTTATATACACAAATTGGGTACTTTTAACCTTAATAATTTGTAAGTCTTTAGCTATTTCGTTTGGTTTTATGTGTTTTCATCTTATTGTTGTGTAATATAGTTTTGTATTACTTTTATATGTATTTGTGTATTTTTATGTGTTTTTACGTTGTTTTGTAGGTATTGAAATAAAGGCCCTAGGGATCAATGCGTTTTTGGCGCGAAGTTGGCATTTCATCTGCTTGTTTCTCAATTTCCCTCATGATGAAATTCGAATATCTCAAAACTCAAAGAATGAAAGTTGTAGATCTTTGTCTTAGCTTTCCAGAACATCTTGAATCATCCAATTTGAAGTTAGTATGAGAGAGTTATGGTCATTTTACCATCGTATTTTGCATGACGTTTACACAGCAGTTGCTTCGGGCTCAATTGGAACCTTTCTCCGGCCATTTACTCGTCAAACTCCAGTTATGAACGTTGTAGAGCTACTTCTTAGCTTTCCATAGCCTATTTAATTGCCTTAATCGGAGTTCGGACGAAGAAGTTATGGTCATTTTACTGGAGCTCGCCGGGGCGGGAATTTCCTACACAAATTCCTCGCCGCGGCGAGCTCTCGCCGGGGCGAGCTCGTCGCGGACAGCAGCAGAATTTTTGGATTTTTTTGGTCATTTTGGAGGTGCTAAGCTAGGTTAGGGCATCCAGGGACTTATATCAGCTCTTGGAGGCACGAAATATGGGGAGAGAGAAGATATAAATCAGCAACTAAGGAGTAGAGGAGGCTTGGAGCAAAGAGAGGGAGGCCATGTCCCTAGGCCATGGTTCTTCTAAAGCTTGGAGGAGCTTCAATGGAGGTGCTTCAATGGAGTTTCATCCAACAACAATGGGGAAGCCATCCTTTATCTTTCTTTATCTTTTTCTCTATGTAATTAGTGTTTAATTTAAGATTGTAATTGAACTCATTGCTTAATTTGAATGGATTTTCTCTTCCTTTTGATTATTGTTACTCATATGAATTGGTTATCATAACCTATGCTTATAGATTAATTGATTGGCTCGTAATTACCTTGGGAACCTATATGAAATTGACGAATGGATTATAGGTTGAGACCTAGTTATGATATCATACGAGAGTTAAAGATTCTTGGGGGTGGATAATAAGATTATTGTGACGTGTGTCTTATTAATTATCTTTGAGAATAGGTGACTTGCTAGTATTTAGGATAGATATATACCTAAATGTCGTGTGTAACCATTATGAGATTACAAACTTAATGACTCCCTATGCGAAAGTTCATTTGTTTGATGGGTGATTGACTAAGATTTAGTGACGTGTGTCTTGTTGATTATTCATAGAATTGAATTACTTGCTAGTATGTGGGATAGACATATACCTATGTGTCGTGTATGGGTGATTTTCATATGACCATCGAGAGAGGCTTATGAATATGGTGAATTTCTCGGTTGGTAATTCTATGTGGTTAATTGATCTAAAGGAGAGTTAAGAGATTTGAACAAAGCATTGCACACCAAGTGTTTGACAAAATACTTGTATGGGGGAAATTGTAATCTTAGACCCTTATTTATCTATTTATGTTATTTATTTCATGCAATTTAGATGTAACCTTTATCTATCTCTTCAATCAAATTGTTTAAATAAGATCGAGACGATATAAAGTTGGTACTTGGAAGTTCATTAGAGATAATTCCCTGTGGGTTCGACAACTCTCTCTTATCACTTTATTACTTGTTGACCGCGTATACTTGCGCGTAAATTGTCATATACAAAAAGGACAACAAAAAGATTCAAACTTTAACATCACACAAGCAAAATAATCGGTAAAATAGGCCGAATATGACTTGAAATCGATAAATCAACACGAGGATATCATCGGATGATTAGAAGGAGATTTTATCCGTAGAAAATCCTCTCTAACCATCTATAATCCTATAAAGAGGATCCCCACACCCTAGATATAGATCTAGGATGCAGGGAGAGCCTCAACACAATATTTAGTCGAAAAATAAACCAAATCCAAGTACAACAACGTATAAAATAGATAAGATATGTACTAGATCTAATAAATCTATATCAAATCTATATAAAAATTGAATGTTTCACCAAAACAAACGAGATATATATTAGATCTACATTAGATCTGCATAAAAATCAGATCTTTCACCATAAAAAATGAATCTAGGTTAGATCTATGCTAGATCCACTAGATTTACATTAAATATACATAAAGATTAAGTCTTTCACCTTGGGAATGGTGAAATCCTCCTCCTTGAGCTTGAATCTAGATGACTTGGATCTAATTGGATGGGATTTGATGAGAATAGCTAGCTCTAGATGGGTATTAGAGAGGTTTTGGGGTGTTTCTCGCACTAAATACACACTTTCTCCCTCTAATAATGTTATCCCCATCCAAAAATGAGCTGATTTCGGCCATTTATAAGCTTTTGGGCTTGACCACAGGTACCTCTGCGGCTGGCCGCAGGTGCATCTGCGGCTGCACTAAAACGTCCATAACTTTTAATTCGGAAATAGTTGGGAGACGTGTCATACCATTCCAGAAAGATCTTTCCGAGAGCTACGCAATGACATAAGGTTTAGCCAATTTCGAATGTGGGAAGATAGACCGAAATGTAGAAATAGATCTTCTTGTCGATACCAGTTGGTCAACCGTTATGCCTTAAGTAGCTTGTTACTCCGCAGTCATTCCGATGGCTTCATGCATGTTGATTTAAGCCCCGAAATCCTCTGTTCGGATGTCCTCTAGCATAAATAACTATTTTACCCTCCTGTCAGGGTTAGAAGATATGTGCAAAATTTGGAGTGTCTATATATGGCTTAGATTCAGCAACCCACATGAAGATTCCAATGGCATCTGCAACAAAACTTGACAGAGATGAAAATGGTAAGAGTATTGATATTACTCAATACCGAGGTATGATTGGATCTCTCCTATTTTTGGCTACTAGTAGACCAGATATTATGTACTCTACTTGTATTTGTGATAGATCTCAGGCCAATCCTAAGGAATCTCACCTTATAGCTATTAAAAGGATTTTCAGATACCTCAAGGGTACACCATATTTGGGATTGTGGTATCTCATTGAGTCTCCCTTTGATCTAATAGGATATTCAGATGCAGACTTTGCTGGATGTTAGATTGATAGGAAAAACACTAATAGGACTTGTCAATTTCTAGGTAACAGACTTATCTCATGGTTCAATAAGAAGCAGAACTCAGTGTTAACTTCTACTGCAGAAGCTAAGTATATTACTACTGGTAGTTGTTGTGCTCAAATGCTATGGATAAAGAACCAGCTGGCTGACTATGGGTTTGATTTCAAGTCTGTTCCCATTTTCTATGATAATACTAGTGCTATATCAATCACTCATAATCCTATCATGCATTCTAGGACTAAACACATAGACATTCGCTATCATTTCATAAGAAATCATGTGCAAAATGGAAATATCTCTTTGCATTTCATTTTAACTGAAAATCAGCTAGCAGATATGTTCACTAAACTATTAGACAAATCCAAGTTTAATAAGTTGATAAGTGAGTTAGGTAAGCTTAATTTGCATCCTTAGTACTGTGTTTATGGATGTTACTAACAAATGCAGGAGAAACTCATAGAGCTTTCTAAGAATTAGACGAGATCGTAGAGTTGTTCAATGATCGTAAAATGAAAAGCAGCTCGTAAAGCAAAAAGGAGGTCATAGAATTCTGAGAAGATCGCTGAGCTGAAGGACTTTCGTAGAATTAGTAACTTTTTAAAAGTTACTCTACGACAGATGAATTTAAGGCGGTTAGTGTAAAGGTGCGTAAAGCTCACGCTCAAGAAATGTGAGTGGATTATTAAAGTTACTGCACTACAGCTGTAAAAATGCAGTGTTGAAGCGACGTGCCACCATCCACATCTTGCCACTTATTCCACTCAGCAAAATTAAAAGGAAGTAATATAAAATCATTTCAAATTTGTTTTTCTGACCTTTGCGCTTTCATATTGCTATCTGAACTTAGAGCTTTCAAACCTTCAAGCAATTTCGAGCCCCAGTTTCTCAAATCTCCAGAAAACTTAAACACCTTTGTGATCTTTCAGTTCAAATTCACCCAAATGGCAATCTTTTAATGCGCTGACAAGTTCGTTGCTCAAGAGAAGAAGTTCAGAGATATTCTTAAACTTGTGCAAGAGGCTAGTTTCTCAAAATGTTTGGAAACCAACACAAGAATCTACACAGCGCTCGTTAAAGAGTTTTATCTCAATATTGTGTATGATGGTAGCACCTTGGTCACCAAAGTGAAGGGTACAGTGCTGTAGATGAAAGCTGTTGAAATCAATCACAATCTGGGTTTCTTAAGCCAAGGCTTCACCTCTTTTGATGAAATAGATATGAAGGAAGGACTGAAGATGATGGGTCATAAGAAGAACCCTCAGCTCAAAGGACTCAAGAAGAAGGAGTTCCCTCAGGAATATCAATTCCTTGTTGAGATCGTGGGCAAGTGCATCATCTACAAAGACACTGCTTATGATTCGGTAAGTGAACTGCAGCTGAAGATCATGACTGTCATTGTCATAAAGAAGCAGATCAACTCCGGCGTTATTCTCTTGAGTTGGCTGACCAAATGGATTGAAGACTACAACAAGAAGCAGGCTAAGAAGAAGGTTCTGGGCAAGCCTGCTTCCAAAATGTTCCATAAAAAGTTGGTGAGCATCATTCTGAAGAAGAGATTAAAGAGCAAAATTGGTGATGTTGAAGGAGAGACTCTAAACGCCAACAAAAAGATTACCCCTAAACTGTTTGATAACTGGAAAAGAAACCCAGTAGAAAATCTAAGATCGAAGCAATCAGAAGGTAGAAATGAAAGAACAATAAATGAAGTTCAAAAGCCTGCAAAAACCAAGGGCAAAAGAAAAGTGGAGACAATTGAAGAGGAAGTTTCTCAAGGGTCGGCTGCACCTGAAATTCATAGAGCTCGAACTCTACGGTCGACCAACCAGACAAGAAAAAAAAGAGAGTAAGAAGGTAACAAAGAAAATCCCCAAGGACTCTCAAAAGGGTCCCTCAAATTCTAAGAAGAGGGAAGAAGAAGAAGAAGATATTAACACTCCCCTTTCAAAAATCGTTTCAAAAAGGAGGAGTGTAAGGCTAAATCAACGGAAAAGGGCGTCTGCTCAACTGGAAGAATAAGCAGGAGAGTCTATGCCTCCTCTAGTCGAAGAGCATGAGGATGAAGAAGAAGAAGAGATTCCTGCGTTTATCAGAAAGAATCTAGGAAAAAGCAAATTTACTTCATCTACACCACGGAATGAAGAAGATATGGATGCGAAGGTCTCTATACCTAAGCCTCAAGATGTTGATCAAATAATGGCTGAGACAGCCTCAGTGTTTGAGCCAAAGTAAGAAGATGAATTGGCTATGAAGGATGTTACTCCTGAGCCTAGTAAAGATAATGACTCGGCTGTGAAGGCTTCTACGCCTGAGCCACAAAATGTGAAAGAATTGGTTGTGACGGTTGATGAGCCAGAGCCTCACGGTGATGATGAAGAACTAGCTGTGAAAGCATCAAGTCCTGAGCCAAAGGAAAAGAAAAAGAAGAAGAAATTGAGCAAGATAATAGAAAAGGAAGATAGAAGAAAGAGGAAAGTAGAACAGAAGGAAGAGGAAATGAAGAAGAAAAAGGAAGAAGACAAGCAAAAGAGAAGAGAAGAAAAAAAGAAGAGGAAAGAGCTAAGAACCAAGCATAAGGAAGATCCAATTCAATGATCGTTACATTCCTCTGATACTTCTCATGTCATCAAGATGGTGGTAGAGGATGACAATAAAGGTTTCGACCCAACGATCGTAAAGCTTAAGGATCCTAGCTCTGGGGGCAGTAACCCATTGAATATCCAGTTCCTCCTCCCTCTCTTCCATCTACATCTCAGCCAGAGCCTGTGAACACTTTCATTCCTCCTCCAAGGCCGTATCAACCTGGTCTTCCCAAAGTAATTCTCACAGGAAGAGAAGTTCCAGAAATAGCTCATCTTCTTCCTAATGAATTCGAAGGAATAGGGGCAGGTAGAATGAGAGTGATGCACTCTACAGATCCTCTGTTCACTCTCTTCTACGACTTGTAGATAAACAAAAGTATAACCGTTTATGAACCCAATGGAGATCAATTATTCTACTTTATGCCACTTATACCCCTAGTCAGAGAAATCATGCAAATAGATCAAAGTTTCATCATATGGAACTACTCCAAATATCCAAATCTGAAGCTAGTGGCTCAAAACTTTCCTAAAGTTCTCAAGTACGCCACCAAGCTAATATGCTCTGAGCCATCTATATCTTCTCATTTGCATCAGAAGGTAACTGTTGTACCCTCTCTATTTTTAAATTTTATTATTCCATCCTATGATTGGGATAAAGCACTTATAGAATCTCTTTCCCCTGACCCTGAGCAATCTCCTGCTCAAATTTGTCTTGCTGAATCTCTTAATAATCCTCCGTTCAAAGAGTCTCAACACTCTACGGATGATGTAGATAATACTCGTCTTCCAATTGTAGAGTCCCAACACTCTATTGATCATGAAAATAAACCTCATTCTCCGTTTGTAGAGCCTTCACATTCTACGAATGATGAACAAACAATATACTCTCCAATCGTAGAGTCTCAAAACCCTACGATCGATGTACATAATACTAGTTCTCCTGTACATACACCTATACAAGTTCATACTGACTCTCCATCTCCTATTTAGATATCTTTTATACTTACTACACCTCATGAAAGTAGTATGCACACAAGCCAATTATATTTGATATAATGTAGCATATACTTTGCAATCTTATTCATTTATTAATAAAAGAATTGATTTTCTTAAAAGGCATTTTATAGTGCTGTTATATTAAATGTGATAAACTCACAGTTTTGAGCAATGCTCTTAGAATCATGATGGTGATCATGCTAATGAGATCTAAATTCTAGATAGCTCACAAACTAAAATCGTTCCTAATCGTTGGATTACTAAAAAGGGGATTAGTGAAGCCGGATACATTAGTACATACGTTGCTTGCTCTTAGGAAGAGGATGATTGATGATCCCATAATCATTTGTGTGGAGACACTAAAGCAAGTATGTAGGTGCTTATTGGATAATAAGTTCACTGAACGTGGCTCGCTAAGGAATACCTAATGGAGTTTTACACGCCTGTCAATAGGAATTCCTCTAGTGATAGTAGTACAAGTGATCCTTGGACTTGAGATCATCATAGTATCTTGTGTATGATGAGTTATACTTTGACATGTCCCTTAATACCTTTTGGGTATATCAAAGGGTATGATTGGGTATAATAAGTTGTGCATGGAGATAGGTGAATGATGAAGAAAGAATCTATCACGTCTAGTAAAAGATGTGAATGTCCTATGTGATTCGATAAATGACAACTCAGTAGTCATTGGCCAAGGTAGAATGAAATTGGAAAGGAGTTTTTAATTTGGATTATTTAGAGTTGTGCATTTGGAAATCGAAATACATATAATTAAATAAAATAAGACTTGACAGTAAATCCATGTCTTATATTTAATTGGGACATTGTATGGTAGAAGAATTGAATTGTACGGTAACTATTCACTGAAAGGTTCTTTTGTGATTAATGTTGAAATCTATATTATCTGGAAAGTCGTTGATCGCTAAGAGGGCTTACCCTTATTGTAGAATAAATATTATTTATTTAAATCAATTAAATAGTTTAATTTATTTATTTAAATATGATTAGAATTGTTCTAATTGATTTATTCACAATCGGTTTAATATGGAGAACCTAAAGGGTCACACCGCAAAAGGAAAATATTTATTTAAGAAGTAAATGGCATAATTGTAATAATAAGTTAAGTGTATTTAATTTAATCTATGGAGATAGAATAAATAAAATAGCTTAATATTAAATTTAATATGGAGAACCTAAAGGGTCACACCGCAAAAGGAAAATATTTATTTAAGAAGTAAATGGCATAATTGTAATAATAAGTTAAGTGTATTTAATTTAATCTATGGAGATAGAATAAATAAAATAGCTTAATATTAAATTATTAAATAATAAATATTAAGCTATTTAATTTATTCTATCTCCATATACTAAATTAAATACACTTAACTTATTATTACAATTATATCATTTACTTCTTAAATAAATATTTTCCTTTTGCGGTATGACCCTTTAGGTTCTCCATATTAAGCCGGTTGTGAATAAATCAATTAGAACAATTCTACTCTTATTTAAATAAATAAATTAAACTATTTAATTCATTTAAATAAATAATATTTATTCTACAATAAGGGTAAGCCCCCTTAGCGATCAACGACTTTCTAGATAATATAGATTTCAACATTAATCACAAAAAAACCTTTCAGTGAATAGTTACCGTACAATTCAATCCTTCTACCATACAATGTCCCAATTAAATATAAAACATGGATTTACTGTCAAGTCTTATTTTTATTTAATTATTTGTATTTCGATTCCCAAATGCACAACTCTAAGTAATGCAAATTAGAAACTCCTTTCTAATTTCATTCTGCCTTGGCCAAGGTCTACTGAGTTGTCATTTATCGAATCATATAGGACATTCACATCTTTTACTAGACGTGATAGATTCTTTGTTGATCATTCACCTATCTCCATGGACAACTTATTATACCCAATCATACCCTTTGATATACCCAAAAGGTCTTAAGGGACATGTCAAAGTATAACTCATCATACACAAGATACTATGATGATCTCAAGTCCAAGGATCACTTGTACTACTATCACTAGAGGAATTCCTATTGACAGACGAGTAAAACTCCATTAGGTATTCCTTAGCGAGCCACGTTCAGTGTACTTATTCTCCAATAAGCACCTACATACTTGCTTTAGTGTCTCCACACAAATGATTATGAGATCAATCATCCTCTTCCTAAGAGTAAGCAACGTATGTACTAATCTATCCGGATTCACTAATCCCCTTTTTAGTAATCCAACGATTAGGAACGATTTTAGTTTGTGAGATATCTAGAATTTAGATCTCATTAGCATGATCACCATCATGATTCTAAAAGCATTGCTTAAAACTATGGGTTTATCACATTTAATATAACATCACTATGTAGATAATATAAAATGTCTTTTAAGAAAATCAATTCTTTTATTAATAAATGAATAAGATTACAAAGTATATGCTACATCATATTAAATATGATTGGCTTGTGTGCATACTACTTTCAATCTCCCACTTGCACTAAAGTCAATCGCCATGGTATCTAATACCCATCTTCTCTAAGTGACGATCAAACTGTTGTTGTGTTAAAGCTTTAGTAAATGGATTTGCAATGTTGTCTTGAGAGTCCACACGCTCCAAGGTGACATCTCCTCTTTCAATGATCTCTCTAATCAAATGAAACCGCCGCAACACGTGTTTGGATTTCTGATGAGACCTGGGTTCCTTAGCCTGCGCAACAGCTCCGTTGTTGTCACAGAATAAAGGTACGGCTCCTCTAATGTTAGGAACCACTCCAAGTTCAGTTACGAACTTCTTCATCCAAACAGCTTCCTTTGCAGCTTCACTTGCAGCTATGTACTCTGCCTTTGTCACTGAATCAGCAACTGTTTGCTGCTTGGAACTTTTCCAACTCACCGCGCCACTGTTTAAGGTAAACACATACCCTAAAACGAATTTACTGTCATCTTGGTCCGTTTGAAAACTTGAACCTGTATAGCCCTCTAGTTTCAATTCAGACCCACCGTAGGCAAGAAATACATCCTTAGTTCTTCTCAAGTACTTTAGGATGTTTTTCACTGCCTTCCATTGCTCTTCTCCTAGATTCGACTGATATCTGCTCGTTACACTAAGTGCATGAGCGACATATGGTCTAGTACATATCATACCATACATGATAGATCCTATTGCGGAAGCATAAGGAATCTTACTCATACGGTCTCTCTCTTTAGGTGTCTTTGGGGCCTGTTTCTTGGAGAGATGTATTCCATGGCTCATCGGCATGAGACCTCTCTTGGAATCTTCCGTGCTAAACTTCTTTAGCATCGAGTCAATGTACTTTCCTTGGGTCAAGCCCAGCATCCTTTTAGATCTATCTCTATAGATCTTTATCCCCAAAATATAGGATGCCTCACCCAAGTCCTTCATGGAGAAGTGTTTAGATAACCAAATTTTGATCAACTGTAGCATAGGAACATCATTCCTTATCAGTAATATATCATCAACATATAATACAAGGAATGAAATAGTGCTCCCACTAACCTTCTTGTACACACAAGTTTCATCCTCATTTTTGATAAAATCAAACCTTTTGATTATCTCATCAAAACGGATGTTCCATCTTCGAGAAGTTTGTTTCAATCCATAAATGGATCGTTGTAGCTTACAGACTTGGTTTGTTCCAACCGTTAAAACAAAACCCTCTGGCTGTATCATATATACATTCTCCTCAAGCTCTCCATTGAGGAAGGCCGTTTTCACGTCCATTTGTCAGATCTCGTAGTCATAATAAGCTGCAATTGCAAACAAAATCCGAATGGACTTGAGCATAGCTACTGGTGAGAAGGTTTCATCATAGTCAACTCCTTGTCTTTGTTTGAAACCTTTTGCAACCAGTCGGGCCTTATAGGTCTCTACCTTGCCATCCTCTCCAATGTTTCTCTTAAAGACCCATTTACACCCAATAGGCTTAATGCCCTCAGGTGGTGAAACCAAAGTCCATACTTGGTTTTCATACATGGAGTCCATCTCGGATTTCATGGCTTTTAGCCATTTCTCTGAGTCTTCACTACTCATAGCCTCTTCGTAAGTCAATGGATCATCATCTATGATGCGTACCTCATCATCATCCTCTATGATGAATCTATACCTATCAGGTATCTTCGGTACTCTTCCAGATTTATGAATAGGTAGTGGTACAGTAGGTTCTTTTATTTGGTCAGGTACCTGACTTTGATCCGTAGTATTTTGTGGTTCTTGAACTTCTTCAAGATATATCTTACTCCCATTGACCCCTTCAAGGATAAACTCCTTTTCCAAGAAGGCAGCGTGTTTCGCAACAAACACATTTTGATCAGTAGGATGATAGAAATAATACCCTACAGTTTCTTTAGGGTATCCCACAAATCTACACTTGTCGGATCTAGTCTTTAGCTTATCATGCTCAAACCTTTTGACATAAGCTGGACAATCCCAAGTCTTAACATACTTAAGTATTGGTTTCCTCCCTGTCCATATCTCATATGGGGTCTTTGGAACGGATTTGGTAGGTACCTTGTTAAGTAGGTATGCAGCCGATTCTAGGGCATAACCCCAGAAGGATACTGGAAGGTCGGTAAAACTCATCATGCAACGAACCACGTCCAATAATGTTTGATTTCTCCTTTCAGATACACCATTTAATTGTGGCGTCCCTGGTGGAGTCCATTATGAGATTATACTATTTTCTTTGAGACAATTAAGAAACTCATTGGTTAAGTATTCCCCTCCTCGATCCGATCGAAGAATTTTAATACTTTTACCAGTTTATTTCTCTACTTCACTTCTGAATTCTTTGAACTTTTCAAATGATTCAGATTTGTATTTCATTAAATACACATATCCAAATCTAGAATGATCATCAGTGAAAGTAATAAAATAAGAATACCCTCCTCGTGCACTCGTTGTCATAGGTCCACATATGTCTGTGTGTACCAACATTAACAACTCTGTAACTCTTTCTCCTTTTCCAGTAAAAGGAGATTTAGTCATTTTACCCATGAGACAAGATTCACAAGTTGGATATGATTCGTAATCAGATAGCTCTAAAAGCCCATCTTTATGTAACTTAGATAATCTTGTTTCATTGATATGACCGAGTCTACAGTGCCACATAAAGGTATAATTAACATCATCTCTTTTTCTTTTCTTTGTTTGTTCAATTTGAAGTATATTTTCATGCAAGTCAAGTATGTAAAGTCCATTTAGTAGATTGCCAACACCATATAAAACATTTTTATTATAAATAGAACAACTATTGTTCTTTATTATAATATCAAAACCATCCATATCCAATACAGAAATTGAAATAATGTTTCTAATGAGTGTCGGAATATAATAACAATTGTTTAAACTAATGAACTTGCCCGAAGGCAGTGCTAAACAATAAGTCCCTACAACTAATACAGCAACCTTTGCTCCATTTCCCACTCGTATGACGACTTCATCCTTGTTCAGCTTTCTACTTCTGCTGAGTCCCTACATATTATTACATATGTGAGAACTACAGCCGGTATCCAATACCCAAGTAGAATTTTAACTTTCAGAAAAATTAATTTCAATCATGAACAAACCTAGATCGGAAGTCGAAGCTTCTCCAAGCTTCTTTTGGTCCGCAAGATACTCCTTGCAATTCCTCTTCCAGTGTCCCGGCTCATTGCAATGGTAGCAAATTCCTTTGCTATCTGGATCAGGTTTCTTTTTATCCTTTCTCTTCGCCTTGCCCTTAGCCTTCTTGTTTTTCTTCTTTTCAGAAGATACCCTGGGCCTCTTCCTTTTCTTGGAAGAATCATCCACTAGTAAGACTTGGTTCTTGTTGGATGAGAAGTGACCTTCAGTAGTTTTCAGCATGTTAAGTAACTCAGGCAAGCTGACGTCCAACTTATTCATGTGAAAATTCCCAAAAAATTGTGAGAAGGTGTCCGGGAGTGACTGTAAGATCAAATCTTGACTTAACTCCCCATCCATCACGAACCCTAGCTGTCTAAGTTGTTCAATCAGATTGATCATCTTAAGGACATGAGTCTCAACAGCAGTGCCCTCGGTCATACGAGATCGGAAGAGCTCCTTAGATATTTGATATCTAGTAGTCCTACTTTGCTCACCATACAACTCTTTGAGGTGCAGCAATATAGTAGGAGCATCCATAGTTTCATGCTGACGCTGAAACTCGTTACTCATGGATACGAGCATGATGCATTGAGCCAAGATTGCATCATTTTGCCACTTTCTTAAAGTAGCAATCTCTTCCTCAGAGGCTGTTTCTGTAACACTTGCAGGGACTGGCAAATTTAGGACATAAGAAATCTTTTCAGCAGTAAGAACAATTCTCAGATTCCTTAACCAGTCCGTGTAATTCGGTCCGGTCAGTTTGTTAGCATCAAGTATGTTACGCAGTGATAGTGAGTTTGACATTTTTAAATTCTGCATGTGAAATAGACAACATTTTGGCATACATTCATTTAATTAATTACCAAAATAAATTAGGTCTTTATTTTAAATTGGTATCTCTCTCTTTTTCATCAAACTATATTACCCTCAATATATATAGTTCGGCAAATCTTTAATTGAGAATAAGGATCCCATTTCAAATGTATATAGCCTTGTATGACACAACAAACTATATATAAATAAATAGGTAGACAACTATTGTCAATTACATCACTATGTAACTCCTTGTATTTTGCTTATTAGATTATTTTGATCAAGTGTGACACATCCGAATCAAAATTATCCAAGTTAAGTCTAACCTAGCAGTTCCATATATTCGAAAGAAAAACACTGTCCTTGTGTGACACAACAAAACAACATCGTTTAGTCTATTTATAAGCATCAAATGTGATAAAGTAACATCTTAAATATTTAATACTTGCCTTGTGTGACACAACAAACTCATATTAAATATTTAATACTCTATCGCTTTACCATGCTAGAAGGCGACGTTCGATATTCCAAATATCTTTGAACGCTTAGGACTTAATATAATTTCTTTGAGGGGTTTATTATTATTAGTCTCATCTTATTTAGCGCGCATGCACATATATATATAAAATACGCGTCATATTATTTAACATGCGAAGCATGTTGTATAATATAATATATATATATAGTAATCATGCACATATAGAATACTATATTCTACCCGGATTGATTATGGACTTTTATTCTAGTTTGGTTCACTAGAGCCACCAAGTGAACCAAAAGGTAAAACCTAGGGTGCAAGAATTAAAATTTAAATATAACTATTACATTTAAACCCGGGCTCCATTACAAACGGGTCTTCAAGCGCTCATTGCTCCTTTGTCTCCAATTCTTCAAAATTAATTCTAACTAATCCTATTACAAAAAACTATTTACAATAAATAGAAACTTTGATCAGCAGTCAAGGGGGAGTACATAGAAGGGAGATAGAATTTACATTAAGAAAAATTAGAGAAGACGAGGTACGCAGACCCCATTTATAAAAACCCATACATTCAAGCATCCTCTAAAATAAATCCAATCACACATTGGTCAATAGTCCATAATCAATCCCTATTTATTATCATATATATCTCTATATGTATCAATAAATAACATTCATCTCATGAATAATAAAACCATTCTATATATGCATTGATATCAATTAATGGGCAAAAGTTTTGCTAATATTTAGTTTTGAAACAAAATAAACTCTTTTATTTTAATCAAAAATCAAATCCAAATTAAACTCCTTTCATTTTAGCAATCTGAAATCCTATTTCAGATAAAATAAACATATTTATTTTAAAATTTTATCAATTAAATAAACCATTTATGTTAGTTGAGAAAAACAAAAAAAAAATTCAAAGTCTGCACACCGGCGCGGTCGCGCTCCAAATTGAACTAGGAGCGGTGCGGCCGCACTGCACCCCTAGAAATGTTTTCTGGGTTAGGGCGCGGCCGCACTCCAGAATGAACTGGAAGCGGCGCGGCCGCGCCGCGACGCAGATTCAGAAAAAAATTTCCAGCCCAAAAATCCGATCGTATCGCATATTAATTCATACATGGAATCATCAAAATCAATAATTAATCCAAGGATTAGGCTCTGATACCACTGTTAGGTTTGTATATTACGCAAGCATGCAATCAAATTACACAAATAGGGCGGAAGCGTGATAAAACGGATTTTAAAATTTTTCATACAAACCATCACCATGATCTATCCTTGTGTTCAATTATCAATTAAACGAAAGAGAAAAAGAATAAGAGTTATACCCTCATAGATCAAAGCTTCCTCGGGTACAAGTTCAACTCCTAGTCCTTCGTATTCTCCTTGAATTCCACCGATGAGATTCCTTCCTTTGATCAACGTTAGCCACCCAAGTGTTTGGACTCTAGAGGTGATCCACCAAGGAAGAATAGGTATTCAAGAAGTTGGGTATTGGCAAAACCCTAGTTTCTATCTCTATAGAAATTACAAGTACTCTCCACAATCTAATGCAATAGTGTGTAACCCTAATCTATGATAAGACTCCTCTTATTTATAGATGTAGGAATAACCCTTCCCTAAACTATTTAGGATTAGGGTTTCTATTATAATTAAACTCCTTTAATTAATTATGCTCCTAATCCAATTAGGAATTCATGAGAGAGTACTTCTATTAATTAATTCCCAATCCATATTAGGAATTAAATAATAGTAATAATAATAATAATAATAAAACTCCTCTTATTAATTTATATTTAATATTCCCAAAATATTAAATAATAAATATTAAGTTATTTAATTTATTCTATCTCCATAGACTAAATTAAATACACTTAACTTATTATTACAATTATGTCATTTACTTCTTAAATAAATATTTTTCTTTTGCGGTGTGACCCTTTAGGTTCTCCATATTAAACCGGTTGTGAATAAATTAATTAGAACAATTCTAATCTTATTTAAATAAATAAATTAAACTATTTAATTCATTTAAATAAATAATATTTATTCTACAATAAGGGTAAGCCCCCTTAGCGATCAACGACTTTCTAGATAATATAGATTTTAACATTAATCACAAAAGAACCTTTCAGTGAATAGTTACCGTATAATTCAATCCTTCTACCATACAATGTCCCAATTAAATATAAGACATGGATTTACTGTCAAGTCTTATTTTTATTTAATTATTTTTATTTCGATTCCCAAATGCACAACTCTAAATAATGCAAATTAGAAACTCCTTTCTAATTTCATTCTGTCTTGGCCAAGGTCTACTGAGTTGTCATTTATCGAATCACATAGGACATTCACATCTTTTACTAGACGTGATAGATTCTTTGTTGATCATTCACCTATCTCCATGGACAACTTATTATACCTAATCATACCCTTTGATATACCCAAAAGGTCTTAAGGGACATGTCAAAGTATAACTCATCATACACAAGATACTATGATGATCTCAAGTCCAAGGATCACTTGTACTACTATTGACAGGTGAGTAAAACTCCATTAGGTATTCCTTAGCGAGCCACGTTCAGTGTACTTATTCTCCAATAAGCACCTACATACTTGCTTTAGTGTCTCCACACAAATGATTATGAGATCAATCATCCTATTCCTAAGAGCAAGCAACGTATGTACTAATCTATCCGGATTCACTAATCCCCTTTTTAGTAATCCAACGATTAGGAACGATTTTAGTTTGTGAGATATCTAGAATTTAGAACTCATTAGCATGATCACCATCATGATTCTAAAAGCATTGTTCAAAGCTATGAGTTTATCACATTTAATATAACAGCACTATATAGATAATATAAAATGCCTTTTAAGAAAATCAATTTTTTTATTAATAAATGAATAAGATTACAAAGTATATGCTACATCATATCAAATATGATTGGCTTGTGTGCATACTACTTTCATAATCTTGTGCTAATTATCGATTTTGATAATTCCATGTGTGTATGGTATGCGATTGGATCGAACCTTTTGGGCAGAATCTGTTTTTCTGAATCTGCTACGCGGCGCAGCTGTGCCATTTCCAGTTCATTCTGGAGCGCAGCTATGCCCAAACCCAGAAAGTCGTTTCTGGGGTTCAGCGCAGCTGCGCTGTTTCCCAGTTCATTCTAGGCGCAGCTGCTCCGGACAGCAGAATCCGAAAAAATAATTTTTCCTTCAATTAAAATAAATGGTTTATTTAATTGATATAAGTTTAAAATAAAGATGTTTATTTTATCTAGAATAGGATTTCAGATTGCTAAAATTAAAGGAGTTTAATTTGGATTTGGTTTTTGATTAAAATAAAAGAGTTTATTTTGTTTCAAAACTAAATATTACCAAAACTTTTGCCCATTAATTGATATCAATGCATATATGAAATGGTTTTAATATTCATGGGATGAATGTTATTTATTGATACATATAGAGATATGTATGATAATAAATAGGGATTGATTATGGACTATTGACCAATGTCTGATTGGAATTATTTTAGAGGATGCTTGAATGTATGGGTTTTTATAAATGGGGTCTGCGTACCTCGTCTTCTCTAATTTTTCTTAATGTAAAATTCTATCTCCTTCCTATGTACTTCCCCTTGACTGCTGATCAAGGTTTCTATTTATTATAAATAGTTTTTATAAAAGGACTAGTTAGAATTAATTTTGAAGAATTGGAGACAAAGGTGCAAGGAGCGCATGAAGACCCATTTGTAATGGAGCTCGGGTTTAAATGTAATAGTTATATTTAAATTTTATTCTTGCACCCTAGGTTTGACCTTTCGGTTCACTTGGTGGCTCTAGTGAACCAAACTAGAATAAAAGTCCATAATCAATCCGGGTAGAATATAGTATTCTATATGTGCATGTTTACTATATGTATATTATATATTATCCAACATGCTTCGCATGATAAATAATATGACATGTATTTCATATATATATATATATATATGTGTGTGTGTGTGTGTGTGTGTGTGCATGCGCGCTAAACAAGATGAGACTAATAATAACAAATCCCTCAAAGAAAATCATATTAAGTCCTAAGCGTTCAAAGATATTCGGAATATCGAACGTCGCCTTCTAGCATAGTAAAGCAATAGAGTATTAAATGTTTAATATGAGTTTGTTGTGTCACCACAAGGCAAGTATTAAATATTTAAGATGTTGTTTTATCACATTTGATGCTTATTAAGGAATTGAACGTTACTGTTTCGTTGTGTCACCACAAGGACGGTATTTTTCTCTTCACATATATGGAAGTGCTAGGATGGACTTAACTTGGATAATTTTGATTCGGATGGGTCACCACTTGATCAAAATAATCTACGAGGCAAAATACAAGGAGTTATATAGTGATGTAATTGACAATAGTTGTCTACCTATTTATTTATATATCGTTTGTTGTGTCACTACAAGGCTATATACATTTGAAATGGGATCCTTAATCTCACTAGTAAATCTTTAATTAGAATTGCCGAACTATATATAGAGGGTAATATAGTTTGATGAAAAAATGAGAGATACCAATTTAAAATAAAGACCTAATTTATTTTGGTAATTAATTAAATGAATGTATGCTAAAATGTTGTCTATTTTCACATGCAGAATTTAAAAATGTCAAACTCACTATCACTGCGTAGCATACTTGATGCTAACAAACTGACCGGACCGAATTACACGGACTGGTTAAGGAATCTGAGAATTGTTCTCACTGCTGAAAAGATTTCTTATGTCCTAAATTCGCCAGTCCCTGCAAATGTTGCAGAAACAGCCTCTTATAAAGAGATTGCTACTTTTAGAAAGTGGCAAGATGATGCAATCTTGGCTCAATGCATCATGCTCGTATCCATGAGTAATGAGCTTCAGCGTCAGCATGAAACTATGGATGCTCTTACTATACTGTTGCACCTCAAAGAGTTGTATGGTGAGCAAAGTAGGACTACTAGATATCAGATATCTAAGGAGCTCTTCTGATCTCGTTTGACCGAGGGCACTGCTGTTGAAACTCATGTCCTTAAGATGATCAATCTGATTGAACAACTTGGACAGCTTGGGTTAGTGATGGATGGGGAGTTAAGTCAAGATTTGATCTTGCAGTCACTCCCGGACACCTTCTCACAATTTGTTGTGAATTTTCACATGAATAAGTTGGACATCAGCTTGCCTGAGTTACTTAACATGCTGAAAACTGCTGAAGGTCACTTCTCATCCAACAAGAACCAAGTCTTACTAGTGGATGACTCTTCCAAGAAAAGGATGAGACCCAAGGTATCTTCTGAAAAGAAGAAAAACAAGAAGGCTAAGGGCAAGGCAAAGAGAAAGGATAAAAATAAACCTGATCCAGATAGCAAAGGAATTTGCTACCATTGCAATAAGCCGGGACATTGGAAGAGGAACTGCAAGGAGTATCTTGCGGACCAAAAGCAGAAGAAGCTTGGAGAAGCTTCGACTTCCGATAGGTTTGTTCATGATTGAAATTAATTTTTCTGAAAGTCAAAATTCTACTTGGGTATTGGATACCGGCTGTAGTTCTCACATATGTAATAATATGCAGGGACTAAGCAGAAGTAGAAAGCTGAACAAGGATGAAGTTATCCTACGAGTGGGAAATGGAGCAAAGGTTGTTGCATTAGCTGTAGGAACTTATTGTTTAGCACTGCCTTCGGGGAAGTTCATTAGTTTAAATAATTGTTATTGAGTTCCAACACTCATTAAAAATATTATTTCAATTTCTGTATTGGATATGGATGGTTTTGATATTATAATAAAGAACAATAGTTGTTCTATTTATAATAAAAATGTTTTATATGGTGTTGGCAATCTACTGAATGGACTTTACATACTTGACTTACATGAAAATATACGTCAAATTGAACAAACTAAGAAAAGAAAAAGAGATGATGTTAATTATACCTTTATGTGGCACTGTAGACTCGGTCATATCAATGAAACAAGATTAACCAAGTTGCATAAAGATGGGCTTTTAGAGCTATCTGATTACGAATCATATCCAACTTGTGAATCTTGTCTCATGGGTAAGATGACTAAATCTCCTTTTAGTGGAAAAGGAGAAAGAGTTACAGAGTTGTTAGTGTTGGTACACACAGACGTATGTGGACCTATGACAACAAATGCACGAGGAGGGTATTCTTATTTTATTACTTTCACTGATGATCATTCTAGATTTAGATATGTGTATTTAATGAAATATAAATCTGAATCGTTTGAAAAGTTCAAAGAATTCAGAACTGAAGTAGAGAAGCAAACTGGTAAGAGTATTAAGATTCTTTGATCGGATCGAGGAGGGGAATACTTAACCAATGAGTTTCTCAATTGTCTCAAAGAAAATGGTATAATCTCACAATGAACTCCACCAGGGACACCACAGTTGAATGGTGTATCTGAAAGGAGAAATCGAACATTGTTGGACATGGTTCGTTCCATGATAAGTTTTACCGACCTTCCAGTATCCTTCTGGGGTTATGTCCTAGAATCGGCTGCATACTTACTTAACAAGGTACCTACCAAATTCGTTCCAAATACCCCATATGAGATATGGACAGGGAGGAAACCAAATCTTAAGCATGTTAAAACTTAGGGTTGTCCAGCTTATGTCAAAAGGTTTGAGCATGATAAGCTGAAGACTAGATCCGACAAATGTAGATTCGTGGGATACCCTAAAGAAATATTAGGGTATTATTTCTATCATCCTACTGATCAAAAGGTGTTTGCTGCGAAACACGCTGCCTTCTTGGAAAAGGAGTTTATCCTTGAAGGGGTCAGTGGGAGTAAGATATATCTTGAAGAAGTTCAAGAACCACAAAATACTACGGATCAAAGTCAGGTACCTGACCAAGTAGAAGAACCTACTGTACCACCACCTATTCGTAAATCTGGAAGAGTACCGAAGATACCTAAAAGGTATGGATTCATCATAGAGGATGATGATGAGGTATGCATCATAGATGATGATGATCCGTTGACTTACGAAGAGGTTATGAGTAGTGAAGTCTCAGAAAAATGGCTAGAAGCCATGAAATCCGAGATGGACTCCATGTATGAAAACCAAGTATGGACTTTGGTTTCACCACCTGAGGGCATTAAGCATATTGGGTGTAAATGGGTCTTTAAGAGAAAGACTAGAGCAGATGGCAAGATAGAGACCTATAAGGCCCGACTGGTTACAAAAGGTTTCAAACAAAGACAAGGAGTTGACTATGATGAAACCTTCTCACGAGTAGCTATGCTCAAGTCCATTCGGATTTTTCTTGCAATTGCAGCATATTATGACTACGAGATCTGGCAAATGGACGTGAAAACAGCCTTCCTCAATAGAGAGCTTGAGGAGAATGTATATATGATACAGCCAGAGGGTTTTGTTTCAACGGTTGGAACAAACCAAGTCTGTAAGCTACAACGACCCATTTATGGATTGAAGCAAGCTTCTCGAAGATGGAACATCCGTTTTGATGAGATAATCAAAAGTTTTGATTTTATCAAAAATGAGGATGAACCTTGTGTGTACAAGAAGGTTAGTGGGAGCGCTGTTTCATTCCTTGTATTATATGTTGATGATATATTACTGATAGGGAATGATGTTCCTATGCTACAGTTGATCAAAATTTGGTTATCTAAACACTTCTCCATGAAGGACTTGGGTGAGGCATCTTATATTTTGGGGATAAAGATCTATAGAGATAGATCTAAAAGGATGTTGGGCTTGACCCAAGGAAAGTACATTGACTTGATGTTAAAGAAGTTTATCATGGAAGATTCCAAGAGAGGTCTCGTGCCGATGAGCCATGGAATACATCTCTCCAAGAAACAGGCCCCAAAGACACCTGAGGAGAGAGGCCGTATGAGTAAGATTCCTTATGCTTCCGCAATAGGATCTATCATGTACGGTATGATATGTACTAGACCAGATGTCGCTCATGCACTTAGTGTAACGAGCAGATATCAGTCAAATCCAGGAGAAGAGAACTGGAAAGCAGTGAAAAATATCCTAAAGTACTTGAGAAGAACTAAGGATGTATTTCCTGTCTACGGTGGGTCTGAATTGACACTAGAGGGCTATACAGACTCAAGTTTTCAAACGGACCAAGATGACAGTAAATCCGTTTCAGGGTATGTGTTTACCTTAAATGGTGGCGCGGTGAGTTGGAAGAGTTCCAAGCAGCAAACAGTTGCTGATTCAGTGATAGAGGCAGAGTACATAGCTGCAAGTGAAGCTGCAAAGGAAGCTGTTTGGATGAAGAAGTTCATAACTGAACTTAAAGTGGTTCCTAGCATTAGAGAAGCCATACCTTTATTCTGTGACAACAACGAAGTTGTTGCGTAGGATAAGGAACCCAGGTCTCATCAGAAATCCAAACACGTATTGCGGCGGTTTTATTTGATTATAGAGATCATTGAAAGAGGAGATGTCACCCTGGAGCATGTGGACTCTCAAGACAACATTGCAGATCCATTTACTAAAGCTTTAACACAACAGCAGTTTGATCGTTACTTAGAGAAGATGGGTATTATATACCATGGCGATTGGCTTTAGTGCAAGTGGGAGATTGAAAGTAGTATGCACACAAGCCAATCATATTTGATATGATGTAACATATACCTTGTAATCTCATTCATTTATTAATAAAAGAATTGATTTTCTTAAAAGGTATTTTATATTATCTACATAGTGTTGTTATATTAAATGTGATAAACTCATAGTTTTGAGCAATGCTTTTAGAATCATGATGGTGATCATTCTAATGAGATCTAAATTATAGATAGCTCACAAACTAAAATCGTTCCTAATCGTTGGATTACTAAAAAGGGGATTAGTGAATCCGGATAGATTAGTACATACGTTGTTTGCTCTTAGGAAGAGGATGATTGATCACATAATCATTTGTGTGGAGACACTAAAGCAAGTATGTAGGTGCTTATTGGAGAATAAGTTCACTGAACGTGGCTCGCTAAGGAATACCTAATGGAATTTTACTCACCTGTCAATAGGAATTCCTCTAGTAATAGTAGTACAAGTGATCCTTGGACTTGAGATCATCATAGTATCTTGTGTATGATGAGTTATACTTTGACATGTCCCTTAAGACCTTTAGGGTATATCAAAGGGTATGATTGGGTATAATAAGTTGTGCATGGAGATAGGTGAATGATCAACAAAGAATCTACCACGTCTAGTAAAAGATGTGAATATCCTATGTGATTCGATAAATGAGAACTATTTATTTAAGAAGTAAATGGCATAATTGTAATAATAAGTTAAGTGTATTTAATTTAATCTATGGAGATAGAATAAATTAAATAGCTTAATATTTATTATTTAATATTTTGGAAATATTAAATATAAATTAATAAGAGAAGTCTTATTATTATTATTATTACTATTACTATTATTTAATTCATAATAGGGATTGAGAATTAATTAATAGAAGTACTCTCTCATGAATTTCTCATTGGATTAGGAGCATAATTAATTAAAGGAGTTTAATTATAATAGAAACCCTAATACTAAATAGTTTAGGGAAGGGTTTTCCTACATCTATAAATAAGAGGAGTCTTATCATAGATTAGGGTTACACACTCTTGCATTAGATTGTGGAGAGTACTTGCAATTTCTATAGAGATAGAAACTAGGGTTTTGCCAACACCCATCTTCTTGAATAACTATTATTCCTTGGTGGATCACCTCTAGAGGCCAAACACTTGGGTGGCTAATGTTGATCAAGCAAAGGAATTTAGTCGGTGGAATTCAAGGAGAACGCGAAGGAATTGGAGGTGAACTTGTACCCGAGGAAGCACGGTTCTACGAGGGTATAATTTTTATCTCTATTTCTTTCGTTTATATCGTTAATTGAGCACATAGAATGATCATGGTGATGGTTTGTATAAAATTTTAAAAAATTCGATTTTATCGCGTTTCCGCTTTATTTGTGTAATTTGATTGCATGCTTGCGTTATATACAAACCTAACACCTCAAACATCTCTGTACATCTACTTCCTCCTCCTCATTCTCTTCTCTAAACATAGAGTCTCAAAATCTTACGTTTGATAAAACTAAAGCATTTATCCTTGTTCCACCAAAAGATTCACCTATACACTCTCCGTCCACCATTCAAATAATAAAGCAAGAATCCAACCTGTCTATTCCTACCAATATACCTTTCAATTCAAGAAATGAATTATTTAACCTACCTTTTGCTTTAATCAATCTCTCTCAGCGTGATAAGGTGGAATCTGAAGACACTCTCTCTCAAATCATGAAACGTCTTGAAGTCATTCCAACCATTGCTCGGCTCACTGATCTTACCTCTCATATAACTCAAGACATCAGTGACAAGCTTGAATAACCCTCTACTAAGCTTCGTGATCGAATGGACAAGATTACCACTACTGTGAGTTATCTTCCTGGAGACATGGATAGAGAACTGAATAAGCAATTAAAGTCATTCTTCAAAGATGTGTCTCATCGTCTTCATGATCGAGATCAGATTTTTCTTAAGATAATTAAAGATCATAAATAGGCTGTCTTGGTTCTTCAAAAACAAAACGCAAGCTCTATTCAAGCTCTGACAGACAAAGTCTTTGAACTCAGTTCGGCACTCTCGGAGTTCAAGAGTGATATTACCATTCGAACTGACAACACCATGGCTTTGGTCCACCAGCAGAGTGATCAAGCTGCTGCCTGTCAAGAAGAAATTCGAGCTGATATTGCTATGTCTTCCTCCCAACTCTAAGAGCTGGTTGAATCAGTCAAACATCTATCTGGCGCTCATAATGACAAAAAGGGGGAGAAGCAGAAGAAAGCGGAGAAATATCAATCTCAATGGGAGAAAAGAAAGAGAAATCAAAGGCAAATATCCATATCCCTTCCGCTTTTAGATCTCCTCCTCTTCCTCCATCAGCTATTCCTCTAGAACATGGCAACTCCTCTTCAAGGCAAGAATCATCGAGTAGAGTTTTCTCTACTGGCATTCGAGTTCCCTCAAGTGATCCTGCATACCTTAATAGAAATCTTCAAGGAACTCATGTCGTAGGAGAAAAGAGAATAAATATGCCTAATCTTGGCCCAAGAGACTCTACAGAAGAAATCAAAAGAAAAGAGCTTGAAGACAAAGCCAGACGAGATCGCAGAATAAAGTTAAAAAAGAAGTGGCTCTCAAAGGAGAAACGATCAAGAAGGTAGTAATATTAGTTTTAAAAATTATAAATTTTATTGGAAAAATAAATTCATATGTTGTACAATTATTATACATCAATAAATTTATTATTTCGTTCTAGCAATACAGTGGCTTACTGTATTTTAAGTCATGTTCATATTTCAAGTAACTGTATTACAGAATTAATGAATGTTGTGAAACTGTTGGTTTTGTCAATATCAAATAGGAGGAGATTGTTAGAGCTTGCATATTTAAATTTAACGATGATTATGATTAATGTATATTTATACCAGTAAATTTTGTAAAGTCTTTAATAATGACTTGATGTATAAGGACTTAGCTTAGAAAGATCAAATATATTAGGTTGATCTTATTGAGTTGATCGATCTGATGTATAGTTGATAGGATATTCATTGAACGTAAAGTTACTCTGTCAACTTGTAATGTCAAATCAAATCGCAAAGTCAACTTGTCTTCGTAAAGTATCTCAAGACTCGTTTAGTAAAGACAAGATCGTAAAGTCAGCTTCAGCATCATAAAGTAAATCTTCGTAGAGCTGATCATAAAGTTCTTTCGTAGAGTTTTATTCCTGTCATAGAGCAATTCTCATAAAAGGGCAAGACGAAGAGTAAACTTCGCGATCCATCGTCTTCGTAGAGTAAGTCAGTCTGACAACATGACTGACATTGAAGCGTTGCTAATTGAAGGTCCGGATGCATTAATCAAACATCCTTGGTTGAAATTGAAGATCAGAAGATGTGTCTACCAGCTACTTTGCTGAAAGCGACAACTCACAGGTGGTAAGTGAGATTGCAGTTTGATGTGACAGGCATGTCAAAAAGAAGCTGACACATTAGTTTAAAATGTTAACATCAAGGATCCTAGGATATCTGAGTATTAAATGAACCAGCGGGAACCTAGCAACGGAAAAAAAATTCGACAAACTATAAAAGACAACAAAGATTTAAATTCAAGAAGAGACGAACTCTGGTCAAAAAGCCTAAGCTCTGCCAAAGTCTAAATAACTAACTTTACGATATTGAATATCTAGTTCAAGCTGCTAAGTACCTGAGAAGAGAAGAGCATATTGCCAACTTAGTAGCACCGCTCAACAACAACAATCAATCAACAGAGGACTGGGTGTCCTAGTCTTAGTAACCATTATACCGAGACTTAGTGACTCGAAGAGATCTAAGTGATCTGGGACTAAGTGTCCTGGTCTTAGTGACCATCATTCCGAGACTTAATGACTCGAAGGAACCTAAGTAGTTCAGTTGTAAAGATCTGAGTAATCTATATCCTTAGTGGATTTTCTACTTGTCGAAGTAGAAGAGTGGATTATGAGTTATTTAGTCTACGAACCACTTAAAATCTCGCCTGTGTCATTTATTTTTCTGTACTTACTTTTTGTTATATTATTGTTTGTGTGACTTTAAACCAAATTCACTAAATTTAGAACCGAGATTTCCTTTAAGGGGGCTTTTAAAAAAATTATTCTATTGTGCTTAGTCAATTCTGATTAACTAATTTATTGGTAATATCCTTAATAAGTTAAATTTTAAAAGAGGATCTATTCAATCCCCCCCATTCTAGATCTCTAAGTGCCTTTGGGAAACAGCATCTTTTATTATCATATATATTTTTTTAATTTAGATAATAGCTTTTTAAAATTCATATTTTTGATAACACTAATATATATTTCTTATAAATTCATATTCTTCATAACAATAATACTTAGTTATATAATAATTTTTTATTATTAAATTACATTAGTATAACTGTTTGAGTTTAAATAATTTTTTCTACTATATAAATAGATGAATATACGAATATATAAACAAATAAATTATTACTTTAAAGATTTATATAATATAAATATATGAATTATTATCGTTGATCTTTAAATTTTTTTTTTAATTTTCATTAATAAATAGTTATATATTATTAGTTAAATAATATATTTTAGAAGGAAATAAGTATTTTTTTTATAAAAAAATCAATGTATATAATATTAATATATTATTGTTATAATTAATATGTATTATATTGTAATACAAAAAAAATATAACTAACACAATAATTTTAGAACAAAATTTGTGTTTCGTACGGGATCATGAACTAGTGTATATGAACACATTGAAGTGAACGAAAAATTCACGCTAACTTAAAATTTAAGCCAAAATCTAAGTTCAATACTAAAAGGATTAAATGTGATAGCTTTGTGATAGAACATCTTCTTTTATTTTTACTGCACAAAATCACAAGTTCGAAAAGTCTGTAGATTTCAAAATTAACTAATGTGTTATATGAATTAGGTAAGTTTTCTCTAGGTTCGCCTCTTGACCTCTTCCCCAAATTTTTGCCTAGGCCCTACAATGAAATGTATTCCTATAATTGAATTTTAATAAAAAAATATTCTCAAAAAAAGAAAAAAAAAGAAAAAGATGTCCTATACTAAAATAAAATCATTCCATTTAAAATAATTGAAAAATACATTATCCTATAATAACTTGTAGTACTTCTTGAGCTCTTCTATCAAAATAATATAAAACATATGATGAGTTTATTTTAGTGTAAAATTAGTAATTGCAAAAAATTATATATAAGGTGTGGCGTTAATAAATCCTTAATATGCATTTAAAAAGCCAAAAAATCAAATTTTAGGACCCTCATCTCATCCGGTTCACTTTTATAATCATAATACTCCCTCCGTCCTAAAAGGATGAGTAAAATATAATTTATATACATATTAATAGACTTGGCAATTTATCATCCAAACTACGGGTCACCCAGCCCACCCACTAAATTTAGGATGATTTACATATTCTATTATATTTTTAAAAATAATTACAACAATAGTACACTCATAAAATCTTTACACAACTAATTCACTTCCATATTTATTTACAACGGAGATTCGCGGCGGTGTAGCGGCGGAGTATGTGAGGTGTAACAACGGACTATTATTTCAAAGTGTATGTGAGAGTCTGACAATAAGATTGCACTACGAACCTCAAATTTTTTTAGGTTCCGACAGGATTGTATAATTGATGTGAAACCAGCGTCACTAACTATAGATAACCCACCTAGTCTCACTGATTCTAGATTTCTGCATCCTTCAGAAAGCAGAAAGAAGCCAACATTGTTTAGTCTTTTGAAATACACGGGAAGGTTTTTTCGACTTCGCATTAGAGAGAGGGATTTGAAATTGAATATTTAAATTTGAATTTGTTTTTGTAGTTAGATCCAAATATTTGAATTTGAATTATTAATTATGGCAGTTATTTGTCCTTGATTTTAGGTTTCCTTATTAATGTGAATTGTACTATTTTTGTAATATGGGTCCTAATTACACTCTTTTTGTAATTATTTGGTTGATGCACTTTTCTTGTAATTACTTTCTATTTGTTGTATACTTATGTAAAGAACTCCTAAATTTAAGGGTTTGGACATGAATAAATATCACCCATTAAAAAGCGGGTCTTTTTGACCTGGTCCATTTAGACTTAACCCGTAACAACCCAACTCACGACTCGGTCCGTTAGTTAATATTTAATATTACTTTTATTTAAATTTTCTTCTATTAATATCCATTAATAAGTTAACTCTAACTATTTCATCTTCTCTTTATAATTAGTCATTACTCTTTCCTATTTTTTTTTGCAGTTATCAGTACTATCTATTTTTCATACATAGAATATGACAATGGTGAAAATTTAACTCTAATGGACGAAAAAAATGATTGCAATACCCCCTTCCTGAATAGGACATGGAAGTCACGTGCAAAACACAACAAACCTTAAAACAATTAGCAGAGCACTAATAACTTCAAAATATTTAATAGTTGATAATTCATAAATGTCGAATTAAAAAAGATTCTCCAAAAGTTGACAAAATAATCAAGATTAATCAATACTTAAAATCTAAATCAACTAGATGGTCAAAGACAAGCTCTCTCTTCACACAGTCCTGAATCACCCCTGCAAACCTGTCAGAAGAAAAGTACAGTATGAGCCAAATGCCCAGTACGAATAAAGGATATACAAAAGATGCACAACTAAAATACGGAATCAACTAACAAAATACTGAACAATACCTCAAGCATAAATACCGATGATAATATAATCTCTAAAGTCTGAATAGAATATATCTGAATCAACAGAATTAACAAAGCAAACAGAAGGCTAAATCAAAGTGGTTAAGTGTTTATTTCATACCGAACTCAAAACAAAATAAAACAGAACCTTGTCATACAGACAAGTCAAAATAATGTCACACAGGAAAATCACACATTAGATCGTAAATCCAAATGCATGCAAATCGGAAGGTGTGTCTAGCACAAACATTACCAATCCGCAAAACAGAACAGAAACTAGGGCTGGCCCATATGCATCCTAAACAAACATATCAAATGGTCAAATTTCACACCAGAGCAATATACAAAAGGATACGCCGTGGACGGATCACACTGCCATGAAAAGTGTCATACATCGATGCTAAGAGGACATGTCTGTAGTACCCGCACAGGTAGTTATAACTCAGTATACCATATCACTTATTCTACAAAGATATGATGTCACAACACATGCGACATAATACCAACAAAAAGGGTTCTAAACGTACACGTTAAATCAAATCATAAACAAAATACATCCAAAGTAAGGTAATAACATGTATCGCTCTACAAAGATCAACAAAGTTCTATGCATGAAAACAAATTCAAAAGATTACAAAATATGAAGTTTAAAATATCTAGAACAAACTAAAGCAAAATAAGGATTTGACTATAATGAAACAATTAAGCGAGTACCAAATTTTGAACGATTAGCAGTACAAACAAATCAACATAATGGTAGTATCGCTGAAGAAATATAGAATATGTTCAAATTATAATAGAAGGAAAAGATTTCAAATTACAAAATAAAGTTAATGTATCAAAGATCAAACTTCTATTCAAGAGTGCCAACAAAAATATAAGAAAAAAGTAACGAATGACGAAATATCACGAGATATATAGAATCAATAATCAGATGAGTGGAGTACGAAATCCGTACCTGATACTCAAAATCACTTATACCACACTCCACAAAATCTTACCCTCAAATGTGAACGATATCAAATACGAAAAGTTATTCAAAACTTAAATATATTCACCTCGAATTAAATATAATCTAAACTAATAATTCCATAATAATTTGTAATTCATTCAAAGTGCCTTTAGTTATCGCCTTAGATCACTATTAATACTCCAAAACTTAAAAGTCAATAGCAAAACTTAAGAAATCTTAAAATCCTAATATGATAAATTATTCTTAAGACGTCAGTCCACTATTATGGTCTTATCACCATTAATTAAAACTTATTTGTCAAATTAATTAATTTTAATAAAAACTAGACTTCAAATACTTCAATTTAGCCTCAAGAATCACCCAAATTGGATTTAAAATCATTAAATTATATATTTTTAAATATTAAAACTCACTGTTAAAAATCTGCTTGAAAAATCCAAGACAAGCCATTTTTTAAAATTCATAACAAATCATACGTAAATCTTAACAGTTCAAAATTGGTGAACATATTATAAGCTTATATATTTATAACATATCCAAAAATTATAGCGATCCAACGATCAGATTAAAAGATATAACCCACGCAAAATACCTTAAAGTATAGAAATTGATTTTTAGATTTTAACGTTTACATTCAATCAAATTATATTCTTTAATATAAATTTATCTCCTCTTCTCGATTATCATGATATCTAATTTCATGTCTATATTTTATTTAAAAATAATTTTTAATTTAAAAATCCTCATAACTAAACTTGAAATTAAAATATAAAATAATATTTACCTTCCTTGTTCGTCATTCTTCAATACGTAGTAGTAAAGAATCTGACTTTCAAATCTTCTAGAATATTCAAAATCTCTTCATGCCTTTACATAAATTGTAACTCTCAAAAAGATACACGAAATAGGCTCAAGAATCACTCGATTCGGAGTTAATATGACTAAGTTACGAATTTTCAAAACTAGGGCTGAAAATAGTAACGGGAATCAGGATAGGTTGCAGTTTTTAGCAATTTAAGGCATGAAGATGATATCAAATAACTTCTATTCCTCATAATTGTAGAGAACGAAAAATTGAAGAAACAGACTTTGGATTCATTCAATTCTGATATCAGATGAATTAATTATAATTTTTTTTAAAGACTGCAGTGCGTATAAGTATTCTACACGGAAATTCAACTAATCAAATTAAAATAGGATTAGAGTTACATCTTTATTCCTTAAATATAATAAGGAAACAATAGGAGTTACAAAAACCCTAATGGACTCTTTAATTTTCATGAAATCAATTATTAAATTATCTACTAAAAGAATTTAACTTTCCAAGCAAAATAAAAAAAATAGTAAGTTACTTTTTTCAATTCAATTATTCTTTTAGGAAAAATAAAATTAATATTTAATTATTAATAAAAATTCGGGTTATTACAATGATAATATCTTATTTTGCAAATAATTTTATGTTTTTATGAATTTTTCATTGTTTTGAAACAATTGAGTTTTATTGTTTAGAATACTTAAAGCAATTTATGTTTTATTATTCAAAGAACTTGAAATAATTTCCATTTAAATGTTTTATTGTTTAAAAACACTTAAAATATATGTAAAAAAAAGATTGTAATAAATTTGCGGGACATCCAACCCATTAACATATGGGTAAGGGTATGACCCATTAAAAAACGGGTCTTTTTGACTCAGTCCAAAAAAACCCGGCCCATAACAACCTGGTCCGTGGGTGACCCAACCCACCCCTTTGTCAGGTCTATATATTAAGAAAAGTAAAAAATAAAAGAAAGAGAGTAAAAAAAAATTAAAATTTATCCTTAATGGTCCCACAAGATTTTATAAAGTGATGAATACTTTTATTTTTTTATACTAATGAACCCCTACTAAATGACATATTTACCATTCATTTTATGTATTTTATTTTATCTTTTTGGAGACAAAAAAATTATATTTTTCATCATCCTTTTTGGAACAGAATGAGTAATTGAGTAGGTCAAACACAAGACAAATTATGGGGTAGAAAAGTAACAACAGAATATAAGTGAAAGGTCCCTAAATGATATAGTGATATCTAGCATTCAACGCCAGATTCAAAGGACTATTTGATTTGATCATCTCCATCGACTTCTTTCTTGGCAAAATTCTCTTGGAAGTTGGAAATCTTTATTCTTTCTCCTTTATTTATTCTACCATTTGATAGCTCCTCCATTACTAAGAGTTGTAAGACCCACCATGAAAGGTAGTTGTACCTTTTCTCCTTCTTTTTTTTCAATAATTAAATGAGAAAGAAAGGCGATAACCTATAGTGCTTGTTGTTTATTTGTTTATGATGTGTCCGATGAGAATCTTGTTAGTGTGTTTTAATTTATTTCAAACGTAATTTATTTAACTCATAAACATAATATGAGTGGTCATTTTTATAAATCGTGTTTGTTACACTGGTAATCTTACATTTTTGATAATCAAATACCCGATAAAGTGTCAAGATTCTCGGTAATCAGATAACCAAAAAATAAGTGATAATCATCTTGAAATTTTTATTTTAGACAAAAATATCATTTATATTTTTTAATAACTAGGACATAAATATCATATTAGTCACATAATTTACATTTATTTTTTATTTTTTATTTTTTGATTTTTGTTTGTTTGTCAACATGTTTAGTTTAACTAAAATAACACATTATCCATACAAAGTATGTAGTCTTGTTTGTTATTTATTATTATAAGTTTAATTTATTATTAATAACATACTTGAAAATTTTGTACTTAATAATTGAATAAATCATGAATTATTAGTATATAAACATATTAAAAATTATAATACGATTTACTAAGTTAGATGGATAGTACTTAGATAATTATCCATTAGATAATTGTTGATTACATTTAACAAATATCATATGGGTGAATCATACAACTAAAATTAGTATAAAGATATTTTAGTAAAAGATCAATATTTAAAAACTATACCTAGTAATTTAAAATTCATACCAAACACTCACAATAGTAGTTACCAATAATCACATATCTTCTACCAAATAGAAATGACACAATATGATTATTTTCTATTACTGGTAAACAAATACCCAATAAACTGTGTTTATGTGGGTATCCATCATGAACTGTAACAAACAATCCCTAAAAATTGGAGTTGTCTATTTAGACTTTCAAACGTACTAAAAGGGTGTTTAGGATCTTTTACAATTAGTCACACTTAGTTATAATCAATTTTAAGAAGCAGATTTAGTAATCTATTTTAAAATTACCTATAATCACTTTTTTAAGTAATAACCTAAAGTTCTAATTTAGAGCTTTTAATTATTTACAAAATCTAATAATTAGATTTGACCAAAGATGTTTTTTTTAAAAGCCCCACTTTTTGGAGAATATAATATAATTTCATAATTCAAGTACATCATTACTATTACAATATCAAGAGTCAATCAAACCTCACTAAATGAGGAAGAAATAAACTCACAAACAAACCTCACATAAAAAGAAAACAAACTTCTCATAATGGATGAAATCAACTCACCTGAGTAAAAATTGAACTTAAGACCTAAAGATCACAGTACCTTAGTCTTAACCACTAGACTAAGACCTCATCGGCCACCCTACTAATCTGTCACTATTTTTTTTATATATAGTTTTCACCCATTACCTATCTTTACTTCTCCAAAATTTCCTTTTTAGTAATTTACACTTGAAATAAATGATAATATTATTTTTTTATACTAAAAACTTTTTAAATTTTAACTAGTTTAAGTTTTTTTTTAACACAAACTACTTTTTTAAAACTAATTATAAACAGAAGCAGTCATTTGAATCATTAAATACATTTTTTTTAAATGATTCCAAATATACTCTGAACACTACCGTCACAAACATTATAAACACTGATAATCGAATATACACTTATAATACGTACTATCAATGTGATTGCACCTTGATATCACACTGTGACTTGGTCCTCTTCATTAAACTCGCATCAAAGACGAGAACTTTACCCCTGTTTGTGAGTTTTATTTCGGAGGAAAGGGAAGGGATGAGAAATTAAAAAAAGTTCTTCTTTTTTAAAAAAAAAATAAGAAAAAACTGAAAATACAAACTTTTCCTTCTCATCCCTCCAAAACAAACCTCACAAACACAGCCTTGGTGCTCAGGGGCGGGCTTTTAAGAGATATTAAACAATTAAAACATAAATTCAAAATTTTTACCCCACACCCCACTAAGATTTTATGCATTTACAAAATTACCTTCAATTATTCTTTTTTACTTCAGTTGAGTTCTAACTAAAGGATATTTGTGGCTTCAATTACAAACACCAAGCATATGAATATAAAAAGGTTAACTCGTATCTAATTTCCTGGCCATATTATGTGTCTGCCCTAAGAAAATAAATAAAATCCTGGCATTGTCCCGCATTGCAATGCGGAAGAATCAACCTTACGGTTAGTTGTGTGTGTGTGTCTATATATATATATATATATATATATATATATATATATATATATATATATATATATATATATATATATATATATATATATATATATATATATTGGTTCATTGAATGAGAAAGAAGAATAGACTCCCATGTTACAGTAGGAATGAACCCAAAAGGCTAGTTGGACTTGGACTTGCATGCATAATCAAGACTCGAGGAGTTATCAAGAACTTATGAACCACATTCATTTGGGCTTTTCCCCACTTTTTTTTTTATTAGAGATGGGGACTGTTCAATTGATTGGTCAATTTACTCAACGCAGCCAACTAATAATCACACAAATCAGTTCAATAATGAAACTTACGGGAAAATATCTATTGTCGCTAGGCATGACAGCTAACGGTTTGAACCGAAATCGAATTAAAATTGGTCAAATTAATCAAGTCGTTTTTTAACTAAACCGATAACTTGACCTAGTAAGATTTTAGTACAAAAATAAATAAGTTGAAGGCAATGCGATACTGATATTTGTTGTTGAATCAGTAGTGCACCGCAATGTAATACACCGGATGCATGAAACAGTGATGCACCAATTTATTATATGAAATTATTGTTAAATTCACTACAAAAAAAATTACTTTTTGTAATGGCTCAAATCCATTACATAAATTCAAAAAATCATCACAAAATATTTTTATGATGATTTTAGCCGTCACGAAAGCCATTTTGTATATACTCCATTATGAAAGTTTTTCGTGATGGTTTTGACAATCATTCAAATACGGAATGCTTTTGTGATGATTAATACAATCACATTAACATGCGACTCTTTTGTGATGGTTAAAGCAACACAATATTACCACATAACCTCTTGTGATTGTCAAAGTCACCACAAAAAAAAAAACACAAGATTTTTGAGATCAAAAGTAAAAATGTGAATTTCTCTTTTTACAGACAACTTATTCCTCTATATTAACTGTTTCAAGTGATACTTGTAGGATTCGAACCTTCCCCTAATTTGCAAACTTAATAAGAAGTAATACCATTACACCAAATTAAGGTAAGATCATAATTATAATTTTAAACAAGAATATAAAAGAAAACACATGTGAGTTGACTAACTAAACAAAATTAGTCCTGCATAAAATTTGATGATTAAAATGACGGTCACAAATACTTTATAATGATAGTAAAATTAGTCATCACTGAGAGCCATCATACATATTATTATTTTGTGATGGCTTAAAAATTCTATCGCAAAATACCTTTTTTGTGATTGCAAATAAAAGTCCTTACAAAAATCTGTCTTTTTTAATGATTGTCATGGCAGTCACAAAATATCATTTTGATTTTTTTTTCATTAGAATATTGATGATAGCTTAAATGCAATCACGAAAAAGATATATTCATAAGTGATGGCTTAGTCCGTCACAAAAATAAAATTTATTTTACATGAAAATTTGGTGATTGACATGATCATCACAAATATACATTGATCACAAAATTAGTCATTACTAACAGTCATCGTATATACTATTATTTTGTGATTGCTCAAAAAAGTCCATCACAAATTATTATCTTTTGGAATTGTTTTTAAAAGCCGTCATGTATTCCTGTTTTTCTAGTAGTGAATTATGTTTCTTAATCTTTGATTATGTTTACTTCTTAAAATGTTTTATTTTATTTATAATTATTTGTTGGTGCAGTGCGGTGCGGTGTGATACGGTGCAAGAGAATGAACCGCCTGGTTCAATTTTAGTATAATATTTTTATAAATTAAGAAAGATGCGATGCGGTTTTGATACAAATTTTTTTGAGACCGGTGCGGTACTAAATTACTTGATAACTATTATCGTATTATAGCATTGTCATCCTTATTTATCATTGAACTTAAAATAATATTAAATGTCTCAAATTTATCGAGTATATCCAATAGGGTAGTTCCGACTCTGAATACAAACGATTTTCCTTAAATCAATTTTTTTAATATGAAGAGACATAATAATGGACTCAAATTCAACAAAGCATATGAAAAAATATTGGCACGTCAGACACGCGCTTGTATAATTTAAGTTCCAATATTTATATTTAGCCTTAGTACATGGAGTATCTAGATGTAGTCCAAAATCTGATAGTACTTTGTTAGTTATGTTTAGATATGAGCAAATAGGGATAATGATTGAGTTGGCGAAAGAAAAGGATTAGGCAAGATGCATGAGGGTAGGGAATGGCCATATCATTTGTCAGCTTGTGACTTATAAAACAAGGCATGTGTGGTGTGCGTACCAAATGTGGTCTTCTTACATTCTTGTTCTTTTCTTCTTTTAAGTTAGAGAATAAATTATATAAGGGTTTTTTTGTCTTAAATAGTTTTCAAATAATGTGTAATATATTTTAATTTAATAAAAAATTAGGGTTTGATATTTAGTATAATTAATTAAACAATTTTGTCGTCGTAATAATTATTACACAATTCGTTACTACAATTCAAATTAATATCTTGATTTTTTCTTCTAAATTTACCTACATAACATGTTACTATTAGATGGTGTAGAACACTTATTTTATAGGTCACCCTTATATAATTTATTCCCTTTAATTTAATATCGGCACCTCACAAATTGTTACATCATTATCAAAAAAACATATTCGTCCTTCACATTTGTTTGTTAAAGACACCCTTTTACTCAAATGCCACTATTTTCATAATTGACATTCCTATATGAAAATGGTATCATTATTAAAAGGAATCAATAAATGCATTTTACATAAGTGGTTGAATTGCTGAGCAAAAATAATATCGTCAAAGTGAAAATATATTTAGCGACATTTTTATAATTGTTGTAGTGATATTTAAAATTTTAAACGACACTTATTGCCCTAACAATATCAATTGCCTTTATATTTGTTTAGTTGCACTTCACCGTAGAACAAAAATAAGCTTTAATTTAACATTATGATAAAGTGCAAATAGCTATAAATGGCGTGTATTTATCATCGCCTTAATTTGCAAAAAAAAAAAAATCTATGGATGCCAATGAATAAATACACTTTATATTTTATTAGTTACATTTCTTTGTAGAACAAAATCAACTTTAATTTAACTTTATGATAAACTGCAAATGATCAAAAGTAAATGTAATTAACTAGACCATGGATGCTAATAGTGCTTTCCTTTACAAGAAGAGCGGAAGATAATGAAAAGAAGACAAAGTCCTAACTAAATTATAACACAAGCAATCATTTCATCTATCATATCAGTCGAGTCGAGTCGATCCAATTCGTTATTATCTATAGATAATACAAGAGATAACTTATGACCATCCGAACACAAATAGTTCAATTCCGATATGTAGATTTCTAAATACTCAAATTACTATACATTCATACCCAAAAAAAGAGAGAAAAAAAAAGTACTCTATTTTTATTAAACAATCATAATCACTAGTGTTCCATTTGTATCAAATAAAGTTCCCAAGCATTATTTGACCTGATTTGATTGCTTTGTCATGGTGTTACTTGTATGGACTTAAGTGTAGAGGGACCAAAAGACCTTGCATTTTATGATGATATGTATAATGGAGACCACAAATTAAAGTTAGATAATGGGAAATAAAGCTAAAAAGTAGTTGTAAAATTCATAGAATCTAGAACTAGATCCCAACTCCGACATTGAGGCATGTGTTTGGTTCATTTATCATAGGTTTTTAGAATCATGTATTGAACTTTGAGTCCTTTGAGTCTAGCTACGTATTGTAAAAAAATTTAATCGAATTATAATTATGACGTATTTATATTTATGTGATATATAAAAATTAAGAGTGACCACATTTTAATTTATTTTATCTTATTAAGTGTATACATGAGATATATAAAAATTAATAATGACCCCATCATAATTTATTTTATCTTATCACATAAATTTTTACGTTGATCACAATTCAATTTTATCATAT